>CM037857.1:18943732-20409634 GCA_021292105.1 Anadara kagoshimensis
AACTTGCACCAGATATTAACATCGTAAATGTGTATACCAAATTTCATTTGAATCCATAAATAGTCGTAGGCTCTAATGATCGGAAACCACATGGTCATACATACAAAAATTTCTAAGTTAAAAAAGGGGCATAACTCCTCAAAAAATAATCCGAAAAAGTTGCAATTTGAACTTGCACCAGATATTAACATCATTAATGTGTATACCAAATTTCATTTGAATCCATAAATAGTGGTAGGCTCTAATGATCGGAAACCACATGGTCATACATACAAAAATTTCTAAGTTAAAAAAAGGGGCATAACTCCTCCAAAAATAATCTGAAAAAGTTGTAATTCGAACTTGCACCAGATATTAACATCGTAAATGTGTATACCAAATTTCATTTGAATCCACAAATAGTGGTAGGCTCTAATGATCGGAAACCACATGGTCATACATACAAAAATTTCTAAGTTGAAAAAGGGGCATAACTCCTCCAAAAATAATCCGAAAAAGTTGTAATTCGAACTTGCACCTGATATTAACAACGTAAATGTGTATACCAAATTTCATTTGAATTCATAAATAGTGGTACGCTCTAATGGTCGGAGACCACATGGTCATACATACAAAAATTTCTAAGTTAAAAAAGGGGCATAACTCCTTCAAAAATAATCCAAAAAAGTTGTAATTCGAACTTGCACCAGATATTAACAACGTAAATGTGTATACCAAATTTCATTTGAATCCATAAATAGTCGTAGGCTCTAATGATCGGAAACCACATGGTCATACATACAAAAATTTCTAAGTTAAAAAAGGGGCATAACTCCTCCAAAAATAATCCGAAAAAAGTTGCAATTCGAACTTGCACCAGATATTAACATCGTAAATGTGTATACCAAATTTCATTTGAATCCATAAATAGTGGTAGGCTCTAATGATCGGAAACCACATGGTCATACATACAAAAATTTCTAAGTTAAAAAAGGGGCATAACTCCTCCAAAAATAATCAAAAAAAGTTGTTATTCGAACTTGCACAAGGTATTACCATGGTAAAGCTGTATACCAAATTTCATTTGAATCCATAAATGTTTGTGGTCTCTATTGAACGGAATACAAATTGTAAACACACGCCTGCCCGCCTGGACGGACAGCACCGTAACATAATACGTCCCGTCATATGACGGGCGTATAATAATCTAGATAATAAACATTTCAGTATTCTACTGCATCTGTGACCTTGACCTTTGAACTCTTAATATCAATATGATTATTATTTCAATACCTACAATATTCCAATATACAACCTTACACAAAAACTTTATAGTTTTCCAATTTAACCATTTCAAGATATTTTTTTACATCTGTGACCTTGACCTATGAACCAATGAACTTCATCTATATATCAAAATGATATTGATCCTGCTTTAAAGTCCACCTTCATATAAGGGACACCTGCTTTTCAAGATCAGTAAAAAAACAATTTATTTACTAAACCTGCATATAAGAACCACCTAACCTTGAGTTGCCTAAAATATAAAAATAGACTACAAATTTTTGATTGAATATTCACATTGCAATGATTCACTTTGAGAAGTCACTTTATTGGCATGCATATGAATAGAATTTAACTGAATGTCATGAAAATAAAATTTTCTTGTATTTTATTTCAATACTAAGTTTGCTGTTTGCAGGTAGTCAATCTTAATTGCAATTTTAAAGTTAAATCTTGTATACTTTAGACATTAAGTTTGTGTAAATATTGGAATGGTAATGCCATTGCATTTTATTATTCCATATAATTAACATTTTAAATGAACCAAATTGGGTCATAATATGCTTTTATCAAGTTCCTTTAAATATAAATATTCAAACAGTAACGTCATCCCTAAATTTCCAAAAAAAAAAAAAAAAAAAAAAAAAAAGTAATTCCCTTGTTTCTGTATTAAAGAAGAATTTAAGGATTAACATGATTTTTAACACCTTCACATGAAAAACAGCTTTTACATATTAAAAAAATTCATAACTAAGAGTTATTATTTAGTTGATGCTCCTCTTGCTTTGATGATGTTCATTATTCGTCTTTGCATACCCTCAAAGTAATTTGCACTTTGCTTATGTTATCTTATAGCTCTGACTTTGCATGGACTTCCAAAGAGTAGAATTTGATTATCCTTAGCTACTTTCTGCCTTAAATTGTTCCACAGATTTTCGATGGGATTCATGTGCAGAGAATTACCAGGACATTCTAGAACAGGTTTATTTGGAATTTGTATAAAATTTGGTGTCAATTTCAACAAATATAACTATACACTTGCAACCAAAATTAGAAAAGGAAAATGTCCAAAAAATACACAATAGAAAAGTACACAGGGAACAGAACAAATTCATTAATCATGCTTATAAAGTAAAAAAAATTATAATCACTCTGACCTTTTCCCAATTTTACCATATAATCTTCAAATTCTTCTTACAATTCAGATTAAGAAGAGCTTTGCAGTTTCCAGTATTACTTAAAAATCAAACTTTCAGCCAAATTTTTTTTTATTAAATTTGCATCATAGATCAACTATTTGTAATATACTTATCTTTGAGAAATATATTTGATTTTAAGTGTTATTGTTTGAAGAAAATAATCTAATTTTTATGGATTTTAATTGACGTTTAAACAGTTAGAATTTAAATTAAAGTACTGAAAGTACTGAAACTCCAAAACCTGTTTTTAAAAGAATGGGTGAGTGAATTATTGTTTAAAGCGGCATCAGGTTTATTGCAGCTATTCGCAGCCAAAACCATGTACATATTCAAAGTCGAGTGAAGATGAAAACCAACAGAACTTGCTTAAAGCATTAAATGGTGTGATTCAAGAAATCTGTATATAACACTTCTTTTGAAATCGGAAAACATCCACATACACATGCATAGTGTAGCATGAGTATGTGTGTGTGTCATTAACACCTATTTTTGTCTTCTCTGAAACTACCTGACAGATTAAAATTAAAATGGTGTTATTCACATTTGATTATGGCATTGCCATGGCTACTATAACTAGTCAAGGTGACCGAAGGATGCAAAAAATATCTTTAAAAATCTTTTTATTCGAAACTGACAATTGGTCATCTGAGCTAAAAACAAGGCCGTTTCAGTATTTTTATACATCTGTGACCTTGACCTTTGAACCCATGATCTTCATTCATATGTCACAATAATTGGGATATCAATACCAACAATATTCTAATATACATGCCTAAACAAAATGTCAATAGTGTTGGGATAATTAGCTATTTCAGTAATAGTTTGCATCTGTGACTTTGACCTTTGAACCCATGACCTTCATTCATATATCATAAGAATCATAATACCAATACCTACAATATTCTAATAAATATGCCTATACAAAAAGCTAATAGTTGTCCAAATATATTGACAAATACTCTTTTTTGGCAATTTCTACCTTAAAAACCTTATCGTGTCCCCATTTTGGCCCATACATCTAAGATATCTAAATTCTGAAACAAGGTGTCGTAAGTATGTTATACAGTCCAACCTGCCTTAAAGACCATCTCTATATAAGGGTCACCTGTTTTGTAAAGGCCGTAGAATTGTATTTCCAATTGCTCTTTTATCATATTATTTGACTCTGTATATAAAGTCCATCTGTTCTAAAGACCACTTTTACTGGTTTCCTCGGGTGGCTTTATAGACAGGTTTTGACTGTACATGAAATATTTAGGTTATATCTATTGTACCTTTAAGAGGTTTTAAAAAAGTTTCCGCTATTTCCTAACTTTGGGTCCCCCAAGGGCATGGTTTCTTCATTTGTGCAAATCTGAAACCCTTACTTAGATATCATTTCTGCCAAGTATCATCCAACTTGGGACAGAAATTTTGAAGGAGTTTGATTAAAATTTGAAAAGTTTACACCGGACTCACAGCAGATGAAGAAAGATAACAATAACTCATTTGAGCTTTTGGCACAGGTAAGCTAAAACAAATGCTGCATTTTGAAATTAAAGACAATGATATTATTCTGATAAAACCGAATAATATAATTAAAACCCAACTTAAATTCATTTAATTCAAAATAAAATAAAATTATTTAATACTTAAATTAGATAAAACTAGAACTGTCTCTGAAAGAGGCTAATACCCCCCCCCCCCCCCCCCCCCCCCCCCCCCCCCCCCCCCCCCCCCCCCCCCCCCCCCCCCCCCCGTTCCCAACTTTTTTTGATCTGGGGACAAGTTGTATGTATGGCCAAATTGTAATGTGAAAAATTCTGTGTATGAAAATGTTAATAATTCGACAAAATACATGTGAAACCAATAATGTTCTTATTATGCTCAATATCTATGCATAGTTTTAAAAAAAATTGGATCATATATAATTAACTATATAATCCAGCCAAAAAGGAGGTGCACATGTTCAATGTATATAGAAATCCTGTAAAGTTTCAGACTTGTTTGTTAAAAGCTGTAAGAGGAGTTGATAACACAAAATAGGTATCCCTCATATGGAATATTGTTGAAAAATGACCAAGTTAAACTACCATAAAATATGAGCAAAATAATATAATCCAACAAAAATAGGAGGTGCACATGTTCAATCTATATAGAAACATCCTGCAAAGTTTCAGACTTCTTGGTTAAAAGCTGTAAGAGGAATTGATTACACAAAATGAGTACCCCTCATATCATAGGTCAAAGGTCAAAGTCAAGGTCACAGTGACCTAAATTTGGTACATGACACATCGCCTCCCATGATACATCCACATACCAAGTTTGATAATCCTAGGTGCTACGGTACAACGTTCTGGTCCGGACACAAAGATGCACAAGGTTTTACTATCATAGAGGTCAAAGGTCAAAGTCAAGGTCACAGTGACCTAAATTTTGTACATGACACATCGCCTTCCCATGATGCATTTACATACCAAGTTTGATAATCCTAAGTGTTATGGTTCAAAAGTAATGTTCCAGACACGAAGCGGGGCAGACAGACAGACAGATGGACAAGGTGATTCTTTTATAAAACCCCCCTCCCAACTTTGTTTGCGGGGGGGGGGGGGGGGGGGGGTGGGGGGGGGGGGGTATAATGAAATAGAAGCATTGTTTTAAAGAATAATTAATGTATATTTAAAATGAAGTTGAAATTACTGATGAAGATGGAGATGTTGACCAAGTGAGCTTCAATGTCTTGGATTGGTATAAACTGTTCTTGTCCTACCTATAGCCCCTTGGCTAATAATTGAATAATTTCCATCTAAACAAGGGGTTTAACATAAATTAATTGATAATTATTTGGACAACTCAAATGTCCAACATATTTTTCTACAACAATAAAATTACCAGTAATTAATATATTAAATGGTCTGATAAAAACTGTTTTATTGATTTTACATGCCCATGTAACTTAATCCCACTGTGAACCCCACATGTGGTAAGAAAATAATTCTGATAAAAGAATGAGCTTATATTTCATTTGAAAGAACCTTTTTTCAGATGCTTCCTTTCTTTCTTCAATTTTATTAATGGAAAACGTTATTCATCGAAACAGTCACCAAATAACAGGAAAGACTACAATCTGACAGATTCTGCCATGTGCTTTCAGTTCGTTTATCGTAATCGGTCCACTATGTTTTCGGACACCCTAAAAATTTTCAAATTCCGTATAATTTCGGACGGTAATTTTTGCATCTGAAATTCACATGATATTGCTGGAATTCAGTTGGAACACTTGATACATATTCTTCTAATAAAACAAGAAGAAACGATGTTGTTTTGTTGTTAGTGTTAATTTTATGCTTCTGTTGCGTTGTGTATTTGCGTGATGGAGTCATTGATTGTAACATGGGAGGACATGTATTTTACAATGTATTTACGATTTTAATGTAAGCTCAATAAAGCCATACCTGTATTAAGTGCTTTAATTTTCTTTGAAAGTGAAAGTTGATTGAAATTAAAACTCTTGCACAAGACCAGAAGTTCTGTCGGTACACAGACATTTTTTCAGGAACTGACGTTATCAATGAATTCCATAGGATGAGAAAACTTGTAGAATTCCCCGATTTCCACTATTTTGTTCCGTTAGTGGTAACTTTGATTTTTTAAGAAAAGCTATATTGATCTTGTAGGGATTTTTGTTTACACCGTTTGTTGAACACGCGCATGGACTCGGAATGAAGTGATTAGAGGATCAACCCTTGGGTTGATTATTAGACAGTTAATACTGATTACTTATCACATTGATTTTACGATATAACGACTTAGATCGTGAACTAACTCAGTCGAAATTAACAATACAAGGCTTGTCCGTTATCGGGGAAAAAACTGAATGACTAATTTTCAATTCGGCATTTTATCAGAGACATATAAAACCTTTTATATGTCTCTGATTTTATCCATAATTTTTTTTATCCGGTTTGTGGGCCATGCTTTAAGAACCGGAGTATTTACTTCTAATTAACAGATTAATTATCAAGTGACAATCAGAATTTTTATCTGTTTATGAAATTGTAAGGTTTATCGTAATACCTGGGTTGAAACTAATACTTTTATTATCACTGTGGTTAGTTTTTATGATTTCTTAAATTATTTCTTGATCAGTGATTTGTTTCCAAGGATGGCATGACCGTTCAAGACAATATTTTTTTTTTTTGCCAGTCGGATGGTTGTTAGGGTGTCCGCTGCCTTTGGCAGGTTGTGTTATAAACGCAGGTGATTTTTAAGCTAAATTTTTGATAGAGGAAACTTCTACTCTTGTAAAGTAAATATGAATAGATTTAATCATTTTTTTCAAATCAAAATTATGGAAAAAGGTGTCATGATATAAAACGATTTTAATCTACAATCTGCAAAATGCCTGTGTTGTTAATTTACAGTTTCGCGACATAGGAGCTTATCTAAATCATAATACACACATCAATGAACATCAGCTTGGGTGACACTCAACCATAACCGACAGAGGAAGTAAGCTATATTTAGCATCTGAAATCTGATTGTTTGAGATTGTCTTATTGACCCAGATCTCGATAGGCTGTATTAAATGTCGCTGTAGATATGAACCAGTGAAATTGAACAGAAGAAATAACTATTACATACCATTCAACATCAATTGAAGTCAATAAAATTATTTTAAATGCCTTATTTTATTTATAAATCTTTATTTTGTCACCAAATTTCAACTTAATGTTACATCTGAAACGTATATATCAATAGAAAAATTATACTCATTTACACATCCGTTAAACTTCAACTTTTTTCACTTTCAAAAAGTGTGTAAATTACATGGGTTTTTACGGTGCTTTTTCTTAAAACATTTTGGAGAGATTACAAATAAAGATATCTGCCATAATTAAAATTTCATGAGTGTGTTCCATAAATGGAAGAAATCGGAAGTAGACAGACACAACCGAGTAGTACCATTCGGCGAGTTTTCCTTATATGAAAGAAATCGGAAATAGATGAGACACAACCGAGTATTACCGTTCGGTGAGTTTTGCAGATATAGCCGATGTATAATGATCAAGGGAGATAATAAAATTGCCCCCCCGAAATATTACATAATCTTTTCAAACGACAGCAATAACGCCAAAAACATTGAAAATGTTTTGGAGTTAAAAATCACTTGACATCATGATATTTTTTTGTCAATCATTATTTAGTGTCTAACAAAAGGTTTTTCTTAATTTGTAACACCTACTGCAGGAAAATAGTGAAACTAATAATTTTAGATTTTTCACAAGGAGGTGACTTTTCTTTTTGGAAATTTAGGGGCCACGTACTTTTTAAAGGGACCAGCATATGGAACAGGCTATACCACTAATTATTTATTTAATGTACATGTATAATGTTGCATTGTAAAACTGTATTTATTAGAATTTTTTATGTCTATATCTCAATAACTACTTAATATATTAATACATAGCATAAACAAGAGGCCCATGGGCCTGATACGCTCACCTGATAACTAATGGCTAGCTGATAGATTTAAAGAAAACATAAATACTAAACATCAATGACTTTTTTCTTTACATCATGATAACCATTGTATCAATACCTACAACTTTCTAATATACATGCCTATACAAAAAGTTAATAGTTTTCAAGATAATTAACCATTTCAATATTGTTTCACATCTGTGATCTTGACCTTTGAACCCAAGACCTTTTTCTATACATCAAAATGATCGTTATATCGATACCTTCAACATTCTAATATACATGCCCATACAAAAAGTTCTTAGTTTTCGAGATAATAAAACTTTTGGTATTATTTCGCATCTGTGACCTTGACCTTTGAACCCATGACCTTTTTCTATACATCAAAATGATTGTTGTATCAATACCTACACATTCTAATATACATGCCTATACAAAAGTTTATAGTTTCGAGATAATTAACCATTTTGGTATTGTTTCGCATCTGTGACCTTGACCTTTGAACCCATGACCTTTTTCTATACATCAAAATGATCGTTGAATCAATACCTACAACATTCTAATATACATGCCTATACAAAATGTTTATAATTTTCGAGATAATTAACCATTTCAGTATTGTTTCACATCTGTGACCCTGTCCTTTGAACCCATGACCTTTTTCTATACATCAAAATGATCACTGTATCAATCTCTACAACATTCTAATATATGCCTATACAAAAAGTTTACAGTTTTCGAGATAATTAACCATTTCGGTATTGTTTTTCTGTGACCTTGACCTTTGAACCCATGACCTTTTTCTATACATCAAAATGATCATTGTATCAATACCTACAACATTCTAATATACATGCCTATACAAAAAATTTATAGCTTTTGAGATTATAATTATAATCAGAGGTAAAAAAAATTAGGTCACAACCTTCACAATTGACCTTGACCTCATTTTGAAGATACTAACAAGAAGATGTCAAAACTGAAAACCCATGACATTATCTGGTCAAATAGTCAAGTTAAAACAATTTGAAGCTATTTTACGATTTTTTCAGGATTAAACTCAAAAACAGTTAACTATTTTTTATCTGAATTTTACAAAATGAACAAACTATAGGCTTAAGACCCTAGAGAAGCCAAATATCACATCAGATTTTTTTCTCCAACCAGTACTTTCAGAGAAGAAGTTTTTTTAAGATTTTTGCACCCCTAGGTCACCTTGACCTAGTTATGGTAGCCATTGCAACGCCACGAACAAATCTGAATTGCACCGGCCCATATATACCTCTGACAAAGTTTCATTAAAAACTGCCCAGTAGTTTCAGAGGAGAAGTCGAAAATAGGTGTTAACGACGCACACACACACGCACGCACATACACACGCTGCTCTATGCCATAAGCTCACATGACCTTCGGTCAGGTGAGCTAAAAATAAATGATAAAGCCCAGGTTTAGCGTGCAATAAATATTGATATTTGCATGGTAACTTTGTTCCAGGAAGTTTTTCGAATCATTTTTTTCAACTGCACACTTGTCACATGAAGCTGTCATTTATGACATCTTTAATTGTTGTCAACATCATAGCTGTCATATTGCACTAGTTTTTATATCCATTTACAAGAACTAGTGTGATATTTATGTATTGTATGACAAAATGTGATGAAATACTTGAAGGAAGTAAATGGAATTTATTTTGCTATATAATACAAGAGGCCCATGGGCTTTAATGCTCACATAGGGCTGAGTATATTTCATGCAGAGGTTCAATGGTTAATGACATTAATAAAAGAAAATGTCAAAATTTTCAGCAGTAAGGGCCAATTATATGGCCAATTATATGCAAGTATTTTTGCAAATTTATTATAATAATTATCATATAAAAATGCTACATGTCTACATACATTATTATTTATAAACAGCTAAAACATCTATATATCAAACTGTTCATTAGGCCAATACCTACAATATTCTAATATACAGTCTAACTTGTGCTAGCGGCCACTTGTATACAGCGGCCACCTGCCTATAATGGCCATAAACCCCCCCCCCCCCGACTAGCTTTGTTCTTTATTTAACCTCTATATAACAGTCACTGTCCAACACGGCCAGCGGTCACCAAATTACGGCCAATTTTCACCAATTTACCTGTCCGTAGCGGCCATTTTGAATACTTAAAAAATCCGGAACTTTTCGGTATTTTTCGGTTAAAACCGGAATAGAAAAAAAAATCAAAAGGAAACCGGAAATTCCCATCATGCAAGCGTAGTGTAAACAACCTGCATCCAAGCGGCCATATTGAGTAATGCTTATTTACTAAACACATTGCAAACGTCAACTCGTCTAGTTTATTTCTATAGCTGATATGATTGTGATTTAAATCTCTTGATTCGTTACAATGTCGGGGAAATCTCCTCGTACAGCATTGACATTGGAGCAATGTGTACAAGTCATTCGTAAATTGAAAAAGATGGATTAAGTGCAAGAAAATTTGCTGATTTATTTGGTGTCGGTCAGACTCAGATTAATCAAATTCTGAAGAGAAATAATGAATCTGAGTTTGTGAGTTTGTCCGCGCGAGAGTGACCCTTCAGTCTGCCAGGTGATTGAAGGTAAATGTTAAATCCAGATAATTTTAAATAAACAAATATTTTAAAAGAGTATTGAATTTTAATTGTTTATCTTTCATTATATTAACAAAGAAAACAGCATAGAGAAAAACCAGCATACCCTCAAAAAGTTTTATGGCTGTCATCACAGTATTGTTGACTCAATTTTGATGACACACCTAGCAGGTGTAGCTAGCTAAACAGGAGGTGCTTACGCAGCTTACCCCTCTGCATCGAACAGTCTCACTTCCCTGGTGGAAGTTCACATTATATTAACAAAGAAAACAGCATAGAGAAAAACCAGCATACCCTCAAAAAGTTTTATGGCTGTCATCACAATATTGTTGACTCATTTTTTATTACACACATTGCGGGTGTAGCTAGCTAAACAGGAGAGGCTTTACCTTCTGGGGCAATCAGTCTCACTTCCCTGGTTGAAGTTCACATGTTTTACCTAACTTGTCAGTTTCAAAGATTTTAATTTGCTTCTGGATTGTGATTCAGACATGGATTAGTATGTTTGTTTACAATACAATTCATGCAATGTGTACCAAGAATAATATAATGTGTCGAAGCAGATTCGGTTTGGCCTTCAGAACCTGTCTATAAAGGCCACCTGTCTATAAAGGCCATTTTTCAAACTTCCCTTGGGTGGCCTTTATAGACAGGTTCGACTGTACATGCCTATACAAAAAGTTTATAGTTTTTTAGATAATTAACCATTTAAGTATTTGTTCGTGTCCATGACCCAGAGTTTTCCCTAGGTTTTTTAAACTTCGGGACACATGTCCCCTTACCATTAAACTGTGTAACTCTGAAACCAAGAATTTCTGAAATATTGAATTTTGGAGTACAGACAGACTGGCAGCAATTTAAATCTGATTTTTCACCGTCCGTAGGTTAGTGTGATTTTTGGTCAAATAGTTTTTGGATGACCATAATGACATGACAGTATTTGTGCAAACGATTGCTAAAAATGCTATGGATATATGGGTTAACTAGCCTGGACTACAACTTCCGTTTTGCAAAAACGAAAAGCGAACTGAAGCGAAATATTTCTGGATCTCGTTCGATCAACATTGCGCCATCATGGGCGCATTTGATGATTTTTTACGGGACATAAGGAATCAAAAGGCGGTAAAACGCAACTTTTTGTGTATCCCTGAATGACCTTGACCTTTGAACCTATGATCTTTATTCATATATCAAAATATCAAAATGATCATTAGACCATTACCTATAATATTCCAATATACAAGCCTATACAAAAAGTTTAAAGTTTTTGAGATAATTAACCATTTAAGTATTTGTTCATGTCATGTCTATGACCTTGACCTGTGAACCATTTTAGTATCTGTTTGCATCTACGACCTTGACCTTTGAACCTATGACCTCCATTCATATATCAAAATGATTGTTGTGCAAATGCCTACAATATTCTAATATACATGCCTATACAAAAAGTTTATAGTTTTCAAGATATATTGACAAATACATTAATTTTAGCAATTTTCCCTTTAAGTACTTTGCCATTTCCCCATTTTGTCCCCAACAATTACGATTTGTGCAAATCTGAAACTAGATGACCTAAGTATGTTTCACATGGAATATCTAAGCTTTATCTCTTCAGGGTTCGTACAGACATTTAGACTTCAAATTTAAGGACTGTTTAAGGTCTTTTTAAATTTAAGGCCTAATCAAACTGACAATTTTAGCGAATAAAATATTGGTGCGAAGGCATTTAAATCAATAAAACACTTACGTGTCCATATAGTAACAGCACTTGATGTGGAGGTTGAAGTTAGCATGTGTAAGCCAGGTACCTTAAAATTGCTCATTTCAATGCAATTTATTAATTAATTTATTTATTCAGCCTAATGTATTTATATATATCAGTCTATTTGCAACCACTAAAAATCAAACTACAGACACCCAAATGGCCAAATTCAAGGGCTTTTTAGGGCCTTCAGGATAAATTCAAGGTCTTTTTAGGGTAAACCTAAAAAATTAAGGACTTCTCCAGGCCTGTACGAACCCTGCTCTTTCAAGTTCAAAGGAAATGATTTTTAAAGATTTTCACAATTTTCCCCTTCATGGAGCCCCCAAGGAGATATAAACCTATCATCTGTGCAAATCTGAAAGCCCCTCACCAAAACCTTATTACTGCCAAATATCATTGAATTTGGCCTTGTACTTTCATAGGAGTTGATCAAAATGTGAAATGTTTACACACAATGGACGAGGGACAAAGAGCCCATCTGAGCTAAAAAGGGTTATTGAATTTTTTTGTGAATTATTGTCCCTCGTTGACTCAGAATTTGCACTCCCAAGCTTGTGCAAATGTCAAGTCAACTCGAGACAATATTTCACAATATCAGTTCAATAACCTTATATTACTCGTATAAGGAAAATAATTGCATAATCCTGTGGATATTTAAGATTACTTACTGTGTGTTTGTCAGCAGGAAAAATAAATTCTATATCTATTGTATTAAACTTTTGAAATTGTGGTAATTTAATCCTCTGTACAATAGAGCTGTTAATAAATCCTGCTGGTTGCTTTCCATACAAGGAAATCATCTGTTTTTCTTGTGACCTAGCTTGGGTTTCTATAGGAGGTACTTGATGAGTTTCTGAGATACATTTTTCGAAACAACTAAGTACAGCCTTTGTAGAACTATCCAAGCTGTTCACTATATATATGTGCTGAAGTTGGCAGTCTGCATTACTGATCCATTGTTTGCTGATTTTCATTATTGAATGTACCAGAATTGACCCCAGTCTAGTACTGTCAAGTCCTCTCCCTGTAATAAAGGTTCTATATTTAATTACAATGTCACTGCATGAATGAAATTTAATTTCAACTTTGATATATTACACTTAAAATCAACTGAATCTAGGCAAAAACAAGAGGCCCATTGTGTGTAATACCCTCACCTGATACATTTCAAGAAAACATAAATACTGTAACCTCAATGTCAAAATCTTTCCATATAGTAAAGATATAAGCTTTTTTTCAGATAATAGACCATTAAGTATTCTTTTGCATCTGTGACCTTGACCGTTGAAATAATTGAAATAATGATCTTCATCTATATATCAATCTACACCATTCATGGGGCAACCTGCAAAAACTGGCTAATGACAAACAAAAGTGGAAAGACTTCATTGCTGCCCTACACGCCAGAGGGCGTAATGGGCAGTAAGTAAGTAAGCATCTATATATTAAAATAATCGGTGTAGCAATATCTGCAAAATTCTAATATACATGCCTATACAAAATATTTATAGTTTTCGAGATAATTAACTATTTTGGTATTGTTTGCATCTCAGACCTTGACCTTTGAACCCATGACCTTTTTCTATACATCAAAATGATTGCTGCATCAATACCTGCAACATTCCTATATATATGCCTGTACAAAAAATGTATAGTTTTTGAGATAATTACCCTTAAAATATTCTTTTGCATGTGACCTTGACCTTTGAACCCATGATCTTCACCAATAACTCAAATATAGGCAAATAAACACAATATTGTAATATACGAGAGGTGACCCATTTATATTTGAACACAAAATAAACCGCAATAATTTTGTTAGAAATTTTATTTCATTGTAACAAATGCTCAATATGGGATCCATGACAACTGTTTATCAGACGACAGCGCTTAGGCCAAGATTCCAGTGTCTTATTTATTGTATTTTGTTCGAGTTTCCTCCATTCGTCCTTAAGAGCTCATTTAGGACCTATCAATGTGTTAACTGTTCGTTTCTGTAGTCTTCGTTTCAGTATGCCCCATATTCCGAAATCCATTGGAGCGGCATCCGGTGACTTAGGCATCCATTCTTCCGGAGTTACAAAGTTAACTTTTTGGTCCTTTAGAAACTGCAGCGTGTATTTTGAAGTATGGCTGGATGCGCTGTTTTGATGGAAGACCATGTTCTTGAATCCCTCAGGAAAAAGTCTGGGTACATCATTCTTCAAAAATGGCTTCAACACTTTATCAACATAGTATTTACTATTGACTTTTGTCCACTTGTTGATTATTCTAATCTCAGTTTTGCCTCTGTAAGACACACCTGCCCATGCCATAAAACCTGCAGCAAAAGCATCTCTCTTAATAAACTTCAACTTGTCACCTGGAACTTTACCTTTTCGAATATAGCACACTCTTCTCCGACCATAGCTACCACCCAAATAGAACATGGCCTCATCAGAGGTAACATAATTCTTCCATCTACCATTCCGTAACTTCAGATACAGACGCCAAGACCGGGCACTTCTCTTTTTGATTTGCGCCATGTTCAACTGATGTACCTTGCACTTTTTCATGAGTCTGGCTTTAATGTTTTGGTTATTATATGATATACAGTTCCCTTAGATATACCTAATTTGGATGCAATCTCCCGATAGGTTGGCTGGTTCACTTTCGAGATAAGATGGGCAATTTTGCGAACAACGTCAGATGTGGCGGCTGTGGGTGGTTTTTTTTAACTTTGTTACACGGGACCCGGAATTGATCGTACTTCGTTGTAAACCAATATTATCACTAATGTTCTTAATTGTACCCAATGATATACCATGTCCCATCGATTTCAATGTTTTTGGATACTTCTATATGAATGGTTAGTCTTCAAAAGACTAAGCACCATACCTTCAACTTTGTCCTGTATTTTAGGTCTCACCATGTTGACAAAATCAATACAATACATGTATATTATCTATCGTGTATCACCAGAACGTATACCATGCTAATAACTAAAAAAAACCCGTGCATTTAAACCCTGTGATCGATGAATAAAGTGTTCAAATACAAATGGGTCACATCTCGTATATGTGTATACAAAAAATTATAGTTTTCGAGATTATTAACCATTTCGGTATTGTTTTGCATCTGTGACATTGACCTTTGAACCCATGACCTTCATCTATATATCAAAATGATTGTTGTATCAATAACTACTATATTCTAATATTCACATCTTTATAAAAAGTTTATAGTTTTTCAGATTAATTAACCATTTCGGTATTTTTTTTGCATCTGTGACCTTTACCTTTGAGCCCATGAAATGAATCTATATATCAAAATGATTGCTGTATCAATATACCTACAAATTCTTATATACAATCCTATACAAAAAGTTGAGATTTTTCGAAATAATTAACCATTTAAGTACTGTTTGGCATCTGTGACCTTGTCCTTTGAACCCATGACTTTTTTCTATACATTAAAATGATCATTGCACCAATACCTACAACATTTTGATAATTATGTCTATACAAACAAGAGTCTTTAAGGCTCACCTAAGCAGCGTTCCAAATCTCATACAATAGTTCTATTGACAATAACATTTATCAAAAGGACCAGTTCAATTTGCAGCAGCCAGGGTCTAATGCAAGGATATTTGCAAATTAATAATAACTTGTCCTAAAATGCTACCATACATCTAAATGGTTAAATTGTAGGTGATTTTGATATACAGATTTAGGTCATGGGTACAAAGGTCAAGGTCACAGATACAGATGCAAACAAATACTTAAAGGGACTAGTTTTTTCCTCTATGCTTTTTATTAGCTGTTAATATTTTTATTTTTGTATATTAAGATGACCTTCATTCATATATCAAAATAGTCGTTAGGCCAATACCTACAGTATTCTAATATATATCCCTGTACAATAAGTTTTTGAGATAAGTAACCATTTCAGTGTTTGTTTGCATGTATGTTGGGAGGAGACAATTTTAACATTTTTGCCACAATTTTCTCTCTATAGGGACTCAAGGGGACATCATCCTTTTATTTGTGCAAATCTGAAAGCCCTTTACCTAGACATCATTACTGCATAATATGCAGTTTCGGCCAGTAGTTTTTGAGAGTTGATTTAAATGTGAAAAGGTTATACACGATGCATGACAAACGATGCATGGCAATGGATGGACGAAGATAGATTGCAATAGCTCATCTGAGCTTGTGGTTCAGGCAAGCTAAAAATCTTTTTCCACACACATGGCATTTAGAAATAAAATCACATGTCATTCAGGGAAGACTATAAAAACTGATGCCCCATGTTACAGCAGCTGTCACATGAAACAAACTTCCCTGCACATTGCCCCGAGTGTACTGCAAAGGTCACAATTTTTGTCATTTCACCTTTAGCTTATATGGAGTCTTTGTTATACTGGTAAGTGAGATATTCTTGACTGAGCTGTTAAACACCATTCAATCAATCAATCAATCAATTTGTTGAATGAATTGACTACAGCAATGGGTATGTTTTTTCAGTTACAATAATATTGCTTTATTAAAATATATCTTTAATAATTTTAGCATTTCCTCACATGCACTTTTAAGAGATAAATGCTATACATATCAACATGAGAGTAAATTTAAATTTTAGTAACAGACCTCTAAATTCACTGCAAGTCTGTATAATTATATCTTATATTTATACCTGCTCCAATGAGTGGAAATGTAACTGCTGAAATAGGCAGTCTGAATGCACGGTCCAAAATATTTTCCACTCCTATGGCATAAGTATGTAAGTGAGCCTTTTCAAGTTCAGATGTGTCTCCCTTTTCTTTATTCCATATTGGCATAATGGCATGCAACACATACTTAAATGGTAAATTGCCAGCTTCCGTGTCAACTACATCTGTTATTGTATATTTGCTTTTGTTCTTTTTAAGGCTTTTACGTTCATTCAAGTATTCTGGACCACCTTTTTCAAGAAGTAAACTGGCAATTTTTCCTTTCCCTAGAAAACATTCGTCTTCAGCACTAACAATGGCCCGTGCATTTTTTTCTTTGAAAATATCTCCAGTGTAAACAACAACTTTAAGTTTCTCATTAACATGGATTTGTTCAGCCTGTCTTCCTCGCAAAGTGATGCTATCCTTGTATGGGTATACGCTGTTTGTGTTTGAGTCATTGTGGCCTTGATATCTATGTCCTGCTTGTACAGTATCTTCCTGTTGTGGATACTGATGCTGTATAAGATTTTCTGTTGCATGTGATGTTTGTGGATTCAAAAATCCATTGGCAATCTTTTCAACAGTTTTGTCTGAAAGATCAACGAAGTGGATTTCTTTCAGTGTGGAAGTTTTTCCATCTATTTCACTAAATTTCTGAACACTGTACCTATAAGCAGCAATACAAATATCCATTGGCACTCCATACGAACCTAAAATTTAGAATATATCACAGGAGTTAACAAATGAATTAAAATTTTGTAAACCCTGGTTTGTATGGCATAATTATATGTATTGTATACCTACTGCCCATTAATGAAATGAACAAACATAAGGTACAGTTTTATACTGTAAATGTATTTATTTTGGCGGCAAAGGAAATTTCCACATATCCGCGTAGTTAAATTTTCACGATATTTTGAATATGCATAATACCACAATAAGCATAATATAATTTTCACCTGGTATTAATTTTTCACGCAAAACAAAATGAAGTGAAATTTAGTACATTTCAAAAATAAATATGTTTACAGTAATTAAAATGATTTCAATCAGAATCATGCTTCTAGATATTTTGGTAAGTAAGAAGAAAAACTTTAGAGGTTTAACTATTACAGGTAACTATGACCTTAAACGTGGGTGAAGATAAAAGCTTCATGTCCTGATGCTATCAAAAACAAACATACTAATCCATTTCTGAATCACAATCCAGAAGCAAAGTAAAAACAGTTTGGTTAGACACGTGAACCTCCACCAGGTATATATGGAATTGCATCTACTTAGGCTTTTTGTTTCATTATTAGATGTTGTTTAGAAGTCTTGATATTTAAGGTCACTGTGGTTGAAGGATAAGCAGCTTCAAACATTTGAAAAAAAGTGTGGGTATGGCAATATCACATTGGATAGTGCAGGGTGTGTATGTGTATGCATGTGTGTTGATAACACCTTTTTTTGACTTCTCTGAAACTACCCGATAGATTACAATGAAACTTAGAAGTATATATGGGCCGGTGCAATTCAGATTTGTTTGTGGCATTACCATAGCTACCATGACTAAGTCAAGGTGCTAAACTCTTAAAGAATCTTTTTCTCTGAAACTCAAAAGGTAAAAGTGACAGATGCAAAAGAATACTGAAATGTTTAATTATATGAAAAAAGTCTCAAATTGTTACTCTTTGGAAAGATTTTGACATTGGGGTTTAAGCATTTATGTTTTCCTGAAATGTATCAGCTAGCCATTATTTATCAGGTGGGCGTATCAGGCCAAATGGGCCTCTTGTTTTAATATCTAAGTATCATCCACAGTGTAACAGAGCTTCATGGACCTAGGTTGTCTCTCATTTTGTTGTGAATGGAACCAGCTGCCACGTAATTTTATGAACTAACATGTTAATGACTTAAATTGTGAAATTAAAAAAAACATAATTGTTACAATAATTGACAGATCAAAACATATTCAATTTGAATGAACTGAATTACTTATATATATATTATTTGTTTCCAGATTGATTGAATTTAATTTCTACTTATTAATAGTCAATTTTTATAGTTTTTTTGTGAAAATCAGTTAGGTGTATGTTTTTTAATTATAAAGGGGTTCCAAGCAAGAGCCATGTGCACCAATACTGTATACATATATGGAATTTCAAGAGTCAAAGCCTTTTAGGTCATAGAAAGTTTTTACTCCTTCAGATCACTCTGGCCCTGAAATGAAGTAAAGTTCAACCAGCTGTGTAAAGTTAGAAGAAACTTTTTCAGCCAAAACTGCATTGTTTTAAAATGTGGTCAATTTTCTCCATAATTATGTTGAAAACAAATTCTGAAAAAATTCTGCTAGTGAAAAGCATAGTTGTAATTTCATCTATTTTATGCGTCAACTTAAACAAGAGGCTTAATAAGAACCCTAATGCTCACCTGAGGATATGTCATGCCATTTGCAGAAGTTCAATGGTCAATTACATTAGTTACATGGAATGCTAAAATTTTCAGCAGTTATGGCCAAATGCAAGAATATTTGCAAATTAAAAATTACTTGTCTTAAAAATGCTAATGTACATATAAAAAATCTAAGGTCTACCTTAAGTATATGTACAAACATAAATGACACAAAAATAAAAAACTTTTCCATTTCAGTATTCTTATATATCTATTACCTTGACCCATGAACCCACTATTTTCATTTATCTATCAATATGATCATTACGCCAATGCCTACAATATTCTAATATATGTTTCTATAGTTTTCTAGATAATTGCCATTTTAGTATTCATTTGCATCTGCAAGCTTGAGCCTTGAATGCATGTCCTTCATCTATATATTACAATAATAGGGTTTTGCTTTTTATAGCAACAGCAGCAAGCTTGGATGCAAAATTACTTAGTTTATTCCCTTCACCACTAGTGACAGAGAAGAGAGACAATAAATAAAAGAAAGTTTATACCTGAACAAACAGCTGGTAATGCAACAGAATAACATTTCTTTCTATGTGCTTCAAACAAAGAACCAATCAATGTTTTTGATAGGTCATTGAGCACATGTTCTTTCTTTTTATCATAATCAATCTCCTGATATTTTCTCCAGTCTGGTCCAACAATATGTATAACATGTTTGTACTGCTTGAGGTTCCCGGCTCTTGTCACACATATCCCCCCAACAGATAAATTTCCATTGGTCTCTATAAATTTCTGACAATCCTCTTCAAGGTCTTTTCCTGCAGCATTTGCAATCTTCAATGCAAGTCCACCAGCATGATCAAGTTTATAGTTGGTAGTATTAACAATACATTCAACTTGTAATTTTAAGATATCACCAGTATAAACATAGACAGATATTCCTTCATTTGTTTTAAATATTTCTGGTCCTTTGTGAATCAAATCAACTGGTGAACTGACTTTTTGGATTCTTTTACAATTGGCATTATCTTCATTTGGTTGTTTTATCTGTGACTTAAATGGCTTCTGGACATCTGACATCTGACTACTAGAACCATGCATTTGCTTAGTATATGGATCCTTAGCTGCACTAATACTGCTTCCTGAAAGTGATAAAGTATCATCACCCATGTCCCACTTCCTCTCATCTTTGTTTTTGGAAATGGCAATAGGTTGGATGGGTATATCAGACTGAGAGTTTTCCAAGCTGTTGTAGTTGTTGGTAAAACTATTGTGAAATTCATCATTGTTTGACTGCATACTGTCATACAAGGGTTGATCTAAATCTGCTAATTTGCCATTAATGTAAGCTTCTGCAAGGCTTATGTCATTTACAGAGCCCTCTAAGTAATATGTGGAGTTGTTTTTACTCAGTTTGGCTCCAGATGACTCTTCAATTTCCTTCTGCAAGTCATTAAAATTATTCCTTATCAAAAGTTGGGTGAAGTCATCAGCTAATTCAGCATGTATATTTGTCAGAACCTGAAAAATACAAATATTTACAAAAGTGAAGCATAAAGAACTCTGGTCTTGCAACCCTCACAGTCAAATCTTGCATAAATAAAGAAATAATACATGATACCTTTTTATAAAGACACAAATTCTGTTTCTTTTAAAAGCTGGCAGTTTGAAAAGGTTTTAAGGTCTACAAGAGAAAGATTTTATAATAATTTATAAATATATGCCCACAATAATTTTCCCATAATAAGATTTTTTAAAGAGGATAATCTTGACAAGTTTAAAGAAGATTGGACTAAAATTGTAGTCAATACATGTACTAAGTGAAATTTATACATGCCATTACTCAACAAGAGGCCCTATAGGGCCAGTACCGCTCACCTGGGCCGTAAACAGCACAAAAAACACAATAAATACTACATTAAAGGAGCAAAAACTCTAATGTGGATATTTAGATATTTATGAAACTTGCAACTCGCATCTGTGACCTTGACTTTTGAACCAATAACCATAATCTATATTAAAATGATCACTGCATCAATACCAACAATATTCTAATATACATGCCTATACAAAAAGTTTATAGTTTTAGAGATAATTAACCTTTTAGGTATTGTTTTGAAACCGTGACCTTGACCTTTTGACCCATGACCTTTTTCTATACATCAAAATGATCGTTGTATCAATACCTACAACAATCTAACATACATGCTTATACAAAAAGTTAATAGTTTCCAAGATAATGAACCATTTCAGTATTCTTTCGCATCTGTGACCTTGACCTTTGAACCAATGATCCTAATCATTATATCAAAATGATCGTTACATCAATACAAATAATATTCCAATATACATGCCTATACAAAAAGTTAATAGCTTTCAAGATGATCAACGATTTTGGTATTGTTTTGCTACTGTGACCTTGACCCTTGAACCCATTACCTTTTTTCTATACATCAAAATAATCGTTACATCAATACTAACAATATTCTAATATAAATGCTTACATAAAAAGTTTATAGTTTTCGAGATAATAAATAATATAAGAAAGGTAAAAAATTAGGTCATGACCTTCATAATTGACCTTGACACTATTTTGAAGGTAATTACAAGAATATGTCAAAACTGAAAACCCCATGTCATCATCTGGACATATAGTCAAGTATAACAATTTCAAAATATTTGACGATTTTTGCAAAATTAAACGCAAAAACGCGTAACCTATTTTTAAAACAAATTTCATGACATAAACAAACTTAAAGGTTAAGACTATGTAGAATCCAAATATCACATCAGTTTTTGCCTCCAATGAGTGGTTCAAGAGAAGAAGATTTTTTTAGGATTTGTTTATTTTTAGTAACAGCGGCCATCTTGGATATTCGATCGCCATAATTTGAACAAACTATAGTTAGACACTGTCAAGGACCTTCCCTGGCAAATTTTGTTTCAGTTGTTCCAGTAGTTTCGGAGGAGAAGATTAAAGTTTACTGACGCATGCACGCCTCGTCATGCCATAAGCTCACATGGCCTTTGGCCAGGTGAGCTAAAAATGGAAACCCCAGACATTAGACAAAACAATCTGGAATTTTATATGAAAATCAGGGACATTTTTGCCAGTCATTTTTATCAAAAACAAATCTTCCTGTATAATGCCTTTTTAAGACAAAGAATTATAATAAACTTAATTAACAAGAGGCCCATGGGCCTTATACGCTCACCTGATAACTAATGGCTAGCTGATAGATTTAAAGAAAATGTAAATACCAATGACTTTTTTCTTTACATCAAAATGATCATTGTATCAATACCTACAACATTCTAATATATATGCCTATACAAAACGTTTATAGTTTTCAAGATAATTAACAATTTCAGTATTGTTTTACATCTGTGACCTTGACCTTTATACCATGACCTTTTTCTATACATCGAAATGATTGTTTTATCGATACCTACAATATATATATATTCTAATATACATCCTTTTACAAAAAGTCAATAGTTTTCGATATAATTAACCATTTCGGTATTATTTTCGCATCTGTGACCTTGACCTTTGAACCCATGACCTTTTTCTGTACATCAAAATGATCGTTGTATCAATACCTACAACAATCTAATATACATGCCTATACGTTGTAACAATATCTACACCATTCTAATATACATGCCTATACAAAAAGTTTATAGTTTCGAGATTATTAACCATTTCGGTATTGTTTCGCATCTGTGATCTTGACCTTTGAACCCATGACCTTTTTATATATATCAAAATGATCGTTGTAACAATATCTACAACATTCTAATATAAATGCCTATATAAAAAGTTTATAGTTTTCGAGAAAATTAACCATTTGGGTATGTTTTGCATCTGTGACCTTGACCTTTGAACCCATGACCTTTTTTTATACATCAAAATGATCGTGGTATCAATACCTACAACATTCTAATATACATGACTTTACAAAAAGTTTATAGTTTTAGAGATAATAATTATAATCAGAGGTAAAAAAAATTAGGTTACGACCTTCACAATTGACCTTGACCTCATTTTGAAGATACTAACAAGAAGATGTCAAAACTGAAAACCCCATGTCATTATCTGGTCAAGTAGTCAAGTTATAACAATTTGAAGCTATTTTACGATTTTTTCAAAATTAAACGCAAAAACGCGTAACCCATTTTTCGACCGAATTTCACAAAATGAACAACTACAGGCTTAAGACCCTAGAGAAGCCAAATATCACATCAGATTTTTTCTCCAATAAATACTTTCGGAGAAGAAGATTTTTAAAGATTTTTGCACCCCTAGGTCACCTTGACCTAGTTATGGTAGCCATGGCAATGCCACGAACAAATCTGAATTGCACCGACCCAGACATGCTTCTGACCAAGTTTCGTTGAAATCTGCTTACTACTTTCAGAGGAGAAGTCCAAAATGTGTGTTAACGACGCACGCAAACACGCACATACACACGCTGCACCATACCATAAGCTCACATGACCTTTGGTCAGGTGAGCTAAAAATAAATAAATTTAAAAGTTATAACTATAGGAGTATCAACTGTTACATGTTCACTTTTTATACGAATGCAAATTTTAAGTATCTGGCCACACTATCCAAGCTCCAATCATCAGCCCATTTCATAATTATCTATTCGTGATAACTAGGTATATAACTATTTTCCCGATTATCACTGGTAATGTGACAAAATCAGCTTACACTGAACAATTTCTTAATATTCAGCTTTTTATATTTCATTCAAAACCACTCTTCTGAATGAAAACAAGAGAGCCATGAGGCTCGGGGCTCACCTAAGAAAAAAATTGAATTCTACACATTTTTCCAATAATGGCATGAATAGAGGGTTAACAGAGTTCATTATAGGTCACCTTGCTGTGGTCATGAACATTGTTCTGGACAAATTATATGAAGATTGGACAAAAACTATGGACTCTAGAATGTTAACAAGGTTATTCTTTGATTTGACCTAGTGATCTACTTATTGACCCAACATGACCCATATATGAAATTGGTCTTGCTTTAGTCATGAACATTGTTCTGGACAAATTATATGAAGATTGTACAAAAAATATGGACTTTAGAGTGTTAACAAGGTTTCTCTATGATTTGACCTAGTGACCTACTTATTGACCCAACATGACCCATATACAAATTTGACTTTGCTGTGGTCATGAACATCATTCTGGACAAATTATATGAAGATTGGACAAAAAATATGGATTCGAGTGTTGACAAGGTTTTTCTATGATTTGACCTAGTGACCTACTTCTTGACCCAACATGATCCATATATAAATTTGACTTTGCTTTTGTCATGAACATCATTCTGGACAAATTATATGAAGATTGGTCAGAAAACATGGTCACTAAAGTGTTAGCAAGGTTTCTATGATTTGACATTGTGACCTACTAATTGATCCAACATGACTAATATATGAATGTCACCTTGCTGTGTTCATGAACAATGTTCTGGACAAATTATATGAAGATTGAACAAAAAACTATGGACTCCAGAGTGTTAACTTAACTTTGATTTGATTTGACCTAGTGACCTACTTATTGACCCAAAATGACCCATATACCAATTTGATCTTCCTTTGGTCATATACATCGTTCTGGACAAATTATATGAAAATTGGACAAAAACTATAAACTCTAGTGTGTTAACAAAGTTTTTCTTTGAATTGGTCTAGTGACCTACTTATTGACCCAACATGACCCGTATATAATCTTGACCTTGCTTTGGTCATGAACATTGTTCTGGACAAATTATATGAAGATTGGACAAAAAATATGGAGAATAGAGTGTTAAGTTTTTTCTATGATTTGACCTAGTGAACTACTTATTGATCCAACATGACCCATATTCAAACTTGACCTTGCTTTGGTCATGAACATGATTCTGGACAAATTATATGAAGATTGGACAAAAACTATGGACTCTAGAGTGTTAACAAGGTTTTTCTTTGATTTGATCTAGTGACCTACTTATTGATCCAACACAATCAATATATAAACTTGACTGCTTTTTGCTTTTACCTTAACATTGTTCTTGACAAGTTTGATGAAGATATAACAAAAACTGTGGCCTCTAGAGTGTTAACATTGAAAAGTTGACGCACGACGCCGTAAAAGTTTGCAATTTTGTGTAAAATGGTATATCTAGTAAATTAAAGTTGACTTTTGATACTTATATATTGCAAAAATTATCTTTTTTGAAGAAAGTTAACCATGAAAAAAGACTCCATTTTTACAAGGCTATGAAGTTTCTTGAAAATGGCTAGGTTTTCAAAATTCGGGAGAAAATTACAAGAGGCCCATAGGCCTTAACGCTTACCTGAGGCTGAGTACATATCTCATGCAGAGGTTCAATAGTCAATGAATTTATTTTAAAGAGAATGTCAAAATTTTCAACAGTAAGGGCCAATTATATACAAGGATTTTAGCAAATTAATAATAACCTGTCCTAGGAATGCTACATATAACATATCTAAAATCTAGCTACATTATATTATTTATATACAGCTTAAACATCTATATATCAAAATGTCATTAGGTCAATACCTACAACATTCTAGTACATATGCCTATACAAAAACCTTATAGTTTTTGAGATAATTAATCATGTAAGAAGTTGTTTGCATTTGTGCCCTTGACCTTTGAAACAATGACCTTTATCTATATATCAAAATGATTGCTAGGCCAATACCTAAAATATTTTAATATATGTGCCTATACAAAAAGTTTATAGTTTTTGAGATAACAGGGTCCCCCGCCGGTCAAGCAGTATACTAGTATACTGTATATGAAATTGCAATATTTTCAAACATTCAGGGCTGTTCCAGAATTAAATGTGTGGGGAGGTTAGGGGAACATTTTTTTACCCCCACCACCCATCTTTTTTTCTATTTTTCCTGCATCAAATATATCCAAAATACTACAATCTAAAATCAAACAAATACCTATTAACATATATAAGTTTATCTAAAATGTACGAGACAATATCACTGTACAGTTTTTGTTTAAAAATCATATTCAAGTTTTATATTCTGGTTTACATACTGTATAAAATCACATACCTTATTGCAGAGATATACATGTAAGAAAATGGTCAGAATAGGGGACAGGAAAGTCCCATAACTTCAACAAAAAGTATCGACCAAGGCTGATTTACGAACATGACCAAGGTATTAGTAGTATAAGCATTTAATATAAATTTCATGAAAATCCGTCAAAATTTGTAGGCAAAAGAGTGCTTACAATGTCAATTTTTGGATAAAACAGAGTCATTATTGTGGTCAAAGTCCCATAACTCCAACAAAAAGTATCAACCAAGGCTGATTTACGAACATGACCAAGGTATTAGTAGTATAAGCATTTAATATAAATTTCATGAAAATCCGTCACAATTTGTAGGCATGAGAGCGCTTACAAGGTCAATTTTTGGATAAAACGGAGTCATTATTGTGGTGAAAGTCCCATAACTCCAACGAAAAGTATCAACCAATGCTGATTTTCAATCTTGACCAAGGTATTAGTAGTATAAACATTTTGTATAAATTTCATGTAAATCCGTCAAATTTGTAGGCATGAAAGCTCTTACAATGTCAATTTTTGGATAAAACAGAGTCATTATTGTGGTCAAAGCCCCATAACTCCAACAAAAAGTATCGACCAAGGCTGATTTACGAACATGACCAAGGTATTAGTAATATAAGCATTTAATATAAATTTAATGAAAATCCGTCAAATTTGTAGGCATGAAAGCTCTTACAATGTCAATTTTTGGATAACGGAGTCATTATTGTGGTCAAAGTCCCATAACTCCAACAAAAACTATCGACTAAGGCTGGTTTACGAACTTGACCAAGGTATTAGTGGTATAAACATTTGGTATAAATTTAATGAAAATCCATCAAAATTTGTAGGCATGAGAGCGCTTACAAAAACATGTGACGGACGGAAACACAAACAGATGCATTTCTATGTCCCCGCTCCACGTTGTGGCGGGGAAAATACCCATTTAAGTATTTATCTGCATCTATGACCTTGACCTTTGAACCTATGACCTTTATTCATACATATCAAAAGGATTGTTAGGCCAATACCTACAATATTCTAATATACATGCCTATACAAAAAGTTTATAGTATCAGAGATAGTTAACCATTTCACTATTCATTGGCATCTATGACCTTGACCTTTGAACCTATGACTTTCATTCATATATCAAAATTATTGTTGTGCCATTACCTACACTACAATACAATTCCTATGATGGTTAGGCTAACACCTACAATATTCTATCATACATGCCTATACAAAACATTTATAGTTTTTGAGATAATTAACCATTTCAGAATTGGTTTGCATCTGTGACCTTGACCTTGAACCTAAGACCTTTATTCATATATCAAAATAACCATCAGGCCAATACCTACAATAAATTAATATATATGACGATGCAAAAAGTTTATAGTTTTTGAGATAATCAACCATCTCATTATTTGTTTGCATCTATGACCTTGACCGTTGAACCTATGACCTTCATTCATATATCAAAATGATCGTTGTGCAAATGCCTACAATATTCTTATATACATGCTATACAAAAAGTTTATAGTTTTTGAAATAATTAACCATTTAAGTATTCGTTCATGTCTATGACCTTGACCTTTGAACCTATGACCTTCATTCATATATCAAAATGATTGTTTAGCAAATACCTACAAAATTCTAATATACATCCCTATACAAAAAGTTTATAGTTTTTGAGATAATTTACCATTTAAGTATTATTTGTTCCCATCTATGACCTTGTCCTTTGAGTCTATGACCTTCAGTCATACATCAAAATGATTGTTGTGCAAATGCCTACAATATTCTAATATAAATGCCCATACAAAAAGTTTATAGTTTTCAAGATATACTGACAAATACATTAATTTTAGCGATTTCCTAATTAAGTACCTTTCCATTTCCCCATTTCGGCCCCCACAGTTATAATTTGTGCAAATATAAAAATAAGTGGCCTAAGTATGTTTCATATGAAATTTTAAGCTATATCTCTTGTAAGTTCAGAGGAGATGACTTTTTTAAGATTTTCACAATTTTCCCCTTTAAGGGGCCCAAGGGGACATAATCCTTTCATTTGTGCAAATCTGAAAGCCCCTCATCCAGACTTCATTAGTGCCAAATAACATCTTATTTGGCTTTGTAGTTTTTTGAGGAGTTGATTAAAATGTAAATACGACGCAAGATGGACGACACACGACGAAGATAGATGGCAATAGCTCATCTGAGGCCATTGTTACCTTGACCTTTGAAACCATGCCCTAGGTTGCTCTATTTATCAATATGATTGTTATATCAATACTTACAACATTGAAATATAAAAGTCTATAAAATTGACAAACATTTAAATATCACACTTTGTACATTTGGTCAGATAAGTTATTGACAGAATTCATCTTGTAACTTTAACTTTTGATAGAAATTCATTATTTGCATCTGTTATGCTTTTCAAACAATAAAATTATTATGATGATGGATTTGGTGCTTTATTGTCATTTGATAGAACTAAATTTGGTTGAATGATATAATCCCTTGTATTAAAAATAACACTGCTACACTACAAATCTTCATCAATTAAATTATTTTTATTGTTCACTTTATATGGTTGGCATTAGAAAGGAGATTACTGCATTTGAAATGTTCTGACAGTAAAACATAGATTTTACTGTCACAAATATAGTTGGTTACTTCAGGCTCTGCAACCATTGCCTGAATTTCCCTCCTATTTTTAAGTCATCTTTCTAACTGTATATTGTAAAGTGCAAAGTAACAACCGCAAGGTAACTGATAACATATATCAGATGACTTGAAATATGAAGGTGTTAAAAATTCATAAGTCAACGAATAATCAAAAGAAAACAAACTTAATCTAAAGCAAACACAACAATATATTCTAAAGACTGGCTTTTCAGAAATAGCACATACCTGTGCTGGAAAAGGATTGAATTCAAACCTTCCGTTTAACAACTTCTTCTTTAGAAAATCATTTGCATCTAAAATTAAATTGAAATATGACATGCATATGTAAAATGTCACATGTAATAATATAAACATAAACAACAAAGTTTTTTATATAACCAAATATCAAATACAGTTGACTCTCGTTATCTCGAACTCGACGGGAAAATGCAAAAAGTTCGACTTATCCGGAGTTCGAGATAACCGATGTTAAAAACGGCAACAAAAGGGAAGTAACTCGTACAAGCCTACCGGAAGTCGCTTCCGGTTTTATCTTGTCAAAATGTATATTGCTGTTTTCTTCTATATTGTATGTATTCAATTATGCATTTTGTTTTATAAGATTTTCTTCAATTACTCAAATCTGTCAATAACCGATTGTGCTATTGTTATTAGCCGACAAATAGTGGAGTCCGCTTTGGTCTCCATACCAGTTTCGCTTTGTGTACTTTAATCACCCAAAGCTTCCGGTTGTATTGAGTAATGTTCTCATCACACGCTTTTCGGCAGCCATGTTTAGCTTGGCAGTAATTATAACACCTGTTAATCTCCTTGAGGGTTTAATTGCTTATGCAAGGGATAATAATTAGGGGCTTAAGGAATCTGGGAGGTCAGTGCAATGTTGTCATTTTAAAATCAACACGAGGCCGACATTCAAATATTTTTTTATGTAGGAATGTGTTTTTTCTACCAAAAATTTTTTAGCCTTTGACTACTTTGATTTTCAAAAAAAATTTTTGTTCGAGTTAACAAATTTAATTTTCCTAAATTTTTTGTTCGAGTTAACAAATTTAAGTTTCCTAAATTTTTTGTTCGAGTTAACGAGTGTAATTTTCTTAGGATTTTCATTCAAGGGGACGAAAATATTGTTCAACATATCCGATAATTCGAGATATCCGAGTTCGAGATAACCGGAGTGATTTTGGTTTAATAAAGAACAACTCTGTTCGGACTTTTTAAAAAAGTTCGAGATATCCGGTAGTTCGAGATATCAGAGTTCGAGATAACGAGATTCAACTGTAATTTATATCTAGCCCAATCAGTTTGAGAAATACAGGTCAGACCTCAATCTGACAGGCTACAGTCTCTTTGCCTTTTTACCATTCATTGTAGTTGTTACTTCATTCAATTGCTTGACTTCCTAGAACCTAGGAGAAACCCTGATGTTCTTTTACATTACATTCCAATCTGATGATGTCATTACTATGAATCTAAAGCAGTTTGCAGAAACGCAGGCAACCTTATATCAGACACTCTTGTATAAGTTCAAAAATGAATATGTTTAAACAAAACAAGAGGCCCATGGGCCTTAACCCTCACCTGAGGAAGAGTACATATCTTATGCAGAGGTTCAATGGTCAATGACATTAATAAAAGAGAATATCAAAATTTTAAGCAGTAAGGGCCAATAATATGGAAGTATTTTTGCAAATTAATTATAATAGTTATTATATAAGTATGCTATATATAACATATTTAAAGTCTAGCTACAATATATTATTTATAAACAGCTAAAACATCTGTATATTAAAATGTGCATTAGGCCAATACCTACAATATTCCAATATACATGCCTATACAAAGAGTTTATAGTTTTTGAGATAATTAACCATTTAAGTATTCGTTTGCATCTATGACCTTAACCTTTGAACCTATGACCTTCATTCATATATAAAAATGATTGTTGTGCAAATACCTACAATATTTCAATATACATGCCTATACAAAAAGTTTATAGTTTTTGAGATAATTAACCATTTAAGTATTCGTTTGCGTCTATGACCTTGACCTTTGAACCTATGACCTTCATTCATATATCAAAATGATCGATAGGCCATTACCTACAATATTCTAATATACATGCCTATACAAAAAGTTTATAGTTTTTGAGATAATTAACCATTTAAGTATTAGTTTGCATCTATGACCTTGACCTTTGAACCTATGAACTTCATTCATATATCAAAATGATCGTTGTGCAAAAGCCTACAATATTCTAATATACATGCCTATACAAAAAGTTTTTGAGATAATTAACCATTTAAAAAATTCCTTCCCAGCTATGACCTTGACCTTTGAACCTATGACCTTCATTCATATATCAAAATGATTGTTAGGCCAATACCTACAATATTCTAATATACATGCCTATACAAAAAGTTTATAGTTTTTGAGATAATTAACCATTTAAGTATTCATTCACATCAATGACCTTGACCTTTGAACCTATGACCTTCATTCATATATCAAACTGATCGTTAGGCCAATACCTACAATATTCCAATATACATGCCTATACAAAAAGTTTAAAGTTTTGCAGATAATTAAGTATTTTGGTATTCTTGGACATCTGTGACCTTGACCTTTGAACCCATGACCCTGATTTATGTATCAAAATGATCGTCATGTCAATACCTATAAATAACCGAAAATCCTACGCCATTATCACAAGAAATGTTAAAAAAATAGCATTTTTTATCAAAGGTCAAAAACTGGGACATCACCTTGACCTTCAACCTTGACATCAATTGGAAGAAAATTGCAAGACAAGATCAACAGTGAAAACTCCATACAATTATCTTCAGCCATTATGAAGTTATAACAATAAATGTCTCATTTTAAAAATCACGTAATTTTACGCAAAAAACGCGTAACCTATTTTTCATCTAATTTTCATGAAAAACACAATTTTGATGTTCCCAGGTATGCTGAATCCAAATATCCAATTAAAATTTGCCTGCAGCTTTTGGTTTCAGAGAAGAAGATTTTTTTGTCTTTTTGCTATTTTTAGTAACAGCGGCCATCTTGTTGGGCGTGGCCAAACCCCGAACACAATTTTGAAAGGCTGTTACCCAGGCATGATAATCACCAAGTTTCATCAAATATGGCCCAGTAGTTTTGGAGAAGAAGATTAAAATGTAAAGTTTACGCACGATACACGACGGACGGTGATAGATTGCAATAGCTCATCTGAGCCTTTGGCTCAGGTGAGCTAATAAATATTAATTGTAAGATAAAAGTGTTATACCATGCAGACAGTCCAAAAAATTATACAATCTAAGACTAGTTTTACATGGATTGTTTTAAAGTTGTGTGGTGTATATATATTGTATTACTTTTGGATAATTTGTAAAAACCAAGAAATATTTTTCATAATTTCATAAAATTGAATATATAGAATATTTTACATTTATAAAACAAATGTGTACTGACAGAAATCCTTATGTATAAGGTTCAACAGTATCCTACACCACTAATTAATGTGTATTTGTCTGATTAGTCATAACTGTAACCTAGTATATTAACTTTTAAGAGCAAATATCAAATAATTTCATCAATGTAAATCTATAACTGCCACTAAGTCACGGTCATTAACTTACCTTTTTGTTCATGAAATATAATTAGTCCTTGATGATAAGCATGATGTGGAAACACAATGATACGTAGAAATATCTTTGCAGCCTTCAATTCTTTTATCAACCCTAGCTTAAGGTCTCTTGGATCTTTTGCAAGCAGGTTATTGTCCAAAACAGTAAAAACTACACGACATTTTTCCTCGTCTGATTGGTGTAGATGTACACTACAAAACACAATCAATATTAATAAATATTTTCATCATTCAAAGTATCATCAGTTAACAGGCAAATTCAGTGAATTAGTATTCCATGCCAGTAGGTAATTCTTTTTTTTGTGATTTGCAATCATGTTCCAAGGGCAATAACTTCCGAGAAAATGAACAAACAAACTGGTTAATTATATCTCATCCATTCTGATGCTTTGCAAGTTTAATGAAACAATGCTTCTTAGTTTTGGAGAATTACTCAGACAAGAAGGCTTTTTTTTCAATTTTTCGAAAATTTAACACAAACATGCATAATAAATTTTTCAACCAAATTTCACGAAATGATTGAATCATATGATTTTAGCTCCAGTCATGGTTTTAAGAAAATTTAACCATTGCAAATTAATAAGTCAAAGGACCATAACTCCCAGAAACAAGAGGCCCAATAGGGCCTGTACCGCTCACCTGGGCCGTAAACAGCACAAAAACACAATATATACTACATTTAAGAAGTAATAACTCTGATGTGGATATTTAGATATGTATGAAACTTGCAACTCGTATCTGTGACCTTGACTTTCAAACCAATGACCATAATCTATATTAAAATGATCACTGCATCAACACCAACAATATTCTAATATACATGCCTATACAAAAAGTTTATAGTTTTGGAGATAATTAACCTTTTTGGTATTGTTTTGCTACTGTGACCTTGACCTTTTGACCCATGACCCTTTTCTATACATCAAACAAATCGTTGTATCACAACTTTCTCATATACATGCCTATACAAAAAGTTCATAGTTTTCAAGATAATGAACCATTTTGGTATTCTTTCCCATCTGTGACCTTGACCTTTGAACCAATGACCTTAATCTATATATCAAATTGATCATTACATCAATACCAACAATATTCCAATATACATGCCTATCTATACAAAAAGTTTATAGTTTTCGAGATAATTAACCATTTTGGTATTGTTTTGCTACTGTGACCTTGACCTTTGGACCCTTGACGTTTTTCTATACATCAAAATGATCGTTGTATCAATACCTACAACATTCTAATCAACATGCCTATACAAAAAGTTGATAGTTTTCAAGTTAATGAACCATTTCAGTATTCTTTCGCATCTGTGACCTTGACCTTTGAACCAATGACCTTAATCTATATCAAAATGATCGTTACATCAATACCAACAATATTCCAATATACATGCCTATACAAAACGTTTATAGTTTTTCGAGATAATTAACCATTTTGGTATTGTTTTGCTACTGTGACCTTGACCTTTTGACCCATGACCCTTTTCTATACATGAAAATAATCGTTGTATCAATACCTACAACTTTCTCATATACATTCCTATACAAAAAGTTCATAGTTTTCAAGATAATGAACCATTTCGGTATTCTTTCGCATCTGTGACCTTGACCTTTGAACAAATGACCTTAATCTATATATCAAAATGATCGTTACATCAATACCAACACTATTCCAATATACATGCCTATACAAAAAGTTTATAGTTTTCGAGATAATTAACCATTTTGGTATTGTTTTGCTACTGTGACCTTGACCTTTGGACCCTTGACCTTTTTCTATACATCAAAATGATCGTTGAATCAATACCTACAACATTCTAATATACATGCCTATACAAAAAGTTGATAGTTTTCAAGATAATGAACCATTTAATTATTCTTTCGCATCTGTGACCTTGACCTTTGAACCAATGACCTTAATCTATATATCAAAATGATCGTTACATCAATACCAACAATATTTCAATATACATGTCTATCTATACAAAAAGTTTATAGTTTTCGAGATAATTAACCATTTTGGTATTGTTTTGCTACTGTGACCTTGACCTTTGGACCCTTGACCTTTTTCTATACATCAAAATGATCGTTGTATCAATACCTACAACATTCTAATATACATACCTATACAAAAGTTGATAGTTTTCAAGATAATGAACCATTTCAGTATTCTTTCGCATCTGTGACCTTGACCTTTGAACCAATGACCTTAATCTATATATCAAAATGATCGTTACATCAATACCAACAATATTCCAATATACATGCCTATACAAAACGTTTATAGTTTTCGAGATAATTAACCATTTTGGTATTGTTTTGCTACTGTGACCTTGACCTTTGGACCCTTGATCTTTTTCTATACATCAAAATGATCGTTGTATCAATACCTACAACATTCTAATATACATACCTATACAAAAAGTTGATAGTTTTCAAGATAATGAACCATTTCAGTATTCTTTCGCATCTGTGACCTTGACCTTTGTACCCATGACCTTCATCTATATATCAAAATGATCGTTACATCGATACGAACAATATTCTAATATACATGCATATATAAAAAGTTTATAGTTTTTGAGATAATAAATAATATAAGAAAGGTAAATAATTAGGTCATGACCTTCATAATTGACCTTGACACCATTTTGAAGATAATTACAAGAATATGTCAAAACTGAAAACCCCATGTCATTATCTGGTCGTATAGTCAAGTTATAACAATTTAAATATATTTTACGATTTTTGCAAAATTGAACTCAAAAAGCGTAACCTATTTTTAAACCAAATTTCATGAAATGAACAAACTTAAAGGTCAAGACTATGTAGAATCCAAATATCACATCAGTTTTTGCCTCCAATGAGTGGTTCAAGAGAAGAAGATTTTTTTAGGTTTTGTCTATTTTAGTAACAGCGGCCATCTTGGATATTAGATCGCCATGATTTGAACAAACTATAGTTAGACTCTATCAAGGACCTTCCATGGCAAATTTGGTTTCATTTGGCCCAGTAGTTTCGGAGGAGAAGATTAAAGGTTACTGACGCACGCACGCACGCCTCGCCATGCCATAAGCTCACAGGGCCTTTGGCCAGGTGAGCTAAAAATAAGTAAATCAACCCTGGTTAATGAAATGCTTATGTTTTATCCATGATGATGCTTTGCTCCTAGTTTTTTTGAAATAGTGCTTCATAGTTTTGGAGAATTACTCTAGACAAGGATTTTGTCTGAACATTATGAATTCAAGGTGTCAAAATTTAATGCAAAAGTGTACAATCCATTTTTATAGGAGCATGCTTAGTGTTCCTATTTAGGGGCCAACCCGCTAAAATTTGATATATATAATATTAAAGTTAAATATTTTTTGTCCTAAGAATGTGTCATATACCATCATATATATAAGCTAAATTAGTCATTAGTGATATTTTTTTAATTCTTAAGAACCCCTCTATAAGTTCCCCTATTTAAATCCCCAACTTATTTGCATAGATTAAAAATACTTTATTTACTACATCTTTGATGTCTAAGGTATAACTTCTGTACTTACACTATATTTAATTTTTTCAATAATACATGGAGAATATACTTGTATGATTTCCCCATTTAGGGCCTCATAACCAACACTTTTGTAAACTGAAGACTTCTTGTTTTAAGATTTCCATAGGTGGCGCACGATAACTTGGCACATTCGGGCTTATTCATTTTGTAAATAAACATTGTAACTCGGACTCATGAAACATGCACATTGAACAACTCGCCAATGTCCATGCTGCACCTTCATACATATTTTTATTGAAATATAAATATTTATCATATTCCACTTATCTTGGACATTTTCATTTATGTTCTTTATTTGAAACTTTTTAAATATTCACATGAAGTTATTTCATTTCTGCACAATTTTTGTGAAGTTCCACATAACTGTGGAACGAATTGTCTGAAGATATAACAAGGTATTTGTCCTGAACACCTTTAATTCGATAGGATAGGTTACTGTTGTCCTTGGCTCAGTGGTATGTAACATATCTTACAGTTAGTGGACAGCTATATAATTTTGTCACAAGTGAGTTCGAACAATACCGGGTCCATACATATATATTTTTTAATTTTATCTAATTTTGTTTTTAATTTTTATTATAAAAACTTTTCAATTAAAAAGTAAAAGAAATAAATGAATCTATACTAATTATTTAAATGTGCTATCGGGCTAATAATCAATAATTTCTATCTTGTAAATGTATGAACAACCTAAATTTTAAAATTCTTGTGGAAATTATTTCAACCAGAACTACATAACATTTAAAATTAGCACAGGGAAAAATTTTAATGTCTCGTTTCATACAGAAATCAAAATACTAGCACTATTTGGGACTAATCACTATTATTAATCCGTACCTCACCGCTGCGTCATACGAAAAAATCAAACTGTAAACCTATATTAATTTGGAAAGGGATGCCAACATCAATAAATTTTATACTGTGTTTATTCATTTATTTATTGTTTTTTTAATTTATTTATTTATTTATTCATATTGGGAATAGACATAATATTATTGTCATGTGCATAATTTTAAATTTAATATTTTTCTCTGTTAAAATTCAAAATGCTCCACATGACGCTGTGCGAAATATAAAAATACAATTCCTCTTTACAAATGAAATATTTTATGTCCAACAACACAACTCATATTAATGCATTCATTTATAATTTTTATTAATAGATTCAAAATTAAAGTGAATCAAATGTACCAGTTTCCAATTTGTGATGCAAGAGATTACAGCAGGTGTTTTTTCTAATTAATAATATAATACAATAGGATATGAATTCCAACATATCATGGCGTTAAGTGGATCTGAGAGTTAAAAGGGACGATATGTTAATTATAAAGTTAATTGGACCATTAATTAGAACATGCGAACCAGTTGAATGGTCACGCCCTTGTAAAAATGTGAGAATATAGTATAATAGGTATAAGGCGAAAACAAGGCAACATGTGATTTTCATAACCGAGAAGATGTCTGAAAATAAAAAGATTGTATTAAATTAACAGGCAAAACAAATTGCCATCAATGTTGTAAAACATTGCTTTGATGAGGCAACAAAAATGTCTCATAAATCCCATCAGCTGTCCCTTGGAGAGAGCAAGTGCAATGACGGGTGTGCCAAGGAGAACATTATCAAGATTAAAATCGTTCGGAATAGAAACCAAACAGGCTGATAGAAAACAGAGATCAGATAAATTTTTTATTGATGATTTTGATATCTGCGTAATTAGAAGAACAATAATTAATATGTATTTAAATAAACGCGTTCTTCCAACTATAAATGCTATTCATTCGGAAATAATTAACAAAATTGACTTTAAGGGGGGTAAAACAATTCTCAGAAAATTGCTTAAAGAAATGAGGTTTAACTGGAAAAAATGCAGCACAAATAGAAAAATCCTTATGGAAAAAAACAGATATCGTATAAAAAAGAATAAATTACTGTGAATACATTTAATTTCGTGGGCTCCAATTTTCGTGGTTCTGAGAAAAAATACAATTTCGTGGGATGATAAATTCGTGGATAAAGCACCTGTTTATAATATCTTCTTCTATTATCCGTTACTTCCTTTGAAGATCGGCGAACTGTTGACGACTCTACATACATGTAAACAGGTGAGTAAAATCAGTCTTATGCAGAAGGCAATCGAAATTAATCATTAAGGTGAGCTGATAATCAGGCACCCGGGTAAAAAAAAATGAAAAAAAAATCAATTTTACGTAAAGGTAGAATAAAAAATGACCTCATTCATTGAGCCAAGATGACCCCAGGTTTAACTGGTATCCGATCAAATAAATATTTCTCGAAGGTGTAAATTTGGTGAAAATTCAACTTCTTTCGCTCGAATACAATTTTATCAGAATGACATGTGGTCAGTCCTTGTAAACAAAACACAAGCTGAAGCCATAATACAGATTTCACTGAAAGTAATAGAGCGAAACGAAATAACTCGTCTGGAACATGGAGTGTTACTCAAGATTAGTAATTAACCGTGATCATTTCAGTAATCTCTTAATCCGATTACGACCCGCGGGTGCTTGGTCGGTAAAACACCTAAGTCCACGCCAGATGAGTGACTTTTTACCTTATCATAGAATATTCAGATTCTGTTATTTACATTTCATTGGAATGCGCATGGCAATGTGTATTGCCGGTAGTTCCGGTGATTATTAATAACCGGCAATACCATGTGCTCTGTATTATAACGATAATAAAGTAAGATTATTTTATATCGTCAATTGTTGTTATTTACTTTTACTTTTAATCAAATGTATTCAATTCAAATGAACTGTCGATATCTATAGATTTGCCGTTCGAAGTTCAACAATTGTTTGCAAACTTTGAGATATCATCGTGAATTTAATATTTTTAAAGTGACTGAAACCTAAAGTGACTGAAACCTAAATCTAATAAAGATCGCCTCTCGATGTTCGGTCGCTCGAACCCCCGATGGCTCGAATACTTGGTCAAAGTTCCATGGACTTCGAGTTATCGAAGTTCTATGTACATATATATTCGTTGACATGTAAATTGTGGGTCAAGGTATCCACGAAAACAACCAAAATTGGAACACCACGAAAATTAATGAATTCACAGTACCTTCGCAAAATTAAAAAACTTAGCATGACAATTACCAAGTACATCAAATTTGGCCCAGTAGTTTTGGAGAAGAAGATTAAAATGTAAAGTTTACGCACAACGGACGACGCACGGCGAAGGACGACGACGGATGGTGATAGATTGCAATAGCTCATCTGAGCCTTTGGCTCAAGTGAGCTAAAAACTTAGAGAAACTGGACACAACATTATTAATATGGATGAAATGTATATAAACTCTTCACACACTGTACCCAAGTGTTGGCAGCTGGATGGGAACAGTTTAAGTGTTCCAATCGGAGCAGGTGACCGTCTGATTGTTGTTGATGCTGGTTCAGAAAAGGGTTTTGTTCCTAATGCAAGCCTTATATATAAAGCATCTATATATATATATATCAACAGGTGATTATCACATGAAATGAATGCTGAGAATTTCACTAAATAGCTTCGCAAAAAATTAATTCCAAACCTTGAACCAAATTCTGTCTTGGTAGTCGATAATGCATCGTATCATAACGTCTAAGAAGACAAAAAACCAACAACATCGTGGAAGAAAAAAGACATTCAGGAATGGCTCACAAAACATAACATTAAATTTACAGAAGACATTGTTTGCGCACAGTTACTTACAATATGCAAACAACAAATTATTCCACCTTCCTACAGAATTGATTATTAATTAAGAGAACATGAACATAAAATTTTAAGATTACCACCTTATCATGCAGACTTAAATCCTATAGAATTAATTTGGGCTGATCTAAAATCATATGTTGCTTCACAAAATTTAAAATCTAAACTTTGGGACGTGCAACAACTTGCAGAAAAACAATTGAAAGACATATTGACAGAAAAATGGAAAAGGTGTGTTGAACACGTAAAGAAAATAGAAACCGATTACAGGAAAAATGACATCACAGTCGATGAATAGAAAATTTTGTAATAAACTTGGACGATACCGATTCCAGCATCCAGCGACGAAGACACAGACACAGCAACAGAAGAAGAAGAGGATGAGGAAGAAGAAACATCTACAGTGACGGCCGACGAAGAATCAACCATTTCAGAAAAGATACGACTGATACAGCTGACGAAATTTTTACTGTTACCAACTTGCATGGAGCTGCACAATTATAAATTCCAGACACAAAATAAAAACAAAAACAGAATAAGACTAAGTAAATAAGATTAATAAATAAATAGTTTTGAATTAAAATTTTTCGCAAAGCCATTCAGTAACTTGTTTTAAATATACTCAGCATACATTTCATGGTGAAGAATTTATTATTTGATACAGCAAATAATAAGAAATTATTATTATTATTTTCTATTTTGACTTTTTATTAAATAAATATAGAGTCAAAATAGCACACGACAATATATTGACAATATTATTATTAATGACATTATTGTTATTAAAAATACTATTATTAATGGGCTTAATCAAACTTTTTTGTTAAAAAAAATGTATTATAGCAGGATAGAGCTCTCAACACTTGTCCCCGTTATACACTATGGGCCAAAACATAACATTTATCGAAGAGCTGCAATGTTTATTTACAAACTGAAAAACTCCGGATGTGCCAAGTTATCGTGCGCGACCTATACATCCATCTAAATATCATGATCCGTATACAAATTTGACTTAGCTTTTGTCATGAACATCGTTCTGGGCAAATTATATGAAGATTGAACAAAAAATATGGACTCTAGAGTGTTAATAGGTTTTTCTATGGTATGACCCAGTGACCTACTTATTGACCCAACATTAACGATATATGAACTTTTGCTTTGGTCATGAACATTGTTCTGGACAAATTATATGAAGATTAGATAAACAATATGGACTCTACAGTGTTAACAAGGTTTTTCTTAGACTGACCTTGTGACCTAATTATTGACCCAACATGACCCATATACAACCTTGACCTTGCTTTGGTCATGAACATCATTCTGGACAAATTATATGAAGATTGGACAAAAAATATGGACTCTAGAGTGTTAAGAAGGTTTTTCTTTGATTTGACCTAGTGACCTACTTATTGACCCAACATTATCGATATGAACCTGATCTTGCTTTGGTCATGAACATCAATCTAGTCACATCTACATTATGTCACAAAGATTGTGTGAAAGTTTCATGAAAATGAATTGAAGGGTTTAGGAGGAGTTGCGGATAAGAGATAGATACCCTAAAGGAAGGACCGACAGACACCCCTATCACTATATACCCCCCACTTTTTAAGCAGGGGGTATAATAATAAACTGTTTGCAATAGCTTAGGATCCTCATTGCAAAGATGTTATATTGTTACAACATCTAACATTTTGTGGGTAAGGGCTACTAGACTAGTAATTGCTAGCAGATAACTATTGTTAGTAGTGGTCAAACTGAGAAATTTCAGTCTTATTTCCTCAGGGGGAACCACCGTAGGTTTATTTAGTAGTAATTTCAGCAAACAAAATCACTAATTAATCCTAACAGTCACACCTATTGAAAACTTTTCTACCAAACAGAAACCTTTGTTCATAGTGTCATGGATGGTGTATTGGTAATGTTTAAGCATGTAGATTATGAATTTCATCTATATTAAGTTTTTTACCTGACAGTTTCCCTAGCATGAGTTGATTGGTGCCCTTTCATGTCATCTAATAAATAAAAAGAAACACAATGGTATACATTTTGGTTTACCCAAGAGCTCACAGGCCCCAGTTTCATAATCATTCCTTAACTAAGATTTTCCTTAACTTAAATCTGGCGATATCTTATGAGGAAAACATTTCAAAAAAAATTGAATAAAGCTGTTATAAGCTTTGGCTGATCTTCAAAATGACACCTTTAATTTCCGAATATCTCAAAAATCAACAAAATTATTACAGTATCAAATCTGCCAGATTTAGGTAAAGGAAAATCTTAGTTAAGAAAAATGATTGTGAAACCAGGGCCTGGTCCAATCATGTCCAATATCAATGCAAGATTTTAAAGTTTGTGATGTTTGTAATTTTAGAATTTTGACACTTACCTTTTACATATTATTATTTATTACCAGTACTTTCAAAAGTGCCAAATGTGATATTATGAATTCAACAAGAATGCCACCATTTACATTTTAGCTGATTAAAATTTCAAGGAAGAATTTCACACAGAGTTATCTCTTCTTCTGTCACACAATGTCATATCCTAGTTATAGTCTGGCAGAGGGTGAGCTGAACCTAAAATATTGGTCTATAGTTTTTTTTCCCTGCATATATATAAAGATTATATAGTTCAGTTTTAGAATTCAGTTGATGCCACCCTGTAACCCTTGAGCATTTTGTTATATTCAAGATGGCGTCCAAGATGGCTGCCATAACATGAAAATGGGCATTTGTGAATAAGTTGTTTTGAAAAAAACTAATTGATGGAATCATGGCAGTTTTAAATTATCATCCCCTGCTGAGAAATTGGTGAAGGGGATAAAGTAATGCCTCCCGTTCATCTGTCCGACCATCCTGGAACACATAAGTGGTCAAAATTTGAAAGCGGTTGGCCGGACAATTTTAAGGAAAAGATAGGGAGATGTGTGAGAACAATGACATAATTTAAGAAGTTTCTCAAAGTTAAAAACACAAAGGTGTATGATACTGACCTATTTTATTCAAGAGTGACTGGCATTAAAATGTCGAGAGAAATTGAAATCAAGGCGTTTTTTCTTATGAACTTGCACCAGTTCCCACATCTATATTTACAGAGAACAGAGAGATGAGAATTGCCAAAGCTAAATCAGTTTGAAGCAACAACTCCAAACTGACAGACAACAAAGGATGTTAAACATTTATTATAGAACCCCGGGGCAAAATTTATGTCGACCCTAATATGAGCAAAAGTAATGGTAAATAACTTCGTTTTAAAAAAATAACTATGATTATTCATTGAAAGCTGTTCCATCATAGATACCGCAGCCAAATTAACAAAAAGTTTTAAGTTATATGCCTTTACCCTTTATAAATGCCTAAATTCTGTTCCATATGCTTTGGATCAACGCCTTAATTTAATCGTTAGGGATATTGTACCACAACTGATTTACTATTTGAAATATTTCCTGCTTCTTTGTTAACACAGAATCTCTGGATTTTTATTTATTATATAATTCTATATGTTTTCTATCTGTTTTCTACTGGATTAAAGTAGGGACTGTTAGCTAAGGCAACACTGTTATTTATTGCTGCTGAAGAAAGTTTTGTGTGGACATTGAGTGATAAACAATTTTCTTTTGAAAAACCACATATAATCACTTCCAACTTTTAAGTTATTTATTATTTCTCTTTGATACTTGGCACTGCCAGTTGCCTCTCCACTTGTTTCAAAAGACCTACAATTTTTACTCCTATTATGCCCCAAACCTGAACACTAGCAGGATTCTTAACATTATACACAGCCCAAAGACATAACTCAATGTCCACATAAAAACAATCTTCAGCAAAAAGGATAAGTGTTGTAAGTTTTGCCGCGAAAAGCCTGACCTAAATCCGATCAAAAACATGTGGAATTACTTGGAAATCAGAGATTCTATGCCAACACAGAAGCAGCAGATGTACAAAGTATTATTCAGTTGTGGTAAAATATCCCTAATGACTATGTTAAGGAGTCGATCCATATTATGCCAAATAGAATTTAGGCATTTACAATAGCTAAAGGCTATGAAACTAAGCACTACTTGTTCATTTGGCTGCAATATATGTGATGAAGCAGTTTTGAATGAATAAATAGTTATTTTATAATGGTGTTATTTGTCATTACTTTTGCTTATAAATATTAGCATGATTAGGGGCGACATAATTATTGCTTTGGGACTGTGGATGGATCTGCTGTTTTTATGATGTTCACTGACCTTCCAATGCAACTATTAATAATTTTGTAGTTAACTTTATAAAATATATAGAAAGAAATCTCTGAGAGCCTACAACAAAGTGTTTGATAGGTATAGAGAGTTTTACTAGTTCAGCTAGTGGAGCAGGTAGTGTTAAGAGTACACCAGATGCCAAACAGTATGCCACTTCCTTTTCAAATATGTGTTCTCAGAGCCAGAGAACGAACTACAGTTAATCGCACTAATTTGGATCCTTACAAGTAAGTGCAATTAACTGTTGTTTGTTCTCAGGTTCTGATAACAATGTGAAAAATGTGAGAAATGACATCAAACAACACAAGAGACTGGCAATATTATTGTTCAACATATGGTAGAGGTTTCGAAAGAGTCAAATGAAATATCTCAGTAATATATCAGATGATACAGATGTTTTTATGTTACTTTTGCAAGGAGAATATGTAAGGAAGAGTAGTGATGGCATCACCAGTTGGAGGTTGAAGTGTTAACTGAAACAGTTACTGCTGCAGAAGATATTACACACATATTACCAGATATATGTTGCTTATTTGATATAAGTTTTTTGGACACATAAAGCATCTCTCTTTTCTGTTTGGAACACTGCATATTGGGACAGTCAGCAATGAGTCAACTTTATTTTGGCTTTCTTCAACAATCCTGGCTGCGCATCTACGTCAGAGGCTCAACAGAAAGTTTGGTAGTCCCCACTTAGTATACACCAGCATTTAGCAGATGTAAGAATACAAAGACCAGAGGCTCAGGATGATCCTGTATCGCTCACCTGACTAAAATGCTTTTAAAGCAAATTTGTATATATGCTTTTCCAATAGGGTCAAACTGTAAAGTTTGATTCAATTGCTTCACTAGCTTCAGAGGAGATAGCATATTTATGCTTTTCCCATAGGGTCCAATATTAAACTATCTTCTGCGCTGGCGGCCATGTTTTTTGGCTGAACAGAAAAATTTTGGCAATCTAAGTAAAGGACATTCTTTACATCATTTCTGTAAAGTTTGGTTAAATTCGCTTCAGTCATTTCTGAGGAGATAGCCAAAAATTCGTTTTTCCCATAGGGTCCAATGTTAAACTATCTTCTGCGCTGGCGGCCATGTTTTTAGGCTGATCAGAAAAATTTTGGAAATCTTTGTGAAGGACCTCCAATACATCATTTCTATAAAGTTTGGTTAAGTTTCCTTCAGTAGTTTCAGAGGAGATAGCCAAAATGTGTTTTTCCCATAGGGTCCCATGTTAAACTATGTTCCCCGCTGGCAGCCATGTTTTTAGGCAGATCAGAAAAATTTCAGCAATCTTTGCAAAAGACCTTCCAAACATCATTCCTGTAAAGTTAAATTGAATTTGCTTCAGTCGTTTCAGAGGAGATAGCCAAAATGTGCGTTTTCCCATAGGGCCCAATGTTAAACTTTGTTTGGCCCTGGCGGCCATTTTTTTTGGCGGATCAGAAAAATTTGGGCAATCTTAGTAAATGACCTTACAAACATTATTCCTGTAAAGTTTGGTTCAAATTAGCTCAGCGGTTTCAAAGAAGATAGCAAATATATGCTTTTCCCATAGGGTCCAATGTTAAACTATCTTCTGCGCTGGCGGCCATGTTTTTTGAGGGATCAGAAAAATTTTGGCAATCCAAATAAAGAACCTTCCTTACACCATTCCTGTAAAGTTTGGTTAAATTTGCTTCAGCCATTTCTGAGGAAATCGTTAAAAATGCATTTTTCCCATAGGGTCCAATGTTAAACTATCTTCTGTGCTGGCAGCCATGTTTTTTGGCGGATCAAAAAAATTTCGGCAATCTAAGTAAAGGACCTTTCATACATCATTCCTGTAAAGTTTGGTTAAAATTGCTCCAGTGGTGTCAGAGGAGATAGTCAAAATGTGAAAAGTTTACGGACGGACGACGACGACGGACGATGGACGACGGACGACGACGGACGCAAAGTGATGGCAAAAGCTCACATGGCCTTTGGCCAGGTGAGCTAAAAATGTGAAAAAGATGTCTGTTAGACTTGAAACTTGTGGTATGGGTTTTCGTACTAAACTTGCATACAAAATTTCAAGTGGCTTTGATTTGTAGTTGCTGAGAAAACTGTTACGAAAATTTCCAACCATTGACCATTAATTTTGAAAACAAACTAAGTCAGGAAACAGGAAGTTGATGTTCAAAAGTTTTGTTTTGGACGAAAGGACGGACGGAAGGACAGAGGTAAAACAATATACCCATCTTCTTCGAAGTAGGGGTGTAATTATCAAATTCAATGACATTTTTTTGATGTACAAAACAACAAAGAACATATTCAACGATTTTCCTATTTTTCAGCCATATTGGACGCCATCTTGAATTTTACAAAATGGTCAACAATGACAGCGTGGCATCAACTTGATTCAAGATCAGATACACATATACTCATACTATTCAACAAAAAACAACTATAGACCAAATTTTTAGGTTTGGAGAAAATATGGGGTTTCTCTGTCGGACTATTATCATGTATACAGTTAATACGCTATGATAAAGCTTGTTCCCACTACAGAAACTTTATACAACAAAGCAAACTGTTTACAAATAAATTGTTGACCTGGGAATATTGCAAGCCTAGACTTATCAAGGCCCTCAAAAGTTATATTTACATTTGTGATGTTTTATTGTATAAAACTCTGAAACCAAATGTAATTATAGGACTAAAACTACTGTAATATTGTGCCTATACAAATATGTCATACATTGGCTGTTACAGAAATTGGAATTGCAAGTCATACACGACAGTGTTTTAAATTTATTTAAAAAATTTAAAAAAGTAGAATTTTCAAAATAAGGGAAATGTAAATATTACCATTGAACTGCCAAGAAATGGTGTTTATAGTGCTATAACTTCCATTGCTGTTAAAAGCAAACTAGTCATAACATGCTAGCATGTATTAATCAGTTTGCTTTGCATGGCAGTGGAAGTTAAAGCACTATTAACTCCATTTCTAGACAGTTCATGTTTAATAATGACTTTCATAACCATATTATATAATGTCTCTGTATCTAAATTATCTGGATATATTTTATGCTCAATATTACTTTCATTCTGAGTGTTGATTTCACATGTAGTGGGCACAGTTAGGTAGACTACACTTATCATTCCATATAGCACACTCACACCCTCCATCAAATCCCTGGTAGAAGTTCACATGTCTATCTTAATTTGTCAGTTTCAAAGTTTTTACTTTGTTTTGGGATTGCGATTTTCACATTGACCATTATGATTTAGATTATAATTTCTACCAATTTAAAAAAGAAATCTTGAGGCTCAAAATTGAAACGCAAAGGCAAAACTACACCATTCAATTGTTATAGTTATAACCAGAGGCTCAGTGTGGCTAAGCCTGTATCGCTCACCTGACTAAAATGCTTTTAAAGCAAATTTGTATTCCACATGTTCCAGTGATGAACAAATGTACTGTTTATATCAGACAGAATGGCTAAGGAAATCACTGTAGAACTATATGTACCATTCACAGTTTTTTCAATCTGATTACAATCACATCTCTCACTTGCTCCCCCATTTTTGATATAGGCGCGGAGTGGGAGATCTGAGGAAACACAGCTTAGAGGCATATGTGAATGACCCATTGTCGTAACATTTATTGTCCAATGAAATTTCAGCTTCCGAGGTTTTGAAAGTGTTATGCCTTTATTGTAAATGAAACTCGCAATTTGAATGGTCAGTTTTAGTTATCTAAGGTCGTTCACATATGACCCTCAACGGGGTTGCCTCAGATCTCCCATGAAGCAACTATATCAGAAAAGAGCAGCAAGTGAAAGATCTGATTTTAATCTGATTGCAGTTTTTGGGGTTTTTTTGCATTTGGTCCCATGTTCAACTATAAATAAATAAATAAGTTTTATTTAGAGGCAGCATATACATACATAAATTACAAACATAAGCTCTGATGAGCTTATGATCGATCGACTATGATCAGCTTTTGACTGACTATGTACCCCATTGGAAGTTATATTTTTTGTTGATAAAAAAATTTGGTCAATGTTATAGTTCAGCTAGACTTTCCAAGATAAATCACTGTGATCGACATATCAAATGGAATGTAGCTTTTTTCCTGGTAGTGCTATTGACAAGTTTTCTTTTGTGTTTAAAGTTGCACAATGCATCATTTTAAATGCAAAAGAAAGCTTTTTGATAGATTAAACAAGAGAAAGAATATACACATTTCACTAACCAGAGTGGTACGTCTATCACAGTGATTTATCATGGTACGTCTTTGGCTGTATTGTACTATAGGGTTTAATATATATTAGTTATTGTATAGAATGGATGAATTGCTTCAGTAGTTTCAAGAGATGGTTGAAATGTGTTTTTTTATCTATGTTGGTAGCCATGTGTTTAGTGGAGGCAAGGAGGCAATCTTAGTGAATTTCTTTCATACATCATTTATGTAAAGTTTGGTTCAATTTGCTTTAGTTGCTTCAGAAGAAATAGCCAATAAATGCTTTTGCCATAGGGTCTGAAATTAACCTATGTCCTATGCTGGCGGCCATGTTTTTTGGCAGATCGAAAAAATTTGTCAATCTAAGTAACGGACCTTCCATACATCATTCCCATAAAGTTTGGTTCAATTTGCTTCAGTAGCTTTAGAGGAGATAGCAAATATATGCTATTCCCATAGGGTTAAACTATGTTCTGTGCTGGCAGCCATCTTTTTTGGTGGATCAAAAAATGTCCACAATCTAAGAAAAGAACCTTTCATACATCATTCCTGTAAAGTTTGGTTTAATTTGCTTCATAGCTTCAGAGGAAACAGCAAATATATGCTTTTCCCATAGGATCCAATGTGAAACAATGTTCTCCGCTGGCAGCCATGTTTTATGGCAGATCAGAAAAATTTTGACAATCTATATAAAGGACCTTCTATACATCATTCCTGTAAAGTTTGGTTCAATTTCCTTCAGTCATTTCTGAGGACATAGTCAAAAACGTGTTTTTCCCATAGGGTCCAATGTTAAACTATCTTTTGCGCTGGCAGCCATGTTTTTTGGCATATCTTTTTTTTTTGCAGATCAGAAACATTTTGGCAATCTATATAAAGGGCCTTCTATACATCATTCCTGTAAAGTTTGGTTCAATTTGCTTTACTAGCTTCAGAGGAGATAGCATATATATGCTTTTCCCATAGGGTCCAATGTGAAACTATGTTTTCTGCTGGCAGCCATGTTTTTTGGCAGATCAGAAAAATTTTGGCAATCTATGTAAAGGACATTCTATACATCATTCCTGTACAGTTTGGTTCAATTTGCTTCAGTCATTTCTGAGGACATAGTCAACAAGAGGCCCATGGGCTTGATATGCTCACCTAATAACTAATGGCTAGCTGATGGATTTAAAGAAAACATAAATACTAAACCCCAATGACTTTTTTCTTTACATCATAATGACCGTTGTATTAATACCTACAACATTCTAATATACATGCCTATAAATTTTTTTTATAGTTTTCGAGATAATTAACCATTTCGGTATTGTTTCGCATCTGTGACCTTGACCTTTGAACCCATAACCTTTTTCTATACAACAAAATAATCGTTGTATCAATACCTACAAAATTCTAATATACATGCCTATACAAAAAGTTTATAGTTTTCGAGATAATTAACCATTTCAGTATTGTTTCGCATCTGTGACCTTGACTTTGAACCCATGACTTTTTCTATACATCAAAATGATCGTTGTATCAATACCTACAAAATTCTAATATAAATGCCTATACAAAAAATTTATAGTTTTCCAGATAATTAACGAAATCGGTATTCTTTCACGTCTGTGACCTTGACCTTTGAACTCATGACCTTTTCCTATACATCAAAATGATCGTTGTATCAATACCTACAACATTCTTATATAGATGATTATACAAAAAGTTTATAGTTTTCGAGATAATAATTATAATCAGAGGTAAAAAAAAATTAGGTCACGACCTTCAAAATTGACCTTGGCCCCCTTTAGAAGATACTAACAAGGAAATGTCAAAACTGAAAACCCCATGTCATTATCTGGTCAAATAGTCAAGTAATAACAATTTGAAGTTATTTTATGATTTTTTTCAAAATTAAACGCAAAAACACGTAACCCATTTTTCGACCGAATTTTACAAATTGAACAAACTACAGGCTTAAGACCCTAGAGAAGCCAAATATCACATCAGATTTTTTCTCTAATCATCGGTATCAGAGAAGAAGATTTTTCAAGATTTTTGCACCCCTAGGTCACTGTCACCAAGTTTTGGTAGCCATGGCAACGCCATGAACAAATCTAAATTGCACCAACCCAGTCATGCTTCTAACCAAGTCTCGTTGAAATCTGCCAAGTACTCTCAGAGGAGAAGTCAAAACTGTGCGTTAACGATGCACGCATGCACACACACATGCACATACACATGCTGCACCATACCGTAAGCTCACATGACCTTTGCTCAGGTGAGCTAAAAATGCGTTTTTCCCATAGGGTACAATGTTAAACTATCTTTTGCGCTGACAGCCATGTTTTTTGGCCAATCAGAAAAATTTTGGCAATCTACGTAAAGGACCTTCTATACATCATTCCTGTAAAGTTTGGTTCAATTTGCTTCACTAGCTTCAGAGGTGCTTTTCCCATAGGGTCCAATGTTAAACTATCTTCTGCGCTGGCGGCCATGTTTTTTGGCGGATCAGAAAAATTTTGGCAATCTAAGTATAGGACCTTCTATACATCATTTCTGTAAAGTTTGGTTAAATTCGCTTCAGTCACTTCTGAGGAGATAGCCAAAAATTCGTTTTTCCCATAGGGTCCAATGTTAAACTATCTTCTGCTCTGGCAGCCATGTTTTTAGGCAGATCAGAAAAATTTTGGCAATTAAAGTAAAGGACTTTCCATACATCTTTCCTGTAAAGTTTGGTTGGTTCAAGGGTTTCAGAGAAGATAGCCAAAATGTGAAAAGTTTACGGATGGACGTACGGACGGAAAACGAACGCCAAGTGATGGCAAAAGCTCATATGGCCTTAAAGCCAGGTGAGCTAAAAATCATATAAACTATTGCCAAGATATTCTTTAGACAAGTTTGTAGCAGAAGAATTGGAAAAACAAGAATAATATTAATAGGAAACAAATCAATAACACTATCCTCCCTTTTTCTTTACCGAATACAAAAAATTAATATTTGTTATCTAAACTTACCAACAGTTTTGTTTTGTGTGTCAACTTCTTTTCTCAATTTATTCACTGTTGCTGGTGGTGGTGGTCTTGGTGGTTTCTTTTTCTGACAACAAAATGCAAAGAGTATATATAAATCATATTGATGAAGGCTTAGATTCAACAAAACTTTTGGCAAAAAATGATGCATCTTGATCACTGAAAAAAAAGGTTTTTTTAAGATACAGAGATGTGCAAAAAACATTCTGTCACTTTGTGAACTTCTTCTTTATTTCATATAAAACTGTATATTTGTAAAAAATTTCTTTAAGTTTATTTCTTGAGCAATTTTCATATAATTTTTACTGATAAATCCAAAATTAGTTTCTTTCAATAATTTTAAAATACTGTCTGTCTTAAAAGACATTCAAGAGATTTAAGGTAAACAGCAAGGTAAATATTTAACTGTCTTGTGAAGCCTGATGCTATAGTAGATTTCAATTTAATAAACAATTCTTTAAAAATGTTAATTAAAAACAACAGAATTCCATTATTTAATTTTTTTAAGAAATACTTCAACTAATCTAACAGTTCAGAGAAAAAAATCATGGAAATTGTCAAAGAAATAAATTTTGAGAATTTCTAAAAAATATATTGTTTTATATGAAATAAAGAAAAGGATTTTACAAAAAGACAGAATACTTTTTGCCCTGGTAATTGGGTGCAAACAACTTTTTCTTGAAGTATCCCACAATTTTTCAATCTGGCACAAATCAGATTTCAAAATAAGATATATATATATATATAAACAGATATAAACAGATGCATTTGGAAAAAAATACATGAATTTCTACCAAAATTCTTGTTTAAATATTAAATGTAGTCTTATGAGCAAAATATTAGTAATGCCAGTTTCGACTTATAGTCCAGATGACAAATGGTATTTCTCAAATAACCTAAAAAAATAGTCCGCACAAAATGTTTTTACATAAAGTTGTTCTGCAAAATGTCCCTAATTAGAAACTGCATGATGCTACCTTGGCAGCCTTGGGGAATTCAAGATATCCAAGATTGCGGACAAGATGGCTGCCAGAATAGTTTTCTTTTTATATATGTTGATGTTTAAGTTTTTTTCCATGTGTTATTGTGTTTTATGCAGTATATAAATGATAATCTATCATTAATGCTTAACTATAATAACCAACAAATCAATAAAATGATAATTTTATTTATCTATTCTAGCGAAAATAGTCTTAGTTTTCCCATTTTTAAGAGTGCAAAGCTAGAGAAGTTATATAATATACCTTTCCTTTATTTGTCTTCAGTTACAGTGCAAAGCCCATTCAACACCCCTTTATGATCGAATAAATAACCATAATAAGCACTTGTTTAATAATACAGTATAACCACAGCTTTACTGTCCTGCTTTGACCTGTCTCAGACTGTACAGCCTCAGCTTTACCTTCTTTGATCTGCCTTCAAACAGTACAGCCACAGCATTACTGTCTTGCCATCATACAGTACACCCACAGTTTTATCTCCATGCTTTGACCTGCTCTTAAATAGTACTACCATAGCTGTATCGCCATCTTTGAACTGCCTTCAAAAAGTACATCCGCAGCTTTACTGTCCTGCTTTGACCTTCCCTTAAACTGTACAGCCACATCATTACTGTCCTGCTTTGATCTGCCTTCAGACTGTGCAGCCACAGCTTTACTGTCTTGCTTTGACCTTCCCTCAAACTGTACAGCCACAGCATTACTGTCCTGCTTTGATCTGCCTTCAGACTGTGCAGCCACAGCTTTACTGTCTTGCTTTGACCTTCCCTCAAACTGTACAGCCACAGCATTACTGTCCTGCTTTGACCTTCCCTCAAACTGTACAGACACAGCATTACTGTCCTGCTTTGATCTGTCTTCAGACTGTGCAGCCACAGCTTTACTGTCCTACTTTGACCTGCTCTCAAGACTGTACAATCACATATTTACTGTCCTGTTTTGATCTGCCTTCAAACAGTACAGTGACAGGTTTATCGTCCTGTTTTGACTTGCCTTCAAAAAATACAGTCACAGCTTTATCGTCCTGTTTTGACCTGCTGTCAAAAAGTACAGTCACAGCTTTATTGTCTTGTTTTGACCTGCCTTAAAAAGTACAGTCATAGCTTTATCGTCCTGCTTTGACCTGCTTTCAGACTGTACAGATACCTGCCTTCATCACTAATGTCTGCAATCAAGTTACTATATTCATCTACATCACTTTCACACAACCCTGCCTTACGCTTTTACATTCTGTCGAATGTTTTTGCAGAGGGGCTACCCTTCGAAATGTCATTTTAGTAGCACTTCTAGACTAGAGTTTGCCGCTACCACACCTACGCACCCAACAAAACTCATCAGCGTATCCATATCCCTTAATCCAAGTACAATTCTGGGGAATAAATCTGGCTGTAGTGATATGACATTCAATATAAACATACCAATCCATGTCCAAATCATATTGAAAACTGATAAATTAATTTAAAAAGTGATATTTCACCAGGGAAGTGAGGCCAAGTGCTACTGAAGGGTTAGCACCTCATGTTTATCTAGCTACACCAAGCACATGTGTTGTTGTTTACTAATTAGCTGTAAATACAATGAGGTTTTGTCTGCATTCATTTAACATCTGAACTTCACACATAGCAGTTATCTGGTGGAGTCATGTCAATAACAGGCATAGAATCTGGGGTTTTGCCACACATGCAACACCAGGGTCACCAGGGTTGCATGTTCTCAAGTACCTTCCAAGGCAACAATGTCCATTTTCCTTCAACTACAGTAATACTGAGCTTTTAGTACCATTATAATGTTTTACTTCTACATCCGAGACTGTTGTATCTTTCATATCCTGTTTATTACCTTCATTATTACCGTTTTGCCAGATTGGTTATCAGGTATGGAACTTTGCTGTTGGGTAAGAAGAAGTGCAAGAACATGTGTAGATTTAAGCCCATTTTGTGATGAAATGTTGGAATCAAGGTTATCTGCCACAGCCGGTATCAGTCTACCACCAGAACCAGTAACAGCTCTTGCAGTTTTCCCTGCTGTTGCTGCAGCAGACGATTTGGACCAGTTCAATTCATCATACTAAATTAATGAAACCACAATATATAAATATGTCACGCCGAAGTCATAGGAAAGCCTAAACTTTGTGATTTCCCTTGCAATCTGAAGAGATTTTGATCTATCAATCAGAATGCTACTAGTGACTTATTTACCAATAAGCAAGGCAGGGAATGTCTGAAAACTGGGATAACAAACCAAGTAGTGTTGAGCTGAACCCTTCAGTATCAAGAGCTGAATCTATTGTAGAATATAACTATTTTTACGCCCTCTTTCTTTGATATCTTTACATCTAAGAAAAAAACTCTGTAGATATATTATATTCTCAAATTTCTTCTATTCATTTCACATGTCTCTAAAATATTGTCCTGTATATGTTTATCTCCCTTCGTTCAGCAGTTTGACATAGTACAACCGTAGACTTGGAAGAGTAGAATCTGGATCCAGATAACTTGCTCTCCACAGAACAGACAATTTACACGGACATTAAACTGCTTTATCTCTGACCGTAATCTATACTTTGTCCATTGGTAGTATTCCCTTCTTCAATGAGTTTCAAATGTCGATTAAAGTGATTATTTACACGTGTTCTCTCCAAAGTCTGCATAAATGGTATATCTCATCTTCATCACTAGCCAATTATGTCTCGGAATATACACAATTAAGATGAAATATATCTATTTTGATAGATTTTTCAATCATCATGAAAGTGAATAAATTATGTATGCCATTAAGAAAAACGTCTCAATTTCAACAATACATTATCTACAATACATCAAAACTGGCTCAAATATCCATTCTGTGTAAATATAAACAGCAGAAGCAACTTTGTTGACCACTGAAACCTATAAAAAGACTCTTTAATTAGCTTTATGTGGCTAATATAACTATATATACGAGATATTATAGTTTTGTCAGCCATATTGGCCGCCATCTTGGATTTTTCAGTTTCCCCACTTGTGCCAAGGTGGCATCACTCGGATTATGATTAAGCACATCCTAAACATATATTATTAACAAAGAAACATTGTGCGGACTACATTTTTGGGTTTTGCAAGCTGCTCCCAGACTATTATGTCATGTTCTGCCATTCTTATTATACCCCTTTGACTGATAAAATACTAAAAATATAAAAAATTTGAAACACATGACTGAATTCAAAATTTGTTATGAAACTGACTTCTCTGTGGTCTTAACTTTATAATTTGCTCATTTTGTGAAATTTCATTGAAAAAGGGGTTATCAGTTTTTGTGTTAAATCTTGAATAAAATTTTAAAATGGCTTCAAATTGTTAAAAATTGACTATTTATATATACGTAGTTGATTATATAGGGTTTTCAGTTGTGACATTTTTTAAATGACTATGAAAATGTGGTCAAGGACATGAATTAATTTTTTATCTTTTGCAGTTACTTCTATTTAAGATTTTTCATAATTATTAGGTTTCAATGTAGCTTTTATTTTGGATATTTTGAAGCATTTTTCTTCATCAAAAGGTCAGGGTCTTGAAGTTACATGTATTTATGGATCTTCATCAAAAGGTCAGGGTCTTGAAGTTACATGTATTTATGGAATAAAGTTAGATTTCATATATCTTGATTGTAAAAATTCTGTCATGGGTTTTCTATTTTTTATATTTTCATGAAGTAAAAGTGTGGTCAAGGTGAAAGGTCATGACCTTGGTTTTTTACCTTTGTACTTTTGTTATTATTCAAGTTTTTTCCTCTCAAAAATACAGTATAATTGTTAGAAACTGAAAAACAAAATACTGTAAACCTGGCCAAATATTTCACTTTTAACTTTGTTTTGAAAACTGAACTATGTTAATTTTGAATACTGGTCAATTTTTTCATTTAAAACTGGTGTTAATTATACCACTATTTTGAAGGGGGAAAAAGGGGGGGAGTATACTGGTTTACATCTGTCGCTCTGTCTGTCCTTCTGGAACAAAAGTTTTTGTAACAGTTTTTCAGCAACTACTAAACACAGCCACTAAAAATTTTGTATGAAAGTTCAGTGTAAGGTCTTCCAGACATCTACTTCCTCTTTACTGACTTACTTTATTTTTTTCGATATTTACGGTCAATGGTTGAAGTTAAAAGTGATGTAAATACTAAGTGAGCAGTGCTTGGTAAAAGAACAGTCAAAGGTTTCTGTTTGATCTGTGAAAACATATTTTTTCAAGTTGCAAACTTATGCCTGATTTATCACTCAGATGAAAAAAATATATGTCAGGTTTTGTGTTATAAAAATGTTATGTACTGAAAATCACATAATTTTCGCGAGCACATTATTTTCGCGATATTCGCGACTCGGTAACAATTCGCGAAAATTAAGTGTCGTGAAATTAAAGTGATTTTTGATAAAGTTAAATCGGTATAATTTGTGTACGATCCCCTTTTACGTCTATGCCCGCCAGGACTTGGCGTTGACGGAGGGACATTTTCTAGTTCAGTCTCAATTTCCAGGTTAGCTGCAACGCACACATTTTGGCTGTTTTCACTTTCCAAATTGTTAGGATCTGGAAGTCCTGGAATGGAGGGTTTTGGCAGCGATTTGCCATCTTTTTTTATCAACCATGCATACATGTTGTTAGTTATTAATTGACAATACCTAATGTATTTTCATCTGAGTACTAATTAGATCATGTGACTCGATAATCTCATGAAGGTGTATATAAGTACATCGTGTATGAGTTTAAATATAAACCGACCGTGACATAATATATAGCAAATAAATTTAATGAGGGGTTACCTTTGGGGAAATCGCGAAAATTTCATGTCGCGAAAAAGGTTTTGTTATGGATTCGCGAAAAAAAAGTGCCGCGAAATTAAAGTGATTTACAGTAATTTATGCATTCAGTTTTATAATGCTTAAAGAAATGAAAGTAATGAGCATAAATGTACTCTAGTTGATAACATGGATAATATCTAGTACTAATGAAAAATAATGCACAAGAGAGAAAAAATATCACTTTATCATCTGTCTTTTTTACTGACAAGAAAGTCTATTGAAAATGCTCAAGTGATTATATATATATATATATAAATCATAACATAGTATTATAATGGGGGAAATATTTAGGCACCAAGAAGGCATAGGAGATATTTAATTCTGTCATGTCATACAACTATTTCCAGAGTATCAAAAGTATATTAAAATGTTAAACCAAGTTCAACATGTCAAAGCTTTCCAAAATGTTAATTCTTGAATCTCATGTTACCATAATTACAAGTTACCTACTTTTATATCTTCAATTTTCTTTTCCAGATCCTTTATGGCACCTTCAGTGTTTGATTTATCATTGCTTGTGACAGTTAATATTAAGTCTGGATGGGCTTTTGTTCCTAAAATAAATAATACATGTATGTTATATATGATAAGATACTTGCATATAACATGTATAACGTACATGTATATTTAGTTTGTACGAGAGCATGAAAATCTTAACAAAATGCAATTTTCCTCTGTGTGGGAATTAGCAATAAGGTAAATTTTTGTGGATGCCAATATATAAGATTTGAACAACTGACAATGTATGATGCATGACAAGGACTATTCACAATGAATAACTTGAGCTTTATGTGCACTTGTGAGCTAGAAATATTGGCAATGCATATGCTGCAAGATGAAAGTGAATATTGTCACATATAGTGGACCAGGCTTGATAGTTGGCCAGGAAGCTCAGTGGGTAGGGCATATTGCTAGTATTGGGGAGATCCTGGGTTCAAGTCCCACTTTTAGTTACTGCATTTATTCCCATCCCCGTTACATTTGGAGGTTAAACCTACCCTGGGAAGTGGCCAGGTGGCATGGGGGAGAGTGTCCTGTGAGTATTGGAATGGTCACGGCTTTGAGTCCCAGTTTGGCAGCTCCAATTTTTCCTGTTCCTGTTACACATAATCAAAATAACAAACTCTGGTACTAAATGCCTTACCTCTTTTTCTGTAACAGCGTGAAGCTTAGAAAACTGTTCCTTAGCTTCATCTAGAAGCTTGATATCATCAACAATAATTCTAACTGTCTTCAAACTTTTCACCTTGTCTAACTTGAATGCTTCATACACACTTGTTAAAAGCAATTTCTGTGTTTTCATAGGATCTAAAACATAGATTTTTTCTAATTTAGTGAAAAAGTGAAAAAAAGAAGTATTTATTTACTTGTTAATGGAATAGTCTTAAAACTTAAAACAAATCACAATATCAGAAACACAAGTGTAGCTTAACCTATTTCATGCGGGAGTCACATTCATGCATTTCTACCTCTTCAGTCGCATCTTTTTCATGCAGTTTTTCCAAGTCATGTTGGCATGCATGACGAAACCATGCTATAGTAAACCCCATATTGTACAAGTGTTTTACTGACTCAGAAAAAAGAAACTTGAAATTAAGCATGCCCAATTATTTGACCTTGACTTTATTACCTATGTTTCCATTCCTGATAGCCAAAATCACCATTGGCTACTAATTTCTGAGAAATTCTTTCTAACTGGCCAGTAACCTATTTTAGCAAATTTGTGGATAAATACTTTAAAAAGGACCATATTTTCAGGAATTTGAGAAATTTGGCTACTAATAATTTTAAATTTGTGGAAACCTAGTGTTACACATGGAAACAGGGATAACTAAAATTAAACATGAAGCTTTGCAAACCAAAAGCAGAATTTTGAAACTGCAGCAACTGGTGACAAGTCTGAAATGAGCGACATAAATGTTAGCAGGGATTCCAACAATGAAAATATTAATTTAACAATAATACATGTAATAATGTTTTTGAACCTGTAGTTAATGATCAGGAAAGTTGGATCAGGGATTTTTTTACTCGAATTCTGACAATGATATGGAATTACAGGGGTTTCAACATTTTCAACAATTTGACTTGTACCTTAGAGTGTTCAAAATGGCATAACTCCATACTAAAGATATTTTAGTAGAGTTTGGATTAAAATATGCATTAATAATTTACCTAAAATTCATATGTATCATATATATATGGGTATAATGAAGTTGACAGGATGAAAAATAAAACTCAAGTATATGGCAAATTATTATTTTTTCATTAATACTTACCTAAAATAATAAATCATAAAATGTTTATACAAATGTCATGTATTTCAAAATATATGAAAAATAATAACATATTTTTGACAGTATATTTAATTTTGAAATCAAAAATATATATAGTTGACTCTCGTTATCTCGAACTCGACGGGGAAATGCAAAAAGTTCGACTTATCCGGAGTTCGAGATAACCGATGTTAAAAATGGCAACAAAAGGAAAGTAACTCGTACAAGCCTACCGGAAGTCGCTTCCGATTTATCTTGTCAAACTGTATATGATATACATTTGCCGTTTTTTCCTATATCGTATGTATTCAAACATGATATATAAATCAAATCTGTCAATAACTGATTGCGCTTTTGTTATTAGCCGACAAATAGTGGAGTCCGCTTTGGTCTCCATACCAGTTTCGCTTTGTGGACTTTAATCACCCCAAGCTTTCGATTGTATTGAGCAATGTTCACATCACACACTTTCAGCAGCCATGTTCAGCTTGGCAGTAATTATAACACCTGCTAATCTCATTGACCAAGGAATAATAATTAAGGGCTTAAGGAAATTGGGAGGTCAGTGCAATGTTGTAATTTTAAAATCAACACGAGGCCGACAGTCAAATATTTTATTTATGTCGGAATGTGTTTTTTCTACCAAAAAATCTGTAGGCATTGACAAATTTGATTTTCCAAAAAATTTTGTTTGAGTTAACAAATTTAATTTTCCTGAAAGTTTTGTTTGAGTTAACAAATTTAATTTTCCTAAATTTTTTGTTTGAGTTAACGAGTGTAATTTTCCTAGGGTTTTCATTCAAGAGGACGAAAATATTGTTCGACATATCCGATAATTCGAGATATGCGAGTTTAAGATAACCGTGATTGGATTAATAAAGAACAGCTCTGTTCGGCCTTTAAAAAAAGTTCGAGATATCCGGTAGTTCAAGATATCCGAGTTCGAGATAACGAGATTCAACTGTAGTTATAGTAACTTAAAATGAACAATAAAAAAAATATTGTAATAAAAAAAACACTACCCTTGTATCCCTTTCAAATTTTTAACACCCTAAACATATTGCAATGTTGGTCTCAGAATGAAATGGAAAGGCCTTCAAAAACAGGTAATGCAATCAGAATAATACAAGTACTTGAAAATAGACATAATGTTTGCGTAGAGCTTAACCACTGAGTAAATCTCTCTGATTGAACATAACCAGTTTGAAAGGTTTAATTGAACATAACCAGTTTGGAAGGTTTAATTGAACATAACCAGTTTGAAAGGTTTAAAACATTTACTTGATCAGGTTTTTCTTTAATTTTGAATACATATTTTTGAAAATGATCAATAGTTGAATAGAAGCTTTCCATGAAAGTAAGATCCTTGGTTGATACATATTTGAAAAATGAACTTAACATCACTACAGTAAAATATCACAAGAAAAATAACTAAGAGAAAATATAAATTGAATGAATGCAGGCTATACAAAACATATTAAAAGTTTATATAAAACATATTAAAAGTTTACACACCTGATAAAACTAAAGGTATTACAACATCTTTTAAACCTTCACTCTCAGCTTTGACAAACATTTGTTGGATTCCTAACTTCGTGCTTTTTTCATCAACAAATTGATGGAAAATTGATGCAAAAGGTAAGTCTCCTGCATCCATAGACAAATATTTATTACTTGGTAAAGACCGCCCTAAAACAGAAAAATCAAAATATCAATCACTGTACAATAATTCTCATTACATCATTACAAGATGTCAAGTGTCAGCCTGACTGGCCACCAGAGTGCAATAAATGTATTTGTATTTCAAATGCAAATGTTAAGTGTAGAGTAGAACTTAGTAACTTTGGACACTTTTTGGGACAATAGGAATTGGTAGGTCATTATATACCTTAATGCTTGTTTTCTGTGACTGGAGCCTAGAAGCTTACCTAGTTACTTTGACCTATCTTGTGCAAGAATTTGTTTTAAATCGGTATAAACTAAAACTGTCTCTAGAGAGCCAAATATCCCCTGCTACCAACATATACAAGGGTTTTTTCCTGCTACCTTGACCTTTCCCATATGACCTTTAACACCATTTTCAAAGGACAGACAGATGAACAGATAGGCAGACCTAAACAGATGATTCATATATTATATATATATATATATATATATATATATAATATATATATTATATATATATCCCCTCAAACTAGTTTGCAGGGGATTTAAATATAGTTTTATCTTCCCTGGCATTCAGATCAAGCCAAGGATTGTTCAATGTCCAATCAAACGCAACCTCAAGACTTATATACAGTATTTTTAGTCACCAAATGTTGCATTATTCTGACATAGTGATATCCTCTTGATCGTGCTGGATCATTTCTTATGCTGATAGATTGAAATGGCTGCTGGTATGATTATTTCACTTCATCAAGGGTTTTCAGCACTTTGTGCTAAGGTGAACTAAAACTGTGGCCTTTAATTAATATATGTGCTCTTTTACTTAAACTGCAATATAACCCATATAAAACCTGATTTAGCTTTTGTCAGGGGGTATTCTAGTTTTAAGAAGATACAAAATTTAAAGCATCAAAAACTAAAGTAAGAGGGTCATTTATACTGTTATTGCTATTCAAAGTAACAACAATTATTGTGGATATCAATGGAAGATGATTTGTAAAATTAAATCAGCTACTCTAGCCAGATACCATGCAAAATTTATTTGACTTTTTTGTTTCACAGAAGATGATGGGAGGTTACAGAAAAACAAACACTCAAAAGCATCCATAGTGAAAGCACCACATATTAGGCCAGTTAAGGTGTCAGGTTAGCTAATTATTTTGCTTACCTTTCATATTCCATGCATTCACATAAGTATGGCCAGCATTCTTTAAATAAGAAACTGGTGTTGAATCTAAACAAAAACAGACAAAAACGAGTGAAATAATGCCAGTTATTACAAACTTTATAAGCAATTGAAAACAAAAAATCTGTGAGCTACTGCTCATTTAGTATACACCCTTTTAAGTTTTAACTTCAACCATTGACCATAAATGTCGAGAAATCAGTATTTGCAGCATGGGACCTCATACTGAACTCACATACACATATAATAAGTGATAAGTAGTTGCTTATAAAACTGTTACGAAAATTTTTAACTATTGATCGTAAATGTTGAAATATAAACTAAGTCAGAAAACTGGAAGTAGATGTCCGCAGACCTTATACTAGCTCTCATACAAAATTTCAAGTGACTGTGTTAACATGGTTAGGTTGTTGCTGAAAAAAAACAATTCTTGTTTCTGATGGAGGTAAACTAGTATACCCCAGTTATATAGCTATTGTACTGCTAATATCAATTTACAGGGACAATAGTATCCACATTTTGGGCCCCACTGCCAAGATATTTGCAGATTTAATAAAGTCAAACCTAGTTAATCATATAGGGTATGTGGTTCTAAATTCTATGTCATTGGTATATATAATATGCAGATTTTACCATTTTTTTAACTATCAGTTTGATACATGTTTCTTGTTGAAACCTGTAACTTAAATAATGTATATACTATTTCCAATTAAAAGAATGAAATGAAAAGAGGGTTTTTTCATTTAAAATTCTCCCCTAAAAAATTTCAAAATTGACAAAATGGTCAATGGAAAACAGTTTTCACATATTCTAACCTGGTATTTTAAGACACTATCAACCATGTTACACACAAACAAGAGGCCCATCTTGCCTGATACACTCATCTGATAAATAATAGCTAAAATGGTGAAAACAAAAGTACAAAAGTAAGAAAAATAGGCCATTTTGGGATTTTTTGGTATCTGCGACCTTGAGCCTTGAACGTATGGCCTTTATTAATATATCAAAATCTTTGTGAGGCCAATACCTAAGCTTTTAATATACATGCCTATACAAAACGTTTATAGTTTTTTGAGAAAATTAACCATTTCAATATTGTTTTGCATCTGTGACCTTGACCTTTGAACCCATGACCTTTTTCTATAAATCAAAATAATCATTGGATCAATACCTACAACATTCTAATATACATGTAGAAGTAAATACTTTTACAAGATAATGTTACAATTTCAGTTTTCTTTTGCATCTGTGAATTTGACCTTTGAACCCATGACTTTTATCTATATACCAAAATAATTGTTACATCAATACTAACAATATTCTGAAATACATGTCTACATACAAAAAGTTTATAGTTTTTGAGATAACTAACCATTTTAGTACTGTTTCGCATATGTCACCTTGACATTTGAACTAATGACCTTTGTCTATACATCAAAATGATTGTTGTATCAATACCTATAACATTCTCATATACATGCCTATATAAAAAGTGAATAGTTTTCAAGATTATTAAACATTTCAGTATTCTTTTGCATCTATGACCTTGACCTTTGAACCCATAACTTCAATCATCCTTACATCAATATCAACAATATTCTAATAGACATGTCTATACAAAAAGTTTAACCATTTCAGTATTGTTTTGCATCTGTGACCTTGACCTATGAACTCATTACCTTTTTCTAAACATCAAAATGATCGTTGTATCAATATCTACAACATTCTAGTATACATGCCTATACAAAAAGTTAATAGTTTTTAAGATAATTAACAATTTCAGTATTCTTTCGCATCTGTGACCTTGACCTTTGAACCCATGACCTCAATCTATATATCAAAATGATAGTTACATCAATACCAACAATATTCTTATATACATGTCTATACAAAAAGTTCATATAACCATTTTGGTATTGTTTTGCATCTGTGACCTTGACCTTTGAACTCATTACCTTAATCTATATATAAAAATGATGGTTACATCAATACCAACAAAATTCTAATATACATACACAAAAAGTTTATACTTTTTGAGATCATTACTCAATTTCAGTATTCTTTCACATCTATGACATTATTTTTTTAACCCATGACCTTAATCTATATATCAAAATAATCGATACATCAATACCAACAATATTCTAAGATTTTGAGATAATTAACCATTTCAGTATTGTTTTGCATCATTACCTTTTCCTACTCATCAAAATGATCGTTGTATCAATATCTACAACGTTCTAATATACATGCCTATACAAAAAGTTAATAGTTTTCAAGATAATTAACCATTTCAGTATTCTTTCGCATCTGTGACCTTGACCTTTGAACTCATGACCTCAATCTATATATCAAAATAATTGTTACATCAATTCCAACAATATTCTAACATATATGTCTATACAAAATGTTCATAGTTTTCGAGATAATTAACCATTTCGGTATTGTTTTGTATCTGTGACCTTGACCTTTGAACTCATGACCTTTTCCTATACATCAAAATGATCGTTGTTTTCTGAATTGCACCGGCTCATATACTTATCATTAAGTTTCATTGAAATCTGTCTTGTAGTTTCTGAGTACATGTTGAAAATAGGTGTTGACGCATGCATGCACACACGCATGCACACACATACACACGCTGCACTATGCCATAAGCTCACATGACCTTTCTGTCAGGTGAGCTAAAAAGTCATGAAAATATTATGTTTAATGTATAGTTTTTCAAATAAAATAATTTTTTAAGCAACAGCTACCTACGGTCATGAGAGAAATTTAGAGTTTTAAATTTATTTTGATTACGAGTATGTCCACATACAGCCCTTAAATTTTCAATTTAATCTTCCTCTCAAGGTGTGTGAATGTGTGATTCTTGCTAAGCTTTGACAATGTATTAAAAAAAGAAGTTGAGGACCACATCGAAAACACTGACCATAATTCATATTATCTTCACACTACTTGTAATTTCATTAACCAGAGGTTTAATTTCATGAAAATTTCTCCATTACATCATTTAAAAAAAAGCAGACTCCATAAAAAGACCTAAAGAATTTATGTTTTTACCAATTGGCCAATTGATGCATTTAGCAAATTTATTGTCTATAAGATGTTGTTGAAATAGGATAGTATTACTAGCTCTCCTAGGAACTCTTCTATTTACTCGTGTCTGTAACACTTACAAGAATAATCTCCCTTTGATTGTCCCTTGAATGGGGATGCTGAATGAAAATGCTGAAAAAAAGAACTACCACATATACAAAACACTGATAATAAATGAACATGATCAATACCAAATTTGACATTTTCTAATTAATATCTTTATATCTTTACATACATAGCTTAGTTTTGGTCCAAAACACTACCATTCCATCAGCATCATAATCAAAAGGTTTTCCAAATGAAACTATCATGGACTTGCCATCTGTCAACTGCATATGGAATTCATCAGTATGATCTACAAAAGAAACAGTTAATGTACTGCTTAAAAGAAAATTATTTTAGTGAACACCAAGATCAAGCAACACACATCAAGCAGATAGTGTGCTAATTTTGACCCGTTCTAAAACTTGTCTCACATTCCAGAATTTTTGCCGTATCCATTTAAAAATAAATAAGTAAAGAAACTGCATATAAAAAACATTGAATATAAGTGAACATGATTAATACCAAATTAGATATTGAAACACATGGGATACATCTTTTATTCATATAACTTTGTTCGAGCTTAAGATGGAACTATTTCTTCTCCAAAAATGTGTTAAATCTGATGTTAATACTGAAAATTTGAATGTGACTAAGAATTGCCTTTAATCATCAAGTGAGTTGATAAGACCAGCACAAAAAATTATCATGAATAAACAAAACTGAGACAGTCTTTTTTTTGGTAATTTTTAAAATAAAATTAGCTGATGGTGTTTGGCCTATTTCTTCATAGAAGCCAGAAGAATTAGTTTTAACTGCTTTTATTTTCAGTCTTCAGAACAAAAATCCCCACCACCATGATAGCTTTAACAATTACAAACCAAAACTTGACCTTTTGATCTCTGAATCCATTTCTGATTTAGATAGACCTCCGAGGCACTGACTGATGGATGAGCCAAGGAATTGTCAAGATTTGTAAAGGTGACCAGGTAAGAACTTTTAAAGTTTTGGAAATAGGAAAAAGTTAAATGTGGCTAGAACTGGAGAGTATGGTGGGTGTGGGAAGATGGTAACCTTCTCGGACTTAAAATATCGCTTCACAAGCTCAGATAGTATGTGATGGAGCATTATCATGAAGTGATGAACATGATTAAATCCTGACACAGGGCGTCATTTAAAATAATATTTCTTGAGCTTTATTAGTATTATTTGGGAAACAAATACACCATAAGCAGGAAAAGCAGGTATATTGCTGCATAGAAAAGGAAAGTTGACAACAGAAAAATTAAAGTCATCTCGTTTGTCATAAAGTTAACAAATTTCTTAATTTCATCATTGATTGGTTAAACCTTTCTAAAAAAAAACACTAAAATAGTTATTTTGTTCTATATTCTTTCAGTTTCTATCTCAGAGAAAAGTAAATAATAAACAAGAGGCCCATGGGCGTTGACGCTCACCTGAGGAAGAGTACATATCTTATGCAGAGGTTCAATGGTCAATGACATTAATAAAAGAGAATATCAAAATTTTCAGCAGTAAGGGCCAATAATATGCAAGTATTTTTGCAAATTAATTATAACAATTATTATATAAGTATGCTATATATAACATATTTAAAGTCTAGCTACAATATATTATTTATAAATAGCTACAACATCTGTATATTAAAATGTGCATTAGGCCAATACCTACAATATTTCAAATATTTCAATATACATAGCTATACAAAGAGTTTATAGTTTTTGAGATAATTAACCATTTAAGTATTCGTTTGCATCTATGACCTTTACCTTTGAACCTATGACCTTCATTCATATATCAAAATGATTGTTGTGCAAATGCCTACAATATTCCAATGTACATGCCTATACAAAGAGTTGATAGTTTTTGAGATAATTAACAATTTAAGTATTTGTTCGTGTCTATGACCTTGACCTTTGAACCTATGACCTTCATTCATATATCAAAATGATCGTTAGGCCAATACGTACCTTATTCCAATTTACATGCCTATACAAAAAGTTTATAGTTTTTGAGATAATTAACCATTTAAGTATTCATTTTCATCTATGACCTTGACCTTTGAACCTATGACCTTCATTCATATATCAAAATGATCAATAGGCCAATACCTACAATATTCTAATATACATGCCTATACAAAAAGTTTATAGTTTTTGAGAAAATTAACCATTTAAGTATTCGTTCACAGCTATGACCTTGACCTTTGAACCTATGACCTTCATTCATATATCAAAATGATCATTAGGCCAATACCTACAATATTCCAATATACATGCCTATACAAAAAGTTTATAGTTTTTGAGATAATTAACCATTTAAGTATTTGTTCAATTCTATGACCTTGACCTTTGAACCTATGACCTTCATTCATATATCAACATGATCATTAGGCCAATACCTACAATATTCCAATATACATGCCTATACAAAAAGTTTATAGTTTTTGAGATAATTAACCATTTAAGTATTTGTTCGGGTCTATGACCTTGACCTTTGAACCTATGACCTTCATTCATATATCAAAATGATTGTTAGGCCAATACCTACAATATTCCAATATACATGACTATACAAAAATTTTATAGTTTTTGAGATAATTAACCATTTCAGTACTTGTTTACATCTGTGACCTTGACCTTTGAACCCATGACCTTTATTTATATCTCAAAATGACCATTGTGCCATTACCTACAATATTCTGATATACATGCCTATACAAAAAATTCATAGTTTTGCAGATAATTAACTATTTTGGTATTCTTGGACAACTGTGACCTTGACCTTTGAACCCATGACCCTGATCTATGTATCAAAATGATCGTCATGCCAATACCTACAAATAACTGAGAATCCTGCGCCATTATCACAAGAAATGTTAAAAAAATAGCATTTTTTATCAAAGGTCAAAAACTGGGACATGACCTTGACCTTCGACCTTGACATCGATTTGGAAGAAAATTGCAAGACAAGATCAACAGTGAAAACTCCATACAATTATCTTCAGCCGTTATGAAGTTATAACAATAAATGTCTCATTTTAAAAATTACGTAATTTTACGCAAAAAACGCCTAACCTATTTTTCGTTCAATTTTCATGAAAAACACAATTTTAATGTTCCCAGGTATGCTGAATCCAAATATCCAATCAAAATTTGCCTGCACCTTTTGGTTTCAGAGAAAAAGATTTTTTTGTCTTTTTGCTATTTTTAGTAACAGCGGCCATCTTGTTGGGCGTGGCCAAACCCCGAACACAATTTTGAAAGGCTGTTACCCAGGCATGATAATCACGAAGTTTCATCAAATATGGCCCAGTAGTTTTGGAGGAGAAGATTAAAATGTAAAGTTTACACACGACGGACGACGCACGACGGACGACGCACGACGCACGACGGACGACGGACGACGGACGGTGATAGATTGCAATAGTTCATTTGAGCCTTTGGCTCAGGTGAGCTAAAAAGTGTTTCATTGTGAAATTCTAAATTTTTAAAGAAAATTACCCAAAAAAGGATAAAGATTGACGAAAAACAGGAACATTTTCAAAATAGTGGTATATTTGCATGATCACAGCGAAAAACATAGTCCACTATCATATGATTTTTCTTCACAAATCATGGTTTTAATGTCACATCTTTCCAAAAAAAAGGAAAGAAAACAGTTTAATGCAGGAATTGTTGGGCTATTCAGCATATGCACCCTTAAGAAAGATAATAATACCTGTTTGAGCAGTTCTTTGATGATGTTGCTGCTCTTCAACCTGAAAAGCCTGTAAAAAATTAAAATACAGCTTTAGTAATTAAATAAGGAGAATTCATCATGGTTTACTAGTGTGGTGACACTTTTAGGGGTTTCACGGGAAAGAATGGAACAATCTAGAGGATTTCTTTGTTTCTACACAAGTTTAGTAGAGCTCATCCACAGAACTTGCCACTCAAAAGTTTAACACTGACCTAACAAATTAGTGCCAAACCTACTGAGGGGACCGAGCTTTTGACAGCTCGGCCCCTTGACCAGTCAACATGTTTAAGCTGTCCAGTCAAATGTTTGGAGCTCACTCAGCCCCTTAGCAGCTATAGACTTCCCACAGGCCCCTCGGCAGCCGAGTTTTGGAACCATTTCAACATAATTTTTTTATTTGAATTTATTCAAAAAATAATTTGGTAAAGTAAGGGTTACTTTATTATGGGTACGAATTCAAAGCGGTACGTTAAATCCTACCACACAAGTTTTTAAACTGACATGCCGTCATTGGTCTTGTGAAGTTTAAAATGAATAATTTGTGTGGGAAAAAAAACGTGTGAAGATCAGAGGACAACCGTCAACTTGTGAGGATCATATGAAATTCAGAATAAATTTCTTAACATAGTTGCCAAAGTTGGACTAGTACGCTGTGACACAGACATAAAGAGATCAGACAGTCGGGTTTTATTTCCCCAATAAAAATCAATTTTTTCTCACTCAAAAAGCTAAGTCTTTTGTTTAGTATGTGTTTAAACATTCTATTATGTCACTTACGGCAGATAATACACCATAATAACGTCTAGTAACGCCACTTTGCCAACCGTCAGTGTCATCAAAGAACATCGACATGGCTTCTTGCCGTTGAAGGCACCTTGAGATGCTGTTCGCTGATTGGATAATTATAATGATATGCAGAAATCGCACATGCAACTTGGCGCACTTTGTATATTGGAAGACAGGGTTGAATTTAAACATTTACTATGAATTTGTACATAAAATAAAAAAAGATTATAAAAATACCATTATTTTCTTAATAATATATTTTTCACCTCTTTTCAAGTTGATAACTAAACAGGTAATTGAACTGAAATGAGTGCGTTTATGAGAAAATTCATCTCCACATTTCACAGTCTGCATGCGCGTAGTCGCGGAATTTTTTATTTTGGGCGATGGGGTCAACTTTAAACACTTATTGTGGAGTTTATATACAATATAGAAAAAATATAAAAATACTGTTTTTTCGGTAAGATCTTAAACTTTTTTCGGTCAATGGACAACTTTTTTGTACAATGAACGGTTATTGAATGGGAGTGGGTTAAACAGAGATTTTGTGTGAAAAGTCCATTTTTGGCATGTTTAACCCCAAAAATAAGTATGATCTGGACTTTTCCCAAAAAAAATCAGCAATTTAGATAGCTAGATCGCATCAGACTCCATAACCTCTGAAAGTTTTAGCAAAATCGTATCAAGCTTTCTGTCCTTCTTCAAAAGTGCTGTAATACGCGACAAAAAATTGGAAAGTTGTTGCCTTTATTATTTGACATCCTCTAGATTGTTCCATTCTTTATGTAAACTTCAGCATTTATCCCATGTGCACTTAACAAGCAAGGTCAGAAAAAAACCTCTTTACTTGATTCTTAACCTTATATTACATTTCTGGCACACAACATTTAATGGACAAAATAGCATATGAAAAGAATCACACTATTTAAGCAAGAAAATAGCTTGTTAAATTTCTGTCTACACCAACCAACAGGTGTCACAAATAATACCTGAAATTTAGTGATAATTTGTTAAAAATTTCAAAATCAAACTGGACGGTCCGATATGGCAAACATTTTAGAATCAAGACATGTAAGGTCTATATATGTAGGAGTTTGTTGTGCTGAAAAATATAATTATAGATTTAAGAATGCAGCAACTTTTTGTTGAGACTATAGAATGACACACACTTTATCAAAAGTTACTAAAACCTGCTTAAAACTTTTGTACAGCATGGCAAACACACACATACACATATAATACCACACATTCTCATTTAAATATTACAGAAGATACAGATACAATTTTGTACTATCATAACTATGTAATAAGGAAAATTGTAAATCATAAATGGTCATGAATATGGTCAGCATAAAAATATCAATCTTACTTGTACTGCTTCTGTATCTTTTGGAAATATCACAAAATTAACATTTGTGACTGTGTGGTTTCTTCCACTTGATTCAAATCTTTCTACAGCTCTAAACATGGCTTGTGCTGCAATTTTTTTAGGATATTCCAAATTGCCAGTCCCAATGGAGGGAAAACATATCTCACTCAATCCATTATCATTGCCTTGGAGAAGACACTTGATTACAAATGACTCTAACAACTGAAAATTAATACAGATTTAATCTATATTGTGCTACCATTTTAAGAAGTGTTAAATAGCAAACAAGGTGTTCAAAGAACACTATCTCTCCACAAAGATGAACACCTGTAAATTCCATACAAGATGAAATATGCTTTATGTTGTTAAATAAGTGGGGTGGTTTGGCCATTAAATAGATCAAAAATCACAACAAAGAATTAAATAATTAGGCTAGAAATAAACCTTATTTGCATATTTTATAAATATTACACAAACTAAAATTTAACAGAAAACCTATTGCATATGTTTAATACCCACAGTTTTATTTCCTATGTTAAAATTCTGACAAAAATAGTACATAAATATAGCTATAATAGTAATTTATCAGTTTTGCTATTTATATTAACAGTGGTCATCTTAGATACACTATATTTTGCAAACTAAAATTTTACAGAAAAACCTGTTAAATGTATTTAATACCCCAAGGTCTATTTTCTATGTTGAAAATTTCGATGAAATCAGTACATAAATATAGCTGTAATGGCCAGTTATAGGTTTTTGGTATTTATAGTATACGTAACAATGGCAATTTTAGATATACTATATTTCATAAACTAAAAACTTTACAAAAAACCCGAGTTCTATTTTCTATGTTTAAAATTTCAACAAAGTTGGTACATAAATAAGGCTGTAATGATCATTTATAGGATTTTGCTTTTAATAGTAACGACGCGCATCTTGGATATGCTATTTGGCTGTCAAGCGATCCAATACCAATCACTACCATAATCAACTGACCATGTTTCAGCTCAACTGAATGTACAGTTTCCTTTATTCTTGTAAATGCATGCAAACCATGAATTAGGTGAAAAAGACTATTTTTAGTTATAGATGCCATCTTGGATGCACGATTATGCTGTCGAGCAATCCCACACCAATCAGTATCATAACAAATCATTATAACTGACCAAGTTTCAGCTCAATTGGATGTATGGTTTTCTTTTAAATGCACGAAAATCAACTGAGATGGGGTACATAAATAAGGCTGTAATGGCCAATCATAGGTTTTTGATATTTAAAAGTAATGACGGACCAGGGGTTCAGAAACAGTCATATTTCCAGGACATGTCCGACGAAAATTTATTTTGACCGACGTGAAAAATCACCAGTCGGACATTTTTGGTTTTCGGACATTTTCAATTTTACAACAGGCATATTAAACGGACAAATCAGTTTTCGGTCCGACAAAAGTAAACTACCACTAGTCTGTCTGTCGGTCTTTAAAACTCTACCTGACTTCACTAAGTATACTGTCCTTACCACGTGAATACCTGTCAACTATATACAACTGTTTTAAGATCTTATAATCAGGTGATTGTTTATTAATCAGTTAATACCTGTGGACTTAAGTAGTCACCTGTCGCTTGTACAAAAAAAGTCCAACGGGCCGGACACAAGTTTCCGGAGCTCTGTGGCTGACATCTTGGATATGCTATAAGACTGTTGAGCAATCCCACACCAATCACTACCATAACAAATCGACTGACCAAGTTTCAGCTAAATTGTACAGTTTTCTTGTAAATGCAAGGAAACCATGAATTAAGTAAACCAGAGGCTCAGTGTGGCTGAGCCTGTATCGCTCACCTGACTAAAATGCTTTTAAAGCAAATTTGTATTCCAGTGATGAAAAAATGCACTGTTTATATCAGACAGAATGGCTAAGGAAATCACTGTAGAACTATATGTACCATTCACAGTTTTTTTCAATCTGATTAAAATCACATCTCTCACTTGCTCCCCCATTTTTGATATAGGCGCAGAGTGGGAGATCTGAGGAAACACAGTTTAGGGGCATATGTGAATGAGCCACTGTTGTAACATTTATTGTCCAATGAAATTTCAGCTTCCGAGATTTTAAAAGTGTTTTGCCTTAATTGTAAATGAAATGGGCAATTTGAATTTGTCAATCTAATAAAGGACCTTCCATACATCATTCCCATAAAGTTTGGTTCAATTTGCTTCAGTAGCTTTAGAGGAGATAGCAAATATATGCTATTCCCATAGGGTTAACCTATGTTCTGTGCTGGCAGCCATCTTTTTGGCAGATCAAAAAAATTTTCCATAATCTAAGTAAAGAACCATCCATACATCATTCCTGTAAAGTTTGATTCAATTTGCTTTAGTAGCTTCAAAGGAAATAATAGCAAATATATGCTTTTCCCATATGGTCCAATGTGAAACAATGTTCTCCACTGGCAGCCATGTTTTACGGCAGATCAGGAAAATTTTGGCAAACTATGTAAAGGACCTTCTATACATCATTCCTGTAAAGTTTGGTTCAATTTGCTTCAGTCATTTCTGAGGACATAGTCAAAAATGTGTTTTTCCCATAAAGTCCAACTATCTTTTGCGTTGACAGCCATGTTTTTTTGGCAGATCAGAAAATTTTTGGCAATCTATGTAAAGGACCTTTTATACATCATTCCTGTAAAGTTTGGTTCAATTTGCTTCACTAGCTTCAGAGGAGATAGCATATATATTTTTTTCCCATAGGGTCCAATGTGAAACTATGTTCTCCGCTGGCAGCATAGTTTTTTGGCGGATCAGAAAAATTTTGACAATCTATGTAAAGGACCTTCTATACATCATTCCTGTAAAGTTTGGTTACATTTGCTTCAGTCATTTCTGAGGACATAGTCAAAAATGCGTTTTTCCCATAGGGTCCAATGTTAAACTATCTTCTGCCCTGGCGGCCATGTTTTTCGGCGGATCAGAAAAATTTTGGCAATCTAAGTAAAGGACCTTCTATACATCATTCCTGTAAAGTTTGGTTAATTTTGCTTCAGTCATTTCTGAGGACATAGTCAAAAATGTGTTTTTCCCATAGGGTCCAATGTTAAACTACCTTTTGCGCTGGCAGCCATGTTTTTTGGCCAATCAGGAAAATTTTGGCAATCTATGTAAAGGACCTTCTATACATCATTCCTGTAAAGTTTGGTTCAATTTGCTTCTAAAGCTTCAGAGGAAATAGCATATATATGCTTTTCCTATTGGGTCCAATGTTAAACTATCTTCTGCGCTGACGGCCATGTTTTTTGGTGGATCAGAAAAATTTTGGCAATCTAAGTAAAGGACCTTCTATACATCATTTCTGTAAAGTTTGGTTAAATTTGCTTCAGTCATTTCTGAGGAGATAGCCAAAATGCGTTTTTCCCATAGGGTCCCATGCTAAACTACCTTTTGCTCTGGCAGCCATGTTTTTTTGCCAATCAGAAAAATTTTGGCAATCTATGTAAAGGACCTTCTATACATCATTCCTCTAAGGTTTGGTTAAGTTTGCTTCAATAGTTTCAGAGGAGATAGCCAAAATGTGTTTTTCACATAGGTTCCAATGTTAAACTATGTTCCCCGCTGGCAGCCATATTTTTAGGCGGATCAGAAAAATTTCGGCAATCTTTGCAAAAGACCTTCCATACATTATTCCTGTAAAGTGTAATTGAATTCGCTTCAATCATTTCAGAGGAGATAGCCAAAATGTGTGTTTTCCCATAGGGCCCAATGTTAAACTTTGTTTGGCCCTGGCGGCCATTTTTATGGTGGATCAGAAAAATTTGGGCAATCTGCTTCAGTAGCTTTAGAGGAGATAGCAAATATATGCTATTCCCATAGGGTTAACCTATGTTCTGTGCTGGCAGCCATCTTTTTTGGCAGATCAAAAAAATTTTCCATAATCTAAGTAAAGAACCATCCATACATCATTCCTGTAAAGTTTGATTCAATTTGCTTTAGTAGCTTCAAAGGAAATAATAGCAAATATATGCTTTTCCCATATGGTCCAATGTGAAACAATGTTCACAATCTATGTAAAGGACCTTCTATACATCATTCCTCTAAGGTTTGGTTAAGTTTGCTTCAATAGTTTCAGAGGAGATAGCCAAAATGTGTTTTTCACATAGGGTGAAACCAATTTTCACATTTGGTGGATCAGAAAAATTTGGGCAATCTTAGTAAAAGACCTTGCATACATTATTCCTGTAAGGTTAGGTTCAAATTGGCTCAGCGGTTTCAAAGAAGATAGCAAATATATGCTTTTCCCATAGGGTCTAATGTTAAACTATCTTCTGTGCTGGCGGCCATGTTTTTTGACAGATCAGAAAAATTTTGGCAATCTAAGTAAAGGACCTTCCATACATCATTCCTGTGAAGTTTGGTTAAATTTGCTTCAGTCATTTCTGAGGAAATAGTCAAAAATGCATTTTTCCCATAGGGTCCAATGTTAAACTATCTTCTGCGCTGGCAGCCATGTTTTTTGGCGGATCAAAAAAATTTCAGCAATCTAAGTAAAGGACCTTCCATACATCATTCCTGTAAAGTTTGGTTAAAATTGGTTCAGGGGTTTCAGAGGAGATAGCCAAAATGTGAAAAGTTTACAGACGGACTGACAGACTGACAGACTGACGGACGGACTGACTGACTGACGGACGACGGACGCCGAGTGATGGCAAAAGGTCACATGGCCTTTAGGCCAGGTGAGCTAAAAAGTCCATTTTTAGTAACAGCAGCCATCTTGAATGCAAGCTTTTGCTGTCAAGCAATCCCACACCAATCACTATCATAACAAATCAACTGACCAAGTTTCAGCTAAATTGGATGCATGGTTTTCTTTAAAATGCACGGAAACCAACTGGGACGGTTGGCCTATACAAAAATGTATAGTTTTTGAGATAATTAACCATTTCTGTATTGTTTCGCATGTGATCTTGACCTTTGAACCCATGACCTTTTTCTATACATCAAAATGATCGTTGTATCAATACCTACAACATTCAAATATACATGCCTATACAAAAAGTTTATAGTTTTTGAGATAACTAACCATTTCTGTATTGTTTCGTATCTGTGACCTTGATCTTTGAACCCATGACCTTTTTCTATACATCAAAATGATCATTGTATCAATACCTACAACATTCTAATATAAATGCCTATACAAAAAGTTTATAGTTTTAGAGATCATTAACCATTTGGTATTGTTTCACATCTGTGACCTTGACCTTTGAACCCATGACCTTTTTCTACACATCAAAATGATCGTTGTATCAATACCTACAACATTCTAATATACATGCTTATACAAAAAGTTTATAGTTTTGGAAATAATTAACCATTTCGGTATTGTTTCACATGTGTGACCTTGACCGTTGAACCCATGACCTTTTTCTATACATCAAAATGATTGTCGTATCAATACCTACAACATTCTAATATACATGCCTATACAAAAAGTTTATAGTTTTCGAGATAATAATTATAAGCAGAGGTAAAAAAAATTAGGTCAGGACCTTCTCAATTGACCTTGATCTCATTTTGAAGATACTAACAAGAAGATGTCAAAACTGAAAACCCCATGTCATTATCTGGTCAAACAGTCAAGTTACAACAAATTGAAGCTATTTTACGATTTTTTCAAAATTAAACGCAAATTATTATAATTGTGGTCCCAAGAAGGGCCAATAGCACACAACCTCCTTTCATAATAAACTTACATCAGTACTTTTATATGTTTTATCATAGCCTGGTATTGCTCCATGATAAACATTATTTGCTTTAAGTAAATATCCTTTTGTCACAGCAACTTCACCATATTTGACACCATTTGGATAACGTTGTTTACATTCATTTTGTATTTCTTGACCAGCCTTATCTAAAATTGATTTTGATACGGCTCCATATTGCAATGCCAGTTCCTTTGATGTTGTATTAACAATAACTTCTGTCTGAATATTAAAAAGAATGTAATGTTTGAATTATGTATGAACATGTTTTATTACTTTCAAATTATTATAATGATAGCACAGAAGTGTAAATATGATTAAATTAAGACAGAATCATTAAAGTACATGAACACAATGTATTTTTAGCTTTTTATAACAATAAACCTTAACTATTTTCTGGACAAATTATGACCAGCTCTAGAACAATTTAACCTCAATTGGCTATATGCAGGGAGGGTTCTTTAACATACCAGGCCCATCATTAATTGAGGTACATGTATCTGTTCTTCAGCTAGACCCCTCGACTTTTGTTTCTAAATGAAAAGTGCTTGCAGGTGATTACACAGTCAGTGCTTATTTTCAAGTCTTAATCAGACCTTACTAGGATTTGAACCCAAAACTCCCATATACTAGGGTTAGGACTATGCATACATGCTGTGATAGGATCTATATCACTGTTTATGATATGTATCATGATACAGCAGTAGTACATGTACAAGGCACTTACAATTCAATGTTAAATAAATAATTTTAAAATCACATTAATTTAAACTGCATTTTCTAAATTCTCAAACAATGTGGTATAAAACAATGACCTAAGCAACAACATAATTTGCATATCATGTTTTTGTATCCATGTATATTTTCATACACAGGATGTCCATTGTAAAACACCTCCAGACATCTGAGGTACCAGTTTTAAGGTGAACTATTTTACCATTAGACTCAGCCTGCAACTTCCAGTATCAACACACAGCCTATTGCCAGAGTTAATACAAAATGCTCTATTGTGAAAAAATACAGTTTATGAAGTTCAACTAAGAAATTAGTTTAGCAATATTCTTAACAGGATAAAACAAAGATGTCTCATTGATATACATTCTGAGGCAAAGCCTATTCAGTTTGTGACCAAGATCACCTGAATGATTAGAGTTCTGAATTTCCAGCAATATTCTTGAACACGTCATGACCTTCATATCAGTTGGCTGATAAACACTTTTACATACCAATAAGGAACCGACAAAGTATACTTGAGTACTAAGTGATATCAGGAATAAGTTATTTACAGTGACCTTAAATCCTGATGCCAATAATATGGCCATTAAATCTTTAAAAAATGAATTTTTGGATTGCAATTTAGATACCATTTTTCTAAATCATGTAAAAATTTAATGTACAGTGAAAATTATTTAGATTTTATGCAATCAAGACAACAAATTTTAACCGTGTTCAGAATTTACAGAATCCACTTTACAGAGTTTTCATAATGAATAAAGAAGGATGTGATGAAGACTTGGGATGGTTAATTTACAATTTCAAATGAAATTTGGTTTTCTTGTGATCCAGTTATTAGTTTTAACAGTAGTATGTGGTGGTACCTCTCTAAAATTCTTTGACACTAAAAGCTCATTTATATGTCTTAATACAAAAAACAATTTACAACAATAAGCTTCATCAAAATGTTTGAATTATATGCACTAACTTGTTTGTCAACTAATATTCCTTTTGAAACTTTGATACAAATCCTTGAATGATCTAAACAAAATAAAAAATTAAAATTAAAATAGTCATTACAAATTGTTGTTTAGAGCATTACTCTTACATTGTCTTAGGAATTGAAATATTAAGAAATCTAATATTTGAATGAAGTATATTGCCCTCCATAAATTATTATACATGTTTAAAGTTGGTCCTATTACAACAGACACAAAATATTCACAATATTAAATTGTTGAAAACATTATTATGGTAAAGTTACATGTTTTTCAGATAAAATAGTGTTTTTATCTTGAAAAATATAATTTTTCCAAATTTTTATAATTTTGCCCAAAATTCAGAAAACTCCAAGAAAATATATTTTAAAGAGAAAAAAAACTTTATTGTATACATTTTGATCATAAAGTTAACATATAACTTTCAAATACAGGAAAAATTTCAATATTTACATTGTATAAACAAAATTTGATATGATTATTATAATGTAAACCTATGGCAAATATAAATTTGTTAAGTTATTTATGGAAGGCAGTGTATGATTTCAACAGTAGATTTCTTTTGAGTTGTACATCAGATATCAAATAACAGAAACTACAATTGTTAAAAAATTATGAATTTTCCTATAGGCTTATAATTATGGTTAAACAGAGGTTCCCAAGCATGTATGAAAAATCTATTCTAAATATCTTTGACAGTAGTTTAAGGTCAAACAGTCTCAAAAGCCTGGTAGAACTTTATGCCCCCGTACAGTAAATGAAGGTTCAAGCCTTCTGCAGGTCCCTTGGTTCATGACAAGATGTTTAAAGTTTTAATTTTAGGTCATTATGACCCTGAATCTTAGTAAAGGTCAACCAGCTTTGAAAACTTGGTACATGTCCTGATGCTATTTATATATGAAGTTTCAAGTCTGTAGGGTTTTTGGATCATGACAAATTGATACTTTATGTCTTGCTACTTTAGGTCACTGTGACCTTGAATGTACGTCAAAGTCAACCAACGTTGCCAGTGCTCCAAGTAGCCTAGTAAATACTAGAAAATTGCGACCAAAAATCGGATTTTGCGACTACAAATTGTCAGATGATCGCCATTATGTCAAATCATTTTTTTGAGTTTGGCTACTAAAAATCAGCAATCCCGAAATTTTGTTCATGACCCGTCACCCAACCTGACAAATAGTCTCGCCATCAATAATATCTAAAAAGCGCTTGAACCAAAGCAGGTGACTTTATAGTTTAAAGCGCATAACTGACCATGATCTAATTTTGCTTTAATGACAGCCAAACAGCAAAAATCACTTTTTGATTTGGGTTTTGTTACGACTTTTACTTCCTCTAAATGATCAAATTTGATCGTCTTCTCATCGCTCCGCCTCGAAAGTTGCCTCCCGTGGTGGGACCAATCCGAAGATCTCACTAAACCATTCAATCAGCAGTAGCGACGGGCGGTGTGATTAGAAAGAATATTTATAAGGATTGGCCACCAAGAATTTTACCTGGCGACAAAAATCTTGAAATGGCTACTGAAATTTTTGAATTATTAGCCATTTGGATACCAGTTTTCAAAACCTGCTTGGAGCACTGTTTGCAAACTTGAAAGGGAATTGGTGTTAAAAAACATACATGTTTCACTATTACTGGCTCACTGGTTCTGAGTTTGCATTGTGTACACTCTGCATTGTGTTGCAAAATGCATTTATTTACAAGGTTAAATTTAATCATTTGCAACCAACCAGCTAATCTTTACAGGATTTAATAAGTAATATTGGAATTACTTTCATCAAGGTATGCGGGACATTAACTCATGCAAATTTTGCAAAATTAAACAGTATACCAATAGATTATATATCCCAAAATCCTTAACAACACTAAATTCTATCAATAATTATACTTCTGCACTAAATCACAAGATAGGCAGTACAAATACTGTAAACTGCTTTATATTAGCACAGACATTCTCTTCAATATAAGTCATTCGCACATCTTTATTTGACCGCACTAACTATTATTTTTTTGTACTTTGAGTCCCATTGTGCAGTTATATTTAAGTTGAAAGATCTGAATGCCAAAAACACTAAAAAAACAACTATCACAGTTTACAGTAATTAACAAAAAAATAATTGTCACTGTAAGGCAAAATGTAATCAGTGTTTTAAAAGTACAAATGATATATCATGATATATGTGTAAATATTTAATGTACCTTTATTCCCATGATCTGTATAGAAAGAACTAGATGATGGTCCAATATTGCCTTCTTCAATATCTTTAGATAAATATATCTCTATTTCTCTTTCTGCATCAGCACATCTTGCTCTATTTGTATGAAACAAAATGCATCGTAAAGATGACTTATCATCAAACTTCTCTAGGATCTGCTTTAGAAATCTTATATCATTCCATCCTGTGCTTTTTTCTACTTCAAAAGAAATGGACATGCTTGTTATCTCCTTAGATATTAATGCATCAAATAATCTCTTCACCTGCAAAATTGTTTTTTCTTTCTTTCCTCCACCCTTCCACACTGGTATTTGAAATTCAACATTCTTATCCTTCAAATTCTTAGGTAAAACAAACTCAATTGATTCACCTAAAATAAATTAACATTGACAAAATAAATACATATATGTAATATGTTTTAACATACCTTCAAACATTCCATATAAGGTTATACTATTTCAAAAATATATAAACAAGCAGGTCATTGGGGCCTGTAGCATCAAACTGGCACTTACTTGCATGTACTGTATATTGCTTTATTTTCACGGTGTCAAATTTTCGCGGTTTGACGATTACTAGTGTATTCCCGGTGTCATATTTTCGCAGTCTTATCTGATTAAAGGGAAACAACTCTAGGAAGATTAATGGGGTGGTTACACAAGTGTCTATTCACAGTGGTTAAATTTTTGTGGGAACACACTTGACTGCGAATATAGCGAAAATAAAACCACAGCGAAATATAAGCATTATACAGTATAAAAATTATCTAACCTGAAACTGAACCTGGTTCAATGACAAAACAATTAAAAGCAATTATTAAATCTATGAAGGTCAACTTTCTATAAAAGAAAAAAGACCCTCAAACCTTAGCAATATCTTCTCATTCTCCTGCAGAAGTGCAAATAGTCAATTACATGTATAATATTTGAGACCATCACAATTTTCCAAGATTTTGACACCATTGGATAAATATGTTTCCATGTTTTCCAACAAGTAACAATTTTAGTGTCAGTATTGGGTGTGTCCTAAGTTTATCATTGCCTTTACATTAACAATTTTGTGTGGTTCTCTTTATTAGATTAAGATCTGTTAGTTTAGGGTCTTTATCTTTTTTCCTATTTTGCCTACAAAAACGTCATCCAGTCTTGTCTATATTCCAGTTATGCATTACATATTATAATCTCTTCCACATTCCCTGTTTTTTTTTAAAAGAGTCATGTCTGGAGTCATGTTAAGCTTGGCAGTCATTAAACCTATGGCTTTTTTATCTGTATACTTTCTTGTTTGTCAAGGAAATAATTGACGGTAGCCATCAGGTCAGTTTTGGTTATAAATCATAGTTACTGATGACAAGAACCTGCCAAGCTCCCAACAGTAGTCAAAAATAAACTTTGTCAAAACATGTTTTTTGTTACTTTATGCAAGGACTTATATTCTAGCTACATACATCTTTGCTTTATAAGGACTAAAGGATTTTAATTTGAGTAGACTGAAAATGTTTAGTTTCCTGTTTAGGAACCCTTCATTAGGCAGAATAATCACCAAGTTTTATCAAATTTGGCCAAGTTATTTTGTTGAAAATGATTATAATGAAAAATGCTGTGCTTAGCTGTGTAAATAAAATAAACTTTAAATTTAAAATGAACTGATACATGAATACACCTGTAAAAGAAATGTTTTGGTTTTCCCTATTTATAGTATATGTAGTAATGGTGACCATCTTCTATTTTCGACAGACATTCAAAATACAATTTTAATCACCATCAGCCAGGGAATTTTCGTACAATATTTTGATCCAATTGGCTCTTTGATTTCAGAGGAGAAGATCAAAGTTTATGCATTGACAGCGACATACAGATACATACATAAACATATTCAGACATGGTTTCCCCATGACATAAGCTCAGCTAGATAAAAATATCCAGTTAAGCTAAGATAGTTTAACTTAATAATAGGAATTTGGTGCTTTTCTTATTTATTTGACCAAGATTAGGTGATATTTCTTATTTAAGTAAGTAATGTCGCTTAATCTATTTTATGATATTAAAATGGCACCCCACACTTTCTAAATCAAGTATGATTACACCGCACTTAAGAAGATTAAATGCATAACTAGACATTTTCTTGCCTAAAACCTAAATAACTAAGGCAAAGTCTAGATTGGGTCAATATTGTGATGTTTATAATTTTAACCAAGTAAGCTAATAAAAAGAAACATTACCTTCCTGGGGTGTTGGTATTACAATCACATCTGTAAGACAATCTTTAGCACTGCCACACATTACACCAACTGTTGCACCATTGCTGTAAGTCCAAGTCTTTGTGTTATCATATGTGCTTCCACCTATGTCATCAGATCCTCCACACTGATTTGTACCAATGCAGCAACTGTATTTCTTCTCAGTCGATGACACAAAGTCTTTTCCTTCATTTTCTTCCAGGAAAAAACATTGGCAACTTGGATCTTTGACCACAAGTTTTTGGATTTCTAGGTTATCAAAATTAGTGTGAATTTCAGCCACGGCTAATCTAACATTTTCTTCTGGTCCTTCAACTTTCCATCCTTTTTTATCAGCTGTAAATACTCCTTCAATTTTTACTCGGAAATTTTTCACAACCTCAGGGAAATCTACAGCTTGCCATCTCTTGTAGAAGGTGTATTTGTGTTTTGGAACCTGGACAATTTCAGAAATGGTTTTTTCCAAGCTTTGATTTTTTTGGCGAATTTCTGACATTATAGTCTGAATAATGTCTTTTGTAGCAACTACAAGCTTTTTTCCACAAGCTTCTGTAAAGAAACCTACTTTATTATGATGCTTTTCACTAATTTCATTTGTAAAAGAAACAAATGCTTCAGACTTCCATTGAATAGTATGGATAAAACTAAGGTCTTCGACCACTACAGCTTCTCTGATAATTTGACAAATACTATCAACATCTGTTTGATTATGAGAATAAACAACCAATTCTGTACCTGTGAAATCTATGTAATACTCCAAGGCACAAGAATTGAGTTTTGACTTCACAAAATTCCAAGGGCTCTTTGATCGCAAAAAATAAAATTGATTTTTTGATAAATTCACTGGTCTGCCTTCCTTTATAATTTGCTCCATCTTTGACTTTATTTGTGATATTGCATTCTCTACCTGGTGTTTTGGACCCCTAAATTTTAAACCATGTTCTTCAATACTAATTTCAAGACCTAGAAAATCAGTTTTTACTCTGTGAGCAATTTTCAAATGATTCATAATTTCTGTTTGAAGTGTGTTTGAAGACAAGATTGTCTCTGCTGTTTCATTTTCAGAGCACTGACTACCAGTAGCTCTGATATCACTGGCATTTTCTCCTGTGTGATCATCAAGTGCTAAGGCTTGCATGTCTTTTCCTGAATCAAAGTTTTCTAGCTGAACTTCAACTTTAGAAACCACTGCTGTGTAATTAAATTTAATCATTAATTAAACCATATTTAGCAAATCAGATGGTAATACACTAACAAGAGGCCCAATAGGGCCAGTGATGCTTAACTGACTAATAATGTTTGCCAGCAAATTCCATTTACAGCTATGTGAAATGCTAAAATACCTGTTAATTTCTTCACTATCTACTTTCAATATTTATTAATTGAATGAAATCAATTGCAAACTGAATGTACAGAATTTTTACTATATATTGTAAAAGAGGCCAAATTGGATGCCACATAGTGTTGTCTGGTGCAAACTTTAGTCTAATCCACCTAGGGATTTCCACACCCACTTTGGTTCCCATTAGAAAATTTTCAAAGAATTGATCAATTATAACACCTCATTTGCATAATTTGTAAAAAATGAAGTCAACGAAATGTTTCTCATAAAAACCTATTAGATATATTAAATGCCCTGTTATCAACTTTCTACAATTCAAATTTGAACAAAATCAGTTAAAAATTCAATGCACAATGGCTACTTTTACATTATTGCTATTTATAGTAATGGCAACCATCTTGAATGTTGGATGGGGCTGCCTTGTGCAAATTTTTGTCTACCCCACCTAGGGAACTTCCACTTCAAATTTAGTTTCAATTGTCAAAGTGGTTTCAGAGGAGAAGATTAAAGATTAAAGGACACACGAATGGACAGACACACACTTGGGATCAATTATCTTAAATGCAATCAAACCCAAACTAAACATCCCTTACTAAATTAATTATGAACTTGAAATCCATCAAGCTGACTGTCCTCCAGGTCATAAAGAGGCCCATTGGGCTTGATATGCTCACCTGATAATAATGGCTAGCTGAGCATGTTCATTCATTTTTAAAAAAAAAACCAAAAGTTCAATGTACAAATATTCATAATTTAAAGCTTTTTCCAGATAATAAACTATTTCAGCATTATTTCGCATCTGTGACCTTGACCTTTGAACCCATGTCCTTCATCTATATATCAAAATGATTGTTGTGTCAATATCCACGATATTCTATTATACAGTAAAACTTCGTTATAATGCCCCTCGATAACTTTGCCACCTTGCTTATTGCCACACTATTTTGAAGTCCAAAAATCTATTTTGTTTATATTTTTCTTTATCCACCTCCCCCAATCTATTGCCAAACCCCTTTATAACACCAAAATTTGACTGAACAAATGGTGGCGATAAATCGAGGTTTTACTGTATATGCCTATACAAAATGTCTCTAGTTTTCCAGAATAATTAACCATTTACAGCATTATTTCATATCTGTGACCTTGACCTTTGAACTCTTTGACCTTCATCTATATATCACAATGAGAGCTATGAGACATGGCCCGGAAACGATTTTCAAACATTAATTTCCAGCGACCTTGACCTTTCCAATATGATCTTGGTTTAAGGTCTTGACACAGAGCATGGCAATTATTCATGTGAAGTTTTATGACAGTCGTCCAAACAGCTGAGATGTGGCCTGTACACATTTTTACATGGACAGAGAGACAGACAGACTGGTAGTAACGGATGGGCAGACAGATATGGTGATTGCTATAATCCTCCTCAAACTAGTTTGCTGGGGGTATAATAATTTATAGATGCTTACTATATTTCCCCAATTTTAGGTCCATAACTTTCATTTGAATCTAGTCCTAAAGATACAACATCTAGATTATCTAAGGTCTAGCAGTGTACAATAATTTTTTAACAATTTATAGGGTCCCTCTGCAATTTCCCCATTTATGGCCCCAATGTCTAGCTATTGTACATTGGTTGTTTTTTATTTTAAAAAAATCTATGAGGAGCTTTAAGCTCAGGTGAGCTTAAAATATAGCTAATTTAAATCCTACTTGCTGGTGACCTAAATGCAGCTCTTCTATTCAATTTACCTTTTCCAGTATTAGTATGATCTCCATCACCTGTTCTGCCATAAGAATGCACACCTGGTCTGACAGACACATTTGGATTATCTGTAAAATTTGATCCATTTGTATTTCTTGGTGTCCTTAATATATCTTCATGTTCTAAAAGAGATGGAAAATGCACTCAAATTTCATTATACAGAATACCTATATGTCCCAAATATCATGTAGAAGTTTAATGGTCAATTAAGTTAATTACAGAGCACATCCAAATTCAAATTAGGTCATGATCTTCACAATTGACCTTGACCACAGTTTAACGGTAATTACAAGAATATGTCAAAACTGAAAAACCAATGTAATAAACTGATCAAATAGACAAGTTATAACAGTTTGAAGCTATTTTTACCAAATTAAACGCAAAAACACATAACCTGTTTTTTGTCTAAATTTCACAAAATGAACAAACTGTGGGCTTAAGACCCCAGAGAAGCCAAATATCACATCAGATTTTTCTCCAATTTTCGGTTTTAGATCGAGAAGAAGATCTTTTAAGATTTATGCACCCTAGGTCACCTTTACCTAGTTATGGTAGCTATTGCAACACCATGAACAAATCTGAATTGCAACAGCCAATATATATACTCCTGAGCAAGCTTTATTAACATCTGTCTTATAGTCTCAGAAGAAAAAGTTAAAAATTGGTGCTAATGACACACACACACACACACACACACACACACACATATTGTGCTATGCCATAAGGTCAATGAAAGCCCTAGGTGCTAACCTGAGAAAAATTGGCATTTAGCTCCATTTTGAAATAATTTAACCTATAGAAGATTAACAGAGTTCTTATATAATTTTTGAACAAATGACCTACTATTGACTAAACATGACCAATAGAAATACTTAATCTAGCTTATGGCAAAAATAATTCAGGTCAGGTTTGATGAAAACTCTCATAAAATTTAACTTGTAGTATGCAAACAAGGTGGTTGTAATATTCCGCCTGGTAAACTACTACTTAAAGCAACATACTAGTAATCCATTGAAGAAATTGATATAGTCTTTCATGATGGGTTTTATAATGATTTGACCTAGTTACCTATTTGTTGACCAAAACAGTCCATATGCTAACCTGATCTAGTTCTTGTCAAGAAAGACTTCGCTTCCTGTGTTTTAACAAGGATTTTCTATGATTTGACCTGGTTTCCTATTTATTGAGCCAACATGACTAATTTGAACTTTGTCTAGTTTTTATCAAAAAGATCACTCAGTACAAGTTTAAGGAAGACTGGACAAAAGTTTTGACTGATACTGTGTATTTGTATAATCAAACCTACTGACCTACATATATGCAATATGACCCGTATTCTCAAGGGTTTTCTATAATGTGTCCTAGTATCCTACTAAATAGACCCATGCAAAAGCTTCACCAAGGTTTTGTCAATGGAGCAATCAGTAGGCAAATTTGCTGGAGATTGGATACAAGTTATGGTCCCAAAAAACGTTATCAATCACATGTTGGTGGATAGAGGATGGAAAACAAGGCATTAATGCAAAAGATTTATACAAACAACTCACTTATTGCATTTTGAGTGCATTTCCATTTTTAAACAGACAACAAGCTTCTAAGCACATATTATAGGGTTTTGCATAGTACATGAATTATATTTACTGAATAATATGAAAAAAGGTATAGATTTACCTTGTCTTTTATCACTTTTTCCATTTCCAGTACCAGAAAAAAACGCTGCCTTGTTTTTTACAAAACCTTTTTTTGTGTGCTTACCATTATCTGTTTCACTTGTTTGGCTATCAGTTATAGACAAAGATCCATTGCCTTTTTCTTGCACACGTCTGGCTTCTGGATCATTTGATGGATCTGCTAATAAACAAGTTAAAAACAACTTATGATAATGTTCAACAATTATTTTTGCAAAGCCTATGTCAATGTTAAAACCTTGTAGAAGAATTTTAAATTTATAGATTGTAAACCTTGTAGAAGAATTATTAATTTATAGATCTAAGAAATTTCCAAATTATAAAATATATTGTGTAACCAAAGGTTGAGTGCTAATGCTAGAATTCAAATTGTGCAAGAATCTTATAAGCTATCATACCATTTAAAGATGAGTCCATTCTGTCTTTTTGTGACTTACTCCTTGTATTATATCCATGTGCTCCATTTCCTGTAACAAAATATTACATTAATGACATAACAAGTCTATAGAGTACATAAATAAAAGAATCTGTAGTAGAATTGACATATAAAGCCTTTCTTCATTAAAGTATATTTAATTTTTCAAAAACAAGTTCATCATTTTCATGTGATACATTACTCTGCATAGTGTTAAAGTGCAAATTGATTCACCAACTGTCATGATTGCAAAGCTGGTTGACCTTGACTTTTATTCAAGGCCACAATAATCTTAAAGGAGAGGCCCATGGAATTTAACGCTTACCTGACACTCATAATGTCCCATATCTCATGCTGAGGTTCAATAGTCAATTACATTAATGACAGAGAATGTCCAAATTTTCAAATGGGGTTTGCCAATGTAACACTTGATACCCAATAAGGTTCTATGGAACAACTATTTTCATTTGATATGGAATGACATCAGTTCACATTTTCAAGGTTTTCTGTGAAATTTCAACATAAAGTAAACATTTTCCATAGCATTCTGTACAATTAATATTAAGGGGTATTGATCATGTGGTATGCTGCAGGTGAACACCATATGCCAGGATATTTGCTAATTAATAATTACATGTCCTAAGAATCCTATATCTAAAATATATAAGGTCTGGTTGCATTATATCTATAAACATCTGAAATAGTAAAACAAAAATTATAAACAAAAAAATAAATAAATTTGTGACCATGACCTTTAAATGACCTTCATTCATATATCAAAATGATCAGCATATTAATATCTATATTTTTTTTAAAATTCATGCTTGCATCAAAAGTTTGCAATTTACTAGAAAATTAACAATTTCAGTATTTCTTTGCATCTCTAACCTTGAACTGTGAACCAATGACCTTCATTAATATATACTAAAATGATTGTTTACAAAATACTACAAACCCATGGCCTTCATCTATACATCAAAATGCTTTTATGCTAATAACTATAATATTCTAATATATATGTCTATACTAAAACTTTATAGATCTTGAGATAATTTATCATTTCTTATTCATTTGCATCTGTGACCTTGACTTTTGTGTCCCCCAGCTCTTTATAGTGAAGACAGTTTGTATTTTTAAGAAAAGAGGTTTTTTCCTTAATTATATAATGAATACAGTAAAACATGTTTAAAACGAAGCCCTAGGGACTATATTTTTAACTTCGTTATAACATGTATAAAGGGACTTCGTTTTAAAAATTTATTATTGTTATATAAAGACATATAGAAAAGCGGTTGGCCATATAATTGACTTCATTCTATCCATGTATTGGTTTTAAGCATGTTCGTTATATTCGTGTTTTACTGTAGAATCTTACATTCATGTGTATGTAATATTGAATTTATTAAAACTCCTTGAATAATTTTTTTATGCAATTCGCCAAGGCTCTTTGCATAAAAAATTATTCGTTTAAGAAATTTAATATTACATGAACACCCAAGTACAGTCTGCCAAGCACTTTTTGGCTCAAACAAATTAGGAAAAAAGGAAAATCAGGATTGTCAGGAATTTTTGGTATAAACAAGAGGCCCATGGGCCTGATACGCTCACCTGATAACTAATGGCTAGCTGATAGATTTAAAGAAAACATAAATACTAAACCCCAATGACTTTTTTCTTTACATCTTGATAACTATTGTATCAATACCTACAACATTCTAATATACATGCCTATACAAAAAGTTTATAGTTTTCAAGATAATAAAACATTTCGGTATTGTTTCGCATATGTTACCTTGACCTTTAAACCAATAACCTTTTTCTATACATCAAAATGATTGTTGTATCAATACCTACAACATTCTAATATACATGCCTATACAAAAAGTTTATAGTTTTCGAGATAATTAACCATTTCGGTATTGTTTTGCATCTGTGACCTTGACCTTTGAACCCATGAACTTTTTCTATACATCAAAATTATTGTTGTATCGATACCTACAACATTCTAATATACATGCCTATACAAAACGCTTATAGTTTTCTAGATAATTAACCATTTCGGAATTGTTTGGCATCTGTGACCTTGACCTTTGAACCCATGACCTTTTTCTATACATCAAAATGATCGTTGTATCAATACCTACAACATTCTAATATACAAGCCTTTACAAAAAAATTATAGTTTTCAAGATAATTAACCATTTTGGTATTGTTTCACATCTGTGACCTTGATCTTTAAACCCGTGACATTTTTCTATACATCAAAGTGATTGTTGTATCAATACCTACAACATTCTAATATACATGCCTATACAAAAAGTTTATAGTTTTCGAGATATTTAACCATTTCGGTATTGTTTCGCATATGTGACCTTGACCTTTGAACCCATGACCTTTTTCTATACATCAAAATGATTGTTGTATCAATACTTACAACATTCTAATATACATGCCTATACAAAAAGTTTATAGTTTTCGAGATAATTAACCATTTCAGTGTTGATTCGCATCTGTGACCTTGAACTTTGAACCCATGACCTTTCTCTATACATCAAAATGATCGTTGTATCAATACCTACAACATTCTAATATACATGCCTATACAAAAAGTTTATAGTTTTCGAGATAATTAACCATTTTGGTAATGTTTCATATCTGTGACCTTGACCTTTGAACCCATGACCTTTTTTTATACATCAAAATGATCGTTGTATCGATACCTACAACATTCTAATATACATGCCTATACAAAATGTTTATAGTTTTCGAGATAATAATTATAATCAGAGGTAAAAAAAATTAGGTCACGACCTTCACAATTGACCTTGACCTCATTTTGAAGATACTAACAAGAAGATGTCAAAACTGAAAACCCACACGCACGCACATACACACGCTGCGCTATGCCATAAGCTCACATGACCTTCGGTCAGGTGAGCTAAAAATGATAAACAGCACCAAAAAAAATTTAGTGCTTTACACTAAAATAATCTAACATATGTTGTTTTTTATCTGGGGAAAAGGCTAAAAATCAGGAGTTATATGAGTTTATCTAACAAGTTCGCGAAAAATCAGGAACAGCTCAAAATCAGGAAAAATCAGGAACAGCTCAAAATCAGGTAAAAATCAGGAACAGCTCAAAATCAGGTAAAAATCAGGAACAGCTCAAAATCAGGTAAAAATCAGGAACAGCTCAAAATCAGGAAAAATAAGGAAAATCAAGAGTCATTTGACAGACTGCATGTAAGATCCTCTATACATCCCATCCTAGTCAATATGGGGTTATGAGCAGTAAAATTAGTATTTTCTGGTATGTATCAAAAGAAGATAATTAGTACAAAGTATGCTAATAAGTTAATGAATAATTCTGAGTGACTTCCAAATAAAACTGTCAAACAAAAAAGGAAATATTTCAGACTTTAATAAGTCGCCAGGTTCTGAAAAACAAAGAAGTAGTGAGTGATGATGGTGTTGTTCCATCTACATCTACTGATTATGAAAAACAATGTGAAGACAAGCAAATTAATGAGATGAAAGGAGATAAGACTGGCCAGGACAAAAAAATCTTCCAGAAGCTTTTGCTTTGATGAATAAAACAAAACAAAGTTAAAGAAAATTAAACATCAACAGTGTGTAACTATTTTTGTTATTCCTCCCAGTTATTTAAAATTCCCGTATTTTTCAAAGCAAGGAGAAATATTCCTCCTTGTTTGTTATATTCTGAAATGGATGCTGTCTGTCAAAATAATTGTTACATCAATACAAATAACATTCTAATATACATGCCTATAGAAACCAGAGGCTCAGTGTGGCTGAGCCTGTATCGCTCACCTGACTAAAATGCTTTTAAAGCAAATTCGTATTCCAGTGATGAAAAAATGCACTGTTTATATCAGACAGAATGGCTAAGGAAATCACTGTAGAACTATATGTGTTTTTCAGTTTTTTCAATCTGATTAAAATCACATCTCTCACTGGCTCCCCCATTTTTGATATAGGCGCGGAGTGGGAGATCTGAGGAAACACCGTTTAGGGGCATATGTGAATGACCCATTGTCGTAACAATTATTGTCCAATGAAATTTCAGCTTCCGAGATTTTGAAAGTGTTATGCCTTTATTGTAAATGAAACGCGCAATTTGAATTTGTCAATCTAAGTAAAAGACCTTCCATACATCATTCTTATACAGTTTGGTTCAATTTGCTTCAGTAGCTTTAGAGGAGATAGCAAATATATGCTATTCCCCGTTTGCTTCAGTAGCTTTAGAGGAGATAGCAAATATATGCTATTCCCATAGGGTTAAACTATGTTCTGTGCTGGCAGCCATCTTTTTTGGTGGATAATGTCCACAATCTAAGTAAAGGACCTTTCATACATCATTCCTGTAAAGTTTGATTCAATTTGCTTTAGTAGCTTCAAAGGAAATAGCAAATATATGCTTTTCCCATAGGGTCCAATGTGAAACAATGTTCTCCACTGGCAGCCATGTTTTATGGCAGATCAGGAAAAATTTGGCAATCTATGTAAAGGACCTTCTATACATCATTCCTGTTAAGTTTGGTTCAATTTGCTTCAGTCATCTCTGAGGACATAGTCAAAAATGCGTTTTTCCCATAGGGTCCAATGTTAAACTATCTTTTGCGCTGACAGCCATGTTTTTTGGCAGATCAGAAAAATTTTGACAATCTATGTAAAGGACCTTCTATACATCATTCCTGTAAAGTTTGGTTCAATTTGCTTCACTAGCTTCAGAGGAGATAGCATATATATGCTTTTCCCATAGGGTCCAATGTGAAACTATGTTCTCCGCTGGCAGCCATGTTTTTTGGCGGATCAGAAAAATGTTGGTGATCTATGTAAAGGACCTTCTATACATCATTCCTGTAAAGTTTGGTTAAATTCGCTTCAGTCATTTCTGAGGACATAGTCAAAAATGTGTTTTTCCTATAGGGTCCAATTATAAACTATCTTTTGCACTGGCAGCCATGTTTTTTGGCCAATCAGGAAAATTTTGGCAATCTATGTAAAGGACCTTCTATACATCATTCCTGTAAAGTTTGGTTCAATTTGCTTCACAAGCGTCAGAGGAAATAGCATATATATGCTTTTCCCATAGGGTCCAATGTTAAACTATCTTCTGCGCTGGCGGCCATGTTTTTTGGTGGATCAGAAATATTTTGGCAATCTAAGTAAAGGACCTTCTATACATCATTTCTGTAAAGTTTGGTTAAATTCGCTTCAGTCATTTCTGAGGAGATAGCCAAAATGCGTTTTTCCCATAGGGGCCCATGTTAAACTATCTTTTGCACTGGCAGCCATGTTTTTGGCCAATCAGAAAAATTTCGGCAATCTATGTAAAGGACCTCCAATACATCATTCCTCTAAAGTTTGGTTAAGTTTGCTTCAGTTGTTTCAGAGGAGATAGCCAAAATGTGTTTTTCCCATAGGGTCCAATGTTAAACTATGTTCCCCGCTGGCAGCCATGTTTTTAGGCGGATCAGAAAAATTTGGGCAATCTTTGCAAAAGACCTTCCATACATCATTCCTGTAAAGTTTAATTGAATTCGCTTCAGTCGTTTCAGAGGAGATAGCCAAAATGTGCGTTTTCCCATAGGGCCGAATGTTAAACTTTGTTTGGCCCTGGCGGCCATTTTTTTTGGGCGGATCAGAAAAATTTAGGCAATCTTAGTAAATGACCTTACATACATTATTCCTGTAAAGTTTGGTTCAAATTGGCTGAACGGTTTCAAAGAAGATAGCAAATATATGCTTTTCCCATAGGGTCCAATGTTAAACTATCTTCTGCGCTGGCGGCCATGTTTTTTGACGGATCAGAAAAATTTTGGCAATCTTAGTAAAGGACCTTCTTTACACCATTCCTGTAAAGTTTGGTTAAATTTGCTTCAGTCATTTTTGAGGAAATAGTCAAAAATGCATTTTTCCCATAGGGTCCAATGTTAAACTATCTTCTGCGCTGGCAGCCATGTTTTTAGGCGGATCAAAAAAATTTTGGCAATCTAAGTAAAGGACCTTCCATACATCATTCCTGTAAAGTTGGGTTAAAATTGGTTCAGAGGTTTCAGAGGAGATAGCCAAAATGTGAAAAGTTTACAGACGGACTGACTGACTGACAGACTGACGGACTGACGGACGACGGACGCCGAGTGATGGCAAAAGCTCACATGGCCTTTAGGCCAGGTGAGCTAAAAAGTTAAAAATTTACATCATGACCTTGGTGTTTGATCTTGAAGGTATAATGACACACCACACACACACACACACACATACACACACACACACACACTAATCAACTAATCATAAACAAACTTTAAGTTTAAGAATTTATATAAGCCAAATATCACAGAAGATTTGGGAAGAAGATTTTTAAAGACTTGCAACCCTAGATCACATTGACCTAGTTTTGGTAGCCATGGCAATTCCATGAACAAATCTGATTTGCACAGACCCATGGATAATTCATTGAATTTTTTCTAGTAGTTCCATTTAAAAAGTCAAAAATGGGTGTTAATGATGCACACATACATATGCACACTTACACAAACACATGCAAACACTTACACACATGCTATGCAAATACTAAAATCCCAATGTCAAAATCTTTATACATCTAAAATATCTATATATAATTTATATATAACAGCTAAAATAGTAAAAACTAAAGACCTTTATTTTAAACATCAAAATAATCATTAGGCCAATCAATACCTACAATATTCTAATATACATGCTTATATAAAAAGTTTATAGTTTTTGAGAAAATTATTCCTTTCAGTGTGACCTTAACTTTTGAACCCATGACCTTTATTTATACAGTAAAACCTCTCTAAACTGGACAAGCTCTGGACCATATATTTTGTCCGGTTAAGGGAGGTGTCCGGTTTAGAGAGGTTTTGAAATTTCAACCTGAGTTATCTCCCTTTCAATAAATAAATCTAGAAAGATGTAATGCATGTCAGAGAAGCCACAATCAACAACTGCTATGTACACTACTCGTTTTAGGATATGCTATATGCAAAAGCACTAATTGGTTTTAAATCACCTTTAATTTACTTCCTTAAGAGAGTACTTAAGGCAAACGACACTAACTCTATTAATCCCTGACAGGACAACAATAGTGTTGACACTTTTCCAGTCCCTTTGATATACTAGTATAAGGTGTTACTAGAAAAACTGTAGCAACTATAGATAATAAGATAAGATTGTATAGAAGTGCTTAACTTAATTTATTGTGCCAATTAATAAATAAATTTAGAAACAAATTTAGATTATAAAGAAAAATCACAAAAACAAATATATATATTTAGATGAAAAATATTTAGTGAATAAATAAATAATTGAATTACATACCAAATATTTTAAATGAGAATAAAAAAGCAATTAAAAAAAACTTTGATTTTAAGTTTTCATAATTTAATATTTTTATAGATCTGTTTAAAACTAATATATTTAAAAACAAAAAAAAAACAAGAAATTAAAATAAAAAGAAAATGTTGTCCGGTTTAGAGAGGTTCAATTTAAGGATATAGCAACTTGGGACTAAAAAGTTTGTCCAGTGTCCGGAATAAAGAGTGTCCGGTTTAGAGAGGTTCTTGGTAAATGAAAAAAGAAAGGAAAAAATTCGGGACCAAATATTTTGTCTAGAATAGAGAGTTATCCGATTTAGAGAGTGTCGGTTTAGGGAGGTTTCACTGTATATCAAAATGATCATCAGGCCAATACTTACAATATTCTAATACACTTGCCTATACAAAAAGTGTATAGTTTTCAAGATACATTGACAAATACACAAATTTAGCAATTCCATCCTTAATTACCGGTACCTTAAATTGTCATTTCCCCATTTTGCCCCCTAGACTATGATTTGTGCAAATCTGAAACTAGCTGCCCTAAGTAACTTTTACATGAAATATCTAACATATATTCTTGTATGTTTAGAGGAGATGGTTATTAAAGATTTTCACAATGTCACCCTTTATGGGGCCCCAAGGGATTATAACTCCTTCATGTGTGCCAATCTGAAATTAAAGTCCTTTACTAGACATCAGTATTGTAAAATCTTGTTCAATTTGGGCCAGTTGTTATGGAGGAGTTGATTAAAATGCGAAAAGTTTATACAGGGCCGACGAAACAAGACAGACAAAGATAGATGGCAAATGCTCATCTGAGCTTTTGTCTCAGGTGAGCTAAAAAGGCTTTTTTGACCCAATTTTGACCACCCAATTACCATTAACACAACTCAAATGAGATTATATTCCCGAATTTAATGCCTTTGCCATAAAATAGGCCAAATAGAGTATTTTAATTTTTAACAAGCAAAATCATTGAATTAGGAGCAGAATCTTTTTTTTTGTGATTGCAAATGTTCAAAGGGCAATAACTCTCAGGAAAACGAGCAAAGATAACGATATGTGTATATCCATCTATGTTGATACTTTGCACCAAGTTTTGTGAAATAGTGCTTCATAATTTTGGAGAAGTTAAGATTGACAGATGGACAGGATAGCAGGAAGGATGAATGGATGGAATGAAGGGAGGATTGATGCATGGAAACTAGAATTAAATTTCTACCTTTTCTTTGAAAGGTGGGGATAAAAACTACCAAAACCTGAAATAATATTTTAAATGAATGCTCACAGCTTCTTTTGAAGTTTTTAATAATTGTAATTATATTGTCCCCAGATAAAATACATTTGTTAGTATACTAATTGGCATATACGTAAGAAAATATCAGCAAGATGGACATTAACCATAATCATGAATTATGTAAAAACAATGTTTACCTGGGGATAATATCACAGCAATTTATACATTATTATTAAATTTCAGATTTTGTAAGATGCTGCGAAGGATTCATTTCAAATATTTTTTTATATCTTGGTCATTTAATAATATTTAAAATTCCCCATTCTAGAGGAAAGGAGCATTAAATTGTCAGAATTTGACCTCATTAGGGCTGTGTATACGGTAATTGGATGGTCAAAATGGGCTAAAAATAACCATTGCAGTTCATCTGATTCAATTTAATCAATCTGACATCAACCCGACAGTGGGAGTATGACTGCAAGTTGTGCAAGACAAAGTGGGGGTTAATATTTGGATAACACAAGAGGTTGTTATAGAAGTGTTCATTAGTGTGTGTGTGTGTGTGTGTGTGTGTGTGTCACTATAAGCAAGCAGTATTAGAAGCAATTTCAAGCATGTGGTACTGAATTCAATTGCAAGAAAGCAGCAACTGAATCAAAACAAGGATTCAATTACAAGTGCAAGCAAACAATACAAGATCCAATGATTAAAAACCAGCAGTAATGAACTCATTGTAAACAAGCAAACAAGCAGGACATGAAGGTTTTTCAGTGAGCTGAAATTCAATTAATGGGTAATATTTAAATAATATATAATGAACAGAACTCAAAAAAATAAAAATGCCAGATTACCTGAAGATGGCTGACTTTGTTGATAATGTTGTTGATCAGTATCAGATATGTCTGAGTCATCAGATGATTGGTGTCCTCTATCCAGATAACCTGAAGATGGCTGATTTTGTTGATAATGTTGTTGATCAGTATCAGATATGTCCAAGTCATCAGATGATTGGTGTCTACTCTCTAAGCGATTCCTATCTTGACCACTTAATATAGCAATTCTTTTTGACTCTGAGTTAGGCTCTCTGACATGAAATACTTTGATATATTGGAAGCATTTTCATAAATAGCAGACAAAAACTTTTTCTTGTCACTTCTTGTAGTGACATAAATTGGTGTAATAGTTGTACATATGTTGGTTCAATCTCATGTCTCCTTCTGACATCTTGTGGTTCCACATTGAGTGTTCGATTTTTAACACTTTCAAAGTCATTAGATACAGCAGATATTGGTTTCTATCAACCATTAACCCTTCTGCTTGATCTGCATGATCAGAGCTTTCATTTTGTTTTCATTGACCCTATTTGATTGTATTTCAGATGGTGAGTTTCTAACTTGTGAGCATTGCTATATGTCTTTCCTATATTTTCAGTTTTAGGGTGGATATCTTCAACAGTAGATGTCCCTGATGCATTATTGGGTCTAGAACTTTTATCATTCTCCTTTCAATTCTAGTCACAGATTCTTTAATACGCCATGCACTAGAAGTTTTGTGATAAGATTTTGGACTTTTATTACCTATGCCTTCATTTCCTATGTGTAGTGTTTTGTGAATTCAGGGTTTGCGGACTTAAAAGTCAAAGGATAGTTCCTGTGATCTCTTCATCGCTGTCATTCTTTGACTCTTCTCCAATTGATAAGCTCTCAAACAATTCAACAAGGTCATCTTTCCCTTTACTACCAGTATTTGTGTTCAGAAAATCATCTTTTTCATTTCCTTGGTCATCTTTTCATCTTTTTCAATTCCTTGGTCATTTTTTCCCTGTATTTCAATTTCTTGGCCAACTTGTTCAAATCCTTGGTCATCCTTTTCATCATTTTCAATTCCTTGGCCTTTGTTTTCAATTCCTTGGTTAACTTGTTCCATTACCTCGCCATCCTTTTCATCTTTATTAAGTTCTGAGTCATCATTTTCAATTTCCTGGTCATTGTTTCAATTCCTTGGTAATTTTTTCATGTATTCCTATCTTTGGCTGCCAACTTGTTCCATTATTTCACCATCCTCTTCATCTTTTTCAATTCCTTGGTAATTGTTTTCAATTCCTTGGTCATTGTTTTCAAATCCTTGGCCTTTGTTTTCAATTCCTTGGTCATTGTTTTCAAATCCTTGGTCTTTGTTTTCAAATCCTTGGCCAACTTGTTCAATTCCTTGCCATACTTTTCATCTTTTTCAAGTCGTTGGTCATCATTTTGAATTCTTTTGTCATCTTTTTCATTTTTTTCATCTTTTTTAATTCCTTGGTCATCATTTTCAATTCCTTGGCCTTTGTATTCTATTTCTTGGCCAACTTGTTCAATTTCATCACCATTCTTTTCATCTTTTTCAATCCTTGGTAATCTTTTTCAATTATTTTGTTATCTGTTTCAATTCCTTGGCCTTTGTTTTCAATTCCTTGGTCTTTGTTTTCTATTCCTTGGTCTTTGTTTTCAAATCCTTGGCCTTTGTTTTCAATTCCTTGGTCTTTGTTTTCAATTCCTTGGTCTTTGTTTTCAATTCCTTGGCCTTTGTTTCCAATTCCTTGGTCTTTGTTTCTATTCCTTGGTCTTTGTTTTCAAACCCTTGGCCAACTTGTTCAATTCCTTGGTCTTTGTTTTCTATTCCTTGGTCTTTGTTTTCAAACCCTTGGCCAACTTGTTCAATTCCTTGGTCTTTGTTTTCTATTCCTTGGTCTCTGTTTTCAAACCCTTGGCCAACTTGTTCAATTCCTTTGCCATCTTTTTCATCTTTGTCAAATACTTGGTAATCATTTTCAATTCTTTTTTCATTTTTTTCTATTTGTTGGCCATCTTTAATTCCTTGGCCATCTTTTATTCCTTGGTCATCCTTTTCAATTTCTTGGTTATCATTTTTAATTCCTTGGCCATCTTTTTCAATTCCTTGGCCATCCTTTTCAATTCCCTGGCCATCCTTTTCAATTCCTTGGCCATCCTTTTCAATTCCTTGGTTATCGGTTCCTTGATTAATATTTTCAATTCCTTGGCCATCTTTTTCAATTCCTTGGCCATCTTTTTCAATTACTTGGCCATCCTTTTCAATTCCCTGGCCATCCTTTTCAATTCCCTGGCCATCCTTTTCAATTCCTTGGTTATCGGTTCCTTGATTATTATTTTCAATTCCTTGGCTATCGTTTTCAATTCCTTGGTTATTGTTCTCAATGCCTTGCTTATCATTTTCAACTCCTTGGACATCTTTTTCAATTCCCTGATTATTCTTTTCAATTTCTTGGTTATTATTTTGGATTCCTTGGTTACTGTTTTCAATTCCTTGGCCATCCTTTTCAATTCTTTGGTTATCGGTTCTTTGGTTACCGTTTTCAATTCCTTGGTTATCATTTTCAATTTCTTGGCCATCCTTTTCAATTTGTTGGTCATCTTTTTCAATTTGTCGGTCATCTTTTCCACTAAATTGATCATCTTTTCCAATTCTGTTCTTGTAACCATCAGGGTCCTTATGGTTGACACTTCGGGCTTCATTGTTAAGATCAGAATTGTCATTGTTTGGTTTATCTGGATCAATAATTACAAAACTACTAATGCTAGAGCTACATTTTCTGTTATCTTCTGTGGTATCTGTATTTATTTCATACCCGAACTGATGTTCACCTTTTAGAGCTGGGCCAGATGCTGTACCTCTTTCTTCATGTTGTGTCATTTCTGTATCCATATTACTGTCTGTGTGTAAATTAGATGACAACTCAGACAAAGGGTCTTCTTCTGAAGCTGCAGATTTAACAAAGCTCTGTTTGTCATCCTGAATGTCAACTTTATGCTTTCTTATACAACTTTCTGTCTGCTTCTCAATATCATCACCTTGGTTATCATCTTTTAATTGTTTGTCTTTTGTTTCAGATTCTTTGCACTTTATGTTGGGTTCTTTAGTTTCAGAGTCAGATTCCTGTCCACTGTTGTCATCTGTGCCATCCTTACGTGGTTGTGTCTGACCAGCAATTAGAACATTTCCAATGCCTTGTCGTTCATCATTTATATATTTATCATCATCTTTTCTTTTTAATTTGTTTCTTTTGAAGCTATTACTATCACAGTTTTCAGCACATTCTTTGTCAGGTTGTTCTTTTTGATTATCATCTGTCTTGTTGGTCTGGTTAGGTTGTTCTTTTTGATTATCATCTGTCTTGTTGGTCTGGTTAGGTTGTTCTTTTTGATTATCATCTGTCTTGTTGGTCTGGTTAGGTTGTTCTTTTTGATTATCATCTGTCTTGTTGGTCTGGTTAGGTTGTTCTTTTGATTATCATCTGTCTTGTTGGTCTGGTTAGGTTGTTCTTTTTGATTATCATCTGTCTTGTTGGTCTGGTTAGGTTGTTCTTTTTGATTATCATCTGTCTTGTTGGTCTGGTTAGGTTGTTCTTTTTGATTATCATCTGTCTTGTTGGTCTGGTTAGGTTGTTCTTTTTGATTATCACCTGTCTTGTTGGTCTGGTTAGGTTGTTCTTTTTGATTATCATCTGTCTTGTTGGTCTGGTTAGGTTGTTCTTTTTGATTATCATCTGTCTTGTTGGTCTGGTTAGGTTGTTCTTTTTGATTATCATCTGTCTTGTTGGTCTGGTTAGGTTGTTCTTTTTGATTATCACCTGTCTTGTTGGTCTGGTTAGGTTGTTCTTTTTGATTATCATCTGTCTTGTTGGTCTGGTTAGGTTGTTCTTTTTGATTATCATCTGTCTTGTTGGTCTGGTTAGGTTGTTCTTTTTGATTATCATCTGTCTTGTTGGTCTGGTTAGGTTGTTCTTTTTGATTATCATCTGTCTTGTTGGTCTGGTTAGGTTGTTCTTTTTGATTATCATCTGTCTTGTTGGTCTGGTTGTTTTCATCCAAACATACTGTTACTTCATTCTGTACCACAATGTTGTTGGTCAACTCTTGATTACAAATGCTTGCTGTGTTAGGTCTGCTATCATCAACACTGCCGTCACCTTTGGAATGCAGTTCCTGATTTTTATACTGAACACCATTTTCATCAGGTATATCCCCTGTATTGTTTGTCCCTTCTTGATCAGCATCTATTGTTTCTGGTTGATTTTCATCTTGCTCTTTACCATCAGAGTTCGGATCATTCATAGAGCTAGACTGACCCAGCACTTTATCTTCATTGTCATTTTGTTTCTTATTATTTCTAACAAATCTACTTTGTTTGCTTGTTATATTATCCTCCGACCCCTCTTGCCTTTGTTCTTCTTTGAGCTCCTTATACATTTTTGTCTCTGCATCATGTTGACTATCACCACTGTTCTTTTTTTTATCACCACCATCGCCATTGCATTTTGAACCAACATCCTGATCAGTTTCACCAAAGTCATTCTCATCATTTTCTTTCTGTGTTATTTGGTGTCTCGTTGTTCGGTCTAAGTCCATGGGAGTTTCTCTTGTTGTTGAATCTTGGTTTGACTTCCCTCCTTTGTCTACTCCCTCTTCTGCAGTATTTGTACTGTCCCCAATCTTGTCACGTCTTGTATCCCTACCTTGTTCATTATCCTTAACATCCAATTCAACTTCCTTGGACATATCTGGCAATTTTTCCATTACGCTAGCTAAAAACAAACAAAAAGCAGAAGTCCACAAACATGCAAATAACTTTCTGCTAGAGACATAGATTATACTTGTTAACTTTAAAAATAATATGAACACTGAAAAACCATCAAGTCATGTCATGTTTAACATTCTGCAGTTCATCATTGTTAGTACAAAATATACAAGGTAGATAAATTTGAGTGTTTTTTTTAAATTAATCAGGAATAAAGAAAACTGTTACATTTTACATTAAACTGTGTAGATATGTTTGCATTTTGTTTTGATATATAAAAAAAATATTAATTTTCTGTTTTTGACATTTTAAACTTAAAGAGTACCTGTAACAATTTTTTATTTTTACATATGTTATTTTCCATACTGAAATATGACTTAATGCGAAAATTTTATAAAAATCCATGCTGAAATGAGGGAGATATCTGTGAGTTTGTAATACACCTCCCGTTAATCCAAATCCAAAAGCTAGGTTTTGGGGATCCCGTGCAATGACGTCATTTAAGTAAGCAGACCCCACAGAATACTATTTATATACATTATTTATATAATGGACTAGCTAAAAAACCTTTTTATATTTCACGATTAATTCATTTGATGAAGTGGAATTTACATCCGACTGACACCTACCAATAATTAAGCAAATTATTATTAGTCCACCTTGATAAAAAGTTTGTTTATTAGACATTCCTTAGATTGAGAACCGTACCTTTATACTGAACACCATTTTCATCAGGTATATCCCCTGTATTGTTTGTCCCTTCTTGATCAGCATCTATTGTTTCTGGTTGATTTTCATCTTGCTCTTTACCATCAGAGTTCGGATCATTCATAGAGCCAGACTGACCCTGCACTTTATCTTCATTGTCATTTTGTTTCTTATTATTTCTAACAAATCTACTTTGTTTGCTTGTTATATTATCCTCCGACCCCTCTTGTCTTTGTTCTTCTTTGAGCTCCTTATACATTTTTGTCTCTGCATCATGTTGACTATCACCACTGTTCTTTTTTTCATCACCACCATCGCCATTGCTTTTTGAACCAACATCCTGATCAGTTTCACCAAAGTCATTCTCATCATTTTCTTTCTGTGTTATTTGGTGTCTGGTTGTTTGGTCTATATCCATGGGAGTTTCTCTTGTTGTTGAATCTTGGTTTGACTTCCCTCCTTTGTCTACTCCCTCTTCTGCAGTATTTGTACTGTCCCCAATCTTGTCACGTCTTGTATCCCTACCTTGTTCATTATCCTTAACATCCAATTCAACTTCCTTGGACATATCTGGCAATTTTTCCATTACGCTAGCTAAAAACAAACAAAAAGCAGAAGTCCACAAACATGCAAATAACTTTCTGCTAGAGACAAAGATCATACTTGTCAACTTAAAAAATAATATGAACACTGAAAAACCATCAAGTCATGCCATGTTTAACATTTTGCAGTTTATCATTGTTAGTACAAAATATACAAGGTAGCTTAATTTGAGTGGGTTTTTTTAAAATAAATAAAAAATGAAGAAAACTTACATTTTACATTAAACTGTGTAGATATGTTCGTATTTTGTTTTGATATATACAAAAATAAACAATTTTCTGTTTTTGACATTTTAAACTTAAGGAAAAAACATTACAAGAAGTTTATAGAAGAAAATGAATATATGAACTGCAAAAGATAAAACTGTGTTAAAGAATTCGTTGCTTAACATGTGAAAATAAATAAATAATATTTATTGCTTCTAAAGTACATGCATCGGCTTAAACTTGCCAAAGATTAAAATCTGCCATAATTTAATAAGTAGAATATATCAACTTATTTTAATTTATACTGTATGCTGTATAAAAATCCAAATTATCAACACAGATTTCAAACCCTGGACAATGTAACCAAAAAGTATTAAACTGAATCTCAGACAGACTAAAGACAGTGAAAAACAATTTTCATAACAGTTTGAAAATAACAGAAATTTTACCAATATGAAACCTTAAGCTAATTTTAAAACCTAATTCAAAATTTTAAAATAAACAAGAGGCCAATGGTCCTTAACACTCGCATGAGGATATGCCATACCCTATACAGACGTTCAGAGGTCTATAACATTAAAACAGGGACTGCACCTAGGGCCCAGTGCAAGGATATTTGCAAATTAATTATTGCTTGTCGTAAAAATGCTGCCATACATATAAAATGTCTAAGGTCTAGTTTAAGTATATGTATGAGTACAAAGGTCAAAAACTAGTTCATTTCAGTATTCTTACATATCTGTAACCTTGACCTTTGAATCCATGATTTTCATTTATCTATCAAATTAGGCCAATACCTACAATATTCTTATCCACATGTTTATAGTTTTCTAGATAATTACCAATTTCAGCATTTGTTTGCATCTGCAACCTTGACATTTGAACCCATGACCTTCAAATGTGCATCAAAATGACCATAGGCCAATATCTACAATATTCTAATTTACATGCTTACACAAAAAGTTTATAGTTTTTCAGATAATTAACAATTTTGGTATTAACTTGCATCTGTGTCCTTGAACTTTGAACTCATGGCCTTCATCTATATATAAGACTGAATGTTAGTCAAGGTTAACCATTTATGCCACTTTGCTAGAACTACATCCACTGATGCAATATATGAAGTTTCAAATTCCTAGGAATTTTGGTTCATGTCAAGTTGCTTAAAGGTTTTACTATTTAAGCTTACTGTGACTATGAATGAGGAGCCTACGCCAAAGAAAATTGGCATAACTCCAAGTTATATCACAAACTAAATGGAATAATAATATACACATCTCCTATCACTATTAATACTGTCCAGCAAGTTTTGGGAACTTACTCCTGACAAGTTTTTACAACTGAAAACTTCCAAGGGAAAGAACTCCATGGAAATTTCACAAACTGACTTGGGTCAATAATGATAATTATACATCCATCTACTATCAATGTTGATGATCTGCACCTATTTCATTAAAATGTGATATATAGTTACTGAGAATTTAATATCCCCACTTTCTTTGAAAAGTGGAGGATAAAAATTCTGAAGTACCTGAAATTTAGTGTATCACATCAAACTCTGTGAGAACAGGCAGGATCTATTATCATTTTAGTGACATAAAAGTGATGCCAAACACTTCAATATACAATGTGCATCAAAAACGTGATTTTAACTGAATTTCAGCTTCACCAAAATCATAAGTTATACAGATTTATGAATATAGTTCTATGTACCCCGGCAAGTTAAACAATCCCTATGTGAGACATTTTTTTTGAAGGGTGACAATTTATCTTATCAAGGCATGTTTTACAGTTTTAATTAAGAGAACCCAAACATTAAATTTCTTTCTCAAATAGTCTTTTTCGGAGAAGAAGATGATTTTTGCACCCCTAGGTCACCTTGATCTAGTTATGGTAGCCATGGCAATGCCACAAACAAATCTGTATTGCACCAGCCCAAATTTCATTGAAATATGTCTAGTAGTTTCAGAGAAGAAATTGAAAAATAGGTGATAACCATGCACACAGATGCACATAAACACACGCACATAAACATGTTGCATTATGCCATAACCTTACATGCTAAAAATGCTTTGAAAACTTGTAAAATTTGGAACTTTGACTACTAAATTGGTGGTACTTAACCTACCAATGAGTAAAAATACCATCATTAATTGTATGGTTAATTAGTTACAGTTAATAAGAAGAAATGTAATAAGAAGTTGTTACATACCTGATCCTCCTGGACCACCACTAGCCATGGTAAAGTCAGATGATGTCTATCACCAATGTTCAATATAAGTCATAATTTCTGTAAAAGAAAAATATATTTTGCAAAAACTAGAACATTCTCTTGACCATCAAATACACACCTCTCCCTGACCCAAACACTAACGCCTTGCCAATAAAACTCAATTTGCGACAGTAAAACACACCATTAAAACGTCTGCAAATCGAAAATTACAAGACAGTTATCCCTTAATGAGTTAGTCATGAGTTAGTCATTTCTTCTGATGTTGATATACAATTATGCCAACTTTATCAGAATCTTTACAAAGATACAGAAATCATGGGGTGATCAGTAAAAAACAAAATATTTCCATATACAGGGATTTATCAGGGGCCTATTTAGGGCCGCAATTTGGCCCCACTCATTTTCAGCCACATTCCCAATGAAACAAGAGGCCCATGGGCCTTATACGCTCACCTGATAACTAATGGCTAGCTGATAGATTTAAAGAAAACGTAAATACTAAACCCCAATGACTTTTTTCTTTACATCAAAATGATCATTGTATCAATACCTACAACATTCTAATATACATGCCTATACAAATAGTTTATAGTCTTCGAGATAATTAACCATTTCGGTATTGTTTCGCATCTGTGACCTTGGCCTTTGAAACCATGACCTTTTTCTATATATCAAAATGATCGTTGTATCAATATCTACAACATTCTAATATACATCCTTATACAAAAAGTTAATAGTTTTCGAGATAATTAACCATTTCGGTATTGTTTTCGCATATGTGACCTTGACCTTTGACCCCATGACCTTTTTCTATACATCAAAATGATCGTTGTATCAATAGCTACAACATTCTAGTATACATGCCTATACAAAAAGTTTATAGTTTTCGAGATAATTAACCATTTCGGTATTGTTTCGCATCTGTGACCTTGGCCTTTGATACCATGACCTTTTTCTATATATCAAAATGATCGTTGTATCAATATCTACAACATTCTAATATAAATGCCTATACAAAAAGTTTATAGTTTTCGAGATAATTAACCATTTCGGTATTGTTTCGCATCTGTGACCTTGACCTTTGAAACTATGACCTTTTTCTATATATCAAAATGATCGTTGTATCAATATCTACAACATTCTAATATAAATGCCTATACAAAAAGTTTATAGTTTTCGAGATAATTAACCATTTCGGTATTGTTTCGCATCTGTGACCTTGACCTTTGAACCCATGACCTTTTTCTATACATCAAAATGATCGTTGTAACAATATCTACAACATTCTAATATAAATGCCTATATAAAAAGTTTATACTTTTCGAGATAATTAACCATTTCGGTATTGTTTTGCATCTGTGACCTTGACCTTTGAACCCATGACCTTTTTCTATACATCAAAATGATCGTTGTATCAATACCTACAACATTCTAATATACATGCCTATACAAAAAGTTTATAGTTTTTGAGATAATTAACCATTTCGGTGTTGTTTCGCATCTGTGACCTTGACCTTTGAACCCATAACCTTTTTCTATACATCAAAATGATTGTTGTATCAATACCTACAACATTCTAATATACATGCCTATACAAAAAGTTTATACTTTTCGAGATAATTAACCATTTCGGTATTGTTTCGCATCTGTGACCTTGACCTTTGAAACCATGACCTTTTTCTATATATCAAAATGATCGTTGTATCAATATCTACAACATTCTAATATAAATGCCTATACAAAAAGTTTATAGTTTTCGAGATAATTAACCATTTCGGTATTGTTTTGCATCTGTGACCTTGACCTTTGAACCCATGACCTTTTTCTATACATCAAAATGATCGTTGTAACAATATCTACAACATTCTAATATAAATGCCTATATAAAAAGTTTATAGTTTTCGAGATAATTAACCATTTCAGTATTGTTTCGCATCTGTGACCTTGACCTTTGAACCCATGACCTTTTTCTATACATCAAAATGATCGTTGTATCAATACCTACAACATTCTAATATACATGACTATACAAAAAGTTTATAGTTTTAGAGATAATAATTATAATCAGAGGTAAAAAAAATTAGTTCACGACCTTCACAATTGACCTTGACCTCATTTTGAAGATATTAACAAGAAGATGTCAAAACTGAAAACCCCATGTCATTATCTGGTCAAGTAGTCAAGTTATAACAATTTGAAGCTATTTTACGATTTTTTCAAAATTAAACGCAAAAACGCGTAACCCATTTTTCGACCGAATTTCACGAAATGAACAAACTACAGGCTTAAGTCCCTAGAGAAGCCAAATATCACATCAGATTTGTTCTCCAATCAATACTTTCGGAGAAGAAGATTTTTTAAGATTTTTGCACCCCTAGGTCACCTTGACCTAGTTATGGTAGCCATGGCAATGCCACGAACAAATCTGAATTGCACCGACACAGACATGCTTCTGACCAAGTCTCGTTGAAATCTGCCAAATACTTTCAGAGGAGAAGTGGAAAATGTGTGTTAACGACGCACGCACGCACGCACACACGCACGCACACACACACGCACGCACGCACATACACACGCTGCACCATACCATAAGCTCACATGACCTTTGGTCAGGTGAGCTAAAAAACCTTAATTTTTTCCCAAAATTGGCTGAGAAAATTCCCAATTAGAAAATTGTGTTGTTTTTAAATGAAAACTAAATTAAATTTTGTGAAAGCCCCCCCCCCCCCCCCAATCAGCAAAATCAAGTAAAAGATTCTAGATTATTTGAAAACAACATCTGCAAAGCAAGATGAAAATACCATTTCTACATCAAAGGCTTTCCAAAGTCGTGAGTAAACCGACTTCTGACATGATGTCAAAGTTTTCCCAAAAATGAGCAAAAAGTTGATACTTTTTCCCAATTTTAAGTTTAGGGCCTTTTCCCAAAAGACCCTGATAAATCCCTGATAGATGGCACATTCATTTATTTACCCTGTCACACTTGAAAGTCACCCACAGTGTGCTAGTAAAAAGCAGACGCACACATAAATTACTGTCCTTTATGGTAAGCCTAGTCACATGATCTGACTGGCAATACACTGTAATACTACTCAGAATTTAAAGTTGAGCCATGCATTGTATTAGAATACTACAGTCAGGGTCACTGTATTTGTGACAGTGCAGGATTTTATCAAGGGCCTACTTAGCTTCAAAATTCAGCCCCATTTCCAATGGTAAAAACGTTGATTTTTTCCCAAAATCGGCTGAGAAAATTCCCAATTAGAAAATTGTGTTGTTTTTAAATGGAAATGAAAGTAAACTTTGTGTAATTTTGAAGACTTTGTATAATTTGTTGCTAATCTTGGTGTCCAGGACATTGCTGAGCACCTCCAGCATTAGAATTAATCATTAATGGCATCAAAAATGATGTTGAAGTTTTTCCAAAATGAGCAAAACAGTTGATAGTCTTTCACAACTTTTAATTTAGGGCCTTTTCCCAAAAGACCCTGATAAATCCCTGCAGTGGATAATAACAAAAAACTTTCATAGAAAATCCTATAAATTGGTATTTTTCACTTACATGAACCTTAGTCATAATGTGAAATCACTATGTTCATCCAGTTGCCACGGGAAATCTATACACAGAATAAATGCTTGCCACATGTTGGGTAAACAGGTGAATCACAGCTTTCTGTGCATAAAACAAATAATCACCAAGGGTATCACTTCCATTGTACACAATGAGTAGACAGTACTAGAGGGAACTAGACAGTTGGTTAATTTTTATTTATCAAAGCTTTTTTTGAATACATAATAGCCAGAATTAATGCATTTATACATATTTTAAAATAATGCATCTGTTTTGTTGCGAAACTTTTAGACACTAATGACCCCATTCTTTATCACATAATATTTTGATGACTGCCTATACTTTCTGCCTAAAGTTCAGTTAATAAACTTGTATCTTAATGTTGCTGGTAAATGTCTAAAAGATATATTTCTATAAACAAAAATATCTGATTATTGCAGAAAACAGACATGGTAACCATTTTACCTTCTGAATGCATTATTAATCTTCATTAGCCCTTGGTAATTGGGAATCATACAGCTACTATTCAGTAAGCCAAGGGTCATTACACCAGTAAATGTCCAAGTTATATTTTTGGAGACAAAACAAAATCATTAATATCGAAAATGTATATGTCCAGTAATTTCTAGTAGAGTAACGTATAGTATTCCGACCATGGCCCCACAAACTCCATCAACGTCAATGTGTAAAAAAAATAGCATGTACATAACCCACCACCACACAGCTTTTAATGAATTAAGTCTAACAGTAACAGTGTTTACAAGCAAGGATTATGAACCTGAAGTATAAGAGATAGGTACCCTAAGGTGTAACAGAAGGACGGAAAGGCAGACAGACAGGCAGACAGACATCCCTACCACTATATACCCCCACTTTTTAAGCAGGGGGAATAAAAACCTAATTTAGTCTTTTTACCCTTTATTTCAAATGACTATATGCTGTACTTGAAATCCAAGTACAACAATCTTTTTTTAATTGAATAACTGAAAGAAGTCTAACAGTAACAGTGTTTACAAGCAAGGATTATGAACCTGAAGTAGCAAATGCTTGACAATGATATGTATATAATCTTCCACTAAATTTTTTATTAAATATTTATGATGTACTGGTATATATATATATATATATATATATATATATATATATATATATATATATATATATACTAAAAATTGTTAATATAAAAGAATTATAAAAAAAAAATAGTTATTTAATTTTGGGACATGACCATCTTGATACCAAACATTTACCATAGATCTAGAAAACCCCAGCCATGTACTTGTTACAGTTAAAGAATAAATGATGATCAATGGGAATAAAACTTTGTGTTTAAATTTTATGATTTTACTGTTGTGAACTTTTGTGCTTAAATTTTAATACATTGTGTGCATGTGAATTATTTTGTAAATTTTAAGTTTTGAATTTTAAAATATATGTATATCTATTTTGATTTTTTTTTTAATTTAATGTACGACGTTTAATAATACCTTAATCAGTATAGGTACATCAATGTTAACAGTTTCTAAGTCAGAGTCCATTAAGTGATTAGGAAGATCAAGTCTCGTTTTTATTACATATTGATAACTACTAATCACAGACATGACACCTGCCACACAATCATATGATATGGGACTTGGTCATAAAGTTTGTGTGATTACTCAACCATGAACTCTCAAATTCTTGATAGGTGTGAAAAATTAATAAGAATAAAAAAACAAGAGGGCTGTGAGGCCCTGGGCGCTCACCTGAGAATAAATTGAATTCTACACATTTTTCGAATAATGACATGAATAGAGGGATAACAGAGTTCATTATTTATTAACATGAACTTGACCTAGATTTTGTCCTAAAAATTGTTCTGGGCAAATTAGATTGGACAAATAAATATGGACTCTAGAGTGTTCACAAGGGTTTTCTTTAATTTGACTTAGCGACCTACTTATTGACTCAACATGACCAATATACGAACTTGAACTTGCTTTGGTCATGAACATCGTTCTGGACAAATTATGTGAAGATTGGACAAAAAAATATGGACTCTAGAGTGTTAACAAGATTTTTCTATGATTTGACCTAGTGACCTACTTATGAACCCAACATAAGCCATATATTAACTTGACATTTCTTTGGTCATGAACATCGTTCTAGACAATTTATATGAAGATTGGACAAAACATAAAGACTCTAGATTGTTAATAAGGATTTTCTATGATTTGACCTAGTGACCTATTTATTGACCCAACATGACCCATTTACGAACTTGACCTTGCATTGGTCATGAACTTTGTTTCAGACAAATTATATGAAGATTGGACAAAAAATATGCACTCTATAAGTGTTAACAATGATTTTCAATGATTTGACCTAGTGACCTACTTATTGACCTAACATCACCCATTTACAAACTTGAACTTGCTTTGGTCACGAACATCGTTCTGAGCAAATTATATGAAAATTTGATAAAAAATATGGACTCTAGAGTGTTAACAAGGTTTTTCTATGATTTGACCTAGTGACCTACTTATTGATCCAACATAAGCCATATACAAACTTCATCTTGTTTTGGTCATGAACATCGTTCTGGACAATTTATGTGAAGATTGGACAAAAAATATGTACTCTAGAGTGTTAGCAGGATTTTTCTATGATTTGACCTAGTGACCTACCTATTGACCCAATATGAGCCATATACAAACTTGACCTGGCTTTTGTCATGTTCATGGTTCTGGACAATTTATATGAAGATTGGACAAAAAATATGGACTCTAGAGTCTTAACAAGGTTTTTCTATGATTTCACCTAGTGACCTACTTATTGACCCAACATGGCCCATATACAAATTTGACCTTGCTTTGGTCATGAACGTTGTTCTAGACAAATTATATGAAGATTGGACAAAATATTTGGACTCTTAGAGTGTTAACAAGGTTTTTCTATGATTTGACCTAGTGACCTACCTATTGACCCAACATGACCCATATACAGACTTGACCTTGCTATGGTCATGAACGTTCTTCTAGACACCTTATATGAACATTGGACAAAAAATATGGACTCTATAGTGTTAACAAGTTTTTTCTATGATTTGACCTAGTGACTTACTTATTAACCCAATATGACCAATTTACGAAATTGTACTTGCTTTGGCCATGAACATCATTCTGGACAAAATATGTGAAGATTGGACAAAAAATATGGACTCGAGAGTGTTAACAGGATTTTTCTATGATTTGACCTAGTGACCTACTTATTGACCCAACATAACCCATATATGAACTTCATCTTGCTTTGGTCATGAACATCGTTCTGGACAAATTATGTGAAGATTGGACAACAAATATGGACTCTAGAGTGTTAACAAGGTTTTCTATGATTTGGCCTAGTGACATGCTTATTGATCCAACATTACCCATATATGAACTTGGCCTTGCTTTTGATCATAAACATCGTTCTAGACAATTTATATGAAGATTGGACAACAAATATGGACTCTATTAGAGTGTTAGCAAGGTTTTTCTATGATTTGACCTAGTGACCTACTTATTGACCCAACATAAGCCATATACAATTTTGACCTTGCTTTGGTCATAAACATCGTTCTGGACAAATTATATGAAGATTGAACAACAAATATGGACTCTAGAGTGTTAACAAGGTTTTTTCTATGATTTGATCTAGTGACCCATTTATTGAACAAACATAAGCCATATACGAACTTGACTTTGCTTTGGTCATGAACATCGTTCTGAGCAAATTATATGAAGATTGGACAAAAAATATGGACTCTAGAGTGTTAACAAGGTTTTTCTATGATTTGACCTAGTGACATACTTATTGACCCAACATAACTCATATAAGAACTTGACCTTGCTTTGGTCATGAACATCGTTCTGGACAAAATATGTGAAGATTGGACGAAAAATATGGACTCTAGAGTGTTAACAAGGTTTTTCTATGATTTGACCTAGTGACCTACTTATTGACCCAACATGACCCATATACGAACTTGACTTAGCTTTTGTCCTGAACATCGTTCTGGACAAGTTTGATGAAGATATAACTAAAACTGTGGCCTCTAGAGGGTTAACAATGAAAAGTTGACGCACGACACACGACGCACGATGGACAAAGACTTATCACAATAGCTCACTTGAGCTCTTTGTGCAAAATTAGGCATTTTACTTTCCAATTCAAGTGTCAATTTGTGGAGCCCTAAATTAGACATACCCTAAATACTTGTAAAATCCCTGGAATTACAATCTTTTGTTCTTTACAAAATAATTTTTTTTTTGTAATTGAGTATGTGCATAATGTTAAAACTAGGTTAAAATTAGTCAACATTATTTAAGTTAATTAGGTATGAAAATTTTTTATATTATTCAACTGTGTTTGTCGCACACACAGTACTTACACAAAACTCTGGCAGGGTTGCTAGACAACTTTTACACAGGACAACATGTACCCAACCTGAAACAACTCAGATTTTTACATCAAGACAATCTGTACCCAATCCAAGACAACGTGTACCCAGGAAAAAAAATAAAATGTTTTATTCAAAACTTACTAGGTATCAAATTCACCATTAAACACACACAAACATCAAGGTTTACAGTTATCCTTGAGTATTACTTAACAGTTTCTGCCATTTTCCAACTCGAAAAACAGGTATACATATGTCAAATTTGAATAATTTCACTGTTATAGGAAACAAAAAGCATATGTTTTAATTTTTAAAGACCTAAGATTATAAGATATCTAACGCATATAAAAAAATTGTCAAAATGGGAAACAAAATGGCCGACAAAGGCAAGGGGATGTAACTCTTCCATAACAAAAATTGTCCAAAAATACCCCAAATTTGCACTTTCACGCCAAAATATGATGTATTTCTGGTTTATTAGGGTTGAAAACATTATATCATTTAAAAAAACTTTGAAAGTGCTCTTTATTTATGCAATAAAATTACAAGCACATTCTGCTCGTTTTCAAGATAAACTAATTTTTAAACAAGAGGCCCATAGGCCTTAACGCTCACCTGTGACCTTGACCTTTGAAACCATGAGCTTCATTCATATATTAAAATGGTAAATAGGCCAATATTCTAATATACGTCATGCCTATACAAAAAGTTTACAGTTATAAAGATAAATATTCATTTCAGTACTTGTTTGTATCTGTGACCTTGACCTTTCAACCTATGCTGTTCATTTATATATCAAAATGACCATTGTGCCATTACCTACAATATTCTAATATACATGCCTATACAAATACTTCATAGTTTTGCAGATAATTAACTATTTTAATATTCATTTGCATCTGTGACCTTGACCTTTTAACTCATAACCTTCATTCATATATCAAAATGGTCGTTAGGCTCATACCTACAATATTCTAAAACACTTACATATACAAAAAGTTAATAGTTTTTAGGATAATTAACCATTTAAGTTTTCATTTGCATCTGTGACCTTGACCTTTGAACCCATGACCTTCATTTATATATCAAAATGACCAATATGCCATTACCTACAATATTCTTATATACATGCCTATACAAAAAGTTCATAGTTTTGCAGATAAGTAACTACTTTGGTATATTTGTATATCTGTGACCTTGACCTTTGAACCTATGACCTTCATTCATATATCAAAATGACCATTGTGCCATTACCTACAATATTTTAATATACATGCCTATACAAGAAGTTTATAGTTTTGCAGATAATTAACTACTTTGGTATATTTGTATATCTGTGACCTTGACCTTTGAACCTATGACCTTTATTCATATATCAAAATTACCATTGTGCCATTACCTACAATATTTTAATATACATGCCTATACAAGAAGTTTATAGTTTTGCAGATAATTAACTACTTTGGTATATTTGTATATCTGTGACCTTGACCTTTGAACCCATTACCTTGACCTATGTATCAAAATGATGGTTATGTCAATACCTACAACTAAAAATCCAATGCCATTATCACCAGAAATGTTTAAAAAATAGCATTTTTTATCAAATGTCAAAAACTGGGGCATGACCTTGACCTTTAACCTTGACACCAATTGGAAGAAAATTGCAAGACAAAATGCAAAAAACACTCAACATATTTTTCATATAATTTTCATAAAAAAAAACCACAATTTTAATGGTCCTAGGCATCCGGAATTCAAATATCTACCGTAATCCTTCTATGTATTCGGCCCCTCTATGTTTTCGGACACCCCAATTTTGAAATTTCAATAATTTTCAAATTTCCTCTAATTTTGGATGGCATTTTTTTGCCTCTAAATCCGGACACGATTTTGCTGGAATTCACCGGGAACAAGCAATACATATTGCTTATAATTAACAGTTATTAAAAACAAGAAGAAATGTTGTTGTTTTGTTGTTAATTTACATTAGAATTTGTTATTTTTATGTGTTTCTTGCGTTGTGTATTTGCGTGATGGAGTCAAGATTGTAACTTTGAGGACAAGTATTTTACGATGTGTTTATGTTTTTAATGTAAGCTGAATATAGCCATACCTGTATAAACATGATAAAGTGTTTTAATATTCTTCGAAAGTGAAAGCTGATTGAAATTAAAAATCGTGGCTAAGAAACATCGTACGAGACTAAAAGTTCTGTCGGCACACAAATCCAACATCAAAGACATTTTTTCAGGAAGTGACGTTATCAATGAATTTCATTGGATGAGAAACTTCTGGAATCCTTTCCGATTCATTGCATGTCAACTATGGGAATTCCCTATCCTCTGATATTTTTCTAAAAACAGGAAGATGGACATTAGGATGTATTTATTGTTTTTCCTAAGATTAAATTTGTTTGAAATGTGAGTTAAAACAATGTATTTGTAAACTATTGTGTTCTGTGAGTGGTAACATCGATTTTTAAAGAAAAGCTATATTGATCACGGCCAACCCCATTCATACATGTCCTTGTTCTTAATCGTACAAGATGTGGAATTTCTTGACTGAAAAATATTCTTGACTATAATTAATCATAAAAATTTTGACCGTAGACAGTGACAGAAGATGAAGTGGGGTAACGGTGAACCTCAAATGGTGGGAACTACTGACAAAAATCACGTGATTTGCTTACAAAAATGGCGTCCTTCGATGTGTATTACACATTGAATCATGATTATTGGTCAACAAACACTTCAAAAAATGATTGATGTTTTTGTGAAATAAACAACACAAAAAGTATTTTCAACATGAACTTTTATTTGAAAATTAATATTATAGATGACATTCATGTGCGTATCATCGTTGATAGTGTCTTGCATTACCGGGAGGGCAGCGAGACATATTATCGGACAACTCTAAATATTTGGACACCCCCATTTTTCCAAGTGTATAATTTTCATATTTCCTCTGAATTCCGGGACACTTGAAAATGAAAAATATTTGTTATGAGAAATCCTCCCTTACACTAGAAATGCTTTTTAACTTTGTAACCGTCAAATGCAATTAATTAAAAGAAAAAAATGATTTAACCTTTTTTAAATTTAAAAAAAAAATCCATTAATTTTCTTCAGTTGTTTTCTTTGGTACGAGTTTTCTCGGATTGGAGCTCAACGAGTTGTCTTGATACCCTCCGACAGGACAGTGGTGGTGACAACAAGCGAAAGCGAAAGTAGAAAATTTGTTTCCGATTAACAATAAAAATACTAATAAAATAAATATAACTAGTCTTTCTGAAAATAAAATAAAAAATTAATCATATGTTTACGTTTATCTTTATAACTAATCAAGGAATTAAATTAACTAGGTACAAGAATCCAAGATGGTGGACTTCGAGTACAGCGGGATAAAAATTAAATATTTGAGCTGTATTTTCGTTTTTACAAAGTGACAACCTGTAATCTACTGTTAAGAAATTAAAATAAAAATAAATGCGTCCTTACACATCTGTCATTTTGCCACTAAAATCTGGAAAAACGTTTGTAACAGCCGAGTCTTCTCTCTAAAACTGAAAGTAACACCAGCCGTCTTCCACGAACTGATGTCACGTGATGTGATAAGACAAGGATTGACCAATGAACATCACAGGTAAAAATAGTACATTCGGATTTTCCTAATTAAACCGAAAACGAAAGTTGTTGGCTTTTCGGAGTATTACAAAATTCCTTCTATTATATTCATAGGCGTAAGAGGGTTTTTAATATTGGGGGGCCAAACCGAAGCTATGTCTATGTCGTGCCGCAGGAACGACCTTGAGCCTATGGCACGAGGCGGGGAGAGTATGAGAGGGGTGCTAAACCCCTCGCATAGGTGGGGGTCCGGGGCGGGGCCTCCCCCAGAAAATTAAAAAAAACTAAGTCCTGTCTAGACGCATTTTGAACGTATTGTGCGTCGTTTTGATAGGTAAAAATACTGTGATATCAAGGCAAGATTATCATTTAAAATAACCGTATGACACAAGTTCCATAACCAACTCTCTCATTGGAGATGGATATCAGCGGCTGATCCAGAATTTTAGCAGGGGGGTTCGGGGGCATGCTCCCCTGAAATTTTTGAAAAAGTGGCGAAAAATCCTGCATTCTGGTGCAATCTGAGCTGAACAATATGTATTATAAGCGACATAAAGGGGGGAGTCGTACGCCCCCGCTGAATCTGCCACTGGATATGAGGGTACCCCGGAAAATTTTGACGCCCTTTTACAAGTATAATGATGAAATTGATAATTGATTGGTTACCAGATAGACATTTCCTGTTAAAGCTCTTTGGATTTCTTTTCTTTTCTTTTCTTTTTTTTAGCACTTACACTATAAACATAAACTATGATACAAAATTTTACACAATATATTGCGGGGGCCTGCCCCCCCCCTTCTCTGACATGGGGGGGGGCGCTCTTACGCCTATGATATTGTTAAACATTTTGTTACATACTTTTTAACATAACATAAAAAAGTTTAGTTCATCATTATCATCATCTTAAATAAAATAATAACAATAATATAAACAGAGACATAGGTTTTATATGTCTCTGATATAAAAAAACGAATACTATTAATCAATAGCACTTTTTTATGTTTCAGGTCGTTCAAGACAAAATAAAACTAAAAGTCTATATACATGTCCCTGCTTTATATCACAGTATATCAAATGACAAGTAAATTTAAAATTATCACTACAGTGAGTTGGAGTAATATATTTATTATAAGTTCAAGGTAAACAAAAAGCAGGTGATTTATTGTGTACTATCATGGTTTGTCACGTTGTCAATACCGTCGGCGGTTGCTGTTGGAGACGAGCTTTTTACGTCATTTGACATGGCTTTCGTCAATGCGCCATGGGTATGCACGGCTATTATATAATCAGATGAAATCACTATATATCATTATTATTAAATTGTTATCATTATTATTGCTATTTTTTTAATAATATTATGAGAGATAAATTCGATATTATAGGGTTATTGAATTGATATTGTGAAATATTGTCCCAAGTTGACTCGACATTTGCACGAGCTTGCGAGGGACAACATTTCACAATATCAGTTCAATAACCCTTTTATTATATAGCAAAATAAATTTCGTTTAGTTCCCACTAGTATTTCATCTTGAATTACCATTTTGTCTTACAATACATCAATATCGATATCGCACTAGTTCTTGTATACGGATATAAGAACTAGTGCAATCGACGACAAAACAGCGACGACGTCTTCAGTCATGTCACAGCAATCATTTTACGTCATAAACAACAGCGTCATGTGACAAAGCGTGCAATATGAAAAATTGATTCGGGAAACCTCGGACTAGAACAAAGTTTGCGTGCAAATATCGAAATATATTGCACGCTAACACCTCGGGATTTATCGTTTAATTTCTATGCGATGCATATATTGCTAGATGTATATAATAATTGTAATTATAGAGTGTGTAAACAGGTTGTCCTCGTATAGAAGGTATTTTTGATCGAAATTTGAACACAAAGGGACATAACTACGATAAAAACCTACCTTATGTGGAAACATAAGTGACATGCACTCGTATTATCTGTTATGCCCTTAATTTGTTTCTGCAAATGAACCTTTGTGGATTACCCTGCATACTTTCCAATGCATATATTAAACGATATGCAGGGTTATCAATATAAACAAGAATTGTCGGAATTCAAAAGTGGGGGAGTAAACTTCATAAGAAAAAGCATAATCCACAACCTCCCACATACGAAGCGATCACTATACCACCTGACTCGCCTACCGTAGTAGTATACAACATGTACAGCTTTAGATTGCATGATGTACATAGCAGGTCCCTGACTGTGTACATAATATGGATTGTACATGTACATCGACGGTACTTACTGGAGTTACCAAGAAGTTCTGTATATGATGTGTATACTGTATATATATATATAACATTAGCTTCGTAAATAGGTATTCATCTTCAATAAAACCTTCATTAAGGGTTTGTCTATGTATATATTCTGACTATTGAACGTCATTTACAGCATTTAGGGGTAAACGACAGAGGTCGAGGTGTTGTCCTTTTTTTTAATCTAGCCTTACGTCCTAAGCAGTCAATCAGTCAGAAAGTCATTAACGGTCATACATAATTATAAATTTTTACTCAATTTCAGTGATTTCATGATTGTCATTTAAGTCACAATTAGGTCAAATGTCAGTTCCTTAGCAACCACCTAATAAAATAAAAGGTCTTTACATAGGCGTAGAAGGTTTTTAATACTGGGGAGGGGGGGCAAACCGAAGCTATGTCTATGTCGTGCCGTAGGAGAGTATGAGAGGGGTGCTAAACCCCTCGCATAGGTGGTGGTCCGGGGGACCTCCCCTGGAAAATTTTTTTAAAACTACAAAACAAACTCCTGCCTAGACGCATTTTCAATGTATTTTGCAACGTTTTGATAGGTTCAAATACTGTGATATCAAGGCAAGATTATATAAAATAACCGTATGACACAAGTTCCACAATCAACCCTCTCATTGAAGATGGGTATGGGGGTACCCCGGAAAATGGAAAATTTTGCAGCGTTCTGAGTGAGAGACTAAAAAGCAGTGAAATATTAAGACAAAATTGTACAAATAACTGCATGACATAATCAAGTCCAATGATTAATTTTCAAACGTACGGTACTAAACTCACGACTTCTGGCAACATGGAGATTGAGATAAATAAATAAATTAACCACACCAACCTACATTTACCTTTGATGTACATCATTAAGTTGGCCATGGGGTTTTTTGTCCTGTTCAATCCAGTTTTTTCCATTATAATTTGTATGTACAAAGTCTTGTATTTTCCAATTTAAATTATTTTTACTGACTAGTGTTTGAACTCCACAATTATCTGGAACATCACACATCAAATTAATCGGACTCAGTAAATTCTCCGAAATATATCCGTCTGTCTAAATTCCGTGAAGCAAACTCTACTGTCAAAGATTTTACATCAATTCTATCAGTTAAGGTTTTGTGACAATGAAGAAGCATTGTGTTATTTAAACGGCATTGTGTCATTGTAGACCTAAGGTAGGTCGCGCCTAGCATTGATATAATTCTCAACCCCACCCCCACCCCCACCCCCTTTCAAAAATCCTGGATCCGCCCCTGCCATTGGAGATGCTGTGAGCCGTTTCTAAGGGTGAATTTCAAGACGCCTTTTTACAAGTATAATGATGAAATTGATAATTGACTGGTTACTAGATGGGCATTTCCTGTTAAAGCTCTTGGTTTTTTTAATTTTATTTTAGCACTTACACTATCAACATAAACTATGATACAAAGTTTCACACAATATATTGCGGGGGCCTGTCCCCCTTCTCTGACATTTGGGGGGGCGCCCCCCTGCTCCTACGCCGTAAATGATATACAACCCCGGTGCTAAGGTTACATCAGTGCGATATTTTCATATAAAATTGTTTTTGAATTTTAATGTCATAATAATAAAATAACATAACATTGTAATCATGTTCTTTAATCTTTAAAATTAAATTAATCTTTTTAAATAATAGTGTAATTTTAACGAATAAAGCGTGCGCCGGCGTGATTATACACATTCAGAGTGAGTGAGTGAGTAATGGGGTTTAACGTCCCAGTCAAGAATATTTCACTTATATCGAGACGTCGCCAGCTATAGGCGAATGTGCAGAAATTTTGCCTGTGCGTTGCGCTGATGGCATTATACAGCAGGGTTTTTTAGCGTGCCAAGCCTACCGTGACACGGGACCTCGTTTATTTTAAGTTCCCATCCGAAAGAACCGTGACTTTCATTTCGTAATGCCGAGTACTTGGCGAAAGAACAGTCACTACCCACTTTCAAGTCTTGGGTCAGACGCGGCCGGGGTTCGAACCCACGACCTCCCACTTACGGAGCGAGCACTCTACCAACTGAGCTACCGCAGTGGTTTATACACATTCAGAGATATTCTTCTTATATATATGATGTATGATTTGTTTTGATATTATCCCCAGGTAAACTTCGTATCTATATAACCCGTGATTATGAACGATATTGTTCCGGATCCGGATCGCGGTTGCCGGTTTGACTTTTATATTTTGTTTACATGTTCTTTTTGATTGTTTTGACGTCCGATGTAGCGGTAGTTTACATTTTGGTGTTTTTCGCCTTAATCTGACACAATCTTCTTACCATCATCATCATCATCATCATCAACATCATCAACGACACATCAACATCGATATCTTCATCGTCATAACTGATGATTACTTCGTCATCACATCATCGATTACATCAGTCCATCATTGTCATCCATGTCATCGTCGCCATTTGTCATTTTGCGTCATCTGTCATGTTTTGTATGGGACTGAGAGTGAGAGCTGAATTGATCACCGCATCGTTGTGTACTCGATGCCATTTGTGATAGTTCTGAATAAAGATGGTTAACTTTGCTGTAACTCGAATTTTGTTTTAAATTGAGAGGCAGTACAGTAAGAAGATTACAGTGAAAATCGGACAGTTTGTGAGTAGACACCTTTATTTTCGCAATGTCGGAACACTCATCACGTGTAAAAAGCGCCAGTTCTAGTTCCGTTCTGGTCTTTTCGTTAAGTTTTATATACCCTTCTCTAGTAATAAGTTTCTAACAAAGATATACATAAGCCTTAATTTTATGTTTTAGTTTACTTTACAACTTATCGATTGCAGCAATAGATTTATGACGACTAATTGATGCATAGTTGGTTGTTGACATAAAATTAAGATGACAACTGCTGATATATACAATGTAGTGTATTATCAATAAAACGGCGGTATGTTCTCTATAATTCCATTTGATTTGAATGCATGTTAAAGCATATGAGTACTTGAAATAAGTGATTGATGTTCCAGAACTACAAGGACTACTTGACTAATTGTAAACAAATACCTTACTACCTAACCAGACAGGCATCTATTGGCCAATTTGGTGTCCAGAATAAAACGGTCTACAAAAGCAGTTCTCTGGTACTCAAGGTTTGTCTTTGTAGCTTTTTATAATTAAAAAGCAAACACACCAACCATCCCAAAAATCCCAATCACGACAACTGAAAACAGTCAAATTTAGTTGAAACACGTGAACTTTCTCCAAGGATGTGAGGTTGGGTGCCCTTGAAGGGTAAGCACCTGATTTCATTTCTTTATGGAATTCATCACCTGTAGTAACCTACCACGGAAGTAAAATTGATGTAAAAGTCTCTAAAACACTCGATATTAGACGAAAAAGGATACTCAAATTTTCGATAATTATTGTTTTAAATGTTCATTAAAGGCAATGTAGCCGTAATAATCATTTAAATAACAAATAATTCAAAGTTTATAAAACATTATAAAATAGGCAAGTATCTTGCTGGAACAACGAACTGAAATCATATGTAACAATTTTGACTTTAAATATAACCAGGTAAATCAAATCAGTTTCTAGAGGTAAATTAGCAAGTACCTACAGATAGAAATCTTAAATGATCAGAAACAAATCGATGTTAGCAAAAACGTTGTACTTAATAGCTAAAGCAAGAACTAAGAACAACAACCAATGTAAAAACCAATAACACTAAACAACAGACGAACAAAGAATACAAGGAATCTGATATTCAGAATGTGTGTCTTTTTTATCAGAGTGGTATATATTGAAGTGATTTTATAGGGATACAGCCATGTGAGATATAGTCTTTACATTACCTAATTAAGGATAAATTAATGTACAACAAAGGGCTACATTTTACTTATAATTCTGGTTCTAAACTGAAATGTTAACGGATGAAACAAAGTAATCTGTAAGCACAACAGTTACTGCAGTTACTCATAAATGACGACATACTACACGGTCAAACAATTAAACTAATGATAATGGGGAAAATATAGCAACATGATACACTAAACTACGAAGGCCTATACCAGCGGACCGTCAAACTACATTTGTCTATAATACGTGTAATCATTGGTAATAGGCATGACAAATCGCGATGCTACTGCCAAGTACTAGTGTTGTACTCTACAATACCCGAGACAGCGTGCATTTATAAAATATTGAATAATATTGATAAAGTTGATAAAGCATCACTACCTTCATCAAGTGTATCGCACACCCGTGGAAATAGTATAAATCTTGCAAAGAAACACAATAGAATAAATATTAGAAAGTTTAGTTTCAATCAGCGTATTGTTAATACTTGGAATTCACTTTCTATTGATATTGTAAATTGCGGCTCCCTGACTGACAGCTTTAAAAGCAAATTAAACAAATACTGGATTGAACCATCCAAGTTCGAGCCAGATTGTTTTTAAACTCAGAAGCCGGGAAGTATGATAATTATGGAAAAATTCAATAAGATGGATCGGAAAGGCGGACAGCCTATAGCTGAATACAGCTTGAAAACCTCGGGATAGAGGAAACAGGTAATGTACATGTACAAATTTTACTGAAGTGTACATGTACACAAAAAAACTGTGAAAGCAACCAGAATCTCTTTATAGGTACAATCGGCAATTACCAAGAAGTAAGTCAAATTCTATATCTACGACAACTGTATAGGTGAACAACATTGACCTGTCCGTCATTAGAAATATTCATACAGAAGGATCCACTCAATAAATGGGTTGTAGTAGGATTCACTGTTAATAGCATGTACTCAAGGTACATAATAAGTCTTCACATTATGTAGACAAAATAAACACCTGTGCTCCCTATACATAGATGTACTTGGTCCGTGATAAATATATCAATTAAAGGTCAAGCGGACAGGTCAAAGTTGTTTACATATATCATAACATCTATTAGTCAAATATATGAGCTGTTTACATTTACATAACACATTACATGACATATACAAGTAAACAATACAGCACCTGAAAACTAAAATAAAACATTACCGCAATCTGAAAACAAAACAAAAGATTTTAGGTATTATTAATATTTAGAAATGACAAAACAAACAATCAAAATTAATAATCTTTATTTTTAAAATAATATTTGTAAAAATAACACACTACCACAGTTATGTGCACAAATATGTAACAAAAATAAAAGTATCATAAGTAATTGTATAGTGGTGCATATCGGCTATCGTACTAAACAGTTATGTTTTATTCATTAACGATATAAAACTAACATTCACAGTTGTATAGATATAGCTCAGATCCACACAATAGAACACGCCACTATGGTTGCGGCAGCCACAATTTTCAGACTCTCTATATCCTTGATTTTTGCTAATTGCCAAACTTTGGACAATGTTAAAGATCTGCTCAAACACTTGTTTGAGGAGCGTGGTTACAATAAGGTTGTCCGACCAGCATTGGACCAGGGTAAACCGTCTGATATTGCAATAGATGTCTATCTTGTTAGCATTGACGACTTCCATGAGGTGTCTCAAAAAATTACAACGAGTGGGTATTTATATATAACGTTCTAGATGAAGAATTGATGTGGAATGAGATGTATGGTGGAGTCCCGTCTCTACTCTTACCACAGGGAACAATATGGAAACCGGTCATTGCGCTAGCTAATGGCGTCACAGATATGAAAAGTTTGGGAGATAAAACTCTTTTAATCAACGTATCTTCAAATGGATACGCAGCATGGTTTCCCTACCACACTTTTCAATCTAAATGCGACGTAAAGATAGAGTATTTCCCGTTTGACGTTCAAGAAGGTGTACTGCGGTTTACAGCATGGAGTAGCTCCAGTAGACATCTAATGCTGAGAGCAGTTTCCGACTTTATACAATTATATAATTATAAAGAAAATGGTGAATGGGAGATTGTAGGTACCGATGCCTGGGACAAAGTCTTGGATGCATCTTCGATATATTTCAAAATACGTTTAAAGCGTCGGCCAATGTTCATTTGTCTAACAGTAGTTTTTCCTTTGATCCTACTTGGTGTTTAAGTATTTTTGTATTCGTTTTGCCCCCGAATCTGGAGAAAAAGTGGGATTCTCCGTGACAGTATTTTTGTCATTGCAGTGTTTTTGACGATCTTAAAAGATTCTTTACCCCACAATGCAAAAGAGATATCATTACTCAGTATATATCTAATTAATCAAATAGTTTGTGGTACTCTGTGTGTTGTACTGACATTGGTACAACTAAGACTGTATCTCGGGAACAATGACCAGCCCATAAACGTCGTGTTTAGATCACTCGTGAAATGCGTTTCAAGACTGCAGTGCCAAAAACCGGGAATGGTTACTTTTTGTTGTGGGAAACCCAAAACTAATGAAGCAGACGATGATGTATCTAAAGACTTCATTGTTACCTGGACGACTGTTTGTGGAGCATTGGATTTCATATTTTTCTGGATTTTCTTGCTCTTTCAAATTTTTCTAAACGTTTATTATTTTGCGACTGTAACAGGTAATTGCTGAACAAAAAGTCAAATAGTTAAAATTGATAAATAAAACACAAGGCAACTATGATCGTTCGTGTTCTATTCTTTTATCAAACATACATGTACAAAATCATAAGTTTTCTAAGTTGTTTTATCGCCGTTTTTACTACTCAGCCTTCTAAAACAATCCTATTTTTATAACTAAAATGTAACTGATGTTGATTCAATATTAATGCTTTAAATTCACCAGTGTTGCATATATAAGAACTGATTGATTAAAATGTACTTAAGGTTGTGTAAAAGCACCATTGACATATGACATTACATTCTTTAAAGTTTGGTCAAAATGTATTTGTTTTATAGTCTAAATGAAATTTTATTAAGACGCCAAACATTAAAACATCCTCGATTTAACATAATCATTGGATTTTCTACCACATCTTTTGACGACAATATGCTGTCATTTTGCTGATACAGCTGAGCCCTGATTTTATACTTTAAGAGAATGACTAAGAGCTCCGTGCAATATAATATATGTACATTACCATCCAGTTGAAATAAAAAACAATATTTAAAATAATTATTATTCACCTTTACTAATTTCTTGTATGTCCTTTGAAATAGTTGATTCCCAAACTCTCTTACATGTACATTGTACTTTCTTGTGCATTCTACAAGATTCCCCGTATTTCAAATGGCATCTCATGCCAACTGTGACGTCAATTTTGTATACATGAATATGTGTGACTGTCGTATACCTTTTTTTTAAATATCATAAATACATTCGTATATGACACGACTATAAACATGTATTTAAACCAGATCAAATATAAGGTTCAGAGATGTTATAAAATATGCTTAATATATTTTTCCAAATTTATATTCAGCGGATATAGATAGAATGTGTTTTGCAGATGAAAAACGGTACTTAGCAACAATCAATGCAACGGCGATGGAAAAAAAATAAATAAATGATAGAACAGTCATACAAGGCGAGAAAATAAGAATACACACACATTAGGGTGACCGATTATAGACTTCCCGACTGTGGACGGGCACTGGAGTAAATTGTAGTTTTTGGGGATTTAATTAAGTAATTTATTTTACAATAAAAACAAACATACTAATCTATGTTTACGAATCCCAATCCAGAAGCAAAGTAAAAACTTTGGAACTGACACAGAATATGTTTACTCTTCCGGAGCACCCTGTCACTTCCATGGTGGAATTCCCGTGTTTAACTTGATTTGCTTGTTACAAAGTTTTACTTATTGTAATATGTACACAATCACTGTGTCACTACAAATACGCTACCATTGATACGTGTAATGAGCTGCTACTACCGGAATGTTCTGATAAATATGCGACGAATTACGTCTATGCAAATCAAGAACGTATAAAAGACATTCTATCGTTACAGTTGTGAAAGGAACGAGAAAAATACAGGATAGAAGAATCGGGGATCAAACCCGGGACCTAGCTGTCGTACCAAAGACGATCTAATCCCATTCCTCTCATATCATTCTTTAATTTTTCACAAGTGCGAATTTCACACCAAAGCTCCCTCGGATAGACTTTAAATGGCTCGCAAATGCCAGTGTCACACTGGCTATCAAAACTCTATCCGGAAGTATAAAAACACAGGGCTGGCCCGAAGATCGAAACCCGGACCCCGCATTTGGGCAAGTGCTCTAGCAACCGAGCTACCGTCTAGACCGCTATACCCCTCCCTTTTTTTTAGGTTCCCACAAGTCTAAATCCTTCGGATTGACTTGATATGGACCGCACTATCACTTTCGAGAGAAAAACGCAGTGACAGGCCGGGGATCGAACACTGGAGCGCCGGCAATGTAGACTAGTGTTCTACGAACTGAGCCACCCAGATCGCTACACAATTAAATACTAGTAATAAATACACATCGACTCATATTTTAACCGGGATATAAGAAGTATTTTTTTCCAAAATAAGGTTGTTCTCGTTTAAGGTACGTCGACCTTTTTCGTAGATAATACAAAGGTCTAGGCAAACAATTTTGACTTGATCGCTTGACCTTTCATTGGACATATCATGTAAAAAGAACCACTCGATGCATGGATAGTTTTATGATTCACAGTTTATACATACATAACGTATTTCTCTATTCTTCTGCCACGTAATGTAGGCAAAATTAACACTTGTGATTCACATCTACTAGTCCATAAAAATATAAATTTTAAGGTCAAGCGGACAGGTTATTGTTGTTTGTCTATATTTCGTCTTAAAATTACGCCGCTGTACAAATAATAATTATGTGTATTTCTGTGCAAATTTTTCCTCATTATGATAATGGATACTGAACACATGATATACGTCCAATCAAAGTTGTAGATAGGGACAACTCCCTTTTATTTTTACACATAACGCCCAATCAAAGTTGCAGATAGGGACAACTCCCATTTATTTGTAAATTTACCCTGTTTATATTTAGAATCAGTTTACTTTACTGTAGACTTTTTTTAAATTCCTCCTAATCACATTAAAACAACAAGTAACCGACTTAATGTCACCTTAAAGCACTTCTTCTGGAAAATACCTTTTTAAAATAATACGTTTGTTTGTTGTTTAGTTAGCCGGATTGACCTAACTGCATTGAACTGGAATGCTGACGTAACGATGCGTTGTAAACAAGGTTAATCTATATATACTAGCACTGACAAATGTTGACACACTATATATACAGAGAAAGAAAGGGGAGAGCTTACATGTAACATGTTGTATGGACTTTTGTATTGTAAAATTATAAGTTGCATTTCTTCGCTAGAACCACGAAAAAATGTAAGTACATGTATTTTATTTTATTTTTTGTTTGTGTGCTGATCATTATTTTATGCATTTACTGACATTCATCTGCATCTCTATATATCTAAATACGCAATTTAGGACTTGTTTTGAGTATTATCGCACCTTGGTGCTATGGACTCACACAAGTCCACCACCGATGTGCCTATTATTTACGGTAAATTATGGCGTGTGGTGTGTTTCTTTTGAACTAGCTCGAATTCCGACTGAAAAAGCCTAAAAATGACGGAATCAATCCATTTTAAACATTTCTGAGGAAAATAATTTTTCAATATTTTACAACGAATTTAATGGTTAAAGGGTGCTAAAGTACGGTAAGTCTCATCAACGTGTAAAATAAGAACAGTGCATTCACAAATATACATTTTAACCAGAAAACCCAAACTGAATGAAAACTGAGAAAAGTGACCAGTGTTGTGGTACAAGTATTTTATATAGCCCCGATATAAATATACAGTCAAACCTGTATATAAAGGCCACCCAAGGGAACCATGAAAGGTGGCATTTATTTACATGTTCAAATAATATGAATAAATAACAATTGGCATAGGCGTAGGAGGGTTTTTAATATTTTGGGGGAGGGGGCAAACCGAAGCTATGTCTATGGTGTGCGCAGGTACGACCTCGTGCCTATGGCACAAGGCGGGGAGAGTATGAGAAGGGTGCTAAACCCCTCGCATAGGTGGGGGTCCGGGGGGGGGCTCCCCCGGAAAATTAAAAAAAACTAAGTCCTGTCTAGACGCATTTTCAACGTATACGTATTGTGCATCGTTTTGATAGGTAAAAATACTGTGATATCAAGGCAAGATTATATAAAATAACCGTATGACACAAGTTCCATAATCAAATCTCTCATAGGAGATGGATATCAGAGGCTGATTCAGAATTTTAGAAGGGGGTGTATAATGCGAGAGCCGAAGGCTCGGACCTTCTAGGGGGGTTCGGGGGCATGCTCCCCCGGGAATTTTTGAAAAAGTGGCGCAAAAATCCTGCATTCTGGTGCAATCTGAGCTGAATATTATGTATTATTAGCGACATAAAGGGGGGGCATACACCCCCTACGACACCGAATCCGCCACTGGATATGGGGGTACCCCAGAAAACTGTGACGCCCTTTTACAAGTATAATGATGAAATTGATAATTGATTGGTTACCAGATGGACATTTCCTGTTAAAGCTCTTGGTTTTTTTTAGCACTTACACTATAAACATAAACTATGATACAAAATTTCACACAATATATTGGGGGGGGGGGGCCCCCGCTGCCCCCCCCCCCCCCCGCTCCTACGCCTATGATTGGGATACAATTCTGTTGGCCTTTATAAGCAGGCGGTCCTTATATAGAGGTGACCTTTAAGGCAGGTTTGACTCTCTTGGATTACAAAACAAATGTATAGCGTTCACGGATACGACAGCTTCATGACATTGTATTAGCACGTGTAATACCATGCTAGTTTCATAAATTCGTTCGGGATTCTGCACGTGGGCCATCCCCAGATCACACAAAGGCCTATCGGCTGTATATCTATTCTATTTCCATTACATATGATGAAATCCGGACACCTTTCAAACCCCAAGTGCAGTTATGATGCAATGTCCCGATGGAAAGATAAGAATGGGATATCGTGACCAATGATAGTATTTCTATGGAAATATATTATCATTATCTATTGTAAATACACAGTGGGTTTCTGTGTATTAGAGTTGGTTTTGATGCGACAGCGAGTTAAACGTACCGCCTTGAATACTTGTATATACGAATGTAAAATATTTAAGATAATTTCAGTTTTAGCACACAAGACGCACGTTGCAATAAATTGAAGTAACTTTTAAGTCCGTATTCAGTTTACGTTTGATTTTAAATGCATTGTTTTTCTAACGATACCTGTATTTTAAATTTATTCATATAGGGGAGAATTTAAAAAGTAATGGTGACATTCAATCCGGTTATCTTATGGTGTTAAATATTCTATTCTGTGGTGGATAAAAATAAAAAAAAAAATGAATTAGGACAACAACAGCCGACGTCAGGATTTAACGAGGTTAATGTTGTCACACACATCCAAAACAAGACTGAAAACAAACATTATAAATATGTTTGACAAAATCGGATCAAGCAAAGATGTAAGCAATGGAGAGCTGCATCCAGAAACCATACAAAGTAAGTATCTGATTGTATGAGCACATCTTAAAAAATTAAAATGATGGGTATTTTCCACTAAGAATCCTCCGTAAAACACTAAATTATGACTCCTCAATCTTTAATAATAGATGATTTCTTCTTTTTTCATTACATAAAAATCGAATTATACCTTAAAACGCATGCAAGTTTGTAAATCTCGTAATTTGTTTTAGGGTTAAAAACCTTTATGCGGATGTCTAAAACCTTCACATTTTGTTGGTTGTTTAACTTTGATTTCGGATTTTGCAACTCCTACTTATTTTGCTGGCACCTTGGTATTCTGCGTTTTGGGTGTCGGCCGAATCGTGTCATTTCGTCTTTTTCACACAGAGGTTAACTAGACAACAGGCCAATTTCCAATTGTAGCATGGCATCTTTATATTTAAAGCCTTATAGCTTATAGGTAGCCGCACTAAGTTAAAAGTAATTTTGCTATAGCTTTAACTGTTTCTGTCTAAAATTACTTAGTATATATATTTTACGTGCCAATGTTCAATGTTTCTTTCATTCTCAATTTTGATTACACATGTAACAGGGGTAGCTAGCTAAACAGGAAGGACTTATCCTTCCGGAGCACCCAATCTAACTTCCCTGATGGAAACTCACGCGTTTAACCGAATTTGTTAGCTTTAAATTTTTACTTTGATTTTGGATTGTAGTTTAGATGTGTATTTGTATGTATCGTACGTGAATTGGTTAATGGACGGATTATTGAGACCTGTATTTTGTATTTTAAACGTTTTCCCCTTTTAAATGGGTTGGTAATATCTCTTTTATACTGATTGTATAATAGTAAATAATACTGTTGTTTGTAAAATGGGATAAGATAATCTTTTTTATTAAACGACCGTCTAGTTCTGCAAAAATAGAACGGGTTTAGTAATAATTATATCATTTTCTTACTGACGGTGTGATTATAACGTAATTATAACAACCTTTGTCTGAAAAAACTGGATTATGTCCATTTTCACATTGATGGTGTGATTATAACATAAACTCTTTTTTTTTAAACTGGATTATGTCCATTTTCTTACTGACGGCGTAATTATAACGTACAGTAAAGTGGATTATGTCCATTTTCACATTGATGGCGTGATTATAACATAAACTCTTTTTTTTTAAACTGGATTATACCATTTTCTTACTGACAGCGTAATTATAGCGTACAGTAATTATAACTAGTTACCTTTGTTTGAAAAAGTGGATTATGCCCATGTTCTTATTGATGGTGTGATTATGACATAATGTTATTGTTTGTGAAACTGGATTATATCATTTTCTTACAACATGTTTTGTCTTAAGATATAACATATATCTAAACAACACTGACCTGTCCGCGCGACCTTTAACTAAAATACTTATTATGGACAAGCCTATTTTGTATAGAGAATACAGATCATGTTTCTACATGCATTGCTTATTTATTAACTGCGAATTCAAAAACTAATTATAACCATGTATAAGATGGAACATCCTACATCCTAATAATTCAAATGAAACGTCAAGCTAACAGGTCAATGTTGTTTGTCTATAACTAGAGCAATATAGACATTTAATCCGGTTTAAAAAATCATACAGTTCTACAATTTAGTGCCGCGTGATTGACAACGTTTTTTTTTGTTAATAGATACGATTCGAGTAACAACGACGAGGGAATTGTTACCACAAACTGTGAGTAAAATCTCTTCAACTCTTCCACAAAATGAGGTAAACATTTCAGAAGTAAGAAAAAACGGTATTAAAGTTTTATCAACAGAACAGTGTAATATACCGTGTGTTCATAATTCACTGATGGATTTAAATCTTAAAAACATGGTTTTGATTTCAACTCAACAAAACCAAGCGTTCTTCAGGGATGGTTTAGTTTCTATGCATAAAGACTATTGGTCAACAATAAAACTGACAGGACTACAGCCGTTTCGAAAATCATCCATTGACGATACTATACCTGACACAGAACTTGTTAATCACGTGTCCACGGGTATGTCAGGACTTCACGAAACAGGCTCCATGGATAATAACTGTGACAAAACAACAAATGAATCAAAAATCCAGAACATAAATATAGCTAACAATGTGAAAAACAATACAGAGACGGAGTCTTTAATAAGAAAATATACAAAATGGCTGACAACATCAGCTGGTGGTAAAAACCGTAAAACAGGATCCGACAGTGACGAAGAAGGTTCTAACACTAGAAAGACAATTTATAACTTGACTACTGCCAAAACAGTGAATATTAATTATCGAGATATTAATGTGATAGCACCATCTTCATTTTAGGTATTTAATAGTACATCATATTGATGTTAATATGTGTGTGGCTTTATTTGCCTCTTCAAAATTTATGTTATAATCAAAACTCATTATTGTAAAATATTGCAGAGTATTAACTAAACATGGTTTCTGTCATCCGGCCTCACTTCCCTGGTGGAAGTTCACGTGTCTAACCTAACTTGTCAGTTCCAAAGTTTTATACTTTGCTTCTGCATTGTGATTCGGACATGGATTTTTTATAACAGAACAAAATGATTTTGTATATTTTTATATCTGTTCTACTGTTCTATTGCTGTAATTATTTCTTGTAATTATGTTTATAAATGTTGTAAGTATTAATTAATTAGTTTACTAAGATTTTGTGAGATTGATAATACCTATATGAATACAACTACAATAGATTTTGAAACAACAGTACATGGATTGGTATGTTTGCTGTTGATCTTTATAAAGTATAACAAACCTGTTTTGATGGAAGTGGCAACGTGTTAGGTTCACTTAATGATCTATGTATCTATGGTTTTATTTGTGAACTTTGTAAAATGTATCATTCCTTTTGTACAAAAGCCATTGGTGCATAAGGTTAAACCAGTCTCCGGTGATAACAAATTTTAATCAGATTTCATGATTTATAATATTGGCCGCTTTTGGCTACCGTGGTACAGAAACATAAGTGAAATATTATGTTTTTGTAACGCGTATTTGTGTACAGGGTATATAAAAATGCTGTGTTTTTTGTCTGGTCGCTATCGGTTAAAACAATATTAAAATTAAATTTATCTAATGAAATTTTTTGTGTACCGTGTGTTGTGTACCGCGGTACAGGCACATAAGAAAAAAAACTATGTTTGTGTACCCCGTATTGTGTTCTGCGGTACAGAAACACAAGTACAAATGCTTTGTACCGCAGTATAAAACATAAGTAAAACGCTATATATATTTGTGTACCGCGTGTTTGTGTACCATGGTACAAATATGATAGGTAAAATGCTATGTTTTTGCCTGGCCGCTATCTACTTTTGTACTTTTGCACTTGTACTTGTTTTTTCTGAATTTTCATTTTGAACACTGTGAAACCATTTGGTTTTGTTACCAATACATGCTGGGTTAGTTTTTTTATTTTGATAACACATTGTACGTCGCGACAGGCGTAAAAAATTAATTTTAAACAATTATGTTAATATATAATATTAATATATACGTGTATATACAACTTTATTGTATAGCAATATTTGCTACGCATAAAAATTAAACGATAAATCCCGAGGTGTTAGCATGCAGTAAATATTCATATTTGCATGGTAACTTTGTTCCAGTCCGAGGTTTCCTGAATCATTTTTTTCGCAAGCTCGTGCGAATGTCGAGTCAACTCGGGACACTATATTTCACAATATCAGTTTAATAACCCTATAATATTTTTATTTTATATCAGATTTATTCACGCTTTTCTTCTGTCATATGCCGTATTTAAAATTTTATCATTCGATACATTCAAAATTGTAATTGTTATAGACAAAACGATAGTGAACCATTGCAATATATGTCCAATATATATGGCGCTTAGCGTTCACCTGAAACTAATAAATGGTATATGGCAGATTCCTTCCCATAACATTTAACTCATGAAGATTGTTGAAATTTTCACGTCTTTTATGTAATTTTAGTTGTTCGATAACTTCAGCATTTTAAGTTGTTTATATAACAAATATAGCAGGTGATTATTTTAATAATATATTTCATATATAATAAATTATTATTTTAAGAATATTTTTTACACTTTTTAATCAATTTTTGTCTACGAAACAATATGAAGACTATCATTCCATCGCGTTGTTTTAGTTCATTGGTTGCAATAATCAAACACAAACATACCAATCGACATGTATGTCCAAATCAAATTCCAAAGCAGAGTAAAAACAAACATACCAATCCATATTCAAATCACAATCCAAAAGCAGTGTAAAATCAAACACCAATCCATATTCAAATCACAATCCCAAAGCAGAGTAAAAACCAATCCATATTCAAATCTTAATCCAAAAGTAAAAAATTGAAACTGGAAAATTAAATTAAACACATGGACTTCCACCAGGGAAATTAAAGATTTGTTTTTGTTTTTTTATATAAAACAAGTTTGTGCAATTAATAAATTTATACATGTACTTTGTTTTTGTAGCATATGAATGCGTAGCTGTTTCCTTTTGAAGTAATAAGGTTGTTTGTCTTTATATTCCATTTATTTATTCATTGTAACTGCAATATACTCCATTGTTAATTAAATAATAAAAAGTAAATTTCAATCTATGCTGGATACTGATTACGGTAGTCTAATGGATTCGTTTTTTGTTGCAACGTATAAATAAAAAACAAACATACTAACCCGTGCCCAAATCACAACCCAGAAGCAAAGTAAAAACTTTGAATCTGACAACGTGAACTTCCACCAGAGAAGTGAGACCGGGTGCTCAGAAAGGTTAAGCATGGTAAGCATCTCCTGTTTACCTAGCTACACCCACCACGTGTGAAATCAAAATTGAATGAAAAGAACATAGAAATATCGGGCATCCAGGGCAATCCTTAACTTAATGACACCAAACCTAATCAACAAAACGGTGACGACGGCCATAAAACTTTTTGAGGTTCCTTAGGTCTAGGCTTGCAATATCTCTGGGGTTACACTTTATTTGTAATCAGCTTGCTTCGTTGGATAAAGTTCCCGTTGTGGGAGCAATCTATATCTTAGCGTATTAATTGGGAAACAAATACGCCATAAGCATTTATTAGCGTGAAGAACAGAAGAACTATTGTCATATCCCCGGTGTCAATGTTGGTGTCTGTGGTAGCATCACATGTACTGAGAGCTCCATAAAATGAGGTACTTGATAAAACAAATGATTTTAAGCATTAATCAGTTTAAAGTTTGTTATGAGTATCTGGCATTTTTGTCGGAAATAAAAAATATTCACCAGAAAATGTTATGTTAATTTTAGGTAAAGTTTTCACTTTATTAAATTTGGTACTAAACTGGTTTTTACAGTAAAAAAAACTTTTATAACCCCGCTACACACAGTCGGGAGGTTAGGTATAATGTCTAACCCTTTGAACACAAGGGAATGTAAGTAAAACACGTGCATTTGTACCAGGAAAGTGTGGCCGGTCGGTCAGAAGCGGCATCATCCGAGAAATATGTGATTTTTTATGCAAACTACACTGCCATAAAATAGTCAATTGAAGTTAAAAATATGCAAAGAGCACATTCGTAAGGATGACTGTAGCGAATGAACAAAATTCTATTTTCCTTTATTCTAAAATAGCAATTGTTTGAAATCCAAAACAAACATACCAATCCAACTCCAAACCACAATAATTTAATTAGGTTAAACACTTGAATTTCCACCAAGGAATTGAGACCGGGTACTCCTGATATTTTACATTAAGTGTCAGTAAAATCTTTATGATAACGTTTGAGCAGTTATATCACAACAAGTTTCCAGCAACATATTTGATGTAGTAGTACAATAAAGATGTATAAATAAGTAAAACAAAAGTCAAAGTATGCTGCAATTTATTAACTACTTGTATAAAATAAAGTATAAAACAAAGTCAAAGTCCAATTCCGATCATAAATAATTAGTTACAATATTTAACAAATCATCCGTGTTTTAATAAGTTCCCTTCTTCTTGACTGAAACAGAAGATAGCATAGTTTATCAGTATAGTATAATACATGACAGTGTTCTTGTAATATTGAGTTTTATACTTAATTGAAATACATTATAATATGTAGTTTCACAATGTTTGGACATGTACTAGTTTCATTTATATTTATTGAAAGAGGTTTAATAAATTTAACATGAAATGAACTAGTTTTATCACAGGTTTCTTGAATCAAACCACATACATGTAAATGACTTTTGACAACATCTTGATGACATCAATTACTATAGTGATTACAGTAATATGACATAAACGTGCTTTGACGTCAATTACAAAGGTGACCAAAGTGATAACACATCAGTTTGTTATCACGTGATTTACCATGGTCACACCAGTGCATCATGACATCATTTATAAAGAGGCATCAGTAAATCAATTACTTCAAATTAATTTGGTAGGCCCTGTACACTTATAAACAGTGTGTTGTAGTGTTTAATAGGGCCAACACTATTCATTTCATCGTATATAAATGATTTTAACTGAAATAATAAACATTATTATTTTTTCATTAAACATACATTTGCGACCATGTCTACTCGGGAAAGTTCCTGGAAAACTTCCTGGGAAACTACCTCCGGGGAAGCTACCGCCGGGAAAACCCCGGGATCCACCAATGTTTGAAGGACCGAACGACGAAGGGCCAGCACTGCCAAAATCATCTATGGGGCCAGGTGCATTTGGAATAAATCCTCGTTGACCAGTCACACCTATAGAACATGACGATACAATAATCTTATAATCATTAAGATGAGGTCAGTATTAACATAGCAATCTCTCAACACCAAAGATGGGGATAAGTTAACAAGTCAGTGTTGGAGAATACAACAAAAATACCTGTAATATTGACGAACGAAATAGTGTAAAAAAATAATTGTGAAAACAGTTTGATGCACCAGAAAACGTGACTTATCTGGTATTTAAAATTTTCAATAGCTCGCGTTTTAGAAAAACCATACACTTTTGGATATCAATCGAGCATATTGCATAGTAAACGACTGACTACGAATCAATATACCGACTAGATAAACATCACCATTTAATCCAGAGATGACATCCTGTTTGGTTTATGTTATAGACAGTATTTCAGAACCTTCAATAAGTGAAACTAATTTTTGACATTCATATAATCAGAATTATGATTGCTATTAACAAATCCGAGAATTGATACAAAAACTTAGAACAATATAGTTCTAAATAGTTCCCTCGCGTTTAACTGACTTTGCTTAAAGATTATGATTTGGTCATGGATTGGTATGTTTGTGTTTATTAATAAATCATGACCTATAGTTCTAAATCCAATTCTGAAAAGTGAATACTATCAATGTTAACCAAACAAAAGCTCACCAAATCAGTTGTAATTGGGCTTTTTAAACCAGTGGGTAAGAACACAAGGGTATCATCAGTTATATTAAAGTTTTGTATTAATAGTAGTTTGTATAATACTTACTGAAGTCTGGACCATCATCTGAAAATTAAAAATGAACGTAAGTGTACATATAATTTTAATTCGTACCCGACACTGTACTTGAGTTATGTTTCGTATGTTTCGTAAAACTTAACATACTGGTATAATATGAATATTATAACGTTACAAAACTTAAATTAACAAAATTTATTAGGCTCTCAGAGTGATTAAAACCACAACTGAAACTTTTACACAAAAGCTTTGAAACAGTATCTTTATAATCGCCAGTCACTATGAACCAGAATCTAAATTATCAAAAGATTGATGTAGCAATAGAATCCTTATTCAGTGTGAATTGTAAAGTTTAGTTTTATCAAAATGTAAATTTGGATTGTAATTACCAACTAGAACACATTATCAATGGGTACCCATGAGTTTGATTGTGTGATACATTGCCTTGACCATTAAAAATAATCACATTATTGAACTGCTATATATTTGAATCGGAACTTACCGAATGAACCACCAGCTGAAAAAAAAGAAAATAGATTATCATGACGAGTTTTAAGAACTTGGTCAAAGATCATTTGCTGAAATATAAAACAGGTTCCTAACTAATCAATAATTATCAATGACTCATTGTTGTGGATGTTTTAAATATTAAAAATATTGTCTTGGTCTTGTACAATATAGAAATAATTTGACAATAAAACAATAATACGCTAACTCCCGTCGGCGCGTAAAATATGGCGCGGTGTGGGCGAAATATACTCCTCGCCGTTTTAAGTCAACGTTTTTCTAACGATATTTCGGTACACAGTCTTAAATCAAAATACTTACTTCTTCACCAATCTAAAATAATATAGCAATAAACCTGTACGATTTTCAGACAACATATCAGCTTGATATACTTGTAATTGTATTTTCTGAAAAACAACCTATATTCAAAAGCTTGTCATCTGTTTCCAACTTATACCAATTACATTATAATACCTACTTGCAAAACCAGGACTTTGCTATCACCTACTGTATAAATATAAATTCTGATTAACTAAATTAGATTTTGACATATGATGCATCTCGCCAGTATTGTATTCCTCTTTTTTGTTAAGACGTAGCACGCTAAAGAGGTATAAAATTATTTTCTAATTATTCAGTATAAAATTATACATTCATTTTAAAGGTTAATTCAAACAATTTTCATATTTTGTGGTCCTATTCGTGTACCTATGCGTTGAATACACTGTTTGACGTATTTACTCTGTGTATCCCTGGCTGTTTTTAATAACAGTACACAGATGGAATATTAAGCATAAGTTCTAACTAATTGATTCTTAAACTTCTTCACCTGCTGTTTTAATACTTACTACCTATAAATGGACTTCTAAAGCTAGAGCCTGTAATAAAGATATAACAATCATTTAGTCAAGTAGATATGTGTCAGGGATAGCTTGGCTACCTTAAAATGATACTATGTTTGTTTTTCCTTTTAGATTGATGATTACTTGTTAAAGATTCGGATGTCTGCCTTCAATAGACATAGCAAGTTAATAATAAACAACCATGTGATTATTCTATTGTCACCCGATGATAACCCGTTACAAAGAAGACAACTCGTAAAACGGGATTGTATTATCGTTTGGTAATTAATAATGCAGTCTGTCAGTCGTGTTGGCAGTTTTTAGGCGGACGAATTAATTATTAATTAATTGTGTTATTTACATAATAAGATTTGTTTGGGTATAATAGAATCATAATTGCCCTCCAGGTAATGTGGACATCTAGAATTGTCACCCTTAATTGCAGTTATTGTATTACATAGTATACCAGTTTTTATTTTACATCACTAGACGGCCGTTTCGGAATACAATTCCTCATCAGTAGTGCTTGGACCAAAATTAAGAAACCAAAATTATTTTGAAGATGTTGAAAAGCTACGCAAAGGACCAAAATATATTTTACCAAATTAAGCTAAGGAAATACTTTGCATGAGGGAGTATACCTTAGTTTTTGAGAAATTTCAAATTTTAATATTAGTTATGCCGATTATAAAATCTAAACTAAATAAATAAAAGCAATTTGTCAATATGCTCGTGGAAGATATGTGGTGTTCTCCGGGTACTCCGATTACCTCATTGAATTGATCGCCTCAGTGTTATTGAATCTTGGCTGGGGCGTAAAACTTCATTGCTAAGCTCACTATCTACTGTTACGAGAAATGCCACATAGAACAGTTTATTTGTACAATATTCATTTCCTTTACAGAATACAATTTCTTAATATAGCTAAATCTACTGTGCAATATCAAATAATTTAGTAATGAATAAATAAATAGATAGCGTTCATTATTAATGATTAACACGACTACTCACCACCTGTTGGGAACGATGAAAAAGAAGATGGGCCTACAACAGCGAATAATTCATAATTAAACAACAAACCAATCCATGTCAAAACCAAAATTGTTGAAATACAAACAAATTACCAAAGAAACTTAAAACCAAAGAAAAAATATCGAAACCACCCATGTTCTATGAAAACCTCGAGATACACCAATTAGTTAGCGATATCTAGATAAGGTATCCGAATAATAATATTTAATCGGTATCGTTTATATTATAACAAGACTACGTAAGCGAATTCTACTATGTATATTATAATCTAAGAAGTAATAATGCTGTCTTTGATTCCTATATAATAAACGTCTTCATCTTTTGTTTAATTTATTAAAAACTAAAACTACCTTTAGTTTATAGGTTTAATTTTTACTCACCTGAAAAGCTTGATCCTCCTGTAGAAAAAAATGAGAAAATTTTAAACATTTTCATACATTTATTGTATTTTAAGATAGTCCGTCAGCGATATTTTTGCAGAGTGTTTATAAACACGGGCGAATCAATTCTACACAAAAAGTTATAAATGTTGTGTTATTGCATGCGTATATTCACGCCTGTATGCGTTGGTTTTTCAAAGTCACCTATATATGATCCCTATTAACATTATATACCATGTTTATAAAAACTCTGCCACAATATCGCTCACGGACTATATTCAATATTGACAAAAATGTTCAATATCGGTCAAATAAGAAATTGCATTGTTATGCTCCACCACATAAAGGTACAATGTGATTTTTGTTTCCTTTCTAATATTATTAAGGTTTTGTGGACGAGTTGCGTTCAGTGTTATCTGTCTATTGCCACAGTTAAAAACAAATGAATATACCATGAACGAAAAAAGAATAGAAAACTTATTATCTTTCTGACAAAATAACACAACAACGGCATAGTTCGTAAAAAAATTAAACTGTACTATTCGATACAGCATATGCATGTAGCTAGGTATAACAGTATTTATTGTCTTTATAGAAAAGGTTGTTTGGCATTGTGGCACTGCAACCACGGAGATTATGCATTATATGTATAACAAAAATATATTAATTTACCTGTTGGGAATGATGAAAAGGATGGTTCTGAAAGAAAAAAAATGTTAAAGATGGAAATAATGGCTTCACTGAAATTGTATGATAAGACAATGTTACAGAAAAAAGTACATTTTATTGTTAATTAATATGTTTGTTTCACATTTTTTACTCAGCTATTTGTGATTAATTGAATTTTGAAATTATTCTTTACCTCTGATTTAAAAGGAGAATGACAAATGTCTATTAAAGCCTAATTTAAATTCAAATAGTCCCTTAGACCTTTAAAATATTACAAACTTCTTTTTATTCACTACAAAGTATCCTTATTCATGTTTCATTTATCATTAAACTGAAATCTGGAAGAGATTTAACTAATCGTAGAAAGACAAATTTACTTACGTGAGAAACTACCGAATCCTGCATTACCTATGCAATAGAAAGTGAAAATAAAAATATAAGAGAGTTGTCGAGTTCTTTTGTTTTTAGGCGATTAGCAATCTTGAACCACTGATAGGATGTTAATAAAAATTGTTGAAATAATCAATATAAAATCCAATGTGTAAGAATTGTTTGTGAATGTCAAACTTTAAAACCATATAGGTGATAGGTGAATATCAAACTTCTTTTTTAAAAAACAACCTGCGTAAAATATTTTTCTCAATATAATATCATTTTTACCAACGTCTGTGAAATGCTATTAGCATTATGTTAGTAGGAATAATCTATATTTGTTAAATTTACGTTTCATATTAAAATATATATTATCTGAAAATAGACAAATAGGCATTCAATAAAATTTGAATAACTTACCACCAAATGATGGGTCATCTGTAACAACAAAAATTTTAGTTAATATAGAAAGTTTATGTTTCAAAAAGAACTTTATAAATAATATAAAACATTTTAGGTACGTCTATTACAATGATGTTATTGGATAATGAATAAAAGTAAGCAAACGAACGAAATATGAAATCAACTCAACATATTTATATTAAGAGTAGGAAAAAGTATCCGTTACTCAAAGGAGCTTGCATATAAGGACCCCATATTAACCGTTGCAAAAGGGGACTTGCATGGCACTTATGCCAAGACAGGTATAATAGAAGAAGAGTGAATGGTTAGAATGTGCATTTAACTATATTTTTGTCAGAAAATAAAAAAAACTTTTACTTACTTATGAATGTCGGTCCACCTAAAACAAAAAATGCAGACCAAATAATGACATATTCCTCACATCAACAGATAAATGAAAAGTAAAATGAAATGAAGAATGTTAACGCTACGACGAAGTAGTGGCAATAACAGACAAAGTTCTCTCAATTGTATACATGACAACGTAACGCTTGAAGTTGTATTTTTGCGTTGCATCATTCAATACGCATTAAATAATTATCAAAATTATGAATAATTTTGTCATTCATCCAATTACGGTTCCATATAAGGATATACCACGACTAATTAAACAAACAGTTCCAATATGTAATATAGTTTTGTAAAGATTCGATGATTATTTCGTCAGTAAATTTGCTCTAGGAACTTTCAGAATATTGCACAGTAACTTGTTATACTATTTTGATTTCATTGGTGTGTCTGTTGTCACAATTAATGTATATAATATGTGGTATATGAGTTAGTTGTGGCAGTAGTCTAAAGTCAAATAACCAAAATACTTACTTGAGAAGCTTCCTCCTAAAACAAACAAATAAAAACGGTTTTAATGAGCAATGAACCGATGATGTGTTTTCGGTGCATATAGTTTAGTAAAAAGAACAAAAACATTGGAATAGGCATTTAGGAATAATTTGATTAGCAGTAAGCGTGCTTGTGTCTATGAAGTATTACATGTTGGCCAATGCAAATTTCAAAACTGGCTAAAATGGCTAAAATATTTTATGTACAATCTACGAACAAAGTTGTACAACAAATATAAATATAAAACGGTATATATTTTGTATATTTAGAGCATTGGTTGTATAAAAGATGCATTTTTTTCGAAATAAGAGTCATAATTATTGTCATTATTGTAAAAATCTGTTACTATAGAACATAGTAACATGTATAGTTAAAATGAAAGCAAGTCATTAATATGTATCGAATATATATATATCATTTAATAGCTAATAGACATCTGCTTGTTTTATTATATTTGACCAAAAAGCAATAAAAAAGATACTTACCAGTTGAGGGAAAAGATGAGAATGATCCACCTGTAAATTGAAAATCAAAGATTACCAAATATACTTAGGGCTTATCAAAACCCTAAAAAAGTTTATGGCCGTCATCAAAATATTGTTAATAAATTTGATTTCTCTGTGATTTCTCCAGGATTGCTCTGAATATATTTGACGTCCCATAGTTCCATGTTCCTTTAGCCCACAATTTTACTTACACACGTGGCGGGAGTAGCTCGCTAAACTAAAACTTACCCTTGCGGAGCAACTGACCTCACTTCCCTGGAGAAAGTTCACGTGTCTAACCTAACTTGTTAGTTCCAAAGTTTTTACTTTGCTTCTAGATTGTGATTCAGACATGGATTGGTATGTTTGTTTTTGATACATATCGTTTAAAATAGAATACTGACGCATAGATCTGTACTTTTGAAGTAACCTGTTTAGCGTGGCAATAAATTATGCATTCAATATCTGTATGGACGATGCTCTATACATTAATAATCCTAAATTTTACGTATTTGGACTTATAGCACAATTATGCATCCACCAAAATGATATATTTGAAGCTATATGGTAAACGTGATAGCTTCAATGACGGAAGTACACGTATTTAACTTTATTTGACAGTTCTCAAAGTTTTTTAAATGGTAGAGATACGATAACGTTATAGAGCAAAACAAACTGCTAACAAATAAATATTTGACATGGGAATATTTCAAGCTTACGTTTATCAAGGAAGGACGTCAAAAAATTACTAGTATATGGCCGCCATCACAAAATATGATGGCTCTGTATTCGAAATTATCCTAGATATATTTGACGTCCCGTAGTTCCATATTTTCACTCTATTTTGATTACACAAATAGGTTACAGAAATGGAGGTTGTAGCTAGCTTTACGGGACTTACCCTTCATGCGCAATCGTCAGTTCCAAAGTTTTTACTTTTTGATTCAGATATGGATTTATATGTTTGCTTTTGATACATATCGTTTGAAATAGAATACTAACGCATAGAACCTAAAGTCTATATCTGTACTTTTGAAGTAACTAGCGTGGCAATAAATTATGCATTCAATATCTGTATGAACGAAGCTCTATACATTAATAATCCAAAATTTGCAGAAAATATTAATATATATAGTGAAAGCAAAGACGGATTCTTTAAGCTCTGCTACGTATTTGGACTAATACCACAATTATGCATCCATCAAAATATATTTGAAGCTATATGGTAAACGTGATACCTTCAATGGCGGGAGTACACGTATATAAATTCATTTGACAGTTCTCAAAGTTTTTTAATTTTTTTTTTTTTGGATTGTGATATGAACGTGGACCTGTAAGTTTGCGTTATTTAATGGACGAGTTCATTGTTACATTACGAATAAATGTTGTTTATCAATTACAAATATCTGGTTATTTCATAACACTATAGTATTTGAATAAATGAATAAAACAGTAAATTAGATACATACCAGTCGATGGGAATGACGAAAAGGAACCACCTGTTGAAATTAAAGATAGGTGAAATTATGTCATAAAAGTGGAATATTACCAATTCTAACTATTCTTCTTAATAAAGCCTTTATCTATTGAACATAAATTTATAATTGTGGCTACAGTCACCGCACTAGCAAAGCATTTGTGTATTATTCATCTAAACTCAATTATTTAGAATAATGTGCTACTTTAAGCAATAAGACAAACGTGGTTACTTTCTCTTTTTGTCAACTAGATTTGTCCTTGTTTGTCAGGCATATGGTGCATTACGATTTTGTTTAACCATTAATACGCTATGGTAGAGATAAGGCAACGTTTTATAGCAAAACAAACTGCTAACAAATTAATATTTCACACGGGAATATTTCAAGCTAACGTTTATCAAGGAAGGACGTCAAAAAATTACTAGTATATTTTCATTTTCTATTTTGATTACACAAATAGGTTACAGAAATGGAGGTTGTAGCTAGCTTAACGGGGGTACTTACCCTTCATGCGCAATCGGTCCCACTTCCGTGGTGGAAATTCACGTATTTAACGCATATCCGTTTTGAAATTTGAAATTTCTATTTTATTATTGTGATTTGAACATGGAGTGGTATGTCTGTTATTGATTGTAGTACATGTATTGGAGTCAATGGACAATTAAAATCATACATTATGTTATTTACTTCCTATATATATTTATTCGATAATATTTAAACGAAACAATAAGATACCTACCAGATGGGAACGTTGAGAATGAACCACCTGTAAATTGAAAATCAAACATAAGATTGGTATGTTGTGTTGGTAGCTAACTAGACAGAAGATGGTCATAAATTGGTGTGTTTGTATTAAATATAACCAAATCTAACTATTGCCTTGAATGAAATTCTCATTCAACCTTAATTATACTATAATTCACTTTTGCAGTGTTGTTAACCTTTACTGGTTCACCCGATGTCAGTACAATGTGACTGGGGGAGTCGTACGCTTGTCTGCGGCATACTGACTTGGTCTGCTAACACCTTAATATCGCCCTGAGTGCGCGCTGGTAAAAGGCAGACCATAAAACACACTCACACTTCACATGCATTCATCGATGAATCCATAGAGAATAATAAAGTAGTTCTCGTCGCGAATAGCTGAAAATTGCTGATGTGACGTTAAGCAACATTCAACCACATCAACAACTTGCGCAATGATCCGATTAGCTTAGTAGTTGTTTATTATTCATATAAACTATATTACTATAGAATAGAAGATTACTATTATTATTATTATTATTATCCAACTGACAAATTCAATCTTACAATACGAATAGGCGAACAGACATTTGATCAAGCAATAAATAAGATACTTACCACTTGGGAAGGACGAGAATGATCCGCCTGTAAATTGGAAATTAAACACAAGATATTACCAAATATGACTCTTGTTTGGAATAAATTACTTTAACTTCTATAATATTTCTATATTTTTACTTTCTCAGCAATCGGATTAGCATAACAGTTCTACATTTTTTCTTTTAAAATTATTACTATAAAATAATACATTTGATTATAGTAATGAATACAATGCACATATTTAGTTGTGCATTTCAAATACATATTATTTGTTAGCATGCAAACCTCTTATGATTCCATCATATGTGAACAAAAATATCGTAACATACTTACCAGTTGAGGGGAATGAAGAGAATGATCCACCTGTAAATTGGAAATTAAATATTGTTTAAAATGAAAATTTTCAGCCTTATTTATAAAATAAAAAATAATTTATAAATTGAATATGTTATTTTTTACGATGATTACATTTAGAAACAAAAATAACATCCCTGGAAGTTTGAATGTTGTTGTTGCGACATGCTTATTTAAATTAAACTTTCCGCTATTGTATTCTGAGAACAAGAAAATCCATTGAAAACGCTTAAGAGGTATATCTCTATTGCACTCTGAGGCAAATCGAAATTAATAAAACCGTTTTTCCTCTAAACCCTGTGATCTATCATTGAGGAAAGAGTTACAATTTGGAATGATTGTTCCATATTAGTACTTCGCTGTAACTAGTAACATAGTTTTGTATTTTTCATCTAAAATATATTACTGTAGAATAGAATAAAGTAACAGATTCAAGGTACAAATTCAGTTATATATAAGAATGTTATATATCGCTCGCAGATAACAAATACCTGGTTACTTCATATTTGTACGGGACAATAAATGAGATACTATAAAAATGTCGAGAAGGAGAAGGAACATAGGATAAATATTCCCAAGTCTAATTGTTTAGGACAATAATATCCATTGAACCTAAATTCTATATTCTGACTTTTGCAGAAAGAATTAGCATATTGTTGAACACTATAGAATTATAGATTATAGTAAAGGATCCAGTGGGAAATTTATCAAGTACTTAGAATAAATATCTATAGGTAACAAACACCTGGTTATTCCATGATATAAGAAACAATAAAAAAGACACTTACCAGTTGAGGGGAATGATGAGAATGATCCACCTGTAAATTGGAAATTAAATATTGTTTAGAATGAAAATTTTCAGCCTTATTTATAAAATGAAAAATGATTTATAAATTGAATATATTATTTTTTACGATGATTACATTTAGAAACAAAAATAACATCCCTGGAAGTTTGGATGTTGTTGCGACTTACTTATTTAAACAACCATTTCCGCTATTGTATTCTGAGAACAAGAAAATACATTGAAAACGCTTGAGAGGTATATCTCTATTGCACTCTGAGGCAAATTGAAAACTCGTTGAATATTTTAATAAACCGTTATTTTCCTCTAAACCCTGTGATCTATCATTGAGGAAAGAGTTACAATTTGGAATGATTGTTTCATATTAGTACTTCGCTGTAACTAGCATAGTTTTGTATTTTTCATCTAAAATCTATTATTGTATAATAGATTAAAGTAACAGATCCAATGTACAAATTCAGTTATATATACGAATGTTATTTATCTCTCGTAGATAACAAACACCAGGTTACTGTTTTGTACGGGACAATAAATGAGATACTATAAAAATGTCGAGAGGCGAGAAGGAACATAGGATAAATATTACCAAGTTTAATTGTTTAGGACAATAATATCCATTAAACCTTAATTCTATATTCTGACTTTTGCAGAAAGGATTAGCATGTTGTTGTACACTATAGAATTATAGATTATAGTAATGGATTCAGTGGGATATTTATCAAGTACTTCGAATAAATATCTATAGGTAATAAACACCTGGTTATTCCATGATATAAGAAACAATAAAAAAGACACTTACCAGTTGAGGGGAATGACGAGAATGATCCACCTGTAAATTGAAAATGAAACATATGGTCACATTGTCTAATCTTATTATTTTTTGACCTCCTGATCCGTTGTACCTTATTTTTTATATTTTGTATTTATAGAGGGACACCTCCAATACCACAGGAGATGGTAACCATTCGAAGCACACAAAGTCTTATATAATGTATTGCATATCAATACAAAATATGTTTTCAATATAATGTTTTAATAGAATTAGATGTTGTATTTTAATTCCACCAGATTGATTACTTTACTTGTAATATGCAAGGTACTTACCAAAGTTTCCGCCTGTGAAGCTAGGATCTGCAAGCAAAGAGAAATTTATAAATTATATATAAATAAAATTTTAGTATAATTAATTATGAATCGAAAAAAGCAATTTCCAATAATCAATGCAACCACAACAAAAAACATCAAACTGTTATTTTTTTATTCCCATGTTTTGACAATCCTGGATTCTTATAGGTTTGAAAAATATGCTATTTATCATTAAACATATATCATTTTCTATATAGTTTTATTCTGATATTTACCTCCGAAACTTCCGCCAAAACTAGGTTGTCCTAAAACAATGTAAAGATTGAAACTAATAGATTAGCATATATATTAAACACTAATTGAATATTTGTTAGACATTGTATGCAACAAATGGGTCTGAAACTGTTGAAACTGAACAAAATGTACTATACTTGATTTACTACTAATTAATAAACTGCTTTAAACATTTAGAACCGTTTTCTCAAAAACAAATACAATGTCATGTACTGACATCTATCGATTTTTTAATTTGGGATGTTTTTCAAAGATGTACAAAACCCTACGGTTGCTCAGTTGGTAGAGTGCTCACTTCGTAAGTAGGAGGTCGTGGGATCGATCTCTGGTCGGGTCTGACCAAAGACTTGAAAGTTGGTAGTGACTGTTCTTTCGCCAAGTACTCTGCATTACAAAATCAAAGTCACGTTTCTTCTGGATGGGAACTTAAAATAAACTAGTTACCGTGTCATGGTGGGCTTTGGCACGCTTAAGAAGAACCCTTCTATATGAGGCCATCAGCGCAACGCACAGGCAAAATTTCTGCACCTTCGCCCATCGAAGGCGACGTGTTGATATGAGTGAAATATTCTTGACTGGGACGCTAAACACCATTACTCAACTCAACTCAAAGTTGTACAATATAGGTAACCTGTATCTCTGATTTCAGCATTACTATTGCCTCTAGTGTTAAAGATAATAGTGCAATGCTTACCTATTGTAACCGTGGTTACGGAACTTGTAGGAAAATAAGGGTAAGAACCTGAAATTTGCAATACACACAAATGTAATCAGCATTGCATATTTCTAAATCGATATAAAAACAACAGATTGAATCAATCATTTTTATATTTGATGTGAATTCACTCGTCCTAGTCAATGACATAATTATATCGAACTGTAATTGTATCCAAGAAAATAACTAGAATAGTCAAGATTCAATTGAAAGATGGGATAACAATAATCCTAAGAAATATAAAGGGGTTTTTTAAAAAAAAAACACTTAGGTTTAATGATGTCAATGTTCAGGCAAATTCTTGAAACATATCTTGGTATCTGACCATTAGTCTTAAAGCTTGTCATGTGACCAGGATGACTTCGTCATTCCCGGGTTCAAATGACATCAAAAACAATTCGTCCTCGGGTATTTATCGGCAGCAACATTTGTTCTCTGTCGTTAAATTGTTGGGAATATTTTTCTATTCATTTTCAAATAATAAACAATCATACTAATCCATGTTACAATTTATTATCAATACCAAACTTACAGACCCTAGATATATAATGAACACGTTCTAATTAAAAATAAAATATTTTAAATTGCCTTTGTATTATCAGACCAATGCTGATTATAATGAGTAAAGTAATTTGCAATTGCAATATGTATTTGACAATAATCAAAATACGATACACATGGCATAATAAAAACAAAGTAAAACTTTTGACGACAGGCAAATTACTAATAAGTTAAACACACAAACTTCAACCAGGGAAGTGAAGTCCGGTGCTCTAGAACATAAGAATTGTATACAGTACAGATTATAGGTAACTGTCAATTCTTGAATGGTTGAAGAAATAGTATTACCAGAAAACAGAAAAGAAGACAAGAGTACTGAAAAAAAACTTTCCGACACTTGTGTCTGCCAGATTGGGATATTAACATAGACTATAATATTTTGTAATTGTTGGTACTATGGTTTACACAAATCGATTACCAAAGTCCCTTATATCGCACGGATATCAACCACCCAGGTCCCTCATATCACTCGGTAATAGCAAGTGAAAAAGATATGTTTTGGAAAAAACTTGACCGACATAAATCGGTAAACAGATGTGCCCAGAGACGACGTAGTTTTTTACAATAGGCTTGAAATGTAAATTCTCTGGTTTTATCTGTAAATATGCAAGAGCTACTTAATTTAAAAAGGGCGATAGAAAGTTATTGTCTGAACGACCGCTTTCTATCTTAAACTTTGTTGTCAGATTATATCGTCTTCTAGTGTAACATCTGATACATTGTTTTACTTTATAGTAACTCGAGACAATCTGATATGTCTATTGTTACTGCGTAGAAACGGTGAAATTCAATTGAAACAGATCCTAGTGTAAGAATGTATTACTTGCTGAAAAATCAATTATACTGGTTTCGCCCACGATCAAAAGACTAGCTGTTTTATATGAACTATGGGGCGTAAAACACCCCTCTACCCACCCTGTGTTTTGTTAAATATGATACTCACTGAAACTTCCACCGCTAGGGAAACCTATAAACACAACAAATTAGTGGCGTAAATAGCAAATCTCTTAAATCATGTACATGTATTATAGATTACCAAAGCCGAACATATATTAGATATCGAAATTACATTTATAATTATATAGTCTGAGCAAAGTCCGAGATTATATGTGATATGTGACGAGTTCCATATCACATTTCTGTCACAAAGCTCTGTAATAACATAGTTTTTTAAGTGTTAATGTTATCACTTGGGGAAATATAAATATTATCAACCTGGTAGCTTGCGCTTTTTGGTCACTGATTTGAGAATTGGCAAGCTATTTAGGTCCCCCCAGCATTGATTAACAGGCATGACACTAGTAACGTTAAATCAAATTGATCTTAGTTACCATGGTAATTATGATTAGTAATACTTACCGATGCTTCCTCCACTACTGAAACCAGGTCCTACAAACAAAATGAAGAAAATGAAAATTGATTTTATGTCACAATATCCGAACAGAAACTGCAAGGCCCATTCATGAATATACAATACATTCACCCTAATAGATAATAATATTGCGGAGTCTATGTTTACATAGAATTAGAGTCAGATAAGTCTAGGCTTCTCAAAACTTTTAAGGCCGACATCTCAATGTTGTTGATAAGTATGATGCTTTTGTATCTAAAATTATCTTGGATATAGTTGATTCCCAAAAGTACCATGTTCCTTTTATACTCAATTTTAATTTCACAAGTGCGGAGAATGTAGCTAACTTTACAAGAGGCACTTACTCTTCAAGCCATTACCTGCTTTTAAACCTTGAAAATATAATTAACATCCATATTTGGTATGGCCATGATACTAGTAATAGAGTTTGATTATACTCACCGAAACTACCTCCACTGCTGAAACCAGGACCTGAAAACATATTTATTCAAACTTTAAATTAATTAAAAAACAATTTGTAGCGGAAAAACAACAACCAATAAAATTGCCATCATCTACTTGTGAATGAATTGTTTTATTGAACAAAAGTAGCAAATGACAACTAAGTAAGATTATATCGTTGGTAAGTAAGATTCATCATTATTTAAAATTATCTTGTATGTATGTCTCAAACTTCCTTGTTTCTTTCTTTCTTAATTTTGATTTCATACATGACGTGTGTAGCGAGTTAGACAAGTAGAGCACTCGGCCCTACTTTTCTGGATGTAGTATTTAACTTAACGTAGTTTTTACTTTGCTTTTGGGAGTGGTTTGAACATACACGGAACGGTATGGTTTTGTTTGACTTTTGGAATTGCAATATTGATTGGTATATTTGTGGTTGACATATCAGATTGTAATTTGAATATGGATTTATATGTTCTGGGTTGACGTTTGGAATTGTGATTTGAACATGGATTGGTAAGATTGTGAACTTGTGGTTGAATTTTGGGATTGATTGTGATTTTAACATGTTTTGTATGTTCGTTGTTGAATTTTAAAATTGTGATTTCAATATGGTTTGGTTGTTTTTTGTTGATTTTTGGAATTGTAGTTTGAACCTGCATCGGTACTTTGTGGTTGATAGATTTGAATGTATTTCTTATAAACAAACAGGTAATATTAGCTGTTTGTATTTCAAAAAATATAATTAACCTCTAGTATTTTTAAAGTTATGATAATTAAGCTTTATAACTCACCAAAACTACCTCCACTGCTAAAACCAGGACCTGAAAACATATTTATTCAAACTTTAAAATAAAAAACAATATCTAGCTGAAGGCATCAACCAATTCAATGGCAATCAGCTAACTGTGAATGATTTGCTTCACAAAAAGCAAAGGTAGCACCTGACACAACTAAGTATCATTGGTAGGTTAACTATTTATCTAAAACTACCTTGATGTTGCAAACTTCCATGTATCTTTCCACAGGTGGTGGGATTGGCTAGTTAAAAAGGAGATGCTTATCCTTCCAGAGCATCTGGCATATATTCCCTGGTTTCAAGTGTTAATCTTAAGTTTTACTTTTCTTTTCGAATTGTGATCTGTATATGGATTCGTTGCTTGTTGTTGACTTTTAGAACTGCGACGTGAACATGAATTGGTATCTTTGTAGTTGACTTTTTTAAAACATGAATCGGTGCGTTTGTGTTTGATTCATAACTAAATTCATTTCTTTTATTGAACGGATAAGTAAACAAATAAATATAAGCTGCTTTTATGTCGTCAAATATGATTAACTCTCAGTATTTCTATCATTTTGATAATGTAGATTTTACTCACCAAAACTACCTCCACTGCCGAAACCAGGACCTAAAATCATATTATTCAAACTTTAAAATAGAAAAGTAATTGTAGCTGAAAAGTACTAATAACATTGCCATCAGCTACTTGTGAATAAATTGTTTCATATAAAACATGACACAACTAAGTAAGGTTATATCATTGATAAGTATGATGCATGTGTCTAAATTATCTTAGATACATTTGATTCTTCAAAATTCCATGTTTTTTCATTCTCAATTTTAATTTACTCGTGGCAGGTTTAGCTACACCGACAAGGGGGGGGGGGGGGGCGTTACCTTTCCGGAGCACCCGTCCTTACTGTCGTGATGGAATTTCGCATGTTAAATTAACCTAGCTTTTAGTTTTCTTATCGAATTTTTATTTGAATACGGGTTTTTATGTCTGTGGTTGACTTCCAGGATTGCGATTTGAATATGGATCGGTATGTTTGTTGTTGACTTTCGAAAGTGTGATTCGAACATGGATTAGTATGTTCGTGGTTGTCTTTTAAGGTAGTGATTTTAACATGGGTTGTTGTATTTGTGGTTATTTTCTTGGTTTTGCAATTTGAATAGGTATCGGTATTCTTGCGGTTGATTTTTGGATTGTGATTTGAACATGCATTGGTATGTTTGTTATTGACTTCTTAGATTGTGATTTGAACATGCATCTTCGGTATGTTTAGGTTTGATCCGAAAAATATAATTAAGTCCCATTATTTTTATCACCAAGATAATCGAGTTTGATTATACTCACCAAAACTACCTCCACTGCCGAAACCAGGACCTGAAAACATATTTATTCAAACATTAAAATAAGAATAGAAACCTGTGTAGCTGATATGTAACAACTGATCATTAGCTACTTGGGATCAAATTTCTACATAAAAACGAAAGTAGCACATGATATAACCAAGAACTTGAAACAAAGATTTTTTTTTTGAAAAAAAACCTAATCTTTATGTATTTATGTATTTCACCTGCAAAAATATATGCCGATATATAATATATATATTTTAAAGATTTTATTAGCGTCGTATATGATTATTGTTTCAAATGTATGTATTCTATATATCCACACATATTTGTACATATCAGTGGTCTCCACAGCCAGTGTAAGCGTACTACTTCTTCTTTAAGCGTTTCTTTCTTGCCTGCAATTTGCAATTATGCTGTTTTTCTTACACTATAGCTAAACTTGCAAGGTTATGTAAAATAGTTTTGACTGACTAAACCAACGTCCCAAATCAAACTAAGACGGGTTTTAATATTATTTGCTATGATACAGGTCCAGCGATCTATCTTAGGTCGAATCCATAACTTTTTTTCTCAAATTTAGAGGTCGAAGTTTAGTTACTTTGAAGCACGTGGAAACGAGTTGAAATGATGAATATTTTCCAAAATAATCAGAATGGTAATATACACTCAACAAAAACGTTAAGGAGCACACAAAAAACATGAACGTAAATCATATCATTTCATCTACACGTTTTTCGCAATGTCATTAAAGAGATATAATTTCATGCACGAAAATTCTATTTCATTACATAAAATTTTATATCATTTGAAACAAGACAAGAACAAAATGATTGTTATAATTTTTTCCGATTTTTGGTTTCTAACATTGGTCCCTAATTTTTTTGTTGAGAATACATTCCTTTTGTTGTACTCACCGAAACTTCCACCAGTTAAACCTGAATCTGAAAAATAAAGTAGACCGTCTAATAAAGAAATGCCGTGTACATAAAGGTCTTCGAAGACCAAGCACACGTTTGTTCTCAGATATTTGTTTCTGGTGGAGATGGTATGCATTTAGATAATACATCATAACTGTATGAATTTATCGAGATTTGAAACTACAGAGGGCTTTTTGTTGGTTTTTAATTAAAATAAGAAGAGTTCTGGTGCATTACCATGAAACTAGGACCTCAATGAGTTCCTGGTACATAAGTGATATTAAAAAGATTTAAAATTAGAACACATGACAAGAAACACGTTTGATGTTAAATAAGGGAATTCACAACTTTGGATGGGCACTGGATCCAGTCACAAGATTTGTAACCTCATCATTTTTTTTACATTTATTGATTATTTAGGATTAATGACAGGTCCAAAATTAACACATTACTGTAGTTCCTTTATAATACTTATATTGCGATATCCTCTAAACATCGAATCTACAGTTCATTTACAAAAATAATGCATGTGTTCAACACTTATGCTGACATTTAATTGAAGCGGGACTGGGCTACTCGTGGTGTTGTGTTGTATATAGTAGATACAATAGAGTAATTTACTGCCATGCTATTTTATCCGGATTTTTAGCCTTGTGGTAGAACACTCGCTTTTCACCCGGCAAGGCCAAATTCTATCTTAGCCGGTGCACTCTGCGAGGAAGTGTTTTCCAGGTGTTTCCTCACTCCTGTTACATAATATTTGAGAGTATAATATATTTTTGTTCGTATTGTTAACAACTTCGATTTGCAATGTTAAAATATATTCTAATGAAAACATCTGTGCAGATTTCTTTTATTCAGGTTCACCGGAACTGAGTCTAAAAAGAAAAATGTTGATTTCTTGTTAAATGAATAACGTACTATATACCAGTATTCAATTTCATCATCATTGTCTGAATATCACATTCTTCCCTGATTACAGTTTATAGTGCTTGTCAAGTTGAGTTGACACTGATACTTATTCGCTTAAGCACAATTGGCATAACATGTTTATTTTCATAGTTGAAAATTCGGGCCCGGATGTTATTTTGAAGCTGTTTCAAGTAAAGTGAATGCTCAAAATATGTTTCAATTTATTGGCGGCTTACGAATTATATACATCTACAATATTGATGCAGAACAATGCACAAACAACCTCCATCCTTGATAAATTATCGGATTGTATTAAATATTATTTGCCCGCGGGCGTATATGTCACAAATGATCAAAGCATTCAAGTTAAAAAAATAAATAAAATAAAAGTAAAAATAAAAAATAAAAAGCATTCAAGTAATTGTATTGGATTTACTATACATTCTACTCACTTATGAAATTCCCTCCACTGCCGAATCCAGGTCTTCCAAATCCTACAAAAGCAATGTGTTTTTCTTTGTTAGTCCCTTTAATATTTATTCATTATTAGTTCTAAGAAAACAAAAGAGTATCTATTTTCCATCGACCGTTATTGGCCATTTCTAACACTACAACGAAACCGAAATCTACAAATTAAAATTTTGGGTTTTTTTCTGTGACGACTACTAGTATTTTGCTAATTTCTCTTACAATATATAGCTACTTGCTTTAATAACGCGACATAAACTACCAATTATCGCTTCAAGAAATATTAGCTATTTTTGTCCATGATGCAATAACTTAGTACTAGTATTAATTACTGCATGAAATTTTGATCACTTTGTAGTAAAAAGGTAGTACATCCCGAATATCGCAATAACAGAATACCCGCGAAAAAAGTCTATTTTTATTCTTAATTTATTTGATAATTAATTTCATACATACCTCCTCCTCCTCCACTTCTAATGTAATAGCAATAACTGTGATACTTATATAAACATGCTTTATAGCATTTGTGTTGCCATGGATATGAGTAACAGTCCCATGTTGCACTACATAGGCATATAATGCTTAGTAAAGCTAGTGCTCCTAACACGTTCATTTTTTCTGTAATGCACAAAAATCCATTATGAACTGTTTGTATTTCTCTTCAAAAATACATCTGAACACAACTAATTTAGATAGAACACTAAAGATATTAACACCAAAACAATGAAATGATAGAAAGGTCGAAACATTTCAAAAAAGCTTAGGACATACATGCATAAGAAAAAGAGCAAACCTCGAAATACATAATGTATTAGCATATGAAGTACTTGTAAGCAATACAGTAACATAAAGATATGTACACTTTGTCCAAATCAGAATGGTGATTGCAACATTACAATAACATGAGTGTCATTTCCAAAGGAAAATTAGGATTTCAAAACCAACATAAATGTATAAATGTACGGATCAGAAGCTGAAAACTTAGCGATGGGCCAGAACGTAAGCAGCGCAATGCTATGTGGACCTGGGTGCATCACGCAACGGTGTATTATACGGGTATGGAATGTACTTAATATATTTAGACCAACTGACTTCGAACGCACAATATCATTGATGAAAATAATATATGTATTTGTTTTAATCTTCTCAAACGAAAAAAAATTAACATGCTTATTACTGATAACACTGAATACTTGAATGCAGATTCATGTTTAACAATAACATAACAATGGCGTTTGCATAACAATTAAAACCAAATTGTTTGTGATATATATACATACATACGAATACCAAAGAACGGTTAAGTACAGTGCATCAATAATCGCTATTTTCAAAGCAAAAATAAGATTTCCGTGACTTAAACCCTGTATTAAAATTTTATAAAAGCAATGAGTTTGAAATAAGTGAAAGATTCCAGCGACATTCGTGAAAAAAACACGGGTGATGTTCAATTTTTAAAATTGTTCTTATCCGTTTCTGACATTTTTAGGGGTTTCTTTTTTTAAATTTGTTTTCTTGAAAATATCAAATGGCATAATCGCCTTGAATACATTTTCCTTAAGGGATAAATAAAGAACAATTGAACAATATATGTATTGAATTAATCCTAAAATCTTCATTATATGTATGAATAATATTTAACGTTAAAACAAGTCTGCGTACGTGTCAGTAAAGCATCTAACGCTCCGATTCTTATGTTCTGTTATATTCTGTTTAGTTTATATAAATATATAGTTAATGTAATGCTGTAAATTGTAATATATAATGCATTACCCAATGTAGCACCTTTGGTTGTTGATGTTAAGAGCAGTAACGAAATCTGAAGTAAGAGACTTACCTTTGGCGTTATAGAGGTGGGACTGGCGTGACTAACAATAACGGTTACAAACCTTTTATATAAGCGCTAGGTCTTCATACTGACCAAATGTCATGTAAAACTGTCTATTTATTATTTGATGAGTTACATTATTTTCTTCAAAATAGTTTGGCATTTAAAAATCTATTTTTTGTTTAAAATTTCACTTGATAACATGATTTATTCATTATTGAAGAATTCCAACAACATGTTTTAAGTCTCGTTTTTGTGATTTTTTGCACCTTGCGATTTTACGTCCACATAGAAGGAAGTGCAGATATTATTATCACGGGGGTTTATTGCACTAAATAATCCTTTACTTACAGTACAGGTCTGTCGAAAGTTTAACAAAGAGATAACGAAGAGGAGTCAAAGATTGGCTCTCATATGGCAGGAACATGATTACCAGTAGCTGAGAAGCTGCAAAGAGGTCAATAGTAGCTGCCAAAAAGAAGCCGAACTTACAAGAGACCGTAATGAGTTGACTATTCTGCACTGATTCGTTAGCTTTATGTTCAATTTTCGACAGGTCTGTATTGTATGTTTACTTTGATCTTCGTTGTAATTCTCGGCTGTTTTCTGACATCATATTAATCTATTGTATTACAAGCTTACATCACTTTTATCGTTTAACTTTTTTATTGTTATGTCATAGTAGTACATGGTTTGAGTGGTACAGTTAAGTGTATAATACTGTGAATCATTATCAGACTTGTATTATTTTTTATTCATTTTTTTCTTATTTCTAATTTGTGCTTTGTTGCATGTTATAACCTTTCAGTTATTGTTATACATTGTCTTGCTGTCAGACCGTTCTTTCGCCAAGCACTCGACATTACGAAATGAAAGTCACGGTTCTTTCTGGTGGAAACTTAAAATAAACAAGGTCCCATGTCACGGTAGGTTTAGCACGATAAAGAAACCCTGTATAATGCCATCAGCACAACGCACAGAAAAATATCAGATTCTTCGCCTATAGCTGGAGAAGTCTCGATATAAGTGAAATATCTTGACTAGGATTACTCATTATTCATCTTTACCTTCTTGTTATAGTTTTGTCAAAACGACATTTTATTTCTTGCTGAGTAAAAATTTGAATAATGATCAAATTAATTAAGAAATATATTTTGTGAACTTTTGGCATGAAACATGCAATTATATTATTTTTATTCATTGTGAAACATACTAACGACATACTACTGTTATACATTACCATCTTATAATTTACAATTTTCGAGAGCTTCTTTATGGAAATTCAAAAGATATTGAAAGCCTAGGCTTATCGAGCCCCTCAAGAAGTTTTATGGCCGTCATCGCAATATGTCTCTGTGTCCAGGATTACCCTGGATATATTTGACGTCCCATAGTCCCATGTTCCTTTCACAATCTTAAGTATGATAACACAATGACGGGTGTGGCTAACTAAACTGGAGGTGTTTACCCTTCCGTAACACCCGGCCTCATTTCCGATGGAAGTTCACGTGTTTAATCCAATTTGTCAGTTTCAGTATTTTTAACTTTGATTTGGGATTGTGGTTTGGACATGGATTAGTGCGTTTGTTTTAGATTGCACATTAACTGCATTTTTAAGGTTGTATACTGTTGTGGAGCCAAATGTTTTCGCATTAAACTTTTTTCATTACCTAATTTTTTTGAAGGATATGACCAGGACACCATGAGTTATGAAGAAAAAAGAATATGGTGGTGGAGTACTGTTTTCGCTAGTTCGACTATTTTCGCATTTTCACTTATTTTACCCATTTTAGGGTATTCTCTTTTGGAAAAAAACCACAGTAACTACATTTAACTTTTTTCATACTTTCTCATGAGATAGATATCATGAATTTGAATATAGAGCAAACAACTATATGATAGTGTCAATATAAGAAAGTTTTGACATTTTTTGTTGTTTTTCTTGGCAAAATCAAAGATGAAGAATTTTGTTAAAATTGTGTTTGTAGAACAAAGAGTTGAGTTGAGTTAAGTTGAGTAATGGTGTTTAACATCCCAGTCAAGAATATTTTACTTATACCGAGACGTCCCCATCTATAGGCAAAGGTGCAGAAAGGGGTATAGGGGTATGGCTGGTTTGATGGGCGCTCTTTATACACTGCCCCCTGCTTGAACAGATGAATGACGTGATCACCTGAGGATTTCGCATTCTATAATAAGACCAGATCTTTGAACAACAAGCGCTTCGTTTTGTAAACTTATTTTTCCTTGAAGAGACGAGGATATCGAACAAAAAATCCTTTTTCATCTTTGTACAATAAACAGAAAACTAGAATGATAAAGAATTAAGTAACATCTCGCTTCACTGAGAACATGATTCACGGGTGATATGTGTAGATTGGATTTATTGTATAAAAATATAACCTGGCTTGATCTGCTAGTAAGAAGTGTGTTTTGAAAGAAGAAATTGATTATTTTTAAAAACACAAATTTGTAAGAAATAAAGAATTAATAAAAAAAAAAGAAGTCAAAATTAAACAATAACATTTTGTAAAGATTTTATTTTTAAATGTCCGGATGGGATTTAAACCCATATCCTGCAGGTTACAAAGCGTCCTCGATACTCACTGAGCTAACCGTAGCAGTTAGTGTCAGAGGTGTTAAAATATAATATCAGTTATATGTGCGGTGTCAGTTTTAATTTTCCCTATTTTTCAAAATTGATCATTTCCTCCTAAGAGGAACAATTTTTTGAAAACTGGTTAAGACTGCGTTTTGAAAATGTTTTCAGAAAAAATATCGTAAAAGTTGGTCTTCAGAAGAGAACACCTTGAAAATAATTCTCAAAGACGGGAAAACCCCTCTTTTTACATAATTTTGTATAATAGAGCAAAAAGATGGGCTTATTAAGAAAAATGCCTGTGAAATACGTAGATCTTTGTATGAGCCAAAATCTGAAAATTCACATTAAAGAGATTTAATATACATGTATAAACTTTCATGTTTCAAAAACCAAAACTGTCCATTTTGGATAAAATCCCATCAAACCCGCCATACTTTTTTGCCTTTCCGTTGCGCTTATTGCATTATACCGCAGGGTTCTTTATCGTCCAAAGCCTACCTTGACATGGGACCTCGTTTATTTTAAGTTCCCATCCGAAATTTCGTAATGCCGGGTGTTTGGCGAAAAACGGTCACTACCCACTTTCAAGTCTTGGGTCAGACTCGGTCGATGTTCGAACCCACTTACGGAGCGAGCAATGAGCTACCGCAATGGTTTTAGAACAAAGAGAATTATAATTCAACTTTTGAAAGGTAAGTTATTTTAGAAATGCATACCAAAGAATATGGAAAATATCAAACAGATACGGGATGGGTTTGTATTAAGTTTGTAAAGCAATTTTTGTAGAACTACTCCATTTTCTCCATATTTTGGCTGAAGCAATGGCTTTTTTTCAGTAATAGAAATTGAAAAATACACTACTCGAAAGCTGCCTATCATAAATAAGTATTTTACACATGGAATCTAAAGTAATGCTCAATCTATTAACAATTTCCACCAGTGCTACATATTTTGAAGGAGATTTAACGAGACTGGGCCGAACATCAGAAGCATACATCCTTAAGTTTAAAAACCGTGAACTCGAAACGAAATGCCACATGTGGGGAGGAAGTACAAGGCTCACACGCATACACGAACGTGTTTATAGATTAATCCATAGCGATTAATAAAAATATTTCTCCTCGCGAATACCTGAAAAACTGTTGATGCATCGTTAAACAACACTCAACCAATCATCAAAACAAATTGAATGACGTTTACAAAAGTCCATGAGAACTTGATAATCGACCTATGATTTTTAGGCAACATATGTAAATATAAAATACTATGTCTTTTCAATAAAAAAAACCATCAGTTTGTTAGACAAAACTGTTTATTTTTGTATTTCAGCCATTTCCTTGATGTTGAATCATAGGTAGCTTTTATTTAGATCACGTGACCATGGCGTGATAATTGACGAGTTCCAGCTATCGGTCTGAACATCCTTTAGACAAATTAACAGTAAATGTCATCTTCTTAACCGCATTTTGTAAATACAAGTCAATTTGTTATGTGACAAGCAGTTTTTCATATTCTGCTTATTTATTTATCAAATTTTTATTTTTCAATTAAATGTTTAAAAAAAATTGTTTCCAAAGTGTCTGCGTTTTTTTTATTTAAAAAGGGCATTAAATGACGTTCAGTTTTATTGGCTTAAATTGCAGATAAACATCAATAATTTTAAGGAAGGTTCCGTTTGTTTTTATGTCATAATAAACTGATAAAATGTTCTGTTTTGTTTGTTGTTTTCCGATAATGTTAACAACGCGTACGCCTGATATACGATGTGATCACTTATGAAACGTGGTGTGTTTAATCATTATGATCTACAGCTAGGTAAAGTAAGCTACTAATAACTGACTACTTGTAGAAGAAAAGTTATCTACTAGTAGCTAGTTACTTGTAGAAGAAAAGTAAGCTACTAGTAACTGGCTACTTGTGAGAGAAAAGTTACCTACTAGTAGCCAGTTACTTGTACAGGAAAGTAAGCTACTAGTAACTGACTATTTTTAGAAGAAAAGTTACCTACTAGTAGCCAGTTGTTTGTAGAACAAAAGTAAGCTATTAATATCTGGCTACTTGTAGAAGATAAGTTACCTACTAGTAGCCAGTTACTTGTACAGGAAAGTAAGCTACTAGTAACTGGCTATTTTTAGAAGAAAAGTTACCTACTAGTAGCCAGTTACTTGTAGAAGAAAAGTTGGTCACTTGTAGCCAGGTAATTGTGAGAGAAAAGTTAGCTACTAGTAACTGGCTAGTTTTAGAACAAAAGTTAGCCACTAAAGTCTGTTTACAACCAATTAGTCTCTTGGTTTTTGTCCCTTTTCATAGGGTTAACGTGTGAATAAAAATCATAGCTTTTTGCATCGTGAAAACAAGCCTATGCCGTAATGTGGCCTGTTGTAACCGGTGTCTAATCTACTCTCTTTACTTCATACTAATACCTTTTAATATCGCCTTCTATATCGCTATGTAAATTGTTTTAGCGCCATTTTCCTAACCTTTGCGGCGATACCAAAAAACAGGAGTGAGAGGGTTTTTCATATGCTAATCAGTTTCTGTTACGGGTCATTAACACAATCTTAGCTGCTTCGACTCACTCCCACAGTCCCAACCACGTGTATATTAATATCACCATCAGTTTACTTGAAACTTTTTTTAAGTGAATGTCTAAGTAAAAATCTACACAGTTGTTGATTTATCGTTATTATTTAATTCATATTTTCTGCTACAACGATCAGAAATATTTGTTAACATACGCCTCTAATTATAATCCGGTTACCAAATTGCTAAAGTCAAAGTTGACCGACTTTTACAACACGTGTACACCTGATCATGAATACGGTAGTTGTTGCCAACCACCAAGTAGGAATGACAAAGTTCTTGCAGTCTTTCTAATTATCCGTACACACGATTTATGAGTTTAATTAGTTACCATAATTTACCATTTAGGAATAATGGTACAACGAGAGAGAGAGAGAGAGAGAGAGAGAGAGAGCATTGTCTCTAAAAATGATTTGCACGTGAAATGTTTGAAGTTTGTCAAGGTTAAGTATCACCGTTCTTAAATGAATTTCAGTAAGAATTATGGTACAACGAGAGAGAGAGAGAGAGAGAGAGAGAGAGAGAGAGAGAGAGAGAGAGAGAGAGAGCGTTGTCTCAAATAATGATTTGCACCGACAAAAATCTTGTAAACAAAAATTTTTAGTACATAACTTACTCGTGGGTGCAGCATTATAACACCAACTATTGATAAATTTAAACAATTTTGAGTAATTTTATAAACAAATTTATGAAAACAATATTCGTCCTTGTCAATCATGTGTAGCGTTTTGTCGATACGTATTTCTTATGCAAATTAGATCAGTATTTCCCTGTCCGAAATGGTTTCGACCGAAATGTAGGACTTGAACAAAATAGCCGTTGCTCAAAATTGACCAAAACTTACGAAGTATGGGGCAAAACTGAGAAAAGTTTAAGGATAGAAACATTAAATATTAATTACGGCATGAATTGTATAATAAATGTACGATTTTACTTTTACAATAAAAAGTTTCGTTTTAGAGAATTTTACGAAAAACCGAGAGACTAAAGGATCGTAAATGGACTTTAGTAGACAGTTACTTGTGAGAGAAAAGTTATCATCTAGTAACTGGCTTTTAGGTGAAAGGTTAGCCACTAGTAGCCAGTAAGCTGTGAGAGAAAAGTTACCTACTAGTTGACAGTTAGTTGTGACAGAATAGTTTCTACTAGTATCTGGCTACATGTAGAAGAAAAGTTAGCTACTTGCATTGTATCCAGGTGATTGTGAGAGAAACGTTACCTACTCGTAGCTAGTGCCTTGTAGAAGAAAGGTTAGCCACTAGTAGACAGTAACAGTTTATTTAAAAAAACAACTAATACCAGATACGATTCACACCAAGGTATATCAAGGTTTTTTACTCCAATTAATTTTACAGATAAATTTACAATAACAGTACATCCTGTCAATTGTAGTATTTACAAAAGCTTTATCATTGACATAATTTTTGACTTAAATCAAAATAAAAAGTAATAACACTGATTACAGGAAACAAAGAAATGATATACATTTCAATACAAGAAACATTATACAATCGTAGCTGTATATATAAAGGCCACCCAAAGGAACCAGTAAAAGTTGCCTTTATATATAGGTTCAAATCATATGAACAAAGAACAATTGGGATACAATTCTACTGGCCTTTATAAGCAGGCGGCCCTTATATAGAGGTGACCTTTAAGGCAGGTTGGACTGTACTGGGATGAGTAAATTGTATTTGTTAAAATGATTTCTTCATAACAGATTTATTATGATGTCCTACCTTGGAATCTACTTAATCATGTGAATATATTTAAAATGTTATTGCAATGGTAAGTATTGCAAGATATCAAACCACCTAGACAAGACAAAATTTTCACACCTACAATGTGCATTATGCAATGTCATTTCCCTCTTTATATGTAGTGCGATATGACCGACCAGATCCAATAATAACTATATATTTTAAAGAACGTACATGTCGTAACATAAACACATTACGTCACGCCCAAAATATACGCATAAACGCATTATATCACATATAAAGTGCAATGATATTGGAAATCATATAAAAAACAAACCCAAATATTTTCTGGTATTTCAAAATTTAAATAAGGTTAATTACTCAAGTCATTCTCATGCCAATGATCAGGCAAACCTTGTGCCGCCTCTGAGCAATTAGTTAGCAACTTTACCATCTGGTCATTACATGATGTATACACCTTGTCTAATTAACCTGTACCAATTATGATATTTGGTCATGGTGGTTTTAAAACAAGATTAAAAATTTCAGTAGTATCATGTGAAAGGGAAACAAAAACTAAGGATTTAGTCCAATAATATGTCCTGTACTGTTCATTAGTGTGGAAGGAGTAGACCGAATAAGAAAAATGCATAACTAAAACTTAGAAAGAGACACAGCTCTTGAAAAAGCAAAAAAAAAAAAAAAAAAAAAAAAAAAAAAAAAAAAAAAAAAAAAAATCCCCCACACACTTCCCTAATGTTTCAAATTCCCTAACAACCATGCATAAATACATGCTGCTTTTAGGCTTAACAAAATCTCATAAAAATGTTGAGAAATATGACTCTGGATGATAAACAGTATTTGTATACGAGCAAAACCAAAATGGGTTGAAACAAATTGCAACATATGTACAAGCCTTAATTAATCGACGGGTTTTACATTCCCGTCAAGAATATTGCACTTACAGTGACAAGGGTTTTTCTTGCCACTCAAAGGGTCTGGTAAAAGGACCCATTTCCAAAGACAAAAAGTGCATATTTAAAAATCTCATATTTTCCAATTGGCTTTATTTATGCATTAATTACTTATGCAGAGGGCACTATCAAGATTTACGGACTGCCCGAGGGCGAGTATTCGGACCAACATTTTGATATGGCCCAAGCCGCAGGTGAGGGTCATATCAAAATGTTGGTCCGAATACTCGCCCCGAGGGCAGTCCGTAAATCTTGATAGTGCCCTCTGCACAAGTAACTAAAGCTTTTATTGCATTGACCCCATTTCTATTTCCCTTCCAAGTTGCTAACTTCGTTAGAGTGGGGAGTAAAAGCAAAACATTAATATAACAACAATAAATTTAATGTTCAGTTTCTTTTTAAATGAAACAACACAAATCTATATAAATATTAAATACAATATCCAATGTATAGTTATAACTCGTAACATTCAATACCGAATATGGACCGCTCGGTCGTGTATGGACCGGTCCATACACTGTGTATGGACCGTTCGGTCTTATACACTGTATTACTTTTATCATTTTCTCAGATTTCGACCAATCAAATTAATTGTTACAGATGTGATATGCAATAAATGTTTATAATAACCTGCAATTACACTTATGGTGATATGTATTCTATATATGTCTAGTTAAAGGGATTCAACTTGTTTTACCAGAAATTCTTACTCACAGTACGTATTATTAAAAGATGTCAAAATGAGTAAATCATTTTTTATTTTTTCATTTTTCCAAAATGTCGATTTGTTGGTTGTTTTTTTCCAATTCTATTCATTCCAATGTCCCTTTTCCAAAAAAGCCAAAAAAATTCCCTGATTGAGATGACACCAGTTACAGATGAGGTGGCAGAGTTTTGCCGTGCACCCATTGCTTTTTAACATGCTATGCCTGTCATGACACGGGTCATCTGTTAATAAGGTTTCTTCCTAAAGACCCAAACCACTGAAGTAGCTCAGTTGGTAAAGTCGCTCCGAAAGTTGAAAGTCGTGGGTTTGAACCCCCAGCCGTGTCTGAACCAAGACTTAAGAGTGGGTAGATTTTTCTCTTGCCAAGCACTCGGCATTATGAAATGGAAGTCACGGTTCTTTCGGATGGGAACTTAAAATAAGAGAGGTCCCGTGTCACGGTGGGCTTGGCACGTTGCTGTATAAAGCCATAAGCGCAACGCACAGGCAAAATTTCTGCACCTTCGCCTAAAGCTGGCGACGTCTCAATATAAGTGAAATATTCTTGATTGGGACGTTAAACACTATTACTCAACTCGACTCCAATCAAAACTGTGGTATATTTATGTTCTTAAAATAAATAAATATCTCCATTTTTATCTTATTATTCAAATAAATGGTGGTTGGTTTTCGATGCTTATTTTCAGCCTTTCTATTGCATATTAATAAGGAAACCTGATAAAGAATTCTAATTTTAATTACATTTCCAAAAAAGTCTTATTATCGGTTACCGTGCCAACAGATCTACATCTAATATGCATAAATAGGTAAACAGCCATTTAAATATTGTGAACATATATTCTAACTGAATACGTTTCATTGAATAGACAAAAAAGAAATTATTTCATTGTAACATATAACTTTTATTTCAAATCTTAACTCTGGTATGCTTTTACTTTATAATGAAAAATATTAATTAATGCACCATGATTCAAGGTTTTACAAATAAATGTATGTTTTCAAAGCTGATTTACAGTGTTTCATTTTTACATTTCAGTAAAGAGTTGATTGTGTTCGTGTCTTTTCAATAAAATGTCGATATCGCGATAGGTTGCCATGGCAATTGGTCAAACATTTCATTTTATGCAAATATAGGTAAAATCATTTAAATAGTGTTTCTGGGCCGTAATTTAACTAAAAAATATGTTCCTATTGTAAATTTACATTGATGGTACAAAAGAAGAACTTCTTCATTGTAAAATATATCATCAATACTCATAAACGTGATTGCTGATGTGACGTTAAACAACATTCAACCAACCAACCTACTAGGTGTACTTATACGAGTAAAATTTTGCCTATATGCAAAGTTGTTCATACGACAAAATTTGCATATGTAAGTAAATTTACATATGAGTAAAAATACTTAGGTATGCAATTCTCGCCGTATAAATGGAGCAATTGTTTCAGCTTGCAATAAAAATTTGCAACAACGTTTTAAATAAATCAACCCCTGGAATCTGTTTCAGTTAAAAAAAAACATATGATCTAAAAATATAATATTGAATAAGAACAACGATTGAATTATATTATTTATTTTATTTTTTTATATTTGCTATTGTATACAAATTATCACAACAAACATGCATTATTATTAGTAAAACACAACATGTTAAATATATTCATATTAATTTCTTTGTACAGAATCGTCAACATTGAAGCACTAATACATTAATTCTAAAGCATGATACCAAACCCTTTTTCCAATCAATTGTCGTACATAACGATGTCTTGTTCAACATTAAACGTCTTTTGATTTCCCCTTAATTATGTCACTTCCTTATGTTGTCAGTGCGCCTCTTTCAAAATGAAAGAATCCGCCAAAACACTGATACATCATGAGCCGAAAGAATCCGCCAAAAATACTGATACATCGTGAGCCCAAAATAAATCTATTTAGCACTATTTGAACGCATTGAAGAAATATTACTTTAGTCTGTTAGTTGATTAAAATAATAAACGATTTGATTTTCTGGTCCGTCGCTGTTCGTCTGCTGTCCATGACTTGGATTTGGCACGGAAATGACGTAGGTCATGGCTATGGTCGTTGTGTAGCATAGGTTTGTATTCTTGTGGTTCACATAAATTCTACAAAAAAACCATTAAAAACATGAGATTGAGATAGAAATAGTTTGTGATTTCAATATATTATATTTCAGTTTTTGCGTAAACACTAACGCTCCTAGTCCAGCAATGAAAACAGTGCAAAATATAAATGTAGCCAAATTGATAAAATACTGGTAATAAAACTTGTATTAAATATTCTATAGTTACCAGTAAATAAATGCCTCTCTTAACCCGACTTTTACTTTTTAATTATATAATGATTTATTGAAAATGCTCAAATAGATTTTGTAGAATAACTTTTAAATGAAGGACATATAAATGCTTCATGAAACATCCACTGACAAAATGCAAAGGTAGCCAATGACAAAATTAGCGTGCTCTAATTTTCAACCTCGAATATCAGAACCATGCAAAAATCCCTATACCTTACCTTAAAAATGTAGAAGAAATCTTTATAACCTCCTGATAATAGATATATTTCTGGATAGTGTAGGCTGGGTAGTTATCACTGTTTATCTCCCTGTCCTTATTTCTCAGAAATCTGCTCCTGTAAAACAAACAATAAATGTTGATGTACGAGATGTAAGTGCGGTTTGCTGTTTTTACGTGGTACGCCTAATGTAGAATAATTATTTCAATTGGATATGGAATCATATCCGTTTACGTTTTCACGTAAAAACGACGGTATTCCGGGAATTCTGACGTAAATGTAAAACGTCAAGGGATATTGATCCACGTGGTACGCGGCGAACTGCATCAAGTTAACAATATAAATGAAAACTTCTTTTCATTACATCGAAAATTTTAAAACTTGTGGGCAAATAAGATTTCTTTTGAAACGTCTAGACTCATTACAATATAAATATAAAAGTTAAGGAATGAGTGCTTAATGTCCCCGTTAAGATATTGAGGCGGTCAGTTCAGGTGAGGTAAGCGAACTGACACTTTCTCATACTCATACTATAATCTACCTTCAATCTCACCTAAGCGGCGAGAGTCACGGTGATTCGTAAGTTGGTACTTCAGTCCAGTTAGCCACTGAAGGCCTAAAGTGAATGTGCCACAGGATAAAATTATGTAGGTTTGGTCCAAACAACCTCACAAACTCCAAAGTCCCAATACTTTTAAAACAAACAAGCTGGTGTGTGCAAGTGCTACTGAAATGATTAATTATTTCTTAACGATCGGTTTCAATTTGAGAAGCAGGCACAACTGGGATTACAATTTGAATCCTAAGGCATAGTTCTTTGATCATCATGCATAAGTGAATACTTACATCTTTGGTCCTCTCTCTGAAGAAAATTCACAATGAAATATCAGTACGTCTGGTTTCTTTCCAAGAACATTGCTGTTCAGTAACTCTAAAACACTTTCTTTTGTGTACCTATTCTCTGCTCCCTAAAAATTAGAAATACAATTAAAAACATTATTGATATTTTTTAAAAACTTAATTATGTCTTCGATTAAATCTAGAAAGAAAATCATTAAATGCAATCGTTGATTCGTTATGGTACAAGTTATCATATTCAACTAATATGGCTTCAAATTGTTCATTTAGATTACCAGTAATTATTTTCATGTCAAGACTGAAAAAGTGTCGGAGACATGCAGTAGGATAGCCAACCCGGCCAGCGCATTGATTCATCAAACAAAATTTCACGCGCAGACAAAGTGAAAAAATTGTCAAAAATTTGAATTCACTCGAGGCGGTAAAATTACATAATATTTATTTCACTGCGAGTTTTTAATACTATTTGTAGTATTTTATCGTCTTTTGAGGACAAAAGTAAGTCATTAAAGACGATTTTTATCAAAGTCGGTGAGAATTTAACAATTTAAATCGTAATTGAATGTGAGGCACCGGCGAAAAATTGAAAATTGAAACTTTAAAAAATATCATTCTGTGTACACAGTTCCTCATGCACCAAAAATGTTTTTACATGAACGGAAAGAACTTTTTCTCACGGTTATTTTGATGTATAATTTGTCAAATAATTTTCTTTACACAAAAAACGTACCAGTTTCAAATGTCGAAAAAATCGATGACATTGCCGGATTCTCGATCATGGGCCGCCCCCTTTCCGGCTAATTTGACACAGAAAAAATGCTAAGACAGCTTCCTTATTGTATGTAATGTATAAATTTGATAATCGAGAGACGCTGTGGAGTATTTTTGTTGAAATAAAGTAAGTTTTTCCTTAAAAATATTGTATTTTCGCTCCATTTCTCGTCTAATCTGCCGATTTTTTGGAACTACTTCCAGTCGGACATATTTGATTAGCCTTCGTCCCGCTTCGATCACAATTTTAGCATACAGAAAATGTCATTGTGTATTTTGGACAAAATAGTCAAGCTTTTTTGCCTTATTTGTCATGTATGATCGATCTGCATGGCTGTCGAACACATTAGATACGCATGTGTTCTAATTTTACCCATATGGACTCGGGATCTGTGCCAATACAGTGTACAGTGCAACCTGCTCATGTAGGGCTAGTTAGGGACTCAGAATTACTGAAAATTACCAACTGATTTTGCTTTGCTGGCAAAATATAAACAGGACCTGTCTGTCATATCAGTACATATCATTGGATAAATAAGCTAACATCCGAAAAAAGGGTTAGACTGGATTTTTCTTTATGAAATATTTCCCAAAATGAGGAAACATCTCCCATGTTAGTTTAGCCAGAGTCAACACAACATTGGTCTTTATTATTTAAATTTTTGTTTCTGTTCTGATGCCAATAACCCCGGCATTATTATTTTGGTACAATTTAGACATGAAAAATTGATTATTTTGCTTCATTAAAAGTTTAAGTCAACTTGACATAGCACAAATAACATTTAAAATAGACTATGTGGAAGTAGGGAATAGGAAAAGTTAATACTAATCATGACTTGGTTAAAAATTTAACTCCTTATTATAATTATTAAATACAGATCTGTAAAATATTTAGGAATTTCAGTAATTTCTGTAAAATTGTAAAATTCTGATAAATAAATACCACCTTCTTTCAGGAAAATTCATGGGAACTGGTTTGATAATAACATTAAGAAATAAGTTGATGCAAATGCAGTGAAATCCATGACACAGTGGATCCAAATGGGCATTATTAGTTTGAACGAATTCAAAATAATTGTAACACATGGGCCTATTCCAGATTTATTGATTTATCAGTTAAATTTAGAATTGATTGGTTGGTATACACACTCCATTCAAGATTATTTCACTTATAATCAGGTAAATGAGATTAAGGGGGAAACTAAGTACAGGGATGAAGATTTGCAGGGGCCCAGTAGCCAATGGCTTCTAAAATCCAGTGTGGGTCACTTAATGTTTACACATTTAAGCCATTTATTACTGTTACAAATTCTTTTATGAAGTGAGCTGGCCCCAAACTCAAAATAGTTAGGCTTCATCCCTGAGGTAAAACACCCCTCAACAAGAGAACTGGCAAACTTTCTGACATAGTAAGATTTTAACCTATGCTGTTACCTTTATGCCACACTTTACAAGGGTGCATGAAAAGCATTTCATGTGGTAAAAAAGAGGTATTCAGTATCAAGAGAAGCATTCAATTCATAAATGTGTAATGGTATATAATTCCAAGTATGTTAAGGATATTGCTATGTGTTGATTTTTTAATTCTATATAAAATGAAACATTCATAAATGTCTGATGATATCTAGTTCCTAGTGTATTAAAGATATTGTTATGTTTTAATTTTACATGAAATGAGACATTCAACATTATTACAATTTACAAAGTTGATTTAGTCACACATAATACATTTTTCTTTGTAAAATGTTCCATTATGTGTAAACAGTAATAACCATGAGTGTTCATTCTAGGATTTTTTCAGATGGGTTCATTTCTAATAAATTTCCTCTAATAACAAGTTTAATAACATCAATAAATTTGCATACATCTAATGTTTGATGTGACTTGTAGTCTTTTAGGCTGATGTAAAAGCTTTTGTAATGAAGTATTTAAAAGTTTCATATAATGTAGCTTTTATATATGACAATGCTATCAAATATTTTGAACTTGCATTTGAAATCTAATTTCAAATGTGGCCCACTATGGCCTTTACAATGGTGACATTTGGCAAAATAAAGGATCAACAGCCCCTTTCTAGAATGAACACTGCCATATGATCCCATAGTTTTTGATTTATTTGTAAATGATTTATCTATTTATCACAGCCAGAACAACTAGAAAGTACCTGTTCCCCATAAAATCACCTATTTGTGTAGTTTCTAAATTATATTTGATAATTTAGACTATTTTAGTCCTTTTAAATGCTATTATGGCCCACTTGTCATTCATTTAACAAACAACAATATGACAAAACTATCTGCCTGTTCATAATTTTTTTTAACTTTTTAGTAATTCAATATCTTTTATTTTTTAAATGTTAATGTTGTTCATATAAAAATATTTGTTTTATTTTTCCAAAAAATATCTGAGGTTGCTTTCCATGGTACCCATGCCACATTTCATGTTAGTACCTTGAGGAAAGACAAAATGAAACTTATTTTGATCTCTTTTTATGTATTTACCCTATTTATCATCACTAACCTGCTCAACATACTGTGTCCCAGCTCTAATTTATTTCTCTGTAGAATGTCTGGTTATTTATTTATTTATTTATTTATTAACTGCTGACATATTGTGTCCCAGCTCTAACTTATTTCTCTGTAGAATTTCTTATTTATTTATTTATTTATTTATTTATTTATTAACTGCTGACATATTGTGTCCCAGTTCTAACTTATTTCTCTGAACAATTTCTGATTTATTTATTTATTTATTTATTTATTTATTATTTATTAACTGCTGACATATTGTGTCCCAGCTCTAACTTATTTCTCTGTAGAATTTTTTATTTATTTATTTATTAACTGCTGACATATTGTGTCCCAGTTCTAACTTATTTCTCTGAACAATTTCTGATTTATTTATTTATTTATTTATCTAATAATTATTTATTTATTTATCATCTCTAACCTGCTCATGCTGCTAGACATTTTGTAACCTGCTCAACATACTGTGTCCCAGCTCTAACTTATTTCTCTGTAGAATTTCTTATTTATTTATTATTTATTTATTTATTTATTTATTTATTTATGTAGGCCCTATTTATTTTTCCTGTTGGGGTCCTAAAGTATCTCCATCAACAAACACATGTCATATGATGTGTGCCAGATGAGGATGCCTGTTGAAAAAAAATCGATAAATACAGTACAGACATGTACAAAGTTTAGCACCCAGCTAACGCAGACAGCCTATATTGGTTCCTCGTTTGGTGTTTATATCGACAGCAGTTGCCATCTATCTCTCAGCAGCTTTTCGACCGCTACCTTTCCATACCTTGGGCACTCGGCAGTCGAGCTTTGACTTCTTTTGGTTTGCTTAGTGTTAAACTTTCGACAGGTCTGTACTGTACATTGCGTGTACTGTGTATACAGTAGACAGTTGACCTATATATTTGACACGGGGAACGTTGTTTACGTCATTACGTTGGAACAATGTTTATCAAGGTCGCAGCCATATTTGTTTTCATTGACAACAAGACGTACTGAAATCATGCTGTTGGATTTTTGCGATTTTCGCATATTTAACCCTCATGCACCAGGTACGATAATTTACTGGCGTATAATACAATAATTTTCTGACATTGTATTAAAATTTCTTGGAAAAGTATTCTTTACACAAAAAACGTACCAGTTTCAAAAATGGAGAAGAAATTTCTGTTGATTTCCAAAAAAATCGGTTATCGTCGGGATATCAGTAATTTTAAGTAAATGTGGCGTTTTATCTCGGACTTTTTGATACATGTAGAAAGTTTAGTTAATTCCTCACACGCTTGCATCATATTCGTAGCTAGAAATGTTAATTTTATGGTATAAAAACGATTCTGAAAATGGCGAATTTTTTTCGGGTTCAGACACTTGCCAAAAAGTAATCCCTTTTTATTTACCGCGGAAGGTCTCAAATTTTAAAACCAACGCACAATTTGGACTTGGCTATCCTACTGATGAATTTCTCCATTAGAACGTAGATAATAAGTTTTGAATTACACGTCATTATTTCGATGACTGTATAGTTCTTATAGAAACAATTTTATCCTGAGACATATTGGCTACATTTAAATTTAACTAAACACACGAGGTTGTGAGCGCTAGACAAGTATAGACCATTTTAATTTTGTATGGGGCTAATTCCCAGAAACCCAGATCACTCTTACCTTTATATGTCCACCATCAAATTCATATGGGTATCTACAATCAACGATTTTGTAACTATTGATGACGCCACTATATTTTCCTGTTAGAATGTCCGCCATCTGAAATGAAAATCATTTTGATTAATTATATGTATATATTTTATGTTAGAAGTAGTCTATAAATATACAACACAAACTAAGTAGTCCTTTATTGTAAATTAGCGAGACAAAAGTCAGTGTCTCTCCGTATTGCCGTTTAAATGATTAAATCCGAAGGCAGGGTGTATGCTACACAACCACACAATTTGGTGCAAAAATAATCTCTGTGTCGAAAACTATCCTGGATAAATTCAAACCCGATAGTTTTATGTTCCTTTCACTAACAATTTTGATTTCAAATAAGACGGGTGTAGCTAGCTTAACAGGAGATGCTTGCACTTCCGGAGCACCCGGCCTAACTTCCTTGTTGAAAGTTCACTTAATTTGCTTAGTTTCAGTCAAAGTTTTTATTTTGTTTTGGATTGTGATTGAACAGGAACTGGTCTGTTTGTTTATTTTTATACATACAGTGTAACAAATTGTTCCTGTTTATTTTATATGCATGTATAATAGATATAATATATAACTTACAGTTTCTGGTGATATACATTTCAGATCCTGGTGTTTTCCTCTAATAGTTGGCAATCTGTATGTTCTGGAGCCATCACTGACAAGATCAGATTCATCACCAACACGACCAAGTACGTGTTCAATAGCTGTGTCGATATTTATAGGTTCATCCTAAAATAAAAGGTATATTACTTAATTTGCATCATTCAATTTTTAATTTTTAATTTTAATTGTCATCAGTTAAAATATTGTCGTCAATGTAATCTGAATTAAGAGGCAAAATGATAAAAACGAGATTTGATATTAATTGGTCAAATAATCAGTCATAAGAAAGCTCAGTTCTATTGAGATGTCTTCTTCTTTTTGCTCATATCAATCTGAACATCAAGTCTTACATGTGGAATGCAATATTTTATTTCATTACTTCCACATCCCTGAACACCCGTCCTCCCTTTCCTACCGACAGTTTGTGCGTCTTAATTACTTAAACTGCTTTTAATTTATTATATGTACAGACATGTTGCGTGTTCGATTGCAAACTACCTACAGTTGAATTTTATCGAGAAATTCGAACATTGAATGGTGAGCTTTTGACCAGATACAATTTCACAGGCATCATTATCATAAAGTTGTTCCTGAATTAGCATTTATTCATTTCTAAGATGTCAACAATAACATGTTCATTTGAAATACATGTACCTGCAGTCAAACATATCGACAAATAGAGTTTTATTATAGAATTCACAAAGTTATTTCTTACCCCGAATGACAAGGCCTTTGTCAATGGTCTGCTGATTCTTCTCTTTGGTACTTTCTTCTGTCTTTTGTGTATAGAGCTACTGTTTTCTTTGAAAATCATATCAAGTGGTCGTTTTAATTGAGCAAAGGAATACATGTCTGACGGTGTATCTACCAAACGGCTCTATAAGTAAAGGAATGATATAAATAAATAAATAAATAAATAACATTTAATCTTTAAAAAAAAAGAGAAAAAAAACATGTTTATACTGTTAAACTTAACAGTATAATTGAACTTTCAAATAAACCACATTCATGAAATAGACCTTTTACATTCTTTGAAATTTGAAGAAAGCATATATATAAACAACGGAAACGATGTTATCTCGTCTGAATAAGAGCATTAAAAAAATAAGTTTCGAAATACTTTCTGTTGATGAGACTATTCCACCATTTACTCTAACAAAATTCCCCTATTTTAACAAGTGTAATTTTACCTGTGATAAGTTTTTATCATTTTCTTTCTTTTCTTCTTTCAATCCATTACCTTTCTCTATTTGAATATAAATATCATCGTCCATTCCGAGTCCAGAATCCTCATCCATAGTTAATGGTGACACCTCTCTCTTTATCACTGGAGTGATATTGTCAGCATAACTGTCATTTGCCGGTACGCATTTTCCAGGCGTGAATATGGTCAAAGGGGAAAACTGGAATGAATGAATGAATGAATGAATGAATGAATGAATGAATGAATGAATGAATGAATGAATGAACTATATTTTTTCAGACACATGTTAGCAGTTCATTGAGTCCATTTTACAATTGTTGCGTTATTTTAGCTCTTAGAATGTGTATCTTCGTTTTTATGTAAACGGACCAATGGAGCAAATATCTTCCTTATTTTATAAATACGAGCAAATGAATGAATGATTGATTGATTGATTGATTGATTGATTGATTGATTGATTGATTGATTGATTGATTGATTGATTGATTGATTGATTGAATGATTGATTGAATGAATGAATGAATGAACTTACCTCATCAAACATCCCATTGTCTTGAAATAGAGACACTCTGTAAATAAACAAAAATAAAAATATGGATCAATTTTATTCAATGAAAAGTTTCATTATTTAATTTTTAAAATAGATAAATTATCACCACTTCAACATTTTGGTTGTTATAAGAACAGAACAAAACTTGATGCTTAAAGTCGGTTTTAGTAATACAACTTATTTGTCATAAAAGCTATACATGTACATAATAATTTCAGTGTTAAAAACTGAATAACTTTTTCATTATTTAGAAGATGGCAATTTAAGATAATGTTCATATTAAAACTCTATGGGTTTTTTTAATTTCCAAGTTGTAGAATAATTAATTAACGTGATATGTACCTGGCTTTTCTAAGATTTTTCCGTCTGTTCATTACAGGTGTGTCTGAAAAACTCAAATCCATTATTTCTTCGAAAAAATATTTAAAATTTCCTTTATGGCTTTGCAGACTAGATGTGGTTTGTTCAAAGTTATGAAATCAAATGATACAATTTGACTGATCTTTCTGGTTTATATACAAGTGTCCCAAAAATAATCAGACATGTACTCCAAATTATATTGTTTAATCAGCTATAAAAATCGATTAAATTTTTTATTTTTTCTCTGAGGTGATCAAGATAGGCCTTGCACAAACTACTCCACACCTAAACTGTCAACACGTGCCTGAATAACTGCCAGGTAAGGTAGAAGTTTGCTCAGTCAAACTGGTCCGTCTTAATTGCTATAAGTGGGTTTAAGAAAACTGTGTCCATAGTCCAAACAGTCTAGATAGTAACTTGACTTCCAGGCTTCTTTACGGTACATACCTACTTAATTTTATACTCACCTGTTTTGAAAAGACTCGTTAATTTTACTAATTATCATTAAAGATAATCAGTTATTTTTGAATAGATAGAAGGAATACTCGTTTTGAATTGAACTGTGAAAGTCATAATTACATTCACAACTTTTAACACAATTGGTGTTTATGGAGATTTATATCATGTCTATGGTATTGACTATATTTTGGATAGGAGTATCGTGTCAGTTTTTATCTTCTAGTCTTGATTTTCGGAGCAATTTCTTAAAATGAATGAGAAAATAAATTAAATTTACCAGTCTCCATGCCAAACGTCTCTGGTTTTATTTATTTATTTATTTATTTATTTATTTATTTATTTATTTATCTATCTATCTATCTATCTATCTATCTATCTATCTATCTATCTATCTATCTATCTATTTATTTATTATAGATAACTTTATTTATTTATTTATTTATTATAGATAACTTAAATTAAAAATATCAAATAAATAAAATTTTAAAAATCCGATAGAATACAAGAATCTCTGATATATATAATTGATGAAGGTATTGATTTGTTCATATACCGGTATGTAGTTGTTCAAAACTAAGTTGTTGTTCTTTTTAGGAACTAGCTGAAGATTCGATTCTTATTAATTTGTATCCTTTTTGTACTGACTATTTCTGATTCAAAATTTCAATAAAAATCCATTCCAGATTATCACAGAAACTGCCCCTCTTATTGTGAAAATATGTTTACAATCTCTCTCTCTCTCTCTCTCTCTCTCTCTCTCTCTCTCTATCTCTGCGTTTGCACAAAAACTGTCAAATTAGTTATATGGTAAAGTTATAATATGTTATGTTATGTCATTTTTTGCTTAGTATTTTTTTAAGTTTCATTTAGCTGCGTGTTAGTGCTGTCATATACTATTTTTTGAATGTATTTTATGATTAAATTTAAAAAAAAAGGTATATGACAGTGCTAATGTTATCTTACTCTAAACGGCCAGCATTTAAATTGTGAAGTCACGTTATATGTAGTATAATTTGTTGCTTTGTTGTGTTCTTGATTACCGACATTGATCCTCGCCATGTATATATTTTCCGTGAGTTATATAGTGCACCAAGTTTAGCAAACTAAACAGGAGTAGCTTACCCTTCCGGAGCATCCGGCCTCACTTCCCTGGTGGAAGTTCGCGTGTTTAACCTAACTTTTAAATTTCAAAGTTTTTACTTTGCTTCTGGATTGTGATTCGGACATGGATTGGTATGTTTGTTTTTGATTGACCGAGTCGTTTGGCCTTTGAATAGACATATCAATTGCATAATTTAGGAACTTTATAAAGTTGATTTATACGGATAGATGACAGTTATACTGGGTACTGAGTTTTAATGAAACAAGCTGTCTTACCCAATCTAATATTCAAATTATAGTTTGACGGTCAAACGACCAGGCCTAACTTTACGCACTATACAAGCTACGACGGGAGGTCAAAAAGTTCATAGAACGGTGTATATATTGCCGCAACAAACCATACATATTATTATTATTTTTCAATATCGTCCCCATTTACCCCAATGCACTTAGCCCACCTTTCTTTCAGACTGTCTATACCTTTGAAATAGAAGTCTTCGGTTTGGTCCTGAAACCATGCCTCTGTGGCAGCCTTAAGTCCATCATCATTAGGAAATCTGATTCCCCATAAATGGGATTTCAAATTTCTAAATAGGAAATAATCACTGGGTGCCAAATCGGGACTGTAGGGTGGGTGATTAAGTTGTTCGAACTTGGATTCACGAATCGCTGCTTGTATGGGGCGCCGTTTTACTATTTATTCACTATTTAGTGATATCAATAATTCGATTTTTTTAAAATCCATAATTCGATTTTTTGATATCCATAAATCGATTTATTGATATCACTAATTCGTCCTTATTTTTTGATACCAATAATTTGATTTATGGATATCAATAATTCATTTATTGATATCCATAAATCGAATTATTGATATCACTAATTCGATTTATGGATATCTAAAAATAAGGACGAATTAGTGATATCAATAAATCGATTTATGGATATCAAAAAATATTTGCAATATTCTTGAAAATAACGAATTCTCTCCATTATGGCGCTGCGGAGAGGGAGAAATTATTTAAGTTTTCCGATTTATTGATATCCATAAATCGATTTATTGATATCACTAATTCGTCCTTATTTTTGGATATCAATAAATCGAATTAGTGATATCCATAATTCGATTTATTGATATCAATAAATGAATTAGTGATATCAATAAATTGAATTAGTGATATCCATAAATGCAAATTATTGATATTCATAAATCGAATTATAGATATCACTAATTCGATTTATGCCAAAAATCGAATTATAGATATCAATAAATCGAATTATTGATATCAATAAATATTTATTGATATCATTAAATATTAATGGATATCAATAAATCGAATTATTGATATCCATAAATGATTTATGGATATCACTAAATAGTGAATACATTGTAAATAGTAAAACGGCGCCCCATATGCTTGTGCAATCCTTGACTTGTACACAGGAGCATTGTCGTGAAGAAGCAAAACCCCTCGGATCAACTTTCCCCTCCTTTTTAATTTAATAGCAGCTTTCAGCTGCTTCATTAGATCATCATAGTAAGCCCCAGTGATTGAGATTCAAGCAGGTGTATAATTGATTAACAGAACACCCTTAGAATCCCAAAACACAGTGGCCGTGACTTTGCCAGCTGATGGTTGGGTTTTGAATTTCTTTGGTGGGGTGAGCCAGGATGCTTCTATTGCGTGGACTCTTTTTTTTTTTTTTTTTTTTTTTTTTGCTTTCTGGGTCCCAATGATGAATCCCTGTTTCATCACCAGTTACTAAACGTAAATGGAAGCTCTCCGGGTTATCATTATAAATGCCAAGAAGCTCCCGACTTAACTGGAGTCTTTGGAAGCGATCCTGCACATTAAGGTTTCTGGGGACCCATCTTGCGGATACTTTTGACATCCCAATATGCTGGTGGATAACCGTGTATACACTTCCATGTGAAATGTCACACTCCCTAGCTATGTCATCAATCCTAATTCGACGATCATTCATGATGAGGGTCTCCAAAGACGTGACAATTTCCTTTGTGATGGCATAAGCTGGCCGACCTGACCGTGGGTCATCCTTCAGTGAGGTGTGCCCACGTTTAAATTCAGCTGACCATTTTGCCACTGTGGAATAGGCAGGACCACTGTCATCGTGGCGTGATAGGCGTGGCACGGAGAAAAAGTTTCATTTTTCTGAAATTTCACCTAGTTTCGCCCTACAAAATGTAAAAAAACCCTTAAACATTCAATCAATCAACTCAATTTTACAAATCAAATTCGAGTAAGTCGGTCAATTATATAGGCTATTTTTTATGATAGAAAACACACTACTAACATGAAATATCACTTACTTTAATTCAATTTTTTATACTTATACCTTTAATTTATCAAGATATTACATTTTCATATTTGTGCACGCGTCCGTCAAGGAAAAATACTAATCCATGTCCAAATGACAGTCCAAAAGCAAAGTAAAAACTTTAAAAGCTGTCAAATTAAGTTAAACACGTGAACTTCCACCAGGGAAGTGAGACCGGGTGTTTCGGAAGGGTAAGTACTCCCTGTCTATCTAGCTACACCCGCCACGTATAAAATAATAAGAAACACGGCATACATAAAACAACACTTCATTAAAAAAAACACATTTTTTAAAGTCAGATTGACTTTTTTTACATTTCCTTCAATTTGTTTCTTTTTTTTCTTACACTTTCCTCCAATTGTTGTCAAATATCGGTAAATATACATCTCGAAAATTTAAAACTATCTCTGTTGATACCGGTACTGGCATGCAGTTTTATTTAATGTTGTCATGCTATAATTGTTTTGGTTGTCACAGTTCGCCATTGTAATAGGAATCTGGACCCGTCTTGGCAGCAATTAGGGCCCGAATGTTCAAAGCTTCGAGTAGTCTTTCCAAAATATTTAGTAAAATCCATTATTAATACAATGAATTGGTTTAAATCGCTTCTAAATGATAATAGGAAATTTTTGCATCAACTTTTTCGTTGACATTTTATAAACTACAGAATCTTTGAACACTCGGGTCCTGATAGTGGTTTTTAATTTTCTTCCCCAAACACATGAGCACATCACTGTTATTATTTTCTATCGAACTATTGCCAAAATCTAGCGCTGGTCTAACGTCTATAAAATATGTTCCCGCATCCATGTCTCTGTTTAAAATAAAATAAAAATACACGATAAACTATGTGGACATGATGTCAATATAACGGGTTTAAATATCCCGAAGTCTGGCGTTCTATAACAAATGCAAGAGACATTATTGCACGTTTAGGTACCACTACTACTTATTATAAAGCCGTAAGTTGGATTGTTAAGACACAGAACCACACCACTATCAGTGGGTAAATTGTTAGAACAAAAGCCACACAACCATGTAGTGGATAGATTGTTGAGACACAGAACCACACCACTATAAAGTGGGTAAATTGTTAGAACAAAAGCCACACAACTATGTAGTGGATAGATTGTTAAGACACAGAACCACACCACTATCAGTGGGTAAATTGTTAGAACAAAAACCACACAACTATGTAGTGGATAGATTGTTAAGACACAGAACCACACCACTATACAGTGGGTAAATTGTTAGAACAAAAGCCACACAACTATGTAGTGGATAGATTGTTAAGACACAGAACCACACCACTATACAGTGGGTAAATTGTTAGAACAAAAACCACACAACTATGTAGTGGATAGATTGTTAAGACACAGAACCACACCACTATACAGTGGGTAAATTGTTAGAACAAAAGCCACACAACTATGTAGTGGATAGATTGTTAAGACACAGAACCACACCACTATCAGTGGGTAAATTGTTAGAACAAAAACCACACAACTATGTAGTGGATAGATTGTTAAGACACAGAACCACACCACTATACAGTGGGTAAATTGTTAGAACAAAAGCCACACAACTATGTAGTGGATAGATTGTTAAGACACAGAACCACATCACTATGCAGTGGGTAAATTGTTAGAACAAAAACCACACAACTATGTAGTGGATAGATTGTTAAGACACAGACCCACATCACTATGCAGTGGGTAATAAATTGTTAGAACAAAAGCCACACAACTATGTAGTGGATAGATTGTTAAGACACAGAACCACACCACTATGCAGTGGGTAAATTGTTAGAACAAAAGCCACACAACTATGTAGTGGATAGATTGTTAAGACACAGAACCACACCACTATCAGTGGGTAAATTGTTAGAACAAAAGCCACACAACTATGTAGTGGATAGATTGTTAAGACACAGAACCACATCACTATGCAGTGGGTAAATTGTTAGAACAAAAGCCACACAACTATGTAGTGGATAGATTGTTAAGACACAGAACCACACCACTATCAGTGGGTAAATTGTTAGAACAAAAGCCACACAACTATGTAGTGGATAGATTGTTAAGACACAGAACCACACCACTATGCAGTGGGTAAATTGTTAGAACAAAAGCCACACAACTATGTAGTGGATAGATTGTTAAGACACAGAACCACATCACTATGCAGTGGGTAATAAATTGTTAGAACAAAAGCCACACAACTATGTAGTGGATAGATTGTTAAGACACAGAACCACACCACTATGCAGTGGGTAAATTGTTAGAACAAAAGCCACACAACTATGTAGTGGATAGATTGTTAAGACACAGAACCACACCACTATCAGTGGGTAAATTGTTAGAACAAAAACCACACTACTATGTAGTGGATAGACTGTTAAGACACAGAACAACATCGCATTGAAGTGGATATCATTTTGTCTTTATGCACTGTGCCTTGATAACCAACGGTCTCACAATGTGATGAACTCTCTAATTATGGGCTATAATCCTAAATTGGTTTTTTTTGTCACCCTTTTGATGTTGAATGTTCAAATATTGCTAATGACGTCTCTTACAAAACATGTAAAACTAATATGGTTGCCATATGTATATACTAACTTTTGAATGTTTTTTTTATAAAAAATACACATGTGACATATGTATTTTGCTATCTTTAGAGTTTGGAGATATATGTTTTATAATGTTTTATCCGATTTTTCGTCAAAACGTTTTCATACTTACTTATTTGTGAAGAGGCTTTCTTTTTATCCCTGATTCTCTTGTCCTGTTTCTTCATTCTACCAAGGAAATTTGTAGGATCAAACAATCCATCATCTCCTGATCTTGTGAGTGAATCTAAAACTCTATCAACTTCTCTAAGTATGATGTGGTCTTCACTATTGGAAGAAAACATGTCTGGAGTCCTTCTCTGATTATACCATTGTTGTTGCATTGGTTCCGTGTTGATGTTTCGAAAATAAAAGTCTTGGTTTGAAGGATTAAATACACTTCCCTTGTCTGGATGTGTGTTGGACATCCAATAGCCATTGCTAACTGATTTTGCAGCTTGGGACTCCAGTATATTTTGGCCATTGAATATCAATGCAGACTCGGGGTGATAGTATAATGTCTCTGTTATTTTATTACTACCAATGGATCGTGGTGGAATAGAACCAGTGTATGTATTTGGTGTTGTCCAAAATATGTTATCCCATATATTTTCATAGTTATGTCCTTGCTCCATTGGTTGGTCCAGATTACCAAACCCATGGCCAGTCCAGGAATCAGTGTCTAGCGATACGTCTGTACTTACTCTCTTTGGGTAATGTGACTCAAAGTAACGACGATTGATAATACCTAAAGCTTGTACTATTGTACTGCCTATAACGAGTCCAAATACCAAAGTATACGTCAACTCCATGTCCAAATCTACTAAATAAAAGGAAAAAAGTATATTATTTCTCTATGCCTAATGCCCAGGATTGTCCTGGATATATTTGACGTCCAATAAGTTTATGCTCTTTTGACTCAATTTTGATTACACACGCGGTGCATGTAGTTAGTGTTTACCTTTCCGGAGCACCCGACCTCACTTCCTTGATAGAAGTTCACGCGTCTAACCTAATTTTTCAGTTTTAAAGTTTTACTTTGCTTCTGGATTTTAATTTGGACATGGATTGGTACTGTACATGTATGTTTGTTTTTGATGATAACTGAAATAAGGAACTGTGAGCTGTCCTTCTGTAACTGCTATTTCAATACAAAAATATCACAATGCACACATACACGTACCTTAATTTAGCGTACTCTCCAGATTTGAGGACCAACTATCTCTATACCTACACAGATATATATAAGTAAGTGAATTAATTATAAATACGTAATCGCATTAAAATTAATACAACCAATCCATCATAATAATTTATGTACAGATGTTTAATTTTGAGGTAAAACGAAAAATTCTGTTCTTTGGTTTGTCATAGAGTACAACATTTCACTAATCCATCATAACAGATTTGTTTAAATCTATTATCCAAACATTTTATTTCAATGATTATGACACTTATCAGAATTTATTGATAATGTCATCTTTGTGGTTGTCTCCATTAGGAGGATTAAGCACATAGCATTTCCACAAAGCTCTCTTCATTGCGTTAATCGTATATCCTTTTACAATTTAAATTGGACACTTAACACACATCAAAAAGTAATGCTTTTAACCATGCCTTAAAGAACACCTCTATATCAGGACCGCCTGCTTATAAAGACCAGTAGAATTGTATCCCATTGTTCTTTATTAATATTATTTGAACCTGTATATAAAGGCCACCTGCCCATAAGAGCCACTTTTACTGGTTCCCTTGGGTGGTCTTTATAGAGAGGTTTGACTGTATAAAGATTGATAGATGCAACAAGATTCAATGTCATTATATATAACTCCAAGAAATGTATGGTTGACCAAAAAGTAGAGGTACTTTTCTCTGTCTGGTTTGATCGGAGATTTTCACTAAGAATTTTTAATAGAAATACAAGGCAAGTGCATTTCATGGAAAGTGACTAGATGCCCTAGCCTCAGTATCAAGATGTCACTAGTATAGCAGTAGTTGTAAACATGTACAATGAATTCTGTCTAGTAAGGCCACCTAAGGGAAACAGTGAAAATGACCTTTATGGGCAGGTGGTCCTTGTATACAGATTCAAATTACATGAATTAAGATCAATTTGAATAAAATTTTACTGGCCTTAGTGTAGTTTGTCCTTATATAGAGGTAGCCTTTAAGACAAGTTTGACTGTATTCCTATGTTGTATTATGGAAAATATTCATGATTTGTTATTCAGGTTGTCACCTCAATCTTGACATAAACCTCAAATTTTAGGTTCCCATCTGAGAAAAATCTTGACGATAAAGAACCAAACTCAGTTACAGACCACACTTGACTGGAAATTGACTATGGCCTTCAAATGTGTAACTAACTCTACCTCCTAATACAAAACTACCATTCTACCTCCAAATGTGAAAACTAACATTATAACAACTCATATATGAATGGTCTATAGAGTACAGACCTGTCAAAAGTTTAACAATAAGCTAACAAAAACGAGTTGAAGCTCGGGCCCTTAGTGGCCAAATTATGAAAACATGTAGCTAGTGTCCGATATACTGAGGATAGAAAGCAGCTGCTGAGATATAGTTATTGTGAGGCCGAAATTTGCTACAGATTTGGCACTTATCCGTTAGGTAGTGTTAAACTTTGGACAGGCCTGTACTGTATATTGGCCAACAGGTCACTTGTAGATGTTTAATTCTGAGGAGCATTATCATATATAAAAGTGGAGGCAGCAGTGGCCTAATGGATAAGACAACAGTCTACAAATCCAGGGTATCTCACCACTGTGAGTTCCGAGTCCCGCTCAGACCACATGTGGGAAAGTGAAATTTACTTGTGGTTTGGCTTTATTGTATCAGTATACTGGACTGGGGTAGTGGTAGGCTTGTCTGAAGCACCTTAAATTCGCACTGAGTGCATGCTAGTACAAGGCAGACCATACAACACACTCGCTCTTCACATGCATACACAAAATTGTTAATAGATTAATCCATAGAGATTATCAAAATAGTTCTTGTCGCGAATAGCTGAAAAATTGCTGATGCGACCTTAAGCAACATTCAACAAACCAACCAGTATATGAAAGTGGATTTTCAAAAACAACAAACTACTATATTTTCTTTCAGAAATTTGTTCATTGCATAAATTTATTGTTTTTTTTTAAAATCATACAAACATTGGATATATTGATATGAAAAATTCCCTGAAACCACTTCTTAACAAACACACTCACTTGTACATTTTACACTCTGCAGGTCCAGGCATTTAACGACAAAGTATCAAACAATTAATAATAATAATAATAATAATAATAAAATAAGTGTTATCTGTTATATAAAAAGTCTTTGGATTTCTAGGTGTCTTTGAGTAATTGATATTAATAAAATAAAAAAAAACCCAATATCCTTTGTTCAAATTCTTAATGTTTATATAGTTCAAAAGCACAGAATGCTTCAAATATGACAAAATCTGCTGGAATTCTATAGCTACTGGCCATATGAGATAAGCAAGCCTCGTTCTAAAACCAAATATATAAGACCTTGGGTTGAGATTTCCCTATCTCATATGACCTGAGTAGCGATTGATTCTTTTTCTCCACCTCATTTCTATGAAAACCCAATTATAGCTTCTAGGGTGACAGAAAACAGCTGTTTATTCGGGCGTAGCATGTAGCCTGTCTCAACCCTAGGGTGAGACAAGGAAATTCCACATGGGTAAAAACAAGGAATTTCCATGTCACAGGTGCCAGAAAATAGTGTACCGGTACATGTTGATCAAAATGGCAATATATTTCCAAGTACGAAGAGGTAAAGTTAACATCACATAGTAATGTCTATGGATACCAAACTGGTTATAACTTCATGTTTTATGGTTTAAATATGATTAATATATAGTATAGTTATGACACTGTACATGTATTAAGATTTTGTCATGTTCTAATTGGATTTATATTGAAGTTTTAATGAAACACAACAATATAAGCTACCTTACAATGTGCAGTGATACTAGTAATGTTAGTATGGTGATGTTAAATACATTCAATATAGTATTTCTTTGGCAAGATTTGTGAACATTTTACATTTATATGTATAATATCGTGCTATGTATGAAATATATTTATATATAATTACAGTCAAACCAAAATAAGTGGCCATATATATTAAGTGAATATTTGGAGTGGAACAACAGTCTTTTATGCTTCAGTCAAGATTTTCTCATATTTCTGAAGATACAGTTGGTTCTTGAATGGTAGAGGAAACTGGAGTGTCCCAAGAAAATCATTAATTTTTCTCCTATTAGAATATCAGAAAGCAGAAGTTCAACTCAGATAATATAAAGTGCTGAGGCCCTTAAGCCAAGACCTTTAGATCACTTGGCTACCAAGCACCTGTTTACTGAGAGATCACTTGGCTACCAAGCACCTGTTTACTGAGAGATCACTTGGCTACCAAGCACCTGTTTACTGAGAGATCACTTGGCTACCAAGCACCTGTTTACTGAGAGATCACTTGGCTACCAAGCACCTGTTTACTGAGAAAAATGTTTTATTTCTATCTTTAAAAGCAGATATACTGTGTGTCCTACATTAGGAAGACAGAGAGAATATTAATACATAAGGTATGTAAATTTTAAACATGTAAAATTGAACACCTGGATTACAGAAACCACATACATGTACAAATTCAATCAGACAAATTTGGATTTTTGTTATATTTCAAGAGTATAGTTAAGTATGAGGGGCTGGTTGTGTTATGAATGAGGCATTTAAATTTTAATCATACACTGAAGCAAATAATAAAACTGCTTTGACAGAGTTAATAACCACATTTTGTTATTATTTACTGTCATACAGTGTATATCAGGTGTTCCATGAATGATGGAATCCCTGGAGTAATTGTTTTGATATTGTTGAAATATTTTTAATTATTCAGTTATTAGTTACTGTTATACATACTGGTATTTATAATCTCCTTTATTGTATAATTTGCTCATAAATACATAAATACAATTATATTTGATTATATAATTACACCTTTAACTGACACACACACATATTAAATGAAAGACTTGGGGTGAAACTAACACAAAAATACTACATTGTATAAATATTATCAAAATAACACAATTACAAAATTTATGACAATAATACATTTGTGGGTAATGATGTTAAACTGTGTACTGTAGATGATGACATATATGGAAATTCTTGTTAAATGAGATTCTAAGTGTTAAATTTGATTTTCAAACACAAAAATATATGGCATGGTTATTTTCTAACTGGAAAACATGTTTGGTTCTTTTAAAAAAGAGTTATGTCCCCTTCTATTCAAAGGTGCAATATTAACTATGAATATCATTGATTGGTTAGTATTATATGTTGCACAATGAAATATTTGAAATTAAAAGTTTGTGGTTTGTAGGCAAATTGAATGAAAACATTTACATGAACATGGAAATCTGTTAAGTTTTAAAGAATACCGGTATGACTTGTAGCAAATATTGGTACATTATGATTTTATGAATGATAACAAAATGACAAAAGTATGCATGAAATTTATAAAATTATGGGTTTTTTTCATGGCACAACATTTGAGTGATATTAATGGTATTTTATTATTTGATACACATTATCTAACAAACTTCTATGGTTAATTTTGCAAATTTTCGGTGAAAAAAAATTAATTTTGAACTTATAGGTGTTGATTACACTTCAGCACAAACACACAAGAACTTGTGTGGCTTGGCCATTTTAGGCTGACCAATTCAATGGATTTATCTGTTTTTGACAGATTTGTACCATAAAAATGGATAAATGACAGGTAAAATGAATAGGTCAAATTAAACAGATATTTCACACTTTGACAGATTTTTTAATTTCCGTAAAAGTACTAAAAATTCAGACTTTTTGTATAGAAACTGTACCAAAACCAAACACTAAACGATAGAACAGTACCTAGATGGCAACCTTGCCAACTAAAAGTACATTTGTATACTGATCTAGACAAATAAATTTGATTGGTCAACCTGATGAGGCCATGTCCAATGGTCAAGTATCCATGTGGCAACATTATAAATTAAATGACTAATTAATTCTTCAAAACTGTCAAGTTTAGTCAGTTAACCGGAATGTTTTGATTTTTAACTAGTTTGGCACATCATGTGATATCATATATCATGTGGTACATTATATAAAACAATGAACAACACTCTCTCTTTACTTGTGTGAGGATTATGATTATAACAATTTTAACCCAATTCACAAAATCCCAATCATTTGGATATTTGGTTCAATTTTACCCACATCAAATATGATATACGGATAACCTTCAAATCTGATAATAATACAGAAAATTGGGAAAACCCACATCAAAATGAAAGTATGGTTAAACAGTAGACAAATTGTGTGAGGATTAAACAATATCAAATGCTGGAATGTTACAAAAAATGCCCATTCAAAATAAAAAAAACTTAAATGTAATGAAGAATACTTTATATGATGCTTAAAACCGATTCTCAATTACCGGTACTAGTTTCTGAATACTTATTTTTTGTCTCTCATATTTATGATGTCTTGGTCTTTTATGATCAGTTCTCAAGTAATTTGAGGTCTGTTACGGTGCACAATTGCTTTTCGTGGGTTTACCAATTTTCTTCCACATTTTAGCACATTAAATTTTAGATCTACATGTATAACATATATGGGACTAATTGAAGATTGATAAAGAAGGCTAACATCCAGTCATTTGAAGGAACTAGAATCTAGACCAATGGTAGGTCAAAATTTTATTGATATAAACAAAAAATAAAAAAACAGTGGAAAACAAATAGTATAATGGTACTTAAATATGCAAATTAAACAGTATATGTACCTGTATAGAAATAATAAATATAAAATATTTTAATATCAAATGGTAATCATAGTTAGTTAATAAATACTGGTAATATAAATTATACAACCTATACCTCTGTAGACTGAACATTATAATAATATCTCTAGAAATTGGACACATCATTAATTCAACATCATACTAAATGAACTAGACACTGCTCTGAACCTGATATAAAATGGTTCTTCATCATATCTTTAGGACACACATGTACTATTTGAAGAATGTGGATCATTGGGGTTCACCCATATACCATAAAATACCCCTCTAACTTTTGAAAAAAATTGACACAGAATGAGTCATAATTTGTTGGTTTTTTTCTATTCATGAAAAATGACATTATTCTGCAAACCTGCAATAACAATGTTTTTTTTTTTTATTTAAAAACAGTTCACTGTACACAACAAATACTGGTGGGTATTGTGTGTACTACATTATGAAACTCATGTGATACATTTGTATTTGTATCATCTGGGGGTGGGGTGTCAAGTTATAGAGTGAAATTGCCACTGCACAATATCACAACAATAAAATATCACAGATATTAACATATATATCATCTGTCCACTTTGTCACTGTTACAGTATACTTTTATATCCATGGTAACATTTATATATCCATGGTTACTAAGGCACTCTTACAGTTGGATTTGATTTTTTTTAGTTTGATTAAAACAAACATGAAGAGAAAAAATATTCAGTTAAAGGAAATTAAAAAAAAAAAAAAATGTTCAACAGCATAAAATACAAAATGCTTGATTGCATTATCTTAAACAGCAGATAATATATTTACCATGTACATGCTAATACTTAAGGTTTTGATCAACTGACCCCTGTGAAACAATAACAAACACATGTATAATCTTATATGTCCCAAAGACAATAAGACTCGAGGCTCATGTCAAATAATCATAATGTCACCCTTCTCTGATATTTTATCAACACTGTATATAACATAGAAAGATGTTTTTAGATGATGTAGAATTTTAACGGCCTGATCCTGTCCTTTCACATTTCATAAATGTTGTAAAGGATAGGAATCTTAAAAATCACACTGAACACTTGTTGAGACTTATATAAGTCTATTTAAGATAACATTCACCAATATGGATGAGAATTATTTAGCTTGAACTTTCTTTCTGACTTTGCGGAATGCTGCACTTATTCCACCACTTGGCATTTTTTGGTAGTTAGTGTCATGTTGTGATGCTATAATGTGTACATCTTGACCACTAAACTCTCTCATTCTCTGCTGAAGTTATATCTTGTAGTTCATAATTTGGTTTCAAATCCATAGATATGGTTCTTAAAATTCTAATCTGGTCTATAACTTGGCATATTGATCTACAAAAGAAATGAAAATGCAAATTCAGTGAATTAGGACCCCCTGCCAGCAAGTTATTTGTTGTGATTTGGGTTTATGTTCAAAGGGCCATAACTCCAAGAAATATAAGCAAATTTGAATCAACTCAGATTAATGAAATGTACATCTTCTATCTATGTTGATACTTTGCACCAAGTTTTGTGAAAAAGTGCTTCATAGTTTTTGAGAATTAGTAAATAAAAGAATTTTGGACAGACAGATGGAGTGAAGAATGGCAACTCCATTTTAATACCCCCCCTCTTTCTTCAAATAGTGGGGGATAATTAAAACTATGAACATGTTAATTATCTTGAAGCTAGTTGGCCAGTAATAATTGCACAGGATTCAGTTGGTCATGATTGCTGTTTAATAGCTCCAGTTATTACTTCACTTATATGAAGAATGTCAGTTCTTACGCGGTAGAAAAAAACCAGGTACCAAGAGAGAACTGGCAAGATTTTTGTCCAAATAGAATAAACATGGGCAGCAAGAGACATCTCTTAAAATCACTTGGTCACCATAATTTGAGTCACAGAGGGCATGACAGAACCCTCACATTTACTGCTTGTGAATAAAAGCTCATTGCAAAGATATAAATTTCTGCAACTGCAACTATAATTGGTGGTATCTCAATGTAAGTGAAATACATTAAGTAAGCCGAATATTTTCAGATATTATCAAGTAAAAGTATTTCAGAATTAGAAATAATGAAAAAAAACTGGTAAAACAAACTTCAATACACAAACCTCATTTTGCTCCACTTGTACATCTGATTGGCTAATGTAAAGCCACCGATTTCCTGTTGTTGTACATGTAACAGGAAGAGCAATATTGAAGGAATAGTGGGAAATAAATGGCTGTCTTTATTATCCATCAATGACCTTGCATCATTTTTCAGGAACATCTAAAAATAAATACAGGTAATGAAAGTATATATTATACTGTATAAGAAACATTCATGAGGAAAAATTATGTACAATTTGCATGGCAACGCTTTTACCGCAAATACATCTTTTTAGCTAAATTTCTTATTTCCTTTGGAACACTTTTCCTACAGTCAGAACAGTGAAAGTTTCATGCCATGAAATAGTTGAGAAGATCAAAACCATGAAAGTTTCTTACCACTAATGTTTCTTCTTATACGATATATGAATATATTTTCCAATTTACCGATATACATATACATATTTAGAAAATGTTAGGTGTGATTTTTTTTTTTTACCTTTTCCTTCTTTATATTAAGTTTTGGAAAACTATGTATACATGTGTATTGGAATAAAAACTTTGTATTATTAATACTTTGACAAACTTATTCTGAAAGACAAAATCAAACATGCACTACACCTAATACACAAACTAGCAGAATTTGACAAGAGCTACCCCGATAATCAAATCTAAAATTTTCAGTAACATTTACTGATGCCAAATAAGAAGATACAGTGGCAATAGCTGAAATTGGTGGAAGAAACTAAGAGAAGGTTAACAAACACCAGCAAAGACAATCCAAACCCAATGATATGATTAAGAATATCGATCTTTGTATCCACATAAAGTAAGACCAACACTTATCCTTATGCTATTGAGATCTTCCATTATAATCATTTAACTGGAAGGAGAAAAATTCAAGGTCGGACTGGGGATCAAACCCAAGACCTCTTGTACTATAGGAGAGTGCTCTACCACTGAGCTACCCATACAGACTGATACATCCCTGACCCCTGTCCCAAGTGGAAAATCTCACAAATTCCCTAAAATGGACTTTATTTGGTCCATAACTGCCAGGCCACCACTCACTTCCAAGAACCACACTGGCCACCAAACTGTAACAGGAAGGAGAAAAAATGCAGGATTTGACTTGAGATCAATCCTGATCAATCCTCCCACACTATAGGCAAGTGCTCTACCACTAAGCTACCCAGACCGCTACAATTTTCTATATATTTCCCTAGATTATTTTTATCACATTTTGAATGACTGACACTTACCCTTGTATTATTTAGATCTTCCAATATATCTACATATTTTCCAGATAAATTTTTCCATACAGGTAACTGCTTGATGATTAGATTCTCCAAACCATCTAATATTGCCATACAGGACGAGTAGTTCCTCATATCTTTACAGATCTGGGCAGTGTGTAAAAACTTGGATAAAACTGCTATCTGGCTCTGTAAATAACAATAAACAAATTGTAATGAAAATGAAAATGCAATTACTCCCTCAATGAAGCAACACTCCTGAGCTTTGACTTGCAATTATTCATAATTGGAATTGTTTAGACTGAGGATTTTAACAGGTTGGAAAAAATTGCAAACACAAATACGTATATAGAATTTGTTGACATTGGATATTTTTCCTCCCCACATTTCAACACCTTTATCAAAAATTACTGGTACTTGTAACGATACTTCACATAAACAATATCATACCCATAAGAATTGAACTATGAGATAATAAATGACAATGATAATTCCATATTTAAGTAGTTAAATTATGAAATTCAAGATTTCTATGAGCTTTAAATACTCTGTTGTATCTGCTAATGTTTACATAGACCTATCCCATGTATAGTCCCTCAGCGATATTGTGGCAGAGCGGTTATAAACACCGGCAAATTTATTATACACAAATATGTATAATAAGTGTTAGCATATACATATTTTCACGCCTTCATGTGTCAAAACCACTTTTATATATGTATCCTTATCTATAGTCCCTCAGCGATATTGTCAGCGAGTGTTTATAAACATGGGCAAGTTTATTATACACAAAAGGTATTAATACCATGTTATCGTATATGTATATTCACGCCTTCATGCGTACATTTGTCAACTCCACCTTTATATATCAATTTTCTTAGGCTATCTACATTATATAAACTCTTCCATGTTTATAAACACTCTGTCACAATATCTCTAGACGGACTATATCCTTTCTAAGATGTCATACCAAACATTTCCATAGCATGTCGAATCAACTTAAGCAATATCATAGGACACAATTCCCATACTTGACTTCATTCAAAATTCCCTGACATTCTCTTGACTAAATTCTATTTTCCCCCGACATTCTAACGCACTTTAAAACAAGAAGGCTGATAGGCAGATCAAGATATGCTGTTTATAAATGACATCACTTACCTTTCCTGAACTACAGCTAACGATTTCTGAAGCAACCCAATGTGACACTTCCTGTGCGTGATCAATCATGCGTTGTATTGCTGTGTCATGTGACATATTTGTTACAAACAAACTGCTACTTGTATTGGTTGGATTCTCCTCAAGTTGTGCTTGACTGTTTAATCTGTTATAAGAATTTATTTCTTTTTGAAACTTTGGAAATTTTTGCTGAAATCTTTTGTCAAGAGAAAATTTGGCCATGTTTCCACTGCAGGTATTTTTGCACTATTTCATCAGTTTTTTGCGAACAAATATTTCAAGTTTTGTACTTCACATTTGTTTTTTGAAATTGTTAAAATAATGGAAATGTACATTCATTTACACATGTGGATTGCTTGTTTTTGCTCAATTTTTTTGAGTTTCTTAGATATCTGATAACTCTAATATATGAGAAAAATATGTCATTTTAAAGAGGTGCAATAGCGCTTCAAGAGATTAACACTTAACATAGATGTAATAACAGCATAGATTACCTTGATTTTCTGGTTTATATAAGATATTCAAGAACTTATTCAGATAATCTAGTCCAGATTTTTTTAAAACAGTCTAATCTTAGCAGAAAAAGTGGGATTTGATCATGCAGGTGAGGCATTAATTTCAAGTGTATATTGTTTTAAATTACCTGATCATAGATGGCGCTCTAGTTCCTGTCATAGTTAAAGCTACAGTTATACCCCTTGATTTTGAGTCTAAATAATGAACTGGATGTGTTAGCTGAAATAATCCCTGTAAAAAAAAACAATTTAAAATTGAAAAGATTGAGATTTAAACGCATCAGAATCAGTCCTGCGAAATATTGAGAGAAATAAAGTAGTTTACATTTGTTCCAAATCCTTATATTTTCCTGAATATGGTAATCATTCTAAAATATTAAATATATTCATTTGTGCATTTCCATAATTGACCTACGGCCGTCCACGCCCATAATGTTTCGACACTAACCCCTGTCACGTCCAAAGCAGCATCACGGCAACTAATGACATTCTAGTGTCAGTGACGTCATTAAACTGCACAATTCAGGCCGAATTTTCATTTTTTTTGCATGTTATTCAAGCATGTCGACCATTTGTCAGAACATAGTGGGCGTGGCTGGTGATCCTTCAATTGCATTTACTCTGAAAGATTCAGTGTTAATACATGAGTACATGTTTACTCAACCTGTATTAAGGCACATTACTGTTATCTCCAATGATTGTGTTTGGTGTTACCTGTTCTATAAGTGTAAGTTACCTGTTCTATAAGTGTAAGTTGTTCTGCAATATTTTGAGATGTGTAATCAGCCAGGGCAAAGGCATCAGTTCTCCGTGAAGTCCTGGGAAGATAAACATCACCTTGACTAACACCATCTCTATGTTTGTTATCTATACACACAGCAAGTCCAGGCTTTACTGTGGCTTTGTCTTTTGGTGATGGTGTTTTACCTTTCATTATTGCTTTTAATGATTCCCACTATAAATAAATAAATAAATAAATAAATAAATAAATAAATAAAATAAATAAATAAATAAATAAATAAATAAATAAATAAATAAATAAAATGTAAATAAATAAATAAATGAATAATTAAATAAAATGTAAATAAATAAATTATAATGTATATAAAAATATTCAAACATAAATGATGATTGTTACACAGAGAACTCCATATTTAATCATTCCAAATCAAAATTTCTGTTTTTTATTTGTCACACAACACAAGCATGCAGTAAAATCAAAGTAAGATGAAATATCTTAAAAAAATCAACAATGCAGCCGAGAATTATGCCACAATGCCATTAAATCAACCTTCTGTAAAATATTGGGCAGTGTTTAGATGTAGAGCTGTGATTACTAATTAAGTGTCCAGGTACCTGGTAGGATAACAGCTGTACCTAGGTATAAAATTATTGGGGGAGGGGTGGTGGTGGTGGTGGTGTTAAGACACAATAAGTATCTTGGTGCAAGTAACTTTATGTTTCCAGGAATTAGATGGCTGAGTGTTTTAAACTGCCAGCTTGTAGATCCCAGCTCATGTAGCCATTAATTTGATATCCACTTAGAGAGATCCTACTGTGAAACAATGTTTGTTTGATCATATGCTGATGGATAGTTGTTTTCTCAAGGTACTCCAGTTTGCACAGCCATCATCCCAGAGCTGACTACTAGGATGTAGGAGAAAGAAGCTTGACAAGGGTTTAAAACACCATTGCTGAGATTGAAGGTATCAAACTGCTCTTAATGAAGTGTTGTTTAAAAAAAAAAAAAAAAAAAAAAAAAAAAACGCATCTTATTAATTATACCAAAGCAGTATATTTCTTTTATTACTTTTGTTAAAATATTTTAGAAGAAGAGATAAATGATTCACCAGAATGAATTTTACAGAATAAAGTGTTAAAATAGTTTTCAAGAGCAACTATGGTAAGCTCAATTATACAGGCAATGCTTATCCAAAATGTAGACAGAAAAAATATCCAAAGTGTAGACAAAAAAATAATATAAGGAGAATGAAAAAAATATTGAAATTGCAAGAAAAACAAACTGCTATAGATAAAAAGTTATCTTGGAGCTTTAATCTCTAAAAGTTGAGAAATAAAATCAAAGTTTTGGATTATTAGATTGAGGTCTAAATGTTAATAATTTGATTTAAAAAGTCATATATAGACAGTGCACAAGATATCAGAAAAATAATATAAAATCATTGTGAAGTAAGTCTTATATATGGGAAGAAAAATCCAAAAATATATACAAAGTGCTGAAATCCATAGATAATGTACAATAAAACCTCGTTATATATCGATAATGCCCCTCGATAACTTTGCCACCTCGCTTATCGCCACACTATTTTGAAGTACTAAAATCCATTTATTTATGTTTTTCTTTATGAGACTCCCTCAATTTATCGCCACACCCCTTTATAATGCCAAAATTTGACTGAACAAATAGTGGCGATGAATCAAGTTATATAGTATTTTCAAACCATTCATCATTACAGGTAAGGTTAAAATGATAACACATCAGCCCATGCTGAAAATTACACATTGTCAATATTACCAGGTTATTTAATTTAATTCAAGGTATATAATGTCAACAAAAACCATGCTTTTTCTGATACAATATGTGTTGATGTAAGTATAGTAGATCAGTGTTAGTCATATAGTTTATTTTCAAAAAATAAAAAAAAAATAAATAAATAAATTTTATTTAAAAATTGTGAGTAAATATATCTAATAGAGAGAACATGTTAAACTTTTAAAGGATACCTGGAATAATTAAGTCTTAATTAGACACATGTAAGTTTTATAATTAGTGACCATTTCTATAAGAATTATTTCAGTTATCTAATGTACTTGGGTTTTTATTAACTCCCAAGTGATTAATTTCTTTACCTGCACCTTAGGTTTATTGCTATCAACATCCATTTTCTAAAAATATCAATTATTTGTATTTACATTTGGTGATGTCAACTATATTTGTACTGTGTTTGCAATTTTAGTTCAACTAAAGTTGTACATCATGCAACTACTAACTTGATAATGTTAATACATGTACATATAATTTATCAGAGTCTACCATGCCTATTTAATACACAACTGTGAAAAAACATTTAGTGGATACCAGGTGAAAGATGATGTGATTTATTCAATCTACAAAACAACTGTTTTTAGCAAAAAGCTACTAGCCAACAACATAAAATGGCTTACTTAACTTAGGAATTCCATAACGACCGTGCATGTAAAACTCTTTTATATTTTAACATCCATATAGTTTTATATTTGCAAATACTTGCACAATTACATAAATATGACTTCATCAAAAAAAATGCAAACCAGCTCGATCGGTTCTTTTCAAATTTCTTTGTCAAAGTGTAACTGACCCAACAGAAAAAAATGCCAAATAAAGTAAAAGAGAAAGAAAATCTATAAATCAAGTCCAAAACCTTAGCAAAACCTTAGCATATAAAAAGCAGCATTGAAAAGTGTTTTAGATCTAGATATTTTCAATTTTCAAATGTTGACACAGTTATCTCCCTTTATGTATGAGTGATAGTGCCATAGTTATATGTTTTCCCTCCACCAGTGGAATACATTATTAACAGATAAACTTGTGTGGCAACTAAGACAGAAAATGTCTAGATCTATAGAAACAATTGCAAAGAATAATAAATATAATATTGTGTTTTCTAAGATGTGGAAACATAGCTAGCAATTCAGTGTTCACACATAAAAAATGGCTTGACTTACTCTTCCCACCATTATAGCCTATATACAACAATAATAATGGGAGTTATACACAATAGAAACTACAACATAATACATACAATCACTACTATCATTAAATAATAACCAAAACGTGCATTGCCATGACAACCTTCAAAAATGAGCACTTAAGGGTATGGTGCTCTTAAGCAAAAGGAACCTGCCAACAAAGCTCACTTCATGCAACCATTTTGAACAAAGATGTGCTGTACTAGTAAACTCAGGCTCTGCATAGGAACTCAAGCACAAATAAACACTCAAGACCATGTACAAATCAGAGTGCACATAATCTTAAACATGATATGGAAATTTTTAATATTCATTCCCCAAAATAAATTAATAAAAATTATAAACCCCCAAAACACATTACAGCAGGCTGACCATTTTGACAGATTTATCCGTTTTTGATGGATTTGTACCATAAAAACAGATAAATGGAGGGATAAAATGAAAAGCTCAAATTAGATGGATTTTTCCCATTTTGACATGTTTTATTTTCATTAAAGGTCACCGGTCACCAAAAACCGAATTTTTTTTAGTACTATTTTCCCAAAGATTACATAATAAAGAGTCGATTTAGCTACAAATAACATTTTTTAATCATTTCTGTCATTAATTACAGCGTAAAATAAAGTCCTAAAACTGTTGAAAAACAGCGTTATCTCCCTTTGGTAGTTAAAAGGCATAAAACCGGAAGTGACGCAGAAGGTGTTATCCCAGCTATTTAGTAACTGAAGCTTGTATAGTGATCTGTATTTATTACCCAGATTTATCAATAGTAACTTCTCATTTTTTTTATATATATTTGTTTATTTTTAGCATTGGTTATATCAATTTCCTTCAGCAAAAAAAAAAAAAAACAAAATAAAACAAAATACATGATAATAATAAAGAAAGAAAGAAAGAAAGAACTGTGAAGTATGATAAACTTTTACTAATACTTTTATAAAACATAATTTTACATTTCTTTATTTATTTTCATCATTTCTTTTGAAATTTATTTATTTATTTATTTATTTATTTATTTATTTATTTTTATCTAGTTATCACAACTAAATAATAAAAAGAACACACAATTTTACGTTTTTTATTTAAAATTTTATTCATATTAAGTTTGAGTTATTTATTTATTTTCATAATTTCTTTTGAAATTTATTTATTTATTTATTTATTTATTTATTTATTTTATTCTTATCTATTTACCACAAAGAATTAATAAAAAGAACACAAATTTTCGTTTTTTATTTAAAATATTATTAATATTAATTTTCATCAGAGACATAAAACCCTGTTTTCATTAATATTTAATATCATTTAAATCATTTTAATATCTCTTTTGGGGTTTATTTTTATTTATTTATTTATTTATTTATTTATTTATATTTATTATTTTTATTTATTTCGGCAAACTATAAACGGGCAGAGAGAGAGAGAGAGAGAGAGAGAGAGAGAGAGAGTTTCTTTCAGGAAAGAATATGCACAGTCACTTTAATTTTTGTATAACAAGCAATTTTCGAGTTCTTTATACCGGAGTCTGTAGGTTTTTCGTCTTCTCTCTAGAAACAGCTATTACTATGACCTCAAATTGTCCGAGACCTGTAGTTTTTTGTACAACGAAATATAAAAATACGGGTTTAAAAAATTCTCATTGTCTCTCATATCAAATATTTCATCCCAGGATAAACGTTTATAAACAATTTCCGATTTATAATAATAATAACAGAGACATATATATATGGGTTTTATATGTCTCTGATAATAATAATGAAGTTTATGTCATTGCGTAATTTGAAAAAAAAATTGTCTATAAGTCTTCATGTTTGATTCTCTTTAAATTTATTTCAGTGTTTCCAGGATAAAATTAAAATAAAACTATTTTAAAAATTGTCATCATAATAACAATAATACTAATAAAAATAACAATATGCCTAATTATAACTCGGATCAAAATGTGATACCAGTGGGATTATGCTCCAATAAATAACGTCTAAACCAAAACACGAGTGAAACTTTCTTTCATTTATTCACAATAAATTAATATCGTTTAAAGTGTGATTTACACACTGTCACATACCAGTAATTAATAGATTATCAATATGCTACATTGGGAAACATCCTGTTTAGAAGTAGACATCTATCACCTGTAATCAACAGAGTTCCAATATGCAACATTAATTGACACGTGTGTACATCTTTATGATATACCCGGTAAATGTTATCTGTCATTTTTGATAGATTCTGAAAATCGAATAAATTAAAGTTAAATAAGATTGGTTGATTTGAACAAGAGACATGTAAGTCTCTGTGTGAACGTATGAACTGGTGAATGATTGAATTACGGAATTAAAGTAATTTTAAAAATTAAAATTGATTAAAATCGGTGATTTTTTTATTTGACAAAAATTCATTAATAATAATTGGAATAGTCTCAAATAATTACACCACTCTTATTTCCCTGACTTATCTCGTAATATTGAAATACATTCAAAACTGCATGCAAGACTTGTCTAAATCTGGCTTTAATTTGTTTTGAAATTTGTGAAAAAAATTGTTTATCGTTTATTCTGGTATTATTATATTCAAACTTCACAAAATATATCATTTTGACTTGAAATCAAACTTTAAAACCCTCCAAAATGCCACACAAACCTCCATTTAACATATAGATACATATATAGGTAATGAGTCTTTCCTCAGCAGCTTAACACCATGTACGTCATCAATTAGATCGCCGGAAAGTTACGAGCGGTGTCGGAAACTACCGAGTATTAGCAGTTCGTTCAGGTAAGGTTTTAGTGTATTGCAGGTAACTGTAAGGTGTGGGAAACCGCCAGACACATCAATATTGATCATTCTACCCATAGGGATGAAAAATACAAAATTGATAAATTTGGTGACCGGTGACCTTTAAAAGTACTAAAAACAACGACCTTTTGTATGGAAATTGTACCAAAATCAAAAACTTAATGGTTAAAAAGTACCTAAATGGCAACCTTTCGTACTGAAAATGTACCAATCTGGACAAATCAATTTGATTGTTCAGCCTGTAACAGGCCTAAAACCGACACAATTTGAAATAAAATGGACATATCACATTTAATTACCGTTAAGAGTGATCAAAATGCTTTCCTTCCTTTTCAAATGCACTTGTTGTATTTAAGAATAAGAACTAAATGCACAATAAACAAAAACAACAACAGAAAAATCCTAAAACAACGACAATATTGATATTGTAGATATCATACATCAACTGTTACCTTTTTAGGAAGACCAGGATGATAAATATGAACATCGTCCTCAGCCGTTCCAGATGATAGGTCTAAATGTCTGCCATCTTTACAATTACCAAGTAAGTCTTGTATAGCTTGTCCTTCTTCAGAAGTTGACAAATTCTGAAAAACGCGAACAAAATAAAAATGTAAATAATCATAGATATAACATGGTTCCAACATTTGAATTGATTCAAAATTCTCTGACAGAATTCCATTTATCTCTGACATTCTAATGCACTTCAAAGACAAGAATGCTGCTAGGTGGAGCAATACATGCTGTTTACATTTATGTCATTAAACTGTAAGTAAAGATGGCAATGAAGGCAAAGTTACAAAGGGACATAAAATATATATTTAAGCAGTATCATGTGAACAGGCCCCAGTTTCACAATCATTTCTTAGCTAAGATTTTCCTTAACTTAAATATTAGCAAATTTTGGTAATCTCTTATTGGAACTACTGATGAATATTTTTGTCAAAACCAAATGCAATGTTTTTATCTAGAAGTGAACTTACAAATGACACCTTAAATTCCTGAATATCTTGAAAATTAACAAAATTATAAAGATTTGAAATTTTGCTATATTTAAGTTAAGGAAAATCTTAGCTAAGGAATGATTGTGAAACCGGGCCAGGAAACAAAAGGTTCTAGTCTGTAATATGTCCTTTACAATTCAGAAATGTGGGAGGGGTCCGCGGATAAGAAAAAAACATGATAAAAAATTCACAGGGATTTAACTCTTGAGAAAGAAATACAATTCCCTGATATTTACTTAATTTCCCTAATTTTTTTTAAATTCCCTGACCTTGATAAATAAAAAAATCCCTGATTTTTCCATGACATGTAGGAATCATGTATAAGGATCGCCAACCCAATCACAAAACATGTGATCTCTAATAGTTGGTACAAATGTACTTATTTGCATAAAGTCATATTTTAAGATGTATATATATGCAGACAGCAGAATTTTTTATTATGAACTGAAAAGTAATGTCCATTAATCAATAAGATCTTAAAAAGTTTATTGAAATGTCTTAACTTTATTTAGTTCATTTTTACATAAAAAATATTCCTGTACATATACAAGTAGGAGATTTTCAAGTTTCGTAAATGCAGTGAAAAAGAGCTACACATTGTGTTTAAGGTGGATTTAATAGTTATGATTCTCCGTCACATTTTGATGATCCAGATCTTTGATTTATACAAGGGAGATCCTCACCAAATGAGGGTAATCAGTCAGGAAACAAGTTTTTCTAGTATTGGTATTTTCTCTCTCTCAATATACTGTAAAGTGGATTATTTTTGCTGGGTGCAAATCTGGCATTTCGTCTGTGTGATTTTTGCGTTATCAATATTAGTGGGTGTATATCCTATATTTTACAATATATTAAGGTGTATAGTAGAAATTTTTTTGTATGGGCAAAATTTAAGGGGTAATTTCTTAGCGCAAAATAAGCAAAATTTTACCTCCCTTTACAGTATATAAAACTGTTTATTTTGAAATATAGGTGTGGTGAGGTCAATTATTGACATTATTTTTTCTCATACTACTTACACCTTGTTTAATGAAGGAAACAACAGTCTTTATAAGTTCTTCATTATCTTCAAAATCCACGGAATAATAACCTTCTATCCAAAAATGTATCAAATCTACTGCTCGCATCTGTATTCTGACAAGATTTGTCTCCCCTGATTTAGAGCTGCAATATACATTGTATTTTTATTTATACATCAAATGTTTTTTATTAAAATCTAATTTGATTTTTTTTAGTTGAAATGAAATTTAGTTCAATTGTGTCATTTAGTTATAAGTCTGGTCGTCTTTTCAAGTCAACATTTTTTATCACTTGAAACTATTAAAATATCCAACATCTGGTTATCAATGTACAGCAGTTTCTATAGAATTACGTATTAGTGGTGTATTTTATCAATTTTGTACAAGAATGTTTTTTGCAGTGTAAACTACTTCATTTCTTGGAAAGATTTATATAAAAACATTTGGTGTTTGATTTTTTTTTTTTGATAACTGAACAGTATATGTTTCAATGGAAGCAACAATATTTTATACTTAGAATCCAGCATAGTTTATCGAGTTTCAATAATATTGTAAATGAACCACAGATATTCCAACCAATAATGAGTACCACTGTTCCACTTGATACCCCCTAATGTTTCTGCAGAACACTTATTTCTAATGGATATGGAATCGCATTTTTTTCCCATAAAAATGATCTTATTCCGGGAATTTATGACATTGGGAAATGTTCTGCACAAACATTAAGGGGTATTGATCAAGTGGTACAGGGGTGAACTACAATAGATACTTTACCACAATAACAAAATCCATACCTGTAGGCAGACTTGTATTTCTCTATTATAAAGTTTAGAACTTGTTTTGGTGTGGTGAAGTATCGGAAACAATACAGAAACTGGTGAATATATCCATCATTTAAAGTTGATCTGTAATCAAAAATCAAATATTTCTATGTTAATTTATGTAAAAACAAACTGCTACATCAATATTATGACTAACACAGTTCAGTATACTACAGGTTTCTCGACTCACTGGCATTTGTGGGTCACACCTGGAAATCCCATTTATGACCCGCAAAATAATTTTCACCTGCTGGATCCCGGAATATTGTATTCAAGACCCGGATCTCCCGGAAATTTACAAACTGTTTTTTTTTTTTTTTATTTTTTTTTTTTTTAGGTTTTTGCAGGTTTCAATAGTTGAGAGCCAAGATATTGTGTGACAATATTAAATTTTAACCTGTATCATTTGATATCTTAACTGCTTGTGTTGTTACTCATGGTCACTATGATGATGAAATTATATCCATTTATCCATTATGTTTGAGAAAATGATGTTCCTAATACCAAGTTGATACACAAAATGTGTTGTTATTATTTGGTGATGAAATATTTCCTAAAGATTTTATCCATTTGAAATGCTTGGATTTATACTGTTTAGTCTGTTTAAGTATTGCCGCACTAACCCACAAATATATTACTTACGATGCAAAGAGATATGATATTAATCCTTCTGGAGTTCCACCATGTAGTGCTGGTACTTCACTTCCTGTGTGTGGATCTTTTAAGTTCTGGAACTGTAGTGTTGGGTTTTCCTGGCATGGTTTAAGTTGTAATGGACTTCCTATTGGACAAGTTATCATGGAATATAAGTAACTAGAATGGATACCATGAAGTTCTGCTTGTAACATCTACAAAATTAAGGAGAAATATAGAACATGATTCCAAATACAAATCTGACTATTTTCACACTAAATTACAGAAATTTGACATATATTTTACAAATACAGTAAAACCTTATTATAATGCCCCTTGATAACTTTGTCACCTTGCATATCGCCACACTATTTTGAAGTCCAAAAATCCATTTTGTTTATGTTTTTCTTTATTTGCCTCCCCCAATTTATTGCCATGTCCCTTTATAACGCCAAAATTTGACTGGACAAATGGTGGCGATGAATTCAGGTTTTACTGTATTATGGAAAACACATTTAGGATCCATAACCCAGTTTTTGCATATGTTGAATCAGGACAAACTTTTTCAATCCTAAAGACCTCTTTAGTTTATGGATTTCTATGTCTGCAACATACTGACTCTGTGAGCAAGCACTTTAAAGTTGTCCCGAGTGTGCATTGGTACAAGGCAGGCAATACACTTGCACATCTTATGCATACACAAACTTGCTCTTAGATTATTCCTTAGAGATAAATAAACTTACACTCATCGCAAAACTGCTGATGTGATGATAAACAATATTACAACCCCCAACCAACCTTTATAACACCAATATATGACAGAACAAATGATAGTGATGAATTAAAAGTTTTTTTGTATATTCCATCCATATAGGAAATTTCAGTTTAAATGTATTGCACAACAATATCCATAATTGACAGCTGCTTTGATCTTTCTTGGGGGGAAAATTCAACTATTTTTCCCACCGAAAAGATTAGTTGAGTTGAGTAATGGTGTTTAACGTCCCAGTCAAAAATATTTCATTTATATCAAGTCTTCGCCAGCTATAGTGGAGGTGCAGAAATGTTGCCTGTGCATTGCACTGATGACCTTATACAGCAGGGTTTTATTACCATGCCAAGCCTACCATAACACAGAGCTTATTTATTTTAAGATCCCATCTGAAAAATTTGTGACTTTTATTTTGTAATGCAAAGTGTTTGGCAAAAGAACAGTCACTACCCACTTTCAAATCTTGGGTCAGACCCGTAGTCAGGGTTCAAACCCAAGACCTCCAAGGAAAAGATGATATATCAGAGATATATTATACCTGTACATGGGTTATACACAAGTCCAGAAATCTGATTCTACTAGTCATATCTGTTATATCTTTTGATACTTGTGACATTTGACTTTTCTGGTCTCCTGTAATATACAAACAAGAATTACTCATAATTAGATGTCTATCTACATATCACAAACAATATAACAGTCAAGAATGATAACTTTAAATACATGCACCTGTAACATAAATGTAAGTAACATTAGACTGATAGAATCTATTCCTGTTTTAAGCTGGGGTCTGGAAAAAAGAAACTACCTTCTGAGATCTCTGTGTTCATAACAAAGCAGGTGTTGATTTTTTCTCCCATATCCCATCCCATAACTACGCCAAAAGTTACAGTTTACATTTGAAACAAATGGCATCACAATCTTAATTGCTGACTACACAATTAAATCTTGTGATTCATTATGTGTGTAGCTTGTAGAAAAAATCTTACCCTCTTGTCCTACATGGGAGAAAAGTAAATCTTCTATCTGTTGTGATAAGAGTTAAAAGTTAAAGTCTGTCCCGAGCCATTAGGCCCATCAGGCCTGAGCTTATCCCGGTTTCGGTGGCGTTAAGCGACTGAGAGTACAAGACTCTCCCCTGAATGGGACGCCGGTCCATCGCAGGGTTAACCCCCAGCATTTTGCTGGTACTCATTTATTTTTCAGCTGAGTGAACTGGAACAACGTGAAATTAAGTGTCTTGCTCAAGGACACAACACATCGCCCAGTCCAGGGATCGAACCCACGACCTTCGAATCATGAGTCCAACGCCTTAACCACTAGGCCACGCGTGTGATAAGAACAGATGGAAAAATTACCAAGAGCTAAAACTGTCTAAAAAAAACTCTGTTACCTGAGAGCCTGGTAGAAACATTGAGTCAACTTAGATATACTTTATTTTGTACTGGGGAATAAAACATAATGATCATTTGTGAAGCAAATGAAGTGAAACAGTGTGGATGAGCATTTGTGAATTAGCTTTCACATTAATTTCATAATCAAACATGTTTAGACTGTATACCGATAATTTTACAAAGAAACCATCAAATCAAGATGTAAAGAACTACAAACCTTTATTAGTTTTTGGACTTTCCATCATTTTACTATAAAAATCTTGTGACTTTTTCCTCATTTTTCTCTCCATCATAAGTTGTTGTGATAAGGCAGCTAACTGGGACTTTAATGTGTCTGGGTTTTCTTCATCCTTTAAATACAAATTTTTATTAAAAATAAATATTTGCAAACTGTCCAATTCTAATTAACTGCCTTAAAACTAAAAAAAAAACAACAGACTTCATGGTTATTTCTTAACTTCTTGTTTTCCCTGGATTGTCATCTTTATATAAGTGTAGAGTTTTTTTGAAGACTTAATAATTTAATAGTTTTTGTTTTACCTGTCATTATTTCTTACAACTTCTGACATCACCAAATTTAAACCATGGAACATAAATTATCTACTCACTTCAAAATTCCTATTCAAAGAACACCAGTCACCTGGTACTATAAATACTGTTACTAATGATCAACATCTAGCTCCTACCAAATATTTACAGTCTAAATTATGTGCCTAAATTTTCAAAACTGAAAATTGTTCAAGATATATTCAACAAACCTGACAGATGGATTCATACACATCAGAAACATGCCCCCCCCCCCTCCCAGAATGAAATATGTGGTCAATGCAATTGGACTTGAAGCTTCAATATTTTATTTTGAACATAAAAGTCTGTAAATTTTCCAGTTAACTCCATCAATTTTTTCCTTGCCTGCCACCAGAGTATAATTTTGTTACATTATAGGAATATGCACAATTACTGATCAGTGTAAACATTGTATCAACACAAAGTATAAAACACTTATATATTGGTCTTTGATAGTTAAAGGGAGACAACTATTGGAAGGTTTAATTGCAAATGGACTTCCTTCTTTTGGCAGTGAGACTCTGTGTATTAAAATTGCAATTATTGACACAGATTTAAAGGGAAAGCTCCACCATTTTTCAGAAACAGACTTCAGAATGTTAGCTGTTTAGATTGCATCAAAATCAGATTACCAGTATTCATATGATTAAGATTTTACTTTTATATTAAAGTTTTGATTTTTATTTATATGACAAAAAACTTTTAAAATCCAAAAAATCATAAATTGAATTACTGAAAGACCAAGATAAGTGTTTCAAACAACTGTTTGGTATATATATATTATATGATATATGTAGTACATGTATATATGAGTAAAACTTATACTGCAGTCAAAGGGTAATTCACATACAGTCAAACCTGTCTATAAAGGCCACCCAAGGGAACCAGTAAAATGTCCTTTATGGGCAGGTGACCTTTATATACAAGTTCAAATAATATAAATCACAGGATACAATTCTACTGGCATTTATAAGCAGGGAGCCCTTATATAGAGGTGGCCTTAAAGGCAGGTGAGACTGTACATTAAACAAAATGTTTTTGTTCCTAAAATCACTATTTTTCATAAAAATTATATGATATAACATGAATACCCTTATGGCTAAATGGTCCTTAAGTCTTGTCAAGTGCATGTTTTTAAACTCATTTTGTTTTATTTTAACATTTCATTTTAAAATGAGGGATACTACTGTGAGGCCATCAACATGACTGTTGAAATTTAAATTCTTTATTAGGAATCCTAAATCCAACTGTTGATAATGCAGACAAGACTTGCAGACTACACATAATACAGTCAAACCTGTCTAAAAAGTCAACTAAGGGAAACAATTGAAATGGTCTTTATGGACAGGCAGCCCTAATATACAGGTTCAAATAACATGGATATAAAGTAATTGAGGTAAAATTTTACTGGTCTAAAAAAGCAGGTGACCCTTATATAGAGTTGACCTCTAATGCAGGTTCGACTGTATGTTACTTCATTAAAATGACAACTGAGCACCAATACAACACCACCACCATAAATCTCACAAATTAAACTTATTTTTACAATGATTATAATTTAAATAATTTTTCAGGATTAAGGATTAATTTTTAAATTTTCTTATTATACCTCAAAGCTTAACTGCACTTCATTCATCTGTATAGATAAGTTATATGAGACAAAAATTACAATGTTTCCATGGTTACGTATATACATGCCGGTTACAATGATACCTTTGAACCAGCAAACATGTAAATGTATTATATAACTTACTCCAAGTTTTTGATACTAAAGAGAAAGTGAAATGATTAAACACTAAGTTTTAACTGGAGAAAAATGTTTCAACTAGGATTTTGAGTTGGGGTCCAGCTCACTTCAGAAAAGAGCTTATAATACATGTAGTAATAAATAGCTAATATGTGTAAGAACACAGACTGATTTTTAAGAGCCATGGGCTACTGGGCCCCTGCTAATCTTAATTCCTGTTCAAAATTTACAGAATAGCTCTTTTCTTTAAACTCATCATGTTTACAACCTTTTCTATTACTGGGGGAAATAATAAGCCTTAATTCCTTGAAGTGTGTCACAGATATGGGTAATCCATGTTCATATTTTGTCTTACATGTAAATAACTTCACATTTTTTGCTTGTTTGGATACAAAGTGCCTAACTGGGTGGCAATGAATAGCTAAATTCAAAGCTTTTCAATATAAGTGAAAACTATTGTTCCAACAGAGAGTAAAATTATAACTCTCACAAAAAAAAGTTTTCTGTGGGCACAAGAATATTATTGATGAGTGAATTTTAAAAGCTCAATAGAGGTTATGTTATTTGTTGTATTTTATTCAACTTTAAACAAAAGTCATTTGATCTGATAGCTCTAACCAATACCAGCACAATTTACTCTTACTAAAAGTACTACTAAAATTCAGTGTTTGTGCTTGCTTGTGCAAATGTTGTGTGGTTGCAGGTGTATAGTTAATAGGAAATTTTTATTTTACAGAATACTTCTACAACAAACCTCAAGTGTTGGCGAGTAAAATTAAAATTTGGAAAATAATCTACTAAGTTAAAACAGGTGTACATTACTTCTGACTATAATAACTTTGAGTGTTTTACAGAATCTATGTTATACAGGTACATCACTAAGTTATTGTAATAGTGAATCAATGTTAGTACTGATTTGTAGAAAAAAAGCTAGATTTAATTTTCGAAACAGAGAAAGATATTTAATAAAAACACATATATCTATGTTACAAAATAGAAATTCTAGCTAGATATCTAAATACTATTTCAGAACAATATATACTAAAATTACAAAAATTAATGACATTCATTAAATTGCCACAAATACAACTACTAAACACATTGTTGTTTCATTTTTTCCCCTAAGCTAATAGTAAAAAAACCAAACAAATGCATTTACAAGCAAATATGTAGGTTGCAGCTAGGATGCAAAAAAAATGACATTTATTTGCTTGCAAATAAAAGAAAAATGATATCCGGTATATAAAGTTTTTTCACACCCTCTCTATTCTCATCAAATTTACATCAGTGGAATTGTGAGAAGAAAATCCCAAATAAGTATTTTTGAAATCTTTTGTTTTAAACAACACTATCCAAATTCCAAAGGATAAAGGATTTGTTTTTTTCAGTTAACCTATTTAGTTATATCTAAAAAATAGCACCTTAAAAACAATCCCAAGATCACGCAGACCGAAATAAAGGCCAACCACAATACTTACGATATCCTGTCTAAATTTTTCCACTTCTGTAGTCACACACAGATCGATCATTGACCAGTGATAAACCACTTGTCCTTTTCTCTTCTGTGCAGCCATTTCTTCCTTGATATTTTCCGTCAGTGATAGTCGAGATAAATGTCTATGTAGTTGTCCAGTAACATCATGTTTGTCAGATCTATTACTACTATGTGAAGATAAACTACTAGTCCTAGTCATTACCTCATTTCTCTGATTTATATCATTTTTATTAAAGGAATTATGATGTGTACTACTTTTTGAACTAGGTGGTGAATTGACATCAGAGTTGTCTCCCTGTAATTGTTCAGAATGGGAAGTAGATGGTGCTGTTGCTGTAGAGGTATTCTGGGAAACATCACAAAGTCTTTCATTCAGTAATGATGTGTTATTATTTAATTCTATTTTTTCGCTATCATTATTATGTTCCAACTGATTGTAATGTTGATTTTCAGATGGATTTAACTGTCTAATCTCCAGATTATCTATGTGGTCACTCAGTCTCCTGTTAATCTTTGATCTAGCATTGCTATCACTTAACTCAGCACCATCAGATTGAAACACAGTAAATTGACCAGTCTCTGTGGCAAGATTATACATAGATGAACTACGAGGTTTTTCCATATTATGTTTTTTCCTGTAACGACGTCTTCTTTCATAATTTTCATTGTCTGTAGAGTCCGATTCTTGTTGACGAGGTGCTAATGTGACCGAGGACGGGCACCAAACTTTGATTGAGCGGCTATATCTGTTAGCTGCTGATGTCTGTAAAATATTAAGTAATTGTAAGTAAAACATAAAGAATTTATGTTTGAGTCAACGTTTATACCTTTGCAATAAGCTTCATAACAATGAGCAAATGAGTGTTCAGTTTTGTGCCATAATTACCATTACATTTATAAGTCATGCCTACTGTGACATGGGCAAAGCCTGACAAGACTGAAATAAGTAAACAATTGTGAAATGTATTTTCCAATTCATTAGATTCTCTACAGAAGCTTTCCAAAAAATTCTGTCACAGCATTGACAGTAAGTCTCAATATTTCTACAAGTTAGCAAATATTAAGTAAAAATGTTTACTGACAATATTGAAAAATTCATCATCATCATCATCATCATCATCATCTTGTTATCATCAGACATCATTATCAACATCATCATCATCACAATCATCATCATTATCATTGTATCAATGAATCACTTACCCCTCTATTAACCCTGGCCTTTGTCCACCGTTAACAGCATCAAATAAGTTAGCCAGTACTCTGTTGCCCAGTATAAATCAGAGTACTTACCCTCTATTAACCCTGGCCTTTGTCCACCATTAACAGCATCAAATAAGTTAGCCAGTAACTCTGTTGCCCAGTATAAATCAGAGTATTTTTCTGTTATAGCTCCAACAAACGTCTCCCATTTTAAGTTTCCTAAAGATGCTATGTACTCAGCTAATAAATAAAACAAAATTTACATATAATTAATCCTTGTTTATAATGCCCCTCAATAACTATGTCACCTTGCTTATCCCCATACTATTTCAGTCTCAAAATTCATTTACAATTAAACCTGTCTATAAAGGCCACCAAATGGAACCAACAAAAGTGGCCTTTATATACAGGCTCCAATAATATGAAAAAAAAGAACAATTGGGATACAATTCTACCAGCCTTTATAAGCCTTTATAGCCCTTGTATAGAGGTGGCCTTTAAGGCAGGTTGACTGTACTTTAAGGTTTTCTTTAAAACATCTTCATTACAAACCCCTTTATAATGCCAAAATTAGATTACACAAATGCAGGCAATGAATTAAGGTCTCATTGTACATGAACATATCTAAGTACAGTACAATATAAGTTATACAGGGTTTTGGCAGATTACACAGCCCCTTTTACCGCTAAACATTGCATGCGTTACTGTACCCCTGCAGATTTCCAATTATAGTTCTTTTTACCCCACAAGTTAACCAATCACTATGTGAGAAATTTCTTTGATGGATGCAGGGTTCATTGTACATGTATATATATTCATTTTCATCCTTATCTTATGAGCTTATGACATCTGCATTCTAGTTTTTACCAAAACCAAGATTGCAAAATTTAGCTATATTTAAGTGAAGAGAAACTTACTAAAAATTATTGTAAAACCGGGGCCAGGCTAATAAAGAAACAAAAATCTAAGAAAGGGTAGTTAAAAAGAATATTTTAATCACGGAGCATCATAAAAGTCATAGAAATTTTACAGATATAGAGTTATATAATAATTCAAGTATGTTTCACTTATATTGAGACATCCCCATGTTTTAGTTGCTAATGTTTTTAAGGACCTGCTTGTCTCATTCTGTGATGTGCCTGGTTTTGTTACTTAAACAGTTATTGATTCTTAAAATTATAATCATTATTATAATATAATATTCTGCTAAGTGTGTGAAAATGTGGACTAACTTCTCAGGCTTGATCATTTCATTTGTATCAAAGTTCCAGAAATTGTATCTTTATGGTAAGCTTATATGGCAATAGCAATGCTGTTAATGTATTTTATCATGTGTATTTTTGAGATAAATAAAATTTAGACATATCTGCATAGTTAAATTTTGGCATTTTTTAACATATGAACTTTAACACAATAACCATAATATTTTTAATTTTTGCTCGGTATACATTTTCGCACAAAACAAATGACAGCAAAATAAATGAAAAACTAGAAAAACTGCGAGCCACAAGCTCACAAAAAAATACCCCCCACTCCCAAAAATCCATCGGATCAAATTTTTAAATAAGAGGTGCACATCTACATTATATCATAAAGATTGTGTGAAAGTTTCATGAAAATCCATTGAAGGGTTTAGGAGGAGTTGCGGATAAGAGATAGGTATCCTAAGGTGTAATGGAAGGATGGACGGACACCCCTATCACTATATACCCCCCACTTTTTAAGCGGGGGGTATAATTAGTACACCGCAAAAATTAATACATTTATAGTATTCTATTTCCTGCCAAACATACTGTGATATCAATTTTTAAATTCTTATTTCAATTCAAAGTGCTTTGTCAAAGAATGAAATAAATACAAATTTTAGAATTCACTTCAATGGGAGAGTGAGTACTCTAATAAATGAGCTATACCGGTATATTACAATATTTTAGATATTTTTCTAAAGATAAATTAACACTTACCCATAGCAAGATCTTCAACACCATTTTCCATATAACCATCAAACGCAAACTCCTCCCTGAGCAAATGGACAACACGACCCAACTTCTGTTGCTGTGTCAAATTAAAATTGCTAAGCAACCGATCCATTAAACTTCCTGGAGCAGGAGGCCTAACACCGCCCATATTCATGCCACTAACACCACTGTCTTTTGATGGGGAGGGTGATGATGATTGAGATCTTGTTTTTGGAGGTTGTATAAAATACCTTCCACCATTATTTCCAGCATCTCGTTCACTAGGTCCCCTACCCCCTACCTGATCTCTGTCAAAACTAGATATTGCAGCATTGTTTGGTATTAATTGTCCTCTATTTAAATGAAGCACAGAATCATCATAAACAAGTCCTGGTTTTAATGCCATATTATGACTAGAAGTTTTCATAATCTCTCCATCAGAATAAAAATGTTCTATATTATCATCTCTGTCAAGGGCATGCATTGACCTTGACCTCATGACCCCATTATACTGTACCCCGTGACCTGAAGAATAACTATGAAAAGAAGACTCTGGAAACATTGATGAACGTCTATCCCTGTCTCGTAAATATGCAGTCTTTTGTATTAAATCTCTAGCGGTACGACCATTACGAGGAGACGGTTTATTACTGTCACTTAGAGAGCCGTCTCTTATTGCACCATCATAATTACTAAAGGTATACGAGGTTTAGGTGTCCTATTTGACTCACTTAATCTACTAATATCATTGTTAATGTTTTGTTCAACAACTTGACTTGTCCCTGAGCTAGGTGGAACCTGCATGAAATTTACTGGAACTAATTGGAGATAACCAGTTCTAGGATCTTGTTGTAACTGAACCTGACCTGGAAATCCGGATGGATATAACGCTGCTCCTCCATACTGCATTGGAAGAGTCATTGTTTGTCCCACTAAATGCTGCTGATATTGTGGAGGTATATTTAAATTTGGCAACATGCCAGGAACCATGGATTTTGAGAAGTTTGACCTGAACTTGGGTAACCATACTGACTGAAACCTTGACCTTGTGATATATCCACAGAGGGAGGGTTCTGTCCTGTTACATTGGATGGATTTAACTGATTCTGTAAATGCTGGGCTATAGACGCTGCTAAAGATTGCATGTCTGGAACTGCCCCTTGTTTTTTAATCTCTGATAACAACGATTCCAATGTACCAGCTTCAGATTTTGATGTGATTTCTTCTTTACCTGTAACCTCACCAGATGGTTGTGACTTTTGCCAGTTAGATGACACTTGATTATCTTGCTCCATCTGTTGAGGATATTTTGGTGATTCGTCCTCCTTTGTAGGAGGTGCTGGTTGACGATGTTTCATTAAATTTTTCTTTAATTCTTTTAATTTTTTAACCACTTCTTTGTCTTTTTCATTTGGTTGAGAATCTTTTGTTTGTTTATCTATTTGTTCTGTTACAGGTGGTGTACCAGCTTGCTGCAAGACGATTGGTTTAAAATGAGTGGCTGCTGATAGATACGCCTGCGGTAATGAGGATTTTGGTTTTTCTGCTTTTGGTTTGTCAATAGGTTGAAATGCTCCAGGCGAGGGTCCGTTTCCTGTTGTAGGTTTTACCCATGATCCTTTGACAGGTTTAAAAGCTGAAGATGACTGAAGAGAATTACTCCCTTGAGCAGAGTTTGTTTCCCTGGCAACTGGTTGTTGAGGTTCTGGCTGGCTAACATCATTACCCTGAAATATATAATTTTACAATTTTACAAGTTTTCTTACTTAAATTTGGTTTGCATTTAAAATTTTGTCTAATTTTGATTATTTTGTTTTTAATAAGACATATTCGCAACCATTATATAAATAAGATATAGGCTGGCTCCTTCAGCTTGGCAGAGATAGCACTGTACAAAGCTTCAACACTGTACCCTATGTGAGTGCACCTCAGAAAATTTTCAAAAATTTGTGAGCAGGTTTCTCTGCTTAACAGATATAGCAAACTATTGTAAACATTTAGGTGCACAGGTACATATATTTAGATTTCAATGGGGCTCGCCAGTGTACCATGTGATACCCCATAACGATTTTGCGAAACAGTTATTTGCATTGGAGATGGAATCGCTTCAGTTCATATTTTCCCATAAAAATGAAGTTAATTCACGCAATTTTGACATTTTCCAAAATGTTCTGCACAAACATTAAGGGGTATTTGGATCACGTGGTATGCTGGCGAACTCCAATATTCCAGACTTACCATCTTGACATGAGCCTCCTGGAACAGATTCTGACAACAAGTAAATGATGTTACTCCTATTTTCTCCTGATGTTTATTGCACACCTGAAAACAGATTTAACATACAGGTAATTCTAAAATTAAATTTTTGTATTGAATAAAAATAATTATAAAAAGAGATTTTTAAAAAAAAAACAAGCAGATTATTTGTTGTATTTGTAACAGTCATATCTCAATTGGCCTCCCCTGTAAACCGTGATCAAAAATGATAGTGAGGATAAATGAGACTTAGCTTTATTTATAACTTTTCAATCTGGATTTTAGGTGCTAGCTTAACAAGACAGCAGCTGCAAAAGTCAATGTTTTAGTCTTATCTGTCAAAGTCTGTTTCAATCGGTTCTAGTTATAAGCGTTCTCTGTAGTAGCCACAGGTGACCTACTCTTTTTTTAACTCTACAGAGGTGTCTTTAGCATGCACCAAGATTGTGTCCTGGGTTTTATGTTGCATCTGAAAGATTATTCTAGTACTTTAAGCTATTTACAGCTCTAAATGGACAGGAGATTGAAATCATCTCAGAAGATTTCAAAGTCGCATGTGAGGTTGGAACCCACAACCTTTGACTTAGAAAATGGGTGACAGTACTACTCAGCCATGTTCACCCATGACATCTTAACACAACCCCAGGTAGTTTGGCATCAATATGAAATGAGTCATTTACTTTGAAATATCTTGTAAAGATCATAAATAATTCCTTACTTCTATAACATTTTCAATATTTGGTCGTTTATTATTCTCCGACTCGGTCATCCATTCCACCAAGTCTTGTAGATCCTTGGAGACGGACATTGATGACACTGAACCATATTTTTTACCTCCTCCACAGCGAAGAGTTATACCCAGACCATAAAGACAAGTCTGTAAATAAAGGATAGTGTTACTGTATAAAAAAACTTAATGATGAAAATAACAACCATAAAGTAAACTCGTTTTTTGGCAACCTTGTTAAATCAAGATTGTTGAATAAGCTGGATGCGAAGGAGTGGGTATACTAAGGTCCCTCTGACACCACAAAAATTATTGTTTCTGATTATTTTCTCAATTCTTTTATTAGGGAAGGCAACTTCAATTTCAATATGCATTAAGTATATTTATGACATCATGGTAACTTAATTAAAACCACCTTCACTGCTGTATTTAAGATTTTTTTTAAATAAACTTTTTGTCTGGGGAAACTGTATTCACACACTGTGCAAACTTTAGATCCAACTATAATTATTGCTACAGATGTTGTATGAAAAGTTTAATATCTTAACAAACAAAACAGTTTCTGAAATTATCGAGAGGTGAATAACACTTAATATCTAATTAAGAAATTATTTCCACTGTTTTAGTAGCAAGCTCTCTGTAACTGAAATCCTTTTGATACATGTATATGAAAAACTGTTGTCATAATTTCATAAAAAACATAATATGAAAACATTAATTTATTAAATTCATAAAATGAAACATCTAAGATTAAATGCATCATAAGAGCTGTCGGAACATTGAAGCATGATTGCCTGCATAATCAACCCCATCAAAAACTCTTAACCAAACAGTTATCATTTGTACACACAAGCTGCAAGATTAAAACAATGACATTTTGATCTTGAAAATGTTTAAACAATAAAAACAAATTACTTAACTACAAGTAAAAAAATCAAAATATAATCACATCTATAAAAAGAAAAAAAAAACAACTTGCAAATATTCAAATCCCTTCACATTTATTAGCAAGGTGCAGTTTTGTATTTCTACGTGTGAGGCGACATTACGAAGCATTATGGCAATACAATGTTGTATTTATAAATCTATGTATTCCATACAAACACAAAATAAAACATAGTGTAAAGTGCATTACAGACATAGAATAAAGCAGCTTGATTCAAAATAGCATAACAATAAAATCAATGACGAGTCTCCTATATGTGTACTATGGACTTGTCAATTTATAAGGGAGATAACTTGACAAAAATGTTCTTAACAAATACAAGTGACATACACTTGGTGCAAGTGAAAACATAGTCTATGTTACATTACAACTACATGTTTGGTCCAACACCAGGACCGGTATCTTTGTGTTTGATAATTACATAACAACTATGTGTTTGACATTATTTTGTGTTAACAAATAGCTTATTACTGGACAATACATCAGTACTTTTGTGTAACAATATCATGGTCTGATTTGGATAGATAACCTAGGTGGGAAAATATATTAATATTTATGTCACTAGAATATATCACATGTGATATCAGATATGCAAAATATGCTTAATGTAAATAGTCACAATGATTACCCTTCTGAAGTAAGTGTTTAAAGGTCAAAGGTCGCAACCAAGATATCGCCATGGTAACAATATTTTTCACTGTATAAATTTTTTGTCACAAGGACGATGATATGTGGGTTATACTTTTATTAAAGCTCAGCTAAGCTTTTAAAGAACAAAGATGTGGAAGTTATGGCAAAAGTTAAAGAGTTGCAGAAATAAAAAGAATTTCATGAAGGATAAAAACTTCCAAATTCAATCAGCTAAAACACATGAAACAAATTCCAGATAAAAATAAAAAACAGTCGAGAAAAGAATTCTGGAATAGTTCAATGTTTATGTGATCCTAAAGCTGAAAATTTCCAAAGTATTAACAAGATTGAAACATATATCCCTTAGAGTTCTCCGGTACACTCTTGGTAACCAACAACAAAAATGAAGTAACTACGGTAACAGAATACACACAACAACCAATTATACACTTATGATATTAAACATAATATTTATATCCCATAACAACCATAACATACCCTTAATGTTGGCCAAAAACACTGAAAAAATTAACAATTCTAGTCATAAAAAGATGGCAAATAGGTACATATAAACCCTAGTTTTAATATATAATCCTAACTATAATACAATAATGACTATGAAATGGATAACCTGGTCATATTTTTAGCCATTATTTTGAAGAAAAAAATCTGGTTTTTTCCCCAAAAAATGTTAGTTGAAATTTGATTACATCTGAAAACAAAGCTAACAAAATTTGAAAATGTTCTTTTTCAACTACATTATCTTTCTTCACTTAGTCCTTAAGCAGTCCTGTTACATGGGATTTTAAATATACATGCATGGAAACCCATTTATACCTGCTAAATACAATTCAATTTTTACAGTTTATAAGCTCTTTAAAGCCATGCAAAAAGCCTTCATACATATACAAAGAATTGGCAAAAACAAAACAAAACAATACTTTCACATTAAATTTCTCAATAGTTGCAAGGTCAATTTTTTTTATTCTACCCCTATAAGATTTATACATTTTTCATTTGGCTCACCTTTTCAGATAACTGTCCACGTTGTTGTAACTCGGGTGACATAAAAATAACCTCCAATGGTTTGTCTTCTGGTATGGCCTTAAATGACAGATTTCCATTTTCACGTAGCACCAATGTATCAGGAGACAGATATGCAGCTAAAAAATTGAAATAATTTATGAATTTATGGTAATACTAGTATTTGTTGTATTTTACAAAAACATAGTTTGTATACATACAAAAAAGACACATTATAACCTCAATCAATTTTCCCACTTTAGTCTATTTCTGCTTTCTATTTATACTTTGCACAGTCTGTTTCAATCACATGTAGTTGTAAGCATCCTCTGTAGCGGCCACAGGTGGCCTACTCTTTTTCAAAGTCTACAGAGGTGTCTTTAGTGTGCACTAAGACACGGGACCTCGATTTTGAGTTTCATCCGAAAGACTACTGAGTAACAAGCTTTTTACAGCTCTAGTATTGGCAGGAGATGAAAATCGTTTTAGAAAATTTCCTAGTCCCGAGTGAGGTTCAAACCCACAATCCTTAGAAAACCAGTGACAGTACCGCTTGTCCAAATCCACCCATTTCAACCAAATAACTAAGTGAACCAATTAAACAAGTGAACATGCTAGCAGATATAACCCATTTATTCTCTATATGCATTACTTGATTTATATATAATGCCTTCACTTTCTAATCTTTTATTAGATTTCCTCTTTAAAATTGCTTTATTTTACAGGTTAAATCTTACGTAAATGTTTCTTTTTCCTCTGTAAAGCTAATGTTCCTTCTCTACACAAGGCCCATAACTCTTCTTCAGTAAGGTATCGGTCAACAGCATCTAATACTTCTCCAATTGTCATACCCTGAAAAACATTAAAATATGGCTTTATATAACAAAAGTGTTAAATTCAACCCATGCTTACCGAATCTATTAATATAAACAAGTATTATATCTATGTATTTGGATTGATGATATTTGATTAAAATGTATTAAAAAAAAAAAAAAAAAAAAACCAGAATAAATATGATAATACAGTGGTTGAACCCTTATCAGATCAATTTTTTTTTCTTTTTCTATTATTCTTATTATTTTCTAAATCCCCAAAATTGCCAAAATTTAAAACATTTAAAATATCAAGTTTTAAAGTATTTACTGCAAGTTAAGATAATCCACCTCACAATGAGCAAACAAGATACTAAAAATTACAATAACCTTAATATACTTACCCTTCTGCGTTTAGCCTGTTTGGGTTTATCCTCTGTCATACTGTTATCAGCTGTAGAGGGAGTTAACTCTTTCCGTTTTTGTTGATTGATAAATGACTCGGCTTCCACTACAGTATATGTTTTACCACCTACTTCCTGTTTAATATGACCTTCACCACTATAATATCCATTTATATGTCCTCCATTAATCCCGTCAATATTTGTTTGTCGTTTTTGAATTTTGTCTGGACTTTCTAGTTCACAATTTACAAAGTTATCAGTTACAACTCCAGAGTCATTCTGAAAACTCTGACTAATTCTCTCTGGTTTTTTGGGTAACGGTGGCTTATTTTGTTTTTGTGTACTTTGTGAAGTCCTTGGTGATGGTTTCTTTGTATATGGTGACAGACCAGGTCCACGGTTACCTGTTGGTTGTGGAGGACCTGTTAAAACATTTCTAGTTGGCATATCTTCCTCAGCTTCTCCTAGGTGTAAAGGTGAAGTTAATGGCGATGAAAAATATTGCGGTGGTGAATCAAACTGATGGTTAGGTGTCGACTGTTGCTGTGGTAACTGGTTGGAAGAAGGTGAAGGTTGGTTATGATCTCTGAACACTTGGAATCCGTGATCTGGGTTTTGTGGAAATTGGGAAGGAGGAAATGTTAATTTTTGGTAATCATAAAATGTTTCAAATCCTGGCTCAGAATTTTTCACAATCTGGGAAGGAGACAGTTGATGAGAATCACACAAATCTACACTCGCACTGTGTTGTAACTCAGAATCGTAATAACTCTGATAATCCTGCTGAGAATTATTTTGATATTCAGACTGTAAATGTTGAGACTCGTAAAACTTATGATATTCTGTATCGTCAAAGTTTTGTTCTATATGATCTGTTGAGTCTCGATTTGTGTCAGAGTCTGTGTTATTATTTATAAGTTTATTTTGTGATTGAAGATAAGCAGTTAATCCAGCAGTTACGTCTGCTAAACTCACACAATTCACTTCTGGAACATCTAGTTATGTTGAAATAAAAAACATGTAAATATCACATTTAAAAAGTCACAAATTTGTTAGTTACTAAAAAGTGCAATGGAATAATTATGGAAGGAAAATGCAGTAGGATTTGAAAAACAACAATACATGTACATATAGGCAAACAACATTGACCTGTCCACTTGACCTTTGATTTAAATACTCCTTACAGACAGATAATTTCTTTAATAGGGATCAAACATGTATATTTTGTCCATAGGATGTTAACACTAATAATGGGCAATGTGTCTATGTAACTACTGCGAATCCTAACGCTGCCTATGTATTGGGTGGATCCTCCTATGTTAATATTCCTGATGAAAGGTCAAACGGACAGGTCAATGTTGTTTGCCTTTACTTATAAACAACTAAGCACAAACAGCACACCTTTTTGTTTACCAGATACAAATGTAATTATGCTTGTTTATTCATTTACATAATTTTTTGAAAATATGTTAAAATCATTTTATTATGTTATATGACTAATGACCTTGATTGAGAGTCAAATTTATTAAATTCTACAAACATGGTAACTTAAAATATTATTAGCAATATACATAATATTTCTAAATTTTTAAGTTAATTAAAAATTTAAGTGGGGGCAAAAGTTGCTGTTGCTGTTAACTTACATAAAGGTCAAGGTCATTAAAACAAAATCAGCTATTTTTGTGCAGTTCAAGGACAAACATAATTATAAGTTTCAAAGCCATAATGGCCCAAGAATGCAAATGCCATAAACCTTATACAAAAAGTCATGATGTTTGATTTTCTGTTGTTAAGGAAGACAATTTGTAAAGATTAAAGATGGTCAAGGTCAAGGTTAATCAATCACATGGACAGTATAAGTAGACAATGAACTTTGAACTTTTTTACAAACATACCTGGTCCGGGTGTATATGGCGGTAAAAATGTCCCGATGGCACAACAGACTTCCTGTGATGATTTACCACATAACTCCTCTTCACATTGTGTTATTACTAACTCAAGATTCGGTCGGGTTGTGAGATTCTCTGATGTCATACAACCAAATAGTTCTCGTAGTTCTTCGCTTATCTCTGGTCGGCCTGGTTCCCCATTATATTCTGCTGCATACAGAAGGGTCATACCAAGAGAAAACAGATGAGACTGAAAAATAAAGAAGACTCAGAAATATTAAAACTGTGAAATGATGTATTGCTGATAACAGTACAAGTACCTGAAACTTAAAAATTAGTTCAAAATTATTCTTATGGCTTTAAAATAAACAGATAGATTAACTTGTTTATAAGATGCACCATTTTAAGCATATGTATGGCATAGGGTTTTTTAAAAAAAAAATCAGAACACATAATATATATATTTTTTTATAAAGAATTTAAAGCACAAACAAGGTAAATGTTTCTACTGGCTTAAATTAAATTAAAGATATATTTTTTAATAAACTGACTGACTAAATATCATGATCTGCAGAGTCAGTAGTCTCAGAGTTGAGGACATGAAGATACCATCATCAATTTAACAAAATGATTACTGTTCAAAATTAAGTATAACTGTGTGTGGTATATACATATTCAAAAACCAGATTTTTAAAATTTTGACCATATGATCAAATGGTTGATCAAGATGACCTGATAAAGCTTATTTAAATATACCAGAATATCAAATAGGTTTTGACACTTATACAAACTTTGGCCAAGGTGTGAGAAATCGGTGCCGATTATTAGTAACCGGTTCTCTACTCTCAATTAAGGATTCATATTACTGGTACTTCTGAAATGTGCACATGTAGGCCACTGGATGTCATATATTGTGAATATTTTGCAATACTTTTGGCTACACCACTTTTCAAGTGACTTCAAGTTCTCTTGTTGATGTTGTTACGATTAATAGTTTTCCCTTCACTGATTAAAGTTGGCTGAGATCACCAAGAGATCGTCCAGCATGATAAGTGCTGACGTATATGTAGTAAAAACTTAGGAAAATGTTCACAATACCTCCATGAACATTATCACATGACATATATCACATCCACTTTTCAAGAAGACAAAAATGTGATAAATACAAACTAAAATAATATGCATATTGAAAAATCCTTTAAGAACGACAGAAGTAAGCTATGAAGTTATATTACACACAGTATAAATACATGTATATGTTCAGTGTTTGGGACATCAATGAAAAAAAAGAAAATTATTCTTTTAGATGATGTATGAACATCATTTGTATGGGTTCACACAAGTTCTCTGTTATGCTGTAGATTTGTAATATAATTGATAAGCCACACTATATCAGGCAAAAATGCAAGGTGTTGAAATGCCCTAGATGAAGTAATTACTATTGTGAAAAAAACTATATTCCTATATATTCATGCAGTAAAAAAAACATGAAAATTTGCTGAGAGTGAAATATGATATTTTAACCAATTTATTTTCAAAAGATTCCTTAAAGGGATTTCTAATTTTGATAACAACAGTTTGTCATGTACAAACCAAGCGTTGTAAGTGTAGTTGACTTAAGGTCTCTCATTTTTTATACTTTTCCAATGTTTATACTGGTGTCATTGGCATGATGTTGCTAGGAGGAAACAACCCCTCCCCACCAACCCCAACCCCCACCCCCAGACAACAATCAACAATAGTCCTCCAGCCAAAGTTTGGCAGTGTGTTTATAAACATAGGTGAATCTAAATTACACAAATAGGTTTTAACCATGTTTTCTTATGTATATATTCACACCTTCATTTGTTAAAATCAACTTTATATTGGATCCCACTTTACATTATATAGACTCTTCCATGATTATAAATGATGTCAAAATATCGCTGATGGACTATAGCTGAAAACAAAGCTCACTACTATTGTATCTATAAGAAAACTGTAACCCTAGAAACATTTATAATTGTTTTACTGTTTTCTGAAATATTTGACTAAAAGAAAAGTGTATATATAATACTGATATAAAACTAACTAAATTATCAACTTAAATATCAAAATAAAGCATTATAAACAGTATAACATAATACTGAAGCAGGTAGGTACTTGTGCTCGTTACTATAGTTACCTTCTTAACCTTGGGCTGTAACTAAAAACACCAACACTTATCAAAAATAATGTTCATTATAGAAATAATCAATTTATTCTAAAATACTCTTCATTATCAAAGACCTTATGCTTAAGGTCAACAAGAGCTAACTGTCAGAAGAAAAGCATAGCTTGTCTTCACATACACTTTACTGAAATAGACTTTAACAAAACAAATGTGTCCTAGGAGCAAGAGTGGAATGAATGTGCCATATTATAATCAAGATGTTTTCACTTACATTGAGTCATTTGTTTTGGGATGGTGGGTGTTTCTAAAAGATCACTATCCATCAGTGAGCTAACTGACACATTTCTCACACTAGGATCCGATTGAAATCCAATTGATAAAAGGCTCCATAGTCCATTATTTTGAGCTATAGACCAATAGGCTACAGAGTGCCAATTTACTCTCATGCACTAATTATTTCTTTGTAACCAATCAATGTGCATATTCACAAAACACCAGTGTGTGTTGAGTATGAAAGTTAAGTGCAAACAGTGTTCAAAAATTTCAGTCTGTGGTATTAAAACAATAGAACAATAATCATTGGTGCACAGGACTTTCAGTTAAAAACCCATTATTTTCCAAACCAAAGTTCCATAAAGCAAAGAATGTAGACATTTTTATACGGAGATAGAGAGAAAGATCAAAAGAAAACAATTGGAAAAAACAGATAAATTTTCACCAGTAATATAGTTAAGGACAAAAAGCAAGAACAAAGACAGGCAGGGAAGTTGAGGGCAAGAACCTAGAACAAACTTAGTGTAGTTGATCATGAGGGCAAGAAGAAACAAACAGGTTTAGGTGAGATCAAGAAAATCAAAACCTGTGTAGTTGAAGGCAAGCAAGAACAAAACCTGTGTAGTTTAGGGCAAGAGGCTAGAACCAAATCAGTGTAGGTGAGGGCAAGAAGCTAGAACCAAATCAGTGTAGTTGAGGACAAGAGACTAGAACAAAATCAGTGTAGGTGAGGGCAAGAAGCTAGAACCAAATCAGTGTAGTTTAGGGCAAGAAGCTAGAACCAAATCAGTGTAGTTGGGGCAAGAAGCTAGAACCAAATCAGTGTAGTTGGGGCAAGAAGCTAGAACCAAATCAGTGTAGTTGGGGCAAAAAGCTAGAACCAAATCAGTGTAGTTGGGGCAAAAAGCTAGAACCAAATCAGTGTAGTTGGGGCAAAAAGCTAGAACCAAATCAGTGTAGTTGAGGGCAAGAAGCTAGAACCAAATCAGTGTAGTTGAGGGCAAGAAGCTAGAACCAAATCAGTGTAGTTGAGGGCAAGAAGCTAGAACCAAATCAGTGTAGTTGAGGGCAAGAAGCTAGAACCAAATCAGTGTAGTTTAGGGCAAGAAGCTAGAACCAAATCAGTGTAGTTGAGGGCAAGAAGCTAGAACCAAATCAGTGTAGTTTAGGGCAAGAAGCTAGAACCAAATCAGTGTAGTTGGGGCAAAAAGCTAGAACCCAATGTAGTTAATCAAAAGGGCAAGAAGAAACAAATGAGTGTAGTTGAGGGCAATAAAATCAAAATCAGTGTAGTTGAGGGCAAGAAGAATGAATATAGTGTAGTTGAGGACAAGAGACTAGAACAAAATCAGTGTAGTTGAGGGCAAGAGACTAGAACAAAATCAGTGTAGTTGAGGGCAAGAAAAACAAAACCAGTATTGTGTATATATATATTTCAAAATTACAGGTATATATCCTGTACAACTTCTCTTACCTTGTATGTCTAAAATTATAAAATGACAATTAGGATAAAAAATTAATTAACATTAAAGTGAAACATAGGATGAACAATTATCGAATTTCGATAAATTGTCAACTTTTCTCTGTCAGAACAAAGACTTCTAATTGGTTACTTTTCAATCAGGTTTACAGGTTTACAAAGTGATATATTATAGCTTGCATGTTTATGTGTAAAAATTGTTTCTGACAGTTACAAAATATGAATGTGTCACATATTCCCAAAATACTGCTATTTTTATGGGAAACCATAAAATTATATATTTGGTATATTCAAAAATATTTTGGAATACATGCCAAGTTGTAGGCTAGTTTTTCTCAAAAATCAAACTATTCTTTGCCCTAAAATAACCAATTTTCTAACTAACTTTCATGAAATAATTCAATTCAGTATTCAATTTTCAAAACACTTGGATTTCTGGGAAAATTGTATGAAACAAAAAAAAAGAATTTCCCTATAATACAAATACCGAGGAAAAAAACTATTGCTATTAGTAAACCGTGTTTTAAATAAAGTATACCCATGCAAAATTCTTAATACAGAATTTTTATAATTTAAAGAATTCTTAATAATATAGATACTTGCATCCTATATACCAGTATCCCATAATTCCAATAACAGAGTAATGTGATAAAATGTCAAAAACCATCTTATTTAATAAAACCATAACTACATATAAAGAATTCTTCACACAGTCTTTTTCCCAAATTGCACACAATCAGTATGAAATGCAAAGTATGGTGTAACTAGACTTGGTATATCAAACATTCACGAGGACAACACAAATGGCTGATCACAATAAAACGGGTCAATTTTCTCAAAGGGCCTAATCTATATTTTGTAAACATCTAAATAAAGTTTTATATATTTATTAAACTGATCTTTTTGCATGATGGAGCACATTTGTCTTAAATCTACAATGCACTCGGAGTAATCAAACCCCATACATGTCTATGACCCCCTCATAGTGGCAGTTTGCGGCACGCTTGACACAACTTTATTATCATTCTGTCCAATGTAAATACATTTGAATTTGGTAATTAAATGAATTGAATATATACAACAAATATATTTTATTTATATATCATTATAAAAAATATTTAACTTTGTGTAATTATTATACCGGGGTAAATATAACTGTGTCTATTTTAAAAATCATTTCTTTAATGCAAAAATTTAAAAGTCCAAAACTGTCATTTTTGTTGAAAAATACATACAATAAAGCCTGCCAGATGATGTCAAGTGCCTAAAACTTAACTAAAATAACTAATTCAAAATCAAGAAATTACATTTAGTTGACATACATACAACTTTTGAAATGCTTAATTTGAAAGTTCATTTCAATTGCTGCAAATTTTAAATAAAAAAAATATCAAATATTCACAACGTTTCAATTTTCAACTTGTTAAATATTTACTCAGTCCTCTAAAATCAAGGTAATAATTTTACATGAAAAATATTTCTTTACAATAATAACACCCCCGCCCTATACCCCCTGAAAAACATAAAAATAAATAAAACTACAGCTTGTTGCATAAAAGTCATACATAATAGAATTAAATGAACATTATTTATTATTCATAATTTTATTATATTTTAATTTTAATTGGAAAACTTTGCACTGAAAGCTGGTGACATTATGGATTGTTATTTGTCTTAAAAAATATATACATGTACTGCTCTCCGCTATTCCGTGTTTTGCTGGTATGTAAATTACCAATAATTGTAATCGGATAATTATTTAAAGTAACAATTAACAAAAATAACTTTCTTTTATCAGGAAAAACTGTGCTTCAATGACTGTAAAATTTGAAGTAAATACTTTCAAAATAATTTAGTCATGAATAAATATAAATATATAATTTATTAATATATCTTGAAAATGGCAAACAAAAGAATTCTAAACTGCTTATATACTGTAAGATCTAAATTGTTCATGGTCAAGTTAAAAATTACTTTCAAAATTAAATTTGAAAATTTTCATAAATAATCCTTATGTTAAAATATTGATACTACCTATCATAAAAACTGTATAATTATTTTTCAAACTGTGGGCTGTATAAACATTGCTTTATATGGCTAAATATTGCCAATAACTCTTGAATTTAAATCTTTACATATAACCGATTGTCTTTTTGTTGTTCCTCTATGTTTACATTGGAACATGATAAAATCTATTTGTATTATTGCCTTGAGTATTTTCCAGTACAACTTGTATCTTAAATAACTTTAACTACAATCATGATGTCCTATGAAATATGCCCCAACTTTTAATAATGAAAATTAGCATTTTATCTTCTTTTTTTTTGTTTAATAACCAGTGGTCTACTCGAGTTTAAACCCTCAACCCCACCCCACCCCACTCCCACTAATGAAGAGGTCTAAATGAAAGAAATAATTCATCTTTGACATTTTCATGAAATATAAGTTTACATAATTTTACATAGAAATCAATAAGAGGGGTACAAAATGAATGCAACATAGCAATTTTGATATTTTGAATAGAATTTTGGCCTGCAAGTTGATGCCAAATATCCAAGCATCTATGATGTGCTGGATGAGAGGGATTCTCTGTAATGAAGCCCAAAGGTAAATAAACTAGTTGCAGTTATAATCAGAAAACTTACATGGATGAATGGAAAGAGAATTAGCAAATGCCCTTGTTTTAATTTTAATTTGAATACATTAATAAAGAACCACCTTTATCACTAGTAGTTGTATTGTTCTTCAGTCAGTGTTCTATTCACATATAATGTATACTGGTATACAGATTTATAATACAGTGACATATACCATAGACATTTCATATTACAGAAAGAATTTGGTTTTAATCTGTGCTCTATTACAAGAATTACTGTTCTTTCTCAACTTAAGTCAGAGATGGTTTGAAAAGCAAATCTTACAAGTTGACACAGATGTTCATCATATTTATAGTCCAGCAATCAATCTACATGTTTCCAGACATAAAATGGGGATCAAGTTTGGTTTTGCTTTTTAATCTGTTTTATTGACAGAGTTAATGCCCCTTGTGACAAAAGGTCTGGAGGTTTTGATAAGTAAATCTTCAACAACTTAAGATATAAAAAGAAATGCTTTTCATGATTTACTAAAATGAGAAACCTGGATATAAACCTGATTTATCACACATGACTGTCCTCACTGGCCACTGAAATTCCTATTCTTTGGAACATCAATCAAAACTATTTAATATCAATATTTCATATTTTTACTATCAAGACAGATGAGAAAATCAAAAATTCAATTGTGGCAATGTTGGCAGATTGTTAAAAAATTATTAAGTGAGTTTTACAATGGTCAGTAAATTTATAGCATTTTTATATTGATACAATGTATAATAGGTAGATGTATAGCCTTAGAGTTAAACTGAGTAGCGGTGTTTAATGTCCCAGTCAAGAATATTTCACTTATATTGAGACATTGCCAGCTATATGTGAAGGTGCAGAAATTATGGTTGTACATTGCACCGATGGCATAATACAGCAGGGTTCTTTATTGTGCCATGTATTCTGGACATGGGACCTCATTTAAGTTCCCATCCGAAAGAATGTGTCTTTCATTTTGTAAATATAAGCGCTTGGTGAAAGAACAGTCACTACCCACTTTCAAGTCTTGGGTCAGACCCCATTGGGGTTCGAACCCACAACCTCCTTCTTAGAAGATGTCTGATAAGTACAGTTAGAACCTGTGAAACTGAACATTATACAACAAACATAAACTATGTCTAAAGAAGGACACATTAATAAAATTGTTTGTTAACCCGTATGTGTAAATCATATACCTATTAAAATACAACAAAAACTGCATGGTCTAATGGGTGTTCAGTTTATGACAGGTTCAACTGTACTGGTATATGAAATGATTGTAGCAAGTAAGGATTATATTTTTTGTGTGTTAATTATCAATTTAGATGTCCACAACACTAGGTACACATTGTGTAACTACACTTTGAGATATGGAGATCACTAAGACTAGTTTGGCATTATCCTACAAACTTGTTCCCATTCTAAGACTAACTTAACATGCATTTCCTTTATAGCACTAAACAGGTTTTTCTTCCATATCTGCTCATGTAAGATAGGGTTTTTCCCTATGTGAGATACGCGTATCTCACATGACCATGTGACCTTTAGTGACGTCACAATCAAAAGACAATTACATGACGTCATCATATGGAGAACATGACGTCATCTTGCGGGAAAATGACATCCAATTCTTCACAATTTAGAAATTTTGAGTGCGTTTCAAATGATAAATATTGGATTTTTTAATGAACCACTTTGTTTTGTAGTTTATACATTTTGTATAAACCAAAATCCGGTACGATCTATCCAATGGTCATATTTATTTTAAAGTAAAATGTCGAATTACAAAGTTAGATTTTACAAACATGGCGTCGATGTCTATGTTTATCGTACCTGAAGCCAAATATTGGCACTAAAATGGAAGAAAAATAATCCATTATGAGTTGATCCATGTAGGATAGGGAAATCTCACCCTCGGGTTGAACATTTCTGGTCAGAGACTCGGCAAGCCTCGTCTCTGACTGAAATGTTCAACCCCTCGGGTAAGATTTCCCTATCCTACATGGATACTCATAATGGATTCTTATAGTCTTGTATACAAATAAATATAAGAACAGAAGTCAAAGTAAGCCATACATGACACATCTGTGTGAGTGTGAGTTTTCCTTGACAAATCTTGAGATGTTAATATTAAACATTAAACCTTATAATCTTTATCATTTATATGTATTGATTTTGTATTTAAAATCTAAATCTACAAAACAGCATGAAGTATAGGATCAAAGTCATGTTCTATTACATAAACATTCCTTACTACCTCTCTAAATGTGTTCTCAAGTGAGCTATAGGTCGTCCACAATCTAATGGCAAAGTATACAGTGAGTCTATTTTAATATGAGGGTAATTGCAATGAATAGACAGAATTTTGATTTTACACAGGTTAAATTACCAAACAGTACAATACAGAAATAATAAAGCTCAGACAGGTGTTTGGTTTGCTCCATGTTAAGTTTTCACAAGATGTACTGTATGCTGAAGTGCGTGGCCTAGTGGTTAAGGCGTTGGACTCATGATTCGAAGGTCGTGGGTTCGATCCCTGGACGGGGCGATGTGTTGTGTCCTTGAGCAAGACACTTAATTTCACGTTGTTCCAGTTCACTCAGCTGAAAAATAAATGAGTACCAGCAAAAATGCTGGGGGTTAACCCTGCGATGGACCGGCGTCCCATTCAGGGGAGAGTCTTGTACTCTCAGTCGCTTAACGCCACCGAAACCGGGATAAGCTCCCGCCTGATGGGCCTAATGGCTCGGGACAGACTTTAACTTTAACTGTATGCTGAATAGTGTTAACCATTTTACTACTAGTAATTTCACCACTGTCAGCCAGAACAAGCTCTGATAACTTTGTGAATATTTTATCTGAAAACTATTTTCCTCTTTGACTCTAGCTTTAACACCAAATTAAGTCTCAGTAAAAACAGCAATATATAACCTGGATTAAATAAAATACTTCACAAAGTTTGCCTTTTGTCTTATGGGGAAAAGTGTGAATACAATACTTGATTTTTTTAAAATCTTTAAACATGTTAAATGATTACCAGTACTTAAAATATTCAAGTAAGTTACCAGGAATATGCAAAATTTCTGAATTCTTTTCCTTGTCAAAAAAAACAACAAAAAAACAAACAAACAAACAAACCTTGTACTGCACATTAAGAACTAGCTGCGATACATAAATACATAATATATAAATATTAATTTTATATTATTTGTTTTCCCAACTTCAGGCTGAACAATCAAATTTATTTATTTGTCCAGATTGGTACATTTTTAGTGTGCAAGGTTGCCATTTAGGTACTTTTTCTCATTAAGTGTTTGACTTTGGTACATACAATGAGTCCAAATTTTTAATATTTTTAATTAAAAATTGGTCAAAATGGAAAAAAAATATGTCGAATTTGACCTTATCATTTGTTCTGTCCTTTTATCCATTTTATGGTACAAATCTGTCAAAAACAGATAAATCTGTCGAATTGGTCAGCCTGCAACTTTGTCATATTTTGAATGAATCTACATATTCATAAATTCTACTGTAGAGATATACATATATATACTGTAAACGGGGACATTTTGGCATGGGAAAAATTTGTTGGCTTATTTCACGCTAGAGATAGTACCGCAGAAATTTTACCCATACAAAAATGTCTACCATACAAATTAATATAATATATAGAATATACACCCACTTATATTTTTACCCCGCGAAAATAATCCTGTTGATGGTATATACTGTAGATCTTATGTTATGTGTTCCCTACATCATTATATGTGTTCTTGAGGGATATGCATATATAATTCTTACCTTATATGTGTTCCCCACATTGTCATACTCTGGCGGGATATACAAAGGTTCAGGATCTGTGAAATAAAAGAATCAATTATAATACTGGTAAATACAGTCCAACCTGCCTTAAAGGTAATTTCTATATAAGGACCACTGCTTATAAAGGCCAATTGATTTGTATCCCAATTGGTTTTTATTCATATGATTTGAACCTGTATATAAAGGTCACTTGGGTGGCCTTCATAGACATATCTGACTGCACTGGTAAATATTCCATATTTCCTGAACTGACATTGTACCTATCGTCATCATTTTGCTTATTTCATGTGATCCTGATTTTACAACTTGATGTAAAATACTTTTTATGACATAAGAAATACTGGTCTACAGTCACAGACCAATATTTATTGGTACTAATTTCAGGTATCAGGAAGATGGCAAAAATAGTAACTTGGTTAGAATTGGTCCAAGTGTCATTAAACCTTATCAAAACATAAAATAAAGAATTGGTTGTATCCATTTTCATCACTACTTGCCAGACACTGATGACCATGTAAGATTGGGATCTGAAAACACACACAAATGTTGATGCTACTAATGAGGGGAATGGAAACGTAACAGTCCTGTTATATTCTGCTAAATTCCAGAAAAAAAAACAACTAAATTTCCTGTTGTGACCATGCACAGAACTGGACAACAACACAATGAATTTAATGTAAGACAGAGATAGGGAAATTAAATATTTATCAAGAAAATATCTATAATTCCACATTAAAATTAAATATTTCACAATAAAATACCCATATGTACTCCATAAAATAGATCAGGAAAGTATGATAAAGTTATAAGTATGAAGACATAAAATATGATAAATATGAATTATACTCTTGTCTATATATACATGTATATATTATACACCAATATGTCTTGTATATACCAATAATATATAAGTATAAATGATTTATGAAATATAATATACTAGTCTATCATGGGAGAGAATAGATTTTAACTTGAAATCAACCTTTTAGTTCAATTGTTGGGCATTATATTATATGGTAGTACCGGCGTTTAAATTGAATATAGAGGGTACAGTAGAACCTATCTATACTTTACTAACCACCTTCAGAATTGTTTTACAGATTAGACAAGTATTAGATTTACACTAGTTCATTAATTAGCAAAATAATTAAAGGTTTTAGGGTTTAGTTTGGAGAGGTTTTCTTCAATTTAGTCATGGTTTTGACAGGTTACACTGTACTCTGTGATGTTTAAGAGCAAAAAGTAAAATTGTTTACTCCATATGTAAACTTATAAGTATTGGAATTAAGGCAGTCAGTTCTGGGATGGTGTAGAAAACCTCCAACCTTCAGCAAATTCTCACACTAGGATCTGAACCATGGAATATGAACTTAGGCGATAAAAGACACTATTATCCAGAATCCAATGATCAAATTTAGATTACTTGCCTACAAAGCTCCTGGTTTTTGAGAAAACGTCTTTAGCTATGAAAATTCTGCTGTTCTTAATTGACCCCAACACATTATCATATAAACAGATGGTAAATATTTTTATGTCATACATAATGCTGTAAATTTGAATTATCTGATTACACAATTACTGGAATTTGAAGTTTGACATTCAAATCAGTTTTTGAATAGTTGCTTTGAATGTCGATATAAAACCAATTAAAAACTTTGCAAACAACAGCAATCAGAGATTCCCTAGCAAGAATATAGGCTCTGAGAACACATCTGTTGACACCCAATGGTTGTATTTCTTATGTTGCTCAGTCTGTTTCAATCACTTCTAGCTGTAAGCATCCTCTGTAGCGGACACAGGAGGCCTACTCTTCTTCGAACTCTACAGAGCACCGAGGCACAGGATCTTGGTTTTGAGTTTTATCCGAGATTAGAAAATATTGAGCTAGTGTTGAGCTTTATACAGCTCTAGTATAAGTCAGATGAAAATCATCTGAAATATCCAAATTCCGAGCGAAGTTCGAATCCGCAACCCGTGACAGTACCACTTGACCATAATCGCCCATTACCTGTAAGACCCTTGTAATCCACAGTATGGAACAATTTTCAGTATTTGTTTATATGTATCACCCTTTAACTACTCCAGTAATTTCAATGTTCAGATTTCAAAATCCTATAATGATTTTTCATTTAATACCATTTACCATTATTTCACATTTTGATTATTACTTCCTAGTTCTAGTTAATGTTATTGTGAAAATATTTTTGTCAGATTCATATTTCATAAAGAAAAAACATTTAAAAAAAAAAACCAGGGAAATATTATAAAAATCACAAAAAATAAAATAATATATATATATATACCTGCTAAATTGAATTCTGTATCACTCAAAAAAACTATCAAAAAACATTATAACAAGAGTGTAGTAATTCCAGCACTTCCAGTATCAGTAAAGATCACACCAATACACAAGTGGTTACAATACACAAATAAATGTATATCTTGGATAATCACACAAATACAGACAAATTTCACCCTTTGATGATCTTTAGGGGTAAATCTCAAAGGTACATATTTTGATAAGTTTGACAACATAGCTTAAATCCTGAACACAAAAATATAACCGCTATAAAAATTTATCCCTGTCACAAAAACAATATTTTCTGCTTGACAATAACTTGAATGAACTCAAAAAGGAATACAACGGTCACATATCCAATTGTGTTTTATAATTTGTTTGTGTTATAAAGCACTACTTATTTTTGGAAAAAATTAAATTTTTAATGGGATTTTTCATGGCTTTTTGCTACTCCTTAATGTTAGAACACACAAATTATGATTCACCGGTACCCGGTATAAACCAATTAATATTTATCAGTTTAATTTTTATCATAAAACAGGAGTGGGGTCAACCTTGTACATAATTTCCATGGGGCATATTTCTTAAGAATCGTCAACATCAATATTAATTCCCAGCCATTATCAAATGGCTATAACTCTGTAGATTTGGCATACTTTTCCTGTGTCATTATATGTACTTACGGTACATGATGTGGTGTTCAAGTACAAAAAAGTATGAAAAATGTTTGAATGTACAGTACTACATGAATATTTCAAGTCTATGATTCAATCCTAATTGGTTGACTACTCATTTTGCATTCAGAAAATGAAACACTCCATAATACCTGCTTTGAAAATTAAAGCTCAATGCATTTCAAGTTCTTGAAGTTTCTTTCCTCATTCATTTTGACATTAACATGGTCTTCTAAAGGCAGAATATACATGTACCAGGACCTCTAGTTTTCTCCATTAAACCAATTTCCTTCATATAGAAATTTATTAAACATACAAGGAGTCAATTTTTCCCAGCACACTATTAGCAAAATAAATCCAATTAAATTATTTTTATGGATTAAATTGAGCATTAATAATCCCATTCATATAAATAAAAACAATCTAAATGTATATTTTCAGAAGTTGTAAAAATTCATTGAGATGATCCCTGGAGTTAAGATAAACCTCAATAATAGGGGGGATAATTCTAAATCCAGCTGATAGGCAGGATTAACAATGATAGAACCTAAAACCCTGGGATTAAACTTGTCATGTCATATCATTTAGTAGAGGCTTGGAATGAAGTAAGCTAAGTAAATAACATAAACCACAGAGTAGTGCTGATGATTAAACTTAACAATAATGTGCTACTTCAAATATTTGTTAAATGGTTTGTATGATATATACTTGACATACTCAATCAATCGTTACAATTTTAATTGCACTGACACAGGTTAATTACTCGACTTTTAAAGTCATTTTATTTCTTTGTATTGGATTATCTCCCTTAGACAAAAAACTTTGTGATAATGCTGATATGGATATAACTTGTATAACTTGCCTACTTTTAGGATTTTGAATTTTATCAACCACCTGTGGTTCTGACAAATACTTTGAACATTTATTATCACATAGCTGGAAAAATATTGGTCTTATGTTTGTGTATTATTAAACATGCTGATATCAATCAGATATATTTCAATATAAAACTTATTCTGATTTAAAACTTTAAAATTCAAGGGTTTGGCAATTTGATGCTGTTAAAATATACCATATAGTCAAACCTGCTTTAAAGGCCACCTCTATATAAGGGCTACCTGCTTATAAAAGGCCAGTAGAATTGTATCAAAATTGTTCTATATTCATATTATTTGAACCTGTATATAAAGGCCACATGCCCTTTAACTGGTTCCCTTGGGTGGTTTTTACAGACAGGTTTGACTGTACTTCTCATATGTTCACAGTGACTGGGTTAGAATCCCACCTAGTGTGAGTAAGTTGTTAGTGATTTTCTTGGGTTACTCTGGTTTCTTCAACATCCTAGAACTTGATGTGAGTGATTTAATCTTGAATGATGTGTAAAACTTTTTAAACATATATATACCACCATTCTAGCTACATTGATAGATTGCTCATTCCATGCGTGGGAGATCAGGGTTAAATAGAACCTTGGCCAGGTCTGAACATGACTTGAAAATAAGTAGTAATTGTTCTTTCATCAAGCACTTGGTATTTATAAATGAACACCATGGAGTCTTTTGGATAAGACCTTAAAAACAAATGTCATATGTAAAGTAGGGGTGGTATGCTAAAGAACCCACCTTGCACATCACACTGAACACACTGCTAAGCTCACAATTTCTACCACTTCACCTATTGCTGGTGACATCTTAATATAAGTGACATAAAACCTTAATCAATCAATAAATCAAATAATTTTCAAAACAAAAATATCATGATAGAATAACATGATGTACAGTATAACCTGCCTTAAAGACCATCTCTATATAAGAATCACCTGCTTATACAGGCCAGTAGAAATGTATTCTAATTGTTCTTTATTCACATTATTTTAGTCTGTATATAAAGGTCACCTGCCTATAAAGGGCACTTTTACTGGTTCCCTTGGATGGCCTTTATAGACAGGTTTGCTGTGTATCAATTAAAACATACTCAGAGTAATCTCCCTTTTGAGTAAACCATTTTTTCCTGTTGTATCTCTTGTATCATGCATCAAATTCATTTAATGGACAGGGGGTGTTTTATCTAATTAATGTCACAGACATTAATGTATTAATTCATTAGAAGATATAACAATTTCTGTCAAAGTTTAAATTTTAAAATTCTACATTTTACATTAAATACTCATATAAAATGTTAATTGGACGACTTCAGTGACAGCTAATAAGTTTTACAGTACACATATAATAGATGTCTGTCTCTCAATGACTGTCATTTCAACATATAATATTTAAACTTAATATTCTTGCCTTAGAATTATTTATATCAAAAACATTAATAATTATGTAAATGAATAAAATAAATAAACAAATATCTTTGGTTGTTGCATTATTTATGTCAAAAACTTAAATAATTATGTAAATAAATAAAATAAACAAATAAATTTGGCTGTTTATTGCTACACCTATTTAAACCCACTGCTCAATTAACCAATCTTATTGAACAAATCAACCAACCAACCAACCAAGTCTCCCTTTTTATTGGTAGAAGGTGATGTTTAAGAGCAAAAAGTCAATAAATGATTTAACTCTTATTTGAACACAAAATTTAAATACTTTTGGTGTAAAAGGTTATAACTTGCACTGAAGAACCGTGACACCATTCTTCAGAAATCACATATCAATTCTCTAACACACCTTACCTTCAAATATTAGAATTATTTAAGACATGTACAAATGTAATAAAGGTAATCGTCATACTGTCTGACATCAAAGGTATTATTACATGTTATAAATACTTATCTATAAAAACAAGACCAAGAAATACAGACAAAATTTAAAACTACTTAGTCACCATAATACTGTGCATAATATGTAAGACAGAGACAAAGTTCCATCTGATTTGGAGAGAGAGAATTGGGTTGTGTAATGGTGTTTAACGTCCCAGTCAAGAATATTTCACTTATATCAAGACATTGCCAGCTATAGACAAAATTTTATCTGTGCATTGCGCTGATGGCATTATACAGCAGGGTTCTTTATCAAGACCTCATGTATTTTAAGTTCCCATCCAAAAAAAAATGACTTTCATTTCTAAATGCCGAGTGCTTGGCCAAAGAACAGTCACTACCTAATTTCAAGTCTTGGGTCAGACATGGTAGTGGTTTGAACCCATGACCTCCCACTTACAGAATGAGCACTCTACCAACTGAGCTAATACAGTGGTGAGAAGAGAGATGAATGGAGGGATGAGGGTGATGATAGATAGATTCATATTGTTTCAGTGTTTAAAATTAGGAGATAAGATTAAAATTCTTACCAATTCTAATCTTAAAATTTCAATGTTTTCTACCAGAACAAATATACGGGAATTTATAAAATATTGCAGGTTGACTGAAAGTTGCACTAAATAGGTCCTAGACCTTTAATATGGAACACTGAATTTTTTTACATTGCAACAGTTGTATTTTAATTCATGTGATTGAGTTTGTGCTAGGTTCTTTCTTATTGGCTTCTAAAATGAACCACTGCAGCAGCTCAAGATAGCTGGGGATGTCTCGAAATAAGTGAAATATTCTTGACTGGGACATTAAACATCATTACTCAACTCATAAAAATGAATGCTTTTGACAATTTTAAAAGTGTCACTGTACACTGGTCCAACATGTTTTAGATTCATTACCAAAGCAGCATCTACTAGACAATACACCTTTTCATACATCAGATCATATACCCACAGGATCCAGACCAATATTAACCAACAAGATTCAGACTCCTTGAATAGCAGCTTAAATCACTTGCCCACTGCAACCTCAAGATAACAAGTTTAATAAATAGTTTATATAATCCCTGAGACATTGATTTATTGATTTTTTCAGATAAATCACCTGTTAATCTGATATATCTGTAAAAATATTTTCTATACCAGATAAAATCAAGTTCAACAACAACCCCCCTCTGGTCAAGGACTGGAAACAGACTGAATAGTTTTACAAGTGGTCAATATCAATATTTTAATGTATTAAGGTTTTATGGCCAGTCTATGACAGCAATTCATTTTCAATATCAGCTCATTATATGCCTAAAAGAGTTATCCCCCTTATATACCCAGGGTTGTAAATAATGTTGTGTCCTAATTCATTTAATGATTCTGAGCAAATGCTTACAATTACCTTCATGTGTAAAAATAAAACTGACAGGAAATTACTCAATTTATTCTTAATGACAAACCAATTTACCAGTGTGTTTTTCCAAAGTCTCCAGAAACTTGGTTGACATCAAATGTATTTCTAATTTTTCGTTAAAACATTTATTTAAAGAATCAGGGCATCTGTGATTATTTCACTTATATTTAAATGTCAATAGGTACAAGTAAATTCAAGGCCACAGGTGCTCCAACAACACAATATTATAAAAGACTTCAGTTAAAAATTCCAGTTTACATACATAAATACCATGCAACTTTCAATCTGCAAAAATAAAATGCTAGATGAAAAAACATGCAGTCATTTCTTATTGTGGATTTGGTCAGACCAGGAGAGGATCATACCAAAGACTTCTGATAACAGAAACAATGAGCTTAAGCTTTTTACAAGCATAGCGAGACTGCTACTTACAGATTTGTTTTTTATTTGCATAAATTCTGTTGTATACATTGTAAAATAATTTATGTCTATAAGAATTTACCATCTGATGAAATTATCAGTTTTTAAACAAAAAAATAATAATAAAAAGAACAAAACCAAAAAAAAAAAAACATAAAAAAAAAAAAAAAAACAACAAAAAAAAAAAAAACATAAAAAAAATAAAAATGAAGGGTCAACAAATAACACAACGTAATGACTTTGTATAAGGGAGATAACTCTGTCAATCATATTAAAACCAACAAGGGTCAATATTTCTGGCATACATCTATAAAACTGTCAAGTAATAAATCATATCTAACAATATAAAACTACTTAATAACACTTATTATTATAATACAATGACACTACAAGTGTGGCCATGGTAAACATGCTAACAATAATCAAATATTCAAATAATTCACTTGTTTTATGCATTTATATTAGTCCAAAAATCGATAAATTACACAATGTTATTTTTAAAAAATAATTTTTCTGTATTCAGGATAATTATGTATGTCTAGGGACTGATTCTTATGTAGATTACAGGTACAAAAATGATCTGATTTTCTCTCTTTGTCCTTATTCAAGCTATTGGAGTATTTTTTATATATTTTTCACAATTTTATTCAAATTTTAAAGAATTAAATACTTCTGGGATATGTAAAATAATTAAGGTAATACTTAGGCCTAATTTTAAATTAAACAAAGAGCAGATGAATCAGTAAAATCTGTCAGAACAAGACCCATACAGGGTTCAAACCTGCACTTCTGTACATTATACAGTACAGACCTGCTAAAAGTTTAACACTGAGTTAACGAAAAGAAGTCGAAACTCGACTGCCAAGTTGATGTGAATAGGTAGCTATTGACCTAACATTGCCGAGAAATAGACAGCAGTTGTTGAGATATATGGCTAACACAAATCTCACATACAGTATCAATCCGGCACTAAATGGGTAGCCAATAGTGTTTAACTTTTAACAGGCCTGTACTGTACATATTGAATGGTAGGTTGGGTGATTGGTGGTATGTTGTGTTCCGTCACATCAGCAGTTTTCAGCCTTTTATGATAAGTAAATGTTTTCTTTATAATCTCAAGTATGGCATAAATTGCTCTAAATGCAAATTTTATGGGATTTTTGCTGTGTTGAGCTAGTGTTCACTTATCAGAACCTATAAGTGTTAACAGGCCTGCAAGTATTGTTGCAGACCAGTCAGTTCATTATACAACTACTGTCCCAAACAGAGGACCTGAGTTGAGTAATAATGTTCAACATCCCAGTCAAAAATATTTCACTAATATCAAGACGCTGTCAGCTATAGATGAAAGTGCAGAAATCTTGCCTGTGTGTTCACTGGTGGCATTGTACAGCAGAGTTCTTTATCATGCTACACCTACTGTGACACAGGACCTCGGTTATTTTAAATTCCCATCTGAAAGAACTGTGACTTTCATTTCATAATGCTGAGTGCTTAGCCAAAGAACAGTCACTACCCACTTTAAAATCTTGGGTAAGACCCAGTTGGGGTCAGTCAGTCATCAATTGCAGGCTTGTTGAAGGTGTAACTATAGACCAACATGTCCCATGTATTTATAGGTAGTTGAGCCATATACCGGTAAGCCAGTAGAATAATTTAGATTTGTATCAAGTGTCACAACAAATAAACAAATCTAGGACAGAGTGTGACTGACTGAATGACTGAATCGCTGACCACTTCATTAATAAGTACATGTATAAAAGACAATAACCACCCAATTACTAAACACAATCAATCATTTATAAACAAATGACCATTGTATTTATTATGAAGGGTTTTAAGACATTATGTCAATTATATACACGACACAGAGGATAATGATGTCAGATCTTTATTCATAATTCACGAGCAAAAGATGATATCTCTCATGAATACTTGTCATCAAATTTGCCATCAACTATGGTCATGTACAGACCCTATATACTCAATTAGTAAAATATCCTTCAATTGTGAAGTCCTTATTACAAGGCTGACCATCCTCCGTTTACTGGTTATAACTACTCCCAAAAGGACTTTTGCAGCATTCTCTATAGCTCAGTCAGTTAACACATGTCTACAATGTGAGATACCTGAATTTCAATCCTCAATGTTTTCCATTTTTATGTCATGACTTACATGACTTATAGAAGGTGGCTCAAAATATCAAGAGGGCCTCAGTTATCAAGTAGTCCAAAGCATTTTGCTTATTGATCATAGTCCTCTAACCACCTAGGTTTGTCTCCCACTTGGAGCAGATCCTAGTGTGAGAAAGTTTGTCAGTTCACTTACTCACTGGAAGTTATTGGTTTCCTCTGCCATCCCTGAACTAGCCACCTTGATACAAGTTTAAGAATCTTGACTGAAGCGTAAAACACCATTTGTCCACTCCACTCCCCTCAAAATAACAAGAGCTGTCAGAACAACATCACAGATAGTCTACATGTAATGTTCTTTCATATTTTAAACTTTAATCATAGCAACTGATAAATTAGGTTCACACCGTTGATGTACATTCCTTTTATGCAGAGTCCTATTATAGTGACTTAGAATGTGTGTTCACTGCTTGCATGAATTGGCGGAAGCAAGCTTAAAATGTTTTAAGTTTGCAAATGTTTAAAAGAATAGGCCATGCATAAATAATTAGATTATTTCATTTAATGTCATATATTTACAATATTTGTCTTTATTTACAGTAAAACTTACTATAGTGAGATAAACATCAGTCACTGATTGGATTAAAACAAACATGACAGCGACCTGAATAAAAACCCATTACATAAGGGGATTATTTACACAAATATCACCAATGTCATTTGTGGAATAATCACAATATTTCACTTCAGGACAATTTAAATGTTAATTTACAGATAAATATCTTAGGTCTCAAGATTGAATCCTGGGATAAATGTCTTATGACTGATTCTAAATCTGGATAATGATCTTGGTAATCAAACTATTCTTTACAGAAATGACTTTAGTGTTAATCCAAATAAAAAAAAATTGTTGATAATCCAAATACTCATTTTCAAGTAGCATGATTAGTTTATCCAGTGGATTAGGATTATAGGATTAGTCTACAAAAGGCAGGTATTATCTAATCAGGTTTATAAGACCTGCCTACCTGTAAATATTTAATTTTCAAATTTTAATTGTTATAATTTCAAAAACAAATATTTTAAATTCATGTTATAAAGTTTTAATTCAATCTTAATATAAAGTAGTAAATATTTTCAGCTAAAGTCCATTTACGATCCTTTAGTCTCTCGGTTTTTCGTAAAATTCTCTAAAACGAAACTTTTTATTGTAAAAGTAAAATCGTACATTTATTATACAATTCATGCCGTAATTAATTTTTAATATTTCTGTCCTTAAACTTTTCTCAGTTTTGCCCCATACTCCGTAAATTTTAGTCAATTTTGGGCAACGGCTATTTTGTCTAAGTCCTACATTTCGGTCGAAACCATTTCGGACAGGGAAATACTGATCTAATTTGCATAAAAAAAAAATTCTTATCGACGATATGTTGATACGCAACACTACACATGATTGACAAGGACGGATATTGTTTTCATAAATTTGTTTATAAAATTACTCAAAATTGTTTAAATTTATCAATAGTTGGTGTTATAATGCTGCATGTATGAGTACGTTATGTACTAAAAATTTTTGTTTACAAGATTTTTGTCCGAAATAGCATTCTTGCCACAATTCACGTGCAAATCATTATTTGAGACAACGCTCTCTCTCTCTCTCTCTCTCTCTCTCACTCTCTCTCTCTCTGGTTGTACCACAATTCTTACTGAAATTCATTTAAGAACGGTGATACTTAACCTTGACAAACTTCAAACATTTCACATGCAAATCATTTTTAGAGACAATGCTCTCTCTCTCTCTCTCTCTCTCTCGTTGTACCATTATTTCTAAATGGTAAATTATGGTAACTGATTAAACTTATAAATCGTGTGTACGGATTATTAGAAAGACTGCAAGAACTTTGTCATATCTACTTGGTGGTTGGCAAGAACTACCGTATTCATGATCAGGTGTACACGTGTTGTAAAAGTCGGTCAACTTTGACTTTAGCCATTAGGTAACCGGATTACAATTAGAGGCGTATGTTAACAAATATTTCTTATCGTTGTAGCAGAAAATATGAATTAAATAATAACGATAAATCAACAACTGTGTAGATTTTTAGAGACATTCACTTAAAAAAAGTTTCAGGAAAACTGATGGCGATATTAATATACACGTGGTAAAGGGAGTGAGTTGAAGAAGCTAAGATTGTGTTAATGACCCGTAACAGAAACTGATTAGCATATGAAAAACCCTCTCACTCCTGTTTTTGGTATCGCCGCAAAGGTTAGGAAAATGGCGCTAAAACAATTTACATAGCGATATAGAAGGCGATATTAAAAAGTTTTAATATGAAGTCAAGAGGGTAGATTAGACGCCGGTTACATCAGGCCACATTACGGCATAGGCTTGTTTTCACGATGCAAAAAGCTATGATTTTTATTCACATGTTAACCACATGAAAAGGGACAAAAACCAAGAGACTAATTGGTTGTAAACAGACTTTAATACCAGCCTACACTGTGGCTACACAGCAAATACCTTAGCCAAATTTTTAACAAATGAATGGCTGAACCAAAAATAAAACATATTGGACATCTTTGGAATTGTGGCCTCGGAGACCGAGTGGCCTAAAGTGCATGTTTATGGATCACATAAGTTCTAATCCCTCTCAGTGTAGATTCTGGTGCGAGAAAATTTGTCAGTTCGCTTGCTGAAGGTGGGTGGTTTTCAACTGCACATTCCTAATGAACTACCAGTAAATAAACAAAAAATGTAGATATTAACTCTTGAGGAAGTCATCCATTACATAGCTAGCAATAGATGTTTTGGGTATAGGGGTCAAAACATGGTCTAATTGGGTATCAAACCCTAGACCTTCCATATACAGAAATTTTAGTAATACATGTGTAATATATAAGTTCTTGACCACATGAGCTAAAAGTATCATTCTTTATAATTCATAGAACTGAAAATGCAAATATATGCTACGGTAATTGATGTAACAGGAGGAAGGATAAAATTTTTTTACTAGGTGTCCCAGCCAAGAACTGAATTAAGCACTTCTGGACATAACATGATTATATGTTGGCTATAAGATATCCAGAACAGAAAGTGTGTAATATTAATCACTCTTATTTTAACTACCGGTACACATACTATATATTTATCATGGTGAGCTAATATCAATACACTAATTAACTCTGAATGGAAAAAAAACAAAAACAAAAAATCCTCAGTTGGGTGGTATAGATATTTCTCATTTTTATAGTCATTATCATAAATTACAAGTAAAGTCATTTGTTTTATTCATTCCGTTGACAAGTAACAAGGGTCTTAAATTTACTGTCAGTTACAAAAAAATATAAATTATAACCATTTAATGACAAATATATAATCGTTAATGAATTTTATGTCAGCAAAACCCAGCCAGGCATAAACGACGATCAATTTATCCATTATTAATTATCTGATTGATAGCTCAAGTTTTTCTGATATGTTACACAATTTTGTTTAAAAAAATTCAATGTATATGTATATCTTTTGAAACAAACCCAAATCTTTAGGTATACCAAGGGCCATATTAGAAATATCACCCCTTTGCATGTTACTGCTGTATAATAAAATCCAGTTAAATACTTTGACACTTATAGACTGCAGGTCGATACTATTTAAAAATTTCTAAAGAATCAATCTAGACCAAGAATAGAATATAATTTTTATAGACTGATAAATTGTAACCTCTATTTTTATTTTATGGTTGAGGGAACAAATGGTGGAGAAAATTGAGATTTTATAAAGATTGAATTTCCAATACCCAACCTATAAAATATAAGTAGCTCTTTAATTATCATTGCTTGAGGACAGCTACTGTCAATGTAACATGTATATACCACCTACAAGGGTCCGGCAAGCAAGTAAAATACAGTGAAAACTGCTTAAACTGACTTATTTTATTACAAAAACCATCAATACTGGTCATTCAATTGACTAAAAGTATGTAAACAGAATACATTTGTACCTGTCTATTTCAAACAAAATCTAGGTGACCAGAAAGTGTTTGTGTCAGACAGTTTTCAACTGTAGTTACAGTATACAAAACTATTTGTAGAAATGATGAAATCTCCCAACTTTTTCAAAGACTGGTTTATGCCTTGTCTGAACTGGGATGTACTTCAACATGTTGATAGAAGTGTTGCTGATTGATGTTGTAAGTTATTCTGTTATATATTATGTGACCATTGATTTATAAATATTAAGTTAGAGGCTCGGAGCCTCTGTTGCCAAGTGGTCTAAAACATATGCCTTTAAGAACCAATGTAAGGTTCAAATCACCCTCGATTCAACTCCTAGGCAAATCCTAGTATGGGGACAGTTTGTCACTTTGTTTGTCAAAAATTGTTGGTTGTCATTATATATATACTCAAGAATTTTTCCACTATCTGATAACTGACTGCCTTTACTCACATGGATTGAGTCTACCAGACCTTGCACAAATCGAAGGCCAACATTAATATTTTTCATCCGGCTCTCTAAAAATGTAATGGACCTATACTATAATAGGTAAAACAGCGCTTTTCTTTTTATAGCTGGGACATTTAAACTATCATCTTCATAAAAAGAACTTTAAATACTCTTAATTTACATGATGAAAAAAGAAACTGAAATACCCATTTCGTTGGTCACAGATCAAGAAATATAAATAGTGTATACCATTTTGATTGTAAAAAAATTCTATTACTTAAATTTCATTATGCAAAATTTATAACATTAGATGCTATCTTTTATGTACATGCTTCCTAGCATGAAAGTTAATGAAAACTTAAAAGTAACCTTATATACATCAAGGAGAAAGTTTAAACATTAAAAAGAGTCAACCTCCAAAATGGCTATATATAATATCTGGAATGCTTGGCAAAGCTGGTCAACCCTGCAAAATGGCATTAAATAACATCTGGAATGCTTGGCTAGTCTGGTTAACCTCCAAAATGGCATTATATAGCATCTTGAATAATAGGACTAATCTGGTCAACCCTGTAAATTGGCACTATATAACACCTGGAATGTTGGAATGTTGGGGTAATCTGGTCAACCTCCAAACAGCTTCATATAATATCTGGAGTGTTGGGCTATACTGATCAACCTCTAAAATGGTTTGATATAATATATGGAATGTTAGATGAAGCTGATCAACCTCCAAAATGGTTTTATACAACATCAGGAATATTGGGCAAAGCGGCCAAAATTATATAGCATATGAAATGTTACATGAAGCTGACCAACCTCCAAAATGGTTTTATATAACATCAGGAATATTGGGCAAACCCGTACAAAATTACATAGCATCTGAAATGTTAGGTGAAGCTGATTCTCCATATGTTATCTATGCAGTATAAAGATTTAAGAGTGTTAATGAACAGCAACATTTTCAGTCCCAAAGGTGTTCAGTTCAGACAGGCTCTACTTAAATCTGATTAGAATTTAGGATGCTTAACAAAGATTATAAAATGTGTATTAAAAAGAATTAGTGAGTGTAATATGTTGGGAGTCTGGCCGGGGATACATAAAAATTAATATTAAGTTTGTAAAATATTGTAATTTTTGCACACAATTGAAAACTTTTAATTCAGTCACATTATAAGTATCATACTGGTGTAAAATTTATATTCCCCACCAATGTGACACTGGTTGGCATCATCATATAATAAGGGTGACCTGTCGTGTAGATCAGTGTGTGTATAATTAAAACATAAATAAGTAAATTGATCTACATTAAATTTAGAAATTTTACACCCTGAATCTACACCAGATGGTGTCATAAGTCTCCCATTTAAAGTGATTCAAGGTAGATGCCTTACAATGATCATAAAAGAGTTGAAAAATTGTTTAAATATGTCAGCATTGTTGTTTGCAAGAGCAATATAATTAGAAATCGAAGTCTTTATAATGTTCATAATTATTATATGCATGCAATTTACAGTATCTTCACATATCAATGAATATTACTTTTAATTTTACAAGAAAACCTTTTAAGAAATCATAATGTAAAATCACAGTATTTCAGTGATGATTGCATGAATAAGAAAAGTGGAAAAAAATCAGTGGCTAAACCCAAGACTTGAACCCAATACTAGTGCATGACATTCTTAGTTTTAGGCTAATCAACATCTGTTATTCCATTCTGCAACATATTTCGCTATCAATTCCCTGGGACCAACTTTTATGGCAAACCACTTCCCCTGTGATGGGCAATACCCCAAATGTTATAGGAAAGGTAGTACCCAAACAAGAGCTTGAACCTGATACTAATGGGACACTGGCTACTTGCCTACCGAATGACTTGTACCCCTCATTCCATTGCAAGTGTACTACATACAACCAAGGACTGGTCAAACATTTTTTTTTACTTCTCAATGTTTTAATTCTGATTGAAAGTGTTCAGATGTAATCGGTTACAGTTGACATATCAGGAACTCTTGTGTTTCAATGCACCAACAACAAATGCAGTAAAACCTATACAATATATTAGTTTGAGCAGTTAGCAAAATAATGAGCCATATGTCAGACCAGGCTAGGGATTAAACCTGTAACCTCCCACTAATAAACAAAAATCAATGTTCTATATTTATTAGCTATATAAATAAATCTGGTTACCCTGATTTATAAGTAGTTATAGAGTAGTTATTAATTGATGGGGAGTAAACATGCCACCAAGCCACTACATCAACTAGTAAAATACCTTTACTTTTCAATTAATCATGTCAGCAGGCCTCAGAAGAATGGCAATTAAATAGGATTTTATAACTTCATAAAACTCTACCCCATAAATAATAGCTACTGGGGGAACTATAAAAAGATGCCTAAATTATTCAGATAACAAGATAGTATCTATGGCCATCTTTTAGACACATAAGTACTATAATGGTCTAATTAACAAGCACCTGCTACAGCTTGAATATAGCATTTAAAAGGTGTTTATGCATTCAAACCATATAATAAATTCTAATCCATTACTGGGAAGACTTTCAATTTTAACCTTAAAAAAAACTTAAACCTTGAAAAATGAATAAATAATTGAATAATGTAATTTTAGCTGAAAATGTACTTGACAATGTAGCAGACAGAACAAAACAAATAAATAAGCAAGAAAACAAGATTGATGATTGATTAAATTGGGTTTTACATCCCAGTCAATAATATTTACTTATATCCATACATCACCAGCTTTTCGTAAAGTGGCAGAAATTTATACCTTTCAAGTGTGCTAAGAGCAAGGTGCAGAGAGGGTTTTTTTAAGTGCAACTCCTGTTGTGACATGGGGCATCAGTTTTAAGGTCTCTTCCGAAGGACCCTGTGATTTTTACTTCTAAAGGAAAGTGCTTCAAGTTGGTGAAAGAACAGTCACTACCTATTTTCAAGTCTTGGACAAAACCTGGACAAGGTTCGAATCCAAGACCTCCCACTTACAGAGCAAGCACTCTTCCAACTGAGCCACCTCAGCGGTCAAGAAAACAAGAAAAAATTAACATATTTTAACAAGATTAACAGATATTAACATAAAAATACATACTGACCAGATTAACACCTATAAATATTTTGATCATTTATGTGAAAAATTATTTTCAAAAATTAAGTACATATACGTTTCATAGATGGGGATATGGTACGAAAGGAAGGCTTTCCCATTTAGAACTGTTTGTTAACAAATTTGAAAATATTTGATAATTATTTTTTTTTTCTAATTGTAAATTCACACCTGTATTTTATAAAGGAACTTACAAACATTTGACACTTAGGTAAAAATTAATCAAATATTTAATGATAAATTAAAACCGACCTGGCACTCAGCACTTGCTATTCTCTACCGTAAAATCAATACAAAATACGCTGATATCTTTTAACTCAACAAATTATTTAGGCATATATTTATAACAAGTTTAGAACACCTAAACCTGTTTAACTGTTTAACAAATTAAATATCTAACATAATACTGATTATTCTGGGATTAATGGAATATGTGTGTGTGAGAGGGAAATTTGGTGGAATTTGTTTAAATTTCCGATAAAAAAATCACCAAATACAAAAACCACATCAAAATGAATAAGTGTTTTAATCAATTACCATTTAAAATATGTCTGTATTTTACAAATATATAAATAGGTGAAAAAAAGACACATTCCTGATACAAAAATAAAAAAAAGGTTATCGTAAATAAATAAATATAAAAATGTCTTGGATTTTTATTGTTAAGAGGTTAGAATGTTGGAAGTTTTTTTTTTTTAAATTGTATAAAAAATCAATAATATACAGAGAAATGGTTTTACTATATAATCCTTACTTAAATAGAAGTTAATGCAGTGTACAAACAAAATAACATGCTTTACCTTTTTATAAAACACCACTAGTATGTACAACATATGTAACTTAATTTCTTAAAATCTTTAAAAGCTAAAAACTCTAAGTGATTTAAAGTCGGTATTTAGCACTTAGCCATTTTTCTGCCATTATATCTTGAACTAAGTTTTTTAGCATGAAATGAATGTTAAAAAGGAGGTGTATACTTTTATAGCAGATGATGATTTGTAATTTATTTTTGTCTATTTAGGCAAATTGACTATAAACCCAACTACATGTATTTGCTACCTGGACATCTGTGTTGGAAAAATGGGGTCCGCTGCTGTGCCATGTGTCCAATATTTCTTGATATTAGTTCACCACAAATTCCTGAAATGACATCATTTTTACGAGAAAATGTGGACCGATATGGTTCCATATCCAATGGAAATAACTGTTCCCCACAAATGTTAGAGGGTATCACATGGCAAAGCCCCATTACAATTCAAAATTCCAGTATGCCTTTTATCTGTTTGGGAAAACTGATATTGTGTGATTCTTCCATATCATCAGTTCATCTGTATGTTAAATTTATAAATATATTCTGATTTGAAAACAAGTTCAACAATTAGTGAGCAAACTAGGAAATGCTTAAGACATGGAAAAATTACTTTCAACAATTTGACCCTTACTGACTATTGGCTTTAACTCTTACAATACCTTACAACCCCTTGTCCACTGGTGTCTCGGTTGTCAAGACCATGTCATATCATGCCTCAATGTGACTCCAAATGTATGTTAGGATCATTCATGACATATAGTACATTATCGTAAGGTCATGTATTAATTTGAAATTAATTTCAACAACAACAAAAAATGTAATGATAAAAAACACGAAAGTTGCTTAATCTTGTGAACTCTTACTATACATTATGTATTCTAGTCTTAAATCTGGGTCTTAGCTTAAATCTGACAATGGAGATTTTCAAATTCAAGGATACCACTCGGAAAAAAGAAAAGTTTATAATACATCTGTGACTAACAGCATTAGTAAACTATAGTTTAAAGAATTCAATTATTTAGAAAACTACTACAAAAGTATGATTTGAATAAAAATATAATTTAATAGTGTTTGTGCGTATAATACAAATTATGTATTATTTAAATATCAGGTGCAGTCTGTAATATGTTGTAATTACAAAGATAAAACTCTTTGATCTAAAATCCATACAAACAAAAATGTGTGATTGCGGCCTGGGCCATTCACAGGTGCTGAACTGTAAAACAAGACAATCTCCCACAGATAATTCAACAATCAATGTGCTATTTATATGTGCCACATCAGCAATATTTCACAGTAGAGGCAATACAGTAGGTTTTAACAGGTTTATTATTTTTTTTGCATCCTTTCTGATTTGAAAACTTAATTGCCATTAACCCACCAAGAGTCATAAACTCACTAAAAACTTAAGACATAAATTGAGTCCAATCCATCTTGACTAATCAAGTATTATCAAAATTTCCATGTATACTTTTCCTGCATGAAGTTCACAAATCTGACTGATATATATTTATATATATAAGTATGCATTTGTAAAAATAATAAGCATTTAAACATTTTAACTTCAGCAGTATAAGAATTTATTATACCGGTACTTCATTAGAAAATTACTATACAATCTGTTATTTGATTGGAATATTGGATCATGTGATAAACATGGAGAAAACATCATATCCAACTCCTTCGGAACACACCATGATATGACGTCATCAATAGAGAATTGGTTTTGACATTCTGACGTTTGCCTCCAATGAGTTCCAATAAAAGAAAAAGAAGTTGCAGGTGAACAAATGTTCATATCTCCCTCACTGTATATTATTATATAATTAATAAATTCCACCTTTATGATTGGCTAAAACGGTAACACGTGACCATTGGATCTCACATCATATACCACGGATTTTCCGGTGAATATCAAATTCGGAGAACGTCATCGATTTTTGTTGACGTTCTCCGTAAAATGATTAGAACGTCATCAATTAAGTGTACGCAAATGATTGTGTCTTGTTATTTTTTTCATAGAACGTTGACGTTATGGCATTATCAATTTACAATGTAGTGTGTCTCATCCGGAATGCCATTTTTTTTTCATAGAATCAGACTTAAAAATTCAGATTGATCTAACTAATGCGGGATAATTTTAGTGTGATCAACCAGGGTGGTCAGGGAAATCTAACATCGGTAAAATAGCTAGATTGCCTGGTCACAGGTTTGAGAAAACATTGTCAACCGAAGTGCCACAGTGGCTAAATTATATAATAAAACAGTTATGGACTTTTAGTGGTTGTATATGGTGTGATATTCACTGGAAAAATAAATATTGACCTCGGCTGTCACCTCGATCAATATTTATTTTATTTTTCCGGTGAATATCACACCATATACAACCACTAAAAGTCCATAATTGTATAAAATTCACCTCTTTCTTTATAAAACAGTTTTAATTCTTAGTTATATATATTTTTAGCTAGTCGAGTATTTTTTAATCTTAATGTCAGAAATGATTTGTACTGACATGGTCTAGTTTATATATTTGTTTTGGGTGCTAAGAAAATTACCTGCATGTTTTTATCAAAAAAAATCAAAAAAAAAAAAAATCAAGAAATGCACCAAGACTAATGTTACAATGACTTTAGCTGTTTTTGTATATATGTGTATTAGTATGCACTGAGGGTGTCTTTATGTTACGAGTTATAAATGCAGTGTACTAGACAGAGGTGTTAAGTCAACAAGTACATTACTAGTTTTAATGCCGCATGTTCAATAAAAGAAAACATCTAAACAATCATGAAAACGCAATAAAATATAATTTAAATGGAAAGAAAGTGTTTAAACTCAATCTTTATTTCATTGATTCTGTTTAAGAAATAGATAAAATTCACTTTTTAATCAAGTTTTATGTTTCTACCGGTATAGTCCTTTTGGTCACCTTTACAGAAGAAAAATTTTGATTAACATAAAAATAATTTTCATCATATACTGTACATGTAAAGAAACCATATCAGTCAAAGAATTAATATTCCCATCTAAATTATAAACTTGAAGGATATCGTGTAAATTTCATTTTCATAGTGTTTACTTAAATAGGCCAAGGAAAAAAAATGTTTCCACTAAGGATCTTAGAACATTTAGTCTTAGTAGATACTGGTAGACTATTTTTTCATACACTGCCCGTCATAAATTATCATACATGTTTAAAACTGGTCCTATCATAACAGACTTAAAATCTTCACAAAATTAAATTGTTCAAACCATCATTATACTAAAGCTAAAAGTTTTTCAGATGAAACAGTGGGTTTTTTCTTGAAAGTAATTTTTCAAAATTTTTATATTTTTGCCCAAATTTCAGAAAATTCCAAGAAAATTGATTTTCAAGAAAAATAACTTATTTCATACATTTAGATCATAAAGTTAAGATATCACTTTCAAATACAGGAAAAACTTCAATATTTCAATTCTATGAACTAAATTTAATATGATGATTATAATGTAAAACCTATAGCAAATATAAATTTGCAAAGTTATTTATGGAGGGCAGTGTATTTACTTTTTTTACATTGGCCATATGGGGCAAGGATTCCAAATTTAACAGTTCTCGTGAAATATTGTCATAAAAACTTTAGGATAAGGCATAGAAATGCTGGGCTGGTCTGGTTAGGGGAAACACACTTTATTTTTTTAGGCCTTATATTTATATATATAGAGACTGAATCACATAGTCAGTATTGATTTAATAACGTTCACTTTTCATTACACTTTAACAATCTATTACGATTCTTATCATTAAATGAATTTAAAATCAATAAAGTTGACACCAATATCAAAAACGTGTCTCCCGTTTACCAATTGTGACTAAGTTCTGATCGGCATTTCATTGACAGGTAGCATACAGCAAATAAATATTTGTCCGATGTCCATTGAAATTTATCCGATTTATATGAATGTAAAATAAATGAGACGTGATTGCATGAATGATAAAAATGCCTTTCCTAAATTTTAAAAATGCTCTTGTCATATTTTTCTTTACATGTTAAATGTTAAATTTCCTTGTAATCATGCCACTGATTGTTACACAGATTAGGAGAACTTGATCCATCCAAAATAAACAACTTGTTCTTAGGTCAGTGGAAAAAAGGGGTTCTGATACTTTGAGGATTCTGTATCTATTGTATTCCAGATGATGATATAATTAGCTTAAATACAACTGTCTGCACCAGGTACTCGTTAGACATTTAAAAATGGCAGTTTTGGAAAAAGAAAAACAGCAACATCAACCACAATCAAGTCATACCAAACCCAACACACATCAACACCAATCAAGTCACATCAACTCCAACAAAGTCACATCGACCCCCATCAATGTCACATCGACCCCAATTTAAGTCACATCTACCCTAGCCAAGTCACATCAAACCCAACCAACTCATATTAATCCCACAAAGTCACGTCAATCCCAACATAGTCACAGCTAGAATCAGTAACATGTATATTTTGTTGTCAGTGAATATAAGGTTGTCGGAGGCTTCACTCGACACACATACCTGGACACACACACACATCTACACAAATGCAAACAGCAGCAACAACAGCTTATAAATAACCAGTAGCAACTAGTAGCCATTCAGTTATCTATTCTTCAAAAGTCTCATTCCACCACAGAATTAACTATAAAACATTATAAGTGTTGCAGATATCTCATAGGATTGTTCCAAGTTAAAATTAAGATGGAATGATTTTGTTTCTATGACAACCAACTGACCAAACATACATTCACCAATGGCAAGCCACCACATGAGTAAACCACCAATATTCATTTCTAATGTAATACACGGGAAAGTGGAAATATTTTAAAGCCTTACATAACACATAAAAGTCTTGCTATTAGCAAATAAAAAGGACTCTGGTACCCATCCTCCCAGTTGCAGGAAAGGAATTTATTTTAATATCTAGTCCAGGCGAAATGGTAATTAATAATTGGAAGTTTTTCGTCCCCTGGGTGTTACCAATGTATACAAATATGTCTCACTATGGATGTTAATGGTACCATGTAATAGATATATCTCTCTATCTTTGAAGTGTGAGTTGGATAGAATGATACCTGGCAAGTATTGGGTGTATTAGACATTTAATCATGTGGTCAGAACTACAGTGATCATATTTAACATTATCATATCCAAATTCTTTTTGAATTTCAATAGAGACCATAATATCATGTAATATGGGGTGTGGGGGGTGTTATAAAAAGAATTTCTTAGTCAACAATGGTTTGATGCGAGACTTTCAATTAAAATAACAAGCATCAGAATATCATCAAATAACCTGCATTGACTGCATTGATCTAACAATGTTATGCTACTTTAAACAAAATTACAGGTGTAAACAACAGGTATCAATATCATAATAACATAGATTGGATAAACCTGCAAGACAAATATGATTGATTTAAAGCAATTTAATATCTTTATCCTATATATGGCAGTACCGGTACATGCAGATAATGCAAGATGTAGGTGAAACCACGGAAATTTACAACTATCATCATATGACAATTGCCAGCCCTTTCAGTAAATTTTCAGAAAGACAAATTTCTACAGTAGACAGCAAGTATGGAGTAATGTGTATTGCAAAACATATTCAGATAATGTAAACTTGGTGGAAATAGCGGCAAACTTAATTCAAATTTATAAAAGAAAAAATAGCAGACAATTTTCGCAGCTTTGCTGGATTTATGTATGGTGGGGTATAAAAACAAAGGGTTCTGGTTTATCCAGGTAGCACTGTATTTATATGTTTATCCACTCAAAATTAATCATTATTTACAAATAAAACATCAATATATCATTTATACCTGAGGGGCACCTGTGTATCTGTTAATTACAAAATGTCAATCATTATTATAATCAGGATGTAAAATGATATTAAAAATGTCAAATCTTGTGTTTTTCTAGCAGTATATAGATATTATTATAAGTAAATATAATTTGAATATCAAGATTATTTTCTGGATAGAGTAATAGATAGATGTCAAGAAGACCTGACCTGTAGGCTTCGGAATATATTACTGGTAATGGAGGGCAAGGCTGTAGGGGTTGACCTTGTTTACCAATAAAGTAAAGTGGTGTAATATTGTATTTTAAACCCCAGTCAAGATTCTTTCACTTATATTGAGGCAATCAGTTTTGGAATGGTGGAGGAGACTGGAGTGGCCAGAGACTACACACTTTTGGCAAGAGAATTGTCAAACTTTCTCATATTAGGATCTGCCCAAAGTTGGATTAGATCATACGCAGTAAGAGTTGAGAGTTGAGTTGATTAATGGTGTTTAACGCCCCAGTCAAGAATATTTCACTTATATTGCGATGTCGCCAGCTATAGGTGAAGGTGCAGAAATTTTGCCTGTGCCTGGTGGCAATATACAACAGGGTTCTTTATCGTGTCAAGCTTACCACGGGACCTTGTTTTTATTTTAACCTGCCAACCGAAAGAACAGTGACTTTCATTTCGTAATACAGAGTGCTTGGCGAAAGAACAGTCACTACTTACTTTTAAGTCTTGGGTCAGATCAGGCTGGGGTTCGAACCCACAACCTCCCACTTACGGAGCAAGCACTCTACTAACTGAGCTACCGCAGTGGTCATAAGCAGTAAGAGATGTTGTGATAAATAAAATGCTGTAGATTTTGTGTGCTGCTTATCTTTGCTAAATAAGTTACCGGTATAATTTGTTGGTTTCATTTGTCAAACAAAATTGCAAAATTTTGTAACAAAGCATTACAACAATGTGCTATCATTCTCAAGAGTTACCATCATTGTCCAGTCGTACAAAGTATACCAAATTAACTTAAGGTACAGACAGAATACTGCTGACATGTCAATGCCAAATTGTTAAATAACAATATGCGAGCAAATACGCTGTGACCTTATGAAGCTCTCTCAAACATATCCACATATTTTAAAAGATATTGTTGCACACTATAAATCATATATGATATTTATTAATTTCATAATGCTGTTAACAATACAAAAATCAATACATTTTATTTTATGACTTTACACTTCACAAAGCCAGGGGGACACTATCATTTATAATGTGTAAAAACAAAACGACAAAACAATGAACATCTACATGACACAATACACTAACAATACAGAAACACAAGTATATCGCCTCCATCAGTGACAACGCTTGGTGAAACAGCTAAGTAAGCAAGCGTCTTGGTTCATTAACTCGGCTTTCAGAACAATATGTAACCTATCATTTTCATCAATAACCCATTTTATCTTTGCCCAATAATTGTTAAGGTCCATACAATGCAAGAAAGAATTTTTTAAAAACTTTTTTTATATGTATTAAATGGAGCGTAAAATAATATAGGGCATTGAAATTTTGTAATTAGCAGTGGGTAGTAGAAAATATAATAAAATGTCTATTAAAATGAACATACATGTATACATATGTATGTAATTACTTTGACAATTTTCTAACACATGAAATTATTATAAATGCCTGTGGCACACAAAAAGACCACCCCATCATATCTTTGTATAAAACTTCAAATGAATACCTTACTGAACAACATGTTTCCTTCACATAAAACCATATAAAATATGTAGCAGTCTGGGTAGCTCAGTTGTTAGAACACTCTCCTATAGTGTGGGAGATCCAGGATTCAATCCCCGGACCACCCGGTCATATCTTTGTATAAAACTTCAAATGAAAATCTTACTGAACAACATGTTTCCTTCACATAAAACCATATAAAAAATGTGCAGTCTGGGAAGCTCACTTAGTAGAACTCTCACCTATAGTGTGGGAGATCCAGGATTCAATCCCTGGTCATAGCTTTCGATGGTGATTGTCATGCAGTTGCATGGTGTTGCACTTGCTTGGTGGCTGAGTGGTCTAACATGCATGCTTACAGATCACAGCCCCTCACACTAGGTCACTCATCTAGGTCAAACCTCACTCAAGGCAGATTCTTATGCAAGAAAGTTTGTTAGCTTGCCGAAGGTTGGTGGTTTTTCTCAAGTTTCCTTTTCAATTCCTGAACTGACTGCCTGGATATAAGTGAAAGAATCTTGAATGGTGTGTAAAACATCAATCTTCCACTCCATTTTATTTATATTTTTCGTTTTAAGCTAGTTTACAAAATATACAAGTTCTGGTGAAACAAACACATTATAATAAAGCTCTATAATAAAGATGCCCTGCCCACATTAGATGTTTTGTTTCTTTAAATACATGTACACCAAAAAAGTCATCTATCTTTTCAACAGTGTAGAATAGATACTTTAAAACTCATAAATAAGCCAACAATAAGATATATCAGCAAACAAAAACATCTAAATATCTATTATACTAAATCTACCATCTGAAACTGGTATCTCTATAGTAATCAGGGAATCTTAAAACTTTATATAGCATTATGATCCACCACTAGCGACAAGTGGCAAACGGATCAGAATCTCACCAGCTCACACGCTCGCTAGTCGCTACATCTTAAACCTATCCCTAAAAATCTGTAGACAAAAATTTATAGTTACAGAAAGCTACATAACATGACTTAACAAAAATTTAAACTTTAATCACGAACATTTTGATTCAAACAAGAGTATTATAAATATAATTTTTCAGCTTTATCAGCACGCCATCTTGAACGGTTTTAGTCCCTGTATCTATATCAGCGTTGCTAAGTGAGCCATGTTTTTTTGGCAGTAATGATATAACTTGATTATACATTAGGTAGGGGTATCACCCTATAATTTCCCTGGTTTAATTTCACAATGTCTGGTTTCACTAAAGTATACAGGTGATAGGGGGTGGGTTAATTTTCAAGTTTATTTGGTCATAATTTAGATACACTACCTAGTGTTTCTCTGCATGAATCTTAACCTACTTTAGATTCTAAAAGACAAAAAAAATCTTACAGGTATTCAGTTATTGTAAAACCACACATTATGTACATGTATAATATAAATGGTCTATATAAAGATAGGTACTAGTAATTTAATCTGTTGTTTGTTTCAAACTTTTTTACAAAAAAAAAAAAAAATATATATAAACTTCATTAAATCCATCTAAGCTTTACAGCCTTATAGTTAGAACTATAGACAAAATTATATAAATTTTCTCTGAAATAATGTCAAGCATTTATTGGAGTTGGGTGACCTAATGGTGTTTTAATATGCCTCATTCAAGATGCTTTCATTTATTCACCTTCTACTTCTGGGTAGGGGAACTGCAGTACTCAGAGAATACCATTAACCTTTGGCATGGGAACTGACAAGCTGTTACACTATGAAAAGCCCCATGGGATTCAAATCTGTGTTTAGTGGAACTGTGATCTGTAGACTATGTCTTTAGACCCCTCAGCCACCAAGGACCAAGCATTCCTCTGTGATAAGAGAACAAAATTTGTCAGAAGAACAATGTACCTAATTATATACTTTGTGCAGGTGAGCTGAGGATGAGTGCTTATTGATATTTTTATATCAATGCAGTCCTTGTTTAGAATGGAAGGGAAAAGTGGAGTACTAGGCATATATATACTCTAAACCAAACTACAGTCATTGATTTGTATTTTGAAATGATGTCTGTATTTGTAATTGTTTCCTTATAAGGCTATCCAGGTTTGCAAAGCTCAGATCCCTGTACTAATTTTGAGCCTTTGGCTATAAGGATTTGCAAACACCAGATCCCTGTACTAAGTTTAGCCTCATGTAGAGTCCAGATCTCTGCTTGCATGGCAATACAGGATATATACCTTTGCATGCCATGATGGGGAAAAAAGACACTGTACACAATGAACTGAAGTCAAATGTACATAACTGAATGAATTTAGCTGTTTTGAATTTTTAATACCCCTCTCTCACCACCCCCCAAAAATATTTGTAATATTTAATAGCCAATAAATTTTCAGAACATGGTACATGCAGGTATCTTGCACTACATGATATTTTATTGATTATAAACATTACCATAATGTTAATGCACTCAGCTAGTGTGTGTAGTACATGTTATTATGTGAAATTATACTGACACGGTATATAGGGTGCATAAATTGTTTTTATACCCCCAGCAAACAAAGCTTTTGGGGATATATAGAAATCTGCTATGCTACCATTCTTCAGGAATTAATTAATCAAAACAAAAGATGAAAAATATTCATGCTGGACTCTATATTTATATCAAAAGTTCCCTCTAAAGTAGACATATGTATATATGTAGTCAGAAATGACTATATAACAAGGAAATATGTATAAACATCTTAATTTACTTACTTCACTTCAATGAAGTACTTTGAAAAAATGATTGATATAGGTCAGTGGTAATTTATTTCTAGAGTATTGCCTCAAGGAAAAATTAAAATTTCCGCAACATACCATATTTGAAGGGCAAAATGAATGTTTTACTGACTAAATCACAAGTCTAATTCAAAATCATAGCAGGTATATGAGAGAAAACATTAAACACAAGTTTAAAAATTTATTGCACCAAAAAACTGCATGTAGTAGTAAATCAGATATTTGTGTAATGGTTACAAAATGTCCCGACTTTTACAGAACATGTAACACTCTCTGTGTAGAGTAATGTGTCATACGGTATGTACTTACTGCTAATATTATATATCATTTATTAAATATGACTCAAAAACACTTACTATAAAACATAAATACCACAGAGATAGGTACTGTAAACTATAGCCAGGTAGACACATATGTATGTAAAAAAGGTACAAAATTATACAAACTTAAGGATTAAAGCTTTTTTATTTGTAGAGGATTCAGTTGTTACATTTGAATTTTTATAAAATAATGCATTCAAAAGTAGCACAGGAAACAAATTAGTGGTAAGGGTTCCTTTTGTACCTCCACCTATAACATTTTATGTAAAATTTTTGAAAAATTATTTTTCACAGAAATGTCCAAAATTGCTTGATTTCGTCATTTTTAGGCTTTTTAGTCAAAATTAAAATTTCAGTGGAGGGTACAAATGGAACTTTTTCCAAATTAGCAGCCTAATCTGAACTTGAACCTTAAATTGAAACTTCCATAAAAATAGACACTCTCTTCCAACTTTGCTGCCTATAGCCTCATGCCTACCAAATCTTGTCGAACACAATTAGAATAAATGAATGGGTGGATGGATAAAATATTTGAAATGAACTGCAGTTTTAATGAATAATAAGAATTAATGTCTGTCCAAAGTTTTGAAGTTGATCTGTCATTGTTAATTTACAGATTATTTGAACTGCAACTGATATGACTTCTTTTTTACCCAAAATCCACACCACCCGTTAAATTCTATGTATATATTTTGATAAATTATTTTTACAGAAATGTTGAAATGGCTTGATTCCATCATTTTAGGGCTTTTTTTCAGACAAAGTTAAAATTTTACTGGAGGGAATAAATAAAAAAGTCTTTCTCTGCTACTTGTTATCTACTCTGACAAGAATATCAATACAATGTGTCAATATATCAATACAATGTGTCTCACTCTTTGATGTTAAGTTGCGGTTTCTGTAACAGATACATTCCAATCGAGTCTGAGATCAGAAAACGAAAGTGGGGATGGATTGGCAACACACTCCGCAAGTCTGCATCAAATGCCATCAGGCAGGCTCTTGACTGCAACCCTCAAAGGAAAAAGAAGAGAGGCTGGCCTAAACAGACTTAGTGCAGGAGTGTAGACACAGAGGCACAAACAGCTGGAAAGACCTGGGCTGAACTGAAGAAGATAGCCCAGAACCGCTTCAGATAGAGAGGTGTTGTTGCGGCCTCTTGTTCCCCAGGGAATCAAGAGGAACAAGTCAAGAAAGTATCTCACTCTGCAACCATATGCATAGATGAAAAAAATCTATTTGTTAATCCCAGATTTCAATTAAAACTCCCAAAACCCAAATTCACAGCATGTCTACCGAGAGTTCCATATACCAATTAGTCTGATAGTAAATTGTCTTGCTTTAAAGCATGAAGAAGTGTTACCTACCGGTATATATATAATATACCATAACCCTGGCTGTCTCCATCTAATAAATGAGGCGTCTAGATTCCATGATTATGATGAAGTGACAGAAGTAATCTTGGTAACCAGCCAGAGGATATATGGGTAGAATACTTAAAAGAGTTGAGTTGAGTTGAGTAATGGTGTTTAACATCTCAGTCAAGAATATTTTACTTATATCAAGAGGTTGTCAGCTACAGCGCAAAAGTGCAAAAATTTTGCCTGTGCATTGTACTGATGGCATTATACAGCAGGGTTTTTTAGCATGCCAAACCACCATGAAACGGGACCTCGTTTACTTTAAGTTCCCATCCAAAAGAACCGTGACTTTCATTTCGTAATGCCGAGTGATTGGCAAAAGAACAGTCACTACCCACTTTCAAGTCTTAGGTCAGACCCGGCCGGGGTTCAGAATAATATGAAGAGAGATAAACATTCTAATCTCCCTGGATGGAAATATTAACCCAAATCAAATCAAATCATTTATTTCACTCAAACCACTGGAGATGGTATATGGTAAATTTTATATTATACTTGACATGCAAAAGGACCATATGTGCTTTACAGGTCTAGTGTCCCCAACTACAAAAGCATGACACAATATGTGTTTTACAGGTCTAGTGTCCCCAACTACAAAAGCATGACACAATATGTGCTTTACAGGTCTAGTGTCCCCAACTACAAAAGCATGACACAATATGTGCTTTATAGGTCTAGTGTCCCCAACTACAAAAGCATGACACAATATGTGCTTTACAGGTCTAGTGTCCCCAACTACAAAAGCATGACACAATATGTGCTTTACAGGTCTAGTGTCCCCAAACTACAAAAGCATGACACAATGTGCTTTACAGGTCTAGTGTCCCCAACTACAAAAGCATGACACAATATGTGCTTTACAGGTCTAGTGTCCCCAAACTACAAAAGCATGACACAATGTGCTTTACAGGTCTAGTGTCCCCAACTACAAAAGCATGACACAATATGTGCTTAACAAGTCTAGTGTCCCCAACTACAAAAGCATGACACAATAATTATGTGCTTTACAGGTCTAGTGTCCCCCAACTACAAAAGCATGACACAATATGTGCTTTACAGGTCTAGTGTCCCCAACTACAAAAGCATGACACAATATGTGCTTTACAGGTCTAGTGTCCCCAAACTACAAAAGCATGACACAATGTGCTTTACAGGTCTAGTGTCCCCAACTACAAAAGCATGACACAATATGTGCTTAACAAGTCTAGTGTCCCCAACTACAAAAGCATGACACAATAATTATGTGCTTTACAGGTCTAGTGTCCCCCAACTACAAAAGCATGACACAATATGTGCTTTACAGGTCTAGTGTCCCCAACTACAAAAGCATGACACAATAAGTGCTTTTATCTTATGCTTCATTTGGGTGAAAATGCATTTTCTGTGGCCAAGAGGTTAAAGCTGCAACTTTTCATTTCAAGACAGGCTATTTGATTTCACATTACACCAATACATTCAGCTGTCAATTTTAAGGTAAATGTATACACCAGAAGAAATGCTCATGGTTAAATCTTGCATTAGAACATTGTCTCATCCAAGATCTAGAAAGACAATGTGTCTTGTACTCTTATCAGGTTACACTTTATGGCCAGTGATATGTTCGGGGTGAAACCTTGCATCATACTGATGTCTCGTTGAAGGGAATTTTGTACTGTCATTCACCTCATGTCACTCACACTGGGATAAGCACTAGTTTGAAAAATTCTTATATTCAGACCAGACTCACACTTTATATGTCAACAAGCTATTATTAGCCCACTTACCTGCATCTAGATCCAGAAAGCATACATTTCCTGCACTATCAAATGCAACTGTATCAGGTGTTATACATAATGTCTGGAACATATCCGGAGAATTATTAACCACTTCTAAAACTAAACAGCATTCACGACAAAGTGCCCATAACTCTTCCTCCACTAGGCTACTGTCCCGTGCAGCCAGAATATCTGATAAACTAACAGCCTCATCACCTTCATTCAGAGCTGGTAATGAATCCCTTCCATCCTCGTCTTCCATGTTGTTGCTAAAATTATGTGGAGGACTTTAAAATGAAGTTTTTATATTTTGGAATTTAGGTAACCGTGTAAGTTGGTTGATATATGTGTAATATCCACAAGTGTATGTATCACGTCCTAAATGTGAAATATATCATTTTGTATTCATGATTCCCATGTTAGGCTGACACACACCTAAAACCAACATATCAATATACTCCTCCAGGAAAATAACTTTGACACCTGTCCAAGTAAATTCAAAATACATATTAGGTCAACTTTATGCGGATATCACAGGTATTAAATTAATGACAAGTGATATCAACAACTTTAAACATTTAAAAAATTTAAAATCAAAACTTACTGAATTAAACATGTTTAATATATTCAAGAATTTATACCTATTCCATACATAAATATAAAGGTACATAAACAACATAATATTGCCAATCCTTTGGTTTCCGTTTGTCTAATCAACAAAAAAGAAATCATTAAAAAACAGGATATATTTACCTTATTTTTGAATCAGAAATGTACTCCAGGTAGATAAATGTTTAACAAGATACTAATATATTTGATATAATTTGTCATCACAGGTACTCACAGGTGTAAATCCACAATATTATGACAGCTAACTTAAGATATATACAGGGTGATCTATCTGTATATCAGGAGGAAATTAAGGCATAGGAAATCAACTCCCTAACATTACAGGTCTGTCCATAAGGGTGTCAGTCAATCAAGTACGGCCAAACATATCAGCTAATCATATCCGCCTTGTTGAACTGGTGCCAAATGTTGGAATTTTAGTGACTGTTTTTAGGTAAAGGATATTGTATTAGTCCATAGTGAATGGTAATCTTAGTGTTAATGTTCAATAGTACTATATATATTATAAATACACACCAGTAGTATACTTATAAATTTAGCCAGTCTTATATACCCCAGCATGTCTCTGCATGTCACGCTTGTTAATTTCACTATATACCATTTAAAGCAAGGCTCTAATTGGCTACCTGTACCATTCAGGTTTTAAATGTCCCAATGATACAAAAAATCGTTAGTATATTTATATTATTTAAAGCTTAGTTCAGCAGCTGATTTTATGATTTAATATTATTTGAAGTTATCCTAGATTTACTCTGGTCGGGTTCAGGTGGAATACAGTACATACAAAATGTAGGGGGATATTTTTATTTATGGTTAATTTCCTAACAAAAACAACTTGGAGTTTATCTATCATAATGAAACCTTTATCTATGTAAACACACACTTATACATACTCTTAGTTTGGTAAACAGTATTTCTATTCAACAATACATAATGTAAACATGATAGCTTAATAGTCATCAATGGTCAAATGTAAAGTACTTACAACATAAATGGACAAACAAAAATTACCATAATGGACAGATGGACATACGGATATACCAAAATAGTCATCAATGGTCAAATGTAAAGTCCTTACAACATAAATGACCATAACAGACAGATGGACATACATACATAGCTCAGCAATGGCCAAAGTGTTTGTAAACATAGATGCTCTCAACAAACAATGGACATACATAGATAATTCAGCAATGGTCGATGGTAAAGTGTTTGTAAGCTGAAGATAGAGGTTTCTAACAGACAAATGCACATACACCCAGGGTAGATGAAAGTATTTCAGATTGAATGGCAATTTTTAAACTTTATTAAAACTACTGACAGCATAAATTACATATTGTCCTATTTTTAAAATTTCAATATTTCAATTTTTAAAATATTGGAATTTAATGAGTCTTCATTAAAATTAAATTGCAGTTCACTTTAAACCAATTGAAAAATGAAGTTTTGAATTAATATGCATTGCATTATAATAACAGATATTTAAAATTCAAGTTTAAATCAATAATGTTTTCTGTGTATCGGGTATGTAGAATCTGTAATGTATAAATCAATTACAGAGGAGATAAGAACACTTTATCAACAGAGCTGGAATGTACCTTTTGAAAACAAAAACTGGTCTTTATGAAGAGCTTTATATATACCACAAAGTTATGTAATCAACACATTTATACACCCAAAAAACAATGATTCATATGAACTCTACATTTATATATAATTTTTCTCAATCAATTTTTAAATTTAAATGCAAGTGATGAACTGCAATTTTTTTTATTCAAATAATGGAGAGCAGAAGAAAAATAAAATCTATAGATACTATGACTTGCTGAATGCACTTTTTTCATTACCGAGAGAACTAAATAATTACACAAATTAAAGCTGTATTTAAAATTAAAAAATTTGGTCTACAATATTTTTAAATTTTACATGTAGTTATCTTTCAACATGATGATTGGACTCGTGATAATTTTGCTGTTGTTATAGATACAAGTACTAGTCCATGGTGGCCTAATGGATAAGACGTCAGTCTTCAAGGGTCTCTCACTGCTGTGAGTTTGAGTTCTGCTCGGACCACATGTGGGAAAGTGAATTTTCCTTGCCATTGGCCTTTACTGATTTACTTGGTATCAGTATAATAGACTGGGGGAGTGGTACGCTTGTCTGTGGCGTACTGACTCTGTGAGCTAGCGCGTTAAAGTCGCCCTGAGTGCGCGCTAGTACAAGGCAGACCATACAAGACACTCGCACTTCACAGGCATACACAAAATTTTCATAGATTAATCAATAGAGATTAATAAAATAGTTCTCTTTGCGTATAGCTGAAAAATTGCTGATGCGATGTTAAGCAACATTCAACCAACCAAACTAGTCAGAAGATTTGACCAATACCTGGTGAACACCTAACAAAGTTGGTTTAAAATCGAATTTATTTAAAATTAGAAAACTTGACCGATACCCGGTGAACACCTAACAAAGTTGATTTGAATTCTTATTTTCAACAGAAAGGAAACAATTGAAGTTAGCGAAACATTGCTATAACAAATGTGCCGGCATTAAGAAAATGTTTGGAGTTTTTTTTCAAAAATATGTACATGTATGTTTTTTATGAATGATCATTAATATAAACTTTCAACTTACTGTAAATTTTGAGAGTAAGGCAGCCTGTGATTACCAGAAAGTCTGTAATTAGAATAAAAAGTGAAACCCAATGAGTAACACAGATAATAAAATACAAGAAACATATATACACATAATAACAAAGTCTAAAATATTTAATAATATCCAGTCTAAAAGACAAGAGACACTGAATTACCGGGTATACAACAAACATTAAGATAAAAATTATACTAACAGCTGTAGCTAAAAGAAGAATGGTATGGTCAAAAACTTGAACATTGGATGATGATACTGATGCTTACAGCAAAGTACCAGTCGCTACTTATAACAAGAGTACAACATGCCATATAGGCTAATTAAAATTTTGTCAAGTCCCCTGTATGGTCATGTTTTCACCATTTAAATTAACAAAATACTTGATTAAAAAAGTGGTGAACACCTATAAGTTGATTTGAATTATTATTTATAAAAAATTAGAAAACATTACCAATACCTGGTGAACACCTAAAGAAGTTGGTTTGAAATCTTATTTACCCGGTATCTAAAATTAGAAAATTTGACCAATACCTGGTGAACTCCTCACAAAGTTGATTTGAATTCTTATTTATCTAACATTAGAAAACTTGACCATTACCTGGTGAACACCTAATGAAGTTGGTTATCTGTAAAATTAGAAAATAAAGTCATATATATGAAAAATTAAGACAGAAAAAATTAAAGGAAATGTACAAAATTATAAAAAATAAAAATAAATTTAAATACACAAAACAAGATAGGTACATAACCTCTATAACCTTTGTCAAACAAGTAACCTCCTACAATGTCCACTACTGAGAGATAACTACTTAACATCTTTTGATCTCAAAATTACAACATATTTACAATGACCAGTATAATGACCAGTACAATGAATTAAGGAAAGTCCAGACATATGTAAAGTAGGTGTTTATAACAAGTTCACACCAGGGAATATCATTATAAAGTCTTAATCACAAATACACCTGAAGGATATTCACACATTAATTAACAAACACTGGACAGGATCTAACCTGGGACTGGTATAACGCCTTCCTAATTAGCCTATATCTACCTGGACAGGCAGGTAATTACTGTTAAGTTAGAGAAATTGATATGTCAAGTACAAGAACTAATTTACATTTTTACTTTCTTGTAAAGTAAACAACTTTTGGACATGGATAAAAGATTAAGAGACAACAAACATGGAACATCCGGATATACCATACTAACAGTAAAGGGAGGACGACTCTCATAAGAAAATATGACTAGTGGAAAATAAACTACTGGTACTGTATTTCCAGGAGTATAATTTTTTTAAACTGAAAAAACTTTTTTCCTCTATAAACAACATAGTTGGACTACCGGTACTTGTAAAACAAAATAAAAAATAATTTTATTGGGTACAGTTATTTTGAACGCATAAACATCAAATGCATTTCAATTTTCCTGACAATTACACTTTGAGGGCAAATACAATGACTAGATAGTATTTCTGGAAATACATTAGTGGAAAATAAACTGTGATTTGATTATCCTTGGTAATGAATAGTATAATACCTTTCTAAAACAGACCATTAAAAAGAGTATTGAGTAAGTTTTTGTTTCTAGTGTAGAATTTTAACTCTTCTTTAAACAGAACCAGAGGTTACAATATTTGAGGTTGACAGAAAAGGGAAAACATTAATTTAAAATTGCAACCTTCCCTAGATTTTGGCACTTTAGAGTGCATATAATTATGATCTGATGTACATCAAAAATCAAAATTTACACTTTGGACAGACACTTGTTTCTGATATTAAAAAAATAACTCTCTATACTGCTCAAGTGCCTGTACACTGGATATAGGCCTAAAGACAACATGGGATACAGAGAAGTCAGAGTTGTTCAAGAACTTTTTTGTAAACTTGTAACTTTTTAGTTTAGTGCCTAATACTGTTTTGCCTAAAAGGTATGTGCCCTACAGTTGAAACAGTAGTGACTTTTCTTTGACACCCCCCCCCCCAAAAATTGCAACTTCTCTGGCTATTTGGCAAAACATATTCTCTCAGGCCCTTTTATAATAAGTTTTAAACTTAACCAATACCTGGTGAACACCTAACAAAGTGGATTTGAAATCTTATTTATCTAAAATTAGAAAACTTGACCAATAACTGGTGAACACATAACAAAGTTGGTTATCTAAAATTAGAAAATAAGTAAAATATATGAAAAATTAAGACGGAAAAATTAAAGAAATGTACAAAATTATAAAAAATAAATTTGAATACACAAAACAAGATAGGTACATAACCTGTATAAGTTGTAAAAAAAAATTGCAACTTCTCTGGCTTATTGCCAAAGCATATTCTCTCGGGCCCTTTTATAATACAAATATTTGACTGAAGAAACAGTAGCAAAAAAGTACAAGTGAGATAAGTTACATAAGCGGAAAAAATACCAGAGAGCTAAGTCTACAAAGAGGATATTGGTGCCGTTTGGCCCCGGAGTCAAGGAGTTTTACTAGCATACTATGATATCATATAGACTTCAGCATCACGTTGGATATCATTTATCGCGTATCCATGTGCAGCATCTGGTCATTCTCATCTGAGCAAGCAGCGGTATCGCAGAACTAATAACTTTCCAAAGTACCCAGTTCTCGCCTGGTGATGAGGAGGGAGGAGGGACATCCTATCCATCTCATTCCCACAAACAATTACAATACACAGTGGCGGATTTAGGGGAGGGGTTGCGGGGGTTGCAACCCCCCCTTTGAAAAATTTAAAGAGAGAGAGAGAGAGTGAGATATTGACTGATTAAAATTATTTTCTTGGCCCCCATCGGGGCTCTGCCCTAGACCCATCGTCTCTGGAAGCTCGCGCCTTCGGCGCTCGCATCTAGTATTGATATAATTCTCGCCCATCCCTTTAAAAAATCCTGTATAGATCTCAACCCCCCCTTTCAAAAAATCCTGGATAGTTCTCAACCCCCCCTTTCAAAAAATCCTGTATCCGCCCCTGATACAGGAGAAACCAATGACTTTCTATACGTTTTATAAGCTGTTATATCACCCATCCATCATGCGCTATAGTATTTGGCGTACCTGTGAGATACGCTTACGATTGTTGTGACCACCTCGACAATCCCATCCGTCCGCACTGTTTACGCCCGTGAATGTTGGCCACGCTGATGTCCCCGCTTTCTGAACTGGGTCAAACTCCCACTCGTCACAAAAACGGTGATAACTGGGATATCTCATTTGAAACAATGTTACATAAGAAAACAATGGTATTGTCATATACTATCTTTTTTAATTTAATCATAAAATACATTCAAAAAATGGTATATTGTCATATACCATTTTTGAATGTATTTTATGATTAAATTAAAAAAATGGTATATGCCAGTATAATTTTCTCAAAGAAACGATTTTATTTCAATTAAAAAATCTTCACTTCAAAACGCCGGCAAAAAAATATTTTCTTCACTTTTCATGAGCGATTCGTAATTTTACTTTGATTTAGAAAGAGATTACTAGTGTATTACTCACTTTGTCATTATACCAAAAATAACAGAATAAGAGACGGATAATTACAAGACTCTTTTTCTTGATGTGTGGTACTTTTTAGTTGTTTTTTATATTTAATCATAAATAATATCACTATTTTGTTTAGAATTTGAAATGTTGAATAACTTTGTGTGACACGTTTTCATTATCAGCATATATTTCCTTTGTATAGTCATAGTTTCTGTTTTTGGTCCAGGCCACGGTTTCACAATCATGCCTTAGCTAAGAATTTCCTTAACTTAAATCTGGCAAATTTTTAAGAATCTTCATAATTTTGTTAATTTTTAAGATATTCGTGAATTTAGGGTGCTATTATTAAGATCACTTCTAGATTAAAACATTTGCATTTAGTTTTGATAAAAATATGCATTAGTATTACCGAAAAGAGATTGTCAATCTTTGTTGAATTTAAGTTAAGGAAAATCTTAGCAAAGGAATTATTGCGAAACTGGGGCCAGTTACTTGGCAAGCCCTACTGTTATAACATGGAGCTATGCAGTCCTCTCCTAGTAGCATGTACCTTTTTAGTTCTTTTTGTGTTGGGATGATTTTTTAAGTCAGTATGTTCCCAAATTCCATTCATCTATTTGACAGTATGTTAGGAAATTTGTCCCAATTTCTCTTACGCAGGCTTAGGTTCGAATGCTACTCTATACATTTGTCAGTTCGCTTGCAAAAAGTCAGTGGTTTTCTCTGGGCACTCCGATTTCCTCAACAATTTTAGAACTAACTGCATCAATATAAGTGAAAGAATCTTGAGTTGGGTGTAAAACATCATTAATCCAAACTAATCAATCTTTATGCAGGCAAATTAGGCATTTTTATTTTATTTTATTCTTATGTACTGGTATTCAAAATCTTTTCTAAGGACATATACAACTTCCATACACATATTTACTGACCTCACCACATGTTATTTTGTTCAAAAATGTAAATTATGATCTAAGGGGAGATAATCCAAATAATGCAAGCATCATTTGTTGTCCTTATGTCATTTTGTTCAAAAAGAGAAATTTAACATGTAGTAGAACAAAGTTGTAGATTATGGTCAAAGGGGAGATGATCCAAATAATGCAAGCATAATTTATTGTCCACGTTGAGAAATTGTAGTAGATTATAAATGGTCAAAGGGGAGATAACCCAAATAATGCAAGCATCATTTAAAATTGTAACATGTAGTAGATTATAAATGGTCAAAGGGGAGATAACCCAAATAATGCAATCCACATGTTGATGTTGTAGATTATGGTCAAAGGGGAGATAACCCAAACAACACAGGCATCATTTGTATAAAAAAAAAAAAAAAACGTAAAAAGGTTTTGGTTAGCTCTGTTAAGGACAAGTAAATCAAAGCAATAGTATTGAGCAGATTTCTTTAACTTAGAATAAAGTTAATCAAAGAAAGTATGATATTATTGCCATCTTTTAAAAAATGTTTACCATTGCTACAATATGTATGTCAAATTTCTCCTGTAAAATAGTTTTACAGTTAAACTGACCCTAATGTAACTCCAACAGAGTGGAGTTGATTCATGGTGGTTATAATTCACCAGTCGAGATTGTTTCATTGATAGTGGAGGAAACCAGAGTAACCCCCCAAAAAAACCAACAACCTTGTGTTAGAAAGTTTGTCAGTTCACTTTCATTAGGTCGTTGGTCATTCATAGGATACTAAACTCATATAACTTCAGGAATTATGAATACATAACATGAATGACAAAATAAATATAAAGCCACTTTCAGAAGAACAGCATCTGGTCAATCAAAAGACTAAATTAAAAACTATGATGTTGGATACAGACATAAATATGTTCTTCTTGATCTTTTATACACAGATATGTCCAGGGCTGAATGAAATGCTGTACTCTTAATGAACAAGTTGGAGTGAGTAATAGTGTTAAAAGTTCCAGTCAAGAATATTTCACTTAAATCGAGACTTTGGCAGCTATAGGCGAAGATGCAGAAATTTGCCAGTGTGTTGCACTAATAGCATTATACAGCAGGGTTCTTTATAGTGCTGAACCTACAATGACACAGGACCTAGTTTATTTTAAATTCCCATCTGAAAGAACTGTGACTTTCATTTTGTAATGACGAGTGCTTTGTGAAAGAACAGTCACTACTCACTTACAAGTCTTGGGTCGGACCCAATCAGGGTTCGAACCCATGACTTTCTACTTACGAAGCACTGACAATCTGCCAACTGAGCTACCGCAGTGGTTCTTTATGAACTAACCTGTACATAAATGTTATATGCTTATAAAAGCCATATTGATGTCTATGACCATTGTCAGTTAGTCTATCCTGTTCAACACTAAATACAATTTTTTTTAAGTTATCAGAAAATAAAAAGAAAAAACAGATCACAAATATTAAAGACAAAAGTTTATTTCATATAAAACAATTTTTAAAAATAGTACTAATTTTAAATGTAATAATATCGAATAAAGGAGTAGGTATGATAAGTACCTCTGTACAACCCCCTTCCCAGAGTCACTATAATGCTCTGCTAGGAATAGTAACTGTATAATTTATGGTATCATACTGATGTCAAAAAAGGGTCTTGGTTGCTTTTTTGAAAGTAAATAGTAAAATCTGTCATTTTCAAATAGTTTTTTGTCATAAATACATTGCAACTTCTGGCACCAATTAAATATTGTCATGTAAATAGAAGTTTTCTAATGCAAAAACATTTTATAATTGGAGCTAGCTGAAGTCATATGTTTCTGGTAGCAAGAGCTGCAAATAAAAATGGGTGTAAATTTATGATTTCTTGTGAACATAGGAGAGAACTTCACTTTAATGATGTCCGATGTGTATGGCGCAAGCTAAATTTTAAGAATTTTTTTAAGTACTTTTCTTAATTAATGACAGTTATGATGTGTTATAACCTGGATGTACACCAAATGATAGTCACAAATGTTAATACCTCAAATTTGCCCAGGCTTCTAATAGTACCACCTTACCATACCCACTCCTTTATACCATAAAAATCATCTTGTATTATACAAGTTTTAAAAAAGTTCCATTTCATTAATAATTATATAGTGTGTTCTATATCATATATACTATTGTAGATCACTGTAAAATCATGGCCTATATGTTCTATATGATTTCTGTAAGGAATTTTGTCTATATACTTTTTATTAAAAATTTAAATGTAAAATATTCAATTTATAAATTACATATTATATGATAAAATTACTTTTATTACCAAATGATGCATACATTATTGCTTATTGTTTAAATAATAATAATAAATCATAGTTATATTTCATACCATTATACCTGTACTGAAGGGATTTCATGCCTGTAGTCTCACTTAGCATACATTTGGAATTTTAAGGTAAAAAGGTAGGATTTTTATGTATGCTAAATGAGACTGGAACATGGTTGTGGACCATGGAGAGAACAATAGAAATTAATTACAGGTAAACTAAAGTCTGTGGGACTCGCTGCTGTACCATGTAATCAATTAACATCTGGGCAGAAGGTTTAGGAAAACCACCATCTCAAGCGATTCTATATTCATTGGAAATAAGTGTTCTGCAGAAACATAAGGAAGTATTATGTAGTACAGCAGAGAACCCCAGTGTCTATAGTTTTCAAACATTTAAATTATTTACTTGCAGAAAAATTCTTGAATTGGAATATGTCATTAATGCTATAGATACTAATTTTGCTATATCATGTTTATGATTGGCAGTTTCATATACTCATAGCATTAGAAAACAAATGAAAACAGTAAAAATGACTACGGGCTACATGCTATGTCTATCTTTCTATAGCAGCCTGGTAAGCTTGATCAAATTTTTGAAAATAAAAATACTAACAAAAAACTGAAAACAGTGTTAACTTACATAAAAATTTGTCAAAAGAAATTGTAATCAGGATGGACAAAAATTGAGATTAATTCATTTTAATATTGTGTGTTTTACACAAAACATACACACTGGACATTTATACTAAAATTTAAATTACATTAGTAATTATAAAACACTTTTAACACAATCATTAATATAAATAATTAACAAGAAAAATAATATCACAGACATGAGCCAGGTGAGCTTAAAAAACAAGAGGCCCAACATACCTCAACACTCCTTCTGATTTTATTGGAAATCAGTTCACTTTAAGACATAAGAATTATTATACATTAAAAGGTTTTTTTTTATACATGGTATAAATAACCTTGGAAAAAGTAACATTGAAGAGAAATCAAGGTCATTTCTGTTGATAAATAGAACCAAGCAAATCCAGTGAACTAGGATCCCCCGCCAACAGCTTCTCTTTTTGTGATTTGCACTTAAGTTCAAAGGGTTTTTCGGTCAAAAATCCATAACTCCCACGAAAAAGAGCAAACAACCTGGGTTAATGATATGCGCATCTCCTATCAATGTTGATTCTTTGCACCAAGTTTCGTGAAATAGTGCTTCATAGTTTAAGAGAATTTGCTCAGACAAGAATTTTGGACAGAGGACCCACGGAAGGACGGACGAACGGAAACAAAAATTTAATATCCCCTTCTTTCTTCAAAAAGCAGGAAATAAAAACTCTGTAAATAATGTAAAACTTGAGATGTGTTAAATAAAATATAAATATGGACGGATAAAAAAAAACAAATAAATGGCAGATAAAATATCACAAAAGCTCATCTGAGCCTATGTCTCGCTCGAGAAAAAGGATATAAAAATATATTATGTTCAGTATGTTTCATAATTCTCAATCTTTGTTTTCACAACACTTATTGCTTAACAAACATGTAACAATGGTATCTTTTAGAACATGTTAGTGAGTTTCTATAAATTGTTATACTTGAAATGATACAATGATGGTTAAATATAACTTTTGTACACATTGCTTACACTAAATTTAAATGTTTGCAAAATATAAAATATCAGAATTTTAAACATAAACAATTTTTCTTGAATGTACACATAAAAAAGATTATCCTTGTATAAAAGGATAGAGTTTTAAAGACATTCTTGGTTGATTTACTCTCTCCACACACACACACACACACACACACACACACACACACACACACACACTTTTTTAGACTTTTTGTTCAGTGCATAACAATAAAAGTGAGGACAAAAAAGCTTTTCTGTACTGAAATAGAAAATATCTAAATACTACATTGTAGTACTTAATGTATTGTTACCATGACAACAAAAACACGTCATACTGACTGTATTATACTTTTTCATAAACCATAATTATTTAGAAATTTTTATTCCTTTGTTTTGGGTGGTCATTTGGTCATCAGACATTTTTTTTTCAAAATTGACTTGATATTGCCAAAAATACGTTTTCACAATATTGATATTCACTTTCTAAACATCAAAACTTTTGTGTTGGCGAAACACAAATACTTGGGAATGAAGTCAATTCTCACAGAAGGTTTACCCCGAAATCATCCAATGTGTTTTGTTCTGTTTTACACCCAAGTGAAAATTCTTTGATTTATATATAGACAGTTAGAGGAATGTCCAGAGACCATTGAACCTCAGTATTCAAACTGACAAACTTTAATCTCACATTAAACCGCATGAATTGGATTCAACCCTAGGCAATAAGAAACATTGTGCTACTGTGCCTCCAAGAACCCAGACGCCATATAAGGGATGAATTAAATATGACTGTGTATACAGTATGTGTATTTCTATATGTACATACATGTATTTTGATTACAGTTACACAGCAGTATTGTGAGTTGAGTTGAGTTGAGTAATGGTGTTTAAAGTCCCAGTCAAGAATATTTCACTTATATCGAGACGTCGCCAGCTATAGGCGAAGGTGCAGAAACTTCACACTATTGTAATAAAGTCAGTAAATAATAAAACGACCACCAGAATATGAAATGGTAAAAATATGATCACGGTTTATATACATAGTACATACATACATGTAGTTTACCCTGAGAAATAGCATATTAAGTATAGAACAGTATACATATAGTAAAGGTATACAAAAACCATAAAGATATTTAAATGCCCAAATTGTTACTCTTCCTGCAAAAGCATTTAAATATATCAAAAAATTACAAAAGATACAAAAGTCTACCAAAGTTAATTAAAAAATTAAAGGGAGATGAATATCTCAGAAAGACTATTGTATAGAAGAAACATTAGCAGTAGGTTCTTCAAATGTGCCAAACGACACTGTAATCTCTCTTGTATTTTGGATATCACTCGGGTAAAAATACTCTCAGTAAAAATCACTATTGTACCTAAAAACTTTCACAGCTTTGATCTTCTAAAATAATTCAGCAGGGTTTGTACAGACATTTGTACTCCAAATTTAAGGACTTTTTAGGGTCTTTTCAGGGTCTTATTTGCAAATTTAAGGCCTAACCAGAGGGACAATTTTAGCAAAAAAATATTTGTGCAAAGGCAATTAAATCAATAAAAGAATTATGTACCTGTCTATAGTAACAACACTTGGAAGTGGAAGTTGAAGTTGGGCATTCTGGAGGGCCAGGTACCTTTGAATCGATCATTTCAACATAACTTATTGATTAATTGAGTCTATTCGCACCCACTTCATATCAAAATACAGACATCCAACTGGCAAAATTCAAGGGCTTTTTAGGGCCTTCAGGATAAATTTAAGGGCTTTTTAGGGCCAGTCTTGTTTTTAGGGTCTTTTTAGGGCAAACCTCAAAACTTAAGGACTTTTCCAGGCCTGTACGAACCCTGCAGTGTAAGAAATGCTCAGAGTTATCTCAAAAATCGCAAACATTATTTTCCTAGCCAATGTTTCTTCTTGTACAGTATAAGATACCGGGTAATCTAAACTTTGAAATGACTTATAATATTCCTAACTCAATATGATAAAAAAATCACAGAAGAAATTCCAGTGCTTTTTTCAAAATTTTTAGAAAAAAATATAAGAGTATTAACAAGTAATAGCATACAGTACAAAATAATTAAAAAAAACAGGAAATAATATTCAAGATATCTATAAAATTTGAGTTTTATACATGATATTGAAAGAATTTTGCATCACAAAGTCGCCAGTTACTTTATAAAAATTAAGTGGTTTAAGCTGCATCTTCTTCATACCATATTTGATTGATTACAGTAAGTATGGAAGACACAAACAAAATCATATCTTGTAATGAAAAAAATAGTTATTCTTTTGTCAATAGAGTCATTGAATGGTACATTTTACAATATTAGTTTCAAAACATTTCTTGCTTCTCTTCAAATTCTGATACTTCAAAAAATAAAAAAAACTTAACCTGATATGAAGATAGTAGCATGATGTATGACCTGATCTATCAACTATCTAAATAGCTATTAAATGTATAAAAAATTATATAAAAATAATTATGTTTGATTTCTAACTTATAAATTTTAGGTTTATGAATGATGAACTTATTTATATAGAGATGCTTTTTTCACACTGAACAATATACTTTTATCTTAATGCACTAGCTAGGACTGCCATCTTTTGATACAGACATCAGGATTTTTATCATTTATAAATGAAGATATGAAATAAAGGTTGGAATGTTGCTATGGATACAAACTTAGAAATATAGGAAAATTTATAAAAATTATTTAGACATGCACTTTTTGATCAAACTTTTTTCTTAGTTTCTTGTCTGAATAGACTATTTGTCTTATATTACCGTATAACAATTACAATCATCAACTAACATACTTCTACCCATTAATAGAGAATTCTAAAGTGCTTCCATGACAATATCAGTTATACAGGGTTTTGGCAGGTTAAACGGCTCAGGGTACATATATCTTTTACGGGGTACATGGGACCGTGTTACCTGTCAAAACCCTGTATAACGTTTTTGTCACCCTTCAAAACGGTACTAGCTTGATCTTTTTAACTTCCATTTTGAATTTTGTGTGACTTCCATACATTGTCACAATGTTTGTTTACTGTAACTGTAGACATTCACGATGTACAAGTTACTTCCCTTTTACTGCTAAACATCATGTGTGTTCATGAACCCCGACAGATTTCTCAACATAGTTCTATGTACCCCAGCAAATTAACCAATCGCTGTGCGAGAAATTTCTTTGAAGGGTGACAACTAGACTTGAACCCTATCTATGATGTCAGTTTATATGACTGCATGTTTCCGTCACTGACAAATAAGATACACAAGTAATTTGCCCGATAAAGTAACTAACAATTGACAAACTCATTTTGATTGGTCTATCTAACACTAATCAGTAGTCCTAACTTCTAACACATTTACACACACACTTTGTTTAATTAATGTCTACTGGCAGTCATTTTCTCAGAAATCATCATCATCCATCCATCCCTCTTGAGCAGGTGCTACAGATGAAGGTCTTGTTATTTTCTTTTTCTTCGGTGCACCACTTTTGGGTCGTTTTATTGGACCTAATGACGCTGAACTTGGTCTTCGATATCCTCCATCTGAAAATTAAAAAGAAAATTATTGTGTAAAATAAAAATAAATGATGTTGAAAAGATGTACATGTACCCACAATAGCTAAATCAATCAAGAACATTACCACAACAACAAAAAATAAATTAAGAAAACGGGTTTTACACCCCCTACACAAAGACCACTGAGTTTAACTTGGGACCAAAAATGGACTGAAAGCAAAATCAAAACTATGCTAAATACTTACAAGTTCTATTGAATTTGGAAAAAAACTCTGGCAAGTCATATCCAAGAAATATTCCAGACATGGGTTGAAATGAAAGAAGCAGAAGCTGGGGCATAATTAAATACATAGATAATGAGATCACAGATTATAACGCTACTGGTTTTGTACAAACACTGATTACAACAACAAAAAGGTAACCAATGGAGTGGTGCAAGTAATTTTGTCCACTTATTCCATACTTTGCTAGCATTTGTAATTCAGTTTTCTTTGTAAGGAATCAGTAGTTGTAAAACAGTAGTTCACAGCCAGCATACCAATAAATACCCTTAATGTTTGTGCAGAACATTATGGAAAAACATTTTCATTGCAAATTGCTGGAATAACATCATTTGCATAGGAAAATGTCAAATGATGCTATTCCATATCCATTTTACATGAACAGAGAGCTTCACTGCTATACAGAGTTTGATATAAGGATCAATCAATAAGACTCTACCATTACTTTACTGCAAAGCTAGTTGTAAACTTTTTAGTCCGACTAATCAGCCCACTAAACCCCCATTTTAATTTTTGGACTTTTTAGGGGTCAAGTCAAAAATTAAAATGGGGGTTTAGTGGGCTGATAAGTCGGACTATAAACTTTCTGTGATGGTATCAAGCACAGGGCAACTTTACCAGAATAAATTTTTGTGGTTCCCTAAACATTTGTAATATCTGATGAATTTACAGTCGAACCTGTCTATAAAGGCCATCCAAGGGAACCAGTAAAAGTGACCTTTATAGACAGGTGGCCTTTATATACAGATTGAAATATGAATAAAGAACAATTGGGATACAATTCTACTGACCTGTGTAAGCAGGTGGCAATTATACAGAGGTGGTCTTTAAAGCAGGTTAGACTGTATTTTCTCAGTAGATTGGCAACTGCAAACTGGGTTCATTACTGAGTTTTTGGTAAAACACTTATTACTTTTTAATAAATGGCATGTTCTATGATTTTAATTTTCTTATAGAACACACTTCAGTCTATAAATTTTGGAAACTTGTCTGCAATAGTCTACAGGGAGTTTTTTACTCATACAGTATAACTTGGATATGTTGGTTCTGTAACATACCTGAATCATTATCATCCTCCATTCCTAAATCAGTTTTAGCTCTTGTTACACTCTCCCTTAAATCTTTGCCTAATTTCTTAGCAGCTCTTTTGTTTCCTCCGTAACCTTAAATTATACAAGAAAAAGATTATTTAGTAAGTAAAATATGTAACTATCTGGTAGCTACCGCATAAGACAGACGCTCATAACTTAGGATAAAACTAGAATTGTCTCTTGAAAGCCAAATACACTCCCCCCAAACATTGACCTCCTGACCTTGACCTTTCATTTATGCCCATAATTTTGGTATGCAACACATCGTCTCATATCTTTGTTCCAAGTTACATTAAAATCCATTTATAGACATGGAAGATATGGAGCAGACACGATATTGGGAAGGGCAACCAGATGAACAGACACAGACAGACAGACAGGGTGATTCTTATATACCCCCCTAAACTTTGTTTGCTGGGGATATAAAAATCAGCATTCCAGTAAAGACTTGTTGACAGATAGTTCACCCTATATGTTGACCATGCTTTAAAGTGACACAACGCTGTTCAATAATAACTAATTATATACCACATTGTTTACCTGGTGTAGTTTTCTTTTTAAGTCTTGCACAATTTACATTGTGGCTCTATGTGTCAATCATGCTATAAGGTGACACGATGACGCAAGCTTTACAATGCTGTGAACCTGTGGTTTTCTTTTTAACTGTCCCATGCTTTATTCCCAAAACCATTATAACATATGAGTTGGTAGAGTGCTCACTCCGTAAGTCGGAGTCTGACCCAAGACTTGAAAATGGGTAGTGACTGTTCTTTAGTCAAGCACTTGGCATAACTAAATGAAAGTCAATGTTCTTTCCTATAAGAACTTAAAATAAATGAGATCCCATGTCACGGTGAGCTTGGCAAGCTAAAGAACCCTGCTGTATAATGCCATCAGCGCAATGCACAGGCAAAATTTCTGCACCTTCGCCTAAAGCTGGTGACGTCTTGATATAAGTAAAATATTCTTGACTGGGACATTAAACACCATTACTCAACTCGACTCCTTATAACATATGTACTATCAAAACTTCATCAAACAAATGACAGCTATAACACAAGGGTCAACTGGTTAGGATATTTTTCATCATCGTCATCATCATCATCATTACCATTCAAATGGGTACAATGTTTGTCAATGTATTCTAAGTCTATCACAAACCTCCTGTCAGGAACACATGCTACAGTTGGTATATTTATTTAAAAGCTGGTATTATTGACACAGATACTACAGCAATGTTCTCTACTGTAAAATGCTAGTTGGTATATTTACTTAGAAGCTACACATTGTGGATATTATTGACTGAACCGAAGCTCATACTTGGCCATGCATGTATATTCAGCTGGACTATATATCTAACTAGTGAGCATGTGGATCATTCTATCCTTGTAAAACACATAGACTACTATCTGTCATTCACGGTGTTTGTAACATTGATTGGATTATGTAAACTGCAAAATCCAATACATTTAAATAAGGTCTGACAGTGTTCAAGTACCCAAGCCTTTGTTGTAAGAAAAAATTGCTATATGCATCCCTGATTATCAACAATGTTTCTATAAAAGGGAAAAAGTCACTATGGGAATATTACATGTCAAAAATGATGATGTTTACAATGAAAGTGATGTCTGTTGTCTCTATGTTATTTTGATTACACATGTGGCAAGTGTTGCTAGCTAAACAGGAGGTGCTTACCCTCCTGGAGCACCCGGCCTTACTTCCCTGGTGGAAGTTCACAAATTTAACCTAACTTGTCAGTTTCAAAGTTTTTACTTTGCTTCTGGATTTTGATTTGGCCATGGGTTAGTAAGTTTGTTTTTGATGATTATAAAAACATCTATCATTTGCTAGATTTTCAACAGATAAAATCCTAAGATTTATATAGTATCATTTTACTTTATGCAGAGATATTTTTTGGTAAATATATATGTGTATAGTGGTTTCCCTAAAATATCAGGCTTATGTAACTGAACTTTACCCAACTTTGAATTAGTCGTTGGATTTTCCATAGTTTACTGTCACAAACACAATGAAAGAGAAAGTAGCTTTAACAGCTCATGTGGAACATCGTAGAAATTTTACAACAACATTTAATGAAGACCATCTGGGATTTTTATCAAGCAATGCAAAATCAACAGATGACAGACAAAAACATGAAATGTATGCATTGTGTAAATTTGTGTTGCTAGAGAATAAAAAATTTCCTGAAAAAAAAATGAAGTTAGACAATGATTCCATAATTATTTTTTATTACTTCAAAAGGTTGTTATCTTTAAGTGGGAAATGTCTGGTGATATTAGGTAAGGGAGACAACTCATGACATACAATAAAACCTGTATACCGGTATATTAAGAATATATGATTTGACTAAGAAAACTGGACTTTATAGGCAGGTGGTCTTTATACAGAGAATCATTTTGGTAGAAATATGAAGAAAAGGACCTTAAATAATGATTATAATGGCCAGGTGGTCTTTATATAAAGTTTTATGGTATATACCTAGAGTGACAAGTATATGGATGCATACTAAACCAGAAGCTAGTGCCTTATATTACACTCTCAAAGACAGGTAAGAAACAAGGCCTTAAAATATTGGTCTTATTGGTCAGGTGGTCTTTATATAGAGGTGGTTCATAAAACAGGTTTTACTGTATAATTAAATCATTAACAGTATTAGTCAGGAACAAGTGATTTTTGTGATATCTGTAACCTGTTGTAAATAATTCAAGTGGTGAATTGTGGTACCAATCAACATCAGTATTTTATATTGAAATTTTACTCTCATTATAAAGGGAACTGCTGCTCATCTTGTACGATAATTTGCCTAGCACAATTTTCGCAATGCCATACAAACAGCTGGTTCCACTTTGTTTCACTTTGTAGAAAGGTTAATATTATAAACCATATTAGCAATTGTAAATTTTAAACACATTAATAAAAAGGGGGAGGAAGGGGGGAGATAGAGGGTAAAAATTAAATTCCATTGTGGGTATCAAAAAAATCAAACGGTGACATGGCGATATGATAAAATTTTACCTTTCTTGTCTTGATCTAAGGAATAAAAATTATTAAATGGTATTACAGAATAGTTAGGATACACTGTCATGAACAATGTCTTTATAGTTACACATATTTGGTTCCTGATTGGTTTATTCCTTCAGGTTAACTGTAAACATATTTAATTTCGCGTGTATTTATTTTTGCAGTATAGCAAATTAAGACATATCTGTGTAGTTAAGTTTTCATGTTTCTTGAAATATGCACTATAACACAATAAGCATAATTTAATTTTCGGTTGGTAATAATTTTCATGCAAAACAAACAACCACGAAATAAGCGAAAATTAGTACACTACGAAAATAAATATGTTTACAGTAACTTATTCTTTGATTTGACTGTTCAATTTTGAAAATGTATTTATTGAATTATCTTTAAAAAGTTGTAGTTTATGTTTTTGTAATGTTTGAATATCTTAATCTAATTTTTTCCATTTTAACTTTAAAAAGTTCAAATTTTTAACCAAAAATATTGGTTTCCAACACCTGATGCCAAAGTTGTTCCGAACTTTCATTTGGCAATGAGATTGACAATTTGCAAAAGAAAAGAATCAAAGGCAATTTTCCAACAACGAAAGTGTTTTAAAGAAAAATATTTAGTGTCAATATTTGTGGGACATGGGTGTTTATATACCTGAAACAGCAGCATCCACAGCGTCTTGTAACTCGCGTTGTGGCATGTCACTCATAGCGGCTAACTGTGATAAAAACTCTTTCTTCTGATCCTATAACAGAAAGTCAAATGTTTAGTCATAAATAAACTATTTTGCTGACAAATTAGTGTACCTTAAAACCAGTTTTATTGCACAAAATATTTCTCTGTACAGAAGCAGAGAAGAAATGTACAAATTGCATCTTTTGTAGAAGGCAATATTTTTAAAATTTTCTTTTCAAAATTTAAAACATATACATTGTAGTTGCTATTATCAAATAGATGTGTTGCAAGTCAAAAAAATTATGTTATAAACAAACAAAGAATTTTCAACCACTATTTGGTTGAGTTTTGAAGGGAGGTGCACAGTACAACAGAGCTCTGAAAAAAAGGTACTGAACAGCAAAACCTTAGTTTCAACATATGGTGACTATGTATAAAGTTGACAGACAAAACAATAAAATATATACTGACCTGTAATTCTGATTCTAGTTCTTGTTCTAATTGCTGGTTCAGCTCGTCTTTACTTCGTTCCAGTTCCACTTTCATTTCCTGTTCTAACATTTCCTTCTGTTTCTTTTGTTTCTGAACAATTAATAAATTTTCTAAAGCTTGGCTTGCCTTGCTGTAAAAGTGAATTTATATTATACATTATAAATTACACATTTATATTTACAATCACTGATTTTTCCTTACATAAACTTATTGACAAGAATGTTCACATTTTATTAAACTGGCATTGTCTGTCAACCTCTCTTCAAGTGTAATTTTGGTTTGGGTTCTTTATTGTGACGTCAAAGAAGGCGGGCTAAATGATGTTAAAGTGATGAAATGATGTTGAAGAAGGCAGGGCTAAATGTGTTGATGTGATGAAATGACATCAAAGAAGGCGGGGCTAAATGTGTTGAAGTGATGAAATGATGTCAAAGAAGGTGGAGCTAAATGCTTTGAAAGGATGAATGGCACTGTAAACTGACAAAACCAGCGATTAAGAAATGAAAAACCAGTATATTGTAATATTAAATAATTAGTCTTTTGCAAATTCTTAAGAAATGTCAATGATTAATATTGTAAATATAAAGAAAAAAAACCTTTGGAAGTGGCAATTCTCATAAATTGCGAAGCAATTATTGATAGAATTGCTAATTCCAAAATTTTGTTTATATCCCTGTAAACTACAACAAATTGAGAGTTATTTCTAAAATAAAAGATCAAAAGAATTATCAGTATTTATTACAGTGTCTTGTTATCACTTCAACACATGTACTTGGCAATACATGTAGTGTCATTGCAATGAAGAACATGAAACAAAATAGTAAAACCTAATGACAGAAACAGCCAAACAGGACAAGACAAAAAAAAAAAAACAAAAAAACCCAAACAAATTGGAACCACTGATTACAAAACTTCTGACTAGAGTTCATGTCCTCTGGAATGGTTAGACATGTATTACTATTGGAGAACCCCCAGTCACGTCTCTACATATTATTGTTATTTCAGGGATTTATCAGGGTCTTTTGGGAAAAGGCCCTAAACTACAAATTGGGAAAATCGATCAACTTTTTGCTCATTTTGGGAGAACTTTGACATGCCATTTATGATTAAATCTAATGCTTTTAGTTTATTGAGTCTATTGCAGATTGAGAAAAGCAGCCACATTCATGGGCCGACTTCAGCTCTGAATCAGAATAATCTTTTTCTGCCGCTAAGTGTTTATCAGTTTTTAATTTAACTTGATGTTTTAGTTTGTTATCATCGCATTTTGACGCATTTTCACATAATTTACTTTCGTTTTTGTATAAAAACAACACAATTTTCTAATTGGGAATTTCCTCAGCTGATTTTGGGAAAAAATCAATGTTTTTTCCATTGGGAATGGGGCCAAATTTCGGCCCTAAATAGGCCCATGATAAATCCCTGTATTTTAATATAATTTAAAAGTAACCCAGGTCTGCCTAGTTTAACTCTCATCAAAGACAGTAAATAGTTCATTACCATTAGAAGAATTCAAAATTAACTTTATACATGCAGCAATAGCCTAGGTAAATTTTGCTTGTGAATCATGTTAATTATGAAATCTGAAGTCTTTATTGCATGTGTCTCTGCTTTTATTGGAGATATCATAGCAACTTCATTAAGCTCTAAAGGAAATGAACTTAGCTTTGACACTTGCAAGCCTATAACATTGAACTTTTACTCATAAAACTAAAAAACAAAAATACAATACAGTCAAACCTGCCTTAAGGCTCACCTCTTTTAAAGGCTAGTAAAATATTATCCCAATTGCTTTTCATTCATGCAATTTGAACCTGCATATAAGGACCACCTGCCCATAAAGGCACATTGTGCTGTTTTCCTTGGGTGGACCAGTTTGATTGCAGTCACATCAAAATAAGCATAAACTAGAATTGTCTCTTGAGAGCCAAATACCCCCCCCCCATCCCTAAACAGTTTTCCCATTACTTTGACCTTTATGATATGACTTTGGTTCAAGGTCATGACACACCTTTGGACCATGAAGATTATTCATGTGAAATTTTATGACAGGCATCCAAAGCAAATATGAGATATGTCCCTGACACAATTTCACATGGACAGACAGACAGACATGGTAATTCCTATATATTCCCCCTAAACTAGTTTGCGGTGTATAAATATGTATAAAACATGTACTGACCTAACACCTTGTCTTCGTATAGAACTATTGCGTCTTACTAGTTGTTTTTCTTCAGCTTGCCGTTCCTTTAACTCTCTGAAACAAAAACAAAATTCCATTTATTAACGGATCATATGATATGTCACACATCAACAAAATTTTAATTTTTAAATGGGTGAACATTCTAGTAAAGAAAATAATTCACTTTTATAACCATTTACAGGACTGGAAAAGTCAAGATTCTTTCCAGGTGTTCAGGTCAGGAATGTCCACAGAAAAACCATTAACTTCTCAGCAAGCAAACTGACAATCTTTCTCACACTATGATCTGTCCTGAGTGGGATTCAAACCTAGGCAGTGAGAGGCACTGTGATCTGTAGGCACACACTTTAGAACACTGAGCCACTGGGGCCCTCTATTAAGCATAGAGTTCTCCTATATGTCACCAGTATAAATTATTGTATTGGCAAGCAGAGATATTTTGATGATAAAACTCCCAAATATTGAAGATAAATTAACATAGAATGTTTGAAATTTCATGAGACATGTATTTTCACAAATATTAATTTGAGTGGCATAGCATCCCGCTTCACTTCCCTGGTGGAAGTTCACATGTCTAACCCGACATGTTCGAAGTTTTTACTTTGCTTCTGAATTGTGATGCGGACATGGATTGGTATGTTTGTTTTTGATTATTAAATCTGTTAAGTAGTGCTATAGCATGTAAAGAGAAATGAACATACAAAAACCTTATTTAATACTAATTGTAAATCATCTCATGATGAATGTGGGAAAGGTTTGTCAGTTTGGTGGTTTTCTCCAGGCACTGTGAATGGTTTCAAGCTATGGTTTCAATCACAGTATTTTCCACAACTTAATTTCAGCTTTGGCAAATCTTTCTGTGAGAAAGTTTGTCATTTCACTTGCCAAAAGTTGGCAGTTTTTTTTATATACTTGACTTCTTTCACCATAACAAAATTTACTGTCTCTGTACAAGTGAAATTACATTGACTGGGACATACAACACCCATGATTTTTTGTTTTGTTTTGTTTTTTGTTTTCTGTATTTGTTTATGTGACACACAATAAAAACTGGTATATACAATATGAACATTGGTGTTTGTAACTTACAGTTCTTTTTGTAATTTTTTGGCTTGTATTTTTTCCTGTATGACATACTCTTGTTTTTCTCGACTCATTTGTAGATTTTCGTTAAGGTGTTCTACTTGGTTATAATGTTGCTGTATAATCTGATCAGCACCATCTATCTTCACGCCTCCCGTCTGTGTAAGCTTTGTCTCTAGTTTTTCCTGTAATGTTAAATGCATCAAAATAAGAGGTCAGCCCAAACCATTACATACAAATTAACATTATAATTAATTGATCTATATCTTTTCAACTTTATGCACAAATATTGATATTTTTAATGTGTACAAATCAAATGATCTTGTAGTTAGATAAAAATGGTGTTTTATGTCCAAATCAATATTATTTTACTTACAGTCAAACCTGTATATAAAGGCCACCCAAGGAAACCAGTAATAGTGACCTGTATATACAGGTTCAAATAATATGAATAAAGAACAATTGGGATACAATTCTTCTGGTCTTTATATGCAGATGGCTCTTATATAGAGGCGACCTTGAAGCAGGTTGGAATGTATATTGAGGTGATCAATTCTAAAAGTGTGTGGACAACAAAAGTACCCAGAGAAAAGCACCAACATTTAGCCAGCTAACCAAATGAAATAAACATGTTAGGATTGTTTGTCTGTCTGTTTATCTGTGATTTAAACTTCCAAATATCTTTTTTATTTAATCTTGCATTTTCATAAATACATTAAGTTTGTCATTGCTACTTAACATAATAATCTTATTAATTTTCAAAATTATTTACCCAATAATCCTTATTTGTCACTTTATGGTCAAAGGGGAGATAACTCAGTGTATCCTTCAGTGACCATGTCACATTGTCTCAAGTCATTATCATGATTTTTGGTCTTTTTTAAAAAAATAAATATGAATGTTTTAGTGTTTGATCAGTAATACTTACATGTCATATTAAGAAGTGATGTTCCCCAGCATACCACAAAATCATGATCCCATAAAATTTATGTGGAGAGATTTAGAATCACATAATTTTATCAGAAACCTTATTGAGTACCGGGTATCAATGTGGTACAGTGATGATGATGCAGGTGTTCAAAATTCCCTGGGTCCAAGATCTAGGACCTATCAATTTTAAATCCTGACCCTTGACATTTAAGCTGTAAAAGTCCAATGGACTTGCGTCTTTTTACCAGGATAAAACTACTTTTTCTATGTGAAAACATAATAATATTGCACATAGATCTTTCAATGTTGACACTGGACTTTCAAACTTTATGTGGGACCTGCCAAAAATAAATTCAAAAGGTCCTGGACTTTCCATTAGGAAACATAATTTTGAACCTCTGTGATGTAATGAAGAAGTATTCTGAAGTAAAAGTATGAGTCATTAGATCTGTACTACAACTAAAATGTTACCTGTAAAGTTGACAACATTTGATCTTGTTTCAGTAGCACTGCTTGTCTTCTGGCACGACCAACCTGTAATAGACAGTATAATATCATCAGCTAGAATAATAATACAAATAAATTACAGGTATTAAAATTTGCGGGGGCCCAGTAGCCCATGGCTCTTAAACAGTCAGTCTGGGCCCCTTAATTTTACCCATTTTAGCTATTCATTACTGCTACAACTTCTTTTCTGAAGTGAACTGGGTCCTTAACTCAAAATAGTAAGCCTCATCCCTTAAATTATTAAAACCTTAGTGAAGTGGGCTCACATACCCCCTCCCCCCCCCCCAATATTGGACCTAGAGTTCAGCAGTTATTTCCTTAAGATTTTCAAAGTCTATGTAAGAACTGTCATTTCTGTAAAAATCAGCAGGGTGGAAGAATACTTATTCTTTTCTGTCTTACCCTAGGGCAAGACAAGCTACACGCAATATGACATCACAGTATGCTGATCATATGCAATCTGCAAGTTTTAGATTTAAAAAAGTGTAAAAACTTATGTTGGAAGACAGACTAATGGATAAGTCAAAACCTTTTTGCATGATATAATAAAAATAAAGTATAATAAATTTCCCCATAACCTGATAATGTTTGTGTGAAAGTATTGTTTCCGCTGGTTATGTTTATTATACATTTTCTTGCGGTGTCATTTTAATGATGCAGTTACATATCCAGTAGAATTAACAATAGATCCAAACAAATGTACAAGAGTGTTGTAGGATACAACAACAAACACCAGGTCTTTAAATAATTTCATTATGTTCTGATATAAAAACTTGACAACCATTCTAATGGTATGAGACCTCAGTCGTGATAAGGCCAGATGTGGGACGGTCAAAAGTAGTGCATAAAACAAACCCAGATGCCTTTCCTTAGACCATGCTCATTTAAATTTGTTAATAGGTAGTAGTTTGCAATATTGCCATGGTGAGAGGTTCTTAGGTTTGCAAAAATTTAAACCTGATTTGATTGACTATAGCACTATATTTCCGGAATAAGGACTTCCGCCGCACCATACACTTCCTATGGCAAGACCACATTTTGGGTGTAAACATTGCCATGTGCTTTTAGCATGGTTGGCACATTTCCCAAATTTCTGAAAAAATGAATCCAACAAGACCCTGGTTTTCCTTCACAAAGAAAAAGTGGAATATTTAAGGATTCAGGGAAAATGTGTGCCATTGTATGTAGTTCAAGGTTTGTTTACCATCTGATTCTATGAATATGGCCTATTTGGGGGTAATATTTTGCAATTTTTGTGTGGTTGCCATGGAAACAAAATGTTTTCCAAAATTGTGAAATTTGCACTTGGGTCATAAATACAGTATAGAAATATTGTTTTAATTCTCCTGAATTGAAAAAGTATCAACATTCATGTTGTTTCAGCAAAATTATTGAAATATGGGTGCATAACACTAAATGTGTTAAGTCCAAAATTGGCTAATTTTGAGTGTCAAGTCACAACTGAGGTCTGTAACCAATGCTTTATAATATTTTATCATTATTGGTTTTATACTTTTTTAGCCAATAGCCATCTAAGTGTTACCTCTAATCGACCAATCAAAACTCCTAAATCTTTTTCCTGCTGAAGTAAAGCCTCTTCTGTCTCAGCTGCCATTTTTCGTCTGAGTGCTGCGAGTTCAACTGCCCGTTCTTCAGCTAGTTTTCTCTCCTCTTCCATCATCTGTTCATCCTGAAACCATAAAGACTTTATTGAGAGAGATACTTATGTTAAGTAAGGATAATTCAAACATTGTTTACACAGAATCTCCCTTCTGCTTTGTTTAGAATAGTACCCCAATATTATCAGGGGTTCAAAATTCCCTGGGTCTGAGGGCCAGTACCTTTTTAATTTTACAATGAGACCCTTGAGATTTCAACTGTAAAAGTCCAATCGAACTGCTGCTTTTTAATCAGATAGTATATAATATAATTGCACATGAATTTCAATTGTTGATATTGGTCTTTAAAAATTTTATGTGGGGCCTGCCGAAAATAAAATAATTTTGAACTATTGAAATTAACAAACTGAATGAAATAGACCATGAATTAACAATGGAATTAAAAGATCTTTGTTTCCATTCCTGATAGCCAAAATCACCACTTTCTACTTATATGAGAAATTCTTTCATAAGGTAACCTATCTTAGTAAATTTGTGAAAAAAATACTTTAAAACTGATTATATTTTCAGTAGTTTTGGGAAATTTGGCTTATTGTAATTATAATTTTAATTTGTTATCACCTGGAATATACACTTATCTAATTTATGAGCATACTCATAATTACCTGACTAGGGATTATATATTGAAAGTAGCAGAAGGGAGAGAAACTGAAGTGTGATTTCTGTCTGTAAGTGTTAGCCTTGTTTTGAATTGTAGGTCAATTAAATTGTATAAAGATTATATAATTTATAGGCTAATGTGAAAAGGGTCTATTATAAGTGATCATAACCTGTTATAATGGGGTTCTCCAATGTACCATGTGATAACCCATAACCTTTCTGTGGAAAAATGATTTCCACTGGAGAATGATTGGCTTCAGTTCACATTTTTCTGTTAAAATGATGTTACTCTGGGAAATTTGCGACCTAAATGTTTTCCAAAACGTTCCACACAAATGTTAAGTGGTATTGATCATGTGACACGCTGGGGAACTTAATTAGACACAAATGTTAAGACTTACCAGTTCCCTTTGTAATTTTTCTATTTCTTCTTTTTGACCTTTTGTCTTTAATAACCTTGCTTCTTCTTTTTGTCTTCTGAGTTCAGCCATCTTGGCTCGTCTTTGGCTAATTTTCTGATCCAGACTAAAGAAACATTAACAAAAAAATATATAATGTATGTTGTAAAAATATGTTTGAAATTAGAAAAAACCAACATTATGACATTTATTTCTGCAGAAAAATTAGCGGTCAAGGAAAATTACTGGTGACCCCTTTATCTGGAAAACAAAAGTTTTCTAAAGATATCATGAAGTAAGAGAAATTTAAATTGACACTAACATCGAAATTCTATAGGATAACTAAAATGACTATTGCTTTATACACTATATTATTTATTTGAAATATTAATGAACCTTATAGATTCTGTATTAGCTTAAATTTAAGGAAATGGTTTCTACATTTTCGACAACAATATTTGTTCATTGGAAAATAAACTGTAATATCAAAATTTATTATTCCAAAGAATTATTTTACCATGCAAATTTCAGTATATGATTGTCCCATTAACAATAATTCTGAGCCAGAAAACTATCATATATGGATCAATCTCTGCCCATATTTATCTTCTTTTTATTACTTTATTTCCAATATTTTCTACCTATTATAGAACTACTGCGGTAGCTCAGTTGGTAGAGTGCTCGCTCCGTAAGTGGGAGGTCGTGGGTTCGAACCCCGACCGAGTCTGACCCAAGAATTGAAAGTGGGTAGTGACTGTTCTTTTGCCAAGCACTCGGCATCACGAAATGAAAGTCACGGTTCTTTCGGATAGGAACTTAAAATAAACGAGGTCCCGTGTCACTGTGGGCTTGGCGCGTTAAAGAACCCTGCTGTATAATGCCATTAGCGCAACACACAGGCAAAATTTGTGCACCTCCACCTATAGCTGGCGACGTCTTGATATAAGTGAAATATTCTTGACTGGGACGTTAAACACCATTACTCAACTCAACTTTACCTATTATAAGACTTATACAACATTTATTTAAACATTTATACAAGAATACCATATTGCATGTAGAGAGAAAGAAATAGAAATAGCTAAATATGTAGTATAAAAGTTATATATAATGGTCAAATGGGGGATACCTCAGTCAAATAATGCAAACAACATCCGATTTTCTTAATTTTTTCTGAAGAGGATTTAAACTATTCTGTTGTTTAGTTTATAAAATATAATAAATTATATTATACAAAAATTAATAGCACTCTAGGTCTTTTACTTTTAATTGATTTTGAAAAGGCCTTTGATTCCATTTCAGACTGTTGAAAATGACCTATACATGCTTGTCAGTAACATATTTCTTCTTTATATATATTGGTATTTACCTTTTCTGTTGCCTCAATCTACTCTGTGCTAAGTTGTTGTTCAATACCTGCATGTTGTGCTCATGTTCACGTAATATCTTTTCCTTTGCTCTATAAAATAATTGAAAATTAGAATTAGTTACTTTTCTTGTGTTCATCAGTAATTAAAATTCTTGTAAACCAAATAAGTTCAGGGTCATTTACTCCTGAGGTTCACATCCATTCAATATTTGATTGATTTTCTTAACTGGGAAAAGACAATGACAAATAATTAATGTTCTTATTAAGAGTCTGTAACAAATGTTAAAGCATTCATTAACACAGAAATAAACAGCATTCATTAACACAGAAATAAACAGAAAATAACTGTTTCTGCAGAAAAGTGAATCTAATTGTACCTATATATATCATGTTTACAAAGTTCCAAAAAATATGTTAAAACTTAAATAATTGTACTCCTATTCACTTGAAATAATGTCACAACTTCTGATTTGGTGATTTAAATAAGTTGGTGCCTAACCACAACAAATTTACATGATGGCTACTACAAAGTTTCAAATAAAACATCATACAAAATTTTGTCAATTTTAAAAACAATACACAAATGCATGAAATTAAAAATCAAATTTCCTCAGCTGTCACACGGCATGTGATTGTAAAGTTTGCACATTGGCCAACAGGCCACACATAAATGTAAAACTCAATGTGCAAGTGTATGATTGATAATCTATGACAGTGACTTACTCCTCTGATAAATCCAGACTGTTACTGATAACTCTGGTTACTGTTGATGTTTGCTGTTCCATTAATGTCTCTTGTTCTTGCCTGGCCTTCTCATCTTCTACTTCAAGTTCCTGGAGAATAAATAATCAACTTGAAATTCAATTTCATATAAACATGATAAATGTAATCTCAGAAAACTATCCATGTAGGTAGTTATAATAACCTGATGGACCATACCTCATTTTACAACCGAATGGTCCGTAGCTCATTGGGCGACCCCATAGTCTATACCTCATTTTTGTACAGATTAAAAGGTTAGTGTTCACAGTGATATGCTAAACTATGTTGTATTTCTTTGATTCCACTTTTAGCAAACCTAATAAATAAGCTTGTTGCATAATATTGTAACTATTACCCATTTCTGCATTTGCATGATACAAACTTTTTCATCAGTTTGCTAACTGTTTACAAATCATCATCGTCATCATCATCATCATCATCATCATCATCATCATCATCTATTATCCAGACTCACCATCATTCTTTGTTCCCATCTTTCTCTCAGCTTAGCTGCCATTCTGTTTCTTTCTTCTTCTTTGTTTTCTACAAATCATCCAAAAATAAAATTTCAATTTAATGGCTTAAAAATAAATAACTCATAGCAATAAGCTGCAGCAAATTGAGGAATGACTTGATTTTAAGTATAGTGTAATATTAAAAAAAATTGTTGCTTAATGGAATTCTATAGCTAAGATGACTACCAGTAATGCTAGTAAGAGACCTGTTCAATTTACAACGTAACACTTTTTATTTACAAAATCGTCTTTAATAATTCAGATTTCAATGTTCTATTTGTGAATTATGGCAGTAATATACCATTCTACAATGCATTGCCAATGATAAGTGTTATGTTATAAATTGAACCGGTCTTGAATTAGGTTTAACTAATTTTTCCTATAACTTCTAACTAATCACCAGTATTTGGTTCCAATATTTTTTTTGAATGTAACAACTCAGAGAGTATGTCCAGTGCTCTTCAGGTTATCAAAGTTTAATTGTATTGTTTATCCTTTTTCAAAATTTCATTTTAAGAGTTATTAGTAACTTTCTCCTTTCTATTCTCTTTAAAATGCACAATTACTACAGGACAGAGACAACCAAGCTTTAGTAAAAACTAGTTAGAGTGTCCCTAAAACACCTTGCTTACTGAGGGAACAAGTACAAATGGCCTTTATATAGAGGTGGCCTTTAAGGCACTATAAAGGCCACCCGAGGGAACAAGTAAAAATGGTCTTTATATAGAGGTGGCCTTTAAGGCACTATAAAGGCCACCCGAGGGAACAAGTAAAAATGGTCTTTATATAGAGGTGGCCTTTAAGGCACTATAAAGGCCACCCGAGGGAACAAGTAAAAATGGTCTTTATATAGAGGTGGCCTTTAAGGCACTATAAAGGCCACCCGAGGGAACAAGTAAAAATGGTCTTTATATAGAGGTGGCCTTTAAGGCAGTTGAACTGTATTTATTCTACTATTTTACCTTCATAAGCTGCTATTTGTTGTTTGTGAAGACTTAGTATTCGTTCCATTTCATTACGAGATATTTGTGATTTTTCTCCTATATCTTTCATTAATTGTGAGTTTCTATCTTCAATCTCTTTTGACTTAGCTACTGAATCATCCTGTTATATAAAAACAAAGTACATGTGATACATGTTTTTCATTGGTATCAGGTGTTAGCAGACATTAAACCTTAAAATAACCTTACTAAACGTTTTTAACAGCAATGTTAACAATTTTTTTATTGCAAATACAAGGGTTCAAAATTATGTGTTATAATGGAAGGTCCAGGACCTTTTGCTTTTGTTTTTGGCAGGTCCCACATAAAGTTTTGAAGTTTATGGTTTAAATTTTGAGGGTTCCAATGTAAAATTAAAAAGTCCTGGACCACAGACCTTTGGAATTTTGAACCCCTGAAATAACCATTAGATAAAAAACCTATGACAAATCAGAAGGCAAAACATAGCTCTAGATAACCTTTTTTTGGCTTTTAAAGTTGAGGGTTGTGGAATCAAATCTTACCATGGACTTTCATCTCCTGTCCAGATGAGAACTGTTAAAAAGGTTGTTTTTTATAAGATTCAAATCAGTCTGTAAATGTGACATCTCTGTAGCGTTAAAAGAAAGAAAATAAGGTTGATTCCTACTAGACATTTTATTACTTGTCCAAGTTGATATAATTTTAAGTGTTTGGTTTTACCTATGTCAGACTGCAGCCAACAAAGGGGGATAATTATTGTCTTCTATATTTATTACTTACAAAGGAAGATAACAAGAAATTTTAATTTTTTAACCTAAGTTTTATCAAATTTGATTCATGACATACTGCTGGTAAAGAGAGATAACTATTACCCTCTATGTTGAGTGCTAACAAAGGGAGATTACAACACATTACCTGTTTAGATCCTTTCAGACTGTTGATAAAGTGAGATAATTATTACACTCTATGGCGATTACTTATAAAGGGAGACAACCACACATTACCTGTCTAAGTTTATCAATTTGTTGTAGTTCAGTTTGATCCATTTCTACTTCTATACTGTCTGTCTCTGCTCTCTGGTTTTGTAACATATCATGATAATCCTGTAGAAATACAAGTCACATGTAATGTTAATAATTTTTTAAAAATAATCATTTGTTAAACAAGATATCCAATGACCATTTAATGTATATAATTACAATATAATATATTATATATAGCAATATAGGCCTGGCATAGAAACTAAACGATAAATCCTGAGGTGTTAGCATGCAATAAATACCGATATTTGCACATTAACTTTGTTCCAGTCCGAGGTTTCCCAAATCAATTTTTTTCATATTGCAAGCTCTGTCACATGACGTTGTCATTTATGACGTCATACGATTGTTGTCGACGTCATTGCTGTGTTGTTGTCATATTGTACTAGTTCTTATATTCATTTACAAGAACTAGTGTAATATTTATGTAATGTATGATAAAATGGTATTTTAGATGTAATACTTGACGGAAGTAAATGAAATTTATTTTGCTATATAATAAAAGGGTTATTGAACTAATATTGTGAAAATGTCAAGTCAACTCGGGACAATATCAGTTCAATAACCCTATATAATTACATGTAATATCACCTCTAATAATAATTGTATTATTTATGAAAATAAAAGATTTGAATTTTGATTTTGAATTTGACCTGAATTGAGAACCAAATAAAGAGTAACTGTCAAATCAAAACATTCTGTTGGGTATCAATTTAGTAGACAACCTTACTCTTTTTACAAATTTACTCAACATAAATAAAACCATGAGTTTTCGACCCCACAAAATGCAATTTTTCCACAAAATAAATAATTTCACAGTATTTAACATGTTTTTTTTGTTACCGGTAAATACAATTCATCTGAATGAGGAAAACCACATCAATATTTTACCTTGTGAAAATGAACAATTCTAACTATATTTCTATTATTGTTGCTGTGTTTGATAGTAATTCTGGAGTCTTATATTTTAACACTTTTCAAATACCTTCCCAATTCATGTACATTAACAATTAAGAGAGTAATTTACACTGAAAACCCATTTTCTCTTAAACTTTTTGAAAAATTAAAACCGAGTTTGTTGAGAGTTGAGTTGCACTGATGGCATTATATAGCAAGGTTCTTTATCGTACCATGACATGGGACCTCATTTATTTTAAGTTCTCACCCCAAAAAAACATAACTTTCAGTTTTTAATGTTGAGTGCTTGGTGAAAGAACAGTCACTACTCCTTTCAAGTCTTTGGTCAGATCTGGTCGGGTTGGAACCCACGACCTCCCACTTACGGAGTAGGCACGCTACCAACTAAGCTACCACAGTGGTCTAACTGAGTTTGTAAACATTATATTTTCAAAACTTACATCAACAAAGTCAGCGGTACCGACGCCCTTGTCTACACGTATGAGGTAATTAGCTCTCTCCTTCTCATGTTTGTTTTGTAATTTATATAATCTCTGTAATCTTCGTTCTCTGAGTTTCTCTGCCAGTTCTTTTTGACGTTTTAATGAATCTATAAAAGTTAAACATTGGTAAATACATATTACATACAACTAATTATTTCAAATTGTCTTCTCAGTAGGCAATGATTGTGTATTACTTTACAGAAATATGCTATTGTTTAAATTTGCTGCTAGTTACAATTTGAAATTCCTCCAAAACTAATGTATACTCCCTCATGAAAAGTTTTTACTTGGCCACATTTGGTAAAATATATTTTGTTCCTTTGGGTATCTTTTAAACATCTTGAAAAAAAAAAATTATGGTTCACAATTTTGATCCAAGCACTACTGCTGAGGAATTATATTCAGAAACAGCTGTCTAGTGCTGTAAAATGTAAAATTAAAACTTGTTCATTGATTTTTTTTTAGCTGGTGCTCTTTTGTAAGATTATTGAATCCTTCATACTGAATCATGGATTTGTTTGGATCACAATTCGTATGACAATCCTTAGAAGATTTTTCTGTACATTATACACTCAAGCTAACAATGATGTATACAAACCTAGTTCCCGTTTTTTGTTGATCTGATTTATATCCATACGATATTTATCTAGTAGTTCTTTCTTCTGTTTTTCAACAAGTCGACCATCTGATACCAAAGTAGTTAACTGTTTTTCAAAAGAATCTAAATTCATATGTGGATCCATCTTATTCTGTTGATCTTGTAAATTACGGAAAATCACGATCTGACGTCTCTTAGCCAATCTTTCCTCAAGTGCCTGAAATCATACAATGTAATCTTAATTAAATTTTGAGGGTCTCTGTATCAAGGTAGTCTAGAGCATGTACTTACATATCAAAGTACCTCTCATTGCCTACTTTCAGAGCCGTATAAGGAAATCTGCATGTGCATTCGTGATAAGGGAAGAATATTTCTGTTCAGAGCAAAACATTGGCGCTATGGGTATTTAACATGATGAAAAAACCAGGCAAATGGGGGACCCTGCTGTACATATGGTGTAAAATTTCACCAAGGACATCACTTCCAGTGTGAACATTGTCATTTTCGCCCCATGTAAAATCCCTGTAGTGCCAACATTTTCTTTTCTGCAGAAATACTTTATGACAATTGCGGATGCACATACACATTTTCAGTTACGACTACGCACATATAAGTGAATAATATCAATTTTTATTAAGATTTATTTGATTTTCTATGGAAAAAGCGTAAATTCACCGTCACATGCAGATCAGCTCCAACAGTCAATTTTGACAGTAGGATAAAATCTTACTCAGGAATACCCTAATATGAGAAAGCTGGTTAGTTTTTTCTGAGGCTTTCCACTGTCCTAGAACTGACCATCTACATTCTTTTTCGGATTCCCATGGATAACTTAAATTCATTATTTGTTTCCCATGGTCATGGTGGTTTTTATTTTTTTAACTGACTGTAAAAACAATTCTGTCTATGAGGAAAAAAATTGTACATACTACATTTCTTTCAAATATTATTCCAAAAATTGTTATGTATAAACATGTATAGATGAAATAATTCCAACAATCAGAAAACTGGATTTGTGTTAACATCAATATTTAAAATTTGATCATTCATATGATCAATAATAAAAATTAAAAACACAGTTTATTTACTTAGTTCCACCTTTTTGAATCTAGAAGACTCCAATTTTCATGTCATTTACAATGAGTTTTAAATTTCAAAACCAAAAATGAACATTAACATCATACTTATAAACGGAAATCGATCAACCGTTTTTGATACATACATTTCAATACCACAGTGATTTATTGATTTCATAAAACTTTTAAAACCTTTCAAAACAAATCATACATTGGCAATTGTTGAAATGTCACGTGTCAAATTTTATTACATGGTCCCATTATAATTGAAAATGGGAAATTACCATCTTTATCAAATAAAACTTTTGCAATTCAATATCAATCATACCCTTTTTTGTCTGGCAAAATTATCACCAATTTTCTTTTCTAATTTGGACATGTTCTTTAATAGATGATCCATTAACTCCTCAATCTGTAAAAATAAATACAAAACTTTGATAAAACTCAACTGTAAACAACAGCTATCAGACGAGTGCAGCTTCCTGGCACATCCTCCCCCACAAACTTATACAAATAACCTTAGCCTAATTTTATATTGAATAGAACCTGTTAAAACCACACTTTTGAGTAATCAAGAAAACTGTCCACACTGACACTAAACTAATATTTTTATAGAAAAAATCCAAATGTGTTAAAATACAATTCATTATTTTCTACAAAAAAATTGTCATTGTTAAATAACCTATGCAAATTTATATGTGTCATTTTTGAGAGAGTCAATCCTCCAGGTTAGCATTTATATTATGTATAATGTATATGTATGTAACACGCGCATGCAACATGTTTATTTATAATTATGTTAACATGTTCTCTGTATTGTTATTTGACAATTGTGAGAAATAAAGAAATTTAAAAAATTTATGATATTACACTGATATCACTGGTTAAATTAGTTTGTGTAAACCAAATCCTGCCTAATACAAACAGAATGTCCTGTCCAGAAGATGTTCTATTTACACAGGTTCTACTGTAATTATAAATAAACCTAACTGTATATACATAGACAGTATAAAACCTGATGAAAATCCTACTGAATATCAGCATTCATGTTAGTTCAAAAATAAATCCATGTATTTTATTGGAATGTTCATCTAGTCAGTCACTATCCAATATAAGCCACTGAGCAAGCCCTGAAATGTTAAATGTGGAAAATAATTTACAAAAAGTATGGTAGTAGAAAAGTTGTGACACATTTATGGAATTATACAGTAGTAAATTACTAAAGTATTGTTACCTCAGCGTCTGTCAGTGATGTATTCTTAGATAACTCATTTCTGATGTTTTCTCTCTCATCTTCATGAAGTCTTCCCTATAAAGACAATAACAACATCTTATTACTTAGGACTTTTGAATATATTTTCTATGTACTATTTTCTTACATACACAAATCTATATACATGTACTTGTTTTCAGGTACATGACAAAACAACATGGAAAACATTACCTCATATAAACTATCAAATTAAATCTTAATTTAAAAGTTAAAAATAAAACCAAACATTGCATGATTTTTGCTGACACCCGATTTAAGAGTATACAGTCCAACCTGCCTTAAAGGCCACCTCTATATAAGGGCCAGATGGTTATAAAGGCCAGTAAAATTGTATCCCAAATGTTCTTTGTTCATATTATTTGAACTTGTATATAAAGGCCACCTGCCAATAAAGACCACTTTAACTGGTTTCCTTGAGTGGTCTTTATAGACAGGTTTGACTGTATAACTTACTCCTATCCCCCCACCATATGGATAATGAATCTGATTGTACCCCCTAGCAACATCAAAAACTACTGTCTCTGATTGAGGGCAGAGAACACAGTTGTATACAGAAATGCTTACCAATTTCTGATTTATTCTGGCATCTATTTGATCTTTTTCTTCTTCCATTGTCTGAGTATTTTTACCATGCTTCAATTTCAAATCCTATTAATAAAGTAATTTAATTATTTTAGTAAACAAATAAATAAATAATTTCATATTTTAACCATGTATTTTAACAAAAAATTTTTCGAAAGGTGCATGAACGTTTATACAAAGGTCAATGGAAAGCATTGGAAAAAGTTTGAGAAATTGAAGACAACAAACAAATTCTATGAATTAAGATCCCCTGCTAGTAGGAACTTTTTTGTTCTTATGCTAAAAGGGCCATTACTCACACGAAAATGAGCAAACCAACTCGGTTTAATATGTGCATATCAAGCTCCTATCATTCCTGATGCTTTGCATCATGTTTATAGTGCATAATATAGTGCTTTATCATAAGTTTAAATAATTACTCTGGACAAAAAGTGTCTCAGCATAGATGGAGGGACTGAGGTTGAAATTTAATATCCCCTCTTTCTTCAAAAACTGTGGGACTTGATAATAACTTGAAAAAATATAGTCATATTCCTTTCTATAACCAAACATTTTCAAAGTTATGAGTTCAGTTAAAAAAATAGCAGAAATCACTGTACAATGTCTGTTATATAACCTATACAGTTATAACACAAATATAACGAACACGTTAACAGCAAATACATGGATAGTATGAAGTCAAATATTGGGCCGGACTGCTCCTCTATATAAGTCTATATATAACAATATAACAAGAGTTGCTTTGAAGAAAGTTAAAATAGAGTCCCAAGGGCTCATTATAAATGTGTTTACTGTACTAACCTGTACTGAGTCATTTCTTTCGTCTTCATACATTTTCTTTTTATTCCGTAGATCATTTAAGATGTTAGTTAAAACTGTAGATAACAGTGGATCCTCTAGTCTTAGTTTTTGTAGACGAGATCTTAAAAGTTTTAAAAATGCCTTAAAAAGAAATTAAAATATAACAGATTATTTTTACCAACAGTGAAAATATAACAAATATATTTAAAATAAACCACGATCCATGGGATGGAAGATACAAACAAAGACAAAAGCCAAAAAGAGATTCAGGATTTTTGTAGTTCTGAGGTTATTTCATGAAAAAATTTGGATTCTTTGAACTTTCTTTGAAATTTCTTTTTTGAATGTTTCAATTAGCAAATTTCACATGTCACACAGCTACAACAACTCAATTTTTAAACTGACAGATGTAGACAACAACACTTCATCTTTTTTATTTTGGAATTCCTTAATTATATAAGAAGTCAAACAGCTTTTTTATCATTGACAATACTATTTACATCATAAATGTTTCAGTTATTTTATCTCCGCTACAGCTATACATATATATTAGGTTGTTTAAGTAAATACTAGAAAATACTTCATTCGTATGTACATTATAATTATGTAATGCCATATGTTATTTATACATGTATTATGTTATATATACATTTGCTATAAGTTTGTACTATGTTATATATACATTTGCTATAAGTTTGTACTATGTTATATATACATTTGCTATAAGTTTGTACTATGTTATATATACATTTGCTATAAGTTTGTACTATGTTATATATACATTTGCTATAAGTTTGTACTATGTTATATATACATTTGCTATAAGTTTGTACTATGTTATATATACATTTGCTATAAGTTTGTACTACGTTATATATACATTTGCTATAAGTTTGTACTATGTTTTATATACATTTGCTATAAGTTTGTACTATGTTATATATACATTTGCTATAAGTTTGTACTATCGTTATATATACATTTGCTATAAGTTTGTACTATGTTATATATACATTTGCTATAAGTTTGTACTATGTTATATATACATTTGCTATAAGTTTGTACTATGTTATATACATTTGCTATAAGTTTGTTATACTTAATGCAATAAACTTACTTACTTACTTTAATAGACTTATAATGGTATCCCCTCTTCTTCATGACTGACAGTATGTTTGTGATACTTACATAATCTTTTACACAATTCACTATGATAACCCCTCCTCTTTTTATGATTGACAGAATGTTTGTGATACTTAATAATCTTTTACTCAATTCATTAAGTTAACCCCTCCCCCTTTTAATGATTGACAGAATGTTTGTGATACTTACATCATCTTTTTCTTTTTGAAATTCTTTAGTTATTTGGTCCACTTTGTGAACATCTTGTTTTGTCATCTCTGCTTCCGCATCTTCACTGAAAGTAAAAATAAATTTTGAAATGAAAATAAAAATTTAAACTGCCAGGATACATAGTATGGTGTTTTTCCATTAAAATGCTATTATTTGAGGGAAATAAGCACTAGAGCATCTTCTGTAACCGGTGACTTATGATATCGCAAGAATCTAGGAAATGTATTCTGGTATTCTGACTATCATTGCGAAACACTACAGTTACCTCGATGTATTCCCTGATTAATCAGAAAAGGCAGTAGATGCAATTTAAGGGAGATGAGTTCAAACCCAAATTAGACTATGTGGTTTGTTCTTGAACAAGACAATTAACATATCTGTTCGAGTTGACCTATCTGATACTGTTAATTGGACGAGAACTGACAGAAGTCCAGGGGTAAGTTTTTATAGATCAGGGGTTAACCCTGAAAGACTAGTGTAATCATGTTGTCTCAGGCATTCTATGAATGTTACAGGAAACCAAGATAAGCAGCATCAGCCTACAAATATGTCGGCTCATATATCATGTGCATGATGAGTGATATAAACATGTACAGTCAAACCTGTCTATAAAGACCACCCAAGGGAACCAGTAAAAGTGGCCTTTATATACAGGTTCAAACAATATTAATAAAGAAGAATTGGGATACAATTCTACTGGCCTTTATAAGCAGTTGGTCCTTATATAGAGGTGGCTTTAAAGGCAGGTTGGACTGTGTAAGCAGTTGGCCCTTATATAGAGGTGGCTTTAAAGGCAGGTTGGACTGTATAAGCAGTTGGCCCTTATATAGAGGTGGCTTTAAAGGCAGGACAGACTGTATATGGTTCTTTATACTTTACAGTACTTCTGCACAGTGACTTACCTGTTTGGTATAATGAGTATATTGACCATACCCTGACTTTGACCAGGGTGTATTTTGGAAGTGGCTTCATCTTTATCGTACTCCACCTCATCATCATCGTCATCACTGATATCTGATATACGTTTTCCTTTCTGTTTACCCTTTCCTCTGATCTTTTTCTTCTTTTTTACAACTGTGGCTGTCTGTAAGTATAAGATTTAGAAATTCAAAATGTTGTCACCCCAATTTACCAATTATCTACTTTGTACACAGTTCGACCGGTCAAATCATTTTTTTTTTTTTGATAAGTGACAGCATGGGCAAAACTACTTCCATAGTTCCATACCAGATGGTTGTCAAGTACTGACCGTCTCATAGAACTCTCTTTTTGTTCTAAGTACAGTTGTACATGTAAATCACGAAGCTGAAAATGTAAGCCTTCATGGATCTGGTAAATTATCTTTTAATTATGAGACAGATTTTCCATGAAATGGCATCATAAACAGTAATGAAAGACCAGTCTTCACCGAACATTCAGGAATTAAAGTCACATGACCTATGGGTGAGACTTTATTTAAAAGTTTATACAATGAACCTGTATCACAGTATATTTTCAACTTTTAAAAAAAATCTTTTCACTGCCATATTAGTACATAGTTATATATTTTTGTTACTTTATTCTCAATATTGTTCTCTGCCATGTTGGTAAATTTTTTAAATGTTATCTAATGCTATATACATTAACTATGTTTATGTAATAAACTCATTCATACTTTAACTTAGCTGGTGATATATCAATACAAGCTGGCTAATCACCTCATCAATACATAAACTTACTATAATGGTATCATCTATGATTTCTGCTGTCTGTATATCCTCATTTTGTAGTGTTGTCAACATTTCTTCTTCTTCATCTTGTCTCTACAAAAAATCATAAAAAATCATGAATTATATATGTGTCATAAGGTATCTGTGTGAACGAACAGAGTTCACTAGAACTAAAAAGATTCTTGGAGCAGTTTTATAAGTGTTTGGACCTTAAAATTTACAACACCTGAATAAAGATTTTTTAACATAGATATCTCATTTATTTCAATGAATAGTAAGGAGTTCAGTAATAGTGTTTAATGTCCCAGTCAAGAATATGTCACTTATATCGAGATGTCGCCAACTATAGGCGAAGATGCAAAAATTTTGCCTGTGCGTTGCGCTGATGGCATTATACAGCAGGGTTCTTTATCGTGCCAAGCCTACCGTGACACAGGACCTACGTGTCACTACCCACTCTCAAGTCTTGGGTCAGACCTGGCCGGGGTTTGAACCTACAACCTCCCACTTACGGAGCGAAAACTCTACCGACTGAGCTACCGCAGTGGTGAATAGTAAGGAGATAAGTACCAGGTTGTGATCTTGGGGACACATACCGGTACTCAAGTCAGTGGCAGGTTTGGACCATGGGTTGCCTGAGTTGGAATTAGTATCATGTTTAGACCATTTGTTCATCCATGTGTACATGGATCCGAAACAAATCTGAAACATTATAAACAGATAGTACTCCCCTTCAAATGCTCAAATTGTCTCTTTGAGAATTAGTTGCATAGCAACTTATTTAGATATAAACAATTAGATAAAACCAGCAAAGTCAGTGAATTAGGATCCAAGCCACCAGGTATTTTTTGTGATTTGCACTTTTGTTCAAAGGGACATGACTCTCCGAAGAATGAGCAAACCAACTTTGGTTTAACATATGCAGATCTCCTATCAACGTTTGTCAAATAGTGCTTCATTGTTTTGGAAAAATAATGCAGACACGAAGGGCTTGGATAGACAGAAGGACAGATGTTTAAACTAAATATCTCCTCTTTCTTCCAAAGGTATTGGTAATAATACAATCGTACATAATATACCAGTAATGTGTGAATGAAGATGACATTATTCACCATATATCACCAAGATTATAATGATGTGATGAGTTAGTGATATAAAACCTCTGAAGCTAACATGCAAAAGCTTATAGACTGATGTACAAATTGGTTGTGCATTTTTAAAATAATCATTACAAAACCAATGTCACACATGTTTCGTGATATTGATCTGAACATGCTGAACAAGAAATGTGTCCTGTGTGTGTCTTTTAAGCACATAAAGAAATCGGATATCAGTCCGTACATGGCAAATGCTAGTGCGTGATACAAAAAAAATGCCATCCAAAAAGTCTAATGTGGGAAAAAGTAAAATAAGGAATGTATTAACAAAAAAAAAAAAAAAAAAAAAAAAAAAAAAAAAAAAAAAAAAAAAAAAAAAAACTTTTTTTCACAGTATAAAATAATATGATGATTATAAAAATCTGCAGCTATTACAATAAACTGAAGATAATTTTGATTCTGTACAAAGAGAATTAATTTAGCTAAAAATTTCTACAAGCAAAAATTATTTGTAATTAATTCAAGAGCTCAAAATAAAAATAAATAACAATCAAGGTTAGTAAAATATATGTATATACAGGCAAACAACATTGACCTGTCCGCTTGACCTTTGATTCAAATATGCATTATGGACGAGTAATTTAAGTAATAGGTATGTCGTCTATATCATGATGTAAATATTAATCATGGGCATTGTGAATATGTACTAACTGCGAATCCTAACGCTATCTATGTATTGGGTGGACCCTCCTATACTATATGAATATTCCTAATGAAAGGTCAAACGGACAGGTCAATGTTGTTTACCTATATACTGATGTAACATAAACTATAGTATTATATATCATATCAAAAATCAAACTATAGTAAGATTATATAGCTACACCTTTTATAACTAAAGAATCATAAAATGAAAGAAAAAATATATACATATACATATATTTGTCATTTTTGCATCAAAATCAGCAGCTAAATTACTCTACGATGATTGGATTTTTTGCTAATACCAGTAACAACATCCTAATTCATGTAGTAGCCATTCAAAACTTATCAGTCATTCTTTTTAAATTGATGCTTTTAGTCAATACATTAAAATCAATTGACAAATTGAAATTATTTTCATATTCAATGGTGAAATTACAGATTCATATAAAAAAATCATGGAGGCACTTGTTAAAACAAAATGAAACTGACATGATGAAAATGTTTAAACTAAAATTAAATGAATATGAAAATAAACCCAAGACTTGAGTTGAGTAATGGTGTTTAACATCCCAGTCAAGAATATTTTACTTATACAGAGATGTCGCCATCTATAGGCAAAGGTGCAGAAATTTTGCCTGTGTCGTGCGCTGATGGCATTATACAGCAGGGCTCTACCCACTTTCAAGTCTTGGGTCAGACCCAGTCTGGGTTCAAACCCATGACCTCCCACTTACGGAGCAAGCACTTTACTAATTGAGCTACCGCAGTGGTCAAAATAACCTCAAGAAGAGTTTTGATGAAGACACATATAACACGAGGCCTAGCAAGTAGAAGTAAATATACTAAGTAGCAGTTTTATCAAAACTAATACATGAAGCAAACCTATTAGAGAAACAGGATATAGATATGAAGGGGAAAACTATGCTTGAAATAAAGACTACTTGAAAAAAACTAAACACAATGGAGAGAGAGAAAGAGAGAGAGAGAGAGAGAGAGAGAGAGAGGAGAGAGAGAGTTACTACTTTTTATTCTAAGAAACATGTTGATACTAGTAAATACACATGTAATTTTGGATGCAAATAGAAAGTCATAGTTTTCAATGTACCCTAATCTATGTTGGGGGTGGGGCACACTACTAGATGAATCAAATGCTCGCTCTGGACAGACATATTCTAACATAAGTTTGCCAATAGGCTACAAGACAATCAAACATTCGCTCGAGATGTATTATAAATAAGTTGTGACGCAGATCCATTCTTATAATCAGTGTTGGTTTATTTTATATTTTAGAAACAAAAATGCATTTATGGATTGGTAAAATATTTCTTATTATGAATACCCGAAAATTTTAGGGGGGGGGCAGTCTGGATCTGAGCCTTCTAATACATAAATTGTAGGCTATGTGTGATGGCTACAATGGGTGTTTTCTTCTACATGCCATATAAATGGACTAAGAAAGATAGTAACATATTACATTCAGTTGGATTAAATGTGAATAATTTTATTTTATCACCTTGTTCTAATTTTTCCCCATATTTTTTAAGTACAATGTGCCAAATGTATATAATTATATAAAGTTTCAGTTTAACAATATGTTACAATATATCAGTGACCATTTCATATTTACAACCACTTGTTGACAGTTGAAGAGTTATCCCCCTTATGTGATATAATAAATAACTTAGCTGCTGATTTGATTATAATCAAAGTACTGATGGTGCTGATAAATATTTAACTGATTGTTTTCTTTCATTTGTCATATAACATCTACATATCATTGGAAATATTTAGTGCCCTAAAAACCAATAAATGATCAAATATACAACAGGTTATTGAATCTGTAAGATTTGGAAGTGCTCTTGGCAATTTGGTTTCGGAAATATTCCTTGTTTTCTAGTGCCTTCACATGGCCAGACTGTTCTTATGCAATTTTTTAAATCACAGGTTGTATTGGGTATTTATAACAGTAAATTGCCTTCCACAAGCTTGCAAACTAAACTGAATATTTTGTGATAGCAAGTTATGATTAGTTTACATTTGTGGAACTTTATATCAAACTTTAACACATCGAAGCAATACACCCACATCCTCCCTCCCCTCGAAAGATAAAACATAACCAAAGGTGATTAAAATCATGAAATTAAAACATAACTGACAAAGAGAGAAAAAAATCTTTGAAATCAACGTTTTAACTGAGGTTCCCCGCTACCTAAACACATACAACATTGAAAATTTAATATACAACAGTGGAACAGGATAATGTCAAGTCAAGTAAGGTTTTGCTAACTGTTCAAGTGGTCCAAGAACTAGCTACTAGGGCACTAAATGTGTCCAAATCATGAAATAACTTAAATTATGACAAAAAAGTGAAGTATGTCCATACAAGATAGAGCAATAACTTACCTTTTAAATGAAATGAAATAAAAAAGTGACAAATCATTAATGTTTATGAACACTGATATCAACTGCTTGTTTTTTGTGTGTTTTGTTTTGTTTTGGTTTTTTATCTTTTTTAATATTCATATATATCTAATCAGATATTCCAATCCTTTCAGCATTTGACAAGAACACTAAAATGATCAACAGAACATGAAACCAGACCATCCAGGGATAAGTTTATAAGTTGTTTTACATACATTGTTCTTTAATTTATTAGAAATTAAATTTTAAAAATCAGAACACGAACAAATCCCAGATCTATACAAAATTGCATTACAATCAATATCAAAATATTATTTAATACAATTAAAACATTTCAAATATTTTTTTCTTTTGAACATTATTACAAGTTTTAATTTTGAATTTTATTTATCAAAATTAAATATTGTCAGAAATTACTTACTTTTCTCATAAAGCATAAACAACCGGGTTGTAAAAGTGAAAACGGTCCCTGAAATATTGTATAATTATGTAACAAATATATAGAGCTTAGTATTAAATGTATAAACTAAACTTCTGACTGAAAAATAATTAATGCAATACTAAATTTAACAACACATTTACACTGAACATTTAAAAAAAGTGTATGAAATGGTTTGAAAAGTGTGTTATCCTCCTTTGTGAGCATTCCATTCACATGTCAACAATGGAAGTAAATGAAAGACTAATTAAGGCATAAATGCAACATGCCCCATGTAATATACATACTAGAAACTTTTTATATGTACAGTCGACTCTCGTTAAGTCAAACTCGGATATGTCGAAATTCCGGATAAGTCGAAGTAAGTTTTGCGGTCCCAATTTTATTCTTATATAAATATACTGGAATTAAATGTTTAAGTCAAAATCGTGTAAGTCGAATTTCCGGATGAGTCGAAGTAATTTTTAGGTCCGTTGACATTAAATCATTCTAAATTTGATACACATGAGTCGAACCGGCAAACTTCTTTGATGTCTTAACTGTCACCTGTCACGTTTGTGCATGCATGATTGAGTTCCCTTTGTGAAAAACTGAAGTCCTTCCTTTTGTTACCTTTACCTGAGAAGAAAGAAACCCTTTCTTAATCACCTGACCATGAATCAATAATCAATAATCAGCATTATTGATCTTTAATTACATCCACGCACCTTCGGTCGATCAGTGTTCACATGTACACACAAACAGTTACCTGCCGTGTTGGTCGTTCAAATTTACAGAATGATTACCTTTGAAGTATGCGAAATGAAAACTTAATACCCAAAGCTTAATATTTTTTAGTAAATTATGACGGAACGAAATCTTTGAAATGTGGGTGAAAACATGCCTAAAATAACCAAAGCTAAGTGATTTAATTTTAACTGAAAGATTAACAAACGATTAAGAGATTACGGTGAAGTTTCTGTTTAGTCTTCCATGCCGAGTTGCCGTCTTCAGGTTTTAGAGTCGAGAATTATTTCATCATAATTTATTTTTGTCATTAATAGTAAAATTAAAAAAATAAGTATAAATATTGAAATTTTATTTTTGTCATTACATTGTTAATAGTATAAACATAAGTTATAAATATTGAAATAAATAATGATAAAAAATTGCCGATTATGGACCGGAAGTCAACAGTTATGAGAAGTACAACAGAGTTACATCCCATGTCAGGGACTTGCCGATTTTTAAGTCGAACTTCGGATATGTCGAACTACTTTCCACGGACCCAACAAATTCGAGATAACGAGAGTCGACTGTATAATATTTTCGAAAATTTAATGGATATTTTAAGTATTCTGTTTTCGTAAAGTGTTTTTTTTTTTTTTTTTTTTTTGGTTTACCAGTATGTGATGTAGGAGGGTTACTGTTCAGATATAAAATGTAAAAACATGTAATATATATAAGTAAAATATGTAAGCCAGCACTATAATCTATGAATCAATTAAAGCCAAGACACCACTAACTCTGTACCGGTAATCAACCACAAAAACACATACTTATTGTATACCTGTAGATGGATGTTGAAAATGCAGAACTTTGTATAGATGGATGAATGAATGTGAAATATTGTATAGAACAATGTAATACATTGTATAGATGGATGAATGAATGTGAAATATTGTATAGAACAATGTAATACATTGTATAGATGGATGAATGAATGTGAAATATTGTATAGAACAATGTAATACATTGTATAGATGGATGAATGAATGTGAAATATTGTATAGAACAATGTAATACATTGTATAGATGGATGAATGAATGTGAAATATTGTATAGAACAATGTAATACATTGTATAGATGGATGAATGAATGTGAAATATTGTATAGAACAATGTAATACATTGTATAGATGGATGAATGAATGTGAAATATTGTATAGAACAATGTAATACATTGTATAGATGGATGAATGAATGTGAAATATTGTATAGAACAATGTAATACATTGTATAGATGGATGAATGAATGTGAAATATTGTATAGAACAATGTAATACATTGTATAGATGGATGAATGAATGTGAAATATTGTATAGAACAATGTAATACATTGTATAGATGGATGAATGAATGTGAAATATTGTATAGAACAATGTAATACATTGTATAGATGGATGAATGAATGTGAAATATTGTATAGAACAATGTAATACATAGTATAGATGGATGTAGAACATCCTATTACTGGTAAAGTTGAAATATAGATGAATGTGGAGAAGTAATTAGATAAATGGGAACACCAGAAACTGATTTATGTCCAAAAAGAATTGCTATCATAATTACCGGGTAGTACCTATTTTAAAGACACATATAACCACTTATATGATATTTCTATTTTTTATGTTTGAATTATGTTACTAAGATACCAAAAAGAAAATACAAAGTGATAGGAAGTATTAAGGCAGATCTAGACCATCCTCATGATCTGTAGGAAGTATTTAGGCAGATCTAGACCATCCTCGTGATCTGTAGGAAGTATTTAGGCAGATCTAGACCATCCTCATGATCTGTAAGAAGTATTTAGGCAGATCTAGACCATCCTCATGATCTGTAAGAAGTATTAAGGCAGATCTAGACCATCCTCATGATCTGTAGGAAGTATTTAGGCAGATCTAGACCATCCTCATGATCTGTAAGAAGTATTTAGGCAGATCTAGACCATCCTCATGATCTGTAGGAAGTATTAAGGCAGATCTAGACCATCCTCGTGATCTGTAAGAAGTATTTAGGCAGATCTAGACCATCCTCATGATCTGTAAGAAGTATTTAGGCAGATCTAGACCATCCTCATGATCTGTAAGAAGTATTTAGGCAGATCTAGACCATCCTCATGATCTGTAAGAAGTATTTAGGCAGATCTAGACCATCCTCATGATCTGTAGGAAGTATTTAGGCAGATCTAGACCATCCTCATGATCTGTAAGAAGTATTTAGGCAGATCTAGACCATCCTCATGATCTGTAAGAAGTATTTAGGCAGATCTAGACCATCCTCATGATCTGTAAGAAGTATTAAGGCAGATCTAGACCATCCTCATGATCTGTAAGAAGTATTTAGGCAGATCTAGACCATCCTCATGATCTGTAAGAAGTATTTAGGCAGATCTAGACCATCCTCATGATCTGTAGGAAGTATTTAGGCAGATCTAGACCATCCTCATGATCTGTAGAAGTATTTAGGCAGATCTAGACCATCCTCATGATCTGTAAGAAGTATTTAGGCAGATCTAGACCATCCTCGTGATCTGTAAGAAGTATTTAGGCAGATCTAGACCATCCTCATGATCTGTAAGAAGTATTTAGGCAGATCTAGACCATCCTCATGATCTGTAAGAAGTATTTAGGCAGATCTAGACCATCCTCATGATCTGTAAGAAGTATTTAGGCAGATCTAGACCATCCTCATGATCTGTAAGAAGTATTTAGGCAGATCTAGACCATCCTCGTGATCTGTAAGAAGTATTTAGGCAGATCTAGACCATCCTCATGATCTGTAAGAAGTATTTAGGCAGATCTAGACCATCCTCATGATCTGTAAGAAGTATTTAGGCAGATCTAGACCATCCTCATGATCTGTAAGAAGTATTTAGGCAGATCTAGACCATCCTCGTGATCTGTAAGAAGTATTTAGGCAGATCTAGACCATCCTCATGATCTGTAAGAAGTATTTAGGCAGATCTAGACCATCCTCATGATCTGTAAGAAGTATTTAGGCAGATCTAGACCATCCTCATGATCTGTAAGAAGTATTTAGGCAGATCTAGACCATCCTCATGATCTGTAAGAAGTATTTAGGCAGATCTAGACCATCCTCATGATCTGTAGGAAGTATTTAGGCAGATCTAGACCATCCTCATGATCTGTAGGAAGTATTTAGGCAGATCTAGACCATCCTCATGATCTGTAGGAAGTATTTAGGCAGATCTAGACCATCCTCATGATCTGTAAGAAGTATTAGGCAGATCTAGACCATCCTCGTGATCTGTAGAGAAGTATTTAGGCAGATCTAGACCATCCTCATGATCTGTAAGAAGTATTTAAGGCAGATCTAGACCATCCTCATGATCTGTAAGAAGTATTAAGGCAGATCTAGACCATCCTCGTGATCTGTAAGAAGTATTTAGGCAGATCTAGACCATCCTCATGATCTGTAAGAAGTATTAAGGCAGATCTAGACCATCCTCATGATCTGTAAGAAGTATTTAGGCAGATCTAGACCATCCTCGTGATCTGTAAGAAGTATTTAGGCAGATCTAGACCATCCTCATGATCTGTAAGAAGTATTTAGGCAGATCTAGACCATCCTCATGATCTGTAAGAAGTATTAAGGCAGATCTAGACCATCCTCATGATCTGTAGGAAGTATTTAGGCAGATCTAGACCATCCTCATGATCTGTAGGAAGTATTTAGGCAGATCTAGACCATCCTCGTGATCTGTAAGAAGTATTTAGGCAGATCTAGACCATCCTCATGATCTGTAGGAAGTATTTAGGCAGATCTAGACCATCCTCATGATCTGTAAGAAGTATTTAGGCAGATCTAGACCATCCTCATGATCTGTAGGAAGTATTTAGGCAGATCTAGACCATCCTCATGATCTGTAAGAAGTATTTAGGCAGATCTAGACCATCCTCATGATCTGTAGGAAGTATTTAGGCAGATCTAGACCATCCTCATGATCTGTAAGAAGTATTTAGGCAGATCTAGACCATCCTCGTGATCTGTAAGAAGTATTTAGGCAGATCTAGACCATCCTCGTGATCTGTAAGAAGTATTTAGGCAGATCTAGACCATCCTCATGATCTGTAGGAAGTATTTAGGCAGATCTAGACCATCCTCATGATCTGTAAGAAGTATTTAGGCAGATCTAGACCATCCTCATGATCTGTAGGAAGTATTTAGGCAGATCTAGACCATCCTCATGATCTGTAAGAAGTATTTAGGCAGATCTAGACCATCCTCATGATCTGTAGGAAGTATTTAGGCAGATCTAGACCATCCTCATGATCTGTAAGAAGTATTTAGGCAGATCTAGACCATCCTCGTGATCTGTAAGAAGTATTTAGGCAGATCTAGACCATCCTCGTGATCTGTAAGAAGTATTTAGGCAGATCTAGACCATCCTCATCTGTAAGAAGTATTTAGGCAGATCTAGACCATCCTCATGATCTGTAGGAAGTATTAAGGCAGATCTAGACCATCCTCATGATCTGTAAGAAGTATTTAGGCAGATCTAGACCATCCTCATGATCTGTAAGAAGTATTTAGGCAGATCTAGACCATCCTCATGATCTGTAAGAAGTATTTAGGCAGATCTAGACCATCCTCGTGATCTGTAAGAAGTATTAAGGCAGATCTAGACCATCCTCATGATCTGTAGGAAGTATTTAGGCAGATCTAGACCATCCTCATGATCTGTAAGAAGTATTTAGGCAGATCTAGACCATCCTCATGATCTGTAAGAAGTATTTAGGCAGATCTAGACCATCCTCGTGATCTGTAAGAAGTATTAAGGCAGATCTAGACCATCCTCGTGATCTGTAAGAAGTATTTAGGCAGATCTAGACCATCCTCATGATCTGTAAGAAGTATTTAGGCAGATCTAGACCATCCTCGTGATCTGTAGGAAGTATTTAGGCAGATCTAGACCATCCTCATGATCTGTAGGAAGTATTAAGGCAGATCTAGACCATCCTCATGATCTGTAAGAAGTATTTAGGCAGATCTAGACCATCCTCATGATCTGTAAGAAGTATTTAGGCAGATCTAGACCATCCTCATGATCTGTAAGAAGTATTTAGGCAGATCTAGACATCCTCGTGATCTGTAAGAAGTATTTAGGCAGATCTAGACCATCCTCATGATCTGTAGGAAGTATTAAGGCAGATCTAGACCATCCTCGTGATCTGTAAGAAGTATTTAGGCAGATCTAGACCATCCTCGTGATCTGTAAGAAGTATTTAGGCAGATCTAGACCATCCTCATGATCTGTAAGAAGTATTTAGGCAGATCTAGACCATCCTCATGATCTGTAAGAAGTATTTAGGCAGATCTAGACCATCCTCGTGATCTGTAAGAAGTATTTAGGCAGATCTAGACCATCCTCATGATCTGTAGGAAGTATTAAGGCAGATCTAGACCATCCTCGTGATCTGTAAGAAGTATTTAGGCAGATCTAGACCATCCTCATGATCTGTAAGAAGTATTTAGGCAGATCTAGACCATCCTCGTGATCTCTAAGAAGTATTTAGGCAGATCTAGACCATCCTCATGATCTGTAAGAAGTATTTAGGCAGATCTAGACCATCCTCATGATCTGTAAGAAGTATTTAGGCAGATCTAGACCATCCTCGTGATCTGTAGAGTATTTAGGCAGATCTAGACCATCCTCATGATCTGTAGGAAGTATTAAGGCAGATCTAGACCATCCTCGTGATCTGTAAGAAGTATTTAGGCAGATCTAGACCATCCTCATGATCTGTAAGAAGTATTTAGGCAGATCTAGACCATCCTCGTGATCTGTAAGAAGTATTTAGGCAGATCTAGACCATCCTCGTGATCTGTAAGAAGTATTTAGGCAGATCTAGACCATCCTCGTGATCTGTAAGAAGTATTTAGGCAGATCTAGACCATCCTCATGATCTGTAAGAAGTATTTAGGCAGATCTAGACCATCCTCATGATCTGTAGGAAGTATTAAGGCAGATCTAGACCATCCTCATGATCTGTAAGAAGTATTTAGGCAGATCTAGACCATCCTCATGATCTGTAAGAAGTATTTAGGCAGATCTAGACCATCCTCATGATCTGTAAGAAGTATTTAGGCAGATCTAGACCATCCTCGTGATCTGTAAGAAGTATTAAGGCAGATCTAGACCATCCTCATGATCTGTAGGAAGTATTTAGGCAGATCTAGACCATCCTCATGATCTGTAAGAAGTATTTAGGCAGATCTAGACCATCCTCATGATCTGTAAGAAGTATTTAGGCAGATCTAGACCATCCTCGTGATCTGTAAGAAGTATTAAGGCAGATCTAGACCATCCTCGTGATCTGTAAGAAGTATTAAGGCAGATCTAGACCATCCTCGTGATCTGTAAGAAGTATTAAGGCAGATCTAGACCATCCTCATGATCTGTAAGAAGTATTTAGGCAGATCTAGACCATCCTCGTGATCTGTAAGAAGTATTTAGGCAGATCTAGACCATCCTCATGATCTGTAAGAAGTATTAAGGCAGATCTAGACCATCCTCGTGATCTGTAAGAAGTATTTAGGCAGATCTAGACCATCCTCGTGATCTGTAAGAAGTATTAAGGCAGATCTAGACCATCCTCGTGATCTGTAAGAAGTATTTAGGCAGATCTAGACCATCCTCATGATCTGTAAGAAGTATTTAGGCAGATCTAGACCATCCTCGTGATCTGTAGGAAGTATTTAGGCAGATCTAGACCATCCTCATGATCTGTAGGAAGTATTAAGGCAGATCTAGACCATCCTCATGATCTGTAAGAAGTATTTAGGCAGATCTAGACCATCCTCATGATCTGTAAGAAGTATTTAGGCAGATCTAGACCATCCTCATGATCTGTAAGAAGTATTTAGGCAGATCTAGACCATCCTCGTGATCTGTAAGAAGTATTTAGGCAGATCTAGACCATCCTCATGATCTGTAGGAAGTATTAAGGCAGATCTAGACCATCCTCGTGATCTGTAAGAAGTATTTAGGCAGATCTAGACCATCCTCGTGATCTGTAAGAAGTATTTAGGCAGATCTAGACCATCCTCATGATCTGTAAGAAGTATTTAGGCAGATCTAGACCATCCTCATGATCTGTAAGAAGTATTTAGGCAGATCTAGACCATCCTCGTGATCTGTAAGAAGTATTTAGGCAGATCTAGACCATCCTCATGATCTGTAGGAAGTATTAAGGCAGATCTAGACCATCCTCGTGATCTGTAAGAAGTATTTAGGCAGATCTAGACCATCCTCATGATCTGTAAGAAGTATTTAGGCAGATCTAGACCATCCTCGTGATCTGTAAGAAGTATTTAGGCAGATCTAGACCATCCTCATGATCTGTAAGAAGTATTTAGGCAGATCTAGACCATCCTCGTGATCTGTAAGAAGTATTTAGGCAGATCTAGACCATCCTCATGATCTGTAGGAGGTATTAAGGCAGATCTAGACCATCCTCGTGATCTGTAAGAAGTATTTAGGCAGATCTAGACCATCCTCATGATCTGTAGGAAGTATTAAGGCAGATCTAGACCATCCTCATGATCTGTAAGAAGTATTTAGGCAGATCTAGACCATCCTCATGATCTGTAGGAAGTATTTAGGCAGATCTAGACCATCCTCGTGATCTGTAAGAAGTATTTAGGCAGATCTAGACCATCCTCGTGATCTGTAAGAAGTATTTAGGCAGATCTAGACCATCCTCGTGATCTGTAAGAAGTATTTAGGCAGATCTAGACCATCCTCATGATCTGTAAGAAGTATTTAGGCAGATCTAGACCATCCTCGTGATCTGTAAGAAGTATTTAGGCAGATCTAGACCATCCTCATGATCTGTAAGAAGTATTTAGGCAGATCTAGACCATCCTCGTGATCTGTAGGAAGTATTTAGGCAGATCTAGACCATCCTCGTGATCTGTAAGAAGTATTTAGGCAGATCTAGACCATCCTCATGATCTGTAGGAAGTATTAAGGCAGATCTAGACCATCCTCGTGATCTGTAAGAAGTATTTAGGCAGATCTAGACCATCCTCATGATCTGTAAGAAGTATTTAGGCAGATCTAGACCATCCTCGTGATCTGTAAGAAGTATTTAGGCAGATCTAGACCATCCTCGTGATCTGTAGGAAGTATTTAGGCAGATCTAGACCATCCTCATGATCTGTAAGAAGTATTTAGGCAGATCTAGACCATCCTCGTGATCTGTAGGAAGTATTTAGGCAGATCTAGACCATCCTCGTGATCTGTAGGAAGTATTTAGGCAGATCTAGACCATCCTCATGATCTGTAGGAAGTATTAAGGCAGATCTAGACCATCCTCGTGATCTGTAGGAAGTATTTAGGCAGATCTAGACCATCCTCGTGATCTGTAGGAAGTATTAAGGCAGATCTAGACCATCCTCGTGATCTGTAGGAAGTATTAAGGCAGATCTAGACCATCCTCGTGATCTGTAGGAAGTATTAAGGCAGATCTAGACCATCCTCGTGATCTGTAGGAAGTATTTAGGCAGATCTAGACCATCCTCGTGATCTGTAGGAAGTATTAAGGCAGATCTAGACCATCCTCGTGATCTGTAGGAAGTATTTAGGCAGATCTAGACCATCCTCGTGATCTGTAGGAAGTATTAAGGCAGATCTAGACCATCCTCGTGATCTGTAGGAAGTATTAAGGCAGATCTAGACCATCCTCGTGATCTGTAGGAAGTATTAAGGCAGATCTAGACCATCCTCGTGATCTGTAGGAAGTATTTAGGCAGATCTAGACCATCCTCGTGATCTGTAGGAAGTATTTAGGCAGATCTAGACCATCCTCGTGATCTGTAGGAAGTATTTAGGCAGATCTAGACCATCCTCGTGATCTGTAGGAAGTATTTAGGCAGATCTAGACCATCCTCATGATCTGTAGGAAGTATTAAGGCAGATCTAGACCATCCTCGTGATCTGTAGGAAGTATTTAGGCAGATCTAGACCATCCTCGTGATCTGTAGGAAGTATTAAGGCAGATCTAGACCATCCTCATGATCTGTAGGAAGTATTAAGGCAGATCTAGACCATCCTCGTGATCTGTAGGAAGTATTTAGGCAGATCTAGACCATCCTCGTGATCTGTAGGAAGTATTTAGGCAGATCTAGACCATCCTCGTGATCTGTAGGAAGTATTAAGGCAGATCTAGACCATCCTCGTGATCTGTAGGAAGTATTAAGGCAGATCTAGACCATCCTCGTGATCTGTAGGAAGTATTTAGGCAGATCTAGACCATCCTCGTGATCTGTAGGAAGTATTTAGGCAGATCTAGACCATCCTCGTGATCTGTAGGAAGTATTAAGGCAGATCTAGACCATCCTCGTGATCTGTAGGAAGTATTTAGGCAGATCTAGACCATCCTCGTGATCTGTAGGAAGTATTTAGGCAGATCTAGACCATCCTCATGATCTGTAGGAAGTATTTAGGCAGATCTAGACCATCCTCGTGATCTGTAGGAAGTATTAAGGCAGATCTAGACCATCCTCATGATCTGTAGGAAGTATTAAGGCAGATCTAGACCATCCTCGTGATCTGTAGGAAGTATTTAGGCAGATCTAGACCATCCTCGTGATCTGTAGGAAGTATTAAGGCAGATCTAGACCATCCTCGTGATCTGTAGGAAGTATTAAGGCAGATCTAGACCATCCTCATGATCTGTAGGAAGTATTAAGGCAGATCTAGACCATCCTCGTGATCTGTAGGAAGTAAAATCATGTGTTATCACTGTTGACTACATATTAAAACTACAATGTAATAATAATAATTGTGGTTGTATAATGAATCTAAAAATTAGAAGAAAATGGCAGAAAATTGAAAATTATAAATTTCAGTTGCATTTATTAAATAAATCACAATGTACACAGTCAACTTCACTTTTTCATTAATTTCACAAACTATGTTATACCTTTTTCTTCTCCCAGTCTCGGATACAAAATGGAGCACATATTGCTATGATTCCTCCTCCAAGGATGAGTCCCAAAAAGAAGGCACCAGCAATCCATTTTGGATCTACATCAAATTCTGTCTGTACCAGATCTAACGTGACAGGAAGTCCAATATCTGTCGCTGATATGGCGTAAGTACTTGTCATAGTGGCAGTGAACACCAAGAATCAGGTAGTATAAATCACTGAAAATAAACAGAAATTAAAATAATAATCTGGTTGAAATGGAGTAGTTGTTGATCACTGGCTGAAAATAACAAAAGTTTTAGTTGATTGCTGTTCCTAGCTTGTCACTTGTACCTCCAGTGTACTTCCAGTTTGTACCCATATCATCTCATTTTTTTATAATTATAAAATTCAACTGTAAAACCATCTGGCCCAGGTGATTTCCCATTTTTTAATTTTTTGTTTAAAGCAGCAAGAAATTCTTCACGTCCAAGTTTTCCTTCTAAAAGCAAACTATTTACTAAAGCAGCAAGACATTTTTCACGTCAGAGTTTTCCTTCTAAAAGTGAACTATTTTCACACTACTAGTACATTTGTAATGTTTAAATATTGTTAAACAGTACATGTATATAATATCAAAATAATTTACTGTAGCTCACATAACAAATGGATAAAATACAACCTGACCAATCAAATGTATTTATTTGTCCAGATCAGTACAGATTTAGTGCACAAGGTTGCAATTTTGGTACTTTTTTATCATTAAATGTTTGATTTTGGTACAATTTTCATAAAATAATCTGAATTTTTAGTACTTTTAATTAAAAAAAACCTGTCAAAATGGATTTAACATTTTAATTTTCATCTTATATGTGTGTTTATCTGTTTTTATGGTACAAATCTGTCAAAAACGGATAAATCCGCCAAATTGGTCAGTCTGACATTACAAAGAAGGATATGAAAGTGGACAATAATATTTCTTCTGGCTACTATTAAGTTGATTATAAAGTTTGAATTGAATACATATAGAAGGTATTTCTAATCTTACAGGAGTAATGTATGCAAAATAATGACAGAATGGGTCTGATCAGTCAATCCTACATTGGAGTTATATCATTATTAAGGGACAGTCACATTATGTCACCCTATAAGGAAAAGGGCACCATCTTATGAGAAAATGATAGCAGGATTGATCTCCAGTCAATTTAACAATTTTCAAAGCCTTTCACATCTCATTACATGTAATAGAAATTTAGAAATTTGAAACTAATATGCTGTGTTTTCTAGTTTATACATTTTGTACAAACTAAAAGGTATAGTATTCTTTTTTTAATTTTTTTTTTAATTTTTATTATCATTTAATATTTATTTTGATAATGATGTATTATCTTTTATGTACAATGACAGAATGTATCAGTTAGATTTTGTCACTGTGATGACACTGATGTCTACAAATCAGATTTGTAACCATGTAAACACTGAAATTATAATGGGATAAAAGGAATCCATTATGTTTGTTTATGTTTCTCAGTCTGTTTCAATCGCTTCTAATTGTAAGCGTCCTCTGTAGCGACCACAAGTGGCCTACTCTTCAGTGTGCACCAAGACACAAGACCTGGATTTTGAGTCTCATCCTAAAAACTACTGAGTAATGAGCTTTTTACAGCTCTAGTAGGAAATGGAAATCATCTCAGAAATTTCCAGTCCAAAGTAAGATTTGAACCCACAACCTATGACTTCGAAAGCCAGGGACAGTACCACTCTGCTATGTCCGCCCATATCTATGCAAGATAGAGAAACTATTGGTTGAATATTTCTGTCACAAACCCTATATAAGCCTCAACTCAGACTGAAATTGTCAATCACCATGCTGAAAGTTCTCTATTCTCACATAAGATATGCAAACTCATAATGATTATTATATTCCACATTGTAGAATACCGTACAGGTATATCTTTAATTTGCTGGTAGACTTAGACTATGTTCTGATTATCAGATACAATTAAGTGATATATTTACTATGTCTACAACATAACAGTTTACACAGTAAAGCTTTATCATCATGTCATAATTGATCGATTTTCCCGTTAGCTGCTGGGTAGATTCTAACGCTGATAATTAAAAACTACGAGAGAGTTAGTTACAATCCTTTCAGGTATTAGTAATTAACTCTGTTGCTATTGGATACAGGCTTTTTAAAAATCTCAATATAATTAATGATGCCAATCAATGTTGCTATACATAAAACTTATCTTTTCATTAAAATCTTCTTTGTAATTTTCCTAAAGAGGATACAGATTACGGTTTAAGGATTTTTTTGTGTGTGTTTTGCTGGGTTTTTTTTAAATAAAACAACTGTATTTGTAAAATTAATTTTAAAACTGATGTTATAAACAGTGAAAACATTTTTCTCTCCATGTCAACTGTAGTAGAGATGCTGTAGATCATTTTATTGATATTACACACAAGATTTTATGTTTGTGTAATTACGTGAGTGGAACTAATCATGACTTCAAATATTATAAATTATTTAGATATCAATTAACGGTATTGGAATTCATGCAACAGAATGTATACTCACATACCACACCAGTATCTGTTGTGGATAGATCAAAATACATATGTTTTATCATTTATCTGCCAGTGCTTTTTATATATATATAACTTGTCTGTGATATTACTGGTCCTTTTTCAGAACATTGTGGTCGTGGTCGTCAATCGCCCCATAAGTATATGAACATATATATATTAATTCAAATCTATAAAATTTACATGTACATATCAATTTTCACAACTGGTTTTAATCCCTTAAATTTATTGTGGACATTCTAAACACTGAAGGGTTAGAGCTTAAGAGCTAATTAATGATGCCTTTAGCTCCAGCCAAGAGTATGTTAGTTATATTTATGCAGTCAGTGAAGGAGTTGAGAGGATCGAGTAATTGTATTTTATGCATGGGGTGGGGTTAGTGTGTCTGATCCTGTGAGGTAGACAGTTCAAAGATGGTGAGTGAAGCCCATAGAAAATCACTAACTATCAGCAAGCAAACTGACAAACTTTCTTGCCGGGTAGGATTCTAACCAAGGCAGTTTAAGGCCCTGCAAGCTTATGATCACTCAACAATTTAAAAATGTTGGGGGAAACCAGAGTGTCAATATAAAACCAACAACATACCCAAATCAATCTGGCAAATTTTCACACTGATCTATAGGGCTGTCATTGATAGATGGATACATCGATATATCATTGATAAAAGCCATTGATATGATATATTGATACATTTTTTGAGTATCGATATCAACAAAACTGGCCGCCAGTTCAATGCCAAGGTTGGAATAGTCAATGACACATAGATTAAACTGGTAAATGTATTATAATTACAACCCATCATTTTAAGGTATCTCAAAACCAACTGACATACAAAATGGAGTGCATATAATACTAGAAACATTTAAGACGGCACCAGACATGTCAAACATACAATATATAGTCTTGTTTTAATATGGTGGGCTATAATGAATGGATGGATTTATCAAAACAGTACTGGAGTGACGGTTTCATGTCAAATAGCACTTCAAATTACACAATTCATACAATATCACAACAACAAGTGTATGATTTTTTAAAACTCGTCGTATTCTTTGTGTGCATGTATAATATTAATAGGTGAAACAACTCAAAAAATTTTAAAAGTCCCCATGCAAGTACCTGTACCAAGCGTCTATTATTTCTCTACTTGTACAGTTACTGAGCATGAAAACCAAAAACCTAGACAGAGCAAAGCCATAAAACCAAACTATCAGCAAGATGCCGACAAGTGGACACGCACTTACGCGCAAAATGAAAGTAAATTATACCAAGTACATGGTACGTGTTGTATTGTCAAGTTATAAACCATGTGTTTAGACGTTCAAACTGAAAATCAATAAAAGTCATCTTTCATCATTAAAGAAATATAAAAAAAATCGAACCTTGTTACATTTATAAATTCTATGCTTAGTGTCCGGTTAAGTCTTAAATTCCAAAAAGATGAATACATACATCAGGTCAGGTCATGCTTTCCGCCATCTTTGTTGTTATAAATATTATTGTTGTGAAGGGCAAGTTTCTAGATCCCCAAATCACATTCCTATATGTTTACAACGACAAAGTGTGAGAGTATCCGATTGAAAGCATTTAGAAACTAACAAGCACCTGCTAGCGCGCTAAATTTTGAATTGATCAACCAAAAACCATTAACATAAATAATGGGTAGTGAAAGGTGCGATTTATTATATGTTTAAATTACATCTTATTCATAAACAATGGGGGTCATACAACAACAGCAACAATATCAATAATAATAATACAATCGCAATATAATGTTTTTAATTGGAATTATATAAAACCCGAGTTTTATAGGCCGTCTCTGTTGGAATACTGCAAATACATATATAAATCAAAGTACTGAAGGTACTGAAGCATCAGCTAAACTGAGCAATTTGATAAAATAAATGTGCACTTGAAACTGAGATTTGTCTAATGAATCAGTAACAAATGAAAATCATGCAAATAATAGATACTGTGATCGGGAAGCTTCTAACAACAAGTCTGCTTTTTATGCAAGTTGTTAGGTTCTAACCTATAAATATGTTACAATGGTCAAAATGGACATGCCACGCAATGTGTATCAATTGAGTAAACTAAGTAATTCGCATAAATATAAATTTTCAATTTTTCAAAAACCAAGAGAGGCTACTAAAGACCCGACCCCAAATCTGAGTGAAATATCTCAAGCGTAACGGAAAAAAGTCCAGAGAAACCATCATTTTGATAAAATTCACAAAGTGAAAGGGGCATAACTCCACTAAAACGCAGTTGACTGGAAGAAAACCCAAACTGGATCTGTAATCATCACCATCATTATCACTCCTCATATCAACATGAAGATATCATCATCATCATCATCGTCGTCATTAGCAGCAGCAGTAGAACCCATGCCATGACAATCACCACCACCATTATATTAATCTTTTTCAGAAATCCTCATGTTACATCATTAATATGGTCACATCATCATCATAGCTCTTTGTGTCACATAATCATCATCATTATCAGCAGCAGCAGTACTGAATGTCATCATCATCATCATCATCATCATGTCACATCATCAGCATGAAGACATTGGCTTTGTTATCATCATCATCATCATGAATTATTATCATCATCGACAGCAGCAGAACTGAATGTCATCACCACCATCATCATCATCATCATCACAACCATCTTCATCATCATCATCATCATCATCATCATCATCATCATCATCATCGTCATCATCATACTATCGGCAGTGCTCAGCAGTACTGAATGTCATCATTGCCACCATCATCATCATCGGTAGCAACAGAACTCATGTCACCATCATAATCATCATCATAGTTCGTCAAGTCACATCGTCATCATCACCATCATCATTCATAGCAGCAGAGCTTATTTTCATCACCACCATCACTATCATCTTCTTCATCACGATAATCATTATCATCATCGGCATCAACAGAACTCATATCACCACCATCATCAACATCATTATCATATCTCGTCGTGTCACATCATCATCATGGTGACATCATTATCATATCTCCTCGTGTCACATCATCATCATGGTGACATCATCATCATATCTCCTCATGTCACATCATCATCATCATCATCATCATTATATCTCCTCATGTCATATCATCATCATCATGGTGACATCATCATCATCATCGGCAGCAACAGAACTAAATGTCATCATCATCATTATTATTGTCATCATCTTCACCAGATCATCATGCCACATCATCATCGACATAGTGTCATCATCACAAAAAAAACTTCCACCATGACCAGCTATTTCCCTTGACTTGCAATTGACAGATTAACCATTGTTGAAGTCATTAATTTTATTCATTGAATTCACAATTAATTTGAAAAAAAAAATAAATAAAAATAAAACCTTTGTTTTAGAAATAATTTAAATGTATTTCAAATTATTGTTGAATATATATAAATTGTCCAAGTGAGCTTCAAAAGCCTGAATTGGTATAAACCATCCTGACACAATAAGTTAATAATCTGTACCTCCCAATTACAGAAGTTGTCCAGGCAACTGTCTCTTTCAAAAAAAGTTTGTTGACAAGAATTGTGTACAAAAGGGGGAAATATTTCTGAATACGATTAATTGAAAATTAATTGATTATTATTTAGACAACTAAAATGTTACAATAAAATTACTTTGAATTTAAGAGAAACTGTAAGAGGAGTTGAGTTCACAAAGTAGGTACCCCCATTCTAATACTTGCTAAAAAGTTACTATGTTTGAAAGTCTGGAAAAATGGAGAAAAAATCTTGAAATATTTCCATAAAGTCAGGTGCACATCTTCAATATATATATAAACATTCTGTGAAGTTTCAAGGCTTTTGGTTGAAAACTGTAAGAGGAGTTGAGTTCACAAAGTAGGTACCCCCATTCAAATACTTGCTAAAAAGTGACTAAGTTTTAAAGTCTGGAAAAATGGGGGAAAAAATCTTGAAATATTTCCATAAAGTCAGGTCACATCCTCAATATATATATTAACATTCTGTGAAGTTTCAAGCTTTTTGGTTGAAATCTGTAAGAGGAGTTGAGTTCACAAAGTAGGTACCCCCATTCAAAAACTTGCTAAAAAGTGACTAAGTTTCAAAGTCTTGAAAAATGGGGGAAAAATCTTGAAATATTTCCATAAAGTCAGGTGCTCATCCTCAATATATATAGAAACATCCTGTGAAGTTTCAAGGTTTTTGGTTGAAAACTGTAAGAGGGGTTGAGTTCACAAAATTGGTACCCTATTTTCCCCGCCCTTAGTTACTGTTCTACTACACCAATGGTGCTCTAAAAATCGGAAGAACTTAAGAAAGCACAACGTTTCAGTTTTCCTGCATGTCCAGAGTTCACATCATATTTGTTTATTTTATGTGAAATAAAGTAATATGGCTTCATGAAAAGAAATTAAAGGTTGTAAAAACCATGGATTAAACTACTGACAACAACTTTAATCACTGTAAAAACGATCTAATAAGGACTTGTAACAAGGTAAATAAATTTTATCTGAAAATTTTAAAACATCGTTTTTTTTCAGTTTTGTTTAGATTTTGATTTCAAGTTGTTCTTTCTTGCGATTTATTTTGTTGATTGAAAATAAACAACTGGAAAAGGTATTTAAATGAACATTGATGATGAAATTGTCTGTCTTCGGAGACATATGGTGAGAAGTGGAGTGTGTGCGGAAGATCGGAAGTATGTAGCAGAGATTCGAGAATGAAGCATGTCGTTTTTATATTAAACTGATAACTGAAAAGGACAGGGTGTCATGATCGATCATTTTAAAAGGGGCAAGGGTGTACTGGACTAAAAAGGTCAGTCACTACGCTATGTGAATACATTTGAGCAGGGGCATCGGGCATGCCCCCAAACACATGGCTAATTTGCATACGAACTACGGTATCGTTATAGCCTACACAACTTCACGAGTCACAAACGATTTATCAACATACTTACATAGCCAATAACTTGTAAATAAACTTCTTCTTTCAGTTTCGTATCACATTTTGGGGAATAATCTTTGATTTCTACTTTTTTGTTATGCATAATTTCGCTACCGAATGAATTTTAATACCCAATGAAAGCGGGAAAATCCTCGTGACGTTATGATGAATATTAATGAACCAGGTCGGGATATCCCAAACACGAAATATTATTGACAATCAATTTTTAAAAAAATATATATAATTTATCATCAAATGTGATCAATGTTTAAAGTTATTTAACTTAAAAACTGTTTAATGAGCATACTTTGTGTTTATTTATCGATGTCACTTTGCGTAACATTAAAAAAATCCAATGTGGCGGCGACTGTATACAGCACTGTAGGTCAAAAAGAAAAACGTCGGCGCGAACTGACAAGATCGTCATTTTTGTTGGGTTTTCCGAGGGGCATATATTTAATGGATTTTTGTGGTTTTTATCTTAAAATTATCATACAAAAGTGAAGAATTAAAATATATATCCAGCAAAAACAATGACGGACTAATACGCGTATGAATAGTTTATACATTTCAGATCGGCACATGTGTACATGATGAAAACATTGCTTTCGTAACTTTCCGGGAGACCCAATCACTCAGATTAGAGTTTATACATACCTGGGATACCGTATATGGAAATTCCCGTAATTTCAGTCGAAAGGAAGGATTTGATTGGCTGTCAAGGTGAAATGAGAGCGGCGCTAAATACGAAAAAATCCAACGATCGCTATAAAGCATTCAGCATGGCTGATGCTTTAAAAACCATCGAGTATATATAATGTGAACAGTGTTCTCCATTATAACAATTATCTGATTATAACATTTAATTTTAACATATTAGCAAATATGTAATATGTATATAGATATAGAATAATGATACCGTGATAAACAGATTACTTGCATTTCTGGTAGGTAAAGATTGTTTATATATAAGGATTGAAGAAAAATTATACAATTCAGATTAATTCTGGGGATTTAATAATCTGGATATCTAATAATAATAATAATAATAATAATAGTTTTTATATCAAATTCAGATCCCAATTTTAGTAAAGTACATGATAACTTGATTCCTATTACTTACACAGTTTTGTTTGGGATACTAGTATTCAACCGATCCTGTATTTCTTTTTCTTACTAGTTCATTTGCCTTCTTTAAATGTTCCATTGTCAATATCGATATCAGACCGACGAATGTCGTCGTAAATGGATTAATAATTTGAATTAACAGATTACCGAGATGAAAGTAACAATTCCATTTCAAATTCAGCTATACCGGCACAAGGCACATGATCGTGTTTTCAAATAGTTTCAGCAGGTGACTATGATATCAAGAATAAATGAATTATTTTGAAATGTTAAAGAAATTTCTTTTATATTCACAATATTAATAACTTCAACAGGATATTACTATTAGCATGTAATATAAGCCACGTCACACAAGTACTCCTGCCTGTGAGTTGATGCTGATAAGTCCTTCACAGTATTCCAGTAAATGTAAATGTTTCAGTCATATTTCAAAACTTTTGAGTCAATAATCTAAAAATTCAAAAACTTAAAAATTTGAAACGATGTTGGATATTTCACTTGTTAGATTTTTCGGTAATAAAAATGTTAAAAACTCAAAATTATTTTTGATATTTGTTCAATGGGATAGCGGTTAAGCCCCAGTTTCACAATCATTCCTTAGCTAAGATTTTCTTTAACTTAAATTTAGAAAATTTTTGTAATCTCTTTTTGAAACTACTGATGAATATTTTTGTCAAAACTAAATGCAAATGTTTTAATCTAGAAGTGATCTTAAAAATGGCACATTAAATTCCTAAATATCTTTAAAATTAACAAAATTATAAAGATATGAAAATTTGCAAGATTTAAGTTAAGGAAAATCTTAGCTAAGGAATGATTGTGAAACCGGGACCATGCAATGAAAAAATGTGTGTATAAACCCGTAACGCGTGAATACGCATTAGCCTATCAGAACCTAATACTGAACGACTTAAATAGGATATGCCATATATTATTGATGGTAAATTTAAAGTCTATAACTTGGATCGTGTAAGAATAACGTAATTAGTACTGTTAACAAACAATTTACTCATAATTGATCAAATTAGTGAACTTCGTCGTTCAGACTCGTGATTGACCATGCCATAACCATCATTATCATCATATTTAAAATTCATAAAAAATATCATTAGTGTATCTGTTGAAATATTTAAAAACTTTCTGCAACAGATTTACCATATACGACTTATGGAAACTTGGTTTATGCATCGCGTTTTAGTACTACGATATCCTCCGACATTTTAGATTGTCCGCTTCGACAATCGCAACTCCTTGTACAGTGGCGGATTTAGGGGAGGGGTTGCACCCCCCCCTTTGAAAAATTTAAAGAGAGAGAGAGAGAGAGTGAGATATTGACTGATTAAAATTATTTTCTTGGCCCCCATCGGCCCTAGACCCATCGTCTGTGGAAGCTCGCGCCTTCGGCGCTCGCATCTAGCATTGATATAATTCTCATCCCCTTTAAAAAATCCTGGATACTTCTCAACCCCCCCCCCTTTCAAAAAAATCCTGGATCCGCCCCTGTTGTAAACCGTTGTCGGCGGTCCCACACGGCAAGCGAACTGATAAACCACCTCACATTTCATAGGATTTAGATTGAACTCTCTCTCCTCTTTTAACCACTTTGGTAGTTCAGTTGGTAGAGTGTTCGCTTTGTATGTGAGAGGTCATGCGTTTGAACCCCGACCGGGTCTGACCGAGACTTGAAAACAGGTACTGACTGTTCTTTCGCCAAGGCTCGTCATTAAGAAATGAAAGTCGCAAGGTCCTGCGGAAGAAATCTTAAAACACCGATGTCCCTTGTCACGACAGGTGCGTCATGTTAAGGAACACTCCCTTTACATGGCACTGAGCGCACTGCCACAATGTAAGCGAAATATTCTTGACAAGGATGTAAAACACAATTCATTCAGTCAATGAATAAATCTCTTCTCTTCTGTATTGTTAAATTTTGTTCATGTTGTAACCAATTGTGTTTGAGGGATAAAAATGATTACTTTTATTTTTTTTTAATAAAATCGTGAAAAAAAAAAAATACATGTATGTTGATATTTGTCTATGTGCGATTTTAAAATGCTAAACGAGGATTAGGTTAATCTCCTTTTGTAAACACGGTATCTGGCTCTAGTCTTCAATTCCAGCAATTGGTCATTCTTGGTTTTCTGTGGATCAAACTGCTTAATATGCATAGAATTTTCAGTAATAGTGACCTTGACCTTTGATTCTAACGAACCAATGTGTAATTGCACACCAAGTTCTCCTCATGAGCAAACTAAACTGGAACAGCTTTGAGTTGAAATCCATGAAAATAAATTCTATACAATGTATTTCCAGTTAGCGACCTTCATTTTTGTCGAAATGTCTAATCTCGATTTATGTAGTCTTATAAAACCAGTCAAAAATGCCATGATTTCATGTTATTTGATGTATAATGACATTTCTAAATACCAAAAGTTCACACAAATTCTCAACATTGAATAATTTAGGTACCTCTGTCGTATAGCTTTTTTACATTATAAAATACATTCAAATATTCTATTTTTTGAATGTATTTTATGATTGAATTAAAAAAAGACATATGACACATCTGATACAAGGTATGTGTTGTTAAAAAGATGACTGATTTTCTAGTGTAAAAGTTTTAATTCTTTTATCAAAGCTACAAATATAAAACATCTATGGGCAGCTATATAATTTTGAATTGTTCTGACATAATAATACTTTAATGTTATATTAGTTCAGAGTAAACTTTATGTTCAGCTTAGACCCCTTCATGTGTTCATCGTAAACTTTATATTAGTCCAGAGTAAACTTTATGTTCAGCTTAGACCCCTTCATGTGTTCTTCGTAAACTTTATATTAGTCCAGAGTAAACTTTATGTTCAGCTTAGACCCCTTCATGTGTTCTTCGTAAACTTTATATTAGTTCAGAGTAAACTTTATGTTCAGCTTGGACCCCTTCATGTGTTCTTCATAAACTTTATCAAATTGTTCATTTTGTGCTACTGTAAACCAATTTTTCCAATCTCCAACTTGACCTAGAACAGAAACAACATTCAAACCACTGAATCGATCTTAACCAAATACAGAAGTTGAAATATTTAACACTGAACTAGGGTCAAACAAAATCATTGACAGGTCCAATCTCTGATCTATATCTCACGCCAAGCAATTTCTTCATAGAGGTTAAAACGATTCTGTCCTGATTAAAAAAAACTATAGACAGACGTTACAGATTCTATCACCACATCATGCACATATTGAACTGGGTTATAAGAAAAACAGAAAATTAAATGAATAATTCTTCACATGATGGCACATTAATGACAAACAAAATAGCTACCTCTAAAATGGAAATAAATTTGTAACCAATAACATGTATTTGACATAAAAAACGCAACACCATACTAAAGAATGACAAAAGATACAAACAGCCATAACAACACAAACGCATATTCAGACAAGTAGCAATAAGATTTCCAACTTTGGTTGTACACAGTAATAAATATTCAGTGGTGTGCTTATAGGAGAGCTCTAATCATCTCACTTAATTTACTGTTATGGTACTCGTGATCAGAACTTGAACGAGGTCCCGTGTCACAGTAGGTGATACTATAAAGGACCCTACTATATAATTCCATCAGCGCAACGCACAGGCAAAATTTCTGCACCTTAGTCTATAGCTGGTGACGTCTCGATATAAGCGAACTATTATTTACTGGGACGTTAAACATCATTAACCAACTCATTTTAATTACTTTACAGCTAGTGTTCGCACATAAACGCCACATAACCAACAGACCTACTCTTATATGTAAACTTATGCGTTTCAATACCTTTTCTGTAGAGAAAATTTGGGGTATTCCTGGAATATTGGCGACAAACCTCCACATTAGTTGTTCTTTCTTTATACTGGACTTAAAGTCACATTTTGCTACCACTTCTTGAAGGAACTCTGGATTTTTCTGTACTCCAAGGAATTCCGCAATTTTCTCCACATACTCAGGAAGATTCTAAAATAAAGTTTAGTAAAAATAGTTTTTAAGAAAGATGGATAAAATATCCTCCAAAATCTTTGATAAAAGGATTTCAGTAATGACATCGACTTGTTCTTTAGTTCAGAACCACTTTGATATCTTAATATCTTAGGTTAATTTCTTAAGCTTAACTGTTGATTGACTAGTTTGATAATCAATTTTCAGAAATTATTGAGGATGGGTCAGTTATTATCATATTTTTGTTTTTCGGTTGTAAAACGTGATTTATTCTGTTTCATGTTCATTGTGACTTGTTTGGTTATTTCACTGTAAGTGCAAAAACACCCAGACGCAAACATTTTGGTCTTATTTGTCCTCTTTTATCACAAGTTTGTCATGGGTTGTTGTATTTTGGAGGACACAGTTCATAATTCTGCTCAGTACCACAGAAAACGCAGGTTCAGCCATTTGTGCTTGGCTGATATGTCAATGGTGCAAAACGACCACAAGAGGGATTATAAAGGAACGCTCGAAATTAGAATCTCGTCTAAGAAACTTAGCGAGAATGACATTTTCATTGAAGTACCTACATGTACATAGGTAGTAGAAAGCCACCTTTGAAATATTGTAGCTTAAACCATAACACAGTACGTAGTTTATATGGCATGTGCACGTGTTAATATATATAATAACCCAAGAAAATTTTATGAAGCATATTCATTTTTTTGGTTTAACTTGTTATAATGCAACAAATGAAAACAACATACTATATAGTAACCTCTCCGCATACGAGATAATAAAATAAAGACAGTTAATGACCTCAAATGCAATTTAAATGAAAGCAACCGTCCTTTTTTATAGGCAAACATAATTAATCTGTCCATTTGACCTTTCATTTGGAATATTCATATAGGACGGTCCACCCAATACCTAGGTAGCGTTTGGATTCGCAGTTAATAACATATTAAACATTGCCCATGGATAGTGTTCACATCATATAGACGAAATATACACGCGTGTTCCCTATAACTTAAATTTATTCGTTCATAATGAATATTTAAATCAAAGGTCAAGCGGACAGATCAATATTGTTTACCTATACATGTACCCTGTGTAATATTTACATACACTAACGGCGAGTATTTACATTATTAGGTTCTTTATAATTTACATAACACTTACCGCCTTCATATCTTCGTACATAATCGGTAATATAGGAGCAGATTTGTTAGCTTCCACGTCTCTCTCCCATTCTCTGGCATGATCAAACCATGTACCTGTAGGAACTTCAAACAAGTTTAAATGTTAAATATATATCATCTGGGTGCATGTTAAAAATCAAATTGTAAATTAAACATCCAAATCAAAAAGCCAGAATATATTAATTTAAAATATATCGTTTGGGTGCATCTTAAAATTAGTTCGTAAATAAAACATCGAAATCAAGCCAGAATATGTTGAATTACATATACCACCAGTGAAAATTTTACAGCACTAGAGGATGTTTCGGAATACAATTTCTCAGGACGGCATCTGCAGTGTTGACCAACATTGTGAAACCATTTTTAACTAGTTAAAACAGCTAGGGACATGTACTTGATCCATACCATGCATACACTATACAAACAGGAGATACATTGTTGATTTAACCACAATGTGGCTAGACTAACGACATAATTCAAAACGAAATAACAGTTACACAATGCGTACAAGTACTGCGATTTTGATAGAATTTAATGGGTACTGGTACGAAATGGTGGTTGACTAACATTCACAGTATAACAGTATTGTTGATAAGTTTGATGTCTCTGTGTCCAGGATTGCCCTGGGTATATATTTGTCGTCGCATAGTTCCATGTTCCTTTCACACAATTTTGATTATACACACGTGGCGGAAGTAGCTAGCTAAACAGGAGGTGTTTACCCTCCCATAGCACCCGACCTCACGTGTCTAACCTGACTTGTCAGTTCCAAAATTTTTACTTTGCTTCTGGATTGTGATTCGGACATAGATTATTATGTTTGTTTTTGATAATAACAGAATACATACAAGTACTGTCATTTCGATAGAATTTAATGGGTACGTGTATAAAATGGTAGTGAACTAACATTTCCCAATGGTTAAGGTCACATATATGTAAGTAAGTCTGTCAGTTCATATAACTTACTTTCACCACTTAGGAAGTTTTGTAAATACTCGCCAAACGAAGCCTCATAATCCACGAAGCTTAGTTGTTTGTTCAGGTTATGGAGTGAAACAGCGACATCTTTAGGATTTCTTAAGCACCATATTATCTTTGCCTTTTTCAGAATATCTGGTGGTAGATAACGCAATGGTAGATGTGTACATAATATTCTTGGAGATTCCATGCTCTCAAACTGTTCTTTTAGCATGCATTCAGTGAAGATAGACAACGGTGCAAATTTAGCAGAGCCCTGAAGTAGCATGTTAACTATTTCTGTTGTCCAGTGAGTTCCTAAAGAGAAAACAAAAGGTACATTGATAATACACTAATGGAAAGAAGTGAAATATTGGGTCAAGCATGTAATGGTATGTGAATTTGATGCAGTCAAACATATTCCCTTTAGTATACGTGTCATGTGCTACTTTTGAATGTATTATTTCATAAAAATTCAAAAGTAGCACATGACATACGTATAATATAAACAAGTTTTGAATGTTCAAATACATCTGATGATGCAATGTTTTTCATTTTACAACCCCGTTTTGTTGCTACTGTCATATACCATTTTTTGAATTTAATCATAAAATACATTCAAAAAATGGTATATCATTTTTTGAATGTATTTTATGATTAAATTCAAAAAATGGTATATGACACTACTCTAAACCTAACAGGGTGCACGCTAGTACTGGATAAGATAAATTGGTATATCCACATGCTAAATTGGAACCAGTGTATTCGGGATCTGCAGTCCTGTTTGGTCTATTATGTTATCATTCCATCTGTAAACTGTGACCAGTAACACCACGGACTGGAACAAAAATTTGACTTACTGTTTTCAATTGCAAACAGGCCATTTTGTTGAAATTGGAATAAAACTGGAACGTACTTATTAGATTGCCAATTTGAAGTTTAACAAATTGATAAATTACTAGCCAATAACTATCTGTATTCATTTATAATTTTCTCAGTTAAACCCTGCATTACTATACATCATGTATAACGATAGGTGGAATGTACCTATAAAATGTGTGTGTACTGACTATAGGTTACGGGAAAGCGCCATGTTATGCGTTGCCATTCTAGATGTTGTTGCACCACCGATATGTCTCTGGTTGCACACAAACCTCTTGTTCTTAATTTGATACCCTATAAAACGTGTGTAAGGATTGGTCAAAGTTTTTACTTTGCTTGTGGATTGTGATTCGGACATGGATTAGTATATTTGTTTTTGATTATATGGTATGTGGAAACGCCACATTATGCGCTGTCATTCTAGATGTTGCACCACCAATGTGTCAACGTCTTGTGCTAAATTTGATACCCTATATAACGTGTGTATGTACTGTCTATAGGAAACGGGGAAGCGCCACATTATGCCATGCCATTTTAGATGTTTTGCACCACCGATATTTCTCTGGTTGCACACAAACATCTTGTACTACATTTTACGTAGTACGATCAAAAACTAATTTAGATAAAATCATTATTATTAAATACCTGATCTAGGATATGTGCATATGAACACGTCGTCTTCTCGAACTTCAAATTCCTCTCTCAAATACTTAACATGCCCTTTCATGTCATCGACAAAAAATGACCAGAGATTGATGTCATAATCCTTGCAGTATTTCATGGGTAAAGTTATCCCCGTTGATGTCTTTGTAGTGACCAGATTGAACACCACATCCGAATAAGTTGTCATGTTGAAATATATAATATCCGATGCAGTCTATGAACGCATATACTTAATGCAATTTAAAGAAGAGTACACAGTGTAGAATTACTGTACAGCTTTTAAAAGGGTGAGAAATTGTGTCGTGTCAGAGAAAATATTATGTTAGGTCTTTTTATCTTTATGCCCTATATTGTTTAAGGGAGGTTGTAAAATATATTTCAGACATCTAACAAAATGCAAATACGTTCTGTATGTAATTAGATAGGGATTATTGGGGTGTATAATAGCTAGAAATATAATGTATAGGAATCACTCTGTCTGTCTGTCTGTCCGTCCGTCCCAATATCTTGTCTGCTCCATATCTTCTATGTCTGTTAATCGAGTTTGATCAAATTTTGCACAAATCTTAACAAACAGAAGGTTATCTGTATTTTACCAAATTTAAATGCATAGATCAATGATCAAGGTCACAATGTCAAAATTTAAAAATAACAACCGTTGGTAGCAGGCGGGGGTGGCATTTATCTCTCAAGATACTTTAAAAGTAATTATTTTTGCGATGTACGAATTTTTGCTTATTTCGTGGCCATTTGTTTTGCGCGAAAATGAATACCGAGCGAATGATTATATTAATAATGCTTATTGTATTATAGTGCATATTTCATAAACGCGAACATTTAACTACGCGGATATGTCTAAATATTCTATACCGCGAAAATAAATACATGCGAAATTAAAAACGTTTACAGTACTGCTTTAATTGTGGTAGGTCTCAGTAGAAGGAAGAAGTTTGAAAATCATCCCGCAAACAATACAGTCAACCCTGTCTATAAAGACCACCCAAGGGAACCAGTAAAAGTGGCCTTTATGGACAGATGGCCTTTATATACAGGTTTAAATAAAAGGAATAAAGAACAATTGGTATACCATTCTACTGGCCTTTATAAGCAGGTGGCCCTTATACAGAGGTGGTCTTTAAGGCAGGTTCGACTGTAGTTAATCATATACTGAATACGTTTTACACTATGCCAGCAAAACCGAATCAAATATATTGTCAACGTATTATGTCTAATGATGGATAAATGTTTTCGATAAATTGAGTAATTGTCTGGGTTCATTGTTTCCCACGACAGATCTACCTCTGAAGCGGTTACAGGTGTACTTACAGGAAATCTAAAATCCCAGATTTGATCAGCCTGTTATCAAATTCTGCAAAATTAATAATGATGACATTTTTCCTGCTTCCTTTAGGAAACTCTAAGAAAACATTCAGAAAATGTTCATATAGAAAATACAGTCAAATTTTTCTGTAAAGGCCATCCGAAGGAACCAGTAAAAATGACCTTTATATACATGTGCAAATAATATGAATAAAGATACAATTCAACTGGCCTTTATAAACAGGTGGCCCTTAAATTGAAGTGGCCTTTAAGGCATGTTAGACTGTATGATAAAATGTTATTTGATAATTCCTAGTTATTGCTACGGCAAGTTTACATCCTTCAATGTTAATTTTATTATTTAAAGTACTGCAAACCTTTATGAACTTTATATTCTTGGTATCTCTATTTACACATATGCTGTAGGCCATGTTTTATGTTCCAATCATTTTCGGGCCATGACAATACCTTAATTGAATTTTTTAAAGATCAATGTGGTCTTGAATGTAAAATAACTAAAAGTAAAATGAATATTGTTCGCCTGAAAAAAATAAGAAACAACTGTAAGATTGATGTCGCCAGTAAAATATTTACAATCACATTGTTTTTGCTTCAATGCAGTGTTTGACCTCGATTCTACTTCATGACTCGATGCAGTTGAATGGTGCACCGAGGTTATTCTATGTCAATATTTTACGGATCGCTGACCACGCCCACAATGTTCCGACAAAGGCCTGGCATGCTTGAATTACACGCAAAAGGGATGAAAACTCGGCCTGAATTGTACCATTTAATGACGTCACTGATACTAGTAAGTCATTAGTTGCCGTGACGCTGCTTTGGTACCGTGATGTCAGCCTTTGTCGGAACATTGTGGGCGTGGCCGGCGATACGTCAATGATGCCGACAGTTTGAACAGTCAATTTTTAACGAGGTTAGTTATAGTTGTTTTTATTTTATGAAAAGTGTTAAAATGTCAGTTTATATTTTGTGTTTATTTGAAAAAGTTACAAATGATTGTAAATAATATGAAAATAGGCATTGCCTATCCCGGGAAATGTCCAAATTTATTATCGGGTTATTGTGCACACACACACACACACATACACACGCACACAAACACAAAGGGATGTCACACATTGTTTTGTCTCACCAAATACTAGTGGGACTGACTATAGTTAACTACCGCCGAGTTCTTGCGTCATCTTTCAATCATGTTCTGTCACACAGAACTGAGTTTTGGTATGATCTTTCCAGGGAAATTCAATTACCCAATATAGTGAATATACTAATCCATACCACGACAACATTCTCACGTTGTAATGTCTTCTCATCTTGAGTCACCTTTTACCATACCATGAAAATAATTTACTCTACTGATTTATGGATTGCATAAATAACTACTCCTGTTTCTTAAAACAAGATGTGTATCATATCACAGTTCAAGATTGCCCCATTCAATTAATGAAGCAGTTATACCAATGAAAAACAAACATACTAATCCATGTCCAAATCACAATCCAGGAGTAATGTAAAAAAAACTTTGAAACTGACAAGTTAGGTTAAACACGCGAACTTCCACCAGGGAAGTGAGACCGAGTTTTCTGGAAGGGTAAGCACCTTCTGTTAGCTAGCTACACCGGCCACATGTGTAATCAATATTAAGTGAAGGGAAGATGGAACTAAAACATCCAGGTCAATATTGGACACAGAGACATCAAACTTGTCAACAATACAGTAATGATGGTCATAAAACTTTTTTGCCGAAGGCCCTGATAAGCCTAGGCTTGCAATATCCCTTGGTCAGCGATCTATTCTGTTTGTGACCGCCCTGGTTGCTCAATGGTATAGCATCCTCCTGGAGAGTGAAGGTTTTTGGTTCCAACCTGACTTGTGTTATACATGACAATACTTCAAAATTTGAGTTACTGCTTCCTCATTGTGCAAGCCACATTTGGCTTAGAGGATAGATTATCGACTGGTTATAGAATTATATTAATTGGGAGTGGAATGCTTGTCTGTGACAGGCAGCACCTTTAACCCACAACCCGATATGAATGCAGTGGTATGAGGGTAAGCTCCTCTTACACCTTCAACATTTACAAGCATATAGTACCATGATGCACAGACCATTGCGAGTAACAAATGATATGATTAAAACTTGACAGGCTTGTACCAAAATAATGTTAATTTTAGCCCAGCCCCTTTAAGTTTCACTGCATGAAGAGCCCCAGCCCCAGAGAGTTGAAAATGCTTTTTCACTTATATCGAGACGGTTAATTCTAGGATGGTGGGTTGGAGTTTTTTTTTTACCCCAGTCAAGATTATTCATTATTCACCTAAATTGAAATGAAACATTCTGGGATGATATACTAGAAAGATGGTGCTTTAAGATTTATATTGAAATGGTCACTTATGTGGATGGTGGAGTGGAAATTGGCATTTATTCACTTATACCAACTTTTTTTCGAGAACCAAGTCTGGGATATTTAAGAAGGTAATATTTTGCCCTAGTTAAAATTTTTATATTCATTCCGAGAACTGTAAATTATTGGAATCCCCTGCCAGTATCAGTAGTCCAGTCGCCAGCCCTGGGGGTTTTCAAAGCGTCAATTCAGACCTTACCTAAGTGGATTTCAACTACAGTCAGCTGCTAAACTCAACATGAATGTTTTATTATTATTATTATTTTCATCACAACTTTTTGGGACAGCGGTCCATCTCATTGCACAACTTGTACAGTTTCCTCATCAGTTATGTCCAAGTTAGATTTTTGATGAGTGCAGTCATTGTAGTTGAAGTCAGTTCTAGTCAGCACCTTGAAGTCAAACTTGTCCAGCTCGATCAGCTGATCATGATATCCACGTCACATGTAAACAAACAGAGGATTTGTCAATATTTACATTAAATTCGGAATAAATGTCAATAAATTTTATCTGTATTTTCATAAAAATGATTATTTGGACGAACTGTTAATTAATTTTTTCGAAAAACGCATTTTATTATTTTTCTTAAAAATCGATCGTTTGTGAAAAACGTCTTTCCCGTCCTGACGAAAGCCATTTTTGTTTACACTGCATTCAGCGAGGGTCACAGATGCACTCAAAATTTTGATTCAATTAAGTAATAATATGTGAAAAAGAGTTACCGTAGAAGTCGTATACTGTGGTTATGCTAACCTCGTAATAGTTTTGTGTCAGGTAACTATGGTTATCAATTTATCTAACTTGAAATCGGCAAATTTTGTATCTTCCCGCATTGTATACTGTGTGATCATGGTTGATGCACGTGGGAAAGTCGGTCGCTGATTGGCTTACAGTGGTTATCGATCTGAATACGAGACGGGCGAGATTTCCCCCCATATGGAGCTCACTTCCTGTCGATTTGACCCCTTCAATGACCTTGAGAAAAGTGGTGCACGCGCGGCGTCAAATGATTTGGACGTACGGTCTATGGAATTTTTCCACAATTTTCTACGACGTCATAATACATACGTGTTACCTATAGACGGGAAATTCCCGGCGCTTTGCGCCGGGACATTTCCCGTAATATGAAAATAGGCATTGCCTATCCCGGGAAATGTCCAAATTTATTATCGGGTTATTGTGCACACACACACACACACGCACACACCCAAAAAAGGGATGTCACACATTGTTTTGTCTCACCAAATACTAGTGGGACTGACTATAGTTAACTACCGCCGAGTTCTTGCGTCACTCTTTCGATCATGTTCTGTCACACAGAACTGTTTTGGTATGATCTTTCCAGGGACATAGTCAGGGGGCAGATCCCAAAAATGTGACACCCCCTAAACGTTTTGGTTAAAAGCAGGAAACATGGTGGATTTTATTGCCCTATATGTACTTAGTCAGGCTAGGTATGTTTCCACCTTGGCTTTTTCCGTTTAATGAAAATATGGCTGCCAATCCAAGATGGCCGCCAAAAAAGATAATTTAAGTATAAAATCCAATATCAAATCAACTACTAAACCTTTTTAGTTGAAATTTGGTATTTTATCAATTAAATATTTATACTAAATTTCCATTAATAAATATTGGTTGTAAATTCAATATGGCCGCCATTTTCAAGATGGTCGACGTATAATCATCGCGCTGCATTTTAAATCAAATTCACCAAAGGATGTCATTATTTTATGATATAAAACCAATGTATTGTATTTAATATATATGTACTTAGTTATGTTAGGTATATTTCCATCTGACTTTTTCCGTTTAATGAAAATATGGCTGCCAAAACAAGATGACCACCAAAAAAGATAATTTTAAAGTTGAAATTCGATAACAAATCAACCGCTTAACCTTTTGAGTTGAAATTTTATATTTGATCAACAAATATTTATTCTATTTCTTCATGACAAACTGTGGTTGTAAAATTCAATATGACCGCCATTCACAAGATGGCCGACTCATAATCACCGCGCTGAATTTTAAATCAAATACAACAAAGGATGTCATTATTATATGACATAAAACCAATGTGTGTGTGTGTTACATATTATGTGAAAATATTATCAGTTCTGGTCTTTAAAATTATTTTATGTAATTTAAATATTTTAATAACGTAGCCAAAACATTTTTCAAGTTTTCAATAAATACCATTTGAATTAATTTAATAGATATGACTTTTGACGTCTGCAATAAAAAATAGTCCTTTCGCTCATTCAAACATTCAAAGAGGTCCAACAGCAACATGTTTAACATCCACAAGCACCTTGCAGCAATTTACTCTATACGTATACCCCTTATAATTATTATATAAGTATGATCAGAATATAACATATTTCACCGGGTTCAAATATAACATATTTCATCGGGTTCAACAATTCAACTGCTATAAATATAGGATTGAACAATCTTTTATTTCCAAAACATTAATTGTAAAACAAAAACCAAGACCATAACAAGAACATCTGCATCGCTACAAAGGATAAGCGTCTGACCATTATCTGTTTCTTTGGCTTCTCTCGAACAAAGAACAATTCTTATGTCTGCCTATTTATGATTTGCTCAAAGACCTGATTTACCTCGCCATGTACTCGAGAATGCAGTATTTGCATCCAAAAACCCTAACCGAACCATCAACTGCTTGCCATACACCCCTTTTCTTTATCCCATTTGATATAAAACTTAAAAATCAGATTCATTCTTTATTCTCGCCAATACGTACCGTATATTGAATTATTTCAATTTTCAACTTTCCATCTCTATTCTGCAGTACATGTATTATTCTTTAAATCGAACCATTCTTACCAATCTTACTGGTTTTAATGCTCTTTAATTGTGATTTGTAGATGAATTGTTGTGTTTTTGATTTATTTTTGTCTTGTTAGACTTTATAGAATGCTCAAAATATCAATCAAACAAAATATCACAAAACATCTACTATATCATTATTCCTGAAATGACATTCTGTGCTGTCTGCAAATCTACAAAGTTGTCAAAGGTTTGTGCATTGGTGTTTTCCGAATACTGTTAACCAATGTCATATTTTATTCGGTATTATGGTACAAATCTTTAAACCTTCTGGATAACCTGTGTCTACATCAGATGTTTGTTGATTGGTCGTAAACTACCTGATGATGTTACTTAGACTACAGTTACGTCTTTTTGTCCAGTATATCACTATCACGGTTACCTCCTTTCATTGGCACAATTATATTATTTAGCTATTATTGTTTTGATTTTTGAAACTTAATAATGCTACCGAGAAATATAAAGACTTGTACGATAATATATGGCACGGCGTTGGTTAAAAGCATTGGAAAACCACAATTTGCACTTTGGAGATTGTCTCGCAACAACCACAAAGTATGGTTTTAGAAAAAATAGTGTTAAAGTAGATTGTTTGCTTTTATAAAGGCTTGAACAAGACAAAAAGAATAAATTCAAATCAAACATGTTAAAAAACACAACCATGAAGCACAGTAAAAATCATGAAACTATCAAATGATGTTTAACACAGGAACATCCACCAGGAAAGTCAGAACAAGTGACCTGGAAGGGTAATTGAGCACCCCACACTTTTTAGAATGAAAGGAACATGGAACTTTGAGACGCCACATATCCATGGTATTTTCGGATACAGAGTCACCATACTATATTGTGATGACAGCCATAAAACTTTATGAGGGCCTTGATAAGTCAAATGAGTTGAGCAAGGAAGAACCAGACAAGGAGTCAGTGGTTAGTGGAGGGTTGCGGACCCAAATACTACATTTTCGAGTACATGACGAGATAATCAGGTCTTTGTGCAAATCATAAATAGGGAGACTCAAGACTTGTTCCTTATGCCGAGTGAGATGAATAGAATAACGGATAATGATCAGATGTTTGTGTTCTCTTGGTTTTGTTTCACAACTAAACAGTGAGGTTTAAGTAAGTACTAGAACAAATAAGAAACCAGGAGCCAAGAAGAAATATCAGATGAAACAACATTAAGATCTGTTGGTATTTGATCAACAAACAGCACGGGAAGTGTTCAAACAAATTACAGAGCTTGAAAACTTTGAACTGAAAGCTTATGAATATACGATAAAGTCGGCAATGCTGTTATTAAGTGTCGATTCCTTTGTTTGTAATCTATTTCAAACTACCAACCATCAACAAAAACCTTCATGAAGTTCACTGTCATATGTTTTGTCATTGCCACGTTACAAGATACGTTCTGGTCATGCACATTAAACACATTAATCATCGGGAAATGGTTTGGAATCTGTGTTTATTTTCTCAGTAAAAACTACCATTGTGAGCAGTTGGGAAATTAACCTACAATATTTATGAATGTGGAATTGTTGAATCTTTGTGACATGTGTGATGTTTGTGGAGTTTAATTATTGTGAAAAAAATTCTACTGCACAGTTGTTTGTGGATGTGAATCATGCTGGTGTAAAAAGCTTTTGAAGGAGTCAGTTAACTAGATATATATACAAAATTCAATATACTAGTATTGGTTTATTGTATTTTTTTTATAATGTTTGTTTATTGGCATAATAAGGCATATAATAATAAATTTTATAATTTTACAAATATAATACATGTACATATACATATCAATAGACAGCAACAACGGTTATACACCGTGATCATTCAATAATAACAGTACGTAAGACAGTTATACATCGTGAATGTCCAAGTTCAGTAGTTATACCTGTTAAAGGTTAATCATGCGTGTATAAAGAGACACGTGTAACTAAATGGAATATATTTAGTGGAAGTGTTCAAAAGTAAGTACTTTATATAATTTGATATATTATATTTAATATTGACATAATTTATACTTTTATTATATGTATATCTATATGGATATAGTTGTGTATGTACGGTATACTCGTGTGCATATAATATATAACTACTAAGCGTGGACATTGCGGATGTTATTATATAAGCTAGTATGATTCACAACATTTTTATTTTGGATTATTCAAATAAATCAAACCATATCTCCCAGTTTTCTGTAAAGATATCTATTTTGTTATTACCTATATATATCAATTTTTCGCACTGAAAGTTTTGAAGGATAATATTTTGCATCATAAATAAGTTTAATTTTCTATTTTTAACTCTACATGTGTATATGTGGTTTATTGTATTAAAACAATGCAGCGCGTGGATTATTAGTCGGCCATCTTAAGAAATGGCGGCAATATTGAATTCTACAACCACAGTTTGCTCATGAATTTTTTTTAAAATTTTTAATTGATCAAATATTAAATTTCAACTCAAAAGGTAAAGCGGTTGATTATTTATTGAATTTCAACTTTAAAATTATCTTTTTTGGCGGCCATCTTGGATTTGGCAGCCATATTTTCATTAAACGGAAAAAGTCAAGATGGAAACATACCTAACATAACTAAGTACATATATATTAAATACAATACATTGGTTTTATATCATAAAATAATGACATCCTTTGTTATATTTGATTTAAAATGCAGCACAATGATTATACGTCGGCCATCTTGAAAATGCGGCCATATTGAATTTTACAACCAATAATTATTCACAGAAAATTAGTATAAATATTTAATTGATCAAATACCAAATTTCAACGTAAATGGTTAATTGGTTAATTAAATATTGAATTTTTATACTTAAATTGTCTCTTTTGGCGGCCATCTTGGATTAGCAGCCATATTTTCATTAAACGGAAAAAGTCAAGTGGAAACATACCTAGCCTGACTAAGTACATATAGGGCAATAAACTCCACCATGTTTTCTGCTTTTAACAAAAAAGTTTAGGGGGTCAATAAAGAGGCTACTTTTTTAGATCTGCCCCCTGACTAACACAAAAGGCTATTCAATTACCCAATATAGTAAATATACTAATCCATACCACGACAACATTCTCACGTTGTAATGTCTTCTCATCCTGAGCAAACATAAAAATGTTGTCGATTGTACAAAGCTGAAAACACGCAAAACTTAAATAAATCTCTCTCTTATTAACTATTTCTGTAAGATATACCATCAAACGCTAATAAGATACTAAGTCTAACGTAGGGGATTAGAATAAAAGGTCTAGGGTTTACGTTTTTGTAGTAACACAAGAAAGAAAAAAAAACCTAATACATTGTGATTAATCAGTAATATAGATACTTATCAACACATATAAGTTAACTACTACGCTCGTAAATATAACCATTATGTCAAATGTATATCAAATCTATATCAAATGAAAACAATTCATATGACAAATGACTTTCCATAAAAAGGAAACAACAAAAAAATTGTTATCGTTCACCGAATAAAACCACTCATGTGACATTGCTTCTCTAATACCAGTTTTAAATTCTAAACTTCACCATTTTCAATACAATGTATTTCATACAGAAAATCGGAAATCATTACAAAATGTCACTCTATAACTTGACGTTTGTAAGGCACTTAATATCAGGAAAACGGGTACGTATAATCAGTATTTGTTTTACATTTAAGCACAAATATATTCATTTCTCTAGCTTCAAATCTAAATGCACAAACGGGATATCGCATTGTTTACGAGCCGTTTGGCGTTAGCCGTTGCAATATCAAACTTGTTGCACGTCTAGGAATAGTGGATCGGCTAACATGAAAAATATTTCACTTGCGGATAAAAGCATAAAATTTGGCATGAAGGTCCCTTATGTAGCCAGTAAGAAATAGAGATAGTTGGCCATCTCAAATTTTGACAATTTTGAAATGGCCGCCTTAAGATACAAAACTAAAGTATATTTAAATCATTCAAGATAGCAAAACTTTGACAGCAACATCTGTGTCAGAGCTTACAGCCGTCAATTGTTGCTTGTATTGTTTTGAACAATCACACAAGTGTCAGTTTCCTCATGGTTACATTAATTTAGTCGTATTCTATATCCTTATTACCAACGGCATCTTTCTTTTTAGTGGACATTGGTTGCGTTGGTAGGGATTGATACAATGTTTATCCTTGTCAAAATAAAACCTTCCGTTTTATGCTGTTACTTTTCGTCTTGATCCTGTGCTTCATTTTCTCCTTTAAGTTATGCTTCATATTTTACCTCAATAATGACACCCAATAAAGGCTACATTTGAAGCTATATGACAAACACGGTGACTTGTCAATGGTCCTGATCTATAATGCATTATACCTTCTTTTCTTGTTGCATTTGTTTTACAGTTAACACGGTATGCTAGAGCTTGTTCCCATTACTTCTAATTTCTTAATTCTTGTCTTGCTAAGTCTGTTTCAATTGCTTCTAGTTGTAAGCGTCTTCTGTAGCGGCCACAGACAGAGTACTTTTTTGTTTTTTGTTTTTTTAACTCTACAGAGGTGCCTTTAGCTTGCATTGACACACGGGAAATCAGAAGGGAAATGGCAAGGTACTTAAGGGGAAAATTGCTTAAATTAATGTATTTGTCAATATATCTGGAAAACTATAAACGTATAGGCATGTATACAAGAATATTGTAGATAATGCCCTAATAATCATTTTGATACACAAATGAAGGTCATATGTTCAAAGGTCAAGGTCTCAGATGCAAATTAATACTGAAATGGTTCATTATGTCAAAATCTATAAACTTTTTGTATAGGCATGTATATTAGAACATTGTAGGTATTGGCCAAACGATCATTTTGATATATATATATATATATATATATATATAGATAACGGTCATTTTCAAAGGTCAAGGTCATAGGAGCAAATACATACTGAAATGGTTAATTATCTGAAAAACTATAAACTTTCATATAGGCATGTATATTAGAATAACATAGGCATTGGCCTAGACATCATTTTGATATATGAATGAAATTCATGGGTTCAAAGGTCAAGGTCACAGATGCAAACGAATACTGAAATTGTTAGTTTTCTAAAAAAAAGCTATACAACTTTTCGTATAGACATATAGACATATAGATTAAAATATTGTATGTTATGGCATACCGATTATTTTGATATACAAATGAAGTTCATAGGTTTAAAGGTCAAGGGCACAGATGCAAACAAATATTGAAATGGTAATGTATCTCAAAACTATAACCGTTTTGTATAGGCATGTATATTAGAATAATGTAGGCATTAGCCTAATTGTCATTCTGGTATATGAATGAAGTTCATGACTTCAAAGGCTATAAGGTAACAGATGCAAACGAATACTGAAATGGTTAATTACGTCAAAAACTATAAACTTTTTGTGTAGGCATTTATATTGGAATATTGTAGGGACTGGCATAACAATCATTTTGATATATGGATGAAACTAAAATGGTCTAGGTTTTCATTTTTGCATTTTTGTTACTATCTTAGCTGTTTTTAAATGATATACTGCAGCTAGACTTTAGACACATCCGTGCAAACATATAATTTGCCCTAACTGCTGAAAATTTATACATTCTCTTTAATTAATGTCATTGACCATTGAACCTCTGCATGAGATATGTACACATCCTCAGGTGAGCTTTAAAGCCCATGGACCTCATATTAAGAAAACATTGCTTGAATTTACTGCCCTACTAAACAAGTGACTCGAGTGAATATTTGTGTCAAGCAATGACATTTTATACGTATAATTAATATTCTAACGATGAAGATATTTGAACTTCATATGAAATAATATAAAATGAAAAGGTTATTATGTATAAGTGATGGTTGAAGATGACAAACTTGACATTTACGATAATTTCAGGACCATTTCAGGAAAGAGGTATGGCGGATTTGATGTGATTTTGTCCTAAATGGGCCGTTTTGGTTTTTGAAAAATAAAAGTCTAAATATTCTTGCACTTAATTTATAAAGCAGCAGTATTTTATTTGTTTGGCTTTTCAGATTTTGCCTTATACAAAGGTATATTTTATTGATATTTTTCTTAATAAGCTCACCTTTGTGCTCTATTATGCTAAAAAGTGAAAAATGAGGGGGTTTTCCCGTCTTTGATAATTATTTTCAAAGTGTTCTCCTCGGAAGACAATTTTTTATGTTATTGTTTCTGAAAATATTTTTAAAATGCAATCATTTCGAGTTTTCAGAAAATTGGTCTTCTTAGGAGAAAATGGTCAATTTTTGAAAATTAGGAAAAATTAAAACTGATCACTGCACATGTAGCTGATGTTGAATTTTAACTCGGCTGGCACTTGCTGCTGTGGTTAGCACAGTCGGTAGCGAGGACGCTTTGCAATCTGTACGGCATGGGTTCAAATCCCACCCGGATACCTTTTAAGTTCTTCTTCTTCTTGTTTTTTTTATTTTTATCTTTATAAAGTACTATTGTTAGATTTTTCCTTTACAAATATTAGTTTAAAAATGAGCATTATCTTCTTTAAAAACACTACTAGCAGATCAAGCCAGGTTACATTTTTATACAATAAATCTACGCATATCACCCGTGAATTCTTAGTGAAGCGTGATGTAAGTTAATACTTTATTGTTCAAGTGTTTCTGTTTATTGTATGTTAAGGTTTGTTCAATATCTTCGGATCTTCAAGGAAAAACAAAGCGATTGTTTTTCATAGACCTGGTCTAATTATAGAACGCGAAATCCTTACACCGTTACGTCATTCATGCATTCAAGCAGGGGGCAATGTGAAAAGCCCCTATCAAACCCGCCATACCTCTTTTTAAAAGGAAAATAAATCGTAGATAACCTCAACCGTAAATTGTCTAGTTTTCAAAGCCTCGTATTTCTTTAACAAACTCTGACCCCTATGCACTGCTCTATGACGTTGGGTATGTTTCATCAACAATCATTTGGATAAATCACTGTGGTACAGCGTACACGGGATATTAAAGCATAAAGTGAGCAAAACAGCCAGTGTAAACAACACCAGCGTGAGTCGAAAGCCGATTTTTGACTTATCTGTTCATTTTAACATGTGATGGTGTATTGGGGCATCAATCGGACACATAAATGATTCTATTTAAATAGTTAACTGCATCTGATACACTGTTTAAACTTTGAAACAAATTGATAAAGCGCAAGTGCTCACCTGTGATTTTGCCGTCGCCGGGAGTTTCTGTTCAATATTTCAATTTTCACTTCTTAATTAAAAATTCTGAAGCGTACAATTCCTCTAGGATGTTAAGAACTACATGTCGACCAAATTTCAGCTCGATGTATTGAGATATAAAGGAGCAGGAGACGTTGTGGGTTAACATGCGGTGTACTGGGAATTGCAAAAACGTGTTCTGGGTATTGGAAACTAGGGAGCAAATAGGTGTACTGGGAATTGAGAGGTCAAATATCTTGCCAGCTGTGCGATTTTCATGTTTTAATGAATTTGTATAGAAATTTAGACTTCTTTTTCAATGACAAACAAAACAATTAATTGTCTAGTGAAAATCTTCAACATCTGTAATTATTAATCATGCATTATAGACGAGATGAAGATGAAACATACATAGACCACATCTTAAACACATATTTCCCCGATATATGTAGATTGAGAGAGATCTAAGTGTTTACCAAACCATTACAAAGGCCCATGTGTAATGTCAAAATATAATCCGTTACTTAAATATGGTTAAAGTTTCACAGTGTCATAGCAAATGCAACTAGTGAAAGTAAAGGGGAAAAACTTTGTAGTTAGGAACTGAGCAGGAAAATGAAGATTACAATTTGAGAAATCTTTTAAAATATTTTATAACCTAATGTCATTAGATCGAATCGACCAGCTAAAATATGACTTATATATATCAAAGGTCAAGATGAGACAGTCGTCGGAAGGAGGTATCTGGTGTAAAACAGATCCACAAATGTGACGAGAGTAAACGTCTTGAAACTGATTTAAAAATAAAAAGTTTTAACAATATAACACATTTTTTTCATTTTTTTGTCATGTGTTTATTTTAAATTTTTATTTACGACGGCGAATCAATAAGAAACCAGCTTAACCTTTTTTCCAGATTAGATCCACCTCTTCTTTTTAATGTAATTCAGTGACCTCTAGTGTGATGCACTTGTCCTTCACCCAGAACTGAAAAAGACAGGGTCATTTCCATTGACACATTCAACTGTCTTCACGACTTCTTGGTCAGACCTGAAATGACGTCCTCGGGTATCATTTTTAGCTCACCTGACCGAAGCAGAGGAAACGCCAAGAGCAAATTGTGTTTCGATTTTGTTTTTTGAAACCTTCCGCGGTCGAAAAAACGGGATTATTTTTTGTCAAGTGTCCGACACCGGAAAACAATCGGTCACATTCAGTTTCGTATTTTAACGGTAAAATTTGCATGTATGGGTGAAAACGCAATATAAGCACATGTATCATAAACTTAAAATTTCGTATGTATTATAAAATCTTAGATGACATATTATACTTATAAAAAAATTCGCGATTTTCTGACGGCACCCGATTTCTCTTGAAAATCGGCACGAAATTCAACTCGATTTTTAAAACTTGTACGTTTTTTGTACCATAAGTATTTCTCTTTGAAATTTTGACATAACATTACAATACTATTGTTATTTATTTTCTTAAAATATTATACCTGGTGCATAAAGTGTAGATATCTGAAAAAAGCAAAAAACCAAGAGCCTCCATTCTTCGTCAATGAAAACAAAAATGGCCGCGAGCTTCAGTGTACAGTAAATTCAGTGTCGTGTTTGAACGGTAAAGTTTTCATTTATGGGTGTGAACGCATTATAAGCAGATTTGTCATGAACTTAGAATTTCGCAGTATGAAAAAATTCGAGATGACATGCATACTTACAAAAAATTCGCGATTTTCTGACGGCACCTGGTTTCTCTTGAAAATCATTGTTAATCAGCATGACTCAATTTTTAAAACTTGTACGTTTTTTGTAACATGACTTTTTTTCTTTGAAATTTTGACATAACATTACAATACTATTGTTATTTATTTTCGCAAAATATTATATCTGGTGCATATGGTGTGGATATCTGAAAAAAGCAAAAAACCAAGATCCTTCATTCGTCGTCAATGAAAACAAATATGGCCGTGAGCTTCAGTGTACACTAAATTCAGTGTCGTATTTTAACGGTAAAATTTGCATTTATGGGTGTAAACGCATTAGAAGCAGATTTGTTATGAACTTATAATTACGCATGTATGAAAAAATTCTGGATGACACGCATACTTGCAAAAAAACCTCTATTTTTTGACGGCACCTGATTTCTCTTAAAAATCACTGTAGCCTAATCAGCATGAAATTTTTAAACTCGATACGATTTTTAAAACTTGTACGTTTTTTGTACCATGGTCTTTTCTCTTTGAAATTTTGACATAGTATTACAATATTATTGTAATTTATTTTAACAAAGTATCATACCTGGTGCATGCGGTGTCAATATCTGAAAAAAGCAAAAAACCAAGAGCCTTCATTTGTCGTCAATGAAAACAAATATGGCCGTGACCTTCAATGTACTCATACATTGTACATACATCTGACGTAGTGACGTCAATATCGTGTTTCGCTTCATCACAGTCATGACTGTTGCATGCATTATCGATATTTCTACCTACATGCAGTGTCAGCTGCCCAGCATGCATATGTTTACATATTGCGCTGACTTTTAATCGTTACATGTTGCAGGGATCCTACCATTTTGAGGTCCAAAATATAGGAAAAATTGGAATTTGGCATCAAAATTATAGGAGTTTTATAGAAAATTATAGGAGTTCCCACTAACATTATAGGAATATTTTTAAATAATTTGCACAAAAATATATACACCCATGGCCTCTCCTACAGCCATTTCTGTTCCCCCTTTTACTAACAAACATAAAATATTGGCAACTGCAATGTAATGTTGTGTCATATATATGTACTAAATGCAAGAAAATGTCCCCAGTCTGAATTCCAGTAACAAAAATCATGATAGGAAAATATAAGAAAAGGGTAAAAAATTTATAGGCAATACAGTCCAACCTGCCCTCAAGGCCACATCTATATAATGGTCACCTGCCTATAAAGGCCAGTATAATTGTATCCTAATTGTTCTTTATTCATATTATTTGAACCTGTATACAAAGGTCACTTGTCCATTAAGGCTTTTACTGATTCCTTTGGGTGGCCTTTATAGACAGGTTTAACTGTGTAGGAAAATATAGAAATGGTAGGATCTCTGATGTTGACCTCCACTCAAAGCAATATGTCTTGCTGGTCCAAATAATCAGCATTAATGTGTGTGTGTGTGTGTGTGTGTGTGTGTGTGTATGTGTGTGTGTGTGTAAGAGAGAGAGAGAGAGTATGTGTGTGATGGGAGGGTAGGATTTGAGGAATTTTAAAACTGCATGATTATGTACAACAAATTTACCCATTACAAGCCATATGTGTTATATACATGTACATGAGTAGTCTACTACAATTTTGACTTATTTCAAACCAACACCAAAATATGCAGGTGTGCAATAAAGTATTTATAAATTGAAAATGAAATGCATACATTAAATAATTAGAATGCTGCATCAAAACTAACCAAAGATAAATCTCATTTTTTTAAATTTTAAAATTAATTGTACATGTGAAGTAGTCATGGACTTGACATTTTAATGAGGGAAAAAGCATAAACTATATTATGTTGAGGCAGTGCTTGTGAAAACAATATCCATTAACTTGGGTTTGAGCTTAGCTGTGGATTAACATCTTTAGACATTGCTTCAATATTTCATATCACAAAATTTCATATACATACATATATATATATATATGTATTTTAGTTGTTTAATGTGTAATTTCAGTGTTGAATCATGAATTTTATTCTTTCCTGGTCATTTTCAACTTATGAGGGTTAATTTGAGGTTGAATGTTACACAAAAGATTTACATCAAAAACTTATAATTCCACATCAATTTAGTTTTATATAGTTTTAAATTTTATACTAATTTTACCAGTCTAAAAAATGGGTTTTATCATAATTATAAATGAAAAAATGCACAAGTCATGAGTTATCAGTGAAAACTTGTTAAATCCATGGACTGAAACAAAATCAGCGAGGAATAATATAACATACCAGATGTGAAATAAGGTGTTTGTTGCTGAATAAGAGAAAGTTAATAAGTGCCTTACATTGCATGTGCCAACTGATCATGCACCCTAGTTGCAGGACTTCTGTCCAAATTTCACAAAAAGTGAAATCATTTTTCATATTGAAATAATCAGTATGGGGGATCTTTCTCTGGTTCCATACTTTTTCATCATCTGAATTAAATGACAACTTATGATGGGTCATGTTAGCTTAAATTTGAATTACTCTGGCTTTTAAGTCAACATCACATGATGGACACATGTAATGTTGTAGGTATGGTATGTCTATGTGTTTGTAACTCACATCTAAACACATTTGTCAAACTAAATTAAGCAAAGTGACTTTAATGACTTGGCTCAGTTGTGGGTGTTGAATCAAGATTATAATGGACAATTTGCAATGTTTTAGACCTATCTGTTTATGTTTTAAGTTAAATTATAATTTCATTTCATTATTTAACAATTTCAGTTATTACATTAGCAAAAAGATGCTGTCTCCTCTAAAGTTTTAGAGCAAAAAAAGTAGAGCTGTCATGTGCTACTGAAATAATATAATTCAAATGTTCTGACTTTGAATGCATTATTTTAATAAAAATTCAAAATCACTTTAATCAGCACATGACAATTTCATAAAAATTCAATAGTAGCACATGCCAGAGCTAATTACAATAAAAATAACTTAGTAGCTCAGGTCATGTGAGCTTATGGCATAGCGCAGCGTGTGTATGTGCGTGCGTGCGTGCGTGCGTGCGTGTGTGCGTGTGTGCGTGCGTCGTTAACACCTATTTTCGACTTCTCCTCTGAAACTACTGGACAGTTTTTAATGAAACTTTGTCAGAAGTATATATGGGCCGGTGCAATTCAGATTTGTTCGTGGGGTTGCTATGGCTACCATAACTAGGTCAAGGTGACCTAGGGGTGCAAAAATCTTAAAAAATCTTCTTCTCCGAAAGTACTGATTGGAGAAAAAATCTGATGTGATATTTGGCTTCTATAGGGTCTTAAGCCTATAGTTTGTTCATTTTGTGAAATTCGGATAAAAAATAGGTTACGCGTTTTTGCGTTTAATTTTGAAAAAATCGTAAAATAGCTTCAAATTGTTATAACTTGACTATTTGACCAGATAATGACATGGGGTTTTCAGTTTTGACATCTTCTTGTTAGTATCTTCAAAATGAGGTCAAGGTCAATTGTGAAGGTCGTGACCTATTTTTTTACCTCTGATTATAATTATAATCTCGAAAACTATAAACTTTTTGTATAGGCATGTATATTAGAATGTTGTAGGTATCCAGACAACGATCATTTTGATGTATAGAAAAAGGTCATGGGTTCAAAGGTCAAGGTCACAGATGCGAAACAACACCGAAATGGTTAATTATCTCGAAAACTATAAACTTTTTGTATAGGCTTGTATATTAGAATGTTGTAGGTATTGATACAACGTTCATTTTGATGTATAGAAAAAGGTCATGGGTTTAAAGGTCAAGGTCACAGATGCGAAACAATACCGAAATGGTTAATTATGTCGAAAACTATAAACTTTTTGTATAGGCATGTATATAAGAATGTTGTAGGTATTGATACAACAATCATTTTGATGTATAGAAAAAGGTCATGGGTTCAAAGGTCAAGGTCACAGATGCGAAACAACACCGAAATGGTTAATTATCTCGAAAACTATAAACTTTTTGTATAGGCTTGTATATTAGAATGTTGTAGGTATTGATACAACGATCATTTTGATGTATAGAAAAAGGTCATTGGTTGAAAGGTCAAGGTCACAGATGTAAAACAAAACCGAAATGGTTAATTATCTCGAAAACTATACACTTTTTGTATAGGCATGTATATTAGAATGTTGTAGGTATTGATACAACGATCATTTTGATGTATAGAAAAAGGTCATGGGTTCAAAGGTCAAGGTCGCAGATGCGAAACAATACCGAAATGGTTAATTATCTCGAAAACTATAAACTTTTTGTATAGGCATGTATATTAGAATGTTGTAGGTATTGATACAACAATCATTTTGATGTATAGAAAAAGGCCATGGGTTCAAAGGTCAAGGTCACAGATGTGAAACAATACCGAAATAGTTAATTATCTCGAAAACTATAAACTTTTTGTATAGGCATGTATATTAGAATGTTGTAGGTATTGATACAACGATCATTTTGATGTATAGAAAAAGGTCATGGGTTCAAAGGTCAAGGTCACAGATGCAAAACAATACCGAAATGGTTAATTATGTCGAAAACTATAAACTTTTTGTATAGGCATGTATATTAGAATGTTGTAGGTATTGATACAACAATCATTTTGATGTATAGAAAAGGTTATGGGTTTAAAGGTCAAGGTCACATATGCGAAACAATACCAAAATGTTTAATTATCTCGAAAACTATAAACTTTTTGTATAGGCATGTATATTAGAATGTTGTAGGTATCGATACAATGATCATTTTGATGTAAAGAAAAAGGTCATGGGTTCAAAGGTCAAGGTTACAGATGTGAAACTGAAATGGTTAATTATCTTGAAAACTATAAACTTTTTGTATAGGCATGTATATTAGAATGTTGTAGGTATCGATACAATGGTTATCATGATGTAAAGAAAAAAGTCATTAGGGTTTAGTATTTATGTTTTCTTTAAATCTATCAGCTAGCCATTAGTTATCAGGTGAGCGTATCAGGCCCATGGGCCTCTTGTTCAATTTTGGGAAAAGAAGTCGCTACGAGCTAGGCAGAATGTGGTATTTCGCCCCACAGCCTTCATTGTAACTTTGCAACTGTGTACTCTTGCATTGTCCTGATGCGGCAGTTTCACGGATATCAGTTATCGGGTGGTCTAGCAAGTTTGCATATAGTACACTCCAGTTATCATTGTGCTTCTTTTTGGTTAAAAGTCACACACAAAAACACCTTTTGCGTCGCAAAATACTGTGGCCATCACCTTGCCAGTAGACTAATGCTTCTTAACCTTGTTTGACCTAGGGGACCCAGGCCCCATCCACTGACGACTCTGTGCTTTATTGTCTGGCTCATTATTGTACCAAAATCTTGTACACAGTCTGTAAAATCTTTTGACATAAACGCTTCAACAAGGCGCCGTATACTGATGCTTTTGTTGTCAAATATCCGCTCGATAGATTTTTTTTAAAAATTCGTGTGTTCAGAAAGCAAATATAGTTTTATCAAATAATATAGAAAAAATCCTAATGTCAACCGATTCAATTTTCTGCAAATCCACGATGAAAGCTCAAATTTCATGTACATGTATTCAAAATTTCCAGTTTTTAGACACTGCCATTTTAGTCCTGTTAGTTTATCATATTACTACGCGAATAACCATAGCATTTCAGAAATAATGCACTTGGTAAAATATTAATTCCTTAATATCGGATGTGCAACTCAAAAATATGTATTCCGTTACGCTCTGCAAAAAAGTGCCCGACACTATACTGACACCTCGATACGCGTGTAATTTTGTATCCGGGTATAAAACATGTATTGAAACAAGGCACAAAAATAATGACCGTGTCGGACAATCAGAAATGGGTTGGTTGGTTGGTTGGTTGGTTAACGTCGCATCAGCAATTTCCCAGCTATTCGCGACGAGAACTATTAATTTTATTAATCCATGAACAAGTTTGTGTATGCATGTGAAGTGCGAGTGTGTTTTATGGGCTGCTTTGTACTAGGGCCCACTCAGGGCGACTTTAACGTGCTAGCTCACAGAGTCAGTATGCCGCAGACAAGCGCACCACTCCCCAGGCACATTATACTGATAACAGGTAAACCAGTAAACGCCAACTGCAAGGAAAAATCACTTTCCCACATGTGGTCTGAGTGGGACTCGAACACACAGCGGTGAGAGACCCTGGATTTGTAGACTGGTGTCTTATTCATTAGGCCACCGCGGCCTCTCAATCGAATAGGATGGTCCCTCGTAAAATGAGATATAAAAAACTCTACACATTCTACATAAATGTTTTATAATGCTATATTGTCTTTTTTGAGTCTAGTGACATTAACGTAAAAACCTCTAAATAAGAGCAGCTTGTGTATTGAAACCAGTATGTTCTATGTAAATGCAACCTACATACTGATAACGGTGCACAATTCCGGCCACTCATAAGTGATGCTGTTTAAAACGTGATATATTTTACCTTGAATCAGCAATTTTTAATCATTATATAGACAAGAACAAGTTCTTATAATAATGAAAATAAGGTATTACATATATACCAAGCACCAGCTGGCTGCAGTTTCACTAACTTTTCTTAAGATTTGTCTGATTTAAATAGGCTACTTTTGGTGGAACAGCACATCTTTACTGAGCTTTCCCCAATTTCTTGAATTTAATAATTTTCCGTAACTGCATCATAAGTGATGAAAAGTATGTGTCATTGATTGTTTGTCCCTTTTGGAGATAACCTACCACCAGATTATGATCAGCATCACTGGAAGCCGAGGTCATACCCTCTCCAGCTGATGTAACAGTATTGGTCTTTTTTCAGGGTGATCAAGTGTAAACTTTGGCCACAGGGTGAAATGATGAACCCACGTTTCATCCATAGTAACTAATCTCTGAAAAAAAAGCACAAAACAAAGTGCACTTGATGTGCTTCTGACCAATTGTCAGATGCCTTGGTAAGTTGGTACCCAACTGAAAGCATTTTATTGCAAGATTTTCTGTCAGAATTAAATGTAATGCATGTATTTCCTGTGAAATGCCAACTGGCTACATACCATTCTGTAACTCGCTTGTCAGTCGTAACAATATCATAAACTTTATTGACCTTTTCTAGGGTTGCATCAATGACAGACCTTTTAGAACAAGGGCCTTTCTGTTGCTTATAAATCCCACAACCCACATTTTTACTTTTAAATTTGAAGGTCATATTTTCCTAGTGTGGATACCATATTAGTTTGGATATCCTTAAGTGTTAAACATTTTTATGACACTATTGAATCACTTTATGTCTCTTAATATTGGGAATCTACCTAATTCAATTTTGAAATCAAGGTTAGAGCCTTTTCCATGAACACCTAATATTAACTTGCACCGTGAAACTTATTTATTATTATATGCACCATGCATACAAACTGTATCATACATTCGCAATCCCAGATTTCTTTAAAAATTGGGACTTGAAAATAATGTTATACACGATTCCCGGTAACCGGAATTTTGCAATTCCCAGTACACTAAAACAATAATGAGAATCAATTCCCAGTACACCACGTCGATCTTTCAACGTCTCCTGCTCCTTTATTTCGCAATACATTGAGCTGAAATTTGGTCGACATGTAGTTCTTAACATCCTAGAGGAATTGTACGCTTCAGAATTTTTAATTAAGAAGTGAAAATTGAAATATTGAACAGAAACTACCGGCGACGGGAAAATCACAGGTGAGCACTTGCGCTTTATCAATTTGTTTCAAAGTTTAAACAGTGTATCAGATGCAGTTAACTATTTCAATAGAAACGTTTATGTGTCCGATTGATGCCCCAATACACAATCACATGTTAAAATGAACAGATAAGTCAAAATTCGGCTTACGACTCATGCTGGTGTTGTTTACACTGGCTGTTTTGCTCACTTTATGCTTTAATATCCCGTGTACGCTGTACCACAGTGAAATTTGTCTAAATCGAGTCATTTTTGGTATTTCTTTTGTAGAATTTAATTTGTTTGTTATCGATGTTATGTTTTTATGTTGGTGGATGTAATTTCATTTATGACCTCTCTGGTTGTGACTCCAAATATAGATCTTTACGTGCCATTCGGAAACTCCGCCTCGTTACTGATGAAGTGCCTTGTTACGTATAACACTATCCTATTGATTCCAATACACAAATTAAAACATATAGGTAAACAACATTGACCTGCCCGTTTGACATTTAATTTAAATATTTACCGTGGATCAGTTCATGTGTAGGAACTTGGGTGTCCATTTCGTCTACTACATAGTTAGTGATACTCACTTCATAGAGTACGTACGTCCACTGCGTTTTTATTAACTTGAATCCTAACACTACCCATGTATTAGGTGGACCCTCATGTATGAATATTCCCAGTAAAAGGTGGAGCGGACAGGTCAATGTTGTTTACCTATACTAAAAGTATGTGTGTAGTTATTACTAACAAGAAAAACATCTTATATTTATATACTTTTTCAGTTTTCCAAAGGCGTTGCATTATGGGCACAACTTGGAAAACAAATGCGCTTTAGCTCTCAAGCGCCAAAGGTTTGTTTTTATTGTTGATTCAAATTTAGGGCTCTTAATAAACAAATAAAACAAAATAAATAATAAAAAAATAAATTTGAACGAGAGGCAAATAAATCAAATTAATAAAATCGTTAACCTTACCAGTATAGTCTGTGAAAACAGAAAAATACGCCCATTTTACATGAACAAGATGGGCCCTGATCGACTATCGGTTGACCAACTTATACTTAAGTTTGGTACGTCTTAATTTACCTTGATTGCTCAGTAGTAGATATTGATAAAATAATGCAATTCTTCCACAAAAACCGTTGATATTGAACACTATCTACCTGTTACGATCGTAACAATAAAATCTTTTTATTGTGGATTATGTGACAATTAAATAAACTTTCCCTACTTAGTATATAACATTTATTATCAGAACCATCGGATCTCAATAAGCCACTCGGACTAAGCAAGTCTCGTTCGGGATAAGCAAAATGGAACCCTTGTAATTATTGGAAGTTTAATTGTATTTCATGTGTTCACAGTTCGTTAAAACATGCCGCCCTTTTTTACAGGCAACAACAAAACTGTTTATACATGGCGACGAAGTGGAATCCAAATCAGACGAATGGACGGTACTACGGAGCCCGGTAAGTTTTTTATTGTTCCTTTTAAACCCAAATGAATAAGAAACCTGCGGCTCTTATTTCATGTCCGCTGTGAGTGTTGGCCCTTTATACTTTTATTACTCGATCCAGCAATTCTTGAGTTGTTAGACGATAGCAGTCTTGAGTGCTTTCGATCAATTATGCAAGTTTTGAAATTTCGAATAGCGAGCATGCGCTGTCGAATTTTCGGGGCGGTACGGTCTATTTTAAAAACAACAGCATGTTTTTCTCTTCCAGTGTAAAAAAATCAATAAAAGAAGATTTTCGTACAATAACCCAAATTTTGTTCATGTTGATAAAAACCGCCATGTTTGTTATTCCTGTTTTTAATGGGACACCTGAAGTTGGTTACTTTTTCAACATTCAACATTCAATGTTGAAAAAGTAACTAACTTCAGATTATATTTACTTTTTCAACATTGAATGTTGAATATTGAAAAAGTAACTAACTTCAGATACGGTTTTTAATGAACCATTTCTATAAATCATGGCGCCGTCTGTTTACTTTCTGAGGGTTTTTACAAATGTCAATTTACAAGAGGCACCTTGTGTTATATAGCAATATATAGAGGGAGCAACCTTATATCGACAAGTGGTGCCAGCGTAACACATGACAGCAATGGACTCATTTTCAATTCGGCAGCAAAAGGCGATTAGGAGACGCAGTAAATTGCTGTGTCTATGAATTAACACGGTTTAATAAAAAATGAAATTTTAATCTACATCAGTTGATGTTTCTTATCTCATGTTTTAATATTTTGAGTTGCAGTTGACTTATGTTGAATGTTGTTGTTATTTAAGTGATAGCTATTGTTTAAATGACTTATGAATATTACCAAACTTGGGATTTACACAAGGCAAGATACAATGTATAATGTTTGTGATTTTTTTTAACTCTTGGTCATTTTGAGCTACAAAATATTTTGCTTCCTTGTGTAATACGTCACTATCATGTTTTATAAAAGAAATAAATCCTTAATTTGCATTGTAGTCGGTAAAATGCTCATTAGATCTTTTTGTGTTTTACATGCCCGACTCTAAATAAAACGTTATGTATTTGCATATTTTTGTATATTGGTCTTCATCCGTTCGTTTGTCGTTTTTTTGTTAAACTTTTTTTGTCTGAGCAACAAGGCAGTTCCTTATATTGTAAAAATCCGAGATGACCGTGACACATCTTTTAATCTTTTAAATATTTCAATTTGGTGAGAGGGCAAGTTGATTAAATATAAAATTACAAGTATCAGCAATTACATTGTAATAATATATATTATATGAAATTTTATTTTCAAGGAAAATAACAAGGTTATATCACATGTACCGAAATGTTTAGATACAGAGCTTGACCGGGCTATGTCATCTGCCAGTGAAACAGCATCGGTACTGTCACGTGTCCCTGTTACAAGCAGACAAATGATGGTTCTCGGATTATATGAAGTGATGAGACAATATAGAGTAAGTTGTAAAACATTTTTATCATAATTATATATCAAAGACACACATACTAATCCAAGTCCGTATCGCAATCCAGAAGCAGAGTAAAAACTTTGAAACTGACAAGTTAGGTTAAACACGTGAACTTCCACAAAGGAAGTCAGACTGGATGCTCCGAAAGGATAATCAGCACCCCCTGTTTTGATAGCTACACCACGTGTGTGATCAAAATTGAGTGAAAGGGACATGGAACTATGGGACGTTAAATTATTCTAGGGCAATTATGAGAGAGAGAGAGAGAGAGAGAGAGAGAGAGAGAGAGAGAGAGATTAAACTTATCAATTAAACTGTGTTGACGACCAGGAAACTTTAGTCATTTGAATTTGGATATTAAAAGAAAAACAACTAAAGCATGTATTTGGCAAAAGTCAACGCAACGAAGATCAAACTTTTCAATTATACTGTAATGACGACCATAAAATTTTAGTCATTTGAATTTGGATATTAAAATAAAAACAACTAAAACATGTATTTGGCAACAACCAACACAACCAAGATCAAGAAATAATATACGTTACTATTTACACTATTTAATATTTTATATATTCCAGAAAGATTTTATACATTCTATAGTGTCTGAAGCAGGGAAAACTGTCAATGAAGCAGCTATGGAATTCGAAATCACAATGAGTAAATACATTTTATAATGTCGCGTAAAACCTAAAACCAGTTAAATGTCAACTTGTTATTGCTTTAATAGATTTCAAAATGTTCGGTTTTTAAAACATAGATAGTGGATACTTCTGCTTATATACGCGATTTTAAGTTTTTTTTGCACACACAGAATCGAGAGATACGTACTTAACAGTTCAATACTTATTGAGTCGGCAAATAAAACCTCAAGTATAATAATTGAGCCGTGTTATAGAAATCAATCTGTTTTTGCTTATCAAAAACAAACATCCCAATCCATGTCCGAATGTTGTATACAATTTGTTTTAATGCTATTGTCGATTTTTTATTGAAGCTATATTTTATTTTTCAGAAGTTATACAACACTATTTCTCTGCGTCGTTGTCTGTTGGAGATGCCCTCATTGATTTAAGAAATGGAACAGATGCATATAGTTCTATTGAAAGTCTGGGTGTCACGGCTTCAATTACCCCATTCAACTATCCTTTACTAATTCCAGTGACTGTAAGCTTTTTTTTAAAACTTTATTTGAGTTTTTATCTTATATATAGAAAATTTGCCACCACTAAGACAAATACCATGAATTTACGTTTATAAGTAACAAAGAAATCTGTACCATGATGGTTGGTTGGTTGGTTGAATGTTGCTTAACGTCGCATCAGCTACTTTTCAGCTATTTGCGACGAGAACTATTCTATTCATTTATTTTTATAAGTTCGTGTATGCATGTAAAGTGCGAGACGATTATGTTGTATGGTCCGCCTTGTACTAGCGCGCGCTCAGGGCTACTTTAACGTGCTAGCTCACATAATCAGTACGCCAAAGACGAGCGTACCACTCCTACAGTCCATTGTATTGATACCAGGTGAACCAGTAAAGGCCAACGGCAAGGGAAATTCACTTTCCCACATGTGGTCTGAGCGGGACTCGAATTCACAGCGGTGAGAGACCCTGGATTTGTAGACTGGCATCTTATCCATCAAGCCACCGCGGCCGCCCCCATACCATGGTGGAATATTATTTATGGTTAAATTAGTTATGTAACGAATAATTGCATACAGAGCAGGGTACGTTGTAAGTTCTGTAGTAAAAACACAAATGTAGGTATAATATCATATATATAGATTATACCCAGGAAGTTCCTTGTATACAAGAATGCCTACCCTTATCATTTTTAGTGTTCATGCAACCATGAGGTATTTAATTACAGGCGATTATTCCTGCCCTGGTAGCAGGAAATACCATGATTACAAAACCGTCAGAAAAATCTCCTGGAGCAACACTACTACTCGCAAAGCTAGTAAAACTGGTTGGATTTCCAGATGGTTCACTCAATGTGGTATATGGTCGCAATGGTAAATTGTTTTCTTTTCTCTGTTCTTTTTTAAAAAGTTTTTTTTATAAAATAAAGTCTGCTTATATTGACGAAATAGCTCCGATTAAATAAAAAATGGTAACATATTTAGTCAACATAGCAATGGTATATGGTTCTGTTTAAACCCGCTTCAGAACCTTTTTGATTTATAAGAATCTTTATATTTATAACAAGTCTTATCCGATAGGCTAAATTTGAAAGAGATGCTTACCTTCCGAGGCACCGGGTCTCACTTACCTGGTCGAATTTCACGTGTTAAACTTAAATTGCCAGTTTCAAAGTTTTTACTTTGCTTTGAGATTCTGATTTAGACATAAATTCGTATGCTTTTGTTATTTGATGGACAAAACATTGCAATAATAAAACCAATCTGAGAGCTAAAGGTTGATTGAAGACGTCCCTCCATCTAATCAGTTACCTCTCTGTTTACATAAATATGTTGATGTTCTGTAATATGGAACAAAATGGTTTATAGCCTTGTCAATTAAAATTGTAAGCCAAAATATGTACTTATCAACTAAAACGTATCGAATAGTTTTGTGTGATAAACTACCACCCAGACAGAAAGGCCTACAAAACCGTTAAAACAACCTTGTAGTGGGCGAGTGGAATGGACTATCATTGAAGCATTTCCTTGACCCTTAGCAAAACTAGCAAAACTAGCCACACGCTGACAGCAATTCAACACTCACGGTTATTTTTGTTTCAGCCACTGCTTTCCTTTGTGAACACCCGTCTGTGAAAGCTATAATGTTTATAGGATCAACAAAAGTTGTAAGTAAAAATATAAAAAATTGAAATCAGAATGATAATCACTTACAACATTGGATTTATATAACAGTTAACGCTTTAAATTAGTTTTTCGTCTTTCCTTTGCCTGTATCAAAAACGTACATAATTTTGTTATCACAATACATCACCTTATATTAAACCTACATTTAAAGGAAAGGACTGAGATGTATTACCATTATACCGTACACATGATTTAGTGTTACTATATAAGTATTGGATAACTGATATATATTTTCCTAACTTACATTACTTGTACCATAAACAATTATATTGGAAACTCAAAAACCTCTTTGTAACCTCTAAAGGCTAAAAAAAGACGCTTTATTCTTACAAGTGATTTAGTAATTATACAATTTGAAGCAAAACAATTGCATCCCGTGTACCAAAACCCATTTAAAAACCATATTGGATATATGATATTATATTTTCGGACTTATTAAGATTTAATTACCTAGTATTCAACAGTGAGTTAAACATCTTACACAAATTACTTAACTAACAACTCAAAATCAATATCCGAATCACAATCTAGAAGCAAAGTAAAAACTTTTGAACTTACAAGGTAGGTTAGACACGTGAAATTCCACAAGGGAATTGAGGCTGGGTGCTGCGTAAGGGTAATTATTTATATCGTTAACCTCAGCCTTATGTCATCATCATCAGCCTTGCGATAATACCATTTGTCAATGATTGGGGAACACAACCAGTGTTCAAACTTATAATAAAGTTTCTAACTAGGAGTAGAGAAAAAGTATTACAAAAATATATAAAATACACATTGATAACATTGTCTATACACCTCTTCCGTTTGCCTTGCCAAAGTACTCGTGCCACTCGGAGTTTCTTTAGTTGTATATATACTAAAAGGTTCTACTTGACTGAACAGAAATTAGTGCAACAGATGTTTAAGTCCTTCTTGACACAAAGGCTACACTCATTCATACTACTGGCAAGTTTGGCGCAATAGAAATTCTATTTTTCACAACTTGAAAACGTGACTTGCCCTTGTGTCTTATAATCATAAATAAAGTACAATAATGCAACAAGTTCGAAGTAGCAAGCAAATAGATAAATTTTCTGATGTATTTTATATGCATTATCTACATATCATCTGCCGAACAGTTGGCGGTTTTCGCCAAGCACTTCAGTTTCCTTACTAGAGCATACCGGCTCGATACAAAAAATCTTGAATGAGGAATTAAAATACTTCACTCCACTCTTCCTATATTACCATTTGTTGGTTTAACATAATATGTACACAAATGTTTATGATGAATGTTTGGCCGTTTTACATATTGATTTTTAGCATTAATTTTTCAGGGAAAATACGTCTATTCAAAAGCTGCAGAAAACTTAAAAAGAGTACAATGCGCCAATGTAAGTACGCCAAACATATCCTTGAACATTATAGTCCGTATCATAGGATTAGTGGATAATGAGTATCAATTTGGCATATTTTTTTAATTTTTCGATGAAAGTTCACACTTAAAAACAAACATACTTATCCATGTCCAAATAACAATGCAGAAGCAAAGAGAAAACTTTAAAACTAACAAGTTAGGTTAGACACGTGAACTTTTACTAAGGAAGTGAGGTCGGGTGCTCCGGAATAGTAAACATATCCTGTTTAGCTAGTCACACCCGCCACGTGTGTAATCAAACTTGAGAGTGAAAGGAACATGGGATTTTGGTACGACAAATATAATAAGGACAATCTTGGACACAGAGACATTATACTAATCAACAATCCTTTGATGGCAGTCATAAAACTTTTTGAGGGCCCTTATAAGCCTAGGTGTGCAATATCCCAGGATCAACAACTGAACATGTACTGTACATGCATTAATTATAGAGAAATAGAAGTACTTAATTATGAAAGTGAAAAACATGAAAAATTGGATATAATTTTTATACAGCATCTTTTGGGTATTATTTAAATTTAATATGGACTCGAATAAATATTTTTCTAGGATATGAGCAATTTATTGAAACAAATGCAAAAATGTGCAAATATTACTCATTTTCTAGGTAAAATCGATGGTTACGTTGCCATGGTAACTGATATTTAGATTTTATGCACCTATAAGTGAAGTATGGTATATAGGGATACTAAATATATATGGGTTGGTATTTACAACTTTTAGTCTAAGTGCCCGAAAAATTGCTTTGAAAATCAGGTACTGGTTTTGTAAAAAGCCACAAAAAATAGCGGGGGTTAAGGGGTTAAATGCTAACAATGATATGGGATGGCTAGCACATTTACCGTACAATAAATCGGTTAAATCATCAAAACAAAGATGTGATAATATGTGATTAATTAAAATGTCATTAATTTCAGGGAGCGAAAAACCACACAGTTATCATGCAAGATGCTGATAAAAGAAGTTGCTTTAAAAAGGTAAACAGTATTAAAGTACCCCTGACTGATAAAGCATACATAGGCAAAAAATGTGAAATGAATATTATTGTTAAAAATACATGTATATAAAAATAATTATACCCTTACAACGATGATCAAATATATATATTTATACTATTATATCGATATCAAGAACTTTTTCCTGTATTAAATGAATGAACACATGTTTTGAAAATTAATTCATATATTTCAATCTTGTTATGAATTTGTAAATATGAAACCAAGTTTTTTTTTGAAATGTGCGAAAAGTGTTTATAAACCACTTGTGTGCAATGATTCCACCTTCCAATAATACTATAACTACACTACTCCACTGAACATTTACCAATATGTCATTTCAAAATACTTGTAGTTTAATATGCGTTAGGAAAATAGTCATATAACCACATCACCTCACCATTGTATGTATAATCAAGTACCCATCAGTAGTCCAAATATGTTTTTGTCGTTTCATTGCCTTTCTTGTTTATCCGTTTTATCATTCACTTGACATATGGGTTCATGTTCTTGGTTGTTGTTGCCAAGTGGTGCATCGTTCAATTCCCTTTCATTTTAAGCAACAATATTTCACTTCTTTCACAGGCGTAATTATAAATCTTACGCATTGTATTATTCGATAATATATATATTTCGTATAATTGATATTAAAGTTCTGGTATCTGGATTAATTTGTAAAACTTAACCAGATGACATTTCGTGTCTTGATATTTATATGTTTAGATTATGGAAGCAGCCTTTGCAGAAGGTGGACAGAGATGTTTGTCTACATCTGTCGTCATATTTGTTGGTAGTGCTAAGGAGTGGATATCAGAATTTGTAGACGAAGTTAAGACGCTTTCCAAAAATATGGGTAGGACTTAACATTATTTTGTAAAGTCTCAACAAAAATGTAAAATGAAACAATAACATACAAGTCCAAGTCTCAACCACAATCTCAAAAGCAAAGGAGAATACTGGCAAATTAGATTAAACATGCGAACATTCTCCAGGAACGAGAAACCGGGTACCTCCTGGCTACCTAGCTACTAGGTAGCCAGGAGGTACCCGGTTTCTCAAATATTTACTGGTGTCTCTGTATACAAAATTATCCTTGCTATATTTGACGTTCTATGTTCTTTTCATTCTTTAATTTTAAATTTTCTACATGTTGGGTTAAATTTAAAATTAAAGAATGAAAAGAACATAGAACGTCAAATATAGCAAGGATAATTTTGTATACAGAGACACCAGTAAATATTTGGTAAAAGTAAAACCCTATGGAGTATGCAGACTATACAGTATTGAAAATTTTGTAATTACATTTACCACTCTGGTTGTGTTAGCATGTATTACGACATTAGATATACTCGCTTATAAATGTAACTTAAAAAAATGGGAAAGGCGTGAGCACGAATGCAAGATAAAATCTAAAAGTTCCATCTTTGAATTGTTTCCAGGGAAAATTGAATTAAAACAATTTCATGGGATCCAATACTTGTAATTTATTGTTTGTTGGTGTAATTACATATGTTATTGTAACCACTGCACACAAACATTTGGATGTACACTCAAATGATCATGAACTAATATTTTAGTAAGTGTCTGTCTTTCCAAAAATATGGGTAGGACTTAACATTATTTTGTAAAGTCTCAACAAAAATGTAAAATGAAACTTTGAAGATACATGTACTTAACTCGTAGTTTATAGCTAGTTCTATAATTTTATATTTCATTTTTGTATATATTCGTTTATGTCAAACACAGTATTTTATATTTCTCTATATCATTCCACATGCTTTTAATTTTTTAACTCTAGGTATCATTTCGTTATTTTTCGCTCTTTTAATGTAGCCTCTAGCACAAATGAACGCAAGATAACAGCTTTGATATCGAATGATGCTAAAACTACCATTGGAAACATAATTACATCAGCTGAGGAAGAAGGAGCAACTGCATTGTTAGATGGGAGAAATATAGTTGTGAAAGGATTTGAAAATGGAAATTTTATTGGTCCTACAATTTTATCTAATGTTCAGGTAAGGTTTGACTCTACAATTTTGACTGATGTTCAAGTAAGGTTGGGGTCTACAATTTTATCTAATGTTTAGGTAAGGTTTGGCTCTACAATTCGGTTTGACTGTATGTATAAGCTATACGATATAGAGTGGAAATGAATGAAGAAGAGTTCTATTCATTTAAAATAAGGTCGCTTGATTAGGGAACTCTGCTTGAAAGGGATTTCATATAGAGTGGGTTAAATCTGTTCAGTCATCGGCCCCTTAGACCAAGCGTCCCGTGGTTCCACTTACGTAAGCTGATTCAGAGAAGCAACCTTACCTAGATATAAAGCACACCCATATAATACACATTATAAGCAGTGATTCTTTGGTAATTGGTTGCTGAATATGGTTAAGTGACGTGTTTAGAGCCACAAGGGAGCCGCATAATACAATCATACAGTATAAGACTAGATGTTATATCTTCGTGAATTCAGCAATTTATATTTTCGGATCAAACAATGGACAAAGCCTGCACATATTTGATCAGTATTTAACTTTTACATGTCATTAGATCATTAAGATCAATGATATATGATAAATGTAACTATGCCAACTAATGGTTTAAAGTGTTGCGAGATCATTTAGTTGAAGATAAGATTGTATCGATATCCTTTCATATTGTCGTAGTCTGGGACAAACATAATTATCCATGTTTAAACCACAATCCCAAAGCGAGTTATACTATTTGAAGTTGGCAAATTTGGTTAAGCGCGAAAACTTCCACCGGGTGCTCCGGAAGGATAAGTTAGGGTAAAACAATAGCGGTAAAATTTTAAATCGTTAAATTCCAGATAGACAAGATCATTGTTTGATGACTTAATGTCGTGTATTTTACAGACTAGCATGCAGTGTTATCAGGAAGAGATTTTCGGACCAGTTTTATGCGTCTTTGCCCTGGACAGTCTTGATGAAGCCATTAAAATGATTAATAGTAATCAATATGGAAATTGTGCTGTTATTCATACAACATCGGGGTTAAACGCAAAACAATTCTCATCTCAAGTAGATGTCGGTCAGGTATGGGAAATCAAAAATATAAAAATGGAGTATTTCATTTGATATTCATCATCACACCCCACACACTTCATATAATTCTGTCTTTTTCTCTCTCTCTTTCTCTCACTCTCTGTCCAAAATGTTATCAGAGTCTGCATACGTTATTTCATATTTCAAACAGTAATTGACTTTATAAGTTTAGTTAAACAATGACCAATTATACTGAAATAAAACAAACTACCGCCAAAAAAGAAAAATATTAAACGCTGGAATAAAATCAGTTTAGAAATGAAAAACCATATTAGCTAGAGATTAAACAATAAAGTCTTAATTAGTATATTGTTTAAGTTAACTATCGTGTATTAAGTCATTAAAGTAAAAAATCTACCTTTATCTCTATTTCAGGTTGGTGTTAATGTCGGTATAACAATGCCATATCCTGTATTTCCATACACAGGAACCAAACAGTCTTTTTACGGAAGTTTGTACACCTATGCTAAAGACGTACGTATATTACATAAATATCATTGAGGAAGGTTATTTTGAGCATCAGGAAATCATTAACGGACCTTTAAGTCACAAAGAAAGAGACCAGTCGTTGTGTACTAATGTCAGGAAGTCAGATGGGAGACTAAAAGTTTTAGCTTCCGTCCCCTTTCTCGTAATTTCGCCCTCAAAATGTATATTATCGATTCAATATAAAAAAACCTTATCACATCAATGAGGGAAAACTCGACCTGATTAATTTGATATCATAGTAGGATTTGACGTACAAGCATTTAGGACTTGAACATTATTGTACACAAATAGCCTTTATGCATTTTTGAATGCTTACACATTGGACTAAGGTACCATTCCATTTCCACGAATAGTTAATCGACGACATAAATAATTAAAAATGACAATAAGACAAATGTGTTCATACCCAGTTAACAAATTTAAGCCCTGTGTATGAATTCTCTGAACGTTTTATAAATATTATTATTCACTATTATTCATATATAAATTATCTGACATGAAGAGCCGCCATTTGTATGGTTTGGTTCGTTCGTTAGTTTTAAAGTTCATAAAGGTTGAAGTGGAATAACAGCATTCGTTTGTATCCTATCAAGACATTTTATTCAACGAAATTGCATTGACAGTTTTCTGTAACAAGTGGCTCTATACAAGCGTTGTGAGGTTATTTGAAGCACATAAATACAAACCATAGAAGAAACATACTCTATGTAGACCTAATTTATACCCAAATTATCATACTGTGGCAGAAAAGCAATTGGATTCTGGTTTTTATTTTGTACTTTCAAAGCAAATTATTAACACATATTGCTAGATTTTTTCTGAAAATGTTACATATATTTTGTTGTTCTTACAGGGTATATATTTCAACTCAAAGGTAAAAACTCATCTGCAGAATTGGAAGGACGAATCGAGAAATTTAAAATTAAATATGTTTATGGATAATTGATGACGACATTTAGTTATTATATTCTTTGTAAAAATGAGTTTTTTATATATATATTTTACATGCTATAATCATACAACAAAAAGAGCATAGTATACAAATACTAACAGAAAGACAAATACAGAGTTACATATTTTATATATAAAGGGAGGTAATTCACATATTTTGGGTGTTTATCAGGTTATATTAATTTTACATATGTATATGGTAGAAATAATGCCTTCTACATATCTAATGGTAGTCTTAAATATTTATTATGTAAAAAATAAAATTAAATACACAAATGGTTATTTGCTTATTTCCTTTTAATGAAATCCTAAAGAATTTTAAAGGTCATTTGGGGAGGGAGGAGAACAGTTATATCTTAAAATAAATTCATCCAGTGCTTCCAATATTTATAGTATTCTTGTCATTTACAGTTCTTAAACATAATATATTTTTCAATGAAAAAATATTCTTGCAAGTAGTTTTGTAAACTAAGTATGTGAACCTCTGATTTTTTCAATTTCATTTTAAAAATATAGTACTTAGTATGTAAAATTATGAAGTTAAGAACTTTATTTGTTTTCAATGACATGGTTTTTCTAAACAGGATTGATAAAAGATCAAGGTTTAGGTCAATTTGTTATATATTTAGTATCCAGGTTTGTAAATCATTCCATAGAGTCTGTACCTTTGGGCAATAATAGAACATATGCTCTATAGATTCCTCTATATTCTAACATTGATTACAGGTTTATCAGAAAAAATAGTTTAATATGTTAAATAGGAATTTGTTACAATCATTCTATGTAGAATCTTGAACTGAAACCACTGAATTGTAGTATTTTGTGTAATAAATAATTCTAATGCCATTATTAAAGTAATGCTGATAGAAAATAGTGTGTTTATCAATCATAATATCTCTATTATACCAGATTTGAGCATTTAGAATATCACTACCACTAAGAGGGGTAGTTTTATGAGTAAAAAATTTCCAGCTATTGAACACATCTAACCAAAATTAATTATTCAAATTATCTGTAAGTTCTGAGATATATTCTGGACCTAATTTGAAGATGTTATCTAGTTAACCATTACAAATAGTTTCTAATAATCTGTACCATTTTGTGTTTGTATATAAAAATCTTCTGATCCATGACACTTTTAGAGATTTCAAAAATAAATCTAAATTAATCATTTTTACACCCCCTTCTTCACAGTTTTGTATCATTACATTTCTCTTTATTCTATTTACCTTTGACTGCCATATAAACTGAAACAATGTTGAGTTTAAATCATCTACAAAATTAGAGGAAGGGTTTGGCAGACATAAAAGTAAGAATGTTAATTAAGATAAAATGAGGGATTTAAGGATTGTGATTCTTCCTAGAACTGTGAGATTTCTTCTATTCCAAGATTTGATCAGTTTGTTTATTTCTAAAAGCTTATCATAATTCAGTGATTCAATTTCACTTATGGTTACAGAAAAAATAATTCCAAGCAATGTGAATTCTTGTGAACCCCAATTTAATTTCCCTTTTGAATGGTGGAAAACTTCCTTTGAAAAATTTTTGCTACCTATCCAGATAACTTGTGTTTTTGAAAAGTTAATTTTCAAGCCTGAAATTTTGGCATAATAATCAAGAACATATAGTAAAGAGTAAAGAAATTTGGCAGAACCATCTAAAAGAAGAGAAGTATCGTCAGTATATTGCGATATTTTGTAAATTTCTTTGTCAATACAAATACCTTTTATATCTTTGTTATTTCTAATATAGATACCTAATATTTCTGCACATAGAAGAAAAATGTATGGACTCAATGGGTCACCTTGTCTACACTCCCTGCCTATTGCAAATAAGTTGGATAAAAAACCACTTTGATATATTATTGTAGAAGGTATTTACCCAGTGTTTTATAGAGTGACCAAAATTAAAGAAATCTAATACTTGTGAAATAAAATTCTATGATATAGAATCAAAAGCTTTCTCAAAATCTATTAGAAGTAACATACCAGGTATATTTTTATCTTCAACATATTTCATGATATCGTATATTAAACGTACATTTTCTCCAACTCCAATGTATCTACCTTTTATAAAACCTGTTTGATCTGGGTGGATCAATTTGTTTAACACTGTTTTCATTCTTTCTGCGATACAATCAGATGCAATTTTATAAGAAGTGTTCAAAAGACTAATAGTAATAGGGCGCCAGTTTTTGAAATATTGCTTGGGCTTGTCTCCCTTAGGTATAAAATTTATCATCCCTCTCTTTTGTGTAATTGAGAGTTCCCCATATGCATAGCCATAATTTAAAGAACGTATTACAAAGTGCCCCAAATCTATCCAAAAAACTTATAAAATTCAGTGGTGTTGCCATCTGTGGCAGGACTTTTGTTATTTTTCATTTTCTTAAGATATGATAATGTTTCTTGATATGTAAGTTCTCCATTTAGACTATTTGACTGTTTTTCACTTAATTTTGGAATATTTTAGTTTTTAAGTCTTCAGACCAATTTTCACTGATATTTTCTGAATGGCTAGAGTACAAGTTACTATAGAATTTTTCTACTTCTGATAATATTTCAGCTTGATAAGTAATAAAATTTCCATCTCTTCTGTCAATTTTGGGTATTATTTTATTTATAAAATTTCTATTTTCAAGGTTACAAAAATATTGAGATGGTTTCTCTCCTTCATCAATCCATTTAGCTTTTGAACGTAGGACATTTCCTCTCATTTTTTCTTCTCTAATTTTTATAAGTTCAGTTGTTTTAGATTGTAGTATGTCTTGATTTGGTAGGGCATTATTATTTTCTAAGGAGTCTATTTCTTTCACTAGCTTATCAATAGTTTTATTTCTACTTTTCTTAATAAAAGACGAATATGAGATAGTTTTACCTCTTATCTCCATGAGCAAGGTTTCAAAGAAAAGTTGATCATTAATTGTAAATTTTATTTCTGAGTTAGGAATTTTGTCAATATTTTCTAGATTATTATACCTCACATATATTATCACATGGCTGTGAGAGGTTGTCACACGCTGACAGTGATTCTATGGGAAATATCTCATTTATTACATGTTATGTGATAGGAAAACATCCAATGAAAAGTGTTTTAATATATGTGAGGCATAATAATCTGCATTATATCATAGGTACTGTAAGTCTAATCACCTCCTGCAGATTAAATCTTTTTCTAGTTGATAATATTCTCAGTGGTACTGCAATTAGGTAGTGTCAATATGGTTACAGTAATTAGAGTTTATAATGAATTTGATAATACAATAACCAGATGATTCTCAAATACACTTTCAATAGTTGTCATGTAGTAATAATGTAAACTGATCCCAACTGAGTTCAAACGTGATGACTTCAATTTTTCTATTATCAACTTTCCTTTTCTATGCAACAATATATCTACTTCTCCTGCTTACGATTTTTTGTTTTACAATTAATACGCTATGGTAGAGCTTGTTTCCACTACGGGAGCGTTATAGAACGAATCAAGTTTATTACCGAAGCTACGTTTGAGACAGTTGCTTCGGTAAAAAACACACCAAAAATATAACTATACACTGGTAAATTCATGGTATGTTTATAAATTCATGGTATGTTTATTATACAGTGTAAAAATTAAGTATAAAAGTATAAAACGATTCCAAAATGAATTAGAAATTAACAAAGTCAAGATGAATACATTGATGATATACATATATTGGAATCGCATTAGATGTTAGTTTCCTCGAGTTTCTTCCATATCTGTGCCGAGCATTGATGCAAGATGAAGAAAAGAAAGATTAGATGAAATGGAATGCTTGGCTTTCTAATTATTTAAAACTTGACAAATTGTTTGTCATTGGTTGGCCCACTGCATGAGACCGTTGTTGTGTAGCTATGGTGTTTATGATGGTTTCATTAGAGATCCAGTACAATGTACATCCAGTTAATTATGGCTAATGTGTCCATTGAGTTGAACATCTACAAGTTAGTCAACAGACCGTCATACACTGGATACACGCATTTATATTGAAAACTAGAAAAATAGTTTTATGACCGTCGTCACAGTACTAGTATTGTTGATAAGTATGATTTCTCTGTGTCCAGGATTGCCCTAAATATATTTGACGTCGTGACATACTTCCATGTTCCTTTCACTTTCAAGTTTAATTATACACGTGGCGGTTGTAGCTAGCTTAACAATATATGCTTACCCTTCCGAAGCACCCGGCCTCACTACCCTGATGGAAGTTCACTTCATTTGTGAATTTTAAAAGTTTTTACTTTGCTTCTGGATTGTGATTCGGGCATGGATAAGTATGTTTGTTTTTGATTTTAAGATCGAGTTAAAAGATTGAAAGACAAGGAAAAAAGAGTGGAGGAGTGAAAACGACGAATATGTACCAGCAGTATGGATTGTAACTTACGAAGGTAGTCATAGATAAGCTGCATTGGATGACATATGTATACTTGTATGTTATCCATTATGGATGTTCTTGGAGAGAAAGATAGGAAGAATTAACTATACAAGACCCTGTAGTTATTTTGTTACACCCACTCGAATGTCCGACCGTATTAAGAATTTTAAGAATTGAATTTATTACAGAAATTATTCTTCGTTTAACTTTTTCGCCAAAAGCAGTGCAGAAACAGTTTAAGAATTATTGTGTGCCATCGACGTTTTATATTGTATGTGAGTCACGTCTCGTGTTTGATGTTTTCGTTCGAAGAAGGTAAAATATCATATGTATCAGGTCCCACAAAACGTTTTATGGACGTCATCACAACATTTGTTATAAATAGGATTTTCTCTGTGTCCAGGATTGCCCTGAATATATTTGTCATCCCATAGTTCAATGTTCCTATCACTCTCAACTTTAATTACACGCATGTCGATTGTATCTAGCTAACAGGAGCTCCTTCCGGGGCAATAGGCCTCACTTCCCTGTTAAAGGTTACGTGCATAATCTAATATTTTCAATTTTATAAAGGGTTTTACTTTGTTTTGAGATTGTGATTTGGGCATTGATTGGTATGTATGTTCTTAATTGATATGTATAAATACTTATTATATTTTTCCGGCGATGACAAAGGGTGGTAGGTATTATCATCTAAATCATTATAATTTTGCAAAACGTTCCGTGACACTTAATACGAACGAATTTCAAAGGTCAAAGTTTGATATTGAACTTCCTAGGTCTACCGCAATGGTCAAGGTTTTTCAGCTAGAAATGTATGGTCAACTAAAATTCAAGAGGCGGCGTTCTGACTCGGTGAGCTAGCACCCAAAAGTCGCCCTGAGTGCGCGCTGGTACAACGCAGACCATACAACACATTCGCACTTCACATGCATAAACGAACTTGTTCATAGATTAATTCAAAATGATTAATAAATAGTTTTTGTCGCGAATAGCTGAAACATTGCTGATGCGACGTTAAGCAACATTCAACCAACCAACTTAAAATTCACTGCCTAAACATTCTATTACTTATACAATATTAATGTACAGTGAATGGAACAGTAAGGAAGAATTTTTACTTTGCTTCAATTGTCTTGTAATCATGACATCAATTATATGACAATCACTGCTATTTGGAAATACAAAACTACATTTTATAATTGTGTCACGATATTTACCCCATATTTGTTTGCTGCCGATACATCTTATTGTAGTAAGAGAATTGTTAACCAAATTAAGAAACATTAACATTACAATTTTAATTACTTTTCATTTTAAATGTGCATATTCATAGGCAGCTTGTTGCAAGAGACCTTGGTGGGGTATTTGGATAACTCTATTACTGCATACTACCGAGGATTTTGCTCAGTTGGTCGCCTAAAGATGAAATTGATCATCAATGGTCCATGGTGTGTATGTCTGTCCTTGCTTTTTGTTGTATCTTTGACTTGTATTGTATTCTTTTCTTGGTTTCGTTTGCTATTTGCCAAGTGCATGTTTGTCATTGACAATTTTTCATTAACTAGAATAATGACTGATTGATAGTCAAGAGTTTAGCCTCCTGTTATACTACATGTCACCTCTTCTTTTATATATTACATTTACAGTAAAATTTATTCTTGATATACATTTACAAAGTAACGTGTTTTCAAGTAATTTGCAATTCCATCTCTATTTAAAATTATCAGGTACTACAACGTGATTGATTGTTTGAATCGATGGGGCTTTACAGCCAGGTCAACAATATTTCAATAATATCGAGACATCACCAGCTATAGATGAAGTAGCAGGAATTTTTTTACCCTTGCAGTACACTCAAATCAATGTGCAGAGAGGAGTCTTTAACGTGCCTTGCTTGGGATGGGGCATCGCTTTTGAGGTCCCTGTGACTTTAATTTCTAAATTGTCGAGTGCTTGGCGAAAGAACACTATCTATTTTCAAGTTTAAGTCTGACCAATGTTGTGTAAGTAAAGTGTCTGTAAAGTACTAGTACACCCAATGTCAACGAAAAAGTTTTAATTTGAAATAAAAGTAGTGGTATATATTATACAGGTAAATAACAACACATTTAAGACACAATAACAATATTACTGCTATATGTAATTAATGCAAGATTAAAGTATTTCAGATAAAGCAGATTCCATTAATCCATTGTCTATTGTTCTGACAACAACAATTGACGTTTCGCCGACCACGCCCACAATGTTCCGACACCTGCCGCCATCACGGTACCAAAGCATCGTCAAGGCAACTAATGACGCCCTACTGTCACTAAACGGCACAATTTAGGCCGAGTTTTTATTCATTTTGCTTCTAATTCAAGCATTCCGGGCCTTTGTCGGAACATTGTAGGCGTGGCCGGCGATATGTCAATTAACAATGTCAATAATCAGTTAATAAAACGAACAAAAAATACAAACCATGGAATTTCTTTATACCTATTACTAGTCACTTAACACGAACTCGTCACAACACATTATTTGATCATAGCAATAGTTTTTAAATCTGTTGTCATTGATACAGGATTTAAACAAAAATCGGTGTTATATACAAAGCCATTGATGGTTAATGAATCAAAATTCTTTGTAATGTATGTGTTTTTAAAATTCTGTGTTTTGTTTGATCCCATTTTATACAAAGTGTTCAAGATGGTTATCCAAAGTGTTCAAGATGGTTATCCAAAGTGTCTAAGATGAAAAACATACATAGGTCTGTTTGTCTAAACTCTTTACAATTAATCACAACATTAACATAATTCTTTTTTTCAACAGAGGTTGAAAATAATTAATAGATTTGAAACACTGTCATTTAAATCGGTATGACAAAGAAACAATGTGTTTCTAATAATCTTCTATTGTCATAAAACCGTTAAAAATGATTTCTACGATCCTTTCATGATAACACGGATCCTAAAAATGGCGATATAATACACTGTCTTTACAACGTCAGTTAGTTTCCAAATTTTATCCATGGTAACATCGGTCCACGATTACGGTTTTTAAAAGTATTTCATGGTAACACTGTCATCGTCATTCACAAATGGCGAAACAAATTAAAGCTGTTTCTAAAATTCCACCATGGTAATGCCGTAATTTAAAAATGGCAATAGAATACATTGTCTTTACAACGTCAGTTCGTTTCTAAATTTTATCCATGGTATTGGTGACATCGGTCCACGATTATGGTTTCTAAAAGTATTTTATGGTATAACCGTCATTTTTATTCACAAATGGCGATACAAGGCTGTTTTTTTAAAATTCTGCCATGGTAACACCGTCATGTCATTCACAGATGGCGACACAAAACTGTTTCTAAAATTCCTCCATGGTAACACCGTCATTTAAAAATGGCGATACAAAGCGATTTCTTTTTGAAATATAGTTTTGTTTTCGTTTTTTATTACAGTGACAAAGTATTATCAGCATTTGATAACGGACTTCAGTCAATCGTAGAGCATACAAGTAAGGGTTAATGAGACTTGTCAGCAAGACACAGCAAATGGCACCCAAATAAATGTTATAAATCTTGTCACTGTGAATATCAGCCGACACTTCAGGGTTAATCATTAGATACAATACTACCATATTAATGGGCGAATAAAGAGCAACAACTACTAATGGTATTGTTGAAATTCTCACGGTTGCTTTCAAGTAATTTTTAAATTCTGAGTTAGAATCCCCAACAATGGACACTTGTTTCCGTTTCTTAAGAACAACAAATATTATTGAAATGTAAAATGTAAACATTAATGTGACACTCACAGACGTTATAGAAAACAAAACTATATTAGCAATAGGCTCAATATTTATGGAACTGATACATTCGCCTGATTCTGATTCTTGAAACACATAAGTAAACACAGATACCACAGAAGCAAGGATCCAAGAACCTACACATAGGCATATACACTTAGCTTTTGTCATAAACTGTTGATATTGTAATGCGATAAAGACGCATAAAAATCTATCAAACGCAATCAAATCTACGGTAAATAAAGTGACGAAAGTAAGTGCTAGATATGCACTTTTCCGTATGTTACAGTAAACCATGCCTAATGATGTTGCGGAGACACTTTCTGACAGATCAGTCGGATCAATTATAAACACAATACCTAATGTCATATCTGTAAAGGCCATGTTTGTTACAATAATCCTCACTTGTATGGCCATTCGTTTACACTGTGAAAGACAAATGATGGCAAAAAGATTGCTCGAAGCGATAATTATTCCCAGAGATATTAAAGCTACCTTAGTAAACAGTTTGGCCCGGCTACTCATTTGGCCGAATTCGCCATCGGAATCATTTGCATTAGTTGAAGAAAGAAAATCTTCTGTTGTATTACCAGACATGTTGTCTTATCTTATTATTCTGGCTGCTGTTTGTCTTTCGGCTGATCTGCAATTGTCGTCTGTTAATAGGGTTTTTTCCAAAACAAAAACATTATATAAACTGTCTACTGTCTTTAAATACAAATTCCGATAGCCAATCAACGTTGAAAATTTGAATTTGCATGTCAAAAAGACATTGGGTTTACTGATTGGCAAAGTAACACCATTAACCAAATGTAATTTTCAAGTAGATACTTTGTCAAAATACCGCAAGATAAAACTGTTTTAGAAAAAAGTCTTTGACAAATAGTTTACGGTTGTTGATTATTTCATGACCGGAGATGGTTTAACAAAATACCAAAGTATAGTGGGAAGATAGTGTTGATAGTAACCATAGAAACTCTTTATATGGAGTTTCAAACATTTTCTATAGTAAATAAATACCAATGAGGAAAGTGATACAAGGATGAAGTATTATTGAAACATTGTCCTATTTTAATTTTTTGGATTTTTATAACTCTAGATAAAAACACAGGAATAATGTGCAACTTTAATGCATGCATCCATAAAACAACATGCAACAAAAATAGTAGTATGAAAGAGAACAAAATTTTAAAAGCTAACAAGACATAATTAGCTTTTTTAAAATTTATTGCTATTATTTAGAAAAATATAAAGTAACGTGTTTGCCATCTTGGAAAAATATTGTAACTGAAAATCATGTATTTTTCAAAAGGCAATGCAATAAAGTACACAACGCAATGCACATAAAGTAAAGATACCCTATCAACTATACAATAAAACATATTAAAACATACTGTAAATACTGATTCCAAATATCTGGAACCTTAGAACTGAAATACTTTCCCAATGGTGTATTTAAAGTACTTTTGTAGGTTACCGAATAATCCCACGTGTTTTAAAAACAATGGCCCATACAAACGCACGTCTAAGGACTTTTTTACCAACAAAATGAGCATATAGTACTATATCTAAAAATTATTGAGAATTTTGTATTATGAAACAAATTTTTAATTTGATTTTTTCATAACAATTGTATTTCCATTAATAAGGGGTGTTTAAATTAATGAGATATCAATTTTAGAAATATCTAGTAATTCATTCTGACAGGCGTCAGTGTCTTATAAAATATCTTAGAATCCAATTGCTATAGACCCAAAATTATATTGTTTATGTCTGTTTTACATAGATCAAATGTACTAGCAGCACATTAAAAGTCTTCGAGATTCTAAATCGTGTTTAAATTTTTTATTACAGCTCAATCATGCAATTGGTCCAAATACTTTCATTTTGGATCTCAATCCTCTAAAATAACCATCGTAGATGCCAATTTGGGTCATTACCCCCCTGAGTAATTAGACATTCAGGTGATTCTACACCCAAATTAACATTACATTTTAGTTTCACCAAGAGCCGATTTTTTTCTTAAACCTCTTCATTTCAGCAACGTCATTTTGGTAACCAAGTTCCTTTTCATCTTGAATTTTAATAATTTTCTCAATTTTCCGGGCATCCATGTATACAGTAATACTGAAATTAGTCAGGCGTTAAATTATGACATGAGATTCAGTTATTTCTTTATTATATACTTCAAAAATATGACTGGCCGAAACCACTACATTAGCTAACAAGCTATATAGCAGACGACCAAAAGTGCTTAAAGAAAGGGAAGTTACACTAGAAGGGGGTTTTACCGGAATAATTGCGAAAATCTGGAATAATCAGACCAAATCCGGAATAAACCAAATTGATCCGGAATAATCAGGCAAAATCCGGAATAAACCGGTAAAATCCGGAATAATCAGGCAAAATCCGGAATAATCAGGCAAAATCCGGAATAATTGGAATATTTTGTTACGGTAAGTTTTCCGTAATCTAAAAATTACGGTAAGTGTCTGATTATTCCGGAAAATGACCGATTATTACGGAAAAAGTCTAATTATTACGGAAAAAGTCTAATTATTCCGGCAAATGTCCAATTATTACGGGAAATTTTCTGAAAAATAATAATTTTAAATTTTTTTTTTACCGTAATAATTGGACATTTGCCGGAATAATTAAATGTTTACCGTAATAATCAGTCTTTTACCGTAATAATCAGACAAGTTACCGTAATAATCAGACACTTGCCGGAATTTTTAGAATCCGTAAAATTTACCGTAAAAATATTCTTATTATTCCGGATTTTGACCAATTATTTCGGATTTTGTCCGATTATTTCGGATTTGGTCCGATTTTTTCGGATTTGGTCTAAACATCCCGGAATTGATCTAAATATTCCGGATTTTTGCAAAGATTACGGAAAGTGTCTTACTATTCCGGAATTTCGCAATTATTCCGGTAAAACCCCCTTCTAGTGTTACCAACGTCGATGTATCTGGAGATAGTTTGTCATTTCCAATTAAAATGTCTAAAGCTATCTTTTATTACAGAAGGAAACATAAATGATCAATAACTCAATTACGAATTCACCAAAGAATACGAAAATATAAATATGTATGAAAGAAAAGTTCAAAAATGAAATAAGTTTTGAAGATCTCTGTTTTATCTCCGTGTAATTAGTGGGTATATAATGTATCATACGGACATCCATTTAATTACTTCCGTAAAGGATATCGATAAGTTAGCTCAACATTAATTAATGTATTATAAATAGGTAAACATAACATGTCATTCTAGATGATATCGCATGTATTAAGTTTACTTTACAACTACTTAGTATTTCATGCTACCGGTCATCCGTGTGATTAAACATAAGATACTTAAATGTTTTTTGTTTTTTTTAAATTGTTATTTTTTAAGAAACATATAGAACAAATGTTAGGTGTTGATTTTGAATATTTATTAAAATAATACATTTAAAATCTGTCATATGCCGACTTTGAATGCATTATTTTAATAGAAATTCAAAATCAGCACATGACAAAATAATACTATTTAATGTATTAATAAATTATAAGTAATTTCATAAGTAAGCATTTCGATTTTTTTCACATTTCAATCATTTTGGCCGGAGCATTACTGATAAGGAATTTTATTTCGAAACGGTCGACCAGTACTGCAAAATTAATACAGGTTTGGTACTTATTTCTTAAACTATTATTATTATCGATAATTTTACGATATATTTGGAGAATGAAATACAATTATTCATTCCTAAAAAACGTTGATGATTCGAATATACATGAAACACTATTTCTTATATTTGTAGGTACAGTGTAAAAGAGTAAAATAAACAACCAAACGGAAATTTTATCGGTTTATTTTCTTATACACTATAAATATTAATCTGCCATCATACATGCTGTTTTTACCATTTTAAAAAAAGAACCGTTGGAGTTATTGTCTTGATTTTCGTTGTGGTCATGTTTTGACGACTTTCTTGGATTATATGTCTTTCTTCGTAACACTATAGACCACGACATTGGCACTGTAACTTTTAATCTGGGGTGTATAACCAAATATTTATTTGTCTTTCTTATTCTTGTTTTTGTGTGTTTGGTTTTTTCCATTGTTGTAACATATCAGGTTCTTGGTTACATTGAGTGTTTACAAATACAAAAAGACCCTCGATGGGACATCGCACTTGCAAATAAGATGATTTGGGCTATACCGATTTCATTTCAAATTTCTATACTGAGTGAAACTGAACTAATATGTTCCATTCCCTGTACATTTTAAGTTTCTAAGTGCCGGTGCCGGTGAAAATGTCAGTTGTGTAATTGTAGAGAAATGATTTAAATAATTAAAATTTTAGTTTTTATTCTAAATATTTATACTACATATAGGTATAGCTGCACTAGAATTACTGAAGCTTCATATCAATAAAAAATATTTCGACATTACAATATCCAAGTTTTTCTTGATTTGTATCGTCAAAAAACGCCGAACATTCTGGAATCCCGTGTCATATATATACCAAAATATCAACTCATGCCTACATACTAAAGGTATAGGCTTTTATATATGTGGATCAACGGTCTGAAATCTGTCATACGAAGTGTTGTAAGAATTTTCCCATAACATATGTGGTTTCGGTAACCATTACAGAGAACCCGGCCTAACTTCCCTGTTCGAAGTTCAGCTCACGCGTTTAACTTAAATTGACAGTTTCAAAGTTTGTACTTTGATTTTGGATTGTACATGTAATTTGAACATGAATTTTATTGCATGTTTTTTATTCTAATTATAATCAGTCGTACATTTGAAATTGAATATTAGTATATGTACAGCAAATAGACAAACTTTAATAAATTACACTATATTTGTGTTACTTTAATTGTGATAAAAACACTATCATTGTATGACATATTCAGATTCTATGTAGTCTGTATAGTGGTCTACAGGTAACATGAACAGATTAATCTCCGACAATCATCATCAATTTTTAAATAAAGTTTACTATGTCATCTAAACACACATACAATTTCAGTTCAAAATAAAGTTAAGACCATTTTAGTTCCCATTGCTAATATTGTTTACCGTTCAACTATTTGTCACTGGCAGTAGTTTTGAAGACTATTGTGAATACATTTAATTTCGTGGGCTCAAACTTTCGTGGTTCTGAAAAAATACAATTTCGTGGGATGATAAATTCGTGGATAAAGCACCTGTAGGCTGTTAATATCTTTCTCTATTGTCCGTAACTTCCTTTGAAGATCGGCGAACCGTTGACGACTCTACATACATGTAAACAGGTGAGTAAAAATCAGTCTTATGCAGAAGGTAATCGAAATTATTCATTAAGGTGAGCTGATAATCATGCACCCGGGTAAAAAAATTGAAAAAAAATTATAATAAAAATTAAATCAATTTCTTCATTAGATATTTACGTAAAGGTAGACTAAAAATGACCTCATTCATTGAGCCAAGATGAGCCCAGATTTAAGTGGTTTCCGATCAAATAAATATTTCTCGAAGGTGTAAATTTGATGAAAATTCAACTTCTTTCGCCCGAAAATGACATTTGGTCAGTCCTTGTAAACAAAACACAAACTGAAGCCATGATACAGATTTCACTGAAAGTAATAGAGCAAAACGAAATAACTCGTCTGAAACATGGAGTGTTACTCAAGATTAGTAATTACCGTGATAAGTTCAGTAATCACTTAATCCGATTACGACCCGCGGGTGCTTGATCGGTAAAACACCCGAGTCCACGCCAGATGAGTGACTTTTTACCTCATCATAGAATTCAGATTCTGTTATTTACACTTCATTGGAATGCGCATGGCAATGTGTATTGCCGGTAGTTCCGGTGATTATTAATAAATATTTACAATATGACTGTACCTGTCTTCGATGAAACATACTGAAGCAATTGTATTTCAATTCCCAATGAAAGACAATGGGGGTCATGACCCTTGATTTGTATCAATTTTCCGGCAATATTACGTCATGTTCTACACAGGGGATCGCGTGGTCATGTGAGATACGCCGATCTCGCATGGCTAAAAACTCTATATCACACGCGCAGATATTGAAAAAATAGCACCAAGGTACAAAATATTTATTGTAAATATAAGAAATGACATTTCTGCTCATGGTATTTCGAGGGGTAATGAAAGATAGTGTGGCGCGTGCCAAATTCAAAATGAAGGGCTTCGCCCTTCATCGAATTTGCACGCGCAACACATCCCTTGAAATACCATGATCAGAATGTCATTTCTTAACTGGCAATACCATGTGCTCTGTATTATAACGATAATAAAGTAAGTTTATTTTATATCGTCAGTTGTTGTTATTTACTTTTACTTTTAATCAATTTATTTAATTCAAATGAACTGTTGATATCGATAGATTTGGTTCGAAGTTCAACATTTTATTTACAAATGAAGTTGAAAACCGAGATATCATCGTGAATTTAATATTTTTAAACTGACTGAAACCTAAATCTAATGAAGATCGCCTCTCGATGTTCGGTCGCTCGAACCCCGATGGCCGAATACTTGGCCAAAGTCCCATAGATTTCGAGCCATCGAAGTTCTACTGTACATATATATTCGTTGACATGTAAATTCGTGGGTCAAGGTATCCACGAAAACAACGAAAATTGGAACACCACGAAAATTAATGAATTCACAGTATTCAAGACAAGCCCAATGTTTAAAATAAAGATCCATTACCAAAAAATTGAAACTGAAAAATAAGGTTAAAACCGTGAAATTGAGGAATACCTATCATTTAGCTTGCTTCACCGCCACATTGAGAATGAAAAGAACTATGTGACGTGAAATATATCAATATGACATTAACCGTTTATTAAGTTATTCAATGGTTTACATTACTGACTATTAACCGCTCTCGCATTCTCTCTCTCTATCTCTCACTCTCTCTCGATTAATCGATCGATTATGCAGTATTACAATATCATCGAGCAGCACAAATATTAGAAAAAATATTTAAAAATCAAATGGCAAACGGGAGTGGATTCGAACTGTAAAAAATTAAAGTAATTTTCCGTGAGTCAATACACATACCCACTAAGCTTTTGAGCTGTTGTCATCATTAGGTAATTGTCAAAAAACAAACAAGTTAAATAATCCAAAATTTAATTTTTGCGTTGTATTGTCAATTTATGCATAAAACTAAACCAATTTTATGACCGAAAATAATTTAATTGACAAACACTTTCAGAAAAACTAAATTCCACTAATTAAAAGTAAATTTTACAAATTCTGATTAAATTTTAGTTTAACATACTAGCAATTTTCTTGTAGGTAATTTCAGTACACATCATTTTTGTCTTTATCTAAATACCATATTCGAAACTGTTACTGCATATGATCTTGAATACAATAGGTCCCCATAATGTATCACGTGCTCATGTTGTTTTATCTTCCGCCATCATCATGAATATTGGTTCCTTCTGATTTCTTCCTATGACCACTTTGCTTTTGGACACTTCCGTTTGGAACAGAATTAGTCTTGTTTTCATTCCAAATATGTCCACCAATAACGGTCTGGATACACAACATCGATATAATTACAAACATCATTATGTACATCAATCCTTTTGCCATCCTCTTTAACTCTGTTTATGTCTTCAGTGTAATTCAAATGTTGATTTGATATTAATTATTACAACACAAGCAGATAGATATATACATGGCTTCTAATGACATACAGGTGCTTAATTGAAAACGGAGATATTTTAATATAATTTTAATATGATTATTACAATTATGTCGACATTAACTAAAATTAAAAGACACTAGAGGATGTTTAAAACGTTTATAAATTAATCACATGGACATGTTATTGATCCAACTGTCAGGCTTTAATAAATCATTTGTTCGAGAAATGACTTGGCGTTTTCCTTTGTTGACGTCATGTATTAGTCCAATGATAGCGGGGTACTGTCATTGTCTCACTTTACATTATTTCACATGCACTGAAAGCTGATGTATAGCAACGATGGAAATGTCAATATCAAATAATGAATTCATCAGAGCTGTGATTTTTATATATTGCCAATCATACCCAATCGTCACTTTAAAACAGACTTTAAATGACTGAAGAACAACTATGCTATATTTCATATAAGGCGCCATAGATTTCGAAACATTGATATTATACACTAAAACATTATAAACATTCATGATAATTGTATGAACCAAACGCGTTATAGAAACCAAATAGTATACTGTATTTTTTCACCACGAAAAACTCTTTCCATCATAAAATATTTACATTTATGATATTTGATTGTATTAGACTCTGAGAGCAAATGAAGTTATAGGACTATAATAACATTCGCTAGTGTGACGTAACCCGTCTCTTGCTTACCACTGTGGTAGCTCAGTTGATAGAGTGCTCGCTCTTTGGAGGTCGTGGGTTCGAACCCGGGCGAGTCTGACCCAAGACGTGAAAGTGGGTAGCGATGTTTTTTCGCCAAGCACTCGGTATTACGAAATGAAAGTCACGGTTCTTTCTGATGAGAACTTGAAATAAACGAGGTCCCGTGTCATGATGGGTTTGGCACTCTAACGAACGCTGCTGCCAACACACAGGCAAAATATCTTCACTTTCGCCTATAGCTGGCGACGTCTCGATATAAGTGAAATATTCTGGATTGGGACATTAAACACCATTATTCATTCTCACTCACTCTTGCTTACGCCTATAGCCGTGACGTCATTGATTGACTGTTCCAGCAAGTAGAATTGCATGTCGTACAAGACAGTGTTTTCAATTTATTTCAGGATTCAAAAACAAAAATAAGATTTCCAAAAATTGCGAAATGTGAATTTAACCGTTGAACTCTAGTAATGATTTGTATAGTGCTATAGCTTCCGTTGCCATGCAAAGCAAACTGAATAACGCGCGCTAGCATCTTGAATTATTTCATTGGAAAATTTTGTTCTATTGTCTGTATGAATATGTAAAAAATTACATTATACCATTGCATCTGAATTTCAACGTTATTTTTACACAGGGTTTTATCATTGTTCTTGGTACTTAAAGACCGTTATACCTAACCAGTAATCTCTTTGTTTCCAATCATTGTATTGAGATTGATTTCTTGTCTTTTCTTTCCAAGCCTCAAAATCTCCTTGGCATTTACATCTACGTTTGATTCTTCATTTTTCTTACGGCTTGAACAAACAAGGTCGTCATAATTCCTAACACCATAATGTAAATCAAGCCTTTTGACATTTTCAGTGTAATGAAATCGATTCGGCTTTTAAATTAAATAACGATTTTTTTCTACATAAACCTTGTTATTTTCTTATTTTTAAAGGTATCCGTTTAATTGAATCGTTAAATCGTTCATTTGTTTTTCATAAAAAACTTAATACCTTTTTAATATTCATAGCCGTCTTGTATACAGGTGTTAAATTTTAACATAAAACTAGAAATGATTAATATTTTAATGTTATTGAAAAGAAAAAAGAACAACATCTACCAAGGTGTAACAAATGATCATTCACTTCAATGCCTGTCCATAATCGGAAAGGGTGTATAAAGGTGACCAGCATAACTATGACAACAGGACTGAATGTCAAATATTGAATTGTGGATTTCTTTGTCGTGTCTTGTTTGGCTTTTGTATAATGTACTTGTATAATGTGATATTTTTGGTTTTGTTATCTGTTGCCAATGTGTAACAGTGATTTTCACGTAAATTTCCACTTTTAAAGTTCCATTTTCTTCTTTATTTGGGCTTTAGATTCGCTTCAAGTCACATTGGTTAACTAAAAGTGTGTGTAGGTATACTGCCAAATGAATTGTTACAATGACAAATCTGTTAAATTATAGCTTTTTTCACACAGAGTTCTGATTATGCTTAAGATTCAGCTTTTAGATCTTTAGCTTTACATTTTTTCAACAGGTTTGCAAGTTTCTGAGAGGGGGTTGTAATCAGATACTCAAATATGTATTTGACTTTTGTTTCTTGTCTTTTGTTTTGTTTGGTTTTTCTATCGTTGTATTAAATCGTGTTCTTGGTTGCATTGAGTGTTTTAAATACACGTTATTTATTAACAGACGTTCGATGGGACATGAGTTTTAATACTGATGGAAACTGAACTGAAATATTTTCCATTCCAAGTACATTTTAAGTTTCTGAGTGGCGGTGACCGTGAAAATATCAGTTGTGTAATAGAAAAAAAAAAGATTTTTAGTAAGAACAATTGTATTTTACATTCTAAATATATATACTACATATAGCTATATCTACACAAGAAGTACTTAAGCTTCATATCAATAAAAATATTTCGAATTTCGACATTACAATAAAATTCAAGGAATCTCAACGATTCTACGGAATATCCAGGAATTACTTGATTTTTATTGTCGAAAAACGCCAAACATTCTGGAATCTCGTGTCATATGTACCAAACTACCAACTAATGCCCAAAATCACAATGTCTAAACTAAGAAAAACTGAAGAATTAAGGGTATTGACTTTTTACATAATTATGTGGACCAATGGCCTGATATCTGTCTTATCAAGTGTCGTAAGAATCTATCCTTGGCATATGTGTTTCTCTAACCCATACAGAGAACACGACCTAACTATCCTGCTAGATGGTCAAATGTTTAACTTAAATTGACCGTTTCAAAACTTTTACTTTGATTTGGGATTGTACATGTAATTTGGATATGGATTTGTATGCATGTTTTTGATTCTTATTATAATCAGACGTACATTTGAAATTTAATATAAGTATATGTAGATATGCAGCAAATAAACAAACTTTAAGAAATTATACTATCCCTGCGTTAAATTGATTGTGATAGAACTTACACTGTTATTGTGTGGCAATTCAGATTAGTTATGAATTGCTTGAAATTGTGATCAGATTTGATGCTGAGTGGTCTGCACAATGGTCACATGTCGCATGTAAAGGTTACGCTTCGACATCAATCATCAATGTTCAAATAAATTTAATATACCATCTAACTACACATACAATTTCAGTTGGAATGCGTCATAAAATAAAGTAATCAAGACAAATTTTGTACCCACTGCTGCGACTACTCTACCGTTCAACTATTTATCAGTGGTAGTAGTTTTGAAAACCATTCAAGACAATCCCAATGTTTAAAATGAAGATCCATTACTTGTTTATGATAAACATTTATCTAACACAAAGATATGTAAATGAAGAATGCGTCCATAGCACTTATCGTCAGGTACAGTACCAATCAAAAAGAAATATACTGATCACTGTCAAAATCACAAAAACATTGAAACTAGCAAATAAGGTTAAACACGTGAAATTCCACCAGAGAATTGAAGCTGAGTGTTTCCAAAAGAGAGAAAACCTCCCAAATAGCTTGCTACATCTGCAACATTGAGAATGAAAGGAACTATGTGACGTTAAATATATAAATGTTTAATAGGTTAATTAATAAATAACCATTAATCACCTCTCTCTCTCTATCTCTATCTCTATCTCTCTCTCTCTCTCGTTAATATATCCGAACAGAACACATATTGACAAATTCTAATTAAAAATCAAATTGTAACAGGATGTGCATTCGAACTGTAATTAATAAATATAAAACGTAATTTTCAGTGAGTTAATATACATTCCCACCAAGTTATTGAGCCGTTATCGTCAGCAGTAATTTGCAAAAAAAAACCTGTTAAAGAAACAAAAACCCGTTCTATTGTCAATTATGTATAAATCTAAAACAATTCTATGACCGAATATACTTTAATTGACAAACATTTTCAAATAAACAAAATGCGATCAATTAAAAGTTAATTTTACAAATTTTGATTAAATTTAAGTTTAACATACAAACAATTTTCCCGTAGGTCATTTCAATACACATCATTTTGTTCTATCTCAATACTATATTCGAAAATGTAACTGCATATGATCCTCAATATAATAGGTTCCCATAATGAACCACGTGTCACCGCAGCATGTTACTGTTTTATCTTCCGTCATCATCATAAATATTATTTCTTTGCGATTCCTTTCCATGACCATTTTGGTTTTGGACAGTTCCGTTCGGGACCGAATTTGCCGCCTTGTTTTCACCCCATACATGTCCACCAATACCGGTCTGGATACAAATTATCGATATAATTGCAAACATCATTATGTACACCAATTCTTTAGCCATCCTCTTAAACTCTGTATATGTCTTCAGTGTTATTCATATTGGTTTGATATGAATGAGTACAACACAAGCAGATACTTATATACATGGCTTCTAATGACATACAGGTGCTTAATTGAAAACAGGGATATTTTATTATAATTTTAATATAACTAGAATTAAGAGACACTAAGTGATGTTTAAAACGTTTATAAATTAAGCACATGGGCATGTTAATGATCCAACTGCCAGGCTTTAATTAATCATTTGTTGGATAAATGACTTGATGTTTTCCTTTGTTGACGTCATCGACCTGTCCAATGATAGCGGGGTACTGTCACTGTCTCAGTTCCAAAGTTTTTACTTTGCTTCTGTAATGTGATTCGGACATGGATTAGAATGTTTGTTTTTGATTTACAATATTTCACATGCACAAAATGCTGATGTATAGCAACGATGGAAATATTCAATAATGAATCCATCAGCGCTGTGATCTTTTATATATTGCCAATTTTACCCAATCGTTACTTTAAAACAAACTTTGAATGACTAAAGACCAACTATACAGCCCCCTATAGGTTTTAAAACATTGATGTAAAACACTAAACCATTGTAAACATCCATGATAACTATGTGAATCAAACGCGTAATAGAGACCAAGAAGTCTACCTTGTTTTTTTTTCACCACGATATACTATTACCATCATAAAATGAATTTTGAACATCTTGAATTGAATCAATTAAAATGTTTGTTCCATTGTCTGTATACATATGTAAAATTGTACATCATGCCATTACAGATGAATTTCAACTTATATGTACACAGGGTTTTTTCAATGTTCTTAATTCTTAAATGCCGTCATTCCTAACCCGTCGCCTCTCTGTTTACACCCATTGTATTGAGATTGGTTTCTTGTTTTTTCTTTCTAGGTATCATAATCTTCTTGGAATTTCCATCTACATTTGACTCTTCATTTTGTTTGTTTTCGTTCCAAACATGGGTACTGGTAACGGCTTGAACACACAAGGTAGTCATGATTGTTAACACCATAACGTAAATCAAGCCTTTCGACATTTTCAGTGTATTGAAATTGATTAGCCTTTTTAATAATATACTGATTCTTTCTGTATAAACCTTGTTATTTTCTTATTTTCAAGAGTATCTATTCAATTGAATCGTCATTCGTTTTTCATTAAAACGTAATTAAGACATATTTTATATTCGTAATTGTAATCACAGGTGTTCAATTGTAGAATAAAAATGTAAATGATTTATATTTGAATGTTATTGAAAACAAAGAAAAACAACATTAACCCAAATTTTATAAAACTATTTATAAATGACAAATAAATTTAATATATTTCTATACTTGATTATATATACATATACTACAATCTACATCCTGTAGAATTAGGACTATATATAAAGACTTGGAAATTCAACGTATCAACGTAAAATGATATATAAATACCAAATAATGAATAGCTATATTGATACTCAAGACAATAAGATTGCACAGAATCAAAATTACATTTCTATCATTTCAAGGATATAAAGTAATCCTGTAACGCGTTTTAAATATTCTTACATGAAATCATAAAATTTCCTTTTTTTCCTTTTTACAAATAAAATAATAATCATGTGAAAAAGTTTGAGTTATAATTTTTCACATTTATGAATAATTCAGTTCAAATTCATCATTAAAGCAAGTATCCGATCTCAAAAGCTCAATTTATCCCAACATCTACCATGGTTAAACAACTGATCAATTACTTCACTGCCTGTCCATGATACGAGAGGGAGTATAAAAAGTAACCAGCATTACTATGACAACAGCACTGACAAATATTGCTTCGTGGATTCCTTTGTCGTGTCTTGTTTGACTTTTGTATAATGTACTTTTATTATGTGGTATTATTGGTTATGTAATCTGTTTCCAATGTGTACAGTGATTTTCAGTTGGCAAATTTAATCACAGTTTGACAAGAGAAAACTAATTACTTTCGATGGACGTCGTTTTAACAAACATTTACAAATTACGATAATCTGCCCCTAGTGGGATTTCAACGTAAATGGCAAGAGACGCTCTGGATCATTACTTGAATATTTGGACTGTTTTGCTTTAAATATATACGACACCATGTTGATTAGGAACTCTTAGATGTCAACATGTACCGTATTCTAAATGTTGTTTTATTTTTAAAAGTATTAAAAATATACCAATATATATTTAAATAACAATATCAATTATTAAAGCAAAAACGCCAAACATGTTCGTAGCCCGTGTCATATATACCAAAAATACCAACTAATGCCTACAACACAATGTCTAAGCAAAAGAAAACTGAAGAACTAAAGGTATAGATTTTTTACATAATTATTGGGATCAACGGTCTGAAATCTGTCATACCAAGTGTCATAAGAATCTGTCCTTAGCATACGTGGTTTCGGTAATCCTTACGGAGAACCTGGCCAAACTAACCTAGTGGAAGTTCACGCGTTTAATTTAAATTGACTGTTTAAAAGTTGTTACCTTTCTTAGGGATTGTAAATGTAATTAAGACATAGATTTGTTTGCATATTTTTTATTCTATTTATAATCAGACGTACATTTGGAATTCAATATTAGTATAAAGAGATTTGAATAAATTACACTATGTTTGGGTTAACTTGATGGTTAAAATACAATATCATTGTATGACAATTCAGATTAGTTATAAATTGCTTAAATTGTAATCAGATATTCAATGCTAAGTGGTCTGCACAATGGCCTACATGTCACATGTAAAGGTTACGCTCCGACAATGACCATCGGTGTTTAAAGTCAGTTTACTATGTCTTGTAGTTTGACAATTCAGATTAGTTATAAATTGCTTAAATTGGAATCAGATATTCAATGCTAAGTGGTCTGCACAATGGCCTACATGTCACATGTAAAGGTTACGCTCCGACAATGACCATCGGTGTTTAAAGTCAGTTTACTATGTCATCTAACTACACATACAATTTCAGTTCAAATGCATCTTAAAATAAACTTATCAAGACAAATTTAGTACCTACTGCTGCGACTAGTGCTTACCGTTTAACTGTTAGTCAGTGGTAGTAGTTTTCAAAACCATTCAAGGCAATTCCAATGTTTAAAATGAAGATCCATTACTTGTTTATGATAAACAGTTTTCGATATATAAATGACGTATACGCCCATAACACTTGTCATGAGGGACGGGACAGTAACAATAAAAAACAAATACACAGATACCTGTCCAAATCACAAAAAATTAAACAGGTAAATGAGGTTAAACACGTGAAATTCCACCAGAGATTTGCGGCTGAGTGTTTCTAAAAGAGAGAAAACCTCCCAAATAGCTTGCTACATCCGCCACATTGAGAATGAAAGGAACTATGTGAAGTGAAGTATAGAAATATGACATTAAATTGTATTAGGTTAATTATCGGTTGCCCATTTATCACCTCTCTACCCCTCTCTCTCTCTTTTTCCCTCGATTATGCAGTGTTACAGTATCTTCGAACAGCACAAATATTGGAAAAGTCTATTTAAAAATCAAATTGTAACAGAATGTGCATTCGAATTGTAATTAATAAATATAAAACGTAATTTTCAGTGAGTTAATATACATACCTACCACGTTATTGAGCCGTTATCGTCATTAGGTAATTGCCAAAAAAAAAAAAAAAAAAAAAAAAAAAAAAAAACCAGTTAAATAAATTAAATTTGTTTTTTGCGTTGTATAGTCAATTTATGTATAAAACTAAAACAATTCTCTAACAGAAGATAGTTTAATTGACAAACAGTTTCAGACAAACAATATTCGACCAATTAAAAGTGAATTTTACAAATTCTGATTAAGTTTTAGTTTAACAAGAAGTAATTTAGGTCATTTCAATACACATCATTTTTGTTCTATTTCAATACTATATTCGGAAATGTAACTGCATATTTAATAGATTCCCATAATGTATCACGTGCCACTGCAGCATGTTACTGTTTTATCTTCCGTCATCATCATAAACATTATTTCTTTGCGATTCCTTTCCATGACCATCTTGGTTTTGGACAGTTCCGTTTGGGACTGAATTTGCCTTATTTTCATTCCATGCATGTCCACCAATAACGGTCTGGATACACAACATCGATATAATTGCAAACATCATTATGTACACCAATCCCTTAGCCATCCTCTTTCACTCTGTATATGTCTTCAGTGTAATTCAAATGTTGATTAGATATTAATTATTACAACACAAGCAGATACATATATATGACTTCTAATGATACACAGGTGCTTAATTGAAAACGAAGATATTTTAATTTGAAAGTAATATTATTATAACAATTATGTCAACATTGACTAGAATTAAGAGACACTAATTGATGTTTATAACGTTTATAAATTAACCACGTGGGCATGTTATTGATCCCACTGTCAGGTTTGAATTAATCAATTGTTTGAGAAATGACTTGGTGTTTTACTTTAATGACGTCATGTACAAGTCCAGTGTAGTCATTGTTTCACTTCACAATATTTCACATGTACAAATGCTGATGTATAGCAACTATGGAAATGTCACTATTCAATAATAAATCCATCAGTGTTGTGAATTTTGTATATTACCAATCTTACTCAATCGTTACTTTAAAACAGACTTTGAATGACTGAAGACCAACTATACAGCCTGCTATAGATTTTAAAACATTGACATTAAACACTAAATCATTGTAAACATTCATGATAACTATGTAAACTAAACGCGTAATAGAAACCAAAAAGTCTACGTTGAAATACAATTCAATCATTAAATGAATTTTGAACATCCTGAATTGAATCAATGGAAACTTTTGTTCCAGTGTCTGTTTAAATATGTAAAATTATATATCATACCATTGCAGATGAGTTTTAACGTTCTATGTACACAGGGGTTTTTCAATGTTCTTAATTCTTAAATGCCGTCATTCCTAACCCGTCGCCTCTCTGTTTACACCCATTGTATTGAGATTGGTTTCTTGTTTTTTCTTTCCAGGTATCATAATCTTTTTGGAATTTCCATCTACATTTGACTCTTCATTTTGCTTGTTTTCGTTCCAAACATGGGTACTGGTAACGGCTTGAACACACAAGGTCGTCATGATTAACACCATAACGTAAATGAAGCCTTTTGACATTTTTAGTGTATTGAGATTTATTAGCCTTTTTAATTATATACTGGTTTTTCTATATAAACCTTGTTAGTTTCTTATTTTCAAGAGTATTTGTTCAATTGAATTGTCATTTGTTTTTCATAAAAATGTAATTAAGACATATTTAATATTCGTAATGGTAAACACAGGTGTTCAATTGTAAAATAAAAATATAAATGATTAATATTTCAATTTTATTGAAAACAAAGAAAAACAACATTAACCTAAATTTTATGAAACGATTTATAAATAACAAATAAATTTAACATATTCCTACTCTACATCCTGTAGAATTAGGATAATATATAAAAACTTTGAAATTCAACGTATCAAGTAAAATAAAATATTAATATCCGAGTATAAAAAATGAAAAGCTATATTGATACCAAAGACAATATGAAGATTGCATAGTATCAAAATTACATTTCTATTATTTTCGAAGATATATAAGTTATCCTGTAACGCGTTTTAAATATTCTTACATGAAATCATGACAAATTCCTTTTTTCCTTTTTACAAATTAAATAATAATCATGTGAAAAATTTTAAATTATAATTTTTCATATTTATGAATAATTCAGTTAAAATTCATCATAAAAGCAAGCATCCGATCTCAAAAGCTTTATTTATCCCAACATCTACCATGGTTTAACAACTGATCAATTACGTCACTGCCTGTCCATAATCGGAGAGGGAGTATAAAAAGTAAGCAGCATTACTATGACAACAGATCTGAATGTTAAATATTGCATTGTGGATTTCTTTGTCGTGTCTTCTTTGGCTTTTTTATAGTATAATTGCATTATGTGGTATTATTGGTTATAGTATCTGTTTCCAATGTGTACAGTGATTTTTAGTTGGCAAATTTAATCACAGCTTGACAAGAGAAAACTAACTGTATTCGACAGACGCTTTAACAAACATTTACACACAGTGATAACCTGCCACTAGTGGGATTTTAACGTAAGTGGCGAGAAACGCTCTGGATCATTAGCAGAATATTTGGACTGATTTGCTTTAAATATATACCACACCGAGTTGATTAGAAACTAGAATGTCAACATTGCCACTTATTGTAACAGAGTACCGTATCCTAAATGTTGTTTTTTATTAAATATACCAATCCACGTTTAAATAATAATACCAATAACCAAAGCAAAATCTTTTAAACTGACAATTTAATCTTTTAAATTTAAGGTAAACCTGTGATTTTCCATTTCTAAGTTTCCATTTTCTATTTCATTTGTGCTTTAGAATCGCCTCAAGTAACATGCTTTTACGAAAATTTGTGTAGGTATACTGCAGAAAAATTGTAACAATGACAATTTTATTAATATTATGACTAATTTAGGCTATGTCGATTTCATTTCAATTTTCTATACTGATCGAAACTAAACTAATATAATTTCCATTCCCTGTACAATTTAAGTTTCTGAGTGGCGATGACGTTGAAAATGTCAGTTGTGTTATAGAAGAGAATTGATTTAAGTAATCACAATTGTATCTTATATTAATAATACAATGAACCTTAAGTACTTCTAGTGCAGCCATTTTAATAATAAAAAAATATTTCGACATAACAAATAATCTAGGAATCACAACGATTCTGCCGAATATCCAAGCATTTCTTGATTTCTTTTGTCAAAATCTCCACACATTTGGAATCACGTGTCAAATATACCAAAATACGAATTCATGCCCACATCACAATGTCTAAGCTAAGTAAAACTGAAGAACTAAGGGTATTGACTTTTTATATTTGTGGATCAACGGCCTGTTATCTGCCTTACCAAGTGTCGCAAGAATCTATCCTTGGAATATGTTGTTTCGGTAACCCTTACGACGAACCCGGCCTAACCTCCATGTTCGCGTTTAACTTAAATCGACTGTTTCAACGTTTTTACTTTGATTTGGGATTGTACATGTAATTTGGACATGGAATTGTATGCATGTTTTTGATTCTAATTATAATCAGACGTACATTTGAAATTAAATATTAGTATATGTAGATATGCAGCAAATGAACAAATTTTTAATAAATTACACTATATCTGGGTAAACTTGATGGTGATAGAAAACACACTATCATTGTGGGACAATTGAGACTAGTTATAAATTGCTTAAATTATAATCAGATTCGTTGCTGTGGTCTTCATAGTAGCCTAAAGGTCACATGAACAGTATACCTTCTACAATCACCATTAATTGTGAAATAAAATTTACTATGTCATCTAATCACAGATACAATTTTAGTTCAAGTTATCGAGACCATTTTAGTTCTCACTGCTGTGACTAGTATTTACCTTCAACCATTTGTCAGTGGCAGTAGTTTTGAAGGCTATTCAAGACTATTCCAATGTTTAAAATGAAAATCCATTACTTGCTTATGACAAACAGTTATCTATCTGAAAACAAAGACATATATATGAAGTATGTGTCCATATCACTCAACATCAGGTACAGTAACATTCAAAGGAACTATGTGACGTGAAATATATCAATATGACATTAACAGTTTAATAGTATACTAACCATTAATTCCCTCTCTCTTTTATAGCTAGCGACGTCTCGATATAAGTGAAATATTCTTGACGGGGACGTTAAACACCATTACTTAACTCAATTCTCTCTCGGTCTGTCTACCTCTCTCTCACTGTATCTCTCCTGATTATGCAGTGTTTATTTAATAATTTAATTGACAAACACTTTCAAATAAACAAAATTCTATTAACGTAAATTTGACAAATTATGATTAAATTTTAGTTTAACATACAAGCAATTTTTCTGTAGGTAATTTCAATACATATCATTTTTGTATTTATCTAAATACCATATTTGAAAATTTAATTACAAATGATCCTTAATGCAAAAGTTTCCCATAATGTATCAGGTGCCCCATACAGCACATTGCTGTTTTATCTTCCGTCATCATCATGGATATTGGTTCCTTGCGAGACCTTTCTATGACCATATGGTTTTGGAGAATTCCGTTTGGGACCGAATTTGCCGCCTTGTTTTCACTCCATGCATGTCCACAAATAACGGTCTGGGTACACATTATAAATATAATTTCAATCAAACATCAGTATGTACACCAATCCTTTAGCCATCGTCTTTAAGTCTGTATGTCTTCAGTTTAATTCAAATGTTGAATGTGGATTAGATATTAATTTTTACAACATAAATACACACACACAGCACAAATATATATATATATATATATATATTATATATATATATATATATATATATATATATATATATATATATATTTCTATTATATTAACATCATTAACTAGAATTAATAGCCGCTAAATGATGTTTATAACGTTTAAAAATAAAGCACGTGGGCATATCAGGTTTGTAGTATTTGTTTATTGACGTCATGTACCAGTCCAATGATAGCGTTTCTATAAATGTTTTTAGGTTTTTATTGTTCTTGGACGTTGTTCTAAGCATTTTAAAATGTAAATCAGTATGTGCTTGTCCAATTATACTCTAATCATAGAACTGGACATTCACGACACTGCAATAATAATAATCAGTGATCAAAAGGTGACAAATAGTATTATTATACCTCACATATATTAAAACACTTTTCATTGGATGTTTTCCAATCACATGACATGTAATATATGAGATATTTCACTGTCAGCATGTGACAACCTCTCACAGCCATGTAATAATAATATTATCACCCGGTGATAACCTGGTACAAGGGAAATAACTCGTACAGCAGGATCGTGTTGTCATTTTGTAAACAATAACAATGGCGGCCTGTCGTTTTTGTAGTTCGTTTGAAGCGGACTTGAATTTAATTATGCATGACAAAGATGCAGAAAACACAAAATGGGTCACCCAAGATTCAGTGAAAATGCTAGTACTAAAATGTATTTGATGGAAAAAGAAAGATAGGTAAATCTAGAGTATGCAGACGAGCGTAAAAGCCCCCCCCCCCTCCTCCGGGATGGTTGAAAGCATTTAATTTAAAATTTATATATTGTTTGTTCATTTTACATGGTAAGCTTTGTTTCGGTATAATTATACAATAATTGCCCTCTAGGTATGTGTACATCCAGAATTGTCGATGCCCTCGGGTGACAATTCTGGATGTACACATACCTAGAGGGCAATTATTGTATATTATTACCACAACATTTAATTTTGGGAATTTATTAATTATGAGTAATGTTACATGTTAATGTTTTGTTGTGCGGGCTTTTTTTGTTTTTTAATCAAAAACTTGTCTTGTGTGTTATTTTAGTTGAATGAGATTCCTTTTAAAGGTTTCAGTTTGGAAAATTTAGGGTTAGGGTTAGAGTTTGGAAAATTTATTTCAGCAAAACATCTTTCATTTTTAATGATAGTGTCAATGATAGGATGGTTAAGGTAACTTGAGTGACCACAGAAAACTACCTGCGTCAAGCGATTTGACAAACGCTCACAAACACACTAAAATTTGCGTATAGTTAGAATTTAACCTAAACGTTGAGAACCGTTTCCTTCCATACGCCGATAAAAAGATAGCACTTTCCCTATAAATATTAATTAATGTATCGTTTTATTTTTTTGTAATATAAAATCCTCTATTTCTATCCAAAAAATATTACTTATCCTACAATACCAAAACAGATGCTCTATTTTATCAACTGTATTGTTACAGAAGGTACAAAGATAATTATTATGTTCTTGATTCTTAAATATAGTCATTCATAACCAGTCATCTCTCTGTTTACACCCTTTGTATTTAGGTTGGATTCTTGTATATTATTTCCATGGGCCACAATCTTCTTGGAACTTCCATCTAAGTTTGATTCTTCGTTTTGCTTGTTTTCATTCCAAAGGTGGATGGGTACTAATGAACACACAAGGTCGTCATGATTGTTAACACTTTAACCTAAATTAAGCAATTCGACATTTTCAGTGTATCAAAATTGATAAGCCTTTCAAATTATATACAGTCAAATCTGTCTATAAAGGACACCCAAGGGAACTAGTAAAAGTGGCCAAATAATATGAATAAAGAACAATTAGGATACAATTCCTCCGGAGTTTATAAGCAGGTTGCTCTGATAAAGAGGTGGCCTTTAATGCATGTTCGACTGTACTGACAAGTGAACCTTGTTATTTATTTATTTTCAAGAGTGTATGTTCAATTGAATCATTCATTTGTTTTTATTAAATCGTAAGACAATTTGATATTCATAGTCGCCCTGTATACAAGTGTTCAATATTTACATAAAATAGAAATGATTAATATTTTAATGTTATTGAAAAGAAAGAAAAACATCATTAACCCAAATTTTATAAAACGATTTATAAATAACAAATAAATTTAACATATTTCTATAATTGATTATTATATACTACAATCTACATCCTGTAGAATTAGGATAATATATTAAGACTTTGAAATTTAACGTATCAACGTTAATATCATATAAATACCCAAGTATAAATAATGAATAGCTATATTGATACCCAAGTCAATAAGAGGATTGCAAAGAATCAAAATTACATTCCTATCATTTTCGAGGATATATAAGTAATCCTGTAACACGTTTTAAATATTCTTACATGAAATCATAAAAATTTTCTTTTTTTCCTTTGTTTAAAATATAATTTTTGATATTAATTAATAACTCAGTTCAAAGTCATCATGAAATCAAGCATCCGATCTAAAAAGCCCAATTTATCTCAACATTTACCATGGTTTAACCACTGACCATTCACTGTCCGTCCGTAATCGGAGAGGGAGTATAATAAATGGCAAGCAGTACAATGACAACAAATTGAATGTCGATGTCTTTGTCGTGTCTTGTTTGGCTTTTGTATAATGTACTTGTATTATGTGGTGTTCTTGGTTATGTTACCTGTTGCCAATGTGAACAGTGGTTTTTAGTAGGCAAATTGAATCACAGCTTGACAAGAGAAAACTTACTACATTCGACAGATGGTTTAACAAACGTTTACAAACTACACAAATATGTCACTAGTGGAATTTGAACGTAAATGTTGGAACACTCTTTGGTTCATTAACTAAATATTTGGACTGTTTTGCTTTAAATATATACAACACTTTCTATTTGAAAACCAATGATTGTACTTGAATATAATTAGCTGATTTGCTGTTTAATAGTAATGTTTAATCGTAAGGTATACAAATCCATGTCCAAACAAAAATAAAAAAACAAAGAAAAAACTTTTAAGCTGACAGATAAGTTTGATCGTAAACTTCCACCAGGGAGGTAAGGCCGGGTGTTCCGGATGGATAAGCGCTTTCTGCTTAGATAGCTACAGCCGCCACATTGTTTTGTTAAAAAATTGTAAACGGAACATAAAACAGCCATACACCACTTCAAAGTCCTTGATACGCCTAGTCTTGTGATATCCTTGGGTCAACAATTTATAACGGTAGGTCACTATGTTCCGGAAGGGTAAGAACCTTCTATTTAACTAGCTACATCCGCCACGCGTGTATTAAATTTAGAGTGAAAGAAACAAGGAACTGTGGGACGTCAAATATATCAATGGCAATCCTGTGGAAACAAAGACGTCTTCATAGTTATCAACAATACTGTAATGACGACCATAAAACATTTTGAAGGCCCCGATAAGCCTAGGCTTGAAATATCCCTTTTTTGCAACAACTTTTTGTAAGCAGCTTACTTTGTTGTATAAGCTTGTCGTAGTAAAATCAAGCTCTACAATGGTGAATCAAATACACCACAAGCAGGTATACTGAAAACAAAAGTTGACAATAGAAAAATTAAGTTATCACGTTTGTTTACAGTTTCAAATGTAGTTTTTCATCACCGTCATAAATACGGTAACGGTCTAAATATCAAGCAATAAAACTTATATAAGTCGTATTCAAGATTAGTAGAATAGATGACATTCACATAGTAACCAAATTTAGACTGTTATGAGATAGCACTTCATCTATTTATCTGTATATAGAGTTGAATGGTTTGGCGACAGTCCTCTCTAGACTTAACAAGGTTCTGCATAAATTCTGCTTCATGCTAATAAAAACAATCAATAAGCAATGGTGCACAGTTTGTGCCATTGGTGTACCGATTGTTTTCTGGTATAATTATATTACCAAACACAACATATATGTAATATTTCTAAAACTGTAACATTTTTGTTGATTGTACCTTTAGTATATTTTTGTTTAGAATCCGCATGGTGATTTACAAAATAACCATAGTTCCTGTTCAGTAATGTTTGTATCTTAACTAAACGTTTTTGTAAAAGAATGACAAATGAATAATTTGTTTTTGACGTTCTTGCAATGTAGAATGAGGGATAGTGTTGTAAAGTGTAGGAAATCAAAGGTACAGTCCAACCTGCTTTAAAAGCCACTTCTATATAAGCAATGATAAGGGTCACCTGCTTATAAAGGCCAGTAGAATTGTATCCCAATTGTTCTTTATTCATATTATTCGAACCTGTATATAAAGGCCTCCTGCCCACAAAATCCACTTTTGTTGGTTCCATTGGGTGGCCTCTATAGATAGACTTGACTGTATTTCTAATTTTATCACAAGACAAAGATTGAAAGCAAACGTTGAAGTAATTATTTAGATTTTTTTTTAAATTTGGTTGATGTCAGAAGTAATATAGACTGAAGGCCATCTTTAACGACTATCAAAATTTGTGTTAGGGTTACAAATGATGATTTAGTAGGATTTTTTGAGGAAGATGCTATACATCTTAGGAACTGACGTGATGACGTTAGATGTCCGATGCTCTCGTTGACTGACCGGAGCTGACCAATTTTTTATGAGAAAGTGCACAACAGCGCATTTTTTAAATTGTTTGCAAAAATCATTGAAACTATGAAACAGCAATAAAGGCGATGTCTTTTGTGCAAAAATTTGAGACAGCCCATTTCCCTTTGCAAGTTCATAAATAAATTGGAGAATTACCTTATTTCTTTAATATTAAAAGCGATTGATTAATTTGTAATTGTCAATGATTATAAATTTAAGCAATCACGAATATCAAATGTGTGAAACAACATGCATTGTATACATTTTAAAATTAAAGTAAATGAAATCGAATAAGCTTGTATTTCTTCCCAACAAAATATCATATTTCCATTATAATGTTATTTTAAATCTCCTGTCTAATATGAATAAAACTTGCGTTCAATATAAATGTGTGAATGCCACTACAGCTGAATAAAAACGTCATAAAACAGAGTTTTGTCAATAATCTGAATTCCTACATATTCATAACCAATCGCCATTCTGTTTACATCCGTTGTACTACGACAGATTTACCTCTAATTTCCTTTCTATGACCTTGGCATTTACATCCACGTTTGAATTATCATTTAGCTTGACTTCGTTCCTCACATGCCAACCAGTAACGGGTTAAGAACACAAGGTTATCATAATAGCTAAGCCATTTTCTCTCGAAACTCTCAATGTATTTAACTGAATGTCTCTTTTATACTATATAGCTGTATTTATTGCCTAAAAATTTTTATTTTCTTTTTGTCAAGTCTATGGGATTTGATTATAGAGTTTTTTTTTAAAATTCAAGACATATATATATATTTATAATATCAATGGCACTTCAATATTGTTGAAAAGAAAATTAATTACATAAAGACTTTTGAAGTTATAAATATGAGAATTTTAATACTTGACACTTATAGTCTAAACTCTGCAAACTACGTAATTACGACATTATATAAATTTGATTATCTTGCATTTTCGATGATATTATTTTTTATGTATTTCGTGCATGGAAACATAAATATTTTCGTTTTCAAGTTAAATAATAATAAAATGAATAATAATCCCTCCAATCACAGACTATCCATAATTGTTAATATATGGTATAATATATAATTGATATATATCCGTATACGCTATAACCAATAGTATCATAATAATTATTGTCTCTGTCGCATTATAAAATTGAAATAAATCTATTGCAAGTTAGTTCTTAGTTCACAAGCTGTCTAACTGTTTTGCATAATTATGAATTGTTTTCGTTAACCCTTTCTGTCATACTCTTTCCCAGGACGGTTGATTTCCTGTGTTTCAGTTTGATCTGTCCTCTGGACACCACCATTAGTGTTTGACGTCTTATAGGAATTGCTTTCCGACCATAAAAGTCCACTTGTAACTGTCTGCACACAGTACATCGTTAAAATTGCAAATACTATTATGTAAACTATTTTGTTGGACATCCTGAAACTATTTGTTTTAAATAACGATATATTTGCTCTTTGGAATTGTGTTTGAAAGTTATAAATTTTTGACACGAACGGTTGTTTTTATAATGTTTTAATACAGGTGTTTAGCTTTAAATCAACACAAAATGAGTTATGGGATATCTTATACTGAATTTATATTAAAATGTCAGATTAATTTATTTATGTTAGTCTGTTAAGAGCCTTTGATTTATTTAGCATTAAATAAAAACTGAAATAAAATGAGTTACTTGGTATAATTATATACATAATAAAAACAAATCAATTTATATCGAAATAACAATCGCAAAGCAAAGTAAAAACATTTAAACTGTCAAGTTAAATTAAACACTACAACTTCCACTATCGAAGCAGTTACCACTTAAGGGTAAGCACCTCTAGGATGTTTCCTTGTTTTTAAGATGATTTTATGCCACTTTCTTACATTTCACAGATGGCTTGTATCGGTTTTTGATTGATGGGATGAACATATATTTACACCCGCAACGTGTTAAATTGAAACGCAAATCAAATTTAATCCCAAACCTTTTTTATTAGACAATGAGGCATATTGAAGGTATTGAGACTATTGACTAAAAAGTCATTTTTTTAAGAAGAACTTGATCAAAAGTATCACAAAAAGAAAAGATACGAAGTATATCACAAGTACTATTGAGACCAATTATTGTCTCCCAACCTTTGATACATGTATTCTGGATATTTTGGTAAATGAAGTTCAGTGATGGGTCGTAAATCTGTAGAACGCCTGTGGGCGTGCTATTGGCCAAATATAAAATGACAAAGAAATTGTGTCAGTTATATCGTATTAAAATAATTAGTTTAAGTCATATTATCTACATATCCAGTAAACATTTCATTGTTCGATAAAATAATTTATTATGAAATAATTGAATTTTCCTGTATTATGGTGTTGTGCTCAGGTAAATTTTGTTAAACCAAGACACAAAGATCAAGAATTGAACAGAGATGCTGGTAATTAGGGCAAGTTGCATACAGACTTGTAAGGCAAGTTGCATACGGATTTTTAATTAAAATATTCTGAAAATACCATCAACAATATAAACGCGATTTTGATAGGCCACATATTAGTCGTGTTTGGCAATATAATTTTCCAAGAAACAACTGATTTGTACAAACTGCAACCATTCCTTGCTGATTTATTTCGTTTTTAGAAGGAATCAGAACTTATACAGAACCTTGTTAAATCTAGAGAAGAATGTCGTCGATTGCAACTTAACATGTTTAAATTTTGCAGCTCTACACGACTATTCAAAATAAAATTCTTCAGCAGTATTGTTTGTACCTAACTTTTATAAGCCCTAATATCTTAAAGATGTTGAAATAAGAAAAACGAAAGGACTACAATGTATTTCACAAACCAACACAAGGCGCATCTTTGAAAGATTAAGCATTTCTTAGTCTGTAGAGAAATTTTTCACTTTTAGAAATTGATAATTTTTGATAAACAATATTTATCTGACTATGTTGCTTCCTCGGTTACTGATACCTTAGAGAATGTTAAGAGTTAAGTTGTGGTGTTTAACGCCCCAGTCCAGAATATTTTATTTATATCCAGACGTCGCCAGCTATAGGCAAAGGTGCAGAAATTTTGCCTGATGGCATTATATAGCAGAAATTTTTATCGTGCCAAGCTTACCAAGACATGGGACCTCGTTTATTTTAAGTTTTACATCCGAAAAAACCATGACTTTATTTCGTAATGCCGAATGCTTGACGAAAGAAAAGTCACTACCCACTTTTATGTCTTGGATCAGACCCGGCCTGGGCTCGAACCCATGACCTCACACGTACGGATCGAGCACTCTACCAACTGAGCTATGGAAATGAAAAACAACCGGCCAAGTGGTTATTATTGTCACTTAATCTGTTTTAAGTTTGCAACTCTAGACGGCTGTTTCGGAATAATATTCTTCATTAGAAGTGCTGCTCAGATAAAAAATTTAGAAATCCAAATATTTTTTAAACGTTGAATTAGAAGAAATAGAAGAACCAAAATGTAATTTACACAATTCATTTGAGGCAGTTCTTTGAACGATTGATAATCCCTTAGTCGATAGAGAAATTGTAAAATTGTAAGATGGTGATAATGTTTATTAACTATGTTATCAAAAAACATATATACTAATCCATTTCCGAATCACAATCCAGAAGCAAAGTAAAAACTTTGGAACTGACAAGTTAGGTTAGACATGTAAACTTCCCCCAGGGAAGTGAGGCCGGGTGCTCCGGAAGGGTAAGCACCTCCTGTTTAGCTAGCTACACCCGCCACGTGTGTAATCAAAATTGTGTGAAAGGAACATGGAACTATGAGACATCAAAAATATCTGACAATAATATGTTAATATGAATTGCCTCTTGGGTTTACGATTGCCTCGGGAATACTTAGTCCACCAGCAGATATACTAGCCAAGTGGTTATAATTATGTCTTAACCTACTTTTATTTTGCAGCACTAGACGGTCATTTTGGAATAAAATTTCTCATTAGAAATTTTGGACCAAAATTATCCCAGTCATTCAACTTCACAAAACAATTCCAAGTATAAAAATGTCGTTTTATCGCTAAATAATCCGAATTCTCAAGTTTGGAGATAATGTTTATGTCATCTATCTTAGTGTTCTTTCAATAATTACATATTTTACCTGTGTTAATTTTACAGCAGTAGACGACCGAATCTTCAAGATTTGCTTGATACGTATAATAATTATTCCTCGATTATTACGTTCATGTATTGCAACAATTGAACTTATATGACAAACATAATGATATTAATTTTTATTTTCACCAGTTTCCTTTTCATTGCGGTAATATATCTGCTTCTTCTACTTACAGTGTATGTTTTCTAATATAATACATCATGGTAGAGATTGTTCCCACTACCAAAACTTTATATAACGAAGCAAGCTGTTTACAGATAAATTGTCGACCCGGTGATATTGCTAGTCTAGGCTTATCTTGGCTCTCCAAAAGTTTTATGGCCGTCATCACAATATTGTTGATTAGTACCCTGGATATATTTGGTGTCCTATACATTCCTGTTCATTTTATAGTCACTTTGGATTATAAACGTGACATTTGTATCTAGCTAAACACGAGTTGCTTACCATCCGTAAGCTGCTGGCTTCATTACCCTTGTGAAACTTCACGAGTTAAACTTAATTTGCTGTTTGGGTATTGATTGTTATGTTTTTATGTTGTTATACATTTAAACATTAAATATTACAAACATTTAAAATAATTGAGTCAAATAATATTAACTATATACATTATAAACCAAAAATAAAGTAACCCAATTAATTTTGTATTTATTTTCATAAATTTTGAATATACTGTATAATTTTTATGTGAAGGTTTGTTTTGCTTCGTGCTGAGTAGAGATGTGTTAATCTATTCATGATGCTACTGCAGTTACAGCGTCATAGATACAAATGGTTTTACCTATGATCTGCATACTTACTGATTGTTAGTCCTAACCAAATATAACTCTTTATAAACACATTGTATTACGATTGATGTCTAAACGTTCAATCCATTCTAGGATTCAAAATATCCTTGATATTAACATCAACGTCTGCATCATTTGGCTTCAATGCACTCATGTATGTCAACAATTTACAGATTGGACACACCAGATCACCATAACACCAACCTTAATATATAATTTAAGCCTTTCGACGTTTCAAAGCATTTGAAGTTATTTGTATCTTGAATCATAGTATGGACAGATATTTTTTATCTTGGTAATTGTATTTTAAGTAAATATTGCCTTTTTGTTAATTGTCAAGTCTGTCTTTTCAATTGGATCAAACGTTCGTAATGTGTCCATAACTGTCGCCTAAATAAGATTTTCAGCACGTACTGTTTTGATTGTTTTGGTTTTGACACAATTTTTAATCATTTATATAACAAAAAATTAAAGTTTTTTAGCACTTTCAATGATATTACTGGTATACATTTCTTATATGAAAACATAAATATTTTCTTTTCACAAAATAAATAAGGATAATATGAATGATAATTATACTACAAACCAGAGACAATCCGTAAATGTTCCTGAGTATTATATACTAATTTCCATAATCCCTAACACCAATAATATTATATTTATTTAGTTGCATTTTTAGAATATGAAAATAATCCCATTGCAAATTAGTTAGTTGTTTGGTCTTAGTTCACAAGCTGTCAAATCTTTTTGAAAATTAAGGATGGTTTCCATTTACCCCTTATTATACCATTATGTAAACTATTTTGTTGGACATCATGAAATTGTTTTGTTTAAATCTATAGCGATGCGTTGCCCTATGTTGTTATTGAAATATATATATATATATAAAATAATTTCACGAACGATTGTTTTATAATGTTTTAATGCAGGTGTGTTATAGTAAGCGGTATAGAATGAAAGATGCAAGACTTAAGACACAAAATATATTAAAAATACATTGTATATATCATTTTATGCATATTAAAAGCCTTTAGTTCATGGTGTAAATAATTACGGAAAATGTGAGCGAATTAATCAAATATGTCTCAGAACGCCCGTTGCCCAAAGAAAAAGTAAAATAATAATGTGTTGTAATAACATGTTATACCAGTTTTAATTTTACAGAACTAGACGGCTGTTTTGGAATACAATTCCTCATCAGTAGTGCTTTGACCAAACTTATGAGACCAAAATTGTTTTCAAGATGTTGAAAAGATATCCAAAAGGACCAAGATATATTTTACTAACTTGAATTAAGGAAAAACTTTGCATGAGGAAGTATAAGCACACGTTTAGCTTGTATGACACACGTCAACAGCAATGTAATCTGATATTGTTCTTTACTGTAACCACACATTATGTACATGAAGCTGGAAAATACATTATGCTATATCGATACAACTAAGATTCTGATATAAAAACAGCAAATAAGATAGACAACGTCATTCTATTTTATCAGGAAAAATGTTAAGTGGGAATTAATCCATACAGCCAAAAAGAAAGTATGAACTAAAAAACCAAAAACAAAACAAAAATATCGAGCTAATATTAATGCAACAGATAAGAAAATTTTTAGATTTGTACCAGTATTTGGTTTGATAAAAATATATTCTTGTAAAGATATATAATGTGTGATTGAACAAGACACTATAAAACATTTATGCTATTGGTCGTGAACCCCATATCAAAGCCGGTTCATTAAAACAAATGATCATTAATTTGTAAAGGTTACCTAGTATACTGTCAAAGTATTCAATTTCGCGTATATTTATTTTTGAGGTATATGAAAGTAAGATATTTCCGCGTAGTTAAATTTTTGCGCTTTTTAATATGCACTATAACACAATAAACATAATTTAATTTTCGATCTGTATTATTTTTCGCGAAATAAGGAGAAATTAGTGCACCGCGAAAGTAAATACGTTTACAGTATGCGTGATATTTAACTTTAGGCATTACAAGGAAAACAATTGCTTTCAAATTTATGATTTTTATCGTCTATTTTTATTTCGATTTATCACAATTTGAGGAACCAAACTGTTTTCTGTTGACTGGGAATATCATATTAGAATGATAGAAAATGATATAGCAGTTTTTAAGATATTTTAAATATTCAATACATACATTTTGTATAAAAATACTTTTATTGCAATGTCTAATAAAAGATGGAAATTTGCAAATGAAAAAGGTTCTCTCGGCAACGACAACACGCAATAATTTACGCTTGCAAAAGATAAATTTGTTACATTTCACGATACAGAAACAATTAAAAATTCACATATGAAAACACACTTAATACTTAATGTAAAAATTCACCACGAATTAAACACAAATGTTGATAAATGTTCTATGCACAAAGAACTAATAATTGATACTCTAAACGAATTGTCTATACAACATGCACAAACAAAAATATAAAAGTTTATATATTTAAAATCTAGCAAGCTGTTCAAAGAATATTGTCATCTCAAACATTCGTCGTAACATGAAAAGTTCGTTCTCCAAAAGTGTTTTAAAAACAGCATTTCGACGTACACTCTGTTTATGATCCAGAAACTCTCGTAAGAGAAACGTTTCCTTAGCAAACCTTTTATTACTACGTTTTCTAAAAGCACACCGTATCTTCTCCAAAATTGTTTGATCTTTGGAATGATGCTTTTTTGTCGCATTGTTTGGACATACCAAATATGTTTTATGAGAATCTGTAACATTATATTTAGAAACATGATAAGGTGTCCTCAAATTACTTCGCAATTCCTGAATTTCACATGGCGATGCATCATTTAAATATTCCATCTTTATAATTTGTTGTGGATGAATTTGTGTTTCTTTTAGCAGTGTATTTTGTAGCATCCTTTCTCAATAACATTGAAAACAAACTGCGGATGTTACGGTAGGAAAACCTATTATATACATTATGATGTTGGAAGTCAATTTCAATATACGTTATTAACGTCATCATTTCACACGTGATTACAAAACTGCCAGTCGTGATGTAATAATATAAAGATGATGAAAAGCTAGAATTTCATCGATTTAATTAACGAAAGAGTACCGCTGTTGTAAATAATCACAATTTGTTTAAAAGCAAATATTTAATTAACGCATGTTGTCAGTAACTTCTCTTAATCAGACCGCAGTACTATTAAAAGCGTCATACAAAACTAAACCCAATGCCACGGAAATTATAATTGTAGATGTTAAATATTTTCAAGGATAGTACCGTAACTTGCCTTTTAAAAATTCAGTAAGCTGCTCGGCATACTCACTTTTAAAGACACTGATATGTAATATGGGAAATAGGTATTTGTTATACAGTCTTGGACATGGATTGGCATGTTTATTTTTAATTTGACGTTTCAAATTGTACTGTACTGCAATTTTCTTATTAGAACGCTCTCATAAACAAAATAATTATATTATGTGATATATAATTATACATTGCCCAAATCTGTTAAAATTTGTTCTGGTATTCAAATGAATAATGTCATGTCTAAATAAACAGTCTCATTTGTTTTTCTTATAATTTCTATTACATGTTTATTTGATCATTTGTTATATTTTTCACTATTGTAAGATGTCAGTTTTGTAACAACAATTTTATATTCCGCTTATTTAGCATTGCAAATCAATAGTTGACGTTCCATAGATCCAGGTTCCATATTCATTCTAAATTTCCTTTACACACGTGGCGGGTGTAGCTAGCTAACTAGGAGGCCCTTACTTTTCAAGAGCACCTTACTTCGCAACCCTTGGTAAGTTCACGTATTTAACCTAACTTGCCAGTTTTCAAAATTTTTACTTTGCTTTAGGATTCACACACGAACCGTATGTTTTTATTTATCTTTACTATGTATCACATTTGCTTTAAATGTGTCCATAAATAAATATGTAATAGCTTAGCTTCATATCAACTGTTCTATTTAATGTAGGATACATACGGCCTTTATCATGGGTACCATGACACAAAAGCTACCAGTTGCATGGTTTCACCTGAGGATAAATAGTTGGTGCTTACCCTTCAGGATCTAAGTCGGCATAACTTCGACTGATCGACGGTATACGTGTTTAACTTAATATCCAAGTTTTAAAAGTTTTTAACTTTGAAATTGTGAAATGGGGGATTGGTCTGTTTTAACCAATTTTTTTAACAGTACCATTGGTCAGTCATCCAATCATATTTAAAACACTGACAGGTAAGTATTCATGTAGTTAATTCTGTAATAGTAGAGAGGAAGAATAACCTCAAATAACGTGCAATATGTAATTACTTATGTATCGTATATATATAATCTTTTTAATTAATTAAATCTCAGGTACATCATCTTTTGATTCTATAGTTTTTCCACAAAGTCTCGTAAAAACTTGACCACTTTGTCGTATCCATTTATTTGCAACTGAAATGAGAAAATTTTTAAAAAAGTCAGAAGTTAAATTTTTTAAAATTGACTATTTACGATCTAAGTGAAAATAAAAAACTGCAACTGCAATGCATAGGATCATTCAAAGACGCAAACGACTTAAAAAAGAAAGTCAAACATAAAATACACATATTAAAAAGATTTTATGTCATTGATACATTGGTATTAAGAGATGCTGCAGAGCCAAAAACATCCGATGACTCATTTCATTTGTGTTGTACATACAAAATAAACAAGTTCCCTAAATTGTGCACTTTTACTTGAAATTTTGATATAAAATGCATTCATATGTTAATTGGAAAATAATTATATAGTAGTTAGAATAGTCTAAATACAAGTATGACAAATGTCAAACAAATGACATATTAGATGTACAGAAAAAATGTTATGGCAACTTAATTTGTGATATTTCTTCGATATTCAACATTGTACATGCTTAACCATTTAACAAAAAGAATTTAACACGATTCACTCATAAATAACATTTTCTTACTTTATGGCGGTAGTGTCTAGCTAAACAGGACGTACTTTTTCTTCCGGAGCACCCAAACTAACTTCCCTTGTAGAAGTTCATGAGTTTAACCTAACTTGTCAGTTTCCAATGAAGTGTTTTGAAATACTGTGATAACAGTTCAACAAATATCTTTCAGTTGGTTCATTATGATCGGAATTATTTGCATGTCAAGTACAAAAATGTTGAAATCTCCAAAGACAATTGAAATCTTCGTGGAATTTAAAAATGCCACTGTGCAAGCATAATAGTTTAAAAGAAATCAAAATGGAGTAAGCCATTACATTTCTATATGTGTATTTATATTGCAGAAATGATATAAAGATTTAGACAATTTTTTGTTTAAACAAGTAGTTAAGTTTAAAAATCCAGCTTACCCCATTTAGAGCCGAGTAAAACAGGACACCCAGCATGTAAAGTTCGTGGATCCTCTTCTCCACTAGGTTTGTAATTATACCAAAATGCAGCTGCTCCCTGAAAAAAAAGTAAAATAAACACAATTCCCTGAAAATGTGTCAGATGTTTTGCAGATTGTTAAAGCTTTCGGAATTTTAATGATTCAGTAGTGAGATAGGAAATTACAAAAATATATAATACATTTTAGGGTATTCAAATGCACATAAAGTGAAATGCATTTAAAGATAAAATTTAGACATTTCACTTTTATTAATATCTCGTCATCTCTGTATTAATGATTTCATAATAGTTTAATGATTATTTTTTATGCCTAGGCAAGAATTATTCACTTATATTAAGGAGATCAGGTCTGGGATGACATGAGTAACTGGAGTGTTTGAAAACAATTTTGACCTTCGTCATATGAGTTGAAACAGTTTTAGAAATTAGGATCTTTCTCAAGAAAGATTAAAAAATATGCGGTGAGAGGCGCCGTGATCGGTAAGTCTGCGTTTGAAACCATTCTGTCTCTGAGACCCCTGTATTACAAAAAAATCTTTAAGAACACCTGACTATAAAATCATTACTTTGTATTCACTTAGAGTTGTCTCATCCATGATGTATTCATGCCGTATATGTTACTAAATGATAGGTTGAGTTAACATACATCAATACCTTCCATCATTTCTTTGTGTGGTGCATATCATTAAGCTAGTAAATTTAAGTCTTTTTTCGTTTATGCATGTGTTTGTTTATTTTGAATTGGACTTTTTCCTGAAACCGAAGATGGAAAAATTAGTGTCAATGCATCTCACTCTATCAATTGTCTTATCTTTATAATCAGGTGTCACATACTTTTAAAACTGGTATTCTGACTTTTATTTGTGGAAATACAGTTGCGCCTCCAGCTTTAACATCTGAGAGCTAACATAAATAAATATATCAATAATTAAGAAACAATATTTATCGTATTAGTTATTTAGCTAATAATAAATAATTAAATATTTTAAAATCAGAATCCAATCATCTAAATCAAATTTAATTTTCAATTGTTTCATTCAGTCAAACTCTGCAAAGATAAGATTCAAATAAGATAGTATAATATGCAATTTTAACCCCTAAGCCGAGATCTCTGCTGGTGGCTGGTGCCCCGAGGATATCACAAACTCAGTAGGCAACAATTGTGTATTATTGTCAGTAATATACTATTGTCTGAATTTGCTGCAAGTTAAAATTTGAAATTCCTCAAAAACTAAGGCATACTCCCTCATGCAAAATATTTCCTTAGCTAAATTTGGAAAAAATATTTTGATTCTTTGATAATCTTTTCACATTGAAAACAAATTTGGTTTCATAATTTTAATCCAAACACTGCTGATGAGAAATTGTAATCCGTAACGACCGTCTAATGCTGTAAAATTAAAACTGGTTTAATATATAATTCAGCTTGCATTCTCCTAGGCATGTTGTATACTATACCAATACCAAGGATATAATGCCTTTTTATAGATACTGGTCTGAATACTAGTATCCAATCCAATATTTGTGAATTGTTAACTAAATGTCATTACAGATATTTTATTTTTAATGTAAATCACAACTATTTTCTAGCCATGTCCGTACTGGTATAACCTGCAAGTCTTTGTCTAAACAAGAAATCTATCCATGGAAATAATATGCAGCTTACAGTGCAGATGGAGACATGACAGATTTTTAGGAAAGCTAGCTGGGATAGTTGAATAAGAAAGAGTAAAGAAGAGACCGAAGAAGAAAACACCAGGTGCCATTGCGTTTGTCAAGGAAGGCATGACACCTGTAGAAAACAGCACTAGGAAGAGACAATCCGTGCTAGACACAGGCAGTGATTGGTAACTCAGGTTAGACTTGAAGAAGAAGTTAGTCTTTCCTGACATAGTGGTTACAATGTTGAGACCAGACATCATACTGTGGTCCAAGCAAGTCAAAACACTTGTCGCAGTAGAGTTAACAGAGCCGTGGGAAGAAAACTGTGATGAGGCCGATGAGAGGAAAGCACTGAAGTATACTGAACTGATGTCGGAGTAGAGAGAAGGAATGGAACGTACTACTTCTTCCTGTCGAGGTGGGATGTAGAGGCTTCCCAGCCAAGTCAGTTTGGAAAGAGGTAGCAGTGAAATATTCATGCTGGGTATGACATAGACAGGATGAGCCGAACTGGACGCCTGGTAGCGAGTAGTGGATTGATCACCACTGCTGACCCACCAACTGGGGGATGTCATGGTTAAGGGTCGAAACATCTGAGGAAAGTTGGATACCATCTGAAGACGATTCCAGGTAGAGAGTATGGCAGTATTAGCTAGGCATGAACAGTATGCCAGGACTTTACAGCAGGATACCATCATCTGTAAGTTTATTTAACGATATGGATTACCATTGACTGCAAGGAATAGGCTGGATGGCGACCGGAGAAGACTGGTGACACTGGAGAGACAGTTGGCAGCCGGGAATAAACCGGTAATGGGTGGCAAGGGGGCAGCTTTTTTGTCACAGTCTCTGTGACGGGGCACCAACATAGCTACAGAGTCCCCCGAGTATGGCAGCATCATCAAGACATCAATAGTATGCCAGGACTTCACAGCAGGATACCATCACCTATAAGTTTATTTATCATTTTCCAAACATTTAGCTAAAATCCCAATATTTGAAAGATATCGCTCTAAAAGCTTTCTCTTGTATGCAAATTCGCAATTTTGTAATGCAGTTGAAATGACAAAGCAAAAACAATGTTTAATCTCAATATTTCAACTTTTCGATTTTATGTGTTTAAAGCTTATTCAAACATTGTTTAAAAAAGGGGAATTTTAGACATTTTGCTTTTAAAAATAGTTTTAAGTGTTCTATCACAGAATGGCGTAAATCAATATTATAACCATTTTTGTCTCTAGTCACTCCAAAGTTTTAACAGCGTTTTACTTAGAAATACTTTCACAAAACAAAGAAGGTAAAACAGGGGCTTTGTGTCGTCATCTTTCGTTATTACTTTTGTACATTTTCAAGGTGGTGTATCTATGTCATTGTAATGTATGTGTATAGTTTTACAACAAACTTACGTAATATAACCAGGTAGCTGTTCTATCACCTGTTCCTACCAACTCCTCGCTTGCTGAATAATCTGGTGGCCCCCATAATGGAAAACCCTGAAAACAAACATAATAAAATGTATCTCAATTGTATTTAAACCAATTGTTTTCGAATGTTGTATTTATTATTTATGGAACTTACTTGTATGTTTTTTTTTGAATCAACAACCTAAATATCAATGTTTATAATATTGGCTATTTTGTACAATATGTGAATTTTGTATATATATATATATATATATATATATATATATATATATATATATTATATATATAAGGTAAGTGGCATCATCTTGTTTTATGGCTGGGGATTTATGTAATTTTGGACCTAAAGATAATCATGACTATAGTAGAGTAGTATTCATCTATGTGTTTAAAATAGATACAAATACTATTATTTTAACTGCGTTTAATATATGTAGTGACGCCGTTTAATTCACTATGGGATTAAATAGACAGATTAGATTATAGATAAAATGGCTGATTCGAATAATAAGCGATCTTTACCGTTCAGTACTACTGTTGACATAACAATTAGGGCTACATAACATAAAATTGCCCTATCTCCACTAACTGAAGTTAATTTTCAAATGCCTAAAATCACATCTTCAATAAAATGACCATGTATAGCGGTCGTGGTAGCCAAGTTGGTAGAGCTCTCGCCTTTATAGCGTTTGAGGTCCCGATTATAATTTACTGTCCGACTCTGTCTGTTCTACCACATGATACAATAATAATCATAAACCTTAAAAATAGCGGACTGGCAATTGCGAGTCCAAACCGATAGAATTTTGATGCGATATTTTCCTCTTCCCGAATTCTATAGAAAACATGATAGTAATACATTGGCCTGGTTAGTTCAGTAGTCAGACCACTTCACTTGCCTGTAATGATAGATGTCCGGGTTTTATTTCCAGTTCTTCCTGTTACAACCAAAATAGGAAACGACCTTTAAATTAGCCCATATAAATAGTTTTGATACTCGCCCCAGTTTCAAAAGCCTCGTCTAAATATATTTTCCTTAAATTTAGCCCTGTAATTTTTGAAAATGTTTTTATGGTCCTTCAAATTAAAAGAATAACGTCTTTGATCCAATAATATTTTAAAAAACTTACAAAATTATTCTAATTTAAATCTAAAAAAAATCTTAGTATGAAATTTTGGCTAGATAATCTAATCTTATATTTATCTAGTAATCTATTCATTACGAAGAGGAAATGTTAAACTAAATTATTACACATAAACATAAACATAAAATGTTAAAAATTGACCTTATGGTCCCTTTTCTCGCGACGCCAATCAAATAAAAAGGGACGTATTTTCAGGGAAATCAGTTTTGAATCTCTCATGATACATAACATTGGAAGTATTAGGTTGGCGATTGATTTGTAAAACCTAAACTTTGGACCGGATAGTTTTTTGGCAAATATACAGATAACAAACATGTAGTTTTGAGAGTCTTATTTTTAACGTTGTTGTCTTTACGTAAGTTTTATCAACAACAAAAGCTTCAAATAACTTAACAAAATTCTCTTCATTTAGATAGGCAGTCGGAATATGACAGGAGCATACTTTAAGATAACTATATTGCATGGCGTAGCAGACAAGTTCAAACAGAACATAACAATAGCATAGAGCTAAGGATTACATATATAAAGAAAAAGGGCTTTATAAATCCGAAGTTCTTACTTACCTGATGCAAGTTCACGTGTTTAACTTGCTAGTTTTCAAATTTATTGCTGCTTTTGGTATTCCGATTTGGACATGGATGTTTGTGATTGATTATAGATTAATGTGGATATTTATCACTTATCAGTGTATTTATGAATAAGTAACAGAGGTGTTTATTTCATCAATATCATGGGAAACATGTATTGGTAATGTATTAGATGCGAATTGTACCCATATAGTGAACTGATCGCCGTATATCGATATTTCCTGAAAGGTCAAGCGGGCAAGTCAATGTTGTTTGCCTATACGCATCATAATTTAAACATTTTATAGATAACTTACTATGTAATCGTGATGAGGTTTGTACATTCCTCCAGCTCCATAGTTTAATACCTAGAACAAGAAAAAACATATTTATATTACCTGGAAGGATAAACACAAGTTATGGATCCATAACGTGTGTACTCGTTTTGAGTATTATTATAGTTCTAAGACACATAATCAAAAACAAGCATACTAATCCATTTCCGAATCACAATCTAGAAGCAAAGTAAAAACTTTGGAACCGACAAGTTAGGTTAGACACGTAAACTTCCACCAGGTAAGTGAGGCCGGGTGCTCCGGAAGGGTAGGCACCTCCTGTTTAGCTAGCTACACTCGCCACGTATGTAATCAAAATTGTGTGAAAGGAACATGGAACTATGAGACGTCAAATATATCCAAGGCAATCCTGGACAAAGAAACATCAAACTTATCAACAATACTGTGATGACGGCCATAAAACTTTTTGAGGGCCTTGATAAGCCTAGGCTTGCAATATCCCTGAGTCAACAATTTATTTGCAATCAGCCTACTTCGTTGTACAAAGTCCCCGTTGTGGGAACAAGCTCTACCATAGCGTATTAATTGGGAAACAAATACACCATAAGCAGGTATATTGCTGCATAAAAAAGGAAAGTTGACAATAGAAAAATTGAAGTCATCACGTTTGTCATAAAGTTTCAAATGTTGCCATAACTTATGTAAACAGTAAATAAAACTACACGTACTTGATAAATACTTACTTTTCGGAATGACCTTATACTTTGTTGAAAGTATTCAATTTTGAAGGTGACAGTTCAAAGTAGTGTAACTGTAACTTTTTTCACACGTATTTAAATGTAATATTTTTTTGTTTTATCTCAGCCTAAGTACACATTACAGGTCATGATTGCCCAACAAAAGTGATGAAGTACACGTTGATATGCCCAATATTAATTTAAATATATGGTAAAGTATACAACGGATAAGATTTTATAAACAGATTAACACAGTATATTTGTTTAAAAGATAAGTCAATCTTGCAAAATGCGTAACAATGCGTGAAGTATATAGTTTACTATTTACCTATCTTGTTTAACTTGTATTTAATTTTTGCGGTAATCTCTTTATGAAGGCGCAGTTGTTCTACTAGTAGATACTTTTTACAATCAATAGTTCTGAGTCAAATTTTCGGAGCCGCAAACAAGGTATCCTCAAATATATGACTAGTTACAATGCACGAAAATAATGCACTAGGGATCTTAAAACAATTTATTACTAGGGCAGTAAGATGGCGCCAGCGTTACGTCAAATAGTTATTCGATGTCCAATGCAAAAATGAGAAAAAAATGAAACATAAAAAATGTTGAATACATATAATAATCGTACCTGAAATTTTTCAGCATCCGTCAATTTATCTTTAAATTCGGTATTCAAACCAGTTATAATACTAACTCTTTTAGATAACCGTTTCAATACCATATGTTCTTTGTCACTGAGCCATGCCCTAGACAAAATATGGAGATAAAATGCAAATAAAAAATAATTACAAAACAATATACATAATTGTGAAATGAAGTTATTTTCTTTACTTATTTCTATTTGCGCGTGTGCTTTGGTTGCCATGGTTTTACCCAAGTGTATCTGTGTCACCTACACAATGCATTTTGTTATCAGTTGTTTCAATGGCCATGTGGTCTAAGTGCCTGTTTACGTATCACAGTGATTTTACATAGCGGGACCCATCCTTCTCTGTGTAGCTTATAAAATATTCTCAGATTTAAAGTATTCTACACTACAACCAGCAATCCAGCAATGGCAGAAACCTTTGATTTAATGAAGCAATGCATGCATTCCGACTACATTCAATTCAAAAACGTTTACTTATTTTGCAATACAATTTTGAAGCTTGTTCCTTATTTTGCGCTTTGCTTTGAAAAAATGCAATTCAATTTATAGTCGACAAAAAGCATATTTCAAATTTGTAAATGTACTTTTACGACCATGATTTTTAAAGTGGATGCTCAAAAATATATGTTTTTTTCGGAAAGACCATTGACATATAAACATACGTATTAAATAAGCAAAGTCTGTATGCTTGCACTTTTGGAGTAATGGTCGGTTTATCTAATGATATTTACGATTCAAACATTATTTCTGAATGATGGAAACCCGGAATACGCATAGAACACCATAACTTTAACCCCCCCCCTTTCTCCAACTCATTATCTTCATTATACAATACATTGAAGACAGTTCTTATTATTTTGATATCCTTACGTGACAACGTCATTGTTAAACTGTATACAACATGATTAGGCGGATATCGGTATGTAATAAAATAACCGTTACAAACCTTTAACAAATACTAGAAATAATGTAAATTCCACGACATGACACAGCTACCATTTTCAAGGGTTTTATTATTTGTTTCATGTAGCTAGGTATTCTATTCTATGACGCCATTGCCACTTATTACCTAACTGCATGATACAAATAAACAAACCCTTGCAAACGGTTGCTATGTCGCCGAAAAGTCGGGGAATTTACAGTATTTTTAGTACTTGTTATGGGTATTTTTGTTAATTAGACAATAAAAATGCAACATTTATTCTACAATTCTTCATAATAATATAAAGAAAATATAAACAGTTCATCCTCTAGATAAAGTGTTTCACTAATATTTGATGAATACCAAGCAAAGGCTTTCAATGTATATTTATTTATCTCTAAACATTTAAGTTACAAACATCAACAATTTTTTAGCCACGATGTCTAGGAACCAAAACGAACCAATGCTCATTGGTAATGATAATATAGCATTACCTAAACATATTACAGTTTGTGTCGTACGTACTAGGGTATAAGAAAGTGGTGTCGAAAAAGCATTTTGTAAATTTTAAACCTCTCTTCACATACCCAGGTCTAGATTGCCGATGTTCTAAAGCCCGCGACTATGGATTGCAGTTCCTATTAATGCCTAGATTCCATTACCGTAAATCGGGAAATTTTGGCGTCGGGATAATTTGGCGGTTTTCTCCCAAAATGTGGATGTTTAATTTTGGTGTGTTTAAATTTGGCACTTCACTGAAAAAGGCGTTTTATTTTTGGCACTTAACTGAATAAGATGTTCACAAACAGCAACAAGACGAACGGATTATGCTGATTGAAAACCGGAAGTGTTGTAATTTATAAATTAGAAAATGAAATGGAATGCACTATTAAGCCTTCCGGGTTTCATAAATTAACAATAATAACGATAATACAAATTGAAATACCGATATATACTATGTATGCAAGTTAAAGACAAAAGTACTGTATAAGGGGACAGTTCATTAATAATGAAACAATTACGAAGCGCGTAGTAGTTAACACCCTGCGTGGAACCTCTGTAATAACAAACCTCACTCTTGACCGACACTCGTTATGGCTTCCGTAATCAACACATTTTACAATTAAACAAACACACGTTTAAAGAAAGTTATGATGATTCTGACTGGGAAACAAAAGAAATAGACACGCGACTACTTAAGTCCATAAGTATTTACTGAATAATAAACAATAACCTGATTAGATGACAGGTAAACACGCGGTAAGGACAATATCGTAGGACATACTTAGTGAAGTCGGGTAGGGTTTTATAAAAGACCGGCAGACAGACTAGCGCTAGTTTACTTTTGTCGGACCGAAAACTGATTTGTCCGTTTATATTCCAGGTGTAAAATTGAAAATGTCCGAAAACAAAAAATATCCGACTGGTGATTTTTCACGTCGGTCAAAATAATTTTTTATCGGACAAGTCCGGCAAATATGACCGTTTTCCGGCAAGTTAAGATAAAAGTGCTCTATTACGGAACATCGATTGTCAGGTAAATATTGGCATTTCTTTTTTTAGAATATGTATTTTTTTGGTGTGTTCAATTTTGGCACTTTTAAGTTGGGTGCCAAATAAACCAAAATTAAACTACAGCCAAAATTTCCCGATTTACGGTACCATAAATCAAGTATGTTGGTGCTTTTCTCCTTGTAATCGGATTCCTAAACTGATCACTTTGACATAAGGGAGATATATGACTTAGCATAAAATACTATTAACCCACCCCTGCCTCTCTTTACATATATACGTACGTATTGCTGACTCTGTATTTATCTTTTGCATCACCCTGCATACCAACAACAGTTGATTGATCTAGCTATATATTAATAGAAAAAAAAACAAATACTGTTGTCGTTTTTATTAATATACACACGTTTATGTTATGATTTGATACCATTTGCTCTTCTCTGAAATATATAGTCTTCTATTTGGAGGATTACAAACATGTCGTCAATTAAGACACTATAAGTGTCCCCCGACATCTTATTAAAACAGCCTGGACATATGTACAGAATCTTGAAAATCCAACTACCACATCCCTCCTTTAATTGTGGTTAAATATACCGCTTGAATGCTTATTTAAACAATTTTGGAAAGCATTAAAGGAAAATAGGTACCATAAACATTAGTTGTATAGGATCTATTAATGAAGAAACTGATGGAACATTACTTTTACAGATGAATGATGACTTAAGTAATAATGTTTAATGTCCCAGTCAAAAATGTTTAACTTATATCGAGATGTCACCAGCTATAGGCTAAGGTGCAGAAATTGTGCCTGTGCGTTGCGCTGATGGCATTATACAGCAGGTTCTTAAGCATGTCAAGCCCACCACCGTGACACGGGACCTCGTTTATTTTTAGTTCCCATCCGAAAGAACCGTGGCTTTCATTTCGTAATGCCGAGTGCTTGGCGAAAGAACAGTCACTACCCACTTTCAAGTCTCGGGTCAGACCCAGTCCAGGCTCAAACCCACGCCCTCCCACTAATGGAGCGAACACTCTACTAACTGAGCTACCGCAGTAGTTAAATGAATGATGACTTATAACAATCGATGGTTTTAACGAAATTTATGATAAAAATCATAGTAAATGTCTGTTTGTTTATCTAACATTAGATGCCACAGGTTGTGTGTGATGTGTATTCTAATAAAACTCTTACCTGAATAGATGCAGCATTTCTCAATTGCCTCGCTTCGTTCTCGCTAATAACATCATGAAATAAAGATATCCGTGGGTTGTAATTTGCAACCTCTTCTTTACTTCTATAGTAAGGGATTTTTGTTTTCCTATTAAAGCACTTTAATGTTGCAGACTCTTTCGGTGTCTGAAATACAAAAATATATTACTAAGTATCTAATTGTTTTCATTTTATCATTCTCCACATTGTTAATTATACCGTTTATAAAACACAAGAGTGTAATGTTCGTATTTAAATGAATCGTGTAATTTATATTCTATCTTTGTATAGGCAAACAACATTGACCTGTCCGCTTGACCTTTCATTTAATTTATCACGGACCAATTTATCTATGTATAGGGAGCACAGTATATCATGAGATACGTATACACTCACCTCGTAGAGTATACCTGTGAACGTGTATGTATTAACTTGGATCTAAACACTACCCATGTAATAAGTAGACCCTCCTATATGCATATTCCTAAAAAAAGGCCAAGCGGACAGGTCAATGTTGTTTGCCAATATATTTCTTTTTACTATTTACCTTTATATTCCCTCGACATAAAGCATGGTATTTCTCTGTTGCACCAAACAAGTCGTCGTTTATTAACTTTACTTCTTTTTCTTCATCTTCTATGTCATTTTTATGTCGCTCATAAAAATCGTAATCTGTTTGAATAGCTGGATTTCCTGTAATGCAAAAACTTTAATCATTACAATATTGTTCAAGTGATTCTGTTTTTAACAGTGCATTACTATTTGTTTCCTCAACTTGATTAAATATTGATATTTTTCACTTACCTGTACCTAGTAGTAACTGGAAATACATGTGTGCATGCGTAACCGCGATTAGCCAAAATATTCTGCACAGAGCTGCCATGTGCTACTTTTTAATTATATTATTTAATAAAAATTCAAAAGGAGCACAATAAAAGAGCAAAACATTGGCGTCATTTAGATTTAGATGTTGGAATACCAAGCAAAACGCATCCTGTTCCGCATATGACATAAAACCTCACCGTGGGCATAAATTCTGTTGTAAACATTGCCATATTCTTCATGTAAAATTCCCATAGCACCAACATTAATACTTAATGACAATCGCCGTTGCTCCGGAAGGGTGAGCACCTCCTGTTTAGCTAGCTATACCGACGACATGTTTAATCTAAATTGCAAATAAAAGGAACGTGAAACTATCGGATGTCAATTATATCCAGGGTAATTTGTGATACAGAGACACCATGCTAATCAACAATACTGTGAATACGGACATAAAACCTTATGAGGGTCTTGATAAACCAAGGCTTAGAATATCCCCGGATCAATAATTTATTTAGATGCAACTTGCTCCTTTTGTATCTATATAGAAAACAAACTCTCTATCGTGGCGTATCATTTGTGAAAGAAACTGTTGTCCATAAACAGGAGAAGCAGGTACATCGCAACGACATTCTGATCATGGTATTTCAAGGGGTAATGAAAGATAGTATGGCGTGAGCAAAATTCGATGAAGGGCGAAGCCCTTCATTTTGAATTTGGCAAGCGCCACACTATCTTTCATTACCCTTGAAATACCATGAGCAGAAATCTTATTTTTATATTTACAATTCTTTCTTTCAATAAATATTTTGTACCTTGGAGCTATTTTTTTCCATATCTGCTCGTGTGATATAGGGTTTTTAGCCATGCGAGATCGGCATTTCTCACATGATCACGTGACCCCCTGTGCGGGACATGACGTTATATTGCGGGAAAATTGATACACATCAAGGGTCATGACCTCTATTGTCTTTCAATGGGAATTGCAATACAATTGCTTCTGTATGTTTCATCGAAGAGAGATACAGTCATATTGTAAATGGAACCACGTGTATTGTCTTCTTCTTCTTCTTCTTCTTCAAAAAAAAAAAAACAAAACAAAAAACCCCCATGGTTTTGGTTTGAAATATACAATTAGTACTGTTAATAAATAGGCAATATCATATCAATGCTCTGTATTAAATATAAATCGACATATATATACTTAGGTATTTTTATTATTTACACAATGACTCTTGAACATCTGTGATTGTTTGTTCCTTTTTTTATCATTGTTTAGCAAACATGTAGATGACGCAAGTAATACATATATGTTTGCCTTTAATATTTTACCTTCTAAGTGTGGTTTTAAGATTTCCAAGGCTTTAGTAGGCATTCCATACTGAAATCAAATCAAGATTAAACTTTATGTACGTGACTATTAAGAATGTAAAGATAGTACTTGTTATATTGATATAAAAACGATGATAAGACATCGTAGTTCATTGAATAAATAAAAAATCTAAATATTAAATATTTCAAACGCATGTTTAAAATTCACAATTCAAATTTTTGATTGTCCAAGGTATAATTATATAATTATAGAAAAAGTTTTCAAATTTCTTTATTTCTCCAATTTCAAATTGCAATACCAACTCCAACTAAACATAGGCATATACAAAAATATATTATTATTTACATATGTCAACCCAAAGAACTGATTCCATCATTGATTGTGTTGTTAAAATTACACAAATTTGATATAAAAACAAACATATCAATTCACGTTTTAAAGAAATCTAACTTGAAATCTATTATCTGGGTAATTTTAAGTTTAAAAGGTATAAATAGCTCTCTTTAAAATTATTGTATTTAATTATAACGAATATAATCACAAGTTGTATCGGACAGATAAACTGCATACTCTATATTACTAGGTGCCTTTGTCACCTTCCAATTTCTATTGGTAATCCGTGTTTGAACTCTGTTACGTCTTAAAATAATTTCTTTTTACACAAACTTTTCTATTTCACTACTCAATCCGTCATTATTTAATTTAAAAAACAACATTATATGTCATGTCTTAATCACAATCCCAAAAGCAAAGCAACAACTAACCGCCTAATAATATGCGATTAAGCTTATGCTTTCCTCAGAGAAAATTTAACATGCAGTTCTTATTTTGATGCGAACAATAAACAGTGTATAATATGCAATCAATCAAACATGTCTTTTCAATTAGCACACAACAAGATACACAATTCGATGTATACACTTGTTAAAAATGCATTATTTGTAATGCTTTCAAAAAAACATCATACTCGTTTGTTTGTATGACGTTTTGAGTTTGAGATATGACAAAATGCAAACAGGTAGCCATGTCCGCTCCATTATTATACCCCCGCTTAAAAAGTGGGGGGGGGATATAGTGATAGGGGTGTCCGTCCGTCCTTACGTCCTTCCGTTACACCTTAGGGTACCTATCTCTTATCCACAACTCCTCCTAAACCCTTCAATGGATTTTTATGAAACTTTCACACAATCTTTGTGATATAATGTGGATGTGCACCTCCTATTTAAAAATTTGATCCGATGGAATTTTTTGTGGGGGGAGCGGGGGTATTTTTGTGAGCTTGTGGCTCACAATTTTTCTAGTTTGAATATATTCATCCATAAATTTCAGAATATTATTAACATCATGTATGTAGTATGGACAGAGAAATTGTCATATATACAAAATGTGGATTTGACCTCACTTGGGGCAATATCTTACCATCATGCAAAACCTAACATGACTTGATTGATCGACTTAAGGGTAATAACTTACCAACAAAGAAGGCTGGGCTTGGGTTAATGGCTTACGTATATATTCTGACTTACCCTGTTATAAAATGCTGCCAATGATTTTGTGACTTTAAGTTTCATAGCTTCATCTTCTTCAATATAGTGCATTATTTGAGAGTATTTTTCAAGCCATTTAATTTCGTAATAAAACATATTGTCATCATCAGCATACCGTGCTATTAATAAAACATCACTGGTACTAAATGGCTCTGCTTGTTCGTCATATATTTTCCCATTAAATAAATCCACTAAATCTAGATCATAAACTATCCATAATCTAAACAATGCACGGGACAGTCCTTTAACATCCACGTCTGTAGGCCAAACCTTGATGCGTTTCTTTAAATTTGTAACTGTGCGTCTAAACTCTGAAATGAAATCATTGCAACATAGGTTAAAAAGGGTAAAGATAGAATAAATAGAGAAAAATGTTGAAAAATCGTGAATTGGTTTTTTTTTAAACACGTGTTTACCATCACCTCGAACTATACCCGTAGGTATAGGAAAGTGTTCGGATCACACGGATATTCCATGATATGTGGCGGATATAGCTTAGTAAACAGGATTTCTTACCCTTACGGAACATGTGATCTCGCTTTCCTTGTGTCAGTTACTAAATTTGTCAGTTTTCAAATGGTTTACTTTGCTTTTTGGATGGTTGTTTGAGCATATACTGGTGCATTTATTTCTCATTCTATCATTTAAACATTGTTTTATTGCAATGGTTGTTTTAAGGGTTTTCGATATGTAAATGACTAGATTCCTGAGCGATCAGGTAATAACTCATACAGCATTACAGACATAGTATTTCAAATGGAGATGTATCACGTTTAATATATACACTTATAACCACCATTACATATTAAAATATCATCACATACAAAACTACCGTTACAAACGAAACTCCCGATCGCTCAAAACATCTCGCCCCAAATAACCCCATTGTAACTGACAAACTGCGAGTTAAGCTACAAGATGTATTGAAGATTTTATATTGACCGACTCGTAAACCGGTGATAGTAAGCGGGTTGGTATGTACGTTATTGTTCATCTTTAATGTTTAGAGACAGTCGTTTTCATAAATAACTTTTATACTTTTTAAATTTTTGAAACCTAATATTGATATTTTATTTTGAAAACAAAAAGCGCATCTGAAAATAATTTTAGTTTTATTTTTACTTTTTCCGTCATTCTCCTACATAGAGAAAATTTTACAATTTATACTAAAAATCGACTGTAAGATGTTCCCTTGGTGACCCCATATGCATATATTAAAAGGTTCAACTAAGGTCAACAATTACAATGCAAATCACTTATATATTACACTTGTTATTGGAATCAGTTTTCACAAAATATCCATTTTAGATGACCTGAAGTATGTAATTTTGAAGTTTTGAAGTGTTTTGATTTGTAAAAAAGCATTAGGATCACATTATTTGAAAGTGGACAAACTTTTTAAGTCTATGACACAGGCGTGATTCAGGCGTGAATATCAATGTTTTAGAACATGGGGTCCAAAACGGGTGTCTAAGTTCTTAGTCTAATCACGATATTAGAAAATTTGCTGATTTTTTCTCTATATACAGAAATAAATGTAATTATTTCAACTTTTCATGTATTTTTCCATGTTAGTATTTTTGTTTTTGAACACAAATATTGTGGTTATTTTATAAGACACCAAATGATAATCTAGCAATTTTAGTTAATTACTGTCTCTAAGTATAAAAGACGAACAATAGTAATGCAATGCTTGTTGTGATTGCTAGTTTGCCGGCATCGTGGCAGTTACAGAACAACATGAGGCATCGCGTAGGCTGACATATTTTATTTGCGAGGTTACACATAAAGCAGTGACGTAGTTCACATACTCGTCACATGATCATCACATGATACATATAAACATACTGTAACAATGTTTTTGGTCTATCAAAGATAGTTCAGAATATTCACAATTAAGCGTGAGGGTAAATCAGCTATATTTTGGACTATATCTATAGTTATACTTTACCCTGAGCAGGTTCCGATTCCTCACAATCGTCACAGAGAACCTGATCGAAAACTTCGTTCCATGTTTTTGTGTACCTTTTTATTAAATGGAAAGAGTTAATTGGATTTTCAGCATAATGTGGATTCTGCATAGCTGCATCACTAATTGGTTCTATGTATGCCAATATTCTAAAAAATATAATGAAAGTTCGTTAAGATAAACCTGTTCGTATATGCACCACAGCAATACAGAATGTGCCACTGCGGTAGCTCAGTTGGTAGAGTGCTCGCCCCGTAAGTGGGAGATTGTGGTTTCGAACCCCGGCTGGGTCTGATGCAAAACTTGAAAGTGGGAAGTGACTGTTCTTTCGCCAAGCACTCGGCATTACGAAATAAAAGTCACGGTTCTTTCGGAATGGAATTTAAAATAAACGATGTCCCGTGTCACGGTGGGCTCGGCACGCTAATGAACCCTGCTGTATAATGACATTAGCGCAACGCACAGGCAAAATTTCTGCTCTTTCGCCTAAATATCTAGCTGACGGCGTCTTGATATAAGTGATTTTTTTTACTGGGACGTTAAACACCATTACTCAACTCAACCCAATACAGAATAATCAACGGTGACTGGCATATATAATTTCTGCTGTCATCTTACGGTTTATTTGCTTTACTTTTTTATTACTAGATCATGTAGATATTTAATTTTACACTCTTTGCATAAATATTTATATGGCAAAAAATGGGACACTATATATATATATATATATATATATATATATATAATTATATATATATATATATATATATATATATATATATTCATAAAACGTACATATTGTTGAACAACCCATCGAGATTTTTATTAAACCTAACATTTTAACAAAGGGAATCTGTCACAGATGTATCTATGTGTAAGATGATTATCTTTATCAATGTATTGTATGAATACATGGTTTGTGCAGTGAATGATTTACTTGGGAGGATATAACCTCTGTCAGTCCAAAGTATATAGTAAACTTATAATAAGAATCTAATATTTCTCTCTATGGTATACAATATATGTCCCTGGTTTTCAGGATTGAATATGAACATTTTTTGCCCTTTACGATGACGGCTTAACATACCCGCTGTTCGGTTAGTTTTATAATTTTTTGTAAGGTGCTGATACACTTCATTTTCAATATATTCCTGTATCTAAATGTTAAGATGGCAGATTCCGTTAGGAGGCGGAACCCCGTTGTCAAAGTCACGAATAAGGACAACTAGTTGAGTAGGCATTTTGTGAACCTAGAAATGTTCATTCCCACGAAGTTTTTTAATGTTTTGTTTTCCTCATGGATCCTTGAATAAAACTAGTTTAGTTGCCCTTCGGGCAAATTTGGGCAACTTGCACAATATACATAAATCCAAAATGGCCGCCAAACGCCGAATTGAAGTACATACTGCGATATAAAATATCTTCCAATAGCTTGTAATATATCCTTTTAGATGTTTTCAGGTATGCAAAACCCATTTCTAGTGTTAATTTTTACATAGTATACAACTAACTCACACAATAAGCTATGAATTCAAGATGGCCGACAGACACCATCTTGAAATGCCGATTCTATACAAAAGCAAATTTATTAATAGGTTGTATTTAATCTTTGTATGGGGTATAAAGGCATGAGGAACACAATTCTGGTATTGGTTTTACATTAAATACCATCATTTCTATAATAACCGATCATATGTGTCAAATTACTATTCATCCTGGGATAACAATGGGTAACCTAATTTGGTGTGAAACACTCCCAATCTATCGAACAGTTACAAAATTATGTACAGGACATATTTCCGTAACGCAAACATATTCTTGTGTGTTGCACTAATGATTTTGAGCCTTACATTAACATAACATGATATAATAAAGTTCTGTTGGTACCGGGTCTCCTTTAGCTATTACCGGTATTGAGAATTTGTCTTTGAATTCCAATCCGAAGTCGGTTATCACCTTATACTCTTGAGGGGGGTGTTTGCTGTCGGTCTCCTTCCACAACATTAACTTAAAGGTCACCGGTCACCAAATTTATGAATTTTGTAATTTGCATTCCTATGGGTAGAGTTGTCAATATTGATGTGTCTGGTGGGTTTTCACACATTACAGTTACCTGTAATATACTAAAAACTTACCTGAACGAAGTTCTAATACTCGGTAATTTCCGACACGGCTCGTAACTTTCCGGCGACCTAATTGATGACGTACATAGTGTTAAGCTGCTGAGGAAAGACACATTACCTATATATGTATCCATATGTAACATGTGGGTTTGTGTGCCATTTTGAAGGGTTTAAAAGTTTGATTTCAAGTCAAAATTATATATTTTGTGAAATTTTGATTTAATAATGCCACAATGAACGATAAAAAAAAATTTCAAAAATTTAAGAACAAATTAAAGCCAGATTTACACAAGTCCCTTATGCAGCTTTCTAAAAATTGAGTGCACATGGAAAACGCAAGAATAAAGTCGTATTTCCAACAAACTCGCAAAATATTGTCAAAACTTAATACAAAATATACTGACCTAATAGGAAAAAATATTTTTCATTCATCCATAAGTGAATTTAATTCTGTGCATAGAGCAATTTTTGAAGTTTTTAACAAAACAACTAATATAACCATGTCAAAATTATCCCTTCTGTACCGTACCTTCTTACTCAAACAACTATAAATATTATAATTATGTCATAGTTGGAATATTCATGATGAAATATGAAAAAAACCGAACAACAATGACCTACCTGACCCTAAATACCCTGATGTAACTTTGAACGAGGCCCAATTGGTGTATAAACTTCGTCGAATTTTCCCAAAATTTCTCTATGTACAGATGAACTGAATAACTTTTTTTGTCATTTAAAAATATAATTTGGTTAAGTCAGTGCATTTATTATGCAATTTATTGATAGTATAATGGAAACATTTTCAATTGAAAGAAATAAATGACGAAAACCATGTGCACTCATTTTTTGGAAATACAGTAATTGCTTTGAATGTATTGGGGCTATTTTTTATATACGAGAAAAGTCAGGGAAATAAGAGTGGTATAATCATTTCAGACAATATAAATTATTATGAATGGATTCAGTCAAATAAAAAAAATTCATAGATTTTAATCAATTTTAATATTCAAAATTAATTTAATTCCGTAAGTCAGTCAGTTCACCAGTTCATATGTCCACACAAATCGAGACTTGTATGTCTCTTATTCAAATCAACTAATCTAATTTAATATTTATTTTTTCAAACACATCTTTTCAGAATCCATCAAAAACGACAAATAACATTTACCGGGTATATCATAAAGATTTATACACACGTGTCAATTAATGTTGCAAATTGTAAGGTAAACCCTGTTGATTACAGGTGATAGATGTCTATTTCTAAACAGGATGTTGCTTGCCAATGTAGCATATTGATAATCTCTTAATTACTGGTATGTGAGGGGATGTAAATCACACTTTAACCGATATTAATTTATTGTGAAAAAATTAAAGAAAGTTTCCCTTGAGTTTTGATTAGTTAGTCGGGTATAATCCCACTGGTATCACATTTTGATGTGAGTTCTTTTCAGCTCATTAAAATTAGGCGTAAGAAAATTATTATTATTATTATAAGTAAATGAAAATTTTAAATATCGTTTTTTAAATTTATTATGGAAACACTGAAATTAAATCAAAATTGAAGATTTAACAAAATGGGGATTGGAAATCTGACCAGTACTCTATCGAAAAAAAAATAAACAATATTTGATAAAAAAAATATTACGCACCGACATAAACTCCAATTTCCATTATTATTATAAAATTAAACTTACTGCGAATAGGGAAGCTATTGATTTTAATTAGAATTCGGAAATTGTTTACAAACGTTTTCATATTCAAGTAATACTGGGGTGAAATATTTGATTTCAGAGACAATAAGAAGTTATTTTTTAGACCTGTATTTTGATATTTTCGTTGTACAAAAATTTTACTCGAAAACGTGCTCTAATAATATATTGATTTTCACCTAAAATTAAAATAAAAATGGGATAATTTCTGAATAAAATCAATTGGAGGTAAATTAATAATATAGCTGTACTAGAGAGAAAAAAAAGCGACAGACTACAGAATCCGGTCAAAAGTGCTCGAAAATTATGTATGTTTTTTAATATACATATTAATATTGATATTTAATATTAATCCACCGAAATAATAAATAAATAAATAAATGAATTCAACAGAGAAGTTAAGATATTTAGAATGATACTAAATATTAATGAAAATAAATATGAATAATATTTTAAATAAAAACACAAAAATGTGTATTCTTTTTTTGATAGATAAACATAAAAAGATAAATAAATAAATTAGTTAATAAATAAATAAATAATGTAAATGTTTTGTAATAGTATAAGTAATAGTATATCATACTTAGAGCAAACAAGAATATAGTTCTTATTTATTTATTTATTATGTTTATTTTTTATTTATTTTTTTATGCTGAAGGAAATTGAAATATCCAATATTAAAAATAAATAAATAAATAAAACATGAGAAGTTACTACTGATAAATCTGGGTAATAAATACAGATCACTCTACAAGCTTTAGTTACTAGATAACTTGGATAACACCTTCTGCGTAACTTCCGTGAGGCAACAGAACATGCTATTGGAAACAAAGTCAAAACTATTAGGCATTGATGGTCTTTATGAAGAGACTGTAGCAAGGAAACGTCACAGTTTTTTCCTGCTGGCTGGTCATACAGAACAACAAAGAATGGTTCAGATCCCAGTTATTTGTGATCTTTGTTAACCAAGAACATCAACTAAATACACTAAATGAGGAGAAGAAGGGTTTGAAATGCTGACAGTTTGCCTTTTCAAAAGAGATAGGATGGTGTATTACAACCACTAAGAGCATGTATGTCTTAAGACATATAGAACGAAGACTAAGAACATTCATGCCTGACAGTTCAAGACATCTGGAACCAAGACCATGACACTTAAAGCATGCATGCCTGGCATTTCAAGACATCTTTAACCAAGACCATGACACTTAGAAGATGCATTCCTGGTATTTCAAGACATCTCAAACCAAAATCATCAAACTTAGAGCATGCATGCCTGGCAGTTCAAGACATCTCAAACCAAGACCATGGCATTTAGAGTATGCGTGACTGGCAGTTCAAGACATCTCGAACCAAAACCATGGCAAGTTGCATTGATGTTCAAAACTGTTTTATCTCAACATACAATACCACAGTTATGCCGGATTCATCATGGCCGAATACAGAATTGCATAAATTTTCCTGAGATGCTATTTGTCGAAAAAAAGATTTTGTTTGAAGTGTCTGGATACCAATGTGACCTTTTTTGGATTAATACTATGAAAGTTGATGGGTTATCGTCATGTGATCATGCGTTGCGGTTTAAAAACTGTGACTCATTGTGATGGTGTGCTAGAGAGTTTTTGATGAATGAACTACACAACGCCGTTTGTCTAGGGCTGGCTTCATGCGTTTTTAGTGACAACCATTTTCATCCACAATTGAAAAAAACCAGAACCCATTTCAAATGCAAGCAGATAGTCAGCTCAAACTACCCTTGCTGTCCATGGTAACAAAAAAAAAACATACATGTATTCTCAAGGACAACTACTGACTTTGTTTTTACATCTTGACCACTTCACTTTGAAACTTCTTGCCTTTATAGAGCTAATGGTGGCATTATAAAATCCATCAGATAGACTGAATATGTACTCGTATTCTATCTACTCATCAATTACAACTGAATCCATCACAATAACAAATTAGAAGCAATTTGACAAGCGACTGGCTTATGACCTCTTTTCATTTAGAGGGAGTTTGTATTAGCATTAGAGTTTGGTTATATATATCCAAGGAACACTGAAAATTGAACTTGAGATATGGCATGTATCACACTCAGAAGATCTTCATTTAAATCGGTCAGAGATGTTCTCTGAATTTTGAGACACACCAATCTACCCACTAAAAGGATCAGACTAACGAGTCTAGTTTTAAAAGCTCCTTTTTTTAAATTTGATAGCAGATTGTTATCTAAACTTGTCAGCTGAGAGGGCATCCTCATAAACACCATCGTGTCGAGATGCAATATCTGTTATATCTTTGACAGGACACTCTTGCGTTTATAACAGATACTGAGTAAGATAACGAGTATCTTGCACATGTCCAGCATCCAACACTCATTCGTTGGGTGAGTTTACTAATTTGGTGGTAGGCAGTGCAGGTGTATTACTTTCTGCAGTCCAGTATAGTTTATAAGTGAAACAGCACTGTCGGATCTAGATGTTGAGATGCTGTTTAATGGTAACATGGGTAAGTTGAGACACTTTTAGTCAAATCTAGACTTTTTTTTTACTTATACCTGGAAGTCTGTTGTCATAGCGTGTGTCTCACAGCGCTCATTTGGAGTGGAAATAATAAATCAAAATATCAAAACTTTCATAAAATCAAAAATTAACAAAAAAATATGAGTTCTACTCATACCCATCGGTTTGTGGAAGGTTGCTGCATTATCGGTGACAAATTTTATTGCAGATTTCCGAAACGATAATACTTCATCATATGAATTAATAAATCAATGTTCATGTAAAATTCGAATCAATTTACAGCTGCCAAGCTTATGATTTAGTTTGATTAAAAGTAGAAATGTAGTTTGGTTTCCATTCATGGTAAATTGTGACTGAATTATCTGTGATGGAAATAATGAGACTTTGAAAACTTCTCCGTTGGATACACGCTTAAAGGAAACCTTGGCAAAATGGAACTAGCCTTTTTGATAGATTTAGCAAACTAATCACTATGACCATAATTGTTTTAAATTTGTTCTTAAAAGAAATTGTTCGAGCTTCATTTATGACCTTGAAATCAAAATGTATGGTTAAGTTACGCACGCAGTATCGAGCGTGATACACTGAGTTGCATCTAATAATAAAAAACCCTGTTACTCCTTATCTTGTCTGTTCAGAATTGTTAAATATACATTTGAATTGCTCTACATGTTCCTCATCCCTGAAAACATATAAAACGGCATATTACAAGCTATGGAAGAACAATTCCTACAAAAGATAGATTTTCAATATGGCGTCAGGCAGCCATCTTGGATATATGGAAATTATGCAATTTGCCCAATTTTACTCTAGGGACTCTAAGTAATACAAAACAGCGAAAAAACTTCATAGCAAAAAACATTTCTAGGTTCAAGTATTGAACATATGGGAGTGTCAACTCGACTAAACATGTACTTTTTATGATATAAAATTCTGTAATTTAAAATGCAACTGGTGACGTTTTGATACAAGTAACATCATCTTAACTTAGGATGTTTTAACATTTCTTGCTCTGTTTAAAAGACACATTGGACTAGAAAAGCTAGATAAGTAGCTTATTTGATTCGCTATACTGAAAGTTAGAAATTGAATATCACCACGAATGCAATATAGAAGGTAAAACAATAAAAACAGACATTTTCAAGTTTATCATATGTTTGACTTTTTATGCTAAATATATAAAATTAAAAAAGAAAATTGTGATATTTAATTTTCGATAATAATAATAATAATAATAATAATAATAATAATAATAATAATAATAATAATTACATCATGTCTAGAGAATAAAATATTTTGTATTTATATTTTTTGAAAACAAAAACCAAAACAAACCGTCGAATTGAATGTAACAAACCAGACATACACGTATAAGACGACTTAAATACTCTACAACTTACGATTTCAAAGTTTCCAGAACATCTCGATCTTCCATCTGTTCTGCGAAAATATATTTTCTTAACGCTTTTACAAATTCCGATTCTTGACTGACTAGAGCTTGTAAATGAATAACAGCAGTATAAGGATTTCCATTTAACAATGTAAAACTGGTCACTGTTAAAACTATATAGAACAACCAATATTTTCCGAAATACATTTTCAAAGTTTAAAGTTAAGAGTAATGTTGAAGTATATAGTTGTATCCGATTATGGAATTAAAAATCTAACAGACACGTCAATATCATCTGTATTTGTAAGTTGCGCAACAGCTTGATCTTCAGTTTAATGTAGACTATATAAGGTGTTGACAAGATAAGTGATTGGTTATTGAATGAACATCAACCACTGTGCATCATATAAAAAATACAATATATAAAAAAACAAGTTTCTCAGAAAAGTACATTTTATGTTCATGTATTAACAAAGTTTTGAATTTTATTGCTACCAGAAAATTCACTTAACGGTAGCCAAAAAATTAATCTCTGTAATATTTATATTTAAAAAAACCTTTGAAACTATGAATTTAATTAATAAATATCGATCCTCCGTAGCAGATTTTAGTGTGAAGGATCAATCCCTGTAAAATGATCTATTAACCACTAGTAAGCGCAAACAATGTACACCGTTTCTTTTTGATCTGTTATCAAACATCTATCAGGCCAGTCAAAGGTTTTTTTTTAAAAAAAAATACTATTATTGAATAAATCAGTCCACGCGCTTGCTATAGATTAAAATGTACGAGGGGACACTTGTAATAGTTACTGAAGATATACTTTTCATCCAAAACTAATACATTAATACAGTCAAACCTGTCTATAAAGGCCACCCAAGGAAACCAGTAAAAGTGGCTTTATGGACAGGTGGCCTTTATAAACAGGTTCAAATAATATAAAAGGAGAACAATACAATTCTACTGGCCTTATAAGCAGGTGGCCTTGAAATGGAGGTGGCCTTTAACGCAAGTTGGACGGCAGATTAGTAGATCTCTATCCAGATATGATATTTCTACAATTTCATATCTTAACCGGCAAAGTCTGATACATGTATATTATTTCAACTCTTAAGGCGTTGTTTGGGTCTGTAAAATGCTTTATTTACTGTATCAACAAATTGTTAAAGACTCGGTCTTCCCCTGAAGTTTGGAGTCTTAAATACCTACGATTTAACAGATGGCAATGTCAATGTCTGCCTACATATATATGTTCGTCGAGTTTCTTGGCTTCGAAATGTTGTGTTTATTTAATTTTTAGCTCACCTGGCCTAAAAGGCCATGTGAGCTTTTGCCATCACTTGGCGTCCGTCGTCGTCGTCGTCGTCCGTCCGATCAACACCTCAGAAACCGCTGGGCCATTTGCAATCAAACTTTGTCACAACAGTCCTTGGGTGGTCTACTTTAAAAATTGTGTCCGCCATGTCCGCACCTAATCCAAGATGGCCGCCAGCGGAGAACATAGATTAACATTGGACCCTATGGGAAAATATGTTCAAAGATATTTTTCTCTGAAACTACTGAGCCAATTGGAACCAAACTTGGTCACAGTAGTCCTTAGATGGTACCTTCTTAAACCGGTGTTTTTTTAAGTCTCCACTAATCCAAGATGGCGGCCAGCGGGGAACATAGGTTAACATTGGACCCTATGGGAACAATATCAAAGATCTTTTTCTCTAAAACCCTTAAGCCAATGGGAACCAAACTTGGCCACAATAGTTTTTGGATGGCCCCCTACAACATTGTGGTTTTTGAGGGCCACACCAAATCCAAGACGGCCGCCAGCGGAGAACATAGTTTAACATTGGACCTTATGGGAAAATACGTTCAAAGATATTTTTCTCTGAAACTACTGAGCCAATTAGAACCAAACTTGGTCATAGTAGTTCTTATATGGTACCTTCTGAAACCGGTGTTTTTTTTAAGTCTCCACTAATCCAAGATGGCGGCCAGCTGAGAACATAGGTTAACATTGGACCCTATGGGAACAATATCAAAGATCTTTTTCTCTAAAACCCTTTAGCCAATGGGAACCAAACTTGGCCAAAATAGTCTTTGAATGACCCCTTTAATATTGGGGTTTTTGAGGGCCACACCAAATCCAAGATGGCCGCCAGCGGAGAACATATTTTAACATTGGACCTTATGGGAAAATACGTTCAAAGATATTTTTCTCTGAAACTACTGAGCCAATTGGAACCAAACTTGGTCATAGTAGTCCTTAGATGGTACCTTCTGAAACCGGTGTTTTTTAAAGTCTCCACTAATCCAAGATAGCGGCAAGCTGGGAACATAGGTTAACATTGGACCCTATGGGAACAATATCAAAGATCTTTTTCTCTAAAACCCTTTAGCCAATGGGAACCAAACTTGGACACAATAGTCTTTGAATGGCCCCCTTCAATATTGGGATTTTTGCGGGCCACACCAAATCCAAGATGGCCGCCAGCAGAGAACATATTTTAACATTGGACCTTATGGGAAAATACGTTAAATGATATTTTTCTCTGAAACTACTGAGCCAATTGGAACCAAACTTGGTCATAGTAGTCCTTAGATGGTACCTTCTGAAACCGGTGTTTTTTAAAGTCTCCACTAATCCAAGATAGCGGCAAGCTGGGAACATAGGTTAACATTGGACCCTATGGGAACAATATCAAAGATCTTTTTCTCTAAAACCCTTTAGCCAATGGGAACCAAACTTGGCCACAATAGTCTTTGAATGGCCCCCTTCAATATTGGGGTTTTTTGAGGGCCACACCAAATCCAAGATGGCCGCCAGCAGAGAACATATTTTAACATTGGACCTTATGGGAAAATACGTTCAAAGATATTTTTCTCTGGAACTACTGAGCCAATTGGAACCAAACTTGGTCACAGTAGTCCTTAGATGGTACCTTCTGAAACCGGTGTTTTTTTTAAGTCTGCACATAATCCAAGATGGCGGCCAGCGGGGAACATAGGTTAACAATGGACCCTATGGGAACAATATCAAAGATCTTTTTCTCTAAAACCCTTTAGCCAATGGGAACCAAACTTGGCCACAATAGTCTTTGAATAGTCCCCTACAACATTGTGGTTTTTGAGGGCCACACCAAATCCAAGATGGCCGCCAGCGGAGAACATATTTTAACATTGGACTTTATGGGAAAATACGTTCAAAGATATTTTTCTCTGAAACTACTGAGCCAATTGGAACCAAACTTGGTCATAGTAGTCCTTAGATGGTACTTTCTAAAACCGGTATTTGTTTAAGTCTGCACCTGATCCACGATGGCCGCCAACGGGGAACATAGGTTAACATTGGATCCTATGGGAACAATTTCAAAGATATTTTTCTCTAAAACCCTTAGCCAGTTGGAACCAAACTTCGCCACGATAGTCTTTGGATGGTGTTTTTTTTAAGTCTGCACCTAATCTAAGATCGCTGCCAACGGGAAACATAGGTTATTGGACCCTATGGGAACAATTTCAAAGATCTTTTTCTCTAAAACCGCTAAGCCAATTGGAACCAAACTTGGCCACAATTATCATTGGGTGGCCCCCTACAACATTGGTGTTTTTGAGGGCCACACAAACTCCAAGATGGTCGTCAGTGGAGAACATATTTAAACATTGGACCCTATGGGAAAATACGTTCAAACATATTTTTTCTCTGAAACTACTGAGTCAATTGGAACCAAACTCGGCCACAATAGTCATTGGGTTTTTACATTTGGTATTTTAAAATAACATCTGCATTTAAAAATCAACTCCTGTGAAACCACTTGGCCAATTGCAATGATATTTGGTATGTATCTTAGTCTTGGAGAGTACATGTCAGTCTGCCATATGACTTTTGTCTTTGACCTAAACTTAACCCTCCAGTGACTATCACAGTATGTAAACTCCGGTGTACGTCTTCCGAAAGCTGGGATCGTCGAAGCAAAGAAAAAGCCAACAGTAATGGTTCCACTGTCGTCCTGTGACAGTATATTGGCTGCTAGTAAGTTTTCTTGTATACTTTCACTGCAACAATTACACTCAAACTGATCGCGGATAACAGCGGGGTTAGTTTTGAATACAGTCGGTAACATGTATTGTTTCAGTTTGAAGAAAATGATTGTTAATCATTCAACTTATCAATGATATTTTCAAAGAAGTCAAATAAATTATATTTCCCGAGCATAAAGATATGATAAATACCACATTTAACGCATTTGTTTTAAGAAACCAAGTGTTTAGATTAAAGGTGACATATCCCTTTATCCCAAAACTTGACAGTTTAGAAGAAATTCTGATTTAATTTCACGCTGGTGATTCCAGATAGTGTACGCCTAGCTGATGAAAACATGAACGCCTAGCTGGGATTTAAGTGGAAAAATATGTACGCCTAGCTGTACAGAAAATTGTACAATTTATTGCTATTTTTCACATTTTTCTTAGATAATCGGTTTAGAAAACCCCTTTACAACTTTATGCTAATCTCAAGGATATGGTGCCATTTAATATACATTTTATTTATGAATAGATTGATTGATTGGATGCGGTTTTACGTCAAAGTTAATAATATTTCACTTATATGGAGACGTCGCCAGCTATATGTGAAGCCATAAAAAATTTGACCTTTGCAGTGCGCTAAGGACAATGTGTAGGTAGAGTTCTTTACGGTGCCAAGCCTGCTATGAGATGAAGGAACGGATTTTAAGGTCTTTTTCGAAGGAATCGGCGACTTTTATTGCTACATGCCGAGTACATGTAGTATTTACTACCTATTTTTAAGACTTGGTCAGACCAAGGCCGGATTCCAAACCCACGACCTCCTACACCAAGCACATTACCAACTGAACTATCGCATATATTGAAAAGAGCGTGTTGTTGGTAGTAGCAGAACCTATAAATCATTCCTTTCTTTTTAAATCAGTCGACAAAAATAAAATAAAATAACCAATTATAGATAAATAAACAGGGGATCAAGGACTTTAACGCTCACCTCAGGATATGTCATATCCCGTGTAGAAAGTCAATGGACAATCACATAAATTACAGGGACTGTTTTAATTTTCAAGAGATAGGACCTAATGTAAGGATATTTTCAAATTTATTATTACGTATCCTAAATTGCTACCGTATACTTCTAAATATTTAAAGTTTAGCTACAATAAATGTTTGGACAGCTATTAAAAAGTGCAAAGGCAAAAAACTTAAGCCCTTTCAGTATTCTTACACATCTGTGACCTCGATCTTTGATCCAACTTCATCATTGTAGATAACGCCATACTTATACAAAAAGTTTAGAGTTCCAGACAGATATTTTGTGACGTCGTAGCAGAGGTTTTTAATCGCGAAGGCCCTGATTATCTGTAATGAAAATTATCCCCCTTTTTTAAATGACGTTAATTACGATGTAACAAGAAAATGCTCCCTAAACAAAAAAAATACCACAACATTTAAAAGGGGAATTTTTTATTATTATAATTTTAAAAATAAGTTCAAGCCCCCTTTGTGGAATTTACTGAAAATACGAGATTTTCAAATTATCTGGGAACCAAGCATATAAATGTTCAGAAACAAATACTCCATATCTTGAACGGTTGTAAATCGTTGAATTGAATGTACCCTCGGCACTTTTGGTTTTCCGATTGTGTATTTAGAATGGCAAGATTAAAACTTATGAACTTTTTGGCTTAGTAAGAGAAAATATAGAGGACAACCACACTTTACGCCTCGAAATTTAAACACGCCGAGGAACCTGTATTTTGATATGCAACTAACAAATAAACATTACGGGTATCATGTATGTGTGTAGTGAAAGTTCGGAGTTATCGACTTTTAAAAAAAGAACTTGTTTTCTTTCGCTTTTAATTCCCTTCATGTAAGACATTATTCATAGCGGACTGTCATGGCGGATATGCAAATGAGATCATTGCCGTTCATTTCCCAATATGTATCAAAATGACCTTAAGGCTAATACCTACAATATTCTAATATAAATGCCTATACAAAAAGTTGATAGTTTTCCAGATCATGCACTGACAAATATAGTAGTTTAGCAATTTTCCCTTCAAGAACCTTGCCATTTCCCCATTTTGAGCCCTACAGCTACGATTACTACATGTCCTTAGTATGCTACACTTACAGGAAAAGATTTTTACTATTCCAAAGGGGACATAACTCCCTCATTTGTGCAAACCAGAAAGCCCTTCACCAAGGCATGATTGTCATTAAGTTTCGTCAAATTTGGCCTGGTAGTTTTGGAGGAGATGACTTAAATACAATGAAAGGTTAATTTACTAAATAGTTGATTCACAAGATTTTGACTCCGATAACGTACACGATAATCGACTCATATCCATAAGATGGCCGGGTTGTTGAATTATTGTGAATCTACAGATGGTGGTCCAAGTTGGGTTTGTATTTTGAAGTAACTTTGCATATTTCGCAAGAAAAATACTGGGATTCCAAAAAATAACTTTCATCTTGTCTTTCAAGTTGAAAACCCTGTCCATGTCTGCAACGAAAAATCAATTCTTTAAACAAGTTAACACGAAGCAACGTTTTGTCAGAGAACAAAACTAATTTTACAATGTTTTACAACAACACCAAACACAAATACATGTATGAAGAGATGTTCACATAAATGCAGCTAAAGTACACTAAAATCCCAGCTAGACGGTTGTTATGATTTTGCAAGAGTTGCAGCTAAGCGTACACCGGGTAAAAAATAATACTTGTTGTAGTTAAATATTTAAACGTATATTTTGCATATGCGATTTGTATTCAAACTCTTTGGTGTTTCTTTGTTCCAATTACCTTATAAAACGGTAAGATCGGCCTTAAATTAAGGTAAAATTCAATCTCACGCCAAGGAGGTTGGTGATTTTTCCCTGGCTGTCGATGATCAATTGTGTTTTTTGACATTATTTGGTGATATTTGCGGGCAAATTGTAATGTCTAAGTGTTACTGACTTTAGCAATAAAAATTATAAGTGGTAATTGACAATTTAGTTTTGAGCGTTTACATACCTCTAAACTTCAGTGATTGAGACTATCAACATCACACGGTCGCTTCGACGATCCCAGCTTTCGGAAGACGTACACCGGAGTTTACATACTCTGACTATGTTGAACTTTTTGGATTAGGTCAGTTTCTCTGAATCTCGAATACTACACATGGTAGGTCAATGATATTTGGTATATAGCTTGATCTTGGATAGTACATCAGTCAGACTGCCTTATGGCTTTTGTTCTTGACCTTAATTTCATGGTCCATTGACCAGTTTTTGGATGAGGACAATTTCTCAGGTATTATACATGAAAAGTTGATGATACTTGGTATGTATTGTCTCAAAATTTTGAAATATGGTTTAGTTTTGAAAGGAAATAATATTGAAATTTTGTGATAGAAATAAATATTGTGTAATAAATTTCAAGCATTTATTTAAACATTAGACAATCTGTTGATTTTCATTCTGCAACAACTCTACCTAGGTGAGCTGTACAGGCTCCTGGGAGCCTCTAGTTACAACACTAGACGGCCGTTTCGGAATATAATTCCTCATCAGTAGTGCTTGGACCAAAATTATGAAACCAAAATTGAAGGAATTAAATTATTAAATTTTCACTAACTGTTTCACTTAATAAATCTAATAATGTCTCAGTTTTCTTTAAATTAATAACTTCAATGTAAACCTGTTTTATGAAATTTCTATATTATGCAGTTAAAAATAAAAGAAATTATTGTAATGTTTAATAGTCCCATGGTGCCATGTTCCTTTCACATAATTTTGATTACATACGTGGCGGGTGTAGCTAGCTAAACAGGAAGTGCTTATCTTTCTGAAGCACCAGCCTCACTTCCCTGATGGAAGTTCACGTGTTTAACTTATCAGTTCCAAAGATTTTACTTTGCTTCTGAATTGTGATTCGACCATGGATTCGTATGTTTGTTTTTGATTTAATAAATATGATGGTAAATGTAAAAGTCGTAATTTACAGTGGATTTGTATCAGTGTTTTATATGTCTAAATTCCATACAGAATGTATACCGTTAACTTGTCTTGTGTCCTGCTGTTAGTTGTGTTGGATGTTCATGTATATCATTAACTTGTATTGTGTCCTGTTGTTAGTTGTGATTAATGTGTTCATGTATATCATTAACTTGTCTTGTGTCCTGTTGTTAGTTGTGTTGGATGTGTTCATGTATATCATTAACTTGTCTTGTGTCCTTCAATTCTTTACAGATATTTTTTGAAAAAAGTTAGATAAATCTTTTTTATTTGAACAAAAGTATGTGAAGAAGCAATTAATTCTTTTAAAAAGATAATTTATTTATTACGTCATTCAATACAAAGAAACATGAAATGTATGAAATTAAAGTCTATGTACAGAAACCATGTAGGAAAATAACACACACACACACACACACACACACACACACACCATGTAGAATTTAAAACATACACACACACACACACACAGAGAGAGAGAGAGAGAGAGAGAGAGAGAGAGAGAGAGAGAGAGAGATTTCAATATAATAAATAAATTACTGTAAACGTTTGTAGTGAAGTTTTTTATTGGGTGCAAATATAAACACGTGATCAGGGTTATCTCTAACATCAAGTACCTACTTATACAATCAATAATACAAGTGGTGACACAAATCAAAATTATATATATATTGATTTACAATTGATAACAGTAACATGTTGCTCGACAATGGTCAGGCTTATTTGTGGTTTGAACAATACAGAGTGTAGACGGCTGAATTCTATCCGATACCTTGCTTCGCAGTTCATCGGATTTGCTAATTTTAAAATCTGGTTCATTACTTGATAAACCAGGAAAAAATGACAGTCAATTCTTATATTTACAATTTATTCTTTCTTTACGAGAGCAAAATTGCAAATTCCGTTGAATGAAATAAATTCCAATGTTTTGAAAAAGAATTTTTAACGGCGGACGTGACCTGGACATGGAACAGCTGTTCAGAAACATTAAGCCCCGCCCATTTGACGTCATGTCTGGAAGAAACAAAATAGGTCATCAATCTTGGATAATATTTTAAACAAATTTTATTTCAGTCAACGACAAAAAATTACATATTCATATTTATGGTCAAGTTACAGTTATTGAAGCTTGTTAAAAAACTAGACTTAATAGACGATCGAGTGCTCGACATCTGGACTCGCGGATTGGTATTCGAATCGGGAGTATTGGTATTCATGCGCGATGTAAAAAAAACGATGTTTATTCAAACTGGGTTCAACGTAGAAGTTATTTTTCTATTGTAATATTTGTGGTTTGAACAATACAGAGTGGAAACGGCTGGTATTTGTAATTTTACCCTTCATTTATTATCATATACGTTAGTCTTTATATACGTGTTCTATGATAATTTTCAGTACGCTTGTGGGTTAATAACCTATATGGATGTGCCGGTTTTTCCGAGTTACTGGTGTTTGTTTTCTACGGAGCCCATAAAGTGACATGAGTAATAAAAATTCCCTATTGTTAAAGATTAAACACTCTTTCTTTTCAGTAACCTTTTGCTTTGATTGGTCCCTGTGGAAGTATTTGTTTATTTGCTTAAGTAAACATTCATTTTATTTTGTTTTTTAACAGAAATCTCAACAGCAGGTGCTGCACTGTAGTAAGTAACGACTCCATAATATCAACCGAATGGGGTTGAGATAAAAAAATGCTTTAACAAAATGGATTGAATAACCAACCCTTCTATTGTATCTAAAACGATGGTATTTAAATCGCTCATATGCGCTTTAAAGCGTATTGCATTGACTCAGTTTCAAGTTAACCAATTACATTTTGATATAACCAAACACACTACTAAAAACGACACAGGTATTTCTGCATAGACCCGTACAATACGACATCTACGTACGAGGGAAAGTCAGAAAGTTCCTAGAACAGCGAATTCATCTAAGCGTAACATATATGTTCTTTACTTATTAGGACAACACAACATTCCGCCATTTTAAACATATCAAGTTTATTTGTCACAAGATATTTGTGTAATTTTCAAAAGCATTTAAAGTTGGTGACCATCAAGCAATGATGAAAAATCAAAATGTTGAGTTTAAGGCAGTAATAAAGTTTCTCACAGTAGAGGGATCAAATGCCAAAGAAATTTACCGGCAAATGGCCGAGGTGTACGGCGACAGTGGTCCTGCCTATTTCACAGTGGCAAAATGGTCAGCTGAATTTAAACGTGGGCGCACCTCACTTAAAGATGGCCCACGGTCAGGTCGGCCAGCTGATGCCATCACAAAGGAAATTGTCACGTCTGTGGAGACCCTCATCATGCACGATCGTCGAATTAGGATCGATGACATAGCTGTGGAGTGTGACATTTCACATGGAAGTGTATACACGGTTATCCACGAGCATCTTGGGATGTAAAAAGTATCCACAAGATGGGTCCCCAGAAACCTTAATGTGTAGGATCGCTTCCAAAGACTCCAGTCAAGTCGGGAGCTTCTTGGCATTTATAATGATAACCCAGAGAGCTTCCATTTACGTTTAGTAACTGGTAATGAAACATGGATTCATCATTGGTTCCCTGAAACTAAAAAAGAGTCCATGCAATGAAGGCACCCTGGCTCACCCCACCAAAGAAATTCAAAACCCAACCATCAGCTGGCAAAGTCATGGCAACTGTGTTCTGTTAATCAATTATAAACCTGCTAGAATCTCTATTACTGGGGCTTACTATGCTGATCTAATGAAGCAGCTGAAAGCTGCTATTGAATTAAAAAGGAGGGGAAAGTTGAGGATTGCACAAGCAGCGATTCGTGAATGGAAGTTCGAACAACTTAATCACCCACCCTACAGTCCCGATTTGGCACCCACTGGTTATTTCCTATTTAGATATTTGAAATCCCATTTACCGGGATTTCCTGATGATGATGGACTTAAGGTTGCCACAGAGGCATGGTTTCAAGACCAAACCGAAGACTTCTATTTCAAAGGTATTAGAATAGACAGTCTGAAAGAAAAGTGGGCTAAGTGCATTGGGGTAAATGGGGACTATATTGAATAATAATAATAAAATGTATGGTTTGTTGCAGCAATATATACCCCGTTCTATGAACTTTTTGACCTCCCCTCGTACCTATCGATTTACCACTGAAACGTGTGATAGATTCTATCAATCTCAAAAACAGGGTGGTAGGAAACATATAATAAGGAAAGTGATTTCGGACTTAGAAATGAAAAAAAAAATTAAATGATTTGTAGTCTCGTTTTTCTTCTTTCTGATCATTCATTAATTCAAAACACGTTCCCATAAATAATATATTATATGTATTATTCTGATTCTATGCACATTGTAAGAAACATTATAAATAAGCTGTTTATAATCATCTACCTATGGTAGATATTGTTCCCACAACGGCAACTTAATACAACTGTCACGTGATACTTTTGAATTTTTATAAAATAATGAAATATTGTGCTAGCATGTGCTACGTTTGAATGCATTATTTTATTTAAAAAAAATCAAAAGTAGCACATATATAAATATATATTTGACGTGACATAGTTCCATGTTCCCTTCGTTTTTAATTTGTACTACATGCGTGTCGGATATGTAGGTAGCTAAGCAGGACGTGGTAACCCTTACGGATTAACCGGCGTCACTTTCCTGACGGACGTTCACGTTTTAATCGTAATTTCCAGGTTTCCAAAGATTTTTTGCTTTGTGTTTTATATTGTGATTTAAACATGCATTTGTATGTAGATTATATAAAATACTATAAGATATCAATAACTTTAACATATTGGCACCTCATAATAACTTAAATATTCGCGATCAGGATAGATACTTGTAAACATATGTGGCTATTTCTGGTCTGCTTTCATTTTCGCATTAAGTTGTGCATGTACTGATATTAATGTGTTGTCATTTGGTATCTTTTTAACATATCGAATCATAATTTTTGCCCAAACAATATTGATGAGGAATTGTATTCCGAAACGATCGTCTAGTGCTTTAAAATTAAGACTGGTATAATATGTTTTTATAAATGTTGTTTATTAATGTTGTTTTTGACGGTGTTTTTGTTCTTGCCGTCTAGGTTGGAAATCCATCTCGGCGCAGATACTAGTATAAGACATTTTGTCAGTTGACTTGCCGAAAGTTGGTATTTTGATCTCTGGGCACTTCATTTTTCTTCACCATCCAAGAACTGCCCGTCTCGATATAAGTGAAAGAATTTTGAATATATCTCAAAACATCATCACCCAACTCTATTTGTATTATTCGTGGTGTTGACTATGTTAAGTAAATGTACGACAATAGTCCTACAGACCACAGAAATATAAAGACTTGACTTTCACGTTGTGAGTATGGATTTTAGCACATATCAATTTTACTCAGCCTCACAATAGATAGATTCTAATGTCGACATCATTTATCTTCTTTTATATAGAAACCTGGAGACATATATAACAGAAAAAACGAGGAAATACGGTTGCTGGTCTTTAAAAACAGCTGTGCACGATTTGTATCGTGTAAATGTATATTCCCTCCATTGTATAATCTAATTAAAGTCAAATGGTGAATACTACAAAATAAAAAGATACTTCGACACTATGCCTACAACCGTAAAATAACGATGAACCAGAGCTCCAGATAAGAATTTGACATGAAGGGTCATTACCCCTTTTTTTTCTAAAGGGTATCCTGTTAAATCTAAAGAGTATCGACACTGATCCATAAATATGTAAAAGTATTTAAATTTAAAAAAAAGATAACTTCTAACAATAATACAGTAACATCATCTTCACTGTAACAATGACATTTCACAGGTTCTTGAGTCAGGTGTTCAACCCCCATTGCAGGCTCTACTGATATAAGAATTGTAAAGGGTAACGAGGATTTTCAAAGGGTTTTGATACTCTTACATTTACAATTTAAAGAGTATTTCCTAAGAAAAATTATAGGGTATTTACACATATACTCCTTTCATCCAGCAACTTCTAACGAGATACAAACAATAAAACCAACGAAGTAACAGAGAACAGCCAACCCAGAGATACCACCACTAAAACAACCGGTATACATGCATTACAGCCAAGTGCATTTACATAACTTTATAAATACCGTCAGTTAAATGTGGATGGACATAGAACAAAGAATTACATCTGAAGATGATAAAAACACCTAAATACCAACCACACCAAAACCTAAATGCAACAGTAGAGAAGATATAAAAGTCACTTCTTTAATATACACCACAGAAACACAGATAAACCATAATTTCAACATTTTGCTAAAGAAGTCACTTCCGAACGCGACATTCACCTGGATCACAGTTATAAAAAAATAATTAACATGTATCCGTAGTATACCAGTCAAATACACAATGATCTGAAGCATGTATATTATTAAACGATAATATACCACGCATATATTGATTATTTCTTATCTTAACATAAAAAGTATTGCATTTTTAAAACTATGCAAACTCTATCCTTAGACGTACATACTATTTTAATATTTGTGAAAGGTATAGTCTCATTATGCAATTAGGCACTTTACAGGACAACTCTCTATTCCGGACAAAATATTTCGTCCTGAATTTATCATTCTTGTGATTGAAAATTAGGTCACACAATTTTAGCGACATAGCATGACGACACATAGTGAGTAAGTCAGTAATATTAAACAACCAAGAATATTTGAAAATTGTTCTTTAAAATGTGTGTTAATAATCATAACTCCTCACCTTTAAATAAAACGGAGAAAGAGAAGTAAATGTAGTGTAAAACATCGCTGTAATCCATGCAGGACAGCGGTGTATACACATTTATATGTTATAATAATTTAACTGAACAAAAATCATGAATGAAGCAGTAGAATTATCATAACATACCATTATAATCAAACCCTATGTACCAACATAGAATAATGTCCGGACTTTATAATTAAAATATGCAAAACTTACAACCAAAATATTTTTTAAAAACTTCAAATAAAATCTGTATATGTAATTTTTGTTACAATCTGTCTCTCTTTGGTTATAGTATGATGTTATCTTCAAACCAGATCAATGTTATAACTAGTTGTTTATTGATTATAGAATAAAAATATAATTAATTTTATCTACATAAAAATGTCGATATGATAATTTGATATTATCCATAAAAAGACACATTTTAACATAAAATCAAAAAAGCACATGCAATAACATAATATTATGTACCATTTAAGAGGTAACATGTTTAACTCATGTGGAAACGGCAAAATCCCCAGCTTCCATCGATTATGTTCAATTTTGAAAATGTTTCGTACAAAATCCTATCTCTAGCAATATCAATACCCTTCCGGAGCACCGGCCTCACTTCCCTGGTGGAATATTACGTGTCTAACCCAATTAATACGCTATTGAGCTTGTTCCCACTACGGGGACTTTGTACAACGAAGTAGGCTGCTTGCAAATAAATTGTTGACTCAGGGATATTGCAAGCCTAGGCTTATCAAGGCCCTCAAAAAGTTTTATGGCCGTCATCGCAGTATTGTTGATATGTTTGATGTGTCCAGGATTGCCCTGAATATATTTGACGTCTCATAGTTCTATGTTCCTTTCACACAATTTTGATAACACATGTGGCGGGTGTAGCTAGCTAAATAGGAGGTACTTACCCTTCCGGAACACCCGGCCTCACTTCCCTGGTGGAACTTCACGTGTCTAACCTAACTTGTCAGTTCCAAAGATTTTACTTTGCTTCTGGATTGTGCTTCGGACATGGATTAGTAAGTTTGGTTTTGATTATCTACATCTATGTAATGTATAACAGCGTGTGTCATTATTAACACAAGTCCACTATAGCGTTGCTAAATTAGAAGACGATGTTTAATAGATTTGAGAGAAAACTTAGATAGTAGGATATAAATATATAGGATATATTTTCATTTTTAACTATGATCAGACTTCGTTAATAATTGTAGATTTTTGAAAGATGAACTGTTCTAAATAACATCTAAGTTTACCATATATGCCTCTTGATAATATTAATAATAATAGATTAAATGAGATAATTAATTTATTAAATTCATTAAAATGTTATACAAATGTGCAGATTGAAGTATTAATAGTCTCTATTTTAACAGAAATTTTATCATATCATATGTGCACATGAGTATACTTATTATGTTAATGTGTTACTCCTGTTTCTGCTTGATCAGTACATAGGTGAATTACAAATTTAATTCAATCAGCTTATAAAACTGCAAGGGAAATTCACTTTTCTACATGTGGTTTGAACGGGACGCCAACTCGAAGCGATCAGAGACCCTGGATTTGTAGACTAACGTCTTATCCATTAACCAACCGCGGCGTCTAAATAAATAAGAAGAATTAGATCACATGATGTCAAGTCATTCCGTCATTTATTCCATCTGTGATAAATAACAATATCCAGCTTTCTACATACAATGTCAATATGTTCAAACATATAAGTATTTTAAACGATTTTTCATAGCGCCAACATAACAACGTTAGTGCTGGAGACTAGAGTTCAAAATTATCCGCCGGAAATCAATAACATACCCAAAATATATTGCAAAATTACGTTTAATAATGTCAATGTTGAAAAGACGTATTATTTTATCAACATCAGTAGCAAGATACGAATAAATATTATATATAACTTATAAAATGTTTTAAATATAAAACTGTCGTTGCGTCTTTGAGTCGTCGTCATATTTCTGGAAAATCATCATTGGAATTTTCTAATTTACCACACAGCCGAGTAAATACCTGACCACTCTGTCTGATCCATTTATTTGCAACTGAAATAAAATCATCAACATAAATATTTCTACATAATGAATTCTCGATGTTTACTTCCATGGTCTCCGAGGTTTTATTACAGTAATTTCATTTAAGTTTCAGAAAGTTGTTCCATACATTGACTTCTAAAAAAGTCTCTAGGTTATACATTACTTTCTATAAACATACTAGATTTATTGAAGAAAAATTATAAAAGCTATAGCTCTGTTATTTTCACGATTGTTTAGGTACTTAGTTTCAAGTGCATAATTGACGACGCTGCAGTGTGGTTAAAGGCACGAAATTATATATAATAATAGCGACTTAGTTTTTTCTAGATCACATGTTAAGAATTATAAATAAAAATCAGGTCACATAAAATATTATACACGCTATGCAAAAATCTAGCAATTTCATAGTATAAGAGCTATGTAACAAACTCTCGACTCTGCAAACAGTGTTTCATCGAGGTGACAGTTTGAACCACATCCCTGTCAAAAATGTAATATTTATATGTAACGTGCTGTAACTCAATCATGCCGAAATATTATGCTGCCAGCGAGTGTAATTTTTTGCATATGCATATACATTCAAATGGTATTTAGCTTACCCCACTTTGAACCAAGTAACACAGGGCATCCAGCATGTAAAGTTCTCTGATCGGGTTCTCCACTAGGTTTAAAATTATACCAAAACGCAGCTGCACCCTAATATTATCAAAAAACATTGCTTGAATAATTCCTTAATAAAAATATTGCTTAACAAAATGGATAACAAAATAAAATTTAAGGACATCGATACGACAACTCACTCCGGGACAACAATTGGAATAAAACCTTTGGATACTCTATAAAGTACCACAAAAATAAACAGAAAGGAAACAAAAGAAAATCTGAGATGTGTTTATACAAAAACAGAACAAATTCAATAGAAACTTGAGCGCAAAGAGAGACAATTCAAACAAATTACATGGGAAAATATTTAAATACTGAACACGAATAAATCGTGTAATCGACAGAGCGATGACAATTTAAACACATGGTATAAATCGTTCCTGTTGCTATATATACGGCACTATACAACAGATATTGTGCACGGTTTATACAATTAGAAAGCATTATTTTAAAATAAAATCGACAACTGAGATTGTTGATATTGTGTATGTATACGTTTTATTTAACTAAATTTAATATTTTAACTCACTTTTACGACGGGTATTCTAACATTTAGTTTTGGAAACACAGTAGCGCCACCTGCCTTAACATCTGTCAGCTAATAATAATATAAATACTAGATTTCATTAGATATACTGATTTCCCAAGTTCTGTTTCATATTTTGACTTGTACCTCAATTACGACGCGCAACGAAAGGGTACATTTTAAACTGTATGACAAACGTGATAACTTCAATTTCTCTATTGTCAGTTTTTCTGTTCTATGCAGCAATATACCTACTTTTGCTGCTTATGGTGTATTTGTTCCCCAATTAATACGCTTTGGAAGGGCTTGTTCTCGCTATAGGAAGTTTATACAACGAAGCAAACGACTTACAAATAAATTGTTGACTCAGGGATATTGTAAGCCTAGGCTAATTAGGGTCGTCAATAAATTTTGTGGCCGTCATCACCATATTATTGATTTGGTTGATGTCTCTGTGTCCAAGATTGTCCTGGATTTATTTGACGTCTCATAGATCCATGTTCCTTTCAATCAATTTTGATTACACACGTGGCGGTGTAGCTAGCTAAACAGGAGGTGCATATCCTTCCGGAGCACCCGACCTCACTTCCCCGATAAAATTTTACTTGTTTAATTTATCTTGTCAGTTTCAAATTTTTACTTTGCTTCTGGATCGTGATTTGGACATGGATTAATATGTTTGTTTTTTATTTATTTAAAACGTTTTGTGAAAATATACCCCGTTTCATTTATTTCCACTTTAAAAAACATGACTCGATCTGGACAGTCGTATTTTTATTATCAATCCACTTTTCCCTGCAGTATAGATAACTTACTAGTTAGTAAATCATCAGCAAAGGTCATGATACCATACATTTGAAAATTAAGAGTGAAAGTTTATGGTCCAATCATAATATACACCAAATCGTTTGAAATATCTTGTGCAATTTGAGATATTCCTCTAGCCAGTCACTTTGAAATATTTAAAATACCTAAATATAATACTTGAATCATGTGTATAGATGACAATTAACAACATATAGCATGGAATAGTATTCATATTTTGGTATTAGCAACAAAGAACATAACACAAATGATCATTATAAGACTCGCCCAATAAGTAATGGCATTATATGTAAGTGTGGCTTCTCTCAGCACAAATAATGTTTAGCAACTTACTTGATATGGGGATTTAACAATACAATGTACAAAACAGCCAAATGAAGAGTGGGAGTCAGGATAATATTCAGTTTTGATAATAACAAAACGATTCAGAAAAATAATTAAAGCGTTTAGGTCTTTGGTTACATAATTGAATAATAACAAAAGACTCCAAACTACATTTATATAATAATACCGTATCAAAATAAAAGAAAAATACATATAATTATTACAAAACTACGGATCATAGTTGAGGGTAGATTTGATACATGTGTTACAATTTAAGTGTTCTTGTAGACCTGGTCGATTGTTGTTTTAAAATAGTCACACATCTGAAAAAGTTACATACCAAAGTCAATCGGAAGAAATGGGAATTAAACTAATCGAGTATCCGAAATTAATTACATGAACACAATGTATGGTGTTGTTTTAAATCGCACAAATATCAATAAATAAGGTTTACGAGACGAAAAAAAATATATCTTGAACTTTATAAAACAGATGTTCAAACATCTGATGAATTTGGAAAGTGTAATAAACTTACATAAAACATCCAAGTGGCTATTCTATCGCCTGTCCCTACTAATTCCGGACTGGTGCTGTAATCTGGAGGTCCCCATAAATTATATCCCTGAAAAAGTATGCTGTACATAAAGTTTGAATAAAAATATCTATGTATCTATAATTACATTTCTATCATCAAACAATATACATTATATTTCTTTGACAAGCTAGCTGTATTAAAAATATACAATTTATAATTGTTTTAATAATTTTTCCTCAAACTACACATATTTTCGTTTTATGGTATATCTTTTTTATTTTAATAATTTATCAAAAACCAACTGAAGATATCTTAATATGAAAGAATCATGAGATGAAAAGTAATTGTATGTTGTGTACAGTACGTAAATGATAAATTGTGAAAAAACACAGACGAATTGCAAAAAAGAACCATTTTCATTTTTATTCGCCTCAAAATGTGTCTTACCAGATACTTGTTTTTTACGTCTATAAATGTTAAAAATTGATGCTAAGTGAGTTTCTGAATTCAAAACTCAAAATGGCCGACCAGATAAATATTACCTTTTAAACAATATATGATAAACAACAGTTATGGATAAACCCTTTTATCAAAAATAACTTTGACATGGGGTACATCGTAATAACGTACTAAAAAGTCAAGATGCGGTGTGTACATTCCTCCCACGCCGTAATTAAGTACCTGCAAAACAATTAAACAAACGACATTGCCGAAGTTACTTTTTTAATGAATACGTCTTAATGATTTAACGACTTTCATTGTTCAACTCCATATAACTCTAGTATTTATGTAATTATATATATAAATATATGTATATATATATATACTTTTTTATATGAAGAAATTCATGATACGCCAAACGCGTTTACAAATGTTAAAATATAATTAAAAGATTTATATGAAATATATGAAATACGTTTTTGAAAATTGTGCAAACAATTGTTTGATTTGTGGCCATCGTATCGACTATTGATGGGTTGACTAGGCGAACTGACGAGACGGTAAACGTAATAAATTCGTTTTGCAGTTATATTCCTCTAGATTGTTATCACAAAATTACCACGATCCAATTTTTGTTTTTTATTAAGAAATGTACGTTTATTTTTGTGTACGTTTATCCAGGTATGGCAAACTTTGTCCCTTCGTAAACCAATCCCGCAGATAAAACCACAATAAATTTAAACTATCATTAGTATACAAATTATTTAATGTCTACCTGCAACTTTTCAACATCAGACACTCTGTCTTTAAATTGAGTATTTAAACCGGTTATGAGACCAACTCTTCTAACTATTTTCTGCAGCACAAGGAACTCTGTGTCATTCAACCATGCCCTATTTCATAATGTCATAAAATAAAATAAAAACAATCAAGTATTCAACTATATACGAGTCACAAACGTTGATATGAAAACATTTTTTGAAATTCAATAATTTGTATTATGTATTTATACACGGTCAAGTCAAAGTGACTTTCCTTTAACATAATCAAAGTTTGGAACACATCAGGCATGGGGTAATGCTAATTTGTAATTGTAATGCTCTGTAATGCATTACATTTTCCCAAGTAATGCATGCAATGTGTAATGCCCTAATTTTTGCATTACATGTAATTGTAATGTAATGCATTACATAGACAAAATGCATGTAATTTAAGCATTACATGGCATTACATAGCATTACTTCTCTGTATTAAATGTTCAGATATTATTACCATTACAATTCAGGGCTAGTAAGTACCTACAGGTCTGGAAAAAATTAACTTTGAACTGTTGTCAAACTAATGATTTATTTTATTCAACCTTAATACTAAAACTATATAAAATGCTAAAAAGTTAGTATACTTCAGATCATTTTGAATTTCCAACAAATGTAAAGGATAAATACATTTTAAAGCAAAATGCAAATGCTGTTTTTAGTAATATTGGGAAGTCTAAAGATCACATCAAAATTTGCAACCTATCTAAAAAAAAGGTTTCAATAACTACAATCATTTGTAATTTTGCTTTAACTGATAACCTGTGATGAAAACAATCTTATTTTTCCCAGAAATTGTTTTATTTTTGTGTAATCCTTTTTATATGCTATTAAAGTAACCTATCTTTAATGATTAAAGAAGTTATTTGTTAAGTATTGTTTATAATTTACACCTGACAATACCACTAATTAGTTTGTATACCTATCAACTCCTTTTACTGTTTTGATTTAATGGTAATTGAGAAACATTCAGAGAATAAAATAAATAAAAAATAAAAACATATAATATGAAAAAATTCCTTACAGCATCTCTGTTTTTTTCTTCTTCTTAATTGTTAGAGTAAAAACAGAAATGTATATTTGGATAATAAAAAGCTTGACATAGATGAACAATCAACTTTTGCAAATTTTGTAAAACCTACTAAACAGCAGAAATATCAGTTGAATGACCCAAAGCAAAAAGAATCTATACATGCACTTATTGACTATATGCAAATGTAAACTCCTGTTTTCAAAAGTTTAAAATCAAAACATATTGAGAACTTTATAGAAAAAGAACCCACAATTTCAATTTAAAATTCTGAATCGAAAACATCTGGCATTTATATGTTTGAATTCTTTTTCATATAAAATTTATGAAATGTAATGTGTAATATAATGCATTACTTTGGTAAAGTAATTGTAATGTAATACATTACTTTCCAAAATACATGTAATTGTAATTGTAATATAATGCTACTTTTGTCAAAGTAATTGTAATGTAATGCATTACATTGCAATGTAATTCGCCCCATGCCTGGAACACATGTCAAATAAAATAGTGTACAGATAATTTCGAATAAACCTCGAGGAGGTATACAAATATATTGAAAAACCGCACTTTATTCGCACAAATTAAATATGACAAAATCATATAAAAGTCCACAAATTCCAGTACTCACGCACTAAATGGTTTCAAAGACTGCAAACAAAAACGGAGACAAATTGACTCGTATGAAAATTAAAATGGTTGGGAAGAATAAACTCAAGCTGATAATTTCCCTTGTAATATTATCACCAAAATAGACATGTCGCATGCAAAATATCCGTAAATAATGTAATTTATATGATTTATTATATTTAAAATCATTTTGAGAGGGAGATTGATTTCATACTTTAATTCTCAACGTGGTTTCAATGCTCTACCCTTTGATTTGATAAGTCTGATATTACAGTTTCCATGATTGCCCTGGATTTGACGTCCCATAGTTTCATGTACCTTTCACTCACATGATGACTGTAGCTTGCTAAACAGGATTTGCTTACTCTTCCGGAGCACACTGTCTCTGAAATGGAAGTTGTCATGTTTAACCTAATTTACCAGTTTCAAAGTTTTTACTTTGCTTTTTGTTTTTACATGGATTAGTATCCTTGTTTTGGATTTAGAAAATGTGGAGATTGACCATGATTTTTTTAGAAGTACATACGTGTTGCTGACTCTATACTTATTTAATGTATCTCCTGCTACGCCAACAACAATTGATGGGTCTAGCTATAAATAAAAAGAAAAATCTACAGGTATAAGCAACAAAAAAAAACAATACTGCATATATAGATGTTTTTGATAAAACGAAACTATTTTGACACAGGAATAATGTAAGCATAAGCTTATCAAGGCCCTCAAAACAGTCTTATTGCCGTAGTAGGAATATTATTGATAAGTATATATTTGACGTCCCATAATTCTGTGTCTTTTTATCCGGACTTTTGGTTTTACACGTTGTACTGTAGCATGCTCAATATGATGTTCTTGCCCTTCCGGATAACCTGGTCCTTCTTCCCTAGTATAAGCTTACATGTTTAACTTAATTTGTCAGTTTTAAAGCTTTAACTTTGCCTTCGGAGTCTGAATATAGACATGCAATGGCATGGTGTTTTCATTTTATCTGTTTAACCCTATCTTATGTAGTAAAAATAAGAACCATGTTCACAAATTGTGTTGTTATATTAAGTCAAAAATAAATATACCAATCTATGTCTAAACCAGAATCCTGAAGCAAACTAAAAACTTTGAACTTGGCAAATTCGGTTAACCATCAGGAAGACAAGAAAAAGTTTTAATGTATCTGTTTCGAAAATACCTTCATTAAAACTTCTAAAACTTTGATAATGTCCTTATATGTTTTTTTCGAATAAGTATAAGTTATGTAATTCTTACCATCTGTTTTCCAGTGTTTTTAATAAATGAACCTTCCTCGTCGCTAATTACATCATGAAATAAAGATATCCGTGGATTGTAACTGGCAACTTCTTCTTTACTTTTATAGAATGGTATTACAGTTTTTCTGAAGAAACACTTTAAATTTGCATTTAGTCTTGTAAACTGCAATGTACAATGTTAAATGGAAGTATCAATAATGCAATAGTATCTAGAAAAATAAGGCGGATGAATTATAATAGATGTTATTTATACCCTTTAAATAACCTTAAGTAATCATGTCGTTTTAATGTTGTAAAAGACTTTACAACATTTTCCTATTCCAGTCTCAGCTTTCTCTGGCGAATAAAAACTCTTTACAGAAGGATTATATTTTTTTTATTAAATTGAAGAAAATTACGCATAAAGCCAAATTTAGTCCCACTACTCGTTTTGTATCAAACATATTGGCACTTTCTCGTTGAGTTGAGTTGAGTAATGGTGTTTCACGTCCCAGTCAAGAATATTTCACTTATATCAAGACGTTATACAACAAAAACTTCTTGTTCGTTTTTGTTTCTTTTTTTATGACTTTGAGTTATAAATCAAATAAGGTCTTTGCATAGTTTTGTATGTATTTCCACGCTCTATTTTAATTAATCTCCTGATTACTTTATATATTTGAATTGTTTTTTGCACTTAATACCTTAATATTTCCTCGACAAAGAGAATGATATTTCCTAGTTACACCATCTACAGTAAACTTAACTTCTGTTTCTTCTTGATGCATATCAGTTTTGTGTCTCTGATAAAACTCATAATCGACTTGAAATGGCACATTTCCTGTCAATTCATAAACTGGTATAATTACAGTCGACCTAACTTAAAGGCCATCTCTATATAAGGACCACCTGCTTATAAAGGCCAGTCGAATTGTATCTCAAATGTTTTTACTCATATTTTTAAACTGTTTATAAAGGTCACCTGCCTATAAAGACCACTCCCTATTGGTAACCTTGGTTGGCATTTATAGACAGATTTGCCTGTAATTCATTTCAACTTTTTTATATTCTAAATCGAAAATGCATAAGGGATTATTTCTATTATACTTGTTTAATTTTGTTAGAAATGTTATTCCATAGAATCAATTTATTTGATTAATCTTTAATACTTACAAAATTCACATGAAAGTTTGACCATACAGACACAAAGTGAGTCAAATCTATTTTGAATAAGTAACTATGTTATGTTTTTGTTTGTGCTGCTTGGGTTGTCCACTATCCTGTATTTATACACTTCAAAAATATAAAAAAGTCATGCTATTAAAAATATGATTGTACCTTGCAAGTATGGCTTTACGATTTCCATGGCTTTAGTTGGCATTCCATACTGAAATCAAAGCATGTAATATAAGTATTCTGGTAAATGTGTTGAACAACAAAGTCTAATATCGTTACATATTAGATGGTGTGACAAAGATAGACTGCAGAATCATCAGTTATTCGTGGTAAAAGAACACACAAAAACAATTCTCAAAATGTATTATTGGCTTTATGTTACTGGAACAACAGATTATTTGTTTAAATTTACTATTTTTTTTGAAAATGAAATTAATATCTTAAACCATTAGCAACCAACTAAACTACATAACTAATTGTGTCGACTTAATTTTACCCCGCCCCTGTAAAAATGGGTAGGGGTTTTTAAAAATATGCAAATGTTTACTAAGATGAAACAATGCTGTGGACAGATTGGAGGTATACGTCTCTAAAAATAAAGCGCTATTCTAGATAGATAAACAACTTCTCTTTTTGAACATAAAATCACTACATATTGTTCGTTGGTGTCAATTATTTAAGAAAATATAGATTTTTCTTCATATTTTACCCTGTTGTATAAGGCCGCCAATGCTTTGTAAACTTTAAGTTTCATAGCTTCATCTTCTTCAATATAGTGGATTATTTGAGAGTATTTTTCAAGCCATTTAATTTCGTAATAAAACATATTGTCATCATCAGCATACCGCGCTATTAATAAAACATCACTGGTACTAAGTGGTTCTGCTTGTTCGTCATATATTTTCCCATTAAATAAATCCACTAAATCTAGATCATAAACTATCCATAATCTAAACAATGCACGGGACAGTCCTTTAGCATCCACGTCTGTAGGCCACACATTAACGTTAGATTTTAGAGTGGTAACTGATTTCCTAAACTCTGAAATAAAATCAAATTAAATAAGATAGTTACATCCAGGTAAAAAATTAAGGGGATTTTATTATGACAATATATGCAGCTAGATTGTCGTTTTGGAATAAAATTCCGTATCAGAAGTTCTCGGACCAAATTGTGGAAACCCCAAAAATGTTGAAATAAGAAAAAAGAGAGACCAAAAATAGCCTTTATTGAAATTCACCGAAAACAACAATTTGAATGTATTATACCATTTAACGGTGAATACGATGTCAAAGAAAGCAGAAAATTATTATATCAAACACTTTGTAAAAGTATTTGGTTTGGGTCTTACAAAATTCTCCAGTCACGCTAATAATATATTTTTCTGTCATACATTTGATTGATACAATAATTCGTATGTCTTGTTGTTTCTGATATCATTTTTTGTTATGTCAAACGCAATATTCAATTCATTCTATCGTTAACAATCAGCGTACCAACAAAAACGCTTCCAAAGTCGACGGTTAGGTTTGATTGCTCATGGAAGCAGAGTTGGTATACTAACATATATTTACAGTATAACTAAAACATGAAATGAATGATATTAGCTGTTTGATACAACGATAAAACGTAAACATATCGAATAATGTCCATATCACAATTACAGATTTTAAAACGAGTAAATTACGCTAAACACATTGAAAGGATATCAGGGAAGCGAGGCGGGATTCTCCTTAACTTAACACCTCATAAACACGCTGTTTGTGAAATAAAAAGTTGGATACAGAAACAATATACCTAACATTGCCAACCTTAACGAATCCTCCATAAAAGTAAAATGAAATACGACAGCAGATTGTTAGATTTACCTTGAACTGGTTCTGTAAGAACACAATCGTCAGAAAACATCACATCAAAGACTTCTTCCCAGTTTTTAATGTATCTTTGAACTAAATGGAAAGCGTTTATTGGATTTTCAGCATAATGTGGATTCTGTATAGCTGCGTTACTAAGTGGTTCTATGTACGCCAAAACTCTAAAATAAAATAAAAAACAGCAAAAGTTAAATATCTAAATACGTGAAGGCATCATGTTACATATTATCTTTAACATGTTACTCATGCCAAACACTAGTTCTTATATTAGTGGAAAATAAGTATATGACATAGCCATCGCAACAAAGAACAGATCGAAAGAAAACAACAAATATGTCAAACCAGATGCGTATCCGATGTTTCGTCATTTTCTTTTCTTAATCAATAGGATGTATTTTTTATAAAAAGAAGAATTTAGTGTAGAATAATATTCTATCAGTACATTATTTCATAATGAGAAGTAATAGGATTTTTTGTATTTGGAGAAAAGCAAGTAGCATAACATACTCATTGAAAGTTTTAAAACAAAAGACATAATGGACCAATTGGTCTTATATAGTTCATAATTTAACATCGAACGTTATTTTACAATAAGCCAAATTGTATGCTGCGTGCATCTAAATCTCGGTAACGACTTAGATCGAGATTACGTATCAAATTATGTTTGTGTAAAGGCAATAATATTATATGTTTTATAACCGTACAACATTTGGGCTATTGTTCTTCTTATTGATATATATATATTATATATATATATATATATAAAGAAATAAAAACTATAACGGCAGGAACAAATAATTAACTTGTATTCACTAGCGCTTTCATGCATTACATCTTGCAATCTTCAGGTGAATGATTTTTACTTAGTAACGCTATTATGACGTCACTGTTGGTACACGGGAGATAACTTTTACTGTCTGTAAAAGGGGACGTTATTCATCGTCCATTCAATTTCGGTTTAAAAATATTTATAAAATGTTCCTTCTTTGATGATCTATAGGAGACATCTTCATCAAAACATTTAAAAAACGGGAAAATTTTAAACACTTTGTTTCCGCACGTGTCTAAGTGTCCGCTTAATGGTATTTGCCTTGTTCGTGGGTCTCTAACTTGCTGTTTATGAACTCTCACGCGTTCGCATAAAGTGTTTCCAGTCTGACCCACATAGGATTCCTTACATCCCTCACATATGATCATGTAGATTAAATTCTTGCTTTTGCAGGTAAAGTTCCAATTCGGTCTTACGATTTTACCATTTGGTAAAACAATTGAACTACCGGTCTGTAAGAATGAACATGTTCCGCATCGTGAATCTTCACATTTGTTTACTTCAAACGTGTGGAGGGTGTTTCTCTGCAAATCAAACTTTGCAGATGTAAGGAGTCTTTTCAAATTTTTCGGTTGGCGTTTGCTTTTAAGAATAATGTTATTTTCCATGACCTTTTTCATCCTACTGCTTTCTAATAGCATAGATTTTGTTGTTTGAATGATATTAGTCATTTCAATGTTTTGCGGATTGTACGTGGAAACAAACGGGATGTTTTTTTCTTCTGTGTCCTGCACTTTGGTGGTTCTCAGTTCATTTAATGGTATCGATTTTGCTTTGTCTATTCCATTCGTTATTAATGAATTCGGATAATCCTGTGCCCGTAGATAAACTTGTAGTTCTTCTAACCGTTTGTTTCTTCTCGCTGGGTCTATGACTATGGTACATATTCTGCGTGCGAGACAATATGGGATATTGCGTTTAATATGGGACGGGTGACAGGAATGGAAATTTAAATATTGGTGTGTGTCTGTAGGTTTGTAATAGACATCAGTGGTTAATTTGGCACCTTCCTTATAGACCAGAATATCAAGGAATGGAATACTCTCATTGCTGCTCTCAATTGTGAAATTTATTGAACTGTAGAGATTGTTTAGAATATCATGGAATTTTTGTAGATCTTCATCTGAGCTATTCCATATTATAAAGCAGTCATCAAGAAATCGTTTCCATGAATCTTTTATGTAATTCGCTGTTTCTATATTCATATGTACGGAGAGTTCTTGGTGAAGTCTGCTTTCTAAAAATCCCATAACTAAAGTTGCATATGATGGAGCAAATTTAGTGCCCATTGCTGTGCCCTTTATTTGTAAGTAATTTTTCCCGTCGAAATAGAAATAATTATTTGTCAAGATTAATTTTATTGAATCTGTAATAAAATTAGTTGAGAATCTTTCATCTATTTTGTTTCTATATTTTTCGACCCAATAATTAATTGCTTGTATTCCCAAATCGCGTGGTATGTTCGTATAAAGGGAAGTAACATCAAATGTGACTAATTTTGCGTTTGGTTCCACTGAGTCCGGAATATGGTTTAGAAATTCTAGGTCATCTTTGACGTAACTTGGAACTAATGGACACAATGGTTTAAGGATGATATCAATTAAATTAGATAATCGATGTGTTGGGCAGCTTCGACGTTCAGGTAGTAGGAAACGTTCACAAAGCCGACAACGGTCAATGACACGTTCCCAAAAACGCTCAAAGTTGTACTCGGAGGCGGTAAAAAATACACCGGCCGTCACCACACAACCAAGAACTAGATTTCCAAAAAACAAGCCACGCAACACACAAAGTTGATTTCCCAATAATGATAACAGACCTCCAAAAAGCGGAAGAAAGATATATTTTTTAGGAAAAGGTCACCCGAAACCAGCTCGGGAGAAACTAGATACGGAGGAAACGACCACGAAAACAGTGGTATAACCGATCCAAAAATAATAAATTTGTCAAATCGCAATCTTGATCAATTTGAACTAAAAGTGCTGAATAGGGGATTAAAATTTACTCCGACCCCAAGACAAAACCAAGAAGAACTTAAAACCGATATAAACTCTTTTTGTAGAAGATTAAGATTAGCGGAATTTTTTCTCAACAGTAATAGTCAAGAAGATGGTTCACTTCTACGCAACAAATCTAACTTAACTCCCAATAAGGGCAAGGATTATCATCTTGACAAATTTATAAATTTTCTTACGGAATTCCCTCTACAAAATCGCAAACAACAAAAACGCAATATTTCAAAAGATGAAATGGAAGCAATAACAAGATTACACAACGATGAAAACATCATAATCAAGCAAGCAGACAAGGGCGGCGCATTAGTCTTGATGGATCCATATTTTTACAAACAAAAAGTAAAGGAACAGCTAAAAGATACAGAATTTTACACAGAAATTCAAACAAACATGGATTCTTCAACATTAAAACAAATACGGAAACTTATAGAAACATATTCTCAATGCCTTACTGACAAAGAGAAAGAAGCACTTATTAAGTTTGAATAAAAAACAAGCAATTTTTATGGACTTCCTAAAGTGCATAAATCGAAGGAAATTGAAGCGGCAATTCGCGATCAAAATTCCGAATACATACACGTGCTTCAACCGAAAGATCTAAAAATGCGACCGATTATTGCCGGTCTAAGCTGCCCAACACATCGATTATCTAATTTAATTGATATCATCCTTAAACCATTGTGTCCATTAGTTCCAAGTTACGTCAAAGATGACCTAGAATTTCTAAACCATATTCCGGACTCAGTGGAACCAAACGCAAAATTAGTCACATTTGATGTTACTTCCCTTTATACGAACATACCACACGATTTGGGAATACAAGCAATTAATTATTGGGTCGAAAAATATAGAAACAAAATAGATGAAAGATTCTCAACTAATTTTATTACAGATTCAATAAAATTAATCTTGACAAATAATTATTTCTGTTTCGACGGGAAAAATTACTTACAAATAAAGGGCACAGCAATGGGCACTAACTTTGCTCCATCATATGCAACTTTAGTTATGGGATTTTTAGAAAGCAGACTTCACCAAGAACTCTCCGTACATATAAATATAGAAACAGCGAATTACATAAAAGATTCATGGAAACGATTTCTTGATGACTGCTTTATAATATGGAATAGCTCAGATGAAGATCTACAAAAATTCCATGATATTCTAAACAATCTCCACAGTTCAATAAATTTCACAATTGAGAGCAGCAATGAGAGTATTCCATTCCTTGATATTCTGGTCTATAAGGAAGGTGCCAAATTAACCACTGATGTCTATTACAAACCTACAGACACACACCAATATTTAAATTTCCATTCCTGTCACCCGTCCCATATTAAACGCAATATCCCATATTGTCTCGCACGCAGAATATGTACCATAGTCATAGACCCAGCGAGAAGAAACAAACGGTTAGAAGAACTACAAGTTTATCTACGGGCACAGGATTATCCGAATTCATTAATAACGAATGGAATAGACAAAGCAAAATCGATACCATTAAATGAACTGAGAACCACCAAAGTGCAGGACACAGAAGAAAAAAACATCCCGTTTGTTTCCACGTACAATCCGCAAAACATTGAAATGACTAATATCATTCAAACAACAAAATCTATGTTATTAGAAAGCAGTAGGATAAAAAAGGTCATGGAAAATAACATTATTCTTAAAAGCAAACGCCAACCGAAAAATTTGAAAAGACTCCTTACATCTGCAAAGTTTGATTTGCAGAGAAACACCCTCCACACGTTTGAAGTAAACAAATGTGAAGATTCACGATGCGGAACATGTTCATTCTTACAGACCGGTAGTTCAATTGTTTTACCAAATGGTAAAATCGTAAGACCGAATTGGAACTTTACCTGCAAAAGCAAGAATTTAATCTACATGATCATATGTGAGGGATGTAAGGAATCATATGTGGGTCAGACTGGAAACACTTTATGCGAACGCGTGAGAGTTCATAAACAGCAAGTTAGAGACCCACGAACAAGGCAAATACCATTAAGCGGACACTTAGACACGTGCGGAAACAAAGTGTTTAAAATTTTCCCGTTTTTTAAATGTTTTGATGAAGATGTCTCCTATAGATCATCAAAGGAGGAACATTTTATAAATATTTTTAAACCGAAATTGAATGGACGATGAATAACGTCCCCTTTTACAGACATTAAAAGTTATCTCCCGTGTACCAACAGTGACGTCATAATAGCGTTACTAAGTAAAAATCATTCACCTGAAGATTGCAAGATGTAATGCATGAAAGCGCTAGTGAATACAAGTTAATTATTTGTTTCTGCCGTTATAGTTTTTATTTCTTTATATCATCTGTATACAAAGTTAATATTTAATTGTATTTATATAATTATATGTATATATATATATATATATATATATATATATATATATATATATATACACACACACATATATATATATATATGTGTGTGTGTGTGTGTGTGTGTGTGTGTGTTATATACAAACATATATGTATTATAAACAAATAATCATAAAGATGAACGCATTGATTACAGATAATTTACTATTTTTATTCAATATGCAAATAATTTTCAACAATTTTTTTTACTTTTATATTTTGACAGTTTATCAATAAAACAGCTCTATTAAGGTATTTAACTTTTAAATTTTGTTCTTGATGGCCACACAATAAAAAGTTATTTCGTAGCCACTTTCAACGTGTATAAATACTTTCCGCACAAAATGCTCGGCATTGACACTTACACTACATATACCTGGCAGTCGGTTGGTAGACTGCTTACTATTTTCTAAATTGTATATCTTTATTAAAACTCCAATCAAAATACAAAGAAAATAAAATAATGTCAATTAAAGAGGTTTGATGGACAACGATTTTGCTGTTTTGGTATACAAATGTGAACGATTGTTTCCCGATTTGTTCAGTTCAATCTCGAGAAAAGACTTTCGGTAGATTATTTAAATAAAAATTTAACAAACTGAAGTTAAAATGTCAAGTATACTATTGAACAAAATCCATATCAATTTTGGAATTCTGTCCCAAATTCAAAGGATAAGCCTCTTTGTATTTTGGACCTTTTGAAAATAGACATCTCAATTTAGTGGTCTCGATGATATTGAGATCAACAGTTATTACATGTCCAGCTGGTTGATAAATAAAAACAGGGAGAAGATGAACAAGAGCAGGTAGGTGGAATTTAATTACATTTTATAACAGTTTCATTTTTACAGCACTTGATGGTCGTTTCGGAATACAATTTCTCATTAGTAAAGTTTGGATCAAAATAGTTTTCAAGATACCAAAAGGACCAAAATATATTATGCCAGAATTAGATAAGGAAAAATTTTACATGAGGGAGTATACATAAGTTTTTGAGGAATATCAAATTTTAACTCGCAGCAATATTATATTTCTGACAACAATACAAAATTATTGCCTACTGAGTTTGTAAAATCCTTGGGGCAAAAGTCACCAGCAGATATATCGGCTCAGGGGTTTAAGTTACAAAGTATACCAATTATTTTTACAGCACTAGACGGTCGTTTCGGAATACAATTCCTCATATGAAAGTTTAAACACTGCCATGTTTTTATTTTTAAATATTTTGAATGCAATCAAGTTAATTGTAGGTGTAAGAAACTAGAGGTGTCGAGATATATTTCAAATAAAAAGGAACACTACATTTTACTAGTTTATTTTGAAAAATATTAAAAATATTAATAACATATATGTCCTTGTTAGCATAGTGATTTTTAAAATATCGGAATTGACATTCACTCTTGGAATCAAAATTGGAAATGAAAGGATCATGACATTATATGTCGTCAAATATATCCAGGGTAACTTTGGATACAGAGACATCATACATATCATCAATATTGTGATGATGGCTTTAAAACTTTTTGGAAGGCCTTGATAAGTCTAGGTCCGCAATATGCTTGCGTCAACAATTTGTTAATTATTTCCAAAATTCAAACTTTCGTAGAACACAGGATTGTCTGGTTTATTAAAATTTTGGTTGAAAAATTGATCACCGGCGTTATTGAATTCAAACCGATGACTATCCATATAGGCATTTAGTATACCTTTCTGCTCAACCACGTATATATGTCAGCATAAATTGCACTATATTTACAACACTGGCAGATTTACAATTAAAAAGTTTGGTTAGGTTCAAATTTTAACTATCAGCAAATTTAAACAATATAGTTTATTACAATTATTGGCTACTGATTTTTTATATCCTCGGGGCACAGGCCACAAGCAGAGATACAATATAATGGCTGTCAAAAACAATACCAAATAATAATGATGAAAGACCCATTAACTTTTACACTTATCAAAATTACTTACGTTTTTATATTTTCGGGGACAATTCTGTTTTCACGATGTTCTGTGAAAATATAACGTCTAAGTAACTTAACTAATCCAAATTCTTCATTCACTAACGTTTGTAACAAAATAACAGCAGTGTGAGGACTTCCAGATAAATCTCTAAAAATCATAAAAGTAAAAATTATACACAACCAACGCTTTCCGAATTGCATTTTGTAAACTTTATCAACTTCACTAATAAAAGGATTTGTTTCTAATAATTTTAATTGTAATCGTTATCTACCGTCTATAAAACACGGACATTTGTGCAAAAGATCAATATCAATTTTAATTCTATTCATTCAATTCAATGAAAAAGGATCAATATCGCTAATATTGAAGTTATGTGATAACTGTCTTGATATTTAGATTTATTATCACTGGTACTTAAGCAAGTCCTTCAGAGCACCACGCCTATAAGACAAATGTTGATAAGTTGAATACATGCGGAGGAGTAAAATATCAATATAGGATCGATTGTTTGACACGTCACTTACCACATATGCTATCTGTCTCTGTCTCAGTCATACACCGTAACTTAAACTAGAATCTCTGCTTTACTGTTTAAAATACATTCATACATAACATAAAAACTAACTGATATTCTAACATATCCATATGTAACAACAGAAGGTGTCTCATGAACCATCATGTTTCTTTCAAGTTCAGTAGAATGTTAAAGACCAACTGCCTATCAACCCTAGTGAATTTTTATCGCTTTTTATTCTTGTTATTTAAACTATTATATGATGCCTTACTTTGACTGGCTCATTGGGTTGTTTTTATCTACAGGTTTGACTGTAAACTTTAAATAATCCTAATTTAGCCATACACTTTATTCCGCCATTTTTAATTTTGATTTAATGATCTATAGTTCCATGTTTCTTTTTGTTTTCAAGTTTTATTTGATTTCACATGGGAGTACCAAGCAAGACAGGTGCTGCAAACCCTTCCAGTGTACCTGACCTCACGTTTGTGGTGGATTTTTACGTTGTTTACTTAATTTGCAAGTTTCAAAGTTTTAATTTTACTTTGGGATTTGATTTGAACATGTAATTGTATGTTTGTTTTGATTCACCTCTTTGAATAAATAAAATAATCCCAGTTATGGTTTTAAAAATTCCTTTCGATGTTTGCCTGTTAAATGATGGTACTTGATTGGTTTGCACAAAAATATAATTGTACCCTTTGTTGAAATGGCGTGTTATAGTATTGATTTTACAGATGTTGTCGATTGAAAAAAATATGACAATTATATGTGTTTTTCAGTTGCCATTTCTCTTAGTTTTTTATTAAAAGACATGTTTTACTGTATTGATTCTTTAAGGTGTTCATTCGTCAAAAAGGATTTAACATTTTGATTTGTCCTTAACAAAATGTTTTATCAAGTTAAATCAACCAAATACAAAATTAATCAGTTTGATCAGAATCAATACGTTTACTCATTAATGTCTGGTTATGTACACAGCTTTAAATTCTAATTCTTTATAGTCAGTATCTTTTCTGAAATTGACGTTTGGTTTGACATACTGTTCATTGTTGCATTAATTAATACATACTAATAATATATATATAATATATATATATATCCGTTTGGATCCAGTAAATGTCTAACGTATAATGAAGCCTACAGCTGAATCTATACGACATCAAATAATGCCATTCTGTTTTCATTTGAGATAACAGGGGCCTGCTGCTCTTCGATTTTTACCAATCACGAGCACATCGTAAACTGCGCAAACAAATGATATGAGAGATACAATTTCTTTACGTTTTATCATTAATTTCTAAAAAATATTTTTTATTTCAAAAAATATGCAAAAACGAGAGAGAAATATTCAGTTAATACTTTTCCGGTCCTGATATGTCTTTTATACAAGATTGTATTCGACTAGGCGTGTTTTGTACATGTCATCTAGGATGTTGTAACAGCTTTGAATATTCCACCCGCTGCTGGTATTGGTTTCTGATTTTCAATTTAATTTAAACCGAGATTGTTTCCTGGTCATGTAATATAAGTAATGTTATATCTAGTCGTTGGAGCTATAATGTGTTGGTTGAAACAACATTTTTCAACGTATCTAAATTATAAAGTATTTGGTTTATTTATTTTGAATTAATTTTTAAAAATTAAAATAGTGAATTTGTTTTTATCAGACATGATTTCAAACATACGGAGCTACCATAAAAGTCTACAAATATTTTGTTGTTTGTCCATTTTCGTTAAAATACAACTTTAATGAAATATATTGTAGAGCTTGTCCCCACTACAGGGACTTATTACAGCGAAGCAGGCTGCTTAGAAATAAATTGTTGACTCAGGGACATTGCAAGCCTAGGCTTATCAAGGCCCTCAAAAAGTTTAATGGCCATCATTACAGGATTGTCGATAAGTTTGAGGTCTCTGTGTCCAGGATTGCTCTGGATATATTTGACGTCTCATAGTTCCATGATTATTTAAGTTAACACAATTTTGATAACACGCGTGGCGGATGTAGTTAGCTAAACAGGAGGTGCTTACCCTTCCGGAACATATTCATGTATTGCTATATCATAATAAATTTCACTTAATTTATAAATGTTATATTGAAATAATTAATATACATTCAGTATTAAATTAAACCAGTGATTGCAGCTGTTGGCAAAAATGCTCGACTTATTTTTATTTTCCTAAACATTCCTGGCCGTGTTCACCTACCTGTATACTTCTTTTTCATCTATACACCAGTGTATTTCATGTGTGTTCTAGTATAGGTAAACAACTTTGACCTGTCCGTTTGACCTTTTAATTTAAATATTTATTGTGGACGACAGCATAGGAATCACACACGGGTTTATTTTGCATACATAATGAGATCACTAATCACTTATCTTGCGTGAACATTCTTAAGTGTGAATCCCACTACTACCTATGTACAGGCTGGGCCCTTCTATATGAATATTCCTGATGAAAGGTCAAACGGACAGGTCAATATCGTTTGCCTATATACAATGTTTTTGGTTAAGCTGTTTCCTAATTATAAACAAAAATATTATTACAGAAACACGTGGAAAGAGAAGGACCATTTGACAATGGTAAGTTCAAATAAAACTTTTGTAAATTTTGTCTGAATTGTGTTATACCCAGATGTGATATATTTAACGAAACACGTTCCTTAGGATTATATAGTTCACAGAGTAATATCGCAAGCCTAAGATTATCAAAACCCTCAAAACAGTTTTATTGCCGTCATAAAAATATTGTTTGAAGTTGCCGTGCCCAAAATCACCATAGGTATATTTGACCTCTCAAATTTCCGATTTCCTTGATTTCACACATGGCGGTTGTTGATGCTTACAGATGTTCCGATTTTCTATTGGGATTGTGATTTAAATTACATTCGTATGGTTGTTCTATGAATCATTTACCCACATTTTGATACCAGATAATAAATTATGAGGAAAAATGCAAATTATTAATCGTTTGACTTGTGGATATTGCAAGCCTGGGCTTATCAAGGCCCTCAAAACGTTTTATGGCCGTCATCACAGTATTGTTGATAAGTTTAATGTCTCTGTGTCAGAATTGCCCTGGAATTTAGACGTCTCACAGTTCCATGTTCCTTGCACACAATTTTGGTTACACACGTGGCGGGTGTAGCTAGCTAAACAGAAGGTGCTAACCCTTCCTGAGCACCCGGCCTCACTTCCCTGGTGGAAGTTCACGTGTCTAATCTAACTTGTCAGTTCTAAAGTTCTTTCTTTGCTTCTGTTTTGTGATTCGGACATGGATTAGTATGTTTGTTTTTAATTAAATTGTTCTTATAACGGAACAAATTCGGTAGGTTTTCGTTGCAGGTTCACATATGTGTCCTTTACGGACCAAAATATTGTTCTCATTTATCGTTGTTTATATTGGTGCATTCATTATCAGGGAACAAATGTTACAAAGCTCCCTAGTGTTTGTTTAGAGACGACGGTTTTATATTTGCCTATAATGAGCACAGTTAAATGCTTGTTTTTCATTGCACATAAGTTTTTTAAAGGTAATTGTTTCTATTTCATTCTGTCTTCTTTTTCACATGCACACTCGTTTTTTGTCTTTTAATCATTGTAGAAACATGTTCAGTATCAGAACTATTCACTGGCGAGTTTACAACAAGTTACACGTACCCATGTAACCATGTGAGTAACATTTTTGTTTCATACAACACAAATACATTTTATTAAACCTTTTCAAAATGCAAATATATTATTAACAGTTGCTTGTCAATGACGGTATTTTAAAAGTCAAACTTTTTAACAGGTGATATATACTTTTTCAACCTCCAAAACAAATTCTCCCATAATTATTGGTTAACTAACCAGAGAACATTAAACTGTGCAATGCTGGGATATAGTAAGCGGTAAAAGGGAAGCAAGTCGTGAATTCGCGGAAGTTGAGGTACGCAAGTTACACAGGAAAGTAAATCGCAGTTAAAAAGATCAAACGTGTACCGCTTTGAAAAATGACAAGAACGTTTTACAGGCTTGTATAACTTGTCAAGTATTAGTACTCCCTCTAAAATTTGCACATGTTAAAGTAGTTAACTCCAAAATTATGAAGGGAACCGCACTATCTAAAGAACCCCTCAGTAGGCGAGCCAACACGTTCATTTTCACATAACATAGTTGTACGCTGTTCTGGTGCCATGGCCACCGACGTGCTCAGATTGTTTAGAAGCCATTACGCAAACCTCTTGGTTATTTATGTTTCAGGTTAGTAACAATAAACTGCAAATTTTAAATTTTAGAATGATTTTTTTGGACTGTTATTTGACCACGGACCGGTATGTTAGGTTTTTGTATACTCATTATACAATTTTTGTCTGTCGCTAGCAACGAGCAAAATTAACAGAACATTACAATTTTGTTATCCAGACAGGAACTTTATTCTTGATAGGCGCCATCTTGTTACCGAAGACGAACATTCAAAGTTATGTCTCCATTACCTTACACAGATTTTGTAAACAACATGTCGTTTGATAAACAGCAATGGATTTCAGATCTATAAGTTGTTACTTGTTGTTTAATTCATTATCCTTTCAATATCAAAAGATTCGCAGCTAATTGTTTAAACATGCGAAATAGGTATTGTTCGGTTTTTGCAATTTGTTTTTGCTGTTATCATTCTTCATCGTTTAATTATTATTATTCAGAATGAGGAAGTGTGTCAACCGTTTACATCAATTAGCATACCAGTAAGCGAATCGGTGAGTTGAAACAAGGTTAATAAAATCACCTGAAGCAATAATAAAATTGGTTTTATATGTATTTTGAATTGCCTTATTACTTAAAAGTATTCAGTTGTTGAGTTAATTATTTAGGAACTTTATACAACGACACAAACCGGTTATAAATAAACAAAAACAAACATACTAATCCATTTCCGAATCACAATCCAGAAGCAAAGTAAAAACTTTGGAACTGACAAGCTAGGTTAGACACGTGAACTTCCACCAGGGAAGTGAGGCCGGGTGCTCCGGAAGGGTAAGCACCTCCTGTTTAGCTACCTACACCCGCCACGTGTGTAATCAAAATTGTGTGAAAGGAACATGGAACTACGAGACGTCAAATATATCCAAGGCAATCCTGGACACAGAGACATCAAACTTATCAACAATACTGTGATGACGGCCATAAAACTTTTTGAGGGCCTTGATAAGCCTAGGCTTGCAATATCCCTGAGTCAACAATTTATTTGCAAGCAGCCTACTTCGTTGTACAAATAAATTGTTGACACCGGGATATTGCAATCTTGCTATTGTTAAGGCCTTCAAAATCAGAATATTGTTTACAAGTGTAATGTTTCAATATACAAACTTTTCCTAGATAAATTTTAAGCCCCATGTCCCATGTTCTATTCATTTTTTATTTCATTTCACGCGAATCGGTTGAAGTTATGTTCACAGAGTTTGTAAACTGCATGTCGTTTATCAAAGATCCTGCACATTTATTATAGTTACATGTATCTTAATTGTTACTGAATCCAGTATCCTTTCAAAATTCCAAGATTCATAGAAATTTGTCTAATTACATGCGAAATATGTATTGTTCGTTTTTTGCAATTTGTTTTTGCTGTTATCATTCTTCATCTTTGAATTATTATTATTCAGAATGCTGAAGTTTGTCCGAGATTTACATCAACTAGACCAGTTAGAGAAACGGTGAGTTGAAACAAGGACAATAAATTCATCTTTAATAGTGGTTTTATATATTTCGAATTACAGTATTAGATCCAGTAGATAATAACTCACCCCAAAATGATTCAATAAGGGAAATGGAAGTAAACCACATGATGATCGTGTTTTAACTGCAGTTAAGGGAGATAATCCTTACAACTTTGCTTTAATTGCGGCAACTATATTGTCGCTAATATAAATAAATACCTTATATCAATACTGCCAAATATGAAAACGAAACAAATGTATAACATTGAAACAAATTTCATTATTATATAATTTGCAAAAAAAATAATAATCGAATTCCATTTTCTTTCGCACTTTTTCACGTACCTATTACCAAACACACAGCTGCGCACAAAATGTTGGAGTTTTTGATAGATAACATCTTTGTTGTGTTTGATAATATAGTTTTTCAGCAAACAAACGGTATACCAATGGGTACAAACTGTGCATCATTGCTTGCTGATTTGTTTCTTTATTCTTACGAAGCAGAATTTATGCAGAACCTTGTTAAATCTGGAGAGAAGATTGTCACCAAATCATTGAACTCAACATACAGATATATAGATGACGTTCTGTCTCTTAACAATCCTAAATTTGGAGACTATGTGAAAGTCATCTATCCTAGTGAGCTTGAAGTAAAAGACACGACAGATTCCTCAAGTTCTGCTACATATTTAGATTTATACCCGAATTATGACGCACACGAAAGGCTACATTTGAAAATTTCTGACAAACGTGATGACTTCACTTTTTCTATTGTCAACTTTCCTTTTCTATGCAGCAATATACCTGCTTCTCCTGCTCATGGCGTGTTTGTTTCCCAATTAATACGCTATGGAAGAGCATGTTCCCACTACAGGGATTTATGAAACGGAGTAGGCTACTTGCAAATAAATTGTTGACTCAGGGATATTGTAAGCCTAGGCTTATAAAGGCCCTAAAAAGTTTTATGGCCGTAATCACAGTATTGTTAATAAGTTCTGTGTCCAGGATTGCCCTGGATATATTTGACGTCCCATAGTTCCATGTTCCTTTCACAAAATTTTGACTACACACGTGGCGGGTGTAGTTAGCTCAACAGGGGGTGCCTACCCTTCCGGAGCACCCATCCCTGGTGGAAAGTCACTTGTCTAAGCTTACTTGTCAGTTCCAAAGTGTTTACGTTGCTTCTGATTGTGATTCGGACATGGATTAGTATGTTTGTTTTTGATTGATACATACAATTTGAAGAAGTTTTCTAGTATGACGTGTAAATGTTTGAATAAGACATCATTTGTTCCACTGACATAAAAAAAGATGTCTGCTGCAATACAATTTTGTGAATGTTTTATAATATCCATACACTATACATGTTACATGGAACTGATATATTTTAGTTTTCCGGTTTTCAGATTAAAGTGACCATTGTTTTCTGCTAACGTAATAAGTTTTGAATAGTATCTTTTGATATTCGAAACACTGATATTCGCATATAAGTGAATGACTTTATTAACCTTTTAGGAACAGGGTTATCTTTGTTTAGAAATGATTGATTTTGCGGCAGCGAATTCCTCTTTTGAAGACATCAACAAACCAAAGATGAAGAATTCGCGCCAACATATTTTCTCCTTAGAAGACGGCTTAAACGAAATCACACAAGAAGAAAAAATTCCATTGCGAGACCTACCCTGTAATGCATGTACAACAATTGGTGAGTTGTAGGCAATAACATGTAAAATACAGCACAGAAAAACCAATTTTGAAAATACGGTGCTGTAGAATCTAAGTATTAGTGTGACTCATATCCTTCGTCTATTTCAATCATAATATTTTCACCAGATAAAATATTAACAGTTTAAACATAGTTTTAGTTGTGGTTGTAGTGGCAAATATATGCATTATTGTCATTGTATGAAAACTAGCCAGTCATAAGCCCCTTGATATATTGTATAAAGAGAATCTATTACGAGTTTCAGACCGATATAAGGAAATTCCAATCGAGTGGTCAGTTATTTTGAGTTTGAGATGAAACTCGGTCTAAAACGAGTAATTGATTTTTTTTCTGGCATATGCATGTAGATTTTAATCGTAGGCAGGGGATTTCCTAACTGCAAAGCAAAGATTTTGCTCTGGGGTGAAAATACCCTACTTTAGAGAGAGCAGAATCGCAATTATCTTGGAGTTTGTCAATGTGACGGATATAAATCATTTACTCACGTTAGTAAAGTCGTTGCTAAATTAAAATATCCCAATTGCAATTCAATTCATGAAGTACCTCTCGTGTAGTGCATCAAAAATGTTTTGGTAAGGTGTTTACAGTGGTATAAACTTTTGACAATATGGCGTTGCCTTTCGTGTGACGTATTGATTACGGAAGAATTTACTATCTACGTAGGATTGTAAGGGGTACAATGAAGGGTAGATCGAAGACAGGATCGAATTTAAAGTTTAAATTACGTTATTTTTATAAAGTTTGATAATGCAGAAAGACTTTTCAATTTATCAGTTGATTAAATCAATTTTGACCATCCTAGTTACGCCAAACTATCAAGCCGTTCTTGAACTGCAATAACCCACGTGAATAGTAAAGTCTTCCGTCGACGCTACGTCACGTAGTTCTAAACCGGGTCATTGACATTGTCACATATGTTTGTTTCAGAGCGGATGAACATTTTATCATTTGTGATAGCCTAAACTGACTGAGAACCGGTGTTAGGTAGATTGGACGAAATTTAAATATTCCTTACAGCGTTTTGTATGTATTGGTCGAATTTGGATTTTTATAACTCTAAAAAGTCACTATAATAGAAAAAAGTCCCCGTTGTACCGAGATACCCTGCACGTGCTCAAGCGGAGGTTAATCACCATATGCGAGAAATGTTCATCTTTGTATTATATTAATTAATTTGTCTGCTAAATTGCCTACGAAAAATATCGAATATATTATCTATATATGATTTTTCTGAAGTGAGTTAATTGCAATACAATTGAAATAAAAATAATGAATGATTATAGGTAGATAGATAAAAATAATTCAATGATTTATTGCAAGCTTAGGTTATCAAAGCCTTAAACAAGTTTTATGGCGGTAAAACAAGTAATTGTTGATAACGTTTGACGTCTCTGTATCCAGGATTGCCATGGATTTATTCGACGTCCCATAGTTCCATGTTCCTTTCACACAATTATGATTATGCACGTGATGTATGTAGCTTCCGGAGCTCCCGGCCATACTTCCCTGGTGCAAGTTCACGTGTCTAACCTAACTTGTCAGTTCCAAAGTTTTTTTCTTGTGGATTGTGATTTGGACATGTATATTAATGATTGTTTATGATACCAGTTTGTGTAACAAACAAAACAAATACAAATAATTATTTCGTGTGTTATTCGAGACTGATTGCCTCAAGTCCTGTCGGTCAATGCGTCAGTGTTTAAGCTACTGACAATGAAGGATGTCAAAAGTTCCATTACCACACATTAAGTATAAAGCTAATGCTAAAAATATGGTTACCATATCTATATCAGTCACTTAGAAAAAATACCTCCTTCCACAACATTGCCTATTTTTTCTTTGATTTGATCTTATAACGTTGCCTCTTTTACCTATGCCCCTAAATTGGGTATGCTCAACATTGACTTTTGTTTGTAATTATTCTATGGAATAGGATGGAACACTACATTGGAACGGACGGTCAGAGTAATAGACAGGCGGACGAAAAAACAGCGAAGTTTATATATACTTCTTAAACTTCGGTTTTGGTATGATATAGTTTGGAAATTCGATATTTTATGGATAAGGATATAGACAGTTCACAGTTCTCTTATATCAATTTCCGACATGAAAACAATTTAGATATTTGTAATAAGATGAAATCGGTAATCCAATGTAACTCAAAACTTTTTTCCAAATTGCAATAATTTGTTCATGTAAAATTAAAGACAATTGTTAGCTTATTATGAAAACCATATTATTTGGTAGGTAACGAAAGTAAATATTGTGTAAAACAATTGCTGGTATCTTCCACTCCTGAAATCCCAGTAATACATATTAATAGATTTAAACAGGTAAGTGACACTTGTATATCAGTTATAGGTAAACAACTTTGACTGTCAGCTTGACCTTTTATTTAAATATTTATCACAGACTAAGTACATCTGTGTATAGGAAACACAGGTGTTTATTTTGTATACATCGTGAGATATACTCGCATCATAAAGTACACCTTTGTACGGTGTATGTATGAATTGGATCTTAACACTACCCATTTATTGGTTGGACCCTCCTATATGAATATTCCTAATGAAAGGTCAAACGGACAGGCCAATGTTGTTTGCCTATACATTTATACCTCTATTTACAAACTTAGTCAAAGAAATATAAACAAACATCACTGTTCTGTAATCTTGACCTTTAATTTGAATATTTATTAGGGACGAACACATTTTTATCAAGGGAACAAAGGTGTTTATATAGTCTATATCACGTGAATCATACATTGTAAATGTATTAATTTCGAATTTCAACACTACTTATATATTAGGCTATTCTTATAAAATTAAAAAAGCAAACATGACAGTGTTGTTTGTATATACATAATAATGACAGAAAGTGTAACATTTGTTAGTGTTACCGTCTTTCAACAATGCAAAACAAACCAATATGTAGTTAATGGGCGAACTTCTCCGTCACATGTACAATGTATCAATAATTACTCCTGCATAAACATGGCCCATGAAAGAGGTCGATCTATAAGAAAGATTAAACTGAAAAAAATCATCTCTGATAAACAAAACCAATACATCAAACACACTACAACTCGACGAATTAAGAACACAACATATGTGCATGCATGTTTCTTATGGAGCACCCAGCTTCACGCATTTAATAACTGCATTTGATTCTTGCATGCAACATTGGACATGTAAACTTTTTCCGTGTGGGAATGTGTAAGCGGCATTAATCGGATCGGAGAATTATCAATCAGACCACATTCATCAAGTTTAAGGCATGGAAAATCTATTAAATTATTGCTTTTTATTTAAACAAAAGCATTCTTTTCGAATATGAAACCAGATATTTGAAATGAAGTGTTTTCTTGTAGCAAAATGGACAGTTGGTCAACAAGATAAAGTGAAATGTCATTGGATTTGGACTTGTCTCCCTTTGTGATGGGAAATGGTCAGGTAATTGTTGTAAATGAACCTTTATAAAAATTACAACGTTTTAGATAAAATGGACCTTATAATTCATTCAATACATTTAAGGGAAGTAAACATTTGTGCTGTCGATTTTTAAAGTTGATATTGAAATATAAATGAAATGTGATTAATTTCTCGTCCAAGCGTCTCAGGTGCGCTGATAACATTTCACTGAAAAGTATCTTATTCTCTATTTCTGTTCTTTCTATTCCCTTTTACATGGTTGAAAGCATTTATTTTACAAACTTACATGTCCATTATAAAAACAAACATCTTTGCAGAAATTGAATGTTGTCTCGTGTGTCTCATGTTCAAACGCATATATGCAAACTCACATTCTTATTAAGAGATTACGTCTTTATTAAAATTGATGAAAATAGTTAAAATAAAACATAAGGAATTCATGAAATCATTGCTTTTTGTTTCATGGTTAAGTTTTGCTTTTAACTCTGGATATTTAAGCACTGTTTGAAAATCTGTTATTTGTGTTTGAGTTGTTTAAATTCTAATAGTCATAATTTTTCGAACACGTTAAAGTTTTAGTTGTAGGTCGCAAAAAACAAATTTCTCATTCTGTTTTCTGCCCAGTAAATTTTTGATTTTTCTTATAAATAATTCCTACTATTCATTGTGTATTCTTTTTATTTCAGAATACGCTTTCGAATCATTACTCTTTATATGGATTTGTATGTCATGATGGACCAATCACCGGTGGACACTATTATTCTCTAATCAAAACCTTTCCAGGCGAAAATGTTAAATGTAGTTGGTTTTATGTACCGGTAAGTGATCGCACTGTGCAAGAGATTAAAAGTCCTCCTTTGGAAATCGACGGTGCTTATATACTTATGTACCAGCGTGATCAACAACTTTCGCAAATTACTTCAAATTAAGTAGTTGTACAATTTCTGAAGACACATTACAACTATATCTAATGATGTAGAAACTCATCTGAAAATGTGCCCCACATATGTCACATATGTCGTCTATAACAAATGGAACTCCCTATTATGTAAGTGTACAGATTTAATCTTGTTATTTTGATTCGTTGGCGGCTATTAGAAATTTTCATATTAACAAAACAAAATAACATTAGACTAGTTATCATATACGTATGAAAGATGTTTGAAAACATAAATCAGTCAATTGTGTATCTGTTGAGTAAATGTTTTTATTTTAAAAAATTAAAGAAAACGGAACAAGGGAGAGATAGAGGGTTTGGTCTATATCTTAATAAAACGCCTATGGTTAACGGACATAAATTTGAAAAAATGTCAATAGAAATATATCAATTGACATTCGGCTTAACATGAATTGTTTTTATCTATTGTTGTTCAGAAAGTATATTTTAAGATAACGCTTTAAAACGGCATGATAATAATTGATCTTGGTCTACATCACAAACATGATTCTTTTGTAAACATTCCTTTCTTTGCAACGTAATAATGGTTGAGTATGCTTATGCAATATTGATTCACAATTGACGTTTCGCCGACCATGCCCACGATGTTCCTACAATGGCCGACATAACGGTACCAAAGCAGCGTCAAGGTATATAATGACGTACATGGACTAGTGTCAGTGACGTCTCTAAACGGTATAATTTAGGACGAGTTTTCATTCTCTTTGCGTCTAATTCAAGCATGTCGGGCCTTTGTCGGAAAATTGTGGGCGTGGCCGTCGATACGTCAATTGATATGATATAGTAAAGCTTGTTACTACTACTGAATATATATAACGAAACAAACTGCTTTCTAATCAATTGTTGACTCTGATTTTGCCTATGCTTATCAAAGCTCTAAAGATCGTTTATGACGGACCATAATATTGTTGAGTAGGATCTCGCTGTATTATGTATTACTTAGGATATATTTCACATCCAGTAGTTCCACATCCTTTTATTTTTATATTTGATTTTACATATATACACTCTGCATTGACAAGGAAGAAAAGACAGCAACAAATTGAGTCAGTCATGATTTGACGTTAAGACATCGCCTCGTTATTTAAATAAACATTTACCTGAAACGGTACATGAATATAATTAAAGGCCGGTGATATTACAACGTATTTGTTTTATATCCGTAATATTCTTCATACATCGATTGATTAGGACTAAATAGTAAAGGTTAGAATTAAATCAATCTTTATTGATTTTGAAATGATAAAATATTTAATTTAAGTGAGCTTTTGAAATAACCTTTCAAAATATCTCTGCGATTCTACCGCAAGATGAAAACAAAATTGCGGATCTAAAACGTTTTTACGTTTTTGATTAAAATAATTTATTATTTGACCCAATGAGACAAAATTATTTTATTTATTTTTTAATTATCACCAAGTTGATGTATTTAAGCTATTTGTATATGTTCATACATATAAAATCGCAATAATGAAATACGTGGCAATAACACATTTGTTATTGTCACGTACGGGACAATAACCATTTCGATAATTAAAATAAAAATCAGAATTTTGTTTAATTACTTTTCTACGGTTCTCGGTATCCATCTTATATATAAAACATCAAAGTTCCTAAACATCCAATATCAACCGTATATCTACACATACAAGTATTAATGACGCTCGAAGTATTGAAAATAATGTTAACATTAGTAATACACTGTAATTAAAATGAAATATACGTATGACTCCTGTTAACAAACCAAATATAAAAAAGTCATTTCTTAACCAGAGGCATGAAGCTATTGTTAACGTAAATGATATTGTTACAATATCTAGGTCAGTCGTTTGAATGACAACTAATCCCGTCCACAATATTGTTGAGTCGTTTTTGCTATGCGATACATGACATCGTATTGGTTAACATTTGCGCCAAATTTGATCGAAATCCATCGATAGACATGAAATACATTGAGTGGATACGACATTGGAATGGTAAGTCAGACAGACACAGGGAACGTTCGAGAGGATGGACAAAGAGAGTTTTGCCTATATACCCAATCATTACGCAAAAAGGACCTGCACAATTATTTACACAATGTTTTAAAATAATATTGACAACACGCAACTTCCATATTCTGTGCCTATACTGAATATGATTCAAGACGTACATGGCGTTTAACTTAGCATCAGTTTGCAAAGTGAAGTTTTAAAAGTTGAATAAATTATTTATTTTGAAAATTACACTGTTCAAGTAATTTATGAAACCGTTAAAAATTCTTAGAGTTTGTTATGACGGCCGGCGCACTAAATTCCGAAATAAATCGTCGATATCAATTGACGTCTTGGAGATATTCGTTTACGTGTCGTCCATGTTGTACTTCTCTGTAGATCTAGATTCTAGGTAATACATTTACTGTCAACCTTTTTTATAACGCAGAAATGTAATTGCTTCTCCTGCATATGATACATCAATTAGCAATAAAATATGTTATGGGAAACATGTTCTTATTATGTGAAGTGTATACAACAGAGCAAATTGCTTTTAAATAATTTGATTACTCGGTTATAGCTTAGGCTAATAAACGCCTTCAAAAACTTTCAAAACATTTGTTAAAATAATATTGATAACGTCTTTGTATTAAATATTATGCAGGATATATTTGACGTCACATACTTCTATCTTCTTTTAAATTTTCTAATTTCGAACTCACAAGCGGCTGATGTAGATAACGAGACAGGGTGTTCTAACGCTTTTGAAGCATCCGACCTTACTTGTTGATAAAGTTTAGCACATTGATGAAGAAAATCAATCATTTTTTTTAAAGCATGCCGGAACTACTTTTTTATTTCTCCGATGACGTGATTGACGTATTGTTTACATGACGTCATATTGGGCAGAAAACGTTCATGCAAGGCTAGCTACCGGTGGTTGTTATTGGCAATCAGATGTGTTCCGCTTTTAGATTAATGCGCCTTTTTTAATGCACTGGTTTTTTGTTTCATGTGTATAATTCAATAAAAGATTACGTGAATGTTATGAATCTTGAACTTATTTTTGAATTTGATTATAAAGAATGATTGTAATTTTTTATCTATGAAATCTAAATTATTTGGTGCACGCGTATGCATACGCCGCTCTGCGATTTTAAGCCGTGTGCACCAAATAATTTTATGTATGACCCCATAGATAGAAAAAAATTACAATCTTTCCTTAACCCTCTTGCTGCCAAAATAATTTTCAATGCAACATTGGCAGTGCCAAATTGAAGTTCACAAAGCGAAATGATTTGACGTCAACACTAGAATATGACGTCAGACTCGCTTGTAGTCATATGACATTATTAGTTGATTGCAGATTATAATCTCAATAGTCAACATTTTACATTTTTGCTTACTTTTCAAAACAATTTGAGTCTCTCTTAGTATATTTTAACCAAGAGTTGTCAATTCCATTGAAAAGACATATGTGTCCGTATGGCAGGCTGTCGGTAGAGTACACATATGTCCGTTTGGCAGCAAGAAGGTTTAATATTAAAATGTTACTGTAACATCAAATGTTCTCCGTGTTTTAGCGTCTTAGATATATTGCAGATAAATGATAAAAAGTCACTAATTTACGCTTCTTAGTAGAAAGAGATACATACTTGGTGCTCTGTAATACAGAACGAGTTACTGTTCCGGATGCAATTCCTTACTGGAAATTAACATACACTTACGCATCCGGTTTTAAAGATCTCATATGTTTGTGATGAGTGTAAACTAAATGTCTCTGCTATAACTATCTGTAATGTCCCAGAATATGAAATTATGTTAGTTGGTGTCTATGCTCTCAACATTAAGATGTGGCGAATTAATCTATAGAGTTACATATGTCCGTCTCGTTGTCATTCTTTTTGTCCAAATTACAAAGGCAAGTACTTAATCTCATGAATTCTCCTACATAAAAGATTTTACATACTGCATTTGCCAATCACATCTTGAACATATATTGAACATAAAATATTGCATGAATATAATTTCTTTCAGTTTTTCCGAAAATATCGTTAAATTTCTAATCAGATAAGTTTTTTATGTTGCTTTGTTGTTATGTTTTTTATGTTGTGGTATTGGTGATTTTTTCAGCTTTAGTATACAATCGTAAATGTACAATTGCCTATCAAACGTAGACCTTAATGAGCTATTAGGTTGACAGGATGTTCACTCCATAAGTTGGACGTCGTGGGTTCGATCCCCGACAAGATCTGACTCAAGACTTGTGAGTAAGTATTGACTGATCGGCATTTCGACATTACGAAAGGAAATTCACGGTTCTTTCGAATGGGAACTAAAGGTAAACAAGTCCCGTGCCACGGAGGGCTGAATTAAAACCTGCTGTACAATGCCATCAACACACAGGCAAAATTTCTGAACCTTCGCTTATAGTAAGCGACGTCTCAATATAAGTGAAATATTCATATCTGGGATGTTTAACAACATTACGCAACTCTTAAGGAGTTATTATAATAAATTAAATATCGGGATTATATTATATATGTGTGTATGGATCTAAATCAATAATAACAATTACATACATATAACATTTATTTAATACTTGTATAAAATCAAAAACAAAACCAAACATACCAAATGACAAAACATTTATAAAGTTGAAAAACGATGCTGAAATTCTTCATTCATTTCTTCTCAATTTCCAGTTTACCTTATCAAAGTTTAGTAGTTTGCAAAGTTTGACTAATTTCATGTTTCTTGTACCGAGGTACTACAGAACATAAATTGGAATTAAGTGTCATTGTTTTAATTTACACTAATCGCCAAATCATGAAACACCAAAAATCTTTGCAACGAATCTGCAGAGATTTGTGCAAATTAGCTTTGAATACACACCAAAGATGTGGAAACGTACCCCTATTCGTTTTTTAGTTTAAGCAGCTCACATTTATACACCTTTACATAAAATCTGTTCTAAATATAATGTATATTATATTATAACATTTAAGTTATTCATATAGTAAGATTGTTATTTTTGGTGCTGTTATAATTAATGAATACAGTCTACTCTACAGTTTCTGTTTGTGTATCCACTTTAAATATACTAAACATTAGTTTAAAAAAAACGAAACATTTCAACATTATCTTATGTCTAAAGAATTTTAAGTAAGTTGTGATAACATAGGCAAAACATTTTTACTTCACAATTATATAATCAATAACAAAAATACTGATCCTGTTATAATTACAAGTCTCATCTCAAGCAAATAAAAAAGATAAACAACAACCATGGGAAACGCCAACCCGGCCTACGCATTGATTCATTGAACAAGTTTGCACGCGCAGAAGGGGTGAAAAAAATGGCCAAAAACGACATACACTCGAGGCGTGGAAATAATGAAATATTTGTCTTACCGACTGTTATTACTGAAACACATGACATTTTATTAAAATTTCTGAATAATTGTCATTAATTAAAGGGAGATTTGCTCAAATTCGGTGGCAATTTTACCATTTAAATACCGATTGAATGTGAGACACCTACCTAAAATCGAAAATTATTTTTTTGAAAAAATGTGATCTCTTTTAATCATTTGCTCATGCACCAAATATGTTTTAATATGAATGGAAAGAACTTTTCCCGTGTTTATTTTGATGTATAATTCGACTGTTAAATTTTCTGGTACAAAAAACGTACAAGTTTTAAAGTCGAAAAACGATGAAAATGTCGGATATGTGATCATGGGTCGGTCCCTTTTCCGGCTCATTTGACCCATAAATAATACAACGGCAGCTTCCTAATGGTACACCATGTGTAAATTTGAGAATACAGAGACGCTGTTTGGATTTATTTGCTGAAATAATATAGGTTTTATCATTTAAATAGTGATTTTCTTCACATTTCAGGCCGATTTTGCCGGAATTTTGGGTCTACTTTCAGGCAGCCATCTTAGAAAAGTGCCGTCACCGCCTCAAAGTTATTTTTTTGCATTCCCGAACGATCCTTTTGTATTGTGTACATGGCAGTCATGGTTTTTACACCATATAAAATGCAGGATTGATTTGTGGTACCACTCAATATATGAAGTTTGCATGGATACCAATACACTGACCTGCATGTACTCAGGACACATTGGCCTGTAGGCTTTGTATGCCTTCAAATTTTTTGGCTGCTAAGTAACATTCAACTGTCTTATTCTATTTTATTTTATATTAAATACACGAGGGATGGGTTATTTACCATTAACATTTGACCAGGTGTGTGGATTTCTACATGAAATATTCCTTAGATGAGGGAAATCTTTCAATTAAATGTAGCTCAATTTATAAATATGTACATTTTGAATTTCATCACAAGATTGGCCATAGTCTTAATTATATTTTTTTTTTCAAATTCTAATGTAATAAAAACCCTGGCTTCCTTACTTTGGTACAAAGCATGAATTCATGGTTTATTATACAGTCCCATTTAATTGGTTAATCAAATTTTAACAGAAAATTTTTTATTTGAAATCCTATACAAATTGAAAATTTGCATATAAACTGGACTCATATAGTGTTTATACATCTATGATCTAAGCTACCCTGTAAACATAGAATAACACATGTGGTTCCATTATTGTAATTTTTATTGGTATTAGCTCTGGCATGTGCTACTATTGAATTTTTTTAAAATTGTCATGTGCTGATTAAAGTGATTTTGAATTTTTATTAAAATAATGCATTCAAAGTCAGTACATTTGAATTATATTATCTTAGTAGCACATGACAGCTCTATTTTTTTTGCTCTAAAACTTTAGAGGAGACAGCATCTTTTTGCTAATGTAATAATTGAAATTGGTAAATAATGAAATAAAACTATAATGTATTTTAAACCATAAACAGATAGGTCTAAAATATTGCAAATTATCCATTATAATCTTGATTCAACACCCACAACTGAGCCAAGTCATTAAAGTCACTTTGCTTAATTAAGTTTGACAGATGTGTTTAGATGCCAGTTACAGACACATAGTCATACCATACCTGTCCATCATCTGATGTTGACTTAAAAGCCAGAGTATCTCAAATTTAAGCTAACATGGCCCATCATAAGTTGTCATTTAATTCAGATGATGAACAAGTATGGAACCAGAGAAAGATCCCCCATACTGATTATTTCAATATGAAAAATGATTTGACTTTTTGTGAAATTTGGACAGAAGTCCTGCAACTAGGAAGCATGATCAGTTGGCACATGCAATGTAAGACACTTATTCAGCAACAAACACATTATTTCACTTCTGGTATGTTATATTATTCCTTGCTGATTTTGTTTGAGTCCACGGATTTAACAAGTTTTCACTGATAGCTCATGACTTGTGCCTTTTTCATTTAAAATTATGATAAAACCCATTTTTAGACTGGTAAAATAAGTATTAACATTAAAACTATATAAAATAAACTAAATTGATGTGGAATTATAATAAGTTTTTGATGTAAATCTTATTTACACTTTCATTTGTGAAAAAATGATCAGGAAAGAATAAAATTCATTGAACACTGAAATTACACATTAAACAACTAAATACATACATACATATATATATATATATATATATATATATATATATATATATATATATATATATATATATATATATATATGAAATTTTGTGATATATAATATTGAAGCAATGTCTAAAGATGTTAATCCACAGCTAAGCTCAAACCCAAGTTAATGAAATTGTTTTCACAAGCACTGCCTCAACATAATATAGTTTATGCTTTTTCCCTCATTAAAATGTCAAGTCCATGACTACTTCACATGTACAATTAATTTTAAAATTTAAAAAAATGAGATTGATCTTTGGTTAGTTTTGATGCAGCATTCTAATTATTTAATGTATGCATTTCATTTTCAATTTATAAATACTTTATTGCACACCTGCATATTCTGAAGTTGGTTTGAAATAAGTCAAATATTGTGGTAGACTACTCATGTATATAACACATTTGGCTTGTAATGGGTAAATCTGTTGCATAATCATGCAGTTTTAAAATTCCTCAAATCCTACCCTTCCATCACACACATTTCTATTTTCCCTATATTTTGGACCTCAAAATAGAATGATTCTTGCAACATGTGACGATTAGAAGTCAGCGCAATATGTAAACATGCTGAGCAGCTGACAGTGCATGTAGGTAGAAAAATCCATAATGCATGCAACAGTCATGACTGTGTGTTGAAGCGAAACACGATATTGACGTCACTACGTCAGATGTATGTACAATGTATGAGTACATTGAAGGTCACGACCATATTTGTTTTCATTGACGACAAATGAAGGCTCTTGGTTTTTTGTTTTTTTTTTTCAGATATTGACACCGCATGCACCAGGTATAATACTTTGTTAAAATAAATTATAATAATAGTAATACTATGTCAAAATTTCAAAGAGAAAAGACCATGATACAAAAATGTACAAGTTTTAAAAATCGAGTCGAGTTTCATGCTGATTAGGCTACAGTGATTTTTAAAAGAAATCAGGTGCCGTCAGAAAATAGAGGGTTTTTTTGTAAGTATGCGTGTCATCCAGAATTTTTTCATACAAATTTTACCGTTAAAATACGACACTGAATTTAGTGTACACTGAAGCTCACGGCCATATTTGTTTTTTATTGACGACGAATGAAGGATCTTGGTTTTTTGCTTTTTTTCAGATATCCACACCGTATGCACCAGGTATTATATTTTGCGAAAATAAATAACAATAGTATTGTAATGTTATGTCAAAATACCAAAGAATAAAAGTCATGTTACAAAAAACGTACAAGTTTTAAAAATCGAGTTGAATTTCGTGCCGATTTTGAAGAGAAATCGGATGCCGTCAGAAAATCGCGAATTTTTTATAAGTATGATATGTTATCTAAGATTGAACAATACATACGAAATTTTAAGTTTATGACACATGTCCTTATATTGCGTTTTCACCCATACATGCAAATTTTACCGTTAAAATACGAAACTGAATGTGACCGATTGTTTTCCAGTGTCGGACACTTGACAAAAGATAATCCCGTTTTTTCGACCGCGGAAGGTTTCAAAAAACAAAATCGAAACACAATTTGCTTTTCGCATTTCCCCTGAACAACGAAAAAAAAAATTAATACATTGAACAAACACGCAAAGTATTAACTGTTAGGAGCCATTGAAGCTGTTTTGTATGATTTAATCTGCTTGTAATAAGTATGTTACGTCTTAAGCCAAACTGTTGCATTTTAGGGGTAATTGATTTCTAAATAATCGATATGGTTTCTTTGTAGTTTCTCCATCTGAGGACCCACTCCAATGGTTGTGCAAATTACACGTTAGTTTTTTAATTGATAATTTTATTATACCTTTACGTGTTTAAGATACAGTTTTCTTTTGAATTGTGATTTCGAAATGGATAATAGTTTTTTTATTTAATGCATAATAAAATTTTGTGAAATCTCATAGAAACTATGAGAAAACAAACTATATATATTAATGGTATTTGATTCCGATCATGTACATCTGTTAAAGAATACCTGTAACGATTTTTTACTTTTACATATGTTATTCTCCATACGGAAGTATCACTTAATGCGAAAAATTCATAAAAATCAATGCCAAAATAAAGGAATACTGGCGAATTTCTAACACACCTCCCGTTAATCCAAACCAAAAAGGCCGGTTTTTGGACCCCATGCAGTGACGTTACTTAAATAGCAGTCCCCAAAGAATGCTATATATCTACATTACTTGCATACTGAACTAGCTGAGAATTCTTTTTATATTTTAATCTCAATCGTTTGATGTTGTCTTGAAGTTAGAATTTCACATAAGTAGACTGATTATGAAAAGATAATTATGTATAAAAACTAGAGTTACGTGAGTATGAATAGACTGATAACTGACAACGGTCGCATATTTTGAAAAATAACAATTTTATCACCGAATATTAAATTTTTAATCTTTTTTTTCTTTATTTCTCATATGATTTTCATGTCAAATATCAATAAATAAATAATATATATATAATATATCATAAGCCGATTCAGGAAGGTAGTAACTTGATAGGTAGTGATGTTTGATTAATATTATTTGAACGCAGACGACCAGACGTATATTTTATCTATGACATTTTTTACAGCATTTACTTTCATGAAATTTCTAGTTTCTGGGTCAAACATTCAATGCAAGATGCGCTTAAGATTACTGTGTATGGAAATCAGGGTTCTTTTCGGACTAAAAACTGTCAAAATCCCATTTATTTTATTTATTTATTTCATTTACGAACATTTGTCAATAAGTTAATTAGTAAAATCTTCAATTGCGTGAACGACTGTCTGTGTTGTATTTGAAGCCGGGATGTTTTGCTGTAAAATTTGCAGGATGTGTTCTGTATAACAGGCACAGTATGATTTAATATAATTGTTTTTAAGGTAGTTCCATACTTTACAAATCGCCTGAAAACACATATTGAAATTTTGATATGTTGTATATGGGCATAAACTATTCAACATGCCAAAATTTCAGGGCAGGTATTCGACTTGCTTAAGAAGTTCTGAAGCGCCACCTGGTGTCCATTTTCACGACATAAATGATCAAAGTATAACTACTGTTATCAACAAATAAGCTTTAATATTTTTTTGTCATGCTTAGAAACCAAAAGTCTCTTGCATCTAAATTAACCATTATGTCATGAAGATTATTTGGACTAATGGAATTTTACTTCCAGTCACATGGTATTTTTCTACAGCGCCACCTATCAAGAGAGACATTAAATTTCCGGAAATTGTAGGCGCCGAAAACCACACATTCGTGACGTCATAGATAAAAAAGACGTCAAATCTGACATTTCGACCGTACGCACAAAACGACGACGTCACCATAGTATGGAACTACCTTAAAGTTTTAACAAGTGACAATTTTTGTATATTTGATAAATATTTCTCGTCACATATATTTGGTTATGTCTACGCTAACATTCAGAAATCCTGGATCTCCACTCAGTTTATCATGATTCATCTGTTTCTGGATCAAATAAATACAGCTTAACGTAGTTTCATTTGACACATACATGTGCATGTCATAGTCGTTATTTTTTTTGTTCATTCATCATACCATACGTCTCCAAATCAGCATTAATAATACTGTCTGCCATGTTAGTTACTACAACGGTTACTTAAGTGACGTCACACACGGATCAGTCTCGATATTGTTCGTTTCACTTTCAGCTAACTAGAGAAGGCCAAATTCGTGGCCTTCCAACCGCTATAAATTTATTATTTGGTCATCAATGTTGAAGCGATTTTCGATTTTGTGATATTGATATGTTATGAAATTAAAAAAAATACAGTTACTCTTTATTATACTACACATATATAAAAGTCTACATAAAATTGTAAATACACTACATTTTAGATAAATCTGATACATTTGATTGTGTTTTGTTACAAAAAATGTAAACGGTAATACAAGTATAATATCACAACACAGTACCCAATACATATGTATGTATCATATTCATAACACAAAATATTTAAATTTTCCTCTAAGGACTTGTTTGAGTAGATCTTTCACCATTCATGTATGTCGACAACTTACTTTTTCATATTAAAACATTCTTTAACCTACGGAAATAAATAAATATTATTAACACTTAAATATAATAAAATACCTGGATGTGGTCGGAGAATTGAAGCGTGTGGCGTTTTGTTCAAGGGAGGGTCAAGAAGAATAGTTTTTTAAGAATACTTCTCAACTGTTTTAAATTTCTTATTGGCAACAGACTTTTTAAATGAATAAAAACTTGTGAAAATATACATTGGTATTAGTTTTACTAAACATAAAACCTGTATTTGGTTTTAGACGGTTAAAGACTATTTTACTAGCAGCTACTTTTTTACGCGTACCTCAAAGAAATTCAATTGGTGTTGTTTCTAATCTATATATCATATGGATATCTCTTATATTTTTCCTTTTCCATTAAGCAAAGTATTTGGACATTTACCTCAACTATGACAAAATGATAGGACACAATTGATGCTATATGGTAATCGTGACGACTTCAGTTTTCCTTCCTTTTCTTTACAGTATTATAAATAATCCAAATGTTTTAACTATAACCATATTAAATGGTTTAAATATAGTTCAGAAACTGATGTCCAATCATAATCATTATTTCAGGGGCATATAAATGTTTAAATAAGACCTGCTTTTGTTAAAATGAAAGCATTGTCAACCGTAAACCTCGTATTTTACAGCATGACCACTGTGGCTGAATGCTTACCGAGATGATTAGAGCAAATGTACAATGCATATTAATAAATAAAATACAAATTAATGCAAGACTTGCTCACTGACAAGTGTCAAGTTCAATGTGCTATCGAATGAACTAAATTAAAATTAAAGTGCAATACCGTAAGTATTACCTAGCTATAGCATACCTTGCTCATTTCTACATTTGTCAAAGTGTATAAGTATGGATTGACTGCCGCGTTGACTGGTAAAATAAAAATTATTACCCAGGCATACACTTCTCTAGGTGTTTTCACATTCGCTAATGACAAAATAACTGAAAAAGATAAATTATATATCAAACGATTACATTCTGATTAATATATATATATTATATATATATATTATATATATATATATATATACACTGTATATTATTCATATGACTAGTTCATTTATCATTTGTTCGATAAAAACCGTTTCTTGCAATGTACATGTTTTTATTTTTTCATGTGTGTTTAATTTTTTTAACATAATACTAATGGAATGGATGTCACTATCTAATAGTACTTTAACCATACCTCTGGCCACTTTGTAATTACAGTAAAATATTATTCTTCATTATTAATTTGCTCGTGTTGTTGAAAAAAAGTTCTGGTAAATATGTTGGTTATTAGTTCAGTTCAGAATTCAATGTAAGTTGATGGTACCTGAGTGTTCAGATAAAATTGAAGCTACAATAACAATAATTCGCCAAAGAAAAAAATCCCATGCTATTTTGTTCAGAAGCAATGCTATTTGAAACCTGTAATTAATTTAATTGCACAAATTTATATATTATTACATGTAATTATTTATTATTTGTATTTATAATTGAGAATGTAGTATATAAAAAATCGGGAGATTATCGGTTACTTGTTATTAGCCGACAAATAGCGGAGTCCGCTTTGGTCTCCATTCCAGTTTCGCTTTGTGTACTTTAATCATCCCAAGCTTCCGGTTGTATTGAGTAATGTTCACATCACACGTTTTCGGAAGCCATGTTCAGCCTGGCAGTAATTATAACACCTGCTAATCCCCTTGGTGGTTTAATTGCTTATGCAAGGGATAATAATTAAGGGCTTAAGGAAATTGGGAGGTCAGTGCAAAGTTGTAATTTTAAAATCAACACGAGGCCGACAGTCAGATATTTTATTTGTGTCGGAATGTGTTTTTTCTACCAAAAAATCTGTAGGCGCTGACAAATTTGATTTCTCAATTTTTTTGTTCGAGTTAACAAATTTAATTTTCCTAAATTTTTAGTTCGAGTTAACAAATTTAATTTTCCTAAATTTTTAGTTCGAGTTAACAAATTTAATTTTCCTAAATTTTTATTTCGAGTTAACAAATTTAATTTTCCTAAATTTTTTGTTCGAGTTAACGAGTGTAATTTCCCTAGGTTTTTTATTCAAGGGGACGAAAATATTGTTCGACATATCCGATAATTCGAGATATCCGAGTTCGAAATAACCGGAGTGAGATTGGTTTAATAAAGAACAACTCACTCTGTTCGGACTTTTTAAAAAAGTTCGAGATATCCGGTAGTTCGAGATATCCGAGTTCGAGATAACGAGATTCAACTGTATATATATTTTTTCAGTCACAGATTAATGTAAGTTTTTCATTTTACGCCGGGTTAAATAAAATAGTATTTTTATATTTTGAAATTGCTAATTTATGTCGGTCATTTAAGTATTTTTTCGTTGTCCCGATTAACTTTGTTTAAATTGATGCCTGTGTTTTTGAAATCATGAGCCATGTCACGTGATCGAACTAACATTCCTGATCTTGGCTTACCCAGAACTCCAACAGGTAACCAACAGAGACAATCTGTAATCACCACAACGGCAAGTCTCCTAGCAACAGCGATATTTCTTCCTGATTGACTACTCTGAACTCCCCGGCCTGTTTTCTTCACTTCAGTAAAAATCATATACTGCCCATATGGGATAATAGTGCTGAGAATGAAATTGCATCCCAGGAATATGAATGTAGAATATTCTAAACCTTCCACATTACTTGGAGTTAAAGCAATGCCAATACATACGCCAGATCTCGAGAAAAACTTTGGATAAAAAAACACAGGTACTAAAGCTAAACTAATAGCAACAACACATACTGCGATAGACGTTAAGAACGCATTCTTTTTTGACAACCTCACCTCTCCAAAAGCAAATTTAACACAAAGAAATCTTTCGATTGTCAAAAGACAGACAAAAATGACAGACGCCTCACTAGAAACCATTGACAGAACACCCGATACCATACATAATGGACTTCGTTTCCAAGTGTAGTCATTCCAAACATAAACACCATCATACATTGCATCGTGGGAGGCGATAATTAACATATACACCGCCATTAGCCAATCAGAGAATGCCAGAGAGTAAATAAAAATATAATACGACTTTCTGAATATACTCCGATCAATACACGATCTATAGACTAAAACTGCAGAATTTCCAACAAAAGCCATAATACCAAATATCCAGAGAAAGGTAGCCAAGACTCTGTTCTCTATTAAGTTGCTACAACTAGATATGTCATCTTTTTCGGCTGTGCAGTTTTCTTCGCTAACGCTATCTGGTTTTATACAGCATAAAGTGAACGTGTCACTATAAATGTTTTGTAGCACAATTGTCATACGAAAAATATTACTTGTCAGTTTGATATCATTCTTTGTTAAGTCAACAATCTCTAGTTTTAGGAGAGTATCAAAAATACCATCACCAATATATTGATACCGTTTGCACTCAAATTTAAAAATGTGAGACTTCTCAAATCTTCGAAAGTCTTCCCATCAATGGTTTGGAGAAAAGATCCCTTTATTGTCAAACTATCAAGATAAGTTAGCCCTTTAAAACATTTGGGTTTAAATAGTTTAGTAACTGATTATCTAGAAGTGTAATCTCCCTAAGTAAAGAATTGTTCTGGAACATAAAAGATGGAAGATAGTTTATGTGTGATTGTTTCAATTTGAATGACTTTAATTGTCCAAAGATTTCCATACCGGTTGGAGAGACATCTAGTAATAAGACTGATCCAATGAAATTGACATTTTCAACATAATCCAGATTACGCAATAGGTTTGACAAAATCGCTTGTCTAAATCGGTGGAGGTGGTATAAAGATTGAATTGTGTATGATTTCATATTATTTGGATTAGTAGAGGTCATTTCCATCATAACTGAACAATCATATGTTAGAATATGTTTAAGTGATATCAAATTCGAAAAGGGGTGAGATGTCCACCTTACATAATCATCAATCATCTCGGAATACGATTTTGATTGAATAATATCATATTGGTAACACGAGAATTTAAGAGAGGTTATCTGGCAGTCTTCTACAGCACAAACTTTACAGAACCGTTCATCCTGTCCTTCATAACATTTCACTGAACCATCACATATCTCCTCTGGTTTAAACATTCAAAGGTGTTGTTTATACCCCAACACGTATCAATTTCTGAACACACGTCATCTTTTGCGCCTAAAACATCAAACAATAACAAATAAAAAAGAAATAAAATTCAGAATGGAAAACATTTCAATGTATTGTTTTAATCGCATCGTTATCAAAGTACTGTAAATATTGTTTGCATCAGTAAATCTGAATTAATTGCATGGATATTGGTTGTTGTATGTTAATAAGATTTGGTGAATATAATAACTTAAATGTTGCTTATGTTCAGTATTTCACCGATAGGTAACTATGGGAGTTTGTATAATTGACCATGGGTACCAATTGTACTTGTTTATTTGTGTTAGTGTCTGTAGGAAAGTCATTTATACGAACGGATATTGGTAATTTATGCTAATTTTAGTGATTCCAAACATTCTAATCGTGTTTTGAAGTGTTTTATTTAAATGTACTTATTGGTCACAACAAAGTAATTTCATTATTAAGTTTAACTACATACCCACAAGTGACATTTTGGAAGCATTTTCTAAAAAGATATATAAAAAATGTATACCTAAAATTCAAAGTATTTTTTTTCAAATAAAACTTTACAGTAAAATTAGTAAAAATTGTTATTGGTAGTGTCTATTGAAGAGAAATTTGTCCTAAAGAGGATCATCATCATCATCCTCATCCTCATCATCATCATCACCATCACCACCACCACATCATCATCATCATCATCATCATAATCATCATCATCATCATCATCATCATTCATCATCATCACCAATACAGTTTCACAGATAATAGAGATTGGGTCTTAGTAGTTAATATGTATACGTCTCATAAAAGGCGTTTCTTTCTTTCTTATGTACTAAAACATCATTTACGACTGGAATTTCAAAAAGGAGTTTCGATTGAAACTCTTAAGTTTAAGTCTTTGAAGGTGCAAATAAGATACTAAGTTCAGATTTATTTTGGTTCAGGTAGCAGTAACTAAAACTTAAACATTTTTAGGATGCATTGGATACATATGATCAATTCATTTTGAATCGGGTTTTAATTGTAATAATAGATCACATTTTGTTAGCAAGGTTAATTTTACCTTACTTTGCAATCATCTAAGACTTCCAATGTTTTTAACTCTCTTTTGTTGAAATATTCTTTTAAAGGACGCATTTTTAAAATACATAATTACCAACCTACCCATGCTCCAGAGATGGTCTCATCTTATTCTTGAATGCGTTATCAATGAGCTTCGTTTAGATGGTATATCCCATAAAATTATAAGAACTGATTTTAAGAATGACAAAGTTTTTTCCAGCATTAGATGAGCCCTCAATCTTTCGGTATCAATTGAAAAGAGGAAGAACTTTACATTCCTTACATGGATAACTAAACTTAAAAAAATCCATACCATGAAAGATATTAGCATGTTCTCCTAATTGTACTTCTAAATCCGTATAAGTAATTTTACAGAAGTTTAGACAGTCGTCAAAGATATATAATGTATATTCTACATTAGGTATCAATGAAAAGTTTCTAAAACATCTAAAACGAATTACTTCAACATCTTGCCTTTAATAGTCTATCTACTATAACAGTTATAGTAACGTTGTCCTTCTCAATTGACAGAACGTCCAAAACAAAACATTTACTTGTCATTCTTTACCAAAAAACGGTAAGTCAAGAAATATGAAATACTGAACAAGAAGCCTGGTTATTTTGTCAAGTATCAAGGATTCAAAACAAAAACTATAAAACTATACAGAATATATCATCAACAAAATGTAAGATATTTTTTGATGGACAACATAAACAGATGCATAGATGACGTTGTTTTTTTTTTAATATTCCTAAATATGAATGTCACTATAGTGAAAATGAAGTAAAAGATACGATTGATTTGTTACGTTATAAATTATATTTAGTCTTATGCCTTCTTTATGATGCCACCCACGAAAGACTAGATTTTCTGTATGGTAAACCTAATGTCCTTTTTATGAAGCAATTATGCTGCTTCTCCTGCGTATGGTGTATCGCTAAAGTAAGTTAGTTCTCGCTACGGAAAATTTATACAAGGAAGCAAATTCCTTATAAACACGTCATCACAGTATTGTTGATAAGTTTGATGTTTCTGTGTACAGGATTGCCTTGGGTATATTTGACGTCTCATAGTTCCATGTTCCTTTCACACAATTTTGATTACACACGTGGCGGGTGTAGCTAGCTAAACAGGAGGTGCTTACCTTTCCGGAGCACCCGGCCTCGCTTCTCTGGTGAAAGTTCACATGTCTAACCTAACTTGTCAGTTCCAAAGTTTTTACTTTGCTTCTGGATTGTGATTCGTATGTTTGTTTTTGATTATTAAATCAGAGATTTTGCATGCATGCGTTTAACAGGGGCCTTAAAAGATTCATGACAGTTATCATAATAATCTGATAACAATGGCTTCATTGGCTAATTTAATTTGTCAGTTACAAAGTTGTTACTTTGGTTTTATATTGCATTTTGGTTTTTTAGCATTTTTGCAAGCTGTCAAATTAATTTTGAAGACCACAATAAAACCTTATGAAGGCTTTCACAAGCTTATGCTTGCAATATCCTTTTATCAACAGTTTATTTCTAAGCAACTTGCTTTGTTGTAAAATGTTTCCGCAGTAGCAACAAACTCAAAAAATAACGTATTAATTGTGAAACGAATACATCATAAGTTGAAGAACGGGTATATTGCTGCATGAAACTGTTGACATCATGTGTGTAGCCTTCTACTTTTTTCTAATGCTAGAGCAAAATCTGGAAAATCAGGAGCATCGTTTTTAATCTCACTGTCATAGATTACATTCAAATCATCTTACATCAGGATTATTATATAGTAAAGAATATATGTGTTTAATTTAATTTGTCATTTTTATGTTTTTGTTTTTGGATTTTGACATAAGTATTTTGATTTTTACTTTAGGTCACCCCGCTATATTCTGTGACTTTTTGAGATACAGTTAATTATTTTCATACACTAAAATGATAGTATTTTGTAATTATACTTACCATCAGTCCAGAGATCATGAATCATGAAAAAAGAAGGTGCCATTAATCTTGGGTCCGTTTTTTTCAATATACTTTCTTCTAGTGTATCAGGATTAACTTTAATGTAGAAACCACCGGCACTTAGTAGATATAAATGTTCACCTGGTTAAAAGCATATGGATACAAATCACTAAAATAACATTGAAAAGGTTGTAGTCATATTTGACCCCGAAAAGAAAAATTTATCTCATTTAAAGGATTATGGCGACTTATGTGAGATTCAGCTGATTTTTGTTTCAAAACAGAAGTTGATATCTGATTTATCAAAAAATATAGTCAAGTGTTAACTTTATTTTTACATACACTCGCACATTTTTTCTTGAATTTATAAAAAAATAAAAAAAATAAAATGAAAAAAGAATACAGATTGTTCTTAATTCTTAATTTATAACTTAATTACAAATTGTACAAATAACGATTAAGAAAAAAATAAAAATCATGATTGTGCATTTATTTTGATCAGATAAATAAAGTCAACGTTTAATACATAAATGTAAATGTAAATACTGAAATTAATTGAAGCGGACTTTTAAAATGTACATTTTGAAGTTAATTAAATCTTTAAATTAAAAAATATATAAATTGCTTTAGATAATATTTAAAAACGAAACACTTTGATTAAAAATGAGATGAATGTTCCAGTAGTCGCCCAGCTAAGAATCATGCAATATGAATTAAAAACGATTTACTGATAATTGCAAATTATTAGACATTCTCTTACTTGAAAACGTATACCATTTTTATGCTGAAAAAAGGTTGTTGCCATGGAGTCTTAAATTACCATGGTGGCTATAAAAAGGGTGTTATTTTCAGGTATTTACTTATTTATTTTTACATTTTGTATACCCTGGTTACTCATATATAAATTTTTTAGTTACATTTTATGACATCAAAAAATCACCCCTGTATGCTTCGTAGCTGAATTCACTTGTCTTTTGTTAATAATACAAGCTTAATCTGTTGTAATGATGATAAAAAATTAGATAAAAAAGTATAACCGGGATTTGAAAATGATAAACATTTTAGTATCATGTTAATAAGATATTTAATGAAACTTTCTCTCGTTATTTTTTAATAACCTTTATAAATTATTGATACAAAATAGGTTACCATAAAATTGTACTGAAAAATATTCATTCGACGTTTTACGAATGCGCACTCCAGTCCCGTCTGTATTGTAGGATACTATGTAAGTATTGACAGAATCGTTAAACAGGCCCAATTCTTCTTTGTATAAACGATCGTTTGATAGGTCAACGGCTGTTGTTGAAGAATAATAATTCTTCGACTGGTGAAAATGGATCAGTGTGGAATTCCTAGAGGGGAGATGTTGCTCAAACACTCCAGCATCAACCAGCACAATATAATTATCAATAATACGCTGTTCAACAGAATTACCAGCCACTCCAAGTTTGCAAAGGTGGAAATAAAATAACCTTCCAAGAAAGATAATATAAATTTACATAATTATATATCATAAAACTGAAAGTACACAAGGGAAGAGAAACTGTGTTCTCTGCAAAAGATCCTGCGTCTTAATTCTGTGGTTTTGCGCGCGACATTTGATATTTATATGAATAATTATATTCACACTTTCTTTGAGAAATGTTTCGATTCACAATTTTGGTCCAGACACTACTGATAAAGCATTGTAATTTTCAAAAACAACCGTCTAGTACTTAAAGATTCATTTATGATACAGAGACATTATACTTGTCAGCAGTAACAGATAATAACGGCTATACACTTCTTAGAGATTCAATAAGCCTAGGCTTGAAATTTTTTCAATATTAATTTGTAAGTAGCTTGATTTATTTATAATAAAAAACAAACATACTGATCTATGTCCGATTCACAATTTAATGGCAAAGTAAACTTTTGAACTGACAAGTCAGGTTAAACTCGTGAAATCCCCCAAAGAAGCGCTGGCAGGTGTTCCGGAAGGGTAAGCACAACCTGTTTAACTAGCTACATCCACCACGTGTGTAAGCAAAAAGTAGAAAAGGAACATGGAACTATGGGTGGTCAAATATATCCCGGACAATCCTGGTCACATAGATATCAAACGAATCATCAATTTGTGATGACGGCCATAAAACTTTTGAGGGCCTTGAAAAGCCTAGACTTGCAATATCCCTGAGTCAACATTTAATTTGGAAGCAGCCTACTTCGATGTACAAAGTCCCCGTAGAGGGAACAGGGTCTACTATAGCGTTATAATTGGGAAACCATATACCATATGCAGACGAAGCAGGTATATTGTTGCAAAGAAAAGAAAAGTTTACAATAGAAAAATTAAAGTCATCACGTTTGTCATAAAGTTCTAAACGTAGCCTCTCGTGTGCGTCATAATTCAGGTTTAAATCTAAATATAAATCATAACTTGAGCAATCAGTTGTACCTTTTATTTAAAGCTCACTAGGATAGATGGCATTCACATAATCTCCAAATTTAGGATTGTTAAGACACATAACGTCAACTATATATCTGTATGTGGAGTTGAATGATTTGGCGACAGTCTCCAAATTTAACTAGGTTCTACTTCATAAGAATAGAGAAACAAATCAACAAACAAGTTTTCACACTTTATACCCATTTGGTATACCAATTGCTTTCTGGAAAATTATATTATTAAGCACAATAAATATGCTGTCTATCAAAATTCAAAATTTTGTTGATTGTATCTTAAGTTTAACTAAGCTTCAAGATAGAATCTCTTAAAACTAGAATAATGTTGTTGGAAGCATCGGCTGGGACGACAACATATTTGTTTTGTATGTCTGTTAAAATTGCGGAATTTTCTGGATCACTGAGTACTAAATACTGTTTAGTACTCATAGAGCCTTTTAGTTTTACAATCCTCGTTTTAACGAAAGACCTCACAACCTTTATCCAGTCGGATAAAGTGTCAAGCTCAACATCTTCTAATTTAGCCTTACGTTTAGCGTACTCTTCAACGGAATATATGACCATTCTGAAATTTTGTATCCAAGTGAATTGTTGAGCTTCTCTATATTTAGACCTTTTTAAAGTAAAGATCCTAATATAGTGTTCTCAAGTTTGTTGAGATTACCAGTTATTACATGCCCAACTGGTCCATATATATAGGTAGAAGATGAGCAATAGCAAATAGGTGGAGTACTATTATGAAAGTTCAAACATTACAATGTTTTTTTTTAAATTAAATATTTTGGATCCAATAGGTTTATTGTAGAAGTTGGAAACTGGAGTGGCGAATTATCGTGGCAACAAGTTATACCATAGTTCAACCAGAATCATGGCTAAAAGTTAAAATAGGTAAATTAACGCCAAATACTTTAACTCTGAATACAGATAAATATATGGAGTTCTATCTAATAATGATCTTAAATTTGCAGATTATGTGAATGACATCTATCTCGGTCAGCTTGGAATAAATGCTGTGATTAACATTGATTATCAAAAGTCGGCTGCATAGACGTATGACACCCACAAAAGGCTAGTTTTGAAGCAGTACAAAACACGTGAGAACTGCAATGTAAGTTTATCAACTTTTCTTTGATATGAAGAAATATATCAGCTTCTGCTTATGATGTATTTGTTTCGCAATTTATACGCTTTGGTCAATCTTTAATCCTCCACCTGAACTTTATACAACAAAGCAAACTGCTTTCAAATAAGTAAGTATCTGTATTCCTTTTATTAAAAAAAATAAATTTTGAGTTATTTATTTGTACATTATAAACTTACCCTTTAAAAACATCATGTCCCACACTATTTATAAAGACCCCTTGTGATTTGAAGTGTTGTTCTACATTAGGTATTATACCATCAAACATATCGGAGAACGGAATACGTCGTTGAATGGTTGCATTTGTGTCAGCTTTAACAAATGTTGTGTCTATTTGGAAATATAGATTTCTTGTGATCCAGTCGATGAAAATTTCCTGTATTGAACGAGGGTCTGTCGTGATAAGCTCTAATTCTGAAAAAAAAGACAATGGTTGAAACCAGGATATACATTAGGCAGAGGAAGCAAAATAATATTTTATTGTAGATACGATCCGAATGCTAAACATATATATGTTTGGCTAAAAGTCTCTTTATGTTAGTTTATAGTTGGAATTGTATTTTACAACGTAATGACATCAATGAATTGAATTTGCCACTGGATCTTTAACTTCAAAAAATTATATAAACAGTTGGAACCACTTAGCTTTATTTACCAATTTATTTACATGTTTCAAAGTTGATTCATAACTGGGTTTTTATACTGCCAATAACCTTTTCAAATAAACTCATGTACTTTAATTTCGAGAAAAACTAGTTCGCCATTGTGTCTGTAAATAAATTTCGAAATCAAAATTGTTGATTTCTCTTATATATGCTATAAGTATAGTAGACGACACAACAATTGCTAAAACTAATTTTCTCTCTTAAAACTATTTATAAATTGGAGTAAACATATTTAGAACAAAGTCACACAATAATTATTAGAGTGAAAGTACAAAACAGAGATCTTGCGGAGGAATAAAAAGATAGAAAAATAGCTTCAATTGGAAAATACTTTGTTGGCCATATGTTTTTCAAGGAACTATTGTAACTATATCAAAGTAAAGTAAATACTGATGCAGCTTGTTTTCTGATAATACATTGTACTACTAAAGCATGTCACAAGGAAAATGGATGATAATGTAAGAATATTGTAATGATTTTGATTATGAATGTATGGAAAAATGATGGAACTGCATCCTGGGGCTGCACCTGCTCCAAAATCATAGTTATTATACGTGTTTAAAACTGGTCCTGTCATAACAGGCTCAAAATTGTCAGAAAGTTAAATTGTTGGAAACATCATTATGCTGTTATTGCTCATTATTAAACTAAAATAGTGTTTTTATCTTGAATAATATAATTTCCCAAACATTTTATAATATCACCTAATATTTCAGAAAATTCCAAAAAAATGATTTTTAAGAAAACAACCTTATGACATATAATTAGATTATAAAATAAAGATATCGGTTTCAAAAACAGTAACAACTTCAGTATTTCAAATGTATTAACAAAGTTTGATATAGTGATTATAATGTAAACTTTCGAGAGAAGCCATTATCTTTTTAAGTTTTGAATGATCTCGTTAGGTTGGAAATTAAGATATCTTAATTACAAAGAAACTATTTTGTTTTACTTGCTTATGCACTTGCGCTTGACGGAGGTTAGAACCTTGGCATTGAAACAAATGATACCATATAATTCTGTCCGATGTGTGACATGGTTTTCAGTTGAATTGTATGATAAAATATTTGATTTTGAGTTTTTGGTACTTTTGAATCGAAAACGATTAAGCAATCTTGAAACGTAAATGAAAACCAATTTTTTTATTGTCGGTTAGACTTGACCATTTAGACTGATAATATATCGGATATTTATACCCCCGCTTAAAAAGTTGGGGGGTATATAGTGATAGGGGTGTCCGCCCGTGTGTCCGTCCTTCCGTTACAACTTAGGGTACTTATATCTTATCCGTAACTCCTCCTAAACCCTTCAATGGATTTTCATGAAACGTTCACACAATCTTTGTGATATAATGTAGATGTGCACCTTCTATTTAAAAATTTGATCCGATGGACTTTTCGGAGCGGGGGGTATTTTTTATGAGCTTTTGGCTCATAGTTTTTCTAGTTTTAATATAATACAAATATACTGATGCTTTTTCGAATCAAAATCAGAAAGCAAAGTAGAACCTTAATAGAAATTTAGTGAAACCTGTGTTGAATTAAACACGCCAGTTTTCAAGGTGTTTTCTTCGCTTTTTCAGGTTGTGTATTCAATATTAACTGTTGCGTTGGTTTGAAACATAATGAATAAAATAATAATACCTTTTCCAAAAATATTGGCCCTCCATATTTCACTATACCCTATTGATATCAACGGAATGTAAACCTGACGTCTTACTGGATCATATGCTAAATGCATTTGTTTCCCATTTAAATCTGGATATGAGGAAAATTGGACATTCGGTTTCAAGTTCAAAGTGGCGAGACGCCATCCACCTCCTTTTGTAATAAAAGCTGTAAGTCCCATTTCTACAAAAATGAAATAAAGAACAAGATTAATGTTTAATTAAAACATATACTGATTGATGCATTTCTGTATTTTTTAAATTGAGAATCTATAGCTGAGAGATAAGAACTTATTCAACTGATCAATAAACAGTGACGAGTGACTAATCAAATGAAGAATTTTGAATATAGTTGGACATTTAATGAGAACCTTCTATGAGCAACAAATTATACAAATATTTTATTAGTTGACATGCATTTGTACTAAGTTGATCTTTATTTGATAGTTATTTAACCACAATTACCCTGGTTATATTTTCCATTCCATAGTAACATCCTTATTTACTCAAAATATTGATTACACGCGCTGCGGTCGTAGGTAGCTAAATATGACATACTTACCTCTCCGTAAAACCCGACCACACTTTCCTAGTGAAAGTTCGCGTGCCTAATCTAATCTGTTTTGACGTATGCTTGTTTTTGATTTGAAAAATTATTAAGGATTTTTCTAAAATCTTTAGTTTGAATTTACAGAACTTTGGATCCTATATATAAGATAATATTTTGTTTGTTAATGCAAATAGAACATCGTTCAAAGGACTTGCTCTACATTTCTGACTTTAAGGTTCCATACGAAGGGCTTGCGTTGATAAAAATATTACATTGGACCTAATTAAACAATATGGACTATAAATCAGATGGCGTTTAACTGATTGTTGCATTACAGTTGATACAATACTAAGCTGCAAACAGCCATTTCTGAATTTTTGCTATTGAATATTAATTCATTGTGAATAAAATAGGAAGTTGATTTGTGCACACATTGTAAATCAATTTTTACAGTTGGGAAAATATAAAATTTAAAATGAATTTAGCAAAAAAAAATCATCAAAGTTTTTTCAACGAATTGTAATAATGATTACAAAAAGTTAAATATACAAGGAAGTCAAAAAGTTCATAGAACGGGGTATATATTGCTGCAACAAACTATTCATTTTATTATTATTTTTCAATATAGTACCCATTTACCCCAATGCACTTAGCCCATTTTTCTTTCAGACTGTCTATACCTTTGAAATAGAAGTCTTCGGTTTGGTCCTGAAACCATGCCTCTGTGACAGCCTTAAGTCCATCATCATCAGGAAATCTGATTCCCCGTAAATGGGATTTCAAATTTCTAAATAGGAAATAATCACTGGGTGCCAAATCGGGACTGTAGGATGGGTGATTAATTTGTTAGAACTTGCATTCACGAATCGCTGCTTGTGCAATCCTTGACTTGTGCACAGAAGCATTGTCGTGAAGAAGCAATACCCCTCGGTTCAACTTTCCCCTCCTTTTTTAATTTGATAGCAGCTATCAGCTGTTTCATTAGATCAGCATAGTAAGACCCGGTGATAGAGATTCCAGCAGGCTTATAATTCATTAACAGAACACCTTTAGAATCCCAAAACACGGTGGCCATGACTTTGCCAGCTGATATTTGGGTTTTGAATTTCTTTGGTTGGGGTGAGCCAGGGTGTTTCTTTTGCATGGACTCTTTTTTTGGTTTCTTGGTTCCAATGATGAATCCATGTTTCATCACCAGTTACTAAACGTAAATTGAAGCTCTCCGGGTTATCATTATAAGTGTCAAGAAGCTCCCGACTTGACTGGAATCTTTGGAAGCGATCCTGCACATTAAGGTTTCTGGGGACCCATCTTGCGGATACTTTTGACATCCCAAGATGCTGGTGGATAACCGTGTAAACACCTTCATGTGAAATGTCACACTCTCTAGCTATGTCTCAATCCTAATTCGGCGATCATTTATGATGAGGGTCCTCATACGTGACAATTTCCTTTGTGATGGTATCAGCTGGCCGAGCTGACCGTGGGTCATCCACAGTGAGGTGCGCCCACGTTTAAATTCAGCTGACCGTTTTGGAATAGGCAGGACCACTGTCACCGTACACCTCGACTATTCGCCGGTGATTTTCTTTGGCATTTTGATCCCTATACTGTGAAGGAACTTTAATTACTGCCCTAAACTCAACATTTGGATTTTCCATCATTGCTTGATGGGCACCAACTTTGAAGCTTTTGATAATTACACAAATATGTTGTGACAAATAAACTTGATATGTTTAAAATGGCGGAATGTTGTGTTGTCTAAATAAGTAAAGACAATGTGAGTTACGCTTGGGTTGAATACGCTGTTCTAAGACTTTCTGACTTCCCCTCGTATGTCTCATCGTCCACTTTACGAAACCGCAATGGTTCAAAGTCTATTTCCACTGTGTTCTCAAGACCCATTGTTTAATAGTTTAGCTTGTGATATGAGATAGACATAATTATTAAATAATAATAGCATCCTCTGAAGTACAAGTCTACAATTAAACTGCATTTAGTGCTTTACATATCTCGATGGTGATGTTTTAAACGTTTAGCTGAAATATCGACACACAGATTATCTTCCTTATGTTTGTTCTAAAATCATAATTTATTGACAAATTAAATTTTACATATTTTTTTCAGTTTTGTTTGTTTGTTTTTTCTTTGTTTTTTTTTTTTGCTATTTTCATCTGCATTTTTTTAAAATTCCACCATTGGTAATATTTTGCTCTGTAAGGATTTTTCCCAGGCGGAATACCCATTATTTTTCATAAAATTAGATAGTGTCCTAAGCACAATACCCATCCTTGTGAAATTCCAGCTCGCCAGCCTAATAGTTGGATATTAATCCACCATGACAAAGTAAACACTTCAACCCATATTTAAATCCTTTATATATTGACCAGCTTAAGAGACACTTGTTAACTTAAATATTGGCATCTGGTCAATTAATATACACAATAAAGAAGTTAAAATTTTAGTCGTTTGAATTAGATTCAAATAAATAAAAAATAATGATTTAATATACTACAAAATATACTGTAAAATCCAAATAAACAATTTCAATTGTGAAATTCATACCCTACTCATCACGAATCACTTTGTTTTAAATGCTGAATTATGAATATATAAATATTGTTTTTTCATAAATGAATCAGAATGTTAATAAAAACTATTTTTCCTAAATTTTGTTCTTTTGAGTTCGGATTACTTATCCACTAAGTTAACTATAGCATTTATTCTACTCTTCTCTTATACCAAGCAATCAGTTTTGGAATTGGGGAGAAAACCGAAATGTTCAGAGAAAACCACATTGTCATTCACCTTCTTACACTAGATTTGCCTGAGTAGGAATCAGACTTAGTCATTGAGTGACGCGATGATCAATAATTGTTTGCGTTAGACTTGGCCACTAAGGCCTTTTTGAAAAAATCTTGACTTTTGTTTAAAACACCACAATATTGCTCCACTCTACTATTACATTAACCAATTATTGTAAAATCATGTCTATTATTTTAACACTTGTGCAGTTAAACTCAACATACATGTGATCTTGAAAAATCTTTGTTTGAATTTTCACATTACTTTTTGGGATAACTTAAAAATATTATTCAAATATCTGTATAAATTAAATTAAATTTGTAACATCCTGTGTTGGTTTAATGAGTTATTTCTTAAATCAACCTCCAGGGCTGACACCACTTCAACTGACCGCAGTTGGTACTTTAAAGATATTTTAACTAGTATTAGTAATTTGATAGTCATTGGTAAAGGATCAGTGATTACTTGGCTTGAGAAAAAACTTGCGGCACTTTGCCTATGACTGGATACAAAAAGTCCGAAAATATGGGAAAAATGATCTTGTGATCTGTTACAGCCACGACAAGCAGAAAAATCTAGCACCATTGAAAAATATACATAATTTGGTCAGAGGTCAAAGAATACGCGTTTCCTTTCAATTCTTACGTATTACATGTTTATTGTCTATTGCTTGGTAAATTAAATTTGATTTTTTATCAATATGCGAATTGATGACCTACTGATTGTATATGATAGGGGAGGCAAGGTCCACAGTTAGTACTATAGCTAATTTATAATCACTTGTGTAATTTCTGTTTTGTTCTGCCATGTTTGACAAGTTTTTTCCATTAATGTTTGTTTTATAGAGTTTTATTGCGTTTGTTGTTGGGATAATGTACACGTGCTCAATTCTGAATTGAGATCATCTGATTCAACAGAGGTTTTTTTGTTTTTTATTGTCAATTAAATTAAAGTTAATTTAGTTTTGACAAATAACTGTGGTATTGCGATTGTTGTATTTTTTCATGAAAAGGTCGCAACTTTGTGTAACTTAAATTGAATAACTTGGTGCACTGTACATTACATCAATCCTAGATATGAGATTGTAGCTTAATAGTAGTAAAATTGCATAGTTTAAAATTGGTATTAAACTTGTCTTGACTGAAAATCTTTGTTACAAACCTCCTACGCATGATTTGTTGTCACTGGCAAGTTGGTATCCTTCTTCGCAGAGGCATTTATAATTTAATTCGTCTAAATCTTGGCATATCATCGTACATTTCCCGTTTTAAAGCTAGGCAACCCTCTTCTTAACTACAATAAAATTCAGTCACAAGTAGCGTCATAGATATTTCGTTTCATCCAAAACGGTTTTTATTACTGAAATTTACAAATTAACACTTTTAGTAAGTTTTAAGAATCTTCAACCTTGTCATGGATTATAGTAATGTAATTAGATTAAGTTTACTTGTGAATCTTGCTAAAGTAAGTCATCGACATGGATGACAACACCAGCAATCATTATAATTACTGATTTTATAAATTGACACTTTTAACTTTCAATAAGATCGCAACATGTTCATAATATTAAAAGAAACTTTGTAAAAGCTCAAAGATGATACGTTTATTTAGACAATTACAGAGTACATTCTTAATTATCTAGATACAATGATCCAATCCGAAAATATGTTTCTTAAGAAGCCAAACATTTTAAAACGTAGTCACGATTTATAAACAATTGATAAATTGTCTAAATAAGTTTAAACTCATTCGAATATTAAAAGTAGTATTTGTAACTATTTACTAACTATTCAACCTAACATATACCTTTTTACATGTCAATCAATAAATGGTATTCAGGAAAACACTTTTCAAGAATTACGAAAGATCCAGAGATATTGCAAGCACAGGGGTTTAGGGCGCTCAACAGTAGTGTTGACCGGTTCGATGTTTCTGTGTCCAGGATTTCTCTGGGTATATATTTGACGCCAGAAAGTTCCATGATCCTTTCATTTAATTTTGATTGCGCACGTTGCCGGTGAAGCTAGCTACACAGGAGGTGTTTACGGCAGTTTACGTGTTTAATCTAACTTATCAGTTTCAAAGTTTTTAATTTGCCACAGGATTGTGATTCGGGCATGAATCAAGTATGTTTGCTTTTGATTAATCAATTTATATTAATATAGAAATAAGAATAACTATCCGTCACCAATAATTAATTGCAGCATTTCAAAACCTAACACTTTATATATGTCTAAATAATAGGAATCAACTTTTGTGTTGTGGTTTACATTTAGTTTGGACTACTGAATTCAGAATAACCTGTCCCTCGTTTAATATTCTCTTTACATTCCTCTTGCTGAGCTATCATTACAATGTTGTCACAAGTGTGGTCTAATACAAAATAGATATGTATTGAAATATATTAACGATGACTATTTAGCCCATGGATCAGATAACCTCCGGTTTGAACATGCGAGCAATTGATTATTTCCCGTTCAACATATCATACAAAGTCAAAAAAAACTGTCAGAAAAAATATCAATAGCAATATAACCTCGTGTGTGATGCACATATCTAGTATAAAATATGACTTCACTGAGATTCAAATGGTAAAACTTAGCAAGAACTCAAATCACCTTTGTTCAAAACGGTTTTGAACATATACATGTATATAGCCATTTCTACGAACAATCCCTTCTTGTCTGTTCTGTCCTCTTGAGAATGTTGTCATGCATGTTTGCACTCAACTCATACATTGTGACCTAAGTATTTTTATGGGAAATAACTTGCCTATGCATGTTTTCGAGCATAATTACGACATAAAACTTGAAAGAATGTACCATATATGAAATCATTATATGATTTTACTAAAGAGCATTGATCTACCAACATCAACCTATGAGAAAATCTGTGATCATAAGGAAAGACATAAAATGACTACTTTGGTTATGCTTAAATGGTTTGACAAAATGGCCCTACATTTATTCAGTGTTGAATTTTTCTTTTACAAAAACAATCAAATAACATATTTGACTTTACTACAAATACTATATTTACAGTTCATTTATAATTGCAATTGGCAATAAATTAAAGGGGATGATTATGAAAACAAATGCCAATGGCGAATCAATACGTTATGTTCGGACATTATCTAATATCTAGAACTTTATGATAGTTAGAAAAGTTGATAATTAAAGCTATTTTGGTCATCTGCGAGCTATATATAGTGATAGAAACCATCTTAATACTTTTAATTTTAATACAGTCAAACCTGTCTATAAAGACCACCCAAGGGAAAAAATAAAGGGGGCCTTTATGGAGAGGTGACCTTTATATACACGTTCAAATAATATGAATAAACAACAAATGGGATACAATTCCACTGGCCTTTATAAGCAAGTGGTTTTTATACAGAGATGATCTTTAAGGCAGGTTTGACTGTAGATTAATTTAACGAAGACAGACATGCGTATCCTTCACTATGCCATAAGCTAAGTTGGCTTTTGGATTAAAGCATTATAATAACAAAGTCCATTTGCACATATGCTATATTTCATCTGATCGAAGAGAGCTCAACATTCATCGATAATACGTTTTCATTACATACATGTAAAGCTTATATTTTTTACTTTATGCAATTTAGCATATCCAAATCCAAAATCATTTAGAATACTTTATGCAATTTAGCATATCCAAATCCAAAATCATTAAGACGGATTTCAATCAGATAAGAAAGACTAGTTTTCTTAAACTTTGATTGAAAATATATTATAAATTCACATATAAGGGTCTTTAAGGTATGTAAGTTAAACCGATTTTCGGGTTTTGTCTTTTGATTAAGGTTTTCACGTTTTTAATGGGTTTTTTTCTAAAACAAAATTCAGAAAATAAAAAAATGATACTTATAAGAGCATTTGCTTGATTTACACTTAAGAATTTATGTACAATAAAATTATCTTTAATTTTATTGTCGAATATTTTATTTAATATAACATACAATACCAAGAAGAATGTAATTCACTTCGTTAAATTCATTATATTCAAAGAAGCAAGCAAAACGACGAATATTTACAAACAAGTAGTTGATAATCCTTAACATGAAACGACAAAATACTTACCACAGGTTCTTTTATCCATTGCTAGTATAGAGTTACGTCTACAGAGACATGTAAAATATGGATATTGATATGACACCAGACAGAAATCTGAACAGTTGCCATTGTTGATTTGACAAGGATGAACACCTGAAATTTATTCACCAAAATCAATTAAAACTTATATAGTGCAAACAGAATAAGTTAAATGTACAGGTTTGGTTTTGACAGGTTTCATTCGTTTCATAGTTCAACAGTGCAAGTTAACTTTGTTCAAATTCCTCGAGTTTTAAGCTTTTTTAAGGAATATCGCTAAAATGCCATGTTACCTACTGTGAATTTACACATATATCCATGGTTTTAGCAAGAGGCCGAATAGGCATCTACTTAAGACATGCAAAAGCATAACTACAAATGTTTGTTTACGTTTCTCTTTTATGTTTGTATAAAGACTATTTAAAACCACTATGCTCTCGAATGAAAGCAAAGTTAAGAAATCTTTAAATTTTCACTTCTCTAGTGAATCTTTGCATATTCATCTAAAATTGCTTGTTTTAAATTATTTTTATTTTTTTTATCATGACACTTTCACAAGCAGAAATATGTACAAAGGTTTTTATTAACAATTTAAGATATTAATGATTAATAACAGGGCTGATTTAATGGTTGATTGAATGACGTTTTACGTCCGGTCAAGAATATATCATTTTTGTCGAGACGACAATAGCTATAGATAAAATAGCAAAATTTTGTCCTTTGTAGCGAACAGAAACCAATGCCGCCATGGTCAGGGAAGGTTCTGTAATGTGTCGACCCTGCAATGACAAGAAACATTGTTCTTCAATTACTTTTTCAAAGGACACCATGGCTTTCATTTCTAAATGCCGAATTCCTTGAAAAGGAAAGATACTAACATAGTTTAAGTCTTGTTTACATCTCAGCCTAATTATGAGCCCACGAAAATTCACATACAAATCCAGTACTCTATCAAATGATTTACGGTTGTGGTAAATGAAAAGTCGAAGAGATTTTATACTATTGTAGACAAACGCTCACGTTATTTAGCATATTAAGATGTTCCAACACATGATAGTTTGCTAATTACAAATTTAGAGAATATCAAACGACGTAACATATTATATTTATATTTTAGTGATTCTATAAATTCAACATCAAGGATGAAGTATGAGCTTAAAATGGCACTATCACTTACAGACAAAAGAGAAACCTTTACGTATTATATTAAATGGTAATTAGAAATTTTTAAAGAATATATCTTCTGTTGGGTGTAACAAAGCAAATAAACCCGTATCAATATACAACCCGGCCCCTCTGATGTTTTCAATGTTGAAAGATCCAGTCCTTTGAACATTTTACCTTTGTATCAGAAACAAACATGCATGCTTCCAACAAAGATATACTGCAAGTACTTCAACAATATGTTAAGAGAAATAGACTTCGTTATTCGTTAACAAAAAATCCATATTAAATTTGGCACAATTTTTGCACCACTCCATGATATTCTGTCTGTATTCATATCGGGCAGAATTTATGCAGAACTTTAAAGAAACTCTCTAGAGTTACCATAAACAAAAAAACAGATATTAATGTTGTATTAGTGGCCCTTTCAATAAGCACCTTCCCACCCAGCAATCCCATACGGATCAAAGAAGAAAGGCGTTATGAACATTAATCGCGAAAGGTAAATGAGATTAACAGTATTTGTTAAAATGTACAGAATATAAAATCGTACCAATACTCCAAAATCAAATTATTTCAATTTCAATAAGAACCACATGTGCCTAAAAAACGATGTATATTAACTTTGCTTAGATATATGAGATTAATTTTGGTTTTAGAAGCATAATCATTAGTAGGTTATTAGAAACAATTTTTAATAGCTGACAGAAGAAAGCGCGTCTTATTTTTCCTCTCCCAACTCTATCCCCCCAAAAAATAAGGCAGAGAACAGAACATTTTCTGATACAGAAAACACAAGTAACATTTACAACATACTTACCTAAATATTCCCTCTCTTCAGGATATGTTCTTATTTGTCCTATATAAATAGACGTTCAAGAAGCATTGTACAATCGCCCCCGAATTTTTTGTCGCACATCCACACGATCCAGTGATCTCCAAAGTCGCTGTAATCATCTGTTATATAATGTGTCCTTGTCGTATAAAGGTTTATTATTGATTCCTTCTGAAATGGGTACTCCAATATGTCACCATTGTATGAAACTCTTTTAACTAAGTAGTAATCTATTCTGTCCATAGCAATCCAATACAGATCTTCTTCATATACATCAGCAGTTAAAATAAAGCCAACATAGTTGATATTTGTACGGTTCAGAATAGTTTTAATAGTTGACCTGTTTCCATCTAATGACATTTTGTTAATAGTGTGGTCACTGATGAAAAAGAGGAACCTGGTCAAAGAAAAAAAGAATGATTTTAGCAAAGTCTGTATTTGAGAAATCGACATAAAATCATAATTATTTCCGATTATGTTGAAACTGTTTATCCAGGCACTCATCATGATGTCTTCAAAGTGAAACAGTTATAATCAAGAATAGAAAATATTAATTCAGAACCCATTATTGCTTGTGGATTTCGATTTTAGTTGAAGATAGTTACAATATTTACTTACTGAAAATACTAAATAAGAAATCAACAAAATATACTTCAGTAAAGAAGAACTGATTATTCATGTATTTTGCTTAACCAAATGTTCGTTCATACATCGTGCTTTTATGAAACCGTGTCTATATGAAGCATGCCAATAATGTTTTATGCGAATTAAAATTCCTTATCATACAGTTAATATCAATGATCTTAACTTTCGTTGTGAAATTCATAATTCGAGTTCTAATTATCGAAGTTTTCAAAATACTCCTTGACCCATTCAAAATACATTTGCTGTCTATTTTAATATTCTTATGATATCAAAAACAAACATACTAATCCATGTCCGAATCATAATCCAGAAGCAAAGTAAAAACTTTGAAACTGACAAGTTAGGTCAGACACGTAACCACAACCAGGAAAGTGAGTCCGGGTGCTCCGGAAGGGTAAGGATATATTATTTAATTTAGAAAGATATTATAAAATCACATCGGAACAATGTAAATTTGCAGTTGTAATGACATTATTTGTATCAATACCATTCCGTTTGAAAACATTAAGGTTGCTTTTAAAACATTTCAGGTAAAATTTACACTTTAATTATTGATTATGTTATAAAATATATCGAAATCCCTTCCCTGACAAACAAATGTTTGTGAAATTAAAAACTTTTTGTCGCAATCACGCTATAGCTGAAGTGCCATTTATAAACATTCATATTATTCATTTAACTCGTATACACATTTTAAGTTTTGAACTATCAAAGTAATGTTGATTATCATAATATGCATGTAAATGCAGTTGTACATTTAGCAATTTTTTAACAATATTTGCTACTCTCAACTTCTTGAGTTCCAAGGAAACTCCTCTCTTATATCCATTTACGCAGACAGGATAATTTTTATTAGGATTTGAATTTTGTTAAGCTTTTTAAAAAGAGATCAAAATTAACAAGGTAATGTAAGCTAAACAAATTGACGATTGGCATAGCGTTTGATAGGTAAACCTCTAAAAGCCTAATGAGTTGCATCTGAGATCATGACACCGCATAAACTTCTAATAATTGACTTTCGCTGAAATATTTTACAAATAAATAAGTTGTTTATAAGTTTTAATAATGCACACATGCATTCCTGCGATCACAACTACTTGATACACATACACATATAACGATATAACTATACAATATAATATAAGCGGACATGGCATTATAAAAAAGTAAGCTATCATTTAATACACTCACCCTTTAGCAGGATCTAAAGCAATGCCCTTTAGAACTTCATAATAAAATTTGACCAAAGGCATGTCATAATATTTGTCATCAATGGCTGACATCACAAATATCACGGATTGAATTAGTGACAGACCAATAAAGTATACTTTTTCGCCAATCCAGTCGAATTGAATTGAAATTGCAAATCCATAGAAATCGAGCTTTTGCTGCTTCAAAGTATAGGTTAGATTCCATAAGTCACCTATGGCTACGCCTTTCTCCCATCGAAACACTATCTCATTTTGATCTTTTAACAAGTCAAAATCTAATACAAAACGCCCACCGTACAACTGCGAATATGACTTATTACTACACAATAGCACTCCAGCTTCGGTTCCAAGAATAAGTTCTGTTTCAACTTCAAACAGAAGTAAAAAATATGGCTTATAATTTACATAAGTGTAACAAAACATTGTATATACTTTAAAATCATTTCAAGAAACCAAGAAGACTTTCATAATTGTATATATTATCTAATACTATTGAAAAACCTTGAACTGATATATTTACACCAAATAATTGAAAAGATTACCTGAATGAAAAAATAACTTCTCCATTGTTAAGCAGTTTATGATAGAATTGTCACTTTCAAAATCTTTTAATACGTCAAAAATCACTTGAAAGTTATTTCTTTTTCACAACATAAATCATTGACATTTCTGCTAAAAGTTGGCATAAAACCAAACATTTTAAAACTAAAGAATATTTGTTTTCATTTTGACCTGTTTTAGTTTTGTCAGTCAATGGAATAGCTCCATTGATCCCTTTAGCCCATTTAGAATCGATATTTATGACGACACAATAGCTTTTAACAAGAAGATGACAGGTCTTAATTCTTGTAACCATGATCGTGTCAATAAATGTACGTTCGAAAAACACTGGCATGCCATTTACAATGAACAACCACTGTTATTGTAATTGGCTTTAGATAACTAAAGGTCTTCAATAGCCATCATCCTTTGACCTAAATATTCATATACGTAGCTGATTTCAAGAAGATCATTTAAGACTGGATGGGTAAAAGCCAAGCAACCGGCCTCTAAATAGCTGAATGGTTTTTGATTACCCATTTATAAATGTTACATAAACTATGTCATACCATTCTACCAATTGTGCTCAGATTAGAGAGATAAATAAATAAAGATAAAGATAGAGCAAAAGAAAGAGTGTGTGATAGAAAAGATATTGTCCCGTACAATCACTGATTTGTAGTGATATATTCAGGAAATTAAACTGCAAAATGGTTTATCTTGACAAGCTTGAAGACAATGAAAAAACAAGCGGCATCTTAGTTTTATAAGTTTTCTTCTGAGAAATTTAAAATTTCTTGTATTATTTTTAGTCACTCGTATATGATATATGTCTTAATTGGAGATTTATGACACGAAGTCGCATGGTAGTAAATTAATCTATCAATAGGGTCATGAACATAAACACATTCATAGAGTTTTTTCCTTTATCTATACCATTTTGAAAAGTTATATAATAAAATACAAACATATTTATCCATGTCCGAATCACAATCCCGGAGCAAAGTAAAAACTTTGGAACTGGCAAGTTAGGTTACACACGTGAACTTCCACCAGGGAAGTGAGGCCGGGTGCTCCATAAGGGTAAGCACCTCCTGTTTAGCTATCTACACGCGCTACGTGTGTAATAAAATTGTGTGAAAGGAACATAGAACTATGTGACGTCAAATATATTCAGGGCAATCCTGGACACAGAGGCATCAAACTTATCAACAATACACAATTCCTTTATATTTCCTTATAGTGTTGAAATTGATCCAACGAATCTTAACCATATAATCCAAATAACCGTTTCGTATATGTAAGGATGTTATATCAAAGTATTTGTCTTGATGATGAACGCATGTCTTAGAAAATGAATTTATTTGATGTTGGTCAAACAAAATGAATAAGGTGCATTTGTGGCAATTAAACACTCGGAAAAAGACATATTAAATAGTCCTATAAAGTAACAAAATATGGGATACACTAAATTTGCAAAGTGATTTTATTGTCCCTCGTGTTTTTTAGTTTTTCGATTGGCGGCAGTGGCCTTTTTTATTAATAGACTTCTAAGAAACTACTTGTCACATTTATAGTCACTTTTATTTATTTTTTCTAAAATTTAAAAGTATTCTCATAAATTTACAATTCGTTTACAGTTGTATCAGTTGCATATTTTAAAAATATTTTCGAGATTTCAACAAGACTGCAGTTAAAAAAAGGTCTTAAACAAAAGGTTCCTATCTTTCGCAAAGTAAAGTACTGGACAAGATCTAAAGGAAATTGAACTTGAAGCAACTTCGCGGGCAAAGTTGAAAAAACATTGGACTAAATACGTCCAATTTAAACCAAAGGATAATGGATCAAATGACCTATAAAAACTCATTAACATTTAGAACTTTTTCGTGGAAGTTAAAATAGAATTAAAATGTCTATTTTTTCTGCAGCTGGAAGAACTTTATCAAAGCCAATATTCAATATTGAACTAGCATCTGCCAAAATAATTATTATACCTACAAAATTTGGACTTAATATAACCTATAGGCCATACGCATGATTTCATATGGTTTGACCTTGTGTCCAAGTCATTGACTAAAGGATTATTTTGGGGGTGTTATAGGGAAAATTAATGTGTTGTCTCAATTTTTGAAAGCTTGTGTGACCCATTACATGAATATATGAGATCAATATGATTAATTATTTTTATACTTGGCAAAGACTTTGAGCTTTAGTTTTTTGAGAAAAATATTTTTACCTTTAAGATATTTATGACATCTTTGTGTGTTTTATCAAAGATTGAACGCGTGGTATCTAGAGTGCTGATGCATTTGTATAATTGATCTTAGGAACTTAATTTTTACACTATCTATGCCATTTAGAAACGTAACCTAACACCACACACGATCATATATTTGTCGATTAAGACGATCATTTAAACATAAATAATCTAAAACACATCAGTTGCCATATAAAAGTTGGCGTAATGGATAATAATGTTTTGCAGCCATAGTTAAAACCTTTTTTTGAAAAAAACCACACTAATGCATGTCCTAATCATAGTCCAAAAGTAATGTAAAGACTTTGCAAACTGGCAGATTTGATTAAACACGTGAATTTATACCAGGGAAGTTTTCCATGGGGTTAATCACATCTGATTTAACATGCGACACCCGTGAACAAGCTAAATTTAGATTGAACGAAACAGGAAACTATGGAACATATACATTCATTTGTATTTTATACACAGATACAACATACTTGTCAACAACATTGTATTTAGGGTCATAAACGTTTTGAGGGACTTGATAAGCCTAGGCTTGAAAATAATTGTTTCATAAAAATGTTACAATAAAAAACTTTCAAAAAGGTGTGAAAATGATTAACCAACGGTTTTTCTTTAGTATAGTTTTAATATTGAATTTTTCATTGACATTTTCTCGTGATTGGTATGAATAATGCTTTTGGCTGAGGTGAATTTTCCAATTCATATGATAATTAATATATTTTTTCCAAAGTAATTCAATTATTTTTTAAAATTATTTCGCCTGTATTTTATTTATCAATAATAATATCAGTAAATCCATTTAAACTTAATATTTCTAAGTACCTTTTCTTAGTCTTATGGCTTATTCACGTCGTCAAGTGACTTTGTCTCAATGATATTGTAAATTTCTATGGCACATGACTTAATCATACCTTTATTACTTGCGCATTTTCCATTTTCTATCAACAGATAATCTTTACCACAGCTGCAGGCGAAGTTTGGCCAGTTAGGGGATCCCAGGGTAAGTTGTTCACATGTAATAGATGAGTTGATCGAATTATATTTGTACAAACCTGTGTAATAGACACGAAAACATAATGTTCGTTGAAACAGTAAAACTATATTCAAGATGACTTGTGTAATAATACAGACGCAAACATTACGTGCGTTGAAATATTAAAACTTACTCAAGATAGTCTGTGCAATATAGGCACAAAAACATTCTCTGAAATAGTTAAACTAAATTCAAAATGGCCTGGTTAATATTGACTCAAATATTATGTGCTTCGAAATGGTTAAACTATATTCAAGATGAGTTGTCTAACATGGACTCAAATATTACGTGCTTTGAAATGGTTAAACTCTATTCAAGTTGACCTGTGTTTACAAACATTACAATTGACAGTTAGTTTATAAGGGCGATTTTAACATAAACTCGCCACAAATTCCTTTTATGGTGATTTGTCTTAATTCGTAGTACATTTTAATCCAAAGCTTCATAAAAGTAAATAAAAAAATAACTATGTTTAAATGAAATTCAAAAGAAAATATCTTTTAATATATAAATTGATATATCGTTAACGATTTCTGTATATCAATTCTATTATTACAGTTAAATAATTAGCAATTGCTTAACAAGAGGGTGTATTATCAAAGCAATAATGACCTGCAAGTACATGCTTAAACCAGTTTTACAGTTAAGTAGATCTTGTTTGATCACAAAATATTTAAAAGTTTAAACATCACTTAGATTGGTATGAAAGGAATAATTGCAGAAACTTTATACATTTGATGTTTTTTGTAAAGTTTGTTTTGCAATACAAAACTCCTTACGATGACATATATTTCCGGTCATTAAATGCAAGTCAACAAGATGGATGTGTTTAGACACTGACATATTTTTCAGATTAATTAGTAAGAAAAAATCGTCTAAGAGTCTAATTTATAAATTATAAAGATGTCAACTATAATAGCATTACATAAGGTTATACTAATGTAAGAAATATGCAAGTGACTATATGCAACTAATAGATATATATTGTTATAAAAAAATCCCACTAGATACAGTACAGACATGTTGACAGATTAACACTAAGCTAACGACAAGAAGTCGAAGATATAAGTACATAGTAACAGAAAAATTGCCGGGGATAAATTTTAGATGCGATCGACATATAGCCAACGGGGGTCGATATAAGCTGTCAATTTAGCTCTAATTTGTTAGCTTAGTGATAAAGTTTCGACAGATCTGATGTATTTATTGTTTTACCATCACGAAATCGTTGTTCTTCAAATACTCCGACCTTAAAGTTGGGATAAGCTAGATGAAAAGGAATCAACACTGTTTTTCCTGATTTTGTGATGATAAACTTTTTCACCAGAAGCTCTTGTGGCAGGTCCGCAACAAATTCAGATTCCATGGATTCAAGTAATAATGCATTCATTGTATGGTTTTTGTTGTCAATCCAGTATAACGTGTTGTGAAATAGAGCAAGATGTCCAGGTGTAGCTGCATGTAACTTTAATATTGTGGCTCTCTCGTTTCCATGGTAACTGCACTTTTGTATCGTGTTGAAAAACTCATCACTCCAATATAGTGTTGAATCATTCAAGTCCAACGCTAATCCAAGTGGTTGTTTTATATATTTGTTGATAATTATGTTGCGGCTTGCTTCATCGCCGGCCATACTTGCTCGCTCTATATGTTTGAAACGATCCGCAAGAGCCCAAAACAAGTATCTTAAATGAGAGACAAATAGTATATCTTGACAAATGGAAAGATCAGGGTATGTTACAATAGTAAATACTAATAAAAGAGAGAGAGAGAGAGAGAGAGAGAGAGAGAGAGAGAGAGAAAGAGAAGAGAGAGAGAGAGTAAAAGAAAAAAAGTAACAGAATTCAATAATATAATTTCGTTAACACACTGAAATGTAGATAAAGAAAAGGACAAATTATTACTGTTAATCACAATAACGAGAGAGAGAGAGAGAGAGAGAGAGAGAGAGAGAGAGAGAGAGAGAGAGAGAGAGAGAGAGAGATTAAATACCCTTTCATTGGATCCAATACTATGTTTCGTATAAATGTCATGTTTTGCCAATACAGTGTTCGTCGGTAATTTCCGTCAATATCGGTTACTTCTATAAAATTCTTTTGGGCTATATAAATGTTTTTCAATCGCCAATCAAACTTCATATCAATGGTTTTGAAGACATGTTTGACAACATCCCGTGGATCTCTAGATGCATTGAAATAGGTCTGCTTGATATATTCCTGATAATAGTAGGAGTGAATATATAAAATAGAAGGATCATGGTACACGAAGTCAAAAGGTTCTACACTCGTCACCAGGTTTGTTTGAAGCAAATCAGTAATGAACACATCGCTGTGATTCTTCAACAGGACAACGTCAAGCTCTGTGTAGATAAAACAATTATCGTGGTCTATTAAAAGTATTCAAAAATTAAGTTGCAGTTTAAGCTGGGATAAGAACTCGTTTATAGTTGTAAAATATAAAAATATTAATAGAACATCCAGGTGACAAATTGTAAAATCTTAATAATATTGATAATTACAATGACGATTTCTTTCCAGAAATCATCACAAAATACATTCAATTGATAAGTATGTTTGCTGAAAGTTTAAACGGCATCGAGAAATCCTTTTTGAAACCATCATGCAAAGGATTGTGAAACAAAGTTCAGTTTGTATAATGAGAAAAAACATATATATTTTTTAAAACGTCTGTATTTCTACAAAAAATATGATTTTAAAACCATTGCATTATGGTATTGAGATGGGAATTTATGAGATAATAAAAAAGGTTATATTTTTAAAAACCCATGCGCTATATGTTTATTTAAGATTAACATCTTTTATACAATTAGCCTCAATTAAAGTTATTTTTACTTTCAAATAGCGTAGAAAATTCAATTTAGAGGATTAATATTGAACGTCATATTTATCATTGCATTTTTCGTTAATAATAGCAAACAGCTTGCAGCAAAAAAATTGGTGGAAAATGACACACATAACTGTATTTAAAACAATCCTTAAGATTGATTATTGGCATAAATCTAATTGGTTGGCATATACATTTTCAATATCTTGAAAAAAATGGTTTCACAATTATGACCAAAGCACAACTTATGAGTAATTATACTCCAAAAAGGTAATCTAGTGTAACAGTTGTAAAACTAAAACTCTAATTATATGTAAGCTCAGTTGACGATTTCAGACTATCTTTGACGACTGTTTTAGGGAATCAAACCAATTTTCCATTGGAATCGTATTAGGGAAAATTCCGGGACAGTCAAGGATATAAATGCTCATTGTTTCAAGAAACTTCTGATTTGATTAAGGTCTATGAGGAGGAGCAAGGTCTTGCTCAAAGATTAAATGTTTTCCGGGAAAACCAACATACACACTCGATTGTATATCGTTTACTTTGTTTTGGTAGCGTTGACATTTTTTAGGTTTATGTAATCTTCTTTAGTATACCTGCATTATTATATGGCATAATTTCCCAAACACGACCTTGAGCAGGATTTTCACTGTGAATTGCGTGCATGAACTAAGATAGTGTTCGTGTTTGACGTGACACAGAATCTTGGCTTTTATTGAAATAGAGTTAGGGTTAGAAAGTAGCCGAAGATAGGCCGAAATGTTTGCACTCTGTTGAAAAAAAGTGGTATCGGATCAAGAAATCAGATGTTGGCATTTGCAGAGCACTTTGCCCAGAGCTGTTATTCAAGCAAAGGGTTTCTCTGAAAAATACTATCTGTAAATCAGCTTGTTTTAACATCAAGCCATGCCACTGATTCTAAGTGAATCACTTCTAAGCTAATTAGATTTTGCTGTATTTGTATTTTTGTTCCATTAGGCGTGATATTTCTTTATGCGAATTCGAGGGTGACGTCTCTTTGTGGAATAAACTGTATAAGAATAGAAAGTTAACTTTTTAACATCCGAAAATTTAACGTTTAAATATTGCATAGTTTTGTCATACTTTGAAAAATTAGGAAGCAAGTACTTTCGTACTTTTATATTTCAAAATATTATTATTGTTAGACAAAATATATTGCAATAGTAAGTATCACTAATCACACAGTTAAAATAAACTTCTATCGCAACTTATTTAAGTTCAATTCTTATGTGGCTTTTTGTGCTCAAATGGACAAGGGAAACAAAAACAGAGGTTGATATAAAACATCGTCGCTTTTTAATATTAAGGTGATTGCCGTTACTGAGGGAAGTAATTGTATTCAAGACTATGCAACAATACAAAGAAACCGATAGGTCAATATAATCGTATAAAAATAACGTTTTCCTAAAATCTGCAATCGACATTGCAATATGTATGCATTTAACTATCTCCTTTTACATATGCGTGTTATTGCATTGCATTTTCACATTTTTAAATCTGGAAATAGCTGAAATTAATAGTTTAGTTTTGTTACAAGACATTGTGTCGATTTCGGGGCCCCATACACACCATTTGACAATTTTTATAATACAAAGTCTTTTGTGTCTTTTATAAGATCATCTGCATGCATTCTATAAACATATTTTAACATCATGTTTGTACTTAATTACACATCAATATAGGGTCTACCTCGGTCCCCGTCGCTCAAAATACTTGTTATTCACGCCGATTTTCACAGGTGAACAAAAAATATCGACAAAGTTAAAATGATTTGTGTATAACGTATCAAAATAAAGTTGTATAATTCACAAACAAATTGTTTCCATTCATATGAATTTGCAAACATATTTGAAATAGGGACCTTTCAGGAAGACTCATAGTGTTAAAATATAGGCTTTCAAAAAAAAAACGTTTAGACACAAGTTTTGGAAATAGTAATTACAAAACTTAAGTTTTGAGTGACTTCATTGGTAATTTTCACGTAAAAATGATCAGATTTATTTTCATATTTTTATATACAATTTGATACTATGGTGTCTGCAAAATATATATTTTTAGGATAAATTACGATGATGGGAACGAATAAAGTATGGGTCCTTGCGGAGCAAACATGACAATAAAATAAAGCAAATAAACAAAAAATGGTTAGTGTAAAATTTAACAAACGTTTGTAAACGGAATTATTTTAACAGGTAATATCGATTGTTTTAATTTTAAATTTAAAAGCAATTTTAGAATAAAAGGTAGGGGAGATTATCCTTTCAAAAGCTCGAAATTAAGAACCCAAGAATATGAAGTTATTTCTTTCATTTTATCAAACAAACGCATATGTGTAGTTTCTCGAAAAAATCTTTTTCACAAATTATATAGTTATTTTTATGGTAATCTGGCAACGGGAATAGAGACTTTCTGACACACGCCATTATAATAAATGCAGTAAATTTTTTGAAATACAGAAAAAAACCCAAGCATATCTATTTTTGTTTTTATTCCGCAAAGAGCAAACTCATGTATACGAGTTCAAATTATCAGAAAATCTACGGGAACAACCTTATTACTAAAAATATAGTTAATTATCTATCGGGGATAAAAAAATGACTACGGTACGGGATTTCTTTCACAACGATACAACCTACTAAATATACATTGTTGACTGAGGGATATTTGAAGTATGATGTCATTCCATCCAATATTAACCCATATATATTATAACTTTTAATATTATTATTATATTATATGTATTTCAGCTCCAAAAGTTGCTTAATTTCAATTATTACAGGTGGTTGGTGTCGTAATCTAAGCAGCAAATATGCACAAAACGTCACTAAAATGTTAGAAGTTCAAATGATTAACTGACTGTGTCAATGTTTAAAATTTTAAACCGCCTTTTGAAGATATATCAGTATGTTGTTTTTGTATATTGATATCACATGTGCGTTTAAATCCAAAGCAACAGCTACATTTATACAATTATACTAAGGCTTATGTTAAAAAAAAGTATGGAAAAAAAATAAAAATAAATAAGAATTGTATTTAATTTGTCCATATATGTTTTTATTTATGTGAATTAATTTGACAGTAATAAGTGTGTTTCCTACTTACCAGTTTTTCCGTATTCCATCATTAGCAGAAGGAAAATTAACTTTAGCATATACTTCAACACCATTCTTTAGCGAGTAACAGTGAATTAATTTTCATATACAAATTTTTAGATACTGATGAAGTATCGTTGAACACGGATCTGTACCCTTATAAAGCATTTTCAAGTAACATTTGACTGGTTTATTGAAAAGCCTGAATTGTGAAAACCAATCAAAAATTGACAGAATGTAACATGATACAATGAAACGAATACAATTTCAAAATTTAGTACATTGGCTTTATAATCTTTATGATATTAAAATAAACACTCGGTATGATAATACATACTTCATCAATCGAAAAAAAGGAATGTATAGTTTGCTTACATACAAAATGATTTGTATTAAATGCATTATAAATGGCCATAATCGTCCATACTTCTATTGAATCCATAAACTTCAAAAAAAAAAAAAAAAAAAAAAAAAAAAGATATGTATCAGATTTCTGTACATGTACATTTTAAATCATTTCAGAAATTTTAACACAAATTTTGACATTCACCGATTGTTAGCTGTCTTATTCATTAAAAATATATTCCATATTTGCCATCAGCATATGCAGATTTAAAACATTGTTTGAATACATTACCACTTACTGTTAATCTCGAGTAAAAGTAAAAACATTTGATATTTCTACACTTAACACCTTTTTTCCAGAATTCTATATTTATACGAACGTCTAAAACAAATAATTGGTTTGACATTCTTTTACAAGAACGGTAAGTAAAGATACAAATATCTGCTGCTGAACATGCTTTTTTTGTTATTTTGTCAAGCACCAAACAGACTACAAAAAAAATTTAACTGAAGAAATCATTGATAAAAAAGATAGGGTTTTTGATATTTAACTTTAAAAAAACAAGGGTGGCGGGTGTACCTAGTTGAACAAGGATGTACTGCCTACTCTTCTAGAGCGATCGGTCTCAGTTTTGTGGTAGAAATAAACGTGTTTAATGAAATTGTTAGTTTCAAAGTTTTTTAAAGCTTTAATATGTTTTTTTAACATAGATTGATATTTCATACTTTTTTATTGGACCAGGGGGTATTTAACATTAACGCAACTAAAATACCGCCAATTGTTATTCTTCCAAGACATGTCTCAAGCCTGTGCATTATTTTTGGAAAATATCGGTTGGTGAAATGCTGATTTTAAAAAGCTTATGTTTATGTGCAGTTCAGAACATTCAGAACGGGCCAATATATAACTGAAAGAACAAGTTCTGTACTGTTACGAAATTAGCATTAATTTTGAACGTGTTGAAAACATAATTCATTTCAGAGATTATTATGTTATATTTCTACAAATGTCTGTCAGTATTATATTCTGTGTAAATTGATATTAAAACTCTACAATTTCACAAAGAAAGCAGCCTCGGAGAATTATTTTATACATACGATTATATTAAATTTGTCACTTCAGCTGGTGCAATTAGTTGCTTCATACAGTGTGATTCTAATTGTTTATGATTTTATAATGTATAGATGCATTCAGCAGAATGAGATAGAGTAATAGATTCTGTCACATGTTTGTGACCGATACCGTGTGATCTCAGTCGAGGGTGATGTGATGTAACATATATATCAATCGAGGCTGTGCCGAGATTGGGATTTGTTACATCACATCACCCGAGACTGAGATCAACTGGTTTCGGTCACAAACAAGTGACAGATTCTATTTCTAGTACCATTGAAATGGTTTTATCTGTGATAAATAAAAAACAAAACATGTACCTTCATGGAGCCTCTTGCCGCGCATGATTCCTTTGGGCGATGTATGCATTGTACAAATCCGCCCTTTGAAAACAATCAATTCAAAATTTCAAGATATCAATGATTTGTAATTAATGCAAATAAAAAACAACGCTGACAATAAAATATTTTGAAGAAAAAAAATAAAACACATATTTTGAAAAATTAATAAGGAAACGCTTTGTTTTGATGACGTCAAGCACAATGTTCGGATACGTCATTCTGATTGTTCAATATGTCGCGTGAGACAGTACCAGACAAACTGGACAAGACAGAAAAATCTAGCACTGGTGTGCGCGTGAGATTTTTCTGTCCGAGGTACGAGAAAAATATTTCTAGGTTGTAGTCAAAAATCTTATATGTTGTCAGCTATGGTGAAATAAAATATAAAAATATACCATATAACATATCACAACAAACATATCGATTGAAGTCCTCAACACAACCAATGGAAAACCGTAAGAAAGACAAATGTAGTTACACAATATCCAGGGAAAAGTGAAGCAGGTATTTTTTTCCGGAATGTCGGGCACCTTTGGCCAAAACTTCGTTAAGGTCGGTTTTAACAGATTGACTGGTTCCTCCTGTTGTCCCACCAATCAACAATGAACTGAACGCCTCCGTCTATAAGTCCAGATTGATATGCATTTAACAAGTAATTTTTAACACCACTCGTGTATAATAAATACTTGTCATAGCTGGTTGTTGGATCATCGTTATTTCACCGTTGGTAAAACCACATCACTGATTTTATGTTTATTATCAGATGAACATTATACCTAGAATTTTTGTTAGCTAGTGGTTTGATCTTCATATTTTCTTGCAATATCTTGTTCTTCGTATGGTTAGCTATTGAGGCGTATAGATGATTCTACATTATGATACATACTAAAATATTTTGTTAGTCAGTTCAGGTAGTGGTAAAAATTGTAACAGAATCAATTTAACCACATCGCTGGATTCGATTTCATTGTGCTTTATTGCAGGCTAAACTAGTACTGTAGAATTATATATAAGTAACATTTATACTGGGAGGATTCGACATTAAATACAATGACTAAAAAATAGTAAGTTTGTCTTTTTTATTAGTGTATATAAATAGTTCTACAAAGTAATTAAGTCACTCTTTTAGAAACCATTTTAATTTTAAGTGTCTGACCAAAAACAGTATTATTTTTATTTCAATGTGGCGTTTTAGAATTGTCTTTTGAGATGGAAGATGGTTACTTTACTCTTTTTGGTGCAATGATGTTTTTGAAATATGAAACTAATCATAAAACAATAAATATTACTTACTCTAAAAGGTATGTCAATCATCATGATAATAATAGCAAATGAAATTAAATAGCTTTGTCTGGTTTAATATTATAACTAAAATACATGAAAATGATGTGTATCTCACATGTTTTAAATCTATTTGGCAATTTAAAAAAATTCCTTAAATGATAATTTTTCACTATCAAAATTCAAAACTAAATATTTATCAAAAAGAAACATTCTAATCCATGCTCGAATTACAATGCAAAACCAAAGTAAAAACTTTGACACCAATAGGTAAGGCAAAACATGCGAACCTCCACCAGGGAAGCGAGGCCGGGTGCTCCGGAAGGGCAAGCACCTCTTCCCTAGCCAGCCACATCCGCCACGCGTTCAACTAAAAATGTGCGAAAGAAACACGGAACCATGAGACGCCAAACACATCCAGGACAACCCAGGACACAGAGAACCCGAACCCACCAACAATAAGATGGGTATTATAAATGTCAGTATTACCCAGTAATAATTCAGAACGTGAATTCAGAGCAATTTTTGCTATAGCTTAAACAGAATTAATTTTACCTCTGGGTACACTGGGTACAATTTCTTCTATTGTAAGTGCTAGGATCAGGAAGCAACACGATGGTATTTTAAAATAAACTTTTACGTAAACACCTGAATTTAATTTTAATTAAGTTTGTTTACCAGGCGCAGATATCTGTGACACGCAATAAACAGTAATTTGTTTCAGAATTGTCTTGATATTATTGATACCAGGCGTTAATCATTTTAATTACATTTCAGTGATTTAATAAAGTTATCATAAGTTTTAATACACAGTTGACCATTTAAATATGAGTTTTCTGATAGACATATAATTAATACCACGGGAACATTTTGCTACATCATGATCATTTTTTTTTCAAAATGAAATGCAGATTTGTTAAAATCACATGTTGTTTATTTTTCAAACGTCTGACGTATAAACTTCACCATGATAGTAAAATGACAATTAAAATTGAAATGTATCCTTATTTTCTGAAATTGAAATTCTAGAACGTATTAAAACAAAAAATGTTCTTTCTTTGTATTGAATATGTATTTTGATTGAAAAGAAATAGTATCAATTTTTGAAAAGTGGAGTAACTCTATCCTACATTTCAATTTTTGAAAAGTGGAGTGTAACACTAAACGTATTACTTGTATACTTAGTGTATACATAAGCTTAACATTGACATTCATTGTTTTGCTACATCATGATAAGTAATTGGATACTTTATTTGAAAAATAAAATTTAAACGGTATAATAAGTTTCATGATATTAATAAAAATTTAACTTATATTAAAAATGCTAAATACTAGATTCTGATAATTATTATTATTATTATTATCATTTAAAAAAAACGTAAAATCGAAATTTGCCATTCACATGTATTGAATCTATATTCTGACGTTAAAGAAGTAGTATAAGATTAATATTGACATTCACTGTTTGGCTACATCATGATAAGTATTTGGATACTTTTTTGAAAAATAAAATTTAAACGGTATAATAAGTTTCATGATATTAATAAAAATTTAACTTATATTAAAAATGCTAAATACTAGATTATGATAATTATTATTATCATTATCATTTACCTAAAAGCGTAAAATCGAAATTTGCAATTTTCATGTATTTAATCTATATTCTGACGTTAAAGAAGTGGTATTTTATAGTGCTAGACGGACATGTCGAAATTCTGGTCATCATCAGTAGTGCCTGGATCAAAATTGTGAAACCAAAATTGTTTCTAGGCGTTGAACAAATATCCGAAGGACGAAACTATATTTGACCAAATTTAGCTAAAGAAACACTTTGCATGAGGTGGTATACCATAGTTAAGGATTTAAAATACTGCACTTCATGCTTTTACAAAACAAATCGTAGAATTCGTGCAAAATATGAAGCTATGGTTAAGTGACATTTATTTGAATGTAACAAGAAATATCACAAATATTTCATTAATTGACATCCAGCGTAAAATAGATTGTTTTCCATCTTTTGTGTTGTACATAAATTGTTGATTAACATAATACTTTAAAAGAACCTTTATTTAATCTAGAGAGAAGATTTCCATCAAATCGTTCAGTTCCACATAGATATATAGATGACGTTCTGTCTCTTTACAATCGTAAATTTGAAGACTATGCAAATACCATGTATCCTAGTGAACGTGAAAAACGACTGTTTCTTTAATTTCTAATTAATATTAGGACACACACATATATATATATATATTTTTCCATTGTCAACTCTCCTTTTCTATGCAGCATTATACTTACTTCTCCTTGCAGTGTGTTTATTTTTCAACTAATACGCTATGGTAGAACTTGTGTCCACTACGGTTATTTTATTGAACAGAGCAAGCTACTTACAAATAAATTGTAGACCCAGGAATATTGCAGGTCTATAATCAATCTGACCTTACACTTAGACATCTAATATTCAAGATCTATCTATAACGTATATTTTATTTAGTGACGTATTAATACTTTAAACTTATAAATACGGATCCATATACAGACTATATACAGATCCATCATTATAATCACTTCATTATAAAATATGCAAACTAATCACTTAGGTCTTTTTTGTGAATAAGTCTTTTATAATTTAATTTATACAAAGTCTCTTTTTAATTTCGAGAAATCCCAGTTAGTAATTGATAAGTATGTGTAGTAAATGTGTTTTATTCAGTAACCAGCCTGTCCAACACAGTCGTGATTTCCATACCTTGGTCTCCGAATCATTCCTTAATAGATAAAACATATTGCGTGGCAAACATGGCTAATGATGTAAGTCCATGCTATTCATCTAAAGTAAGTACGTGGTGTATTTCGGTATTTGTCTTTAAAAAGACAAAACAGGCAAAGAAATAAAAGATGAGAAGATATGTCTATTCTTTTGCACATACTCATACTCAGTTTAAATTCTGGATGTGTGAATTCAAATTCGATAAAACGTCTTTGGAAGAGCAAGCCAGGTCTAGACGACTATTAGATACCAACAATGAAGTTTGTGTTACAAAGGTCAGGATGTGATATACTCTAATAGGCCGCAAGAACTAGCGCAGGCATTAGGCATTTCACACGGTAGCGTTTTACCAATTTTACATGTTCGTTCAGGCCTACGTAGGGTAACAACTCGTAGGGTATCAAATGTTCTTAGCGATAAACAAATAACAACTAAAGCATCAGTATCCAACGCCTTGTTGAAGCGTGTTAGTTCAAAAGATGATTTCGTTGACTGTAGATAAGATAATGTGTCATAATTATAAATCTATAAGTCGTAAGTAGGTAACGCCTGATTTTCAGAGACCAAATAGTTCAAGAGGCAACCATTTGCTGACAATGTGAATGTCAAAGTTTTTTGGACGCAAAGGTGTTTTTGGACTTTTTAGACAAGTGAAGTACAATAATTTGAGTGTACTTTTCATTTTGTAAGCCCGACTTGGAACTGCATCGTTGATAAACGTCGAGATAAACTCTCTAAATGTGTTTTGCTGCAAAAAGACACAGTGTGATGCGTCAACATTTTACGGGTATGAGTATAACCACATCCTCTCTATTTCCTGACTTAGCTTTTCGCAACGTCTTGCTGTTCATCGAAAAATGATATCAATGAACGCAAGTTCCGTACTGACGAAAACGTGACGAAGACAGTTGAGGAGTAGGTCAATGGAAATGAGAACGATTATTTTTATTTCTTATCAATTGCTTTGGTGTTTTATTTACATCATACTAGATAAAATTACATTGAAAAAAGAGGTTTTTTCTGAACCGTGAAAAGTAAGTAGCTTATTGACTAAACCTCGTGGGTTTTTTAAAAAAAAGGAATTGGCGGTTTTAATAATTTCAAATTATTATTTCATATTATAGTAAAACACGAATATAACGAACACGCTTACACCGAATACATGGGTAGTTCGAAGTCAAATATTGGTCCCGACCACTCCACTACTCAAGTCTATATTAAATTCACAGGTTATAACGAAGTTGTTTATTGCGAATGTTTGGATATTGCGAATAGAAATTTTGTCCCCTAGAACAACATTTACTACTATTTTGCCCGTTTAGTGCGATGTCAATTTTACACTCATCGAGAAAAACCTCTGACTTACCTTATAATTGTATACATAAAACGCGGACCTCATCAATAAATTATGTATATATTATATAGGATTTACTTTGAATGTTATAAATGAAAAAGTTTTAGTTTCAGTTTACCTGAACTGCTGTCATTAACAATAACATACCATTTTAAAAGGTTCAATAAATTCTGAAATACTTAAACCAAACGAGGAACCAATATGAGCTGTCGGCACTAATTCGTTAGCTGGCTGCTAAACTTTGTACAGGTATGTACTGTATTTATCGATTTTTTTACAACAGGCATCTTCATCTGGCACACATCATATGACATGTGTTTGATGATGGTGATACTTTAGGACCCCAACAGGAATAAATAAATAGGGCCTACATTAAAAAATCAATAAATAAATGATAAATAAATAAATTAATTAATAAATAAATAAATAAATTAATAAATAAATACATTGTAAATAAATAAATAAATAAATAAATAAATAAGAAATTCTACAGAGAAATAAGTTAGAGCTGGGACACAGTATGTTGAGCAGGTTACAAACTGTCTAGCAGGTTAGAGATGATAATAAATAAAAATAAATAAATAAATAAATCAGACATTCTACAGAGAAATAAGTTAGAGCTGGGACACAGTATGTTAAGCAGGTTAGTGATGATAAATAGGGTAAATACATAAAAAGAGATCAAAATAAGTTGCATTTTGTCTTTCCTCAAGGTACTAACATGAAATGTGGCATGGGTACCATTGAAAAGTAACCTCAGATATTTTTTGGAAAAATATAACAAATATTTTTATATGAACAAAATTAACATTTAAAAAATAAAAGACATTGAACTACTAAAAAGTTAAAAAAAATTATGAACAGGCAGATAGTTAGAAATTTTGTCATATTGTTGTTTGTTAAATGAATGACAAGTGGGCCATAATAGCATTTAAAAGGACTAAAATTGTCAAAATTATCAAATTTAATTTAGAAACTACACAAACAGGTGATTTTATGGGGGACAGGTACTTTTTAGTTGTTCTGGCTGTGATAAATAGATAAATCATTTACAAATAAATCAAAAACTATGGGATCATATGGCAGTGTTTATTCTAGAAAGGGGCTGTTGATCCTTTATTTTGCCAAATGGCACCATTGTAAAGGCCATAGTGGGCCACATTTGAAATTAGATTTCAAATGCAAGTTCAAAATATTTGATAGCATTGTCATATATAAAAGCTACATTATATGAAACTTTTAAATACTTCAGTACAAAAGCTTTTACACCAGCCTAAAAGACTACAAGTCACATCAAACATTAGATGTATGCAAAATTATTGATGTTATTAAACTTGTTATTAGAAGAATTGTATTAGAAATGAACCTATCTGAAAAAATCCTAGAATGAACACTCATGGTTATTACTGTTTACACATAATGGAACATTTTACAAAGAAAAATGTATTATGTGTGACTAAACCAACTTTGTAAATTGTAATAATGTTGAATGTCTCATTTCATGTAAAATTAAAACATAACAATATCTTTAATACACTAGGAATTAGATATCATCAGACATTTATGAATGTTTCATTTTATATAGAATTAAAAAATCAACACATATGAATATCCTTAACATACTGGGAATTATATACCATTACACATTTATGAATTTAATGCTTCTTTTGATACTGAATACCTTTTTCTTCACCACATGCAATGCTTTTTCATGCACCCATGTCTGAAGTGTAGCATACAGGTAACAGCATAGGTTAAAATCTTACTATGTCAGAAAGTTTGCCAGTTCTCTTGGTGAGGGCTTTGTTTTACCTCAGGGATGAAGCCTAACTATTTTGAGTTAGGGGCCCAGCTCACTTCATAAAAGAATTTGTAACAGTAATAAATGCCTTAAATGTGTAAACATTAAGTGACCCACACTCGATTTTAGAAGCCATTGGCTACTGGGCCCCTGCAAATCTTCATCCCTGTACCTAGTTTCCCCCTTAATCTCATTTACCTGGTTATAATTGAAATAACCTTGAATGGAGTGTGTATACCAACCAATCAATTCTAAATTTAACTGATAAATCAATAAATCTGGAATAGGCCCATGTGTTATAATTATTTTGAATTCGTTCAAACTAATAATGCCCATTTGGATACAATGTGTCATGAATTTCACTGCATTTGCATAAACTTATTTCTTAATGTTATTATCAAACCAGTTCCCATGAATTTTCCTGAAAGAAGGTGGTATTTATTTATCAGAATTTTACAATTTTACAGAAATTACTGAAATTCTAAATATTTTACAGATCTGTATTTAATCATTATAATTTGTTATAATAAGTTAATCTTTAACCAAGTCAAATGAAATCCACATGATTGGTATCCACTTTTCCTATTTCCTACTTCCACATAGTCTATTTTAAATGTTATTTGTGCTATGTCAAGTTGACTTAAAACTTTTAATGAAGCAAAATAATCAACTTTTCATGTCTAAATTGTACTAAAATAATAATGCCGGGATTATTGGCATCAGAACAGAAACAAATATTTAAATAATAAAGACCAATGTTGTGTTGACTCTGGCTAAACTAACATGGGAGATGTTTCCTCATTTTGGGAAATATTTCATAAAGAAAAATCCAGCCTAACCCTCTTTAATGATGTTAGCTTATTTATCCAATGATATGTACTGATATGACAGTCAGGTCCTGTTTATATTTTGCCAGCAAAGCAAAATCAGTTGGTCATTTTCAGTAATTCTGAGTCCCTAACTAGCCCTACATAAGCAGGTTGCACTGTACACTGTAGCTATTGGCACAGATCCCGAGTCCATATGGGTTAAATTAGAACACATGCATATCTAATGTGTTCGACAGCCATCCAGATCGATCATACATGACAAATAAGGCAAAAAAGCTTGACTATTTTGTCCAAAATACACGATGAAATTTTCTGCATGCTAAAATTGTGATCGAAGCGGGACGAATGCTAATCAAATATGTCCGACTGGAAGTAGTTCCAAAAAATCGGCAGATTAGACGAGAAATGGAATGAAAATACAATATTTTTTAAATTAAGGAAAAACTTACTTTATTTTAACAAAAATATCTCCACAGCGTCTCTCGATTATCAAATTTATACATTACATACAATAAGGATACTGTCTTAGCATTTTTTCTGTGTCAAATTAGCCGGAAAGGGGGCGGCCCATGATCGAGAATCCGGCAATGTTATCGAGTTTTTCGACATTTGAAACTGGTACGTTTTTTGTGTAAAGACAATCATTTGACAAATTATACATCAAAATAACCGTGAGAAAAAGTTCTTTCCGTTCATGTAAAAACATTTTTGGTGCATTAGGAACTGCGTACACAGAATGATATTTTTTACAGTTTCAATTTTCAATTTTCCCCGGTGCCTATCATTCAATTACGATTTAAATTGTTAAATTCTCACCGACTTTGATAAAAATTGTCTTTAATAACTAACTTTTGTCCTCAAAAGACGATAAAATACTACAAATAGTATTAAAAACTCGCAGTGAAATAAATATTATGTAATTTTACCGCCTCGAGTGAATTCGAATTTTTGACAATTTTTTCATTTTGTCTGCGCGTGAAATTTTGTTTGATGAATCAATGCGCTGGCCGGGTTGGCTATCGTACTGGTAGGCAGTACCAGACAAACTGGACAAGACAGAAAAATCTAGCACTGGTGTGCGCGTGAGATTTTTCTGTCCGAGGTACGAGAAAAATATTTCTAGGTTGTAGTCAAAAATCTTATATGTTGTCAGCTATGGTGAAATAAAATATAAAAATATACCATATAACATATCAGAACAAACATATCGATTGAAGTCCTCAACACAACCAATGGAAAACCGTAAGAAAGACAAATGTAGTTACACACAATATTCAGGGGAAAAGTGAAGCAGGTATTTTTTTCCGGAAGGTCGGGCACCTTCGGCCAAAACTTCGTTAAGGTCGGTTTTAACAGATTGACTGGTTCCTCCTGTTGTCCCACCAATCAACAATGAACTGAACGCCTCCATCTATAAGTCCAGATTGATATGCATTTAACAAGTAATTTTTAACACCACTCGTGTATAATAAATACTTGTCATAGCTGGTTTTTGGATCATCGTTATTTCACCGTTGGTAAAACCACATCACTGATTTTATGTTTATTATCAGATGAACATTATACCTAGAATTTTTGTTAGCTAGTGGTTTGATCTTCATATTTTCTTGCAATATCTTGTTCTTCGTATGGTTAGCTATTGAGGCGTATAGATGATTCTACATTATGATACATACTAAAATATTTTGTTAGTCAGTCCAGGTAGTGGTAAAATTTGTAACAGAAGAAATTTAACAACATCGCTGGATTCGATTTCATTGTGCTTTATTGCAGGCTAAACTAGTACTGTAGAATTATATATAAGTAAGATGTAGCATTTATACTGGGAGGATTCGACATTAAATACATTGACTAAAAAATAGTAAGTTTGTCTTTTTTATTAGTGTATATAAATAGTTCTACAAAGTAATTAAGTCACTCTTTTAGACACCATATTAATTTTAAGTGTCTGACCAAAAACAGTATTATTTTTATTTCAATGTGGCGTTTTAGAATTGTCTTTTGAGATGGAAGATGGTAACTTCACTCTTTTTGGTACAATGATGTTTTTGAAATATGAAACTAATCATAAAACAATGAATATTACTTACTCTAAAACGTATGTCAATCATCATCATAACAATAACAAATGAATTTAAATAGCTTTGTCCGGTTTAATATTATAACAAAAATACATGAAAATGATGTGTATCTCACATGTTTTAAATCTATTTGGCAATTTTAAAAAATCCTTAAATGATAATTTTTCACTATCAAAATTCAAAACTAAATATTCATACTAATCCTTGCCCGAATTACAATGCAAAACCAAAGTAAAAACTTTGGCACCAATAAGTAAGGCCAAACATGTGAACCTCCTCCAGGGAAGCGAGGCCGGGTGCTCCGGAAGGGCAAGCACCTCTTCCCTAGCCAGCCACATCCGCCAGGCGTTCAACTAAAACTGTGCGAAAGAAACACGGAACCATGAGACGCCAAACACATCCAGTTCAACCCCTGACACAGAGAACCCGAACCCACCAACAATAAGATGGGTATTATAAATGTCAGTAGTACCCAGTAATAATTCAGAACGTGAATTCAGAGCAATTTATGCCATAGCTGTATGTGTCCTTGTGTTGTTTTTTGTCACTTGTATATATATTGTAAAATGTGAAAAAATATAAATAAAAAAAAAAAAAGTTTAAAAAAATTTATGCTATAGCTTAAACAGAATTAATTTTACCTCTGGGTACACTGGGTACAATTTCTTCTATTGTAAGTGCTAGGATCAGGAAGCACCACGATGGTATTTTAAAATAAACTTTTACGTAAACACCTGAATTTAATTTTAATTCAGTTTGTTTACCAGACGCAGATATCTGTCACACGCAATAAACAATAATTTGTTTCAGAATTGTCTTGATATTATTGATACCAGGCGTTAATCATTTTAATTACATTTCAGTGATTTAAGAAAGTTATCATAAGTTTTAATACACAGTTGACCATTTAAATATGAGTTTTCTGATAGACACATAATTAATACCACGGGAACGTTTTGCTACATCATGATCATTTTTTTTCAAAATGAAATGCAGATTTGTTAAGATCACATGTTGTTTATTTTTCAAACGTCTGACGTATAAACTTCACCATGATAGTAAAATGACAATTAAAATTGAAATGTATCCTTATTTTCTGAAATTAAAATTTTAAAACGTATTAAAACAAGAAATGTTCTTTCTTTGTATTGAATATGTATTCTGATTGAAAAGAAATAGTATCAATTTTTGAAAAGTGGAGTAACACTATCCTACATTTCAATTTTTGAAAAGTGGAGTGTAACACTAAACGTATTACTTGTATACTTATTGTATACATAAGATTAATATTGACATTCATTGTTTTGCTACATCATGATAAGTATTTGGATACTTTATTTGAAAATAAAATTTAAACGGTATAATAAGTTTCATGATATTAATAAAAATTTAACTTATATTAAAAATGCTAAATACTAGATTATGATAATTATTATTATCATTATCATTTACCTAAAAACGTGAAATCGAAATTTGCAATTTTCATGTATTTAATCTATATTGACGTTAAAGAAGTGGTATTTTATAGTGCTAGACGGACATGTCGGAATTCTGGTCATCATCAGTAGTGCCTGGATCAAAACTGTGAAATCAAAATTGTTTCTAGGCGTTGAACAAATATCCGAAGGACGAAACTATATTTGACCAAATTTAGCTAAGGAAACACTTTGCATGAGGTGGTATACCATAGTTAAGGATTTAAAATACTGCACTTCATGCTTTTTCAAAACAAATCGTAGAATTCGTGCAAAATATGAAGCTATGGTTAAGTGACATTTATTTGAATGTAACAAGAAATATCACAAATATTTCATCAATTGACATCCAGCGTAAAATATATTGTTTTCTATCTATTGTGTTGTACATAAATTGTTGATTAACATAATACTTTAAAAGAACCTTTGTTTAATCTAGAGAGAAGATTTCCATCAAATCGTTCAGTTCCACATACAGATATATAGATGACGTTCTGTCTCTTTACAATCGTAAATTTGAAGACTATGCAAATACCATGTATCCTAGTGAACGTGAAAAACGACTGTTTCTTTAATTTCTAATTAATATTAGGACACACACACATATATATATATAATTTTTCCATTGTCAACTCTCCTTTTCTATGCAGCATTATACTTACTTCTCCTCCTTGTATTGTGTTTATTTTTCAACTAATACGCTATGGTAGAACTTGTGTCCACTACGGTTATTTTATTGAACAGAGCAAGCTACTTACAAATAAATTGTAGACCCAGGAATATTGCAAGTCTATAATGAATCTGACCTTACACTTAGATATCTAATATTCAAGATCTATCTATAACGTATATTTTTATTTAGTGACGTATTAATACTTTAAACTTATAAATACGGATCCATATACAGACTATATACGGATCCATCATTATAATCACCTCATTATAAAATATGCAAACTAATCACTGAGGTCTTTTTTGTGAATAAGTCTTTTATAATTTAATTTATACAAAGTCTCTTTTTAATTTCGAGAAATCCCAGTTAGTAATTGATAAGTATGTGTAGTAAATGTGTTTCATTCAGTAACCAGCCTGTCCAACACAGTCGTGATTTCCATACCTTGGTCTCCGAATCATTCTTTAATAGATAAAACATATTGCGTGGCAAACATGGCTAATGATGTAAGTCCATGCTATTCATCTAAAGTAAGTACGTGGTGTATTTCGGTATTTGTCTTTGAAAAGATAAAACAGGCAAAGAAATAAAAGATGAGAAGATGTGTCTATTCTTTTACACATACTCATACTCAGTTTAAATTCTGGATGTTTGAATTCAAATTCGGTAAAACGTCTTTGGAAGAGCAAGCCAGGTCTAGACGACTATTAGATACCAACAATGAAGTTAGTGTTACAAAGCTCAGGATGTAATATACTCTGATAGGCCGCAAGAACTAGCACAGGCATTAGGCATTTCACATGGTAGTGTTTTACCAATTTTACATGTTCGTTCAGGCCTACGTCATGTACGTAGGGTAACAACTCGTAGGGTATCAAATGTTCTTAGCGATAAACAAATAACAACTAAAGCATCAGTATCCAACGCCTTGTTGAAGCGTGTTAGTTCAAAAGATGATTTCGTTGACTGTAGATAAGATAATGAGTCATAATTGTAAATCTCCAAGTCGTAAGTAGGTAACGCCTGGTTTTCAGAGACCAAATAGTTCAAGAGGCAATCATTTGCTGACAATGTGAATGTCAAAGTTTTTTTGGACGCAAAGGTGTTTTTGGAATTTTTAGACAAGTGAAGTACAATAATTTGAGTGTACTTTTCAATTTCTAAGCCCGACTTGGAACTGCATCGTTGATAAACGTCGAGATTAACTCTCTAAATGTGTTTTGCTGCAAAAAGACACCATGTGATACGTCAACATTTTACGTGTATGAGTATTACCACATCCTGTCTATTTTGTGACTTAGCTTTTCGCGACGTCTTGCTGTTCATCGAAAAATGATATCAATGGACGCAAGTTCCGTACTGACGAAAACGTGACGAAGACAGTTGAGGAGTAGGTCAATGGAAATGAGAACAATTATATTTATTTCTTATCAATTTACATCATACTAGATAAAATTACATTGAAAAAAGAGGTTTTTTTCTGAACCGTGAAAAGTAGGTAGCTTATTGACTAAACCTCGTGGGTTTTTTAAAAAAAAGGAATTGGCGGTTTTAATAATTTTAAATTATTATTTCATATTATAGTAAAACACGAATATAACGAACACGCTTACACCGAATACATGGGTAGTGCGAAGTCAAATATTGGTCCCGACCACTCCACTACTCAAGTCTATATTAAATTCACAGGTTATAACGAAGTTGTTTATTGCGAATGTTTGGATATTGCGAATAGAAATTTTGTCCCCTAGAACAACATTTACTACTATTTTTGCCCGTTTAGTGCGAAGTCAATTTTACACTCATCGAGAAAAACCTCTGACTTACCTTATAATTGTATACATAAAACGCGGACCTCATCAATAAATTATGTATATATCATATAGGATTTACTTTGAATGTTATAAATGAAAAAGTTTTAGTTTCAGTTTACCTGAACTGCTGTCATTAACAATAACATACCATTTTAAAAGATTCAATAAATTCTGAAATACTTAAATATCTTCAACGTTGCAAAATTTGAGTATAAATTGTATTTTGAACGTGTCGTGTAGACAATAACTAAGTTTTTACAAACTAATTCTCAGTTATTATTTTTTCTGTATTATATCGCTATTTAAAGATATAAAAATTCTCTAAGAAAACAGGTTGAAAAAATCATATACAAATGATAATATTAAATATCAATTTGTCACTTCAGTTGCTCCATCTAGCTTGTTCATACATTGTAATTTTAATTAAATATTATTGCGTATGATTACAAATATGCAGGATGATTCAGCAGAATAGGACAGGGATATTTTGACGTTGCAATTAATAATACTAAAACGTTGTCAGGTATACCGAATTAAATTCTACAACGACATACCGCTCAAATTGCAAACCACAATTCCAAAACGAAGCTAAATCTTAGCAAACTGTCAAATTAAATAACGCACGAAAAGTTGCAAAGCAAATGGAAAGTGAAGCCGGTTGCACCGGAAGTTGTTGATATGGTTGCAGAAGTTGAAGATGATCGACAGGTTTCACCTGTTGCTTCACCTATCCAAAACAAAGTGGCATCTTGATACAAGCGAAATACTCTAGACTACAAAGTATTAAAAATATACACTAATGTATTGCAGAAACTTGATATAGTTTGTTGTTATTTCACTGACGAATAACTTTTTGTTAAACCACATTACTGATATTATCATCTGATGAAACATATGTCAAATTATTTGATCGTGTTCCTTATGTATTTGTCTTGTTTTTGGTTAGATTAGCTATTGCCGAGTGTATATTATATAATCTGCATTACACCCTATTCTTTCAGACGCTTTTTAGATTTACAATTCATGCTTGTGTCCAAGCATATTCATTCATCATAGCAACAATAAACAAACTAACCCATGTCCAATTCACAATCCCAAACACAAGAAGAAAAGTCACCTTTAAGGATCCTTAAAGCCCCTTAAAGACTCATTAAATGGGGCTTTAAGGATCTTTAAGGGGTCTTTAAGGACCTTAAATGTGTCTTTAAGGTCTCTTTAAGGACATCCTTAAAGATCCTTAATGGAACTGAAATTTTAAGGATCTTTAAGGCGGCTTTAAGGATCTTTAAGGATTCGTTTAATAAACACAGAAAACAAATTTCTTTACATTTTTTTAAATTTTAAATTTATATAAATGTGATGTTAAATATAATTATTTAACTTATTATACTCTTACACTGTTTTTATTTTATTTTATTGTTTATTTAAAAAAAAATTATTTTATTTTATTTTTTTTTTATTTATTTATTTATAAAATTTGTAAATTTATAAAAAAATAAACTTATTTTTAATCATTTTTCTTTATCAATTTATACTAATTTTGGTTGTTTTGCAAGTAGTCCTGAAATCACAAATAAAGAAGAACACATTATTTAACATCATTTATTACAAATTTACTTATCTAATTTCGCTCGCAGCGGGACTTGAACTCACTACCCTTAGTTCCCAGAGTACATCCTTTCCTGACTCTACATCCTTATCCATTAGGCCACGGTAGACATGAATATGCATTTTATATTTTTAAACTATATTAGTACCTGGTAGCCTAAGGATCACGTGACTAGCTCTAAATCTTCAGATTTAATAATAAAATATATAAATAAAATGTTTTACTCCATTTAAAAAATATTTTATTATATTATTATTATTAGTAGTAGTAGTAGTAGTAGTAGTAGTATTATTATAGTTTGCTCTTTCATTCTTGAGAGAAATAATTTTTAGGTTAATTTAACTGACTTAAGATTTCTGATCAAAGGAAGACGGGCATATCAAACCTTTACCTGTAATACACTTATTTATCTGACTGGCAAGCATCACTTTTATAAAGATCAATTATCGATCAGATATCCATTGCTATTTGTATAATCTTAATCATACTACTGCTTTTTTATTAAAATATTTCAATAATTCTTGAAATTAAAACAATAATTTTAAGTAAATTTTATTTAAAATTGTCTTTTATAATTTAGTTACATTTTTGTTTTAAAACTAATACTTATTTCCTTGTTTGATAAACAACTATAATATTGTACCAGCGACATTTAGTAATCTGTACAAAATGGAAGGACGAGTTTTAATGATAATTTGTTATAATCTTAATCTATCCTTCAAAATCTCGCATTTAACTTAAATGACTGTTTTATGAGGGAAACAGTGAGAATGTTAAATAAAATAATTTCAGAAATTAATTCAATTCACGGTGAGAGAGAGAGAGGAGAGAGAGAGAGAGAGAGAGAGAGAGAGAGGGGTGCACATGTTAAACATTATAATAATAGTACTCTTTACAAATTGAAACAGTAGAACTAGCGACATTTCCTACTGTTATAAATCTGGTAAAACTGTTTAAAAAAATATTACCATTGTCATACTCAAAAGCGGATCCGAGTGAATAGTCACTACCCTTTTTCAAGTTTTGGATCAGACCCGGCCAGAGACCAAACCCGCGACCTTCCACCCCTTTTTCCACACTTGTTTAAAATTATCTATATGACATCCATCTGAACATTCAAGTTAATTTTATTATATTAATTAAATTATTACATTATTATACTAAATAATCAGTATAATGGTGCAACACACAAGAATCCTTTTTACCAGAAAATAGCACTTATCATTTTAGATTTGTTCCATAAAGCCAATAACGGACGGATAGAATAAAAAGTCAAATGAGATGGAATTTATCTATTAAAACCAATTAAAAATATAAAAAAAATGTACAAAAAATGTACAAAAATTGGGACTTTTATATGAAAATAGGACTTTGCGCTATAAAAATATACAAAAAGATAATCTTATGTGCTAAAAATGTACCATTCTAATTAGCTCTCTCTCTCTCTCTCTGGGCCCTGACCCTTGGTCCCAATATTCATTTATGATTAATGGAATCACTCTTTATGGAATCTGTCCTTGAATAAAAATTATTTTTGAAGTACTGATAACAGCCCAGTTTAAAATTCATGCTTTCTGACAAGACAGAAGTGTCTTAATTAGTATTACTAATTAACGTCATTTACTAATACTAACTGGGTTCTTTCATGCCTAAGTGATCAGGTAAATAACATTATCACCTAAGACTGGTCAGCACTACCTTAATTCTTTCATACCTCAGCGAACTGGTACATTACATCATCCTCTGATTGCAATTACCTACCTGTACACGAATTAATTAATCAGTACCACTAATTAACTGGTCCATCCACTGGTTGCTTGACAATTTGCGGTAAGAGAGAGAGAAAAAGGTCGGAAAGCAGGGGCAAATGTTGGGGTGCCCCCCTCCCCGCCCACCTACCTCCATCCCGCTGGATCTGACACTGCATGATTTACCATTTTTTTATTATTTTTTTTTTAAACAGAACGAAAAAAGTACACAACACTGCAAATCCAAATTCGCTCTCCTCTCTCTCTCTTTCTCTCCTAGATATGACAATATTCCAACGTCAGCTGCAGACTGCTAATATCTTTTTGTGTTTGAACAACACCATTTGATTTATTTCTGGAGAAAACTTTTTACTTTTTTCTCAACATAATCAGGATAACGGGATAGCAGAGTATAGAGTTTCATTCCTGTGTCAAGATTATTTCACTTATATCATTATTTGATTCAATGAATAAGAATTCTAGAATGGCCAAGAATGTAAAACCTGAGCGAACTGACAAATTTTCTGAGATTATGGCCTGTCCCAGTTTAATATTTTGTCAGTTTGTAACAAAATTATATAGTCTTGTGTAGAGACTTTAAGTTCAAGGATAGTGAAAGAAATCGAAGTGCATTGAGATTAGAACCAATATTCGACAAGCGAGTTTTCTCACACTAGATTTTCCCTAAAGATGAGAACCAAGACAGTGAGATCAAGATTTTGCTAGTTATATTGAGGCTGTCAGTTCTAGGATTATTAATGAAACGGAAACACACAAAGAACCCCATTTTCGGCAAGAAAACAAATTAAAACGATAATTAACTTAAAATAAATGCCGATGATATAAATGTTTTTTTCTTTTAATTGTTTCATTATAAATCACAACTTTATTAGCCCGAAATTCGTTAACTTGGATTGCGGACCTATTCTATGATTAGAAAATCATGCTTATAGTTTTCGCTTGTGGGAAAAAGTTCCGATAGACAACTCTCAGCTCCGAGTTTTTTCTCTCTCTCTCTCTCTCTCTCTCTCTCTCTCTCCATAAACAACTTGATCAGAGAATAAAAGTTATTTTACTGGATCGATCGAGAAATTATTACATGAAGAAGATAGTGCAAATGAATCTACCAGTTTTGTCTATGAAATTGTGGTTTATTTATTTATTTATTTATTTATTTATATGAGTGTTTATTTATTTATTTGATGATTTATTTATTTATTTATATGATTATTTATATATTTATTTGATTATTTATTTATTAATTTATATGATAATTTATTTATTTATTTATTTGATTATTTATTTATTTATTTATTTATTTATATGAATGCACATTTCAAGGTCATGAAATAAGAAATATCAAATAATGGTAGTTTAAAAACTGATGATGTACAAGTCTTCGCACTGCCCTCTCTCTCTGTCTCTCTCTCTCTGTCTCTCTCTCTCTCTCTCTCATATTTCATATACTTATTAAAGTTTTTAAAAATATTTATTCATTTATTTATTTATTTATTTATTTACACACAAATAACAATTGGTAAAAAGTATCTAAAGTATCCCTAACATTACTACTCATGTAGATTAATCATCAGATTCCATTAAAATTCAAATCCATCTAGGTAATTCAAGAGATTAACAACATACGGTAAATTTTTCAGGTAGAATATACTATCGTCTGGTTAAAATGAGTTTGAATTTGCTTCTGTTATCAATTAGTTAGGTAAGTTGTTGATGAGATACCGGGGAAATGTTGATGATCATCAATTAGGAACCATGATCTGTTTATTACCTATGGGCATAAATCCATAATGATAAATAGTCAAAACTACACTTTTTTAGTTTAATTAATAAATAAATAAATAAATAATTAAATAAGAAGTTGTACATTGAATCAATTTAGAGCTGGTACATAATAATCGGAGCAGTATAGATTATAAATAAAAATAAATAAATCAATAAATAAATAAATGAATAAATAAATAAATCAAATCAAAAATAAAAAATAAATAAATAAATAAATAAATAAATAAATAAATAAATAATAAATAAATAAATAAATTAATTAATTACTTTGAAAACAATCATGAAATTTTATCATCGGACATTTATTTTTAATCGCGTTTTTCTCCAATTATTTTTGTGTAATATATACCAAATAAATAAATAAATAAATAAATAAATAAATAAATAAATAAATAAATAAATAATGGTGCATTCTTAGCCAATTCAGGGTGGTTGAAAAAACACCATTATATCATTTAAATACATGTGTATGTCAGGGTGATCCTTAAAGATCCTTAAAGCCGCATTAAAGATCCTTAAAATTTCAGTTCCATTAAGGATCTGTAAGGAAGCCTTAAAGATCCTTAAAGAAGATGGTGGTCCTTAAAGGCGTCTTTAAGGAGGCTTTAAGGATCTTTAAGGACATCTTTAAGGATCTTTAAGGATTCCTTAAAGACCCTTAAAGGAGGGAGTTGGTCTTGTGAAAGATAAGTTTGAAACTGACATATCGTATTAAATCCGTGCAATTCAGCAAGGACGTGAGACCGTGTGCTCCAGAAATTTAAGTACCTCTTTTGTAGCTAGCTACTCTCGCGTGTGTAATCAGAATTGAAAGTGAAAGGAAGCTAAATTGGACGTCAAAATATATATATAATATATATATATTATATATATATATATATATTACTCTATTTTATACCTAAAGGGTAAGTGTAGTAATACTTATCCTAAGAGGCACTTTTTTTAAATCATATATATAACACATAATTATTGCATGTAAGATTTAAATTTTTGTGTTTAATTAAAACATCAATCGTATCTACAGATAAATCTATTATATATCTCAAAATAACAAGTCTAAATAACATTTTAAAAAATTATTACCCTTTAGGACGAAAAAAAGTGCCCTTAACGTTTTTAAGAAAATATAACAAATGCCTTTACCGCACACTTTAGAAAAGTAACTGTATTAATGTCTATAAGGGCACTCTTCTAAGATGTTTAAAAATAGAACGAAGATGGAAATCCCAATAATACATAAACATGTTTGTCTAAAAATAGATTCGAAACACCGAATTGTACATGATCACAATAAATAATTTGTTTATTGTTAATTATTAAAAGTAGGATATAATTTTTAAAATAATTTATAGTGCCCGTTTTTTGTGACAAATTTTCATGCTTATTATAACATAAGTATTTTATTCAATAATATCTAGCTTTATTTATACATTTACTTTTTATTTTTAATTCCTTTATTTATTTTTTCATTTTCTTAATTCAGTTTTAATTTTTATTTAGTTACTTATCTATTATTTTTATTTAAATATTATTGATTCACTTTTTCTTTATTTAATTTATTTTATATATTTTGAAATACTTTATAGTGCCCGATTTTGTTATAGTTTTGTATTAAAAATAAACAGTTTTCGTGCTTATTATAACGTAATTATTTTTTATTAATTGATATCTAGCTTTATTTATACATTTACTTTTTATTTTAAATTCCTTTTTTCATTTTCTTTATTCTGTTTTAGTTTTTATTTTTATTTAGTTACTTATTAAATATTTATACATTATTTATTATTTTTATTTTACATATTATTGATTTACTTTTTTCTTTATTTAATTTATTTTATATATGTTTAACTAATTCTGATAATAAGTAACTTTTTATTTATTTAGGTATTTAGTTTTGATATACTAATTTAAATATTTTCATTGGTGTTTATTTTTATTTATTTATTTATTTATTTATTTATTTATTGCACACCTGAACTGAGGGATCAGATGAGATATTGCCATCTATCTTTTTCCGTAGTGTGTCGTCCGTCGTCCGTCTTGCGTCTTGTGGCGTGTGTAAACTTTTCACATTTGAATCAATTCCTACGAAACTATGTAACCAAATTAGATGATATTTGGCAATTATGATGTCTCGGTGCAGGGATTTCAGATTTGCACAAATAAAACAGTTATGTACCCTTGGGGTCCTAAAAGGTGACAATTGTGAAATTCTTAAAAAATTAATCTTTCTGAACATACAAAACATATAGTTTAGATATTCTATGTAAATAATATTTAGAAACCCTTCTTTCAGGTATGCACAAATCGTAGCTAAAGGGGTAAAAATGGGAAAACGGCAAGGGATTTTGCAAATGTATTTGTCAATAAAAACTTTCGTAAAGGCATGTATATATTAGAACGTTGTAGTAGGCAATGACACAATGTATATTTTGATATATGAATGAAGGGCATAAAGTCATAGATTCCAAAACGCTGAACTTCCCATTGGGGCCAATTATTATCTATTGCGTAAACGGCACTTTTCATACATCCGATTTCCATAAAATCGTATGCAAATCTCTGGCGAAAAGGGCACATTTTGTATATATAGTAACTTCGTTTTAATAATAATATCTACAGTAATAATAATTTTTGTAGAGATAGTATGACATGTATATGGTATTACATTTTTTGAACTCTCATATAATAAATAAAAGAATCTTCATTTTCTAATTCTATTTAAAAAGGGACCTTTTTCTATTTATAATAACTTCCGTTTCTTATTTAAATCTACAGAAATAATCTGATATTAATTTTAAATGTTAACTAGGACTTAAGAAATACCCATTTTAAAATGTATTTGTAAAGCGTTAAATCTTATGTTCATGTTTGAGGTAACGGCTAATTTTTTTTATCTGATTTCTATTGAAACATGTGTAAATCTGTTACGTAAATTGCAATTTTTCGATATATTTTAATTTCAATTTATATTTCATTACACTAAGGTAATTGTCCAATAATGTTTGATGCATATATGTCATTGCATTATTTCATCATCATCACTTGATATAAGGATAACCGTTTAACCTTAAGTATAAGGACAGGTATCTACTAAAGCAATATATAACACATAATATTTAGTATATACTATAAAATATATTTTCGTATAAGACGGTTGTGTTCAAATAATGATAAGGAAAAGTTATAGAATGACATCAAAACCAGAATATACGGTTTTAATAGACAGATGGTGTTCATTAGAATTCTTTATCATTGAAAGATGATGCGAAAAAACTTAAAAATTCATAGTTAATTGCACAGGTAGATTTCATACTGTGTACTGGTCGCTTGCTATACCGATCCTTAATGTTTTCTGATCAATAAATTATTCTTCCTTGATTAAAATATTTACAAAGTGATAGATATCCAAGACGTAACATTTCACTTTGGGACCAATTTTATTAATTTGTGTAAACGGCACTTTTCATATATACGATTTCCATTGAATCGTATGTAAATCTCTGGCGTAAAGGGCACTTTTTATATATATAACAACTTCCGTTTCTTATTTCAATCTACAGAAAGAATCATTTGAAATTTATTTTAAAATGTTTACTAGAACTTATAAAATACCCATTTTAAAATGCATTTCTATAGCATTAAATCTTATTTTTATGTTTGGCGTAACGGCTATTTTCTTATTTTCGATTTCTATTGAAACATATGTAAATTTTTCGCGTAAAGGACACTTTTTCGATATATTTTAATTTCAATTTATATTCCATTACACTAAGGTAATCGTCCACTTGTTTTTGATGCATGTATGTTATTGCATTATTTCCTCATTATCACTTGATATAAGGATTACCGTTTAACATTAATATTAAGGGCAGTTATCTAACGGCGGTTGTGTTCAATTAATGAAAAGGAAAAGTTTTAGAATGACATCAAAACTAAAGTATACGGTTTTAATAGACAAATGGTGTTCATAAGAATTCTTTAACATTGAAAGATGACGCAAAGAAACTTAGAAATCCATAGATAATTGCACAGGTTGATTTCATACTGTGTACTGGTCGCGTGCTATAGCGATGCGAAATGTTTTCTGATCAATAAATTATTCTTCCTTGATTCAAATATTTACAAAGTGATAGATATCCAAGACTTAACATATCATATCACTTTTGGACCGATTTTAATAAATTGTGTAAACGGCACTTTTCATATATACGATTTCCATTGAATCGTATGTAAATCTCTGGCGTAAAGGGCACTTTTTATATATATAATAACTTCCGTTTCTTATTTCAATCTACACAAAGATTCATTTGATATTCATTTTAAAATGTTTACTAGGACTTATAAAATACTTATTTTAAAATGTATTTCTATAGCATTAAATCTTATTTTCATGTTTAACGTAACGGCTATTTTCTTATATCCGATTTCATTTGAAACATATGTAAATTTTTCGCGTAAAGGGCACTTTTTGATATCTTTTAATTTCAATTTATATTCCATTATACTAAGATAATCGTCCACTTGTGTTTGATGCATGTATGTTATTGCATTATTTCATCATAATCACTTGATATAAGGATTACAGTTTAACCTTTATCATAAGGACAGTTATCTACCAAAGCACTATATAACACATAATATTTGGTATATACTATAAAATATATTTTCGTATACGGCGGTTGTGTTCAATTAATGAAAAGGAGAAGTTTTAGAATGACATCAAACCAAAGTATACGGTTTTAATAGACAGATGGTGTTCATAAGAATCATTTAACATTGAAAGATGACGCAAATAATCTTAGAAATCCATAGATAATTGCACAGGTTGATTTCATTCTGTGTACTGGTCGCGTGCTATAGCGATGCGAAATGTTTTCTGATCAATAAATTATTCTTCCTTGATTCAAATATTTACAAAGTGATAGATATCCAAGACGTAACATTTCACTTTGGGACCAATTTTATTAATTTGTGCAAACGGCACTTTTCATATATACGATTTCCATTGAATCGTATGTAAATCTCTGGCGTAAAGGGCACTTTTTATATATATAATAACTTCTGTTTCTTATTTCAATCTACACAAAGATTCATTTGATATTCATTTTAAAATGTTAACTAGAACTTATAAAATACCCATTTTAAAATGTATTACTATAGCATTAAATCTTATTTTCATGTTTGACGTAACGGCTATTTTCTTATATTCGATTTCTATTGAAACATATGTAAATATGTTGCGTAAAGGGCACTGTTTCTATATTTTTCCATTTTCAATTTATATTTCATTACACTAAGGTAATCGTCCAATTGTGTTTGATGCATGTATGTTATTGCATTATTTCATCATAATCACTTGATATAAGGATTACCGTTTAACCTTTATAATAAGGACAGTTTTCAACCAAAGCACTATATAACACACAATATTAAGCATCTACTATAAAATATATTTTCGTATACGGCATTCATGTTCAATTAATGAAAAGGAAAAGTTTTAGAATGACATCAAAACCAAAGTTTACGGTTTTAATAGACAGATGGTGTTCATAAGAATCCTTTAACATTGAAAGATGACGCAAAGAAACTTAGAAGTCCATAGATAATTGCACAGGTTGATTTCATACTGTGTACTGGTCGCGTGCTATAGCGATGCGAAATGTTTTCTGATCAATAAATTATTCTTCCTTGATTCAAATATTTACAAAGTGATAGATATCCAAGACGTAACATTTCACTTTGGGACCAATTTTATTAATTTGTGTAAACGGCACTTTTCATATATACGATTTCCATTGAATCGTATGTAAATCTCTGGCGTAAAGGGCACTTTTTATATATATAACAACTTCCGTTTCTTATTTCAATCTACAGAAAGAATCATTTGAAATTTATTTTAAAATGTTTACTAGAACTTATAAAATACCCATTTTAAAATGCATTTCTATAGCATTAAATCTTATTTTTATGTTTGGCGTAACGGCTATTTTCTTATTTTCGATTTCTATTGAAACATATGTAAATTTTTCGCGTAAAGGACACTTTTCGATATATTTTAATTTCAATTTATATTCCATTACACTAAGGTAATCGTCCACTTGTTTTTGATGCATGTATGTTATTGCATTATTTCCTCATTATCACTTGATATAAGGATTACCGTTTAACATTAATATTAAGGGCAGTTATCTAACGGCGGTTGTGTTCAATTAATGAAAAGGAAAAGTTTTAGAATGACATCAAAACTAAAGTATACGGTTTTAATAGACAAATGGTGTTCATAAGAATTCTTTAACATTGAAAGATGACGCAAAGAAACTTAGAAATCCATAGATAATTGCACAGGTTGATTTCATACTGTGTACTGGTCGCGTGCTATAGCGATGCGAAATGTTTTCTGATCAATAAATTATTCTTCCTTGATTCAAATATTTACAAAGTGATAGATATCCAAGACTTAACATATCATATCACTTTTGGACCGATTTTAATAAATTGTGTAAACGGCACTTTTCATATATACGATTTCCATTGAATCGTATGTAAATCTCTGGCGTAAAGGGCACTTTTTATATATATAATAACTTCCGTTTCTTATTTCAATCTACACAAAGATTCATTTGATATTCATTTTAAAATGTTTACTAGGACTTATAAAATACTTATTTTAAAATGTATTTCTATAGCATTAAATCTTATTTTCATGTTTAACGTAACGGCTATTTTCTTATATCCGATTTCATTTGAAACATATGTAAATTTTTCGCGTAAAGGGCACTTTTTGATATCTTTTAATTTCAATTTATATTCCATTATACTAAGATAATCGTCCACTTGTGTTTGATGCATGTATGTTATTGCATTATTTCATCATAATCACTTGATATAAGGATTACAGTTTAACCTTTATCATAAGGACAGTTATCTACCAAAGCACTATATAACACATAATATTTGGTATATACTATAAAATATATTTTCGTATACGGCGGTTGTGTTCAATTAATGAAAAGGAGAAGTTTTAGAATGACATCAAAACCAAAGTATACGGTTTTAATAGACAGATGGTGTTCATAAGAATCATTTAACATTGAAAGATGACGCAAATAATCTTAGAAATCCATAGATAATTGCACAGGTTGATTTCATTCTGTGTACTGGTCGCGTGCTATAGCGATGCGAAATGTTTTCTGATCAATAAATTATTCTTCCTTGATTCAAATATTTACAAAGTGATAGATATCCAAGACGTAACATTTCACTTTGGGACCAATTTTATTAATTTGTGCAAACGGCACTTTTCATATATACGATTTCCATTGAATCGTATGTAAATCTCTGGCGTAAAGGGCACTTTTTATATATATAATAACTTCTGTTTCTTATTTCAATCTACACAAAGATTCATTTGATATTCATTTTAAAATGTTAACTAGAACTTATAAAATACCCATTTTAAAATGTATTACTATAGCATTAAATCTTATTTTCATGTTTGACGTAACGGCTATTTTCTTATATTCGATTTCTATTGAAACATATGTAAATATGTTGCGTAAAGGGCACTGTTTCTATATTTTTCCATTTTCAATTTATATTTCATTACACTAAGGTAATCGTCCAATTGTGTTTGATGCATGTATGTTATTGCATTATTTCATCATAATCACTTGATATAAGGATTACCGTTTAACCTTTATAATAAGGACAGTTTTCAACCAAAGCACTATATAACACACAATATTAAGCATCTACTATAAAATATATTTTCGTATACGGCATTCATGTTCAATTAATGAAAAGGAAAAGTTTTAGAATGACATCAAAACCAAAGTTTACGGTTTTAATAGACAGATGGTGTTCATAAGAATCCTTTAACATTGAAAGATGACGCAAAGAAACTTAGAAGTCCATAGATAATTGCACAGGTTGATTTCATACTGTGTACTGGTCGCGTGCTATAGCGATGCGAAATGTTTTCTGATCAATAAATTATTCTTCCTTGATTCAAATATTTACAAAGTGATAGATATCCAAGACGTAACATTTTACTTTGGGACCAATTTTATTAATTTGTGTAAACGGCACTTTTCATATATACGATTTCCATTGAATCGTATGTAAATCTCTGGCGTAAAGGGCACTTTTTATATATATAATAACTTCCGTTTCTTATTTCAATCTACACAAAGATTCATTTGATATTCATTTTAAAATGTTAACTAGAACTTATAAAATACCCATTTTAAATGTATTACTATAGCATTTAATCTTATTTTCATGTTTGACGTAACGGCTATTTTCTTATATCCGATTTCTATTGAAACATATGTAAATCTGTTGCGTAAAGGGCACTTTTTCTATATTTTTCCATTTTCAAGTTATATTTCATTACACTAAGGTAATCGTCCAATTGTGTTTGATGCATGTATGTTATTGCATTATTTCATCATAATCACTTGATATGAGGATTACCGTTTAACCTTTATAATAAGGACAGTTAGCTACCAAAGCACTATAACACATAATATTAAGCATATACTATAAAATATATTTTCGTATACGGCAGTTATGTTCAATTAATGAAAAGGAAAAGTTTTAGAATGACATCAAAACCAAAGTATACGGTTTTAGTAGACAGATGGTGTTCATAAGAATCCTTTATCATTGAAAGATGATGCTAACAAACTTAAACATTTATAGTTAATTGCACAGGTAGATTTCATACTGTGTACTGGTCACGTGCTATAGCAATGCGAAATGTTTTCTGATCAATACATTATTCCTTGATTAAAATATTTGCAGAGTGATAGATATCCAAGACGTAACATATCACTTTTGGATCAATTTTAATAATTTGTGTAAACGGCACTTTTCATATATACGATTTCCATTGAATCGTATGTAAATCTCTGGCGTAAAGGGCACTTTTTATATATATAATAACTTCCGTTTCTTATTTCAATCTACACAAAGATTCATTTGATATTCATTTTAAAATGTTTACTAGGACTTATAAAATACTTATTTTAAAGTATTTTTATAGCATTAAATCTTATTTTCATGTTTGACCTAACGGCTATTTTCTTATATCCGATTTCTATTGAGCATATGTATATCTATTGCGTAAAGGGCACTTTTTTTAACTATTTTTCCATTTTAAATTTATATTTCATTACGATAAGGTAATCGTCCAATAATGTTTGATGCATGTATGTTATTGCATTATTTCATTATTATCGCTTGATATAAGGATAACCGTTTAACCTTAATAATAAGACAGTTATCTACCAAAGCACCATATAACACATAATATTTAGTATATACTATAAAATATATTTTCGTATACGGCGGTCGTGTTCAATTAATGAAAAGGAAAAGTTATAGAATGACATCAAAACAAAAATATACGGTTTTAATAGACAGATGGTGTTCATAAGAATTCTTTATCATTGAAAGATGATGCGAACAAACTTAAAAATTCATAGTTAATTGCACAGGTAGATTTCATACTGTGTACTGGTCGCGTGCTATAGCGATGCTAAATGTTTTCTGATCAATAAATTATTCGTCCTTGATTAAATACTTTAAAAAGTGATAGATATCCAAGACGTAACATATCAATTTTGGACAGATTTTAAAATTTGTGTAAACGGCACTTTTCATATATACGATTTCCATTGAATCGTATGTAAATCTCTGACGTAAAGGGCATTTTTATATATATAATAGCTTCCGTTTCTTATTTCAATCTACAGAAAGAATCATTTGATATTCATTTTAAAATGTTAACTAGAACTTATAAAATGCCCATTTTAAAATGTATTACTATAGCATTAAATTTATTTTCATGTTTGACGTAACGGCTATTTTCTTATATCCGATTTCTATTGAAACATATGTAAATCTGTTGCGTAAACGGCACTTGATGCATGTATGTTATTGCATTATTTCATCATTATTACTTGATATAAGGATTACCGTTTAACTTTAATAATAAGGACAGTTATCTACCAAAGCACTATATAACACATAATATTTAGTATATACTATAAATATATTTTCGTATACGGCGGTTGTGTTCAATGAATGAAAAGGAGAAGTTTTAGAATGACATCAAAACCAGAATATACGGTTTTAATAGACAGATGGTGTTCATAAGAATCCTTTAACATTGAAAGATGACGCAAATAATCTTAGAAATCCATAGATAATTGCACAGGTTGATTTCATTCTGTGTACTGGTCGCGTGCTATAGAGATGCGAAATGTTTTCTGATCAATAAATTATTCTTTCTTGATTAAAATATTTACAAAGTGATAGATATCCAAGACGTAACATTTCACTTTGGGACCAATTTTATTAATTTGTGTAAACGGCACTTTTCATATATACGATTTCCATTGAATCGTATGTAAATCTCTGGCGTAAAGGGCACTTTTTATATATATAATAACTTCCGTTTCTTATTTCAATCTACACAAAGATTCATTTGATATTCATTTTAAAATGTTAACTAGAACTTATAAAATACCCATTTTAAAATGTATTACTATAGCATTTAATCTTATTTTCATGTTTGACGTAACGGCTATTTTCTTATATCCGATTTCTATTGAAACATATGTAAATCTGTTGCGTAAAGGGCACTTTTTCTATATTTTTCCATTTTCAAGTTATATTTCATTACACTAAGGTAATCGTCCAATTGTGTTTGATGCATGTATGTTATTGCATTATTTCATCATAATCACTTGATATAAGGATTACCGTTTAACCTTTATAATAAGGACAGTAAGGTACCAAAGCACTATAACACATAATAAAGCATCTACTATAAAATATATTTTCGTATACGGCAGTTATGTTCAATTAATGAAAAGGAAAAGTTTTAGAATGACATCAAAACCAAAGTATACGGTTTTAGTAGACAGATGGTGTTCATAAGAATCCTTTATCATTGAAAGATGACGCTAACAAACTTAAACATTTATAGTTAATTGCACAGGTAGATTTCATACTGTGTACTGGTCACGTGCTATAGCAATGCGAAATGTTTTCTGATCAATACATTATTCCTTGATTAAAATATTTGCAGAGTGATAGATATCCAAGACGTAACATATCACTTTTGGATCAATTTTAATAATTTGTGTAAACGGCACTTTTCATATATACGATTTCCATTAAATAGTATGTAAATCTCTGGCGTAAAGTGCACTTTTTATATATATAATAACTTCCGTTTCTTATTTCAATCTACACAAAGATTCATTTGATATTCATTTTAAAATGTTATAGAACTTATAAAATGCCCATTTTAAAATGTATTTTATAGCATTAAATCTTATTTTCATGTTTGACCTAACGGCTATTTTCTTATATCCGATTTCTATTGAGCATATGTATATCTATTGCGTAAAGGGCACTTTTTTTAAAACATTTTTCCATTTTTAATTTATATTTCATTACGATAAGGTAATCGTCCATAATGTTTGATGCATGTATGTTATTGCATTATTTCATTATTATCGCTTGATATAAGGATAACCGTTTAACCTTAATAATAAGACAGTTATCTACCAAAGCCACTATATAACACATAATATTTAGTATATACTAAAATATATTTTCGTATACGGCGGTCGTGTTCAATTAATGAAAAGGAAAAGTTATAGAATGACATCAAAACAAAAATATACGGTTTTAATAGACAGATGGTGTTCATAAGAATTCTTTATCATTGAAAGATGATGCGAACAAACTTAAAAATTCATAGTTAATTGCACAGGTAGATTTCATACTGTGTACTGGTCGCGTGCTATAGCGATGCTAAATGTTTTCTGATCAATAAATTATTCGTCCTTGATTAAATACTTTAAAAAGTGATAGATATCCAAGACGTAACATATCAATTTTGGACAGATTTTAAAATTTGTGTAAACGGCACTTTTCATATATACGATTTCCATTGAATCGTATGTAAATCTCTGACGTAAAGGGCATTTTTTATATATATAATAGCTTCCGTTTCTTATTTCAATCTACAGAAAGAATCATTTGATATTCATTTTAAAATGTTAACTAGAACTTATAAAATGCCCATTTTAAAATGTATTACTATAGCATTAAATTTTATTTTCATGTTTGACGTAACGGCTATTTTCTTATATCCGATTTCTATTGAAACATATGTAAATCTGTTGCGTAAACGGCACTTGATGCATGTATGTTATTGCATTATTTCATCATTATTACTTGATATAAGGATTACCGTTTAACTTTAATAATAAGGACAGTTATCTACCAAAGCACTATATAACACATAATATTTAGTATATACTATAAAATATATTTTCGTATACGGCGGTTGTGTTCAATGAATGAAAAGGAGAAGTTTTAGAATGACATCAAACCAGAATATACGGTTTTAATAGACAGATGGTGTTCATAAGAATCCTTTAACATTGAAAGATGACGCAAATAATCTTAGAAATCCATAGATAATTGCACAGGTTGATTTCATTCTGTGTACTGGTCGCGTGCTATAGAGATGCGAAATGTTTTCTGATCAATAAATTATTCTTTCTTGATTAAAATATTTACAAAGTGATAGATATCCAAGACGTAACATTTCACTTTGGGACCAATTTTATTAATTTGTGTAAACGGCACTTTTCATATATACGATTTCCATTGAATCGTATGTAAATCTCTGGCGTAAAGGGCACTTTTTATATATATAATAACTTCCGTTTCTTATTTCAATCTACACAAAGATTCATTTGATATTCATTTAAAATGTTAACTAGAACTTATAAAATACCCATTTTAAAATGTATTACTATAGCATTTAATCTTATTTTCATGTTTGACGTAACGGCTATTTTCTTATATCCGATTTCTATTGAAACATATGTAAATCTGTTGCGTAAAGGGCACTTTTTCTATATTTTCCATTTTCAAGTTATATTCATTACACTAAGGTAATCGTCCAATTGTGTTTGATGCATGTATGTTATTGCATTATTTCATCATAATCACTTGATATAAGGATTACCGTTTAACCTTTATAATAAGGACAGTAAGGTACCAAAGCACTATAACACATAATATTAAGCATCTACTATAAAATATATTTTCGTATACGGCAGTTATGTTCAATTAATGAAAAGGAAAAGTTTTAGAATGACATCAAAACCAAAGTATACGGTTTTAGTAGACAGATGGTGTTCATAAGAATCCTTTATCATTGAAAGATGACGCTAACAAACTTAAACATTTATAGTTAATTGCACAGGTAGATTTCATACTGTGTACTGGTCACGTGCTATAGCAATGCGAAATGTTTTCTGATCAATACATTATTCCTTGATTAAAATATTTGCAGAGTGATAGATATCCAAGACGTAACATATCACTTTTGGATCAATTTTAATAATTTGTGTAAACGGCACTTTTCATATATACGATTTCCATTAAATAGTATGTAAATCTCTGGCGTAAAGTGCACTTTTATATATTAATAACTTCCGTTTCTATTTCAATCTACACAAAGATTCATTTGATATTCATTTTAAAATGTTATAGAACTTATAAAATGCCCATTTTAAAATGTATTTTATAGCATTAAATCTTATTTTCATGTTTGACCTAACGGCTATTTTCTTATATCCGATTTCTATTGAGCATATGTATATCTATTGCGTAAAGGGCACTTTTTTTAAAACATTTTTCCATTTTTAATTTATATTTCATTACGATAAGGTAATCGTCCAATAATGTTTGATGCATGTATGTTATTGCATTATTTCATTATTATCGCTTGATATAAGGATAACCGTTTAACCTTAATAATAAGACAGTTATCTACCAAAGCCACTATATAACACATAATATTTAGTATATACTATAAAATATATTTTCGTATACGGCGGTCGTGTTCAATTAATGAAAAGGAAAAGTTATAGAATGACATCAAAACAAAAATATACGGTTTTAATAGACAGATGGTGTTCATAAGAATTCTTTATCATTGAAAGATGATGCGAACAAACTTAAAAATTCATAGTTAATTGCACAGGTAGATTTCATACTGTGTACTGGTCGCGTGCTATAGCGATGCTAAATGTTTTCTGATCAATAAATTATTCGTCCTTGATTAAATACTTTAAAAAGTGATAGATATCCAAGACGTAACATATCAATTTTGGACAGATTTTAAAATTTGTGTAAACGGCACTTTTCATATATACGATTTCCATTGAATCGTATGTAAATCTCTGACGTAAAGGGCATTTTTTATATATATAATAGCTTCCGTTTCTTATTTCAATCTACAGAAAGAATCATTTGATATTCATTTTAAAATGTTAACTAGAACTTATAAAATGCCCATTTTAAAATGTATTACTATAGCATTAAATTTTATTTTCATGTTTGACGTAACGGCTATTTTCTTATATCCGATTTCTATTGAAACATATGTAAATCTGTTGCGTAAACGGCACTTGATGCATGTATGTTATTGCATTATTTCATCATTATTACTTGATATAAGGATTACCGTTTAACTTTAATAATAAGGACAGTTATCTACCAAAGCACTATATAACACATAATATTTAGTATATACTATAAAATATATTTTCGTATACGGCGGTTGTGTTCAATGAATGAAAAGGAGAAGTTTTAGAATGACATCAAACCAGAATATACGGTTTTAATAGACAGATGGTGTTCATAAGAATCCTTTAACATTGAAAGATGACGCAAATAATCTTAGAAATCCATAGATAATTGCACAGGTTGATTTCATTCTGTGTACTGGTCGCGTGCTATAGAGATGCGAAATGTTTTCTGATCAATAAATTATTCTTTCTTGATTAAAATATTTACAAAGTGATAGATATCCAAGACGTAACATTTCACTTTGGGACCAATTTTATTAATTTGTGTAAACGGCACTTTTCATATATACGATTTCCATTGAATCGTATGTAAATCTCTGGCGTAAAGGGCACTTTTTATATATAATAACTTCCGTTTCTTATTTCAATCTACACAAAGATTCATTTGATATTCATTTTAAAATGTTAACTAGAACTTATAAAATACCCATTTTAAAATGTATTACTATAGCATTTAATCTTATTTTCATGTTTGACGTAACGGCTATTTTCTTATATCCGATTTCTATTGAAACATATGTAAATCTGTTGCGTAAAGGGCACTTTTTCTATATTTTTCCATTTTCAAGTTATATTTCATTACACTAAGGTAATCGTCCAATTGTGTTTGATGCATAGTGTATGTTATTGCATTATTTCATCATAATCACTTGATATAAGGATTACCGTTTAACCTTTATAATAAGGACAGTAAGGTACCAAAGCACTATAACACATAATATTAAGCATCTACTATAAAATATATTTTCGTATACGGCAGTTATGTTCAATTAATGAAAAGGAAAAGTTTTAGAATGACATCAAAACCAAAGTATACGGTTTTAGTAGACAGATGGTGTTCATAAGAATCCTTTATCATTGAAAGATGACGCTAACAAACTTAAACATTTATAGTTAATTGCACAGGTAGATTTCATACTGTGTACTGGTCACGTGCTATAGCAATGCGAAATGTTTTCTGATCAATACATTATTCCTTGATTAAAATATTTGCAGAGTGATAGATATCCAAGACGTAACATATCACTTTTGGATCAATTTTAATAATTTGTGTAAACGGCACTTTTCATATATACGATTTCCATTAAATAGTATGTAAATCTCTGGCGTAAAGTGCACTTTTTATATATTAATAACTTCCGTTTCTTATTTCAATCTACACAAAGATTCATTTGATATTCATTTTAAAATGTTATAGAACTTATAAAATGCCCATTTTAAAATGTATTTTATAGCATTAAATCTTATTTTCATGTTTGACCTAACGGCTATTTTCTTATATCCGATTTCTATTGAGCATATGTATATCTATTGCGTAAAGGGCACTTTTTTTAAAACATTTTTCCATTTTTAATTTATATTTCATTACGATAAGGTAATCGTCCAATAATGTTTGATGCATGTATGTTATTGCATTATTTCATTATTATCGCTTGATATAAGGATAACCGTTTAACCTTAATAATAAGACAGTTATCTACCAAAGCACTATATAACACATAATATTTAGTATATACTATAAAATATATTTTCGTATACGGCGGTCGTGTTCAATTAATGAAAAGGAAAAGTTATAGAATGACATCAAAACAAAAATATACGGTTTTAATAGACAGATGGTGTTCATAAGAATTCTTTATCATTGAAAGATGATGCGAACAAACTTAAAAATTCATAGTTAATTGCACAGGTAGATTTCATACTGTGTACTGGTCGCGTGCTATAGCGATGCTAAATGTTTTCTGATCAATAAATTATTCGTCCTTGATTAAATACTTTAAAAAGTGATAGATATCCAAGACGTAACATATCAATTTTGGACAGATTTTAAAATTTGTGTAAACGGCACTTTTCATATATACGATTTCCATTGAATCGTATGTAAATCTCTGACGTAAAGGGCATTTTTTATATATAATAGCTTCCGTTTCTTATTTCAATCTACAGAAAGAATCATTTGATATTCATTTTAAAATGTTAACTAGAACTTATAAAATGCCCATTTTAAAATGTATTACTATAGCATTAAATCTTATTTTCATGTTTGACGTAACGGCTATTTTCTTATATCCGATTTCTATTGAAACATATGTAAATCTGTTGCGTAAACGGCACTTGATGCATGTATGTTATTGCATTATTTCATCATTATTACTTGATATAAGGATTACCGTTTAACTTTAATAATAAGGACAGTTATCTACCAAAGCACTATATAACACATAATATTTAGTATATACTCTAAAATATATTTTCGTATACGGCGGTCGTGTTCAATTAATGAAAAGGAAAAATTATAGAATGATATCAAAACAAATATACGGTTTTACGAGACAGATGGTGTTCATTAGACTTTTTCATCATTGAAAGATGACGCAAAGAAACTTAGAAATCCATAGTTAATTGCACAGGTAGATTTCATACTGTGTACTGGTCGCGTGCTATAGCGATGCTAAATGTTTTCTTAAGGATTGTTTGTCATTTTGTGTAAATTTATTGAAGTATAACATCACGATGACGGAAAACAAATTGTATAAAATCGCGTAGCGTAGCGCAGCGATTTTATACAATTTGTTTTCCGTCATCGTGATGTTATACTTCATAAATTTACACAAAATGACAAACAATCCTTATAATTACAAACCCTATCGTCGATGTGTAAGACCTTAAATAACGATCAAACTTCGAACTACTTTGTGTACTTTAGCGCAATAATACACATTGTTTACCTCGGTTATATCGGTCACACTTGGATACCCGCCAAATAGGTCAGCAGCTGAGAGGCGAGAAAAAGTAAAATAATTATTTGAACGAGGAAAATAAGACAACTAGCGTTTTTGTGGATTCAGTATACCAATTAATTTTCACAGCAAAATTAACAAAGAATTCATTGAAGATTTTTTAAATACAATGTATTAACGTGTGACGTCAACAAAGTTTCAAATTCACAACAATTTCAAATTTGTCATCGGCAGCACAGTTTATACGTGGGGATGTGCTGTTGTCTAGATTAAATGATATCTTGCAGTTGTTAAATGATGGATTGTGTAGAAATCCATTGGTTGTACTTATTGAAGAGGACTAAGCGTATTTGTATTTGTATTTGAAATGCTTTGTGTAAAAATAGTGTTTTGAGGATGTAATGTAGCAGATTCCTGAAGTACTTCGTGGTTTGCGATGGATGATTCAAGTGATGTTTGTGGTATGTAGCTGGTTGTCGGTTTACTCAGCGTGTCACTTATGTTACGTTTTTGATTTGTTGAACAATCCCTGCTATAACTCCTAATAGAAGCCTCACTTCGATGCCCAGACATTATCATAAATTTGTGTCGTAGTTCTACCCCAGCATCGTTCAGAATTTGTGTAGCAGCGAACTTGTAATAATCCTTTGAATTTTTTATTTTATATTATTTTTAAATATTTTTAATAAATAAAAAAATTACTCATTCATTTTTTTCTATTTTATTTTTAAACGATTTACCCATTATCTCCCGAGAGTTGACCTACATTATTTTCCCATTGTCAACATTAAATCTATTTATAGATTTGGAAACACCGAAGGTAGTTCCGGCAAAACTGCAATGTTATACAAAATAACATTTCAAAACTGACGTCATTTATATCCAAATTGACCAATCAAAATTTAAAAGTGACTTTAACCACGCCCAGTTTGTAATTATTGATCAATAAATTATTCGTCCTTGATTAAATACTTAAAAAAGTGATAGATATCCAAGACGTAACATATCATTTTTGGACCGATTTTAATAATTGGTGTAAACGGCACTTTTCATATATACGATTTCCATTGAATCGTATATAAATCACGATATAAATTGGCATAAAGGGCACTTTTCCTAGATATAATAACTTCCGTTTCTTATTTCAATCTACAGAAATAATCATTTGATATTTATTTCAAAATGTTTACTAATAACCAAAATATACGGTTTTACTAGACAGATGGTTTCATAAGAACAATGTTGCGAACAAACTTAAAAATTCATAGTTAATTGCACAGGTAGTTTTCATACAGTACTGGTGGCTGGCTATAGCGATGTTTAATGGTTTGTGACCTATTACTTATTATCCTTTTTTGATTAAAAATAATAAGAAAGCCATCAATTCCAAAATGTAACATTTCAAATTGTTAACAATTATTATATATTGCGTAAACGGCACGTTTTGGGAGAGGGAGTACCAATATACTAAAGATCAATTTCGCCCTATTTAAATTAACATGGAAAATGTGAGACGGCAATAAAATTGATTTTTATTAATATTGTAAATAATTTTGCTGATGTCTTTATGAACTTACAAAGTATAATGAGCGGTCTCAAATTGAATAGACAGCACTATCCAGTTGGTAATTTTAAAAAGTGCTGGGCTGGAGCATAACTGTTACAAATTGTTGTACACGCTTATTTTGAATAATATAACTTGCTCATTTGATAGAATTATTCAACTCTTTTCCCTTTCCTTTAAATTAGACGAGGATTATTTTCAGCATATTTGAATTTACATTCACCTTAAACAAAGCAAAATGTAATAGTCCAATCACATTTTAACACTATCTTTCTATCTACGTGGTTAAACTTTTAATATTCACAGTAGTTTTTTAGTTTTGGAGAGTCAAAATTTAAAATTCAAAATTAAAAGGTAGCTGTTACCCCTTCGATATGTTGATTTTGCATATTCGACAGCTTCATTCAAAAAAGTTATTTAAGAAATTTATAAGGTAATTTTCCAAAGTCTAAATGAACTTGCAAAGTATAATGGGCTGTCTCAATTGCATAAAAGGCAAAAGAAACGCAACCAATCTTTCAAATTCAAGACAACAGTTGAGACGAACATACATTCTCATTGGCCAATAGGTTATATAGGGATCATCCGGATGACAATTTAAACATGGCCTATGGAAGAAAAAAAGAAATTGATACAACAGCAGTTAGACGACCAATATGGAATTATATTCATTTGCTTTATGGTATAACACATAATGACTAACTAAGGACAAGTAAATCACCTTTTAGAACGGAATTTTAAAGCTTGTGTTAAAACGGTTACTTGTTATCCAGAGACACGAAAAGAATATGGCAATATTATGCGGGAATTTAAACATTAAAAAGGGAACTATTTAAGCTCTTAAAGCAGTTACTCAATGCATGACCCGAAGAAAAAATCATTTCTTATAAAATTGGGGCATTAGTATGTTAATGCATGTTCTACACAGAGTATACTTGGGACTCTATTTCCTGATGGATCCATATCCAAAGGATAAATGGTCATGGTGGAAGATAGGTAACAAAACTGGTAAAAGAATCTTAGGTAACCAGAACAAAAAAAGTCAATATTTTTTAATTTCCATGGTATTCCAAATAAATTAAATTTTATTAAATATTAAATTGAATTTTTATTTTATTTTTCATATCTAAATCGTAGTCATTTTTGATGTTTATAAGGAAAATAAAAGAAGTGTATGTACAACCCTCAGTATTAGTTTGAGTCCTTTTTCGTAGTCGTATCACTACGAGTTGCGCTTGCGCGACGAGTAGTGATACAGCTACGGAAAAAGGACGAAACTTGATACGAAGGGTTGTACATACACAGTGTGTATATGATATTTTTATCTAATATTTCTAATAAGGTTATTTAAAATAATAAAAAAGAATACTTTAAGTGAAAAAAATACATTTTACCACAGAAAACCACTGAACTATGTTATGACATGTAGTAATGTAGTAGTAGTCTGTAGTAATGACGTCGTTGTTTCCATTTGAAAAATCGGAGATTTACCAATGACGTCACAATGAGAAATGCACATGTACTTTACCGCCAATGTTGTATCACCACAGTTACATTTACATTAACTGGAATACTTTGAAGGGCTTATCAGCATCAACTCACAGGAGTACTTGTGTGACGTGGCTTCTCACAAGGACTTTTGAACGGGTTAAAAACAGTTAAAACTATTCACACAAGTTGCCACTTCCCTCTACTCTGCACTGGAACTGTGGAGCATGATCTTAAATGACTCCACAGTTGCCTGTGTGACAACCTTCTCTGGTAGCGTGTTCCAATCTGGGATGGTGGGAGGAAAAAAGCTATACTTGTAGATGTCGGTGTTGCAGCTGATAGGAATAAAGCTGATGCTGTTGTGCTCCCATGTCTGTCTAACGGATGGTGTTACCTCCTTGGGTAGGCAGAGCACTCCCATTCTATTGGCGCTCTTTTAAAATTACACAAGTCGCTGGTCTTGTCTGCGTTGCTTAGGTGCCGGCCACTGGAGGTTCTGAAGCATTGATGTTACGCTCTCAGTACGATTGTAGCGTCCTATGACAAACCTGGCTGCCATATGCTGGACCATTTCTACAGCATCAATCTGGTAATGGCGATAGGGATCCCATATGGATGCTCCATATTCCAGGTGTGATCTTATAAGGGAAAGATAGGCTCTCTCTTTCACCTCTTTGTTGCATCTGCCAAGATTCCGCCGTAAAAAATGACAGGATACCAGTTGCCTTGGCTGTCACTTGGCTGATGTGATTCTTCCAGTTGAGGTCATTGGATATCTCTACTCCCAAGTATGGATTGTGTTCTACTTCAGCGAGTGTTGTACCATTGATGTTATAGGCAGCATGCCTGATAATTGATGTTTTTGACCTCTTCATTCTCATCACATAACACTTCTTTGCATTGAATTGCATCAGCCAATCTTTGGTCCAGTTTACCATGTGCTCTAGGTCTGCTTGTAGGAGGGTTGTATCATCCTTTGATTCAATTTTTCTATAAAGGAGACAGTCATCTGCAAAAAGTTTTATTCTGGATCCTATTCCCTCGCCGATGTCATTAACATACAGCAGGAACATGAGAGGTCCAAGGACTGTTCCTTGAGGTACTCCGGATTCAACCGGGACTTCTGCTGATGATTCTCCATCCAGTACAACCTTCTGTGATCTTTTTGTCAGCCACTGTCTTATTTATTTGTGTGTAAGGTGTTCCACTCCATAGTATGTAAGCTTGAGGAGTCGTTGATGGGGCACAGTGTCAAAGGCTTTAGAGAAGTCCAGTATCATCATATCAACCTGTTTCATGTTGTCCAGAGCTCGGGAGATCTCCTCGATTGTGGTGATAAGTTGGGTCTCACACGAGTGGCCTGTTCTGAAACCATATTGATAGTTAACCAGGATGTTGTTCGAGTTCAGATGATTCATGACTTGACTAAAAACTATGTGCTCCATAACTTTACATACTACACTGGTCAGTGGCACTAGTCTGTAGTTGCTAGGGTCGGTCTGACTTCATTTCTTGAATATGGCTGTGGTGTTAGCATGTCGCCAGTCTGATGGGACTTGACTTTTGTCATAAGAGTGCTGGAATATGACTGCTAACACTCTGGATGTTTCAGCTGCTGTCAGTTTTAGTATTATTGTAGGTATGTTGTCTGGTCCGCTAGCTTTCCTGACATCGAGGGTTTTCAGCTGTTTGGATATCCCATTTGGCGTAAATTCATACTGTCCATTGATGGGAATGGGCTTATGCCTTTAGTTGGTATATTGTCCCCAGGTTCACTTGTGAAGACTGACTGGTATTGTCTGTTCAGGGCCGCTGCTTTCTGTTTAGGTGTTGATAGAAGTACACCATTCTCCTTCAGTAATGGTATCCTACTGCCGTTGTTCCTTTTGTCTTTGATATAGTTGTAAAACTTTTTGGGGTTTTCCCTTAGGCCTTCGTTCAGGAATTTCGTAGTGTATTGTTCGTGTGCCTTTTCGATCTCTTTCTTGACTCTGGTCTCTAGTTCAAGGTAGGCCTGCCAGTCTGAACTCTTTTTTTTAATTTCTTCATCTTTCTCCATCTTTTTCGTTTCTGGTGACACATTCTCTTTATTGTGGGACTTATCCATGGCAAATTCAATCAAGATGCTATCTGTTTCGTTGGTATATGCTTGTCCATTGATGTCATTAGTGCAGTCTTAAATTCTGTCCAAAGGTTTTCAGTATCTCTGATTGACTGGTCTGCTGAGCAAAAATTCTCTGCAAATATGGCCATGTCCTTCTTCAATCCATCCATGTTTGCTTTGTTGTACTGATATACCTTTCTTTCAGGGTGGCGCTGTCGTTGAGTTTTAATGTTTATATCAGCAATGACTATGTTGTGGTCACTCATTCCTGGATATACTGTTGTGTTGGTAATTAAGTCTGGGTTGGTTGTTGCTATTAGGTCCAATATGTTGGAACTCCTTGTTGGACTACTGGTCATCTGAGTGAGGCAGTGATTGTTAAATAAATTGATGGCTTCCTTGTTTAGTGGTGTTGAGTATTGGGGTCTGTCACGGATATTGTTGTCGGTCCAGCTAATGTCTGGGAGGTTGAAGTCCCCTGCAACAATGACATTTAGTAGGGTCTGTGTATTTGTCAATTTTTTTTCAGAGTGATACATCTAGTTCCTGTAATGGCACAAGGTTATCACTTGATGGTTGACGGACGGTAGAATGATCCTATGCATAGGGTGGGTTGCTTAGCTGTCTGTATGCTGACCCATGTGCTCTGACAGTCTGTATTTAAGTCCACATCTGGTATTGCAATCAAGTTGTGACTCACTGCTACGAATACACCTCCCTCTCCTTTCTTATTGTTTTTCCTTAAGATGTCGTAGTGGTCGGTCATGAAAACTTCCTCTGATTTTATCTCTCCATACAGCTTAGACTCATAGCCACATATTACATCTGGCTTGTGTTCATCAATCAGTTCATTCAGCAATGCTTGCCTGTGGCTACTTACAAGGCTATTGCAATTGACCACCATGAGACGTATAGTGTCGGTATTGGTGTTTTGATGTGACATGTCATTTTTGTTTATGAAAACAGTGTCATTCTCATCAGATGTTACATCTACCAAACTGCTTAACTCATTGGTAAGATTCAATTCACTCTCACCGGATGATTTACTGAAGTTGATGGAACCACACGGTGGGCATACCCAAGAGAAGTGGGTAACTGATTGGCGTTTGTTATATACAGAAAGAGTAATGTTACCACACCTTATGTGAATCCACTGATTGCAGTTGTCACACTGGACTGACCTATGATTGGACGCGAGTGTACGTTGACAAATACCACATGGGCATTTGGATGGTCCTGAGTTTACTTTAATGTCACCACTAAATGGTACATATGACTGGGTTATATGGGCTGGCTGTACGTTTGGGACAGGACCTTGGTATTAATTGAATCCATCTGGATGACAGGTTACTACAATTTGTAATCAGGTCTCTGATGTTGGGATTGAAAGTGGTAACCCCAAATACTTTGTATTGCTCAAGAATTAAACAGTGCTTATCTATTTCTTGTACTGTAGGAAGGGGTGGAGTATTTACGATGTTAATTACTGTCAGCAAAGCTGACATGAGTGTCCATTTCATTTCTAGTGTTTGTGTTCTCGTGTTTACATTTTGCAGGAAGTACTAGGACTCCTCGGGTTTTACCATACATTATTATACATGTCGCCGTTACACCTCGGGGTTGTACGTAGGGTGGTATTGGCGGGAACATAATATTTTCCAATAATTAATTTCTCTTGGTCTTGATGAATAGTTTGGATGATCAATACTGGTTCACTTTTGATATTTTGGATGTTTGCATTGATGAGATTCTCAGAAATCAGCTTGTAGTCTGTGGATAGTAAGATCTAAGTTCTGTTGTGGTCACCAGAGAACAAACGTCCTGACCGGAAGCCACGTCACAACAAATCACACTGTGGTGATACAAGATTCTGTATCATACTTGTATTTCAAATCAGATAGAAAAACTAGTCTAATGTTAGATAAGAATTCTTTAACACTGAAAGATGATGCTAAGAAACTTAAAAATTCATAGTTAATTGTACAGATAGTTTTCATACAGTACTAGTCGCGCGCTATAGCGATGTTTAATGTTTTCTGATCAATTAATTATTCCGTCTTGATTAAAAATGTTCACAAAGTAAAGGATCCCAAAACGTAACATTTCAAATTAGAAACGGGTAGTTTTCTAAGTGCCTGATTGCTAAAAAAAACTTACGATAAAACCAATTAAAAACATACGTACTAATCAATCTAACGATAAAACATTATAAAATATACTAAGTAGTTTGCCCATATTATGAAATTTGATTTTAAATTTTAGATCAAATATTGTTTTCTATTTCTTGATGCTAATTGATGTCACATCGACAGAAACACTTGGTCTGTTTTTGTCAATTATCACTCGATATTTTGTAAAACGTAAGATAACACATTCCACATTAAATTCAATCTTTAAATCGTTTAGGTGCATCAGTTGTAAATATCTTTAAAAAAGCGAAAATCTGGATAGTACATTTGGTTGTCAATGTAAAGGAATATGACTGCCCCTGTGTCAAGTTGGAAATGGCATTTAACGTGTTTAAATTATATTCGCGTCATAGCGATTCGGAGAATCATGAACTCACATGTTCAAATCACCACTTTTCGCCATTTTCAATAAAAAAACCCATAGACAAAGTAATATAATCCAAACACTGGTTGGTTACCTGAATGTCAATCCCTGTATATATTATCAAGAGTTGCCTCCAATGCATTTATTTCGCTGTGTGTGAGAGAGAGAAAATTCAGTAGAGCATATTTTCAAATTACCTGATGCATTATAAAAAGTGTCCTTTATACCACAAATGAAGGTAATTACTTAATACTGTAATATCATATATTCCAAAAGCGAATAAACATCTGAACAAGATTATGTTTACGAACGAATTCAATGTCCGTAAATATGCGTAAAAAATAATAATAAAAAAATAAATAAATAACAAAAACAAAAAAACAATGTACCCGAGTAAAAAATTCTAGTTTTTGAGAATGGCATTAATTCCACAAGATACAATCTATGAAACTGATAATTACTAGTGCACACTTATGATGTCTACGATCTGTGCATATTTTCAAAAGATTATTAACAAAACCTCCGGATAAATTGTAAGTAACGTACATCGACATAATGTCGTCACCGACCTTAAGTCGTCAGCACGAAATATTGCAAAATTATTTTTATTTATCGCTCTTAAGAAAGTTGAACAGTGGAAAATTTAAAAGCGGTAAATGTTTTCCATACTTCAATAACATACTTTATATGATGTAACAGGTTTCTTCATAGTAAAATTGGTATCTTTGACATCACTATCAAAAAGGTACATGTGTCATATCGGGCGACAGACTACAGAGAATGACAGTCATTTGGGCGATCGGGTTACAAACATACTTGTCAAGGGTACACAACCCAAACGACACTATAACCCCTTTTAAATATGTTCCTACTATATAAAGAGTTGTCTATCTTTGGCCAGAACATCAGTTAAAAGGTAAAAATATTGTTTTAAAACGACTGACGACTTTCAGGCGTACTGACGACTTTAAGACTGCATTAAAATCCTGCCAATTACCGGTATTCAGTTTTATTTTTAGAACATCTTTTCAGTCGTATAAGTGATTTAAGCGTTTTGGCAATATCTGTTTGGTGAAATTTCAAATTGATATGTGGTTTTTTTAATCTCACTTTCTGGCCTTGTTTGGTAAATTCAACTTTTATAGCGAATCAAACAGTTTATATACACATATATACATGTCAGGAATGAATCAAACAATACAATTTTGTTCTTTAGATATTTATAATATCAAACTACTAGCCAAACTAGATTCAATTAAACAAAAACTAAAAATCCCTTGGGGATCGAATACGTCTCTGATATTCTCGCACCTGCCGTAATAAGGCAACTAAAATGCCCCATTTCATGATCTAAGCGTGTCACACTCGAGACCCCTTACTGCATAGTGTAACTGCCATTAATGAACAACTGATATATTGCTTTTTGTCAGTTACCTGGGCTAGCTGAAGTCGTTTCGATATAAGTGAAATAATGTAGACTGAGTTTTGAGATATAATAATAAAGCGGAGGTTGGCAATCTGAAAAGAGTAAGTGGAAACACCATTTTGAACAAAGCCTATTTCTGCAAAACTGGAGGTTCACATACACGTTGAAGTTCTAACCAATGTAATTTCAAAACAAGAACACAATAATGTGTTACTTTATGTGTACTACAAGTTTGCCTTAAGAAAGTTCAAAAATATATTGTGTTTTCAGAAATGCAGTTAACCGCAAAATAAAAGAGTAGCTCAGTCAAATAAACGTGCTTGAAACAGCCAGATCCTTGAAGAACAAACGTCGAACAGCAAGACTAAGACCAAAAAAATAGAAAAAGCAAAGCATGATAATACATAATACACTTATTTCGATATGTCGCCAGCTTTAAGCGAAAGTGCAGAAATTTTGCCTGTGCGTTGCGCTGATGGCATTATACAGCAGGGTTCTTTAGCGTACCAAGCCCACCGTGACACGAGAACTCGTTTATTTTAAGTTCCCATGCGAAAGAACCGTGTGCTTAGCGAAAAGTACAGTCTACCCACTTTCAAGTCTTGGGTAAGACCAGGTCGGGGTTCGAACCCATGAACGACCTCCCACTTACGTAGCAAGCACTCTATCAACTGAGCTACCGCGGTGGTTAATCAATACAAAGAGAAAAGTAAATAAATAACGACTCAATCAAGACGAAAAAGGTAGTGACGACATTGGGTTAGCTAGGATGACGAGTTTTGGAATGCACAGTCTGAAAGTCGTCAGGTGCACCCCACTGCTGTTTCAAGTAGTTTATTTCAATGAAAATCTTCATTTAGGCCTACACAAACGGTTTTGTTTTGTCTAAAAATATTTTTTCTTTCTGATCCCACTAAACAACACATGCTAGAAGAATACACTTAACGACTATAATGCAATATATGGCGTACCATGACGACATTATGTCGATGTACGTTACAGCTAAATTGTAATTGTGATAATTCTTAAGTCTGAAAATTAAATATTGTAGTAATTCCGCAAAATACATCCAATCAAACTGATAATTGCAGGTTCAAAGCTTCTTATAATGAATGACATATGTACAGTAGAACTTCGATGGCTCAAAGTCCATGGGACTTTGGCCAAGTATTCGAGCCATCGGGGGGTTCGAGCGACCGAACATCGAGAGGCGATCTTCATTAGATTTAGGTTTCAGTCCCAAATTCACGATGATATCTCGAAGTTAGGGTTAGGGTTCAAACTTCATTTGTAAATAAAATGTCGAACGGAATTTGAATTAAATAAATTTGGTTGAAAGTAAAAGTAAATAACAACAACTGACGAGATAAAATAAACTTACTTTATTATCGTTATAATACAGAGCACATGGTATTGCCGACTGTAAATAAATACCGGAACTACCGGTAATACACATTGCCATGCGCATTTCAATGAAATGTTGAATATTCTGTGATGAGGTAAAAAGTCAATCAACTGGTGTGGACTCGGGTGTTTTACCGATCAGGCACCCGCGGGTCGTAATTGGATTAAGAGATTACTGAACTGATCACGGTTAATTACTAATCTTGAGTAACACTCTATGTTCCAGACTTTCGGTAAAATATCTGTATCATGGCTTCAGCTTGTGTTTTGTTTATAATGACTGACCACATGTCATTCTGATAAAATTGTATTCGAGCGAAAGAAGTTGAATTTTCACCCAATTTACTGTTTGAGCAAGCGGGGTATACGAGCTATCGTAGTTCGAGCGATCGAGGTTTATTTACATATTTTGGACGGGACGGCAGAGGACTTCCGAGTTATCCGGGGTATTCGAGGCATCGACGTTCGAAGTTCTACTGTAAATGGTTTCAGAAAAATGTGGATCAATGTAATTAAACTCCGGACAAAAATGTGTCAACGGATGAACAGAGACCTACAAGGTGATTCCTTTATACCCCTTAACTTCGTTGCGGGGGTATAATATTTTGTTTAAGACGTTCTTTCAAATAAAAATGAACCACTGTGGTAGCTCAGTTGGTAGAGTGTTCGCTCGGTAAATGGGAGGTCATGGGTTCGATCCTCGGCCGGGTTTGACCCAAGACTTGAAAGTGGGTACTTACTGTTCTTTCGGTAAGCACTTGGCATTATGAAATGAAAATCACGGTTCTTTCGGATGGGAACTGACCCGTGTCAGTGGGCTTGACACGATACCCTGCTGTATAATGTTATCAAGCAAAATTCTGCACCTTCGCCTAAAGTTGGCTATGTCTCGATATAAGTGAGATATTCTTGACTGGGTTGTTAAAAACCATTGCTCATCTCAACTGAATTTAAGGTGTTAAGTGTAGAAAATCAATTGGTTTTTATATACTTTAAACATAAGAAAAGGTATTAAAAGCAAGATGTTCTTTAGCTTAATATGAATATGCATTTGGTTGATACTAGATTTAGGTTAGACTTTATTTGAATAAGACTAAAGACTATCTTTGACGACTGCCAAAATGTGTGTTACAATTACTGATAATGATTTGGTAGTACTTTTAAAGGAACCTGCTGTACTTATGGTTAACCACTACGGTAGCTCAGTGGAAAAGTGCTTGATTCGTTTGTAGGGGGTCGTGGGTTCGAATCCTGGTCGAATCTGACCAAGACTTGAAAATAGGCAATGACTGTTCTTTCGCAAAGCACTCTGCGTTTAGAAAATGAGTTACTGGGTCTTCGGGAGAGACTTTAAAAGTAGTGTCCCGTGTCACGGCAGGCGTGGCGCGTAAAAAAGCCTTTTCGGCGCGTAAAAACCCTTTCTGCACAGTGCCATAAGCGCATTGTAAAGGTCAAAATATATACCACTTAACAAATACTGTACTAGTAAGTGGTGATATATCAATATATATGTGAAATACTGTTGTTAGGGACGTTAAACTCGATTCAATGCTTATATGGATTTTAGTGAAGTTAATGGAATTCGATACAAGTAAGAAGTTCAAGTTCTTCCTCTTTTATATTGATGCCAAAAGGCTCAACTAGCGTTTGTATGTAATTAGATCATTTGCTGTTAAGTCGGGATTTTAATAAACTGATGATTATTGCTCACAATATTCCCGTTTCATGTTAATTTTACTTCCAAATCGGTAAGGTTTTGTTTTACATGTGCTCTGTTTACACACGACGCTGTGCGATTTATCTACCTTTCACAAAAGTGCAATCTAATCGATAAATCAGTTTACCTAGAGGCTCCCAGGAGCCTGTATAGCTCACCTAGGTAGAATGTTGTAGGGGGCCACCAAAAGACTATTGTGGCCAAGTTTGGTTCCAATTGGCTTAGGGTTTTAGAGAAAAAGATCTTTGGAATTGTTCCCATAGGGTTCAATGTTAATCTATGTTTCCCATTGGCAACTATCTTAGATTAGGTGCAGACTTAAAAAAACACCACCCAAAGACTATTGTGGCCAAGTTTGGTTCCAATTGGCTTAGGCTTTTAGTGAAAAAGATCTTTGAAAGTGTTCCCATAGGGTCCAATGTTAACCTATGTTCCCCGTTGGCGGCCATCTTGGATCAGCTGCAGACAAAAAAACACGGGTTTCAGAAGGTACCATCTAAGGACTTCTATGACCAAGTTTGGTTCCAATTGGCTCAGTATTTTCAGAGAAAAATATCTTTGAACGTATTTTTCCATAAGGTCCAATGTTAAAATATGTTCTCCGGTGGCGGCCATTTTGGATTTGGTGCGGCCCTCAAAAACCCCAATGTTGAAGGGGGCCAATCAAAGACTATTGTGGCCAAGTGTGGTTCCCATTGGCTTAAGGGTTTTAGAGAAAAAGATCTTTGATATTGTTCCCATAGGGTCCAATGTTAACCTATGTTCCCTGCTGGCCGCCATCTTGGATTAGGTGCAGACTTAAAAAACATCGGTTTTAGAAGGTACCATCTAAACATGTTAACCTATGTTCCCCACTGGCAGCCATCTTGGATCAGGTACAGACTTGAAAAACACCGATTTCAGAAGGTACTATCTAAGGACTACTGTGACCAAGTTTGGTTCCAATTGGCTCAGTAGTTTCAGAGAAAAATATCTTTGAACGTATTTCACATAAGGTCCAATGTTAAAATATGTTCTCCACTGGCAGCCATCTTGGATTTGGTGCGGCCCTCAAAAACCCCAATGTTGAAGGGGGCCAATCAAAGACTATTGTGGCCAAGTTTGGTTCCCATTGGCTAAAGGGTTTTAGAGAAAAAGATCTTTGAAAGTGTTCCCATAGGGTCCAATGTTAACCTATGTTCCCCGTTGGCGGCCATCTTGGATTAGGTGCAGACTTAAAAAACACCGGTTTCAGAAGGTACCATCTAAGGACTTCTATGACCAAGTTTGGTTCCAATTGGCTCAGTATTTTCAGAGAAAAATATCTTTGAACGTATTTTTCCATAAGGTCCAATGTTAAAATATGTTCTCCGGTGGCGGCCATTTTGGATTTGGTGCGGCCCTCAAAAACCCCAATGTTGAAGGGGGCCAATCAAAGACTATTGTGGCCAAGTGTGGTTCCCATTGGCTTAAGGGTTTTAGAGAAAAAGATCTTTGATATTGTTCCCATAGGGTCCAATGTTAACCTATGTTCCCTGCTGGCCGCCATCTTGGATTAGGTGCAGACTTAAAAAACATCGGTTTTAGAAGGTACCATCTAAACATGTTAACCTATGTTCCCCACTGGCAGCCATCTTGGATCAGGTACAGACTTGAAAAACACCGATTTCAGAAGGTACTATCTAAGGACTACTGTGACCAAGTTTGGTTCCAATTGGCTCAGTAGTTTCAGAGAAAAATATCTTTGAACGTATTTCACATAAGGTCCAATGTTAAAATATGTTCTCCACTGGCAGCCATCTTGGATTTGGTGCGGCCCTCAAAAACCCCAATGTTGAAGGGGGCCAATCAAAGACTATTGTGGCCAAGTTTGGTTCCCATTGGCTAAAGGGTTTTAGAGAAAAAGATCTTTGAAAGTGTTCCCATAGGGTCCAATGTTAACCTATGTTCCAAGCTGGCCGCCATCTTGGATTAGGTGCAGACTTAAAAAACACCGGTTTCAGAAGGTACCATCTAAGGACTTCTATGACCAAGTTTAGTTCCAATTGCCTCAGTAGTTTCAGAGAAAAATGTCTTTGAACGTATTTTCCCATAAGGTCCAATGTTAAAATATGTTCTCCGCTGGCGGCCATCTTGGATTTGGTGCAGCCCTCAAAAACCCCAATGTTGAAGGGGGCCAATCAAAGACTATTGTGGCCAAGTTTAGTTCCCATTGGCTAAAGGGTTTTAGAGAAAAAGATCTTTGATATTGTTCCCATAGGGTCCAATGTTAACCTATGTTCTCCGCTGGCCGCCATCTTGGATTAGTGGAGACTTAAAAAACACTGGTTTCAGAAGGTACCATCTAAGGACTACTGTGACCAAGTTTGGTTCCAATTGGCTCAGTAGTTTCAGAGAAAAATATCTTTAAACATATTTTCCCATAGGGTCCAATGTTAATCTATGGGCCTCGCTGGCGGCCATCTTGGATTAGGTGTGGACATGTCAGACACAATTTTTAAAGTACCCAAGGACTATTGTGACAAAGTTTGGTTGCAAATGACCCATTGGTTTCTGAGGAGTTGATCTTTAACGACGGACAGACGACGGTCGCAAAGTGATGGCAAAAGCTCACATGGCCTTTTAGGCCAGGTGAGCTAAAAATATGACAGAATACCTCAACACTAAAATACGTTATTATATCCTTCAAAATAAATTTAAATTACTGAAGATTTTATAATTGAGGTGCTTACCCTTCCTGAGCACCTGGCCTCACTTCTCTTGTGGAAGTCAATGTGTCTAACCCGACATGTCAGTTTTAAAGTTTATACTTTGCTTCTTGATTGTGATTCGGGCATGGATAAGTTTGTTTGTTTTTGATACTTTAATAAGTAGGATTCTAAAGTATACTATATAAACCAAGCTCCTTAAGAAGAAATTTAAGGTAGAATCCCTTAAAAATAAGAATAATGTTGTATGAAAACTTAGTAGCTGGGACAATAACATACTTGTTGTGTATGTCTGTTAAGATTGCTGAAATTTCTGGATCCCTGAATACTGAATAGTTTAGTACTAGCAGACCCTTTAGTTTAGTAATGTTTTTAATAATCTAGTCTGTTGAGGTGCCAAGCTTCATATCTTCAAATTTAGCCCAAAGTCCAGCATAACCTTCAGCAATTCCATATTAATTCTGAAATTCTGTCCCCAAGTAAAAGACTGAGTTTCTGTGTATTAAAATCTTTTTGAAAGCATGTTTTCAAGAGTGAATGTACAGGTCAAACACTTTCACAAACTTGAAAGGTATTTCGTTAAGTTAAATTTACAAAATATTTTAGAATCATCAGTTATTATGCAGGTTGAAGGATGCATGCAATTGACAACAGACAAAAAATGACAATATTGATGTTTAATAATGTTTCAATGTTTACGGAATTCCATAATTTTATTTCCATAATTAATTGTTGATCCTGTTACATAAATAACATAAAATCAATGTAAATTATTTCAAAAGTATATAAATTTGATAAATAAATATGAAACAATAACAGGATTGAAATTTCCCCTCATGTATATCACTAAATTTGTACAAAAACACATAAAATCATTATTTAAGGGTTCCTGAATTTCAATGAAAAAAATGTAAACCAGTGATAACTAAAAATTCAAACAATTAGTATAATATAGCAATTGTACTGACCAGAAAACCATTACAAACTTTACTTTATATATACAGTATATACCCGGTAACCAGGGGTTCATTTCATCTAAGTTACTCAAAATTAAATCACTTATAAATAATCAACAAATACTCCATGATAATAATGATAAGATAAATTTATTAAATAAAAGCAATTAAAATTAACTAAAAGGGGACCCCCATGGTTTTAAATATCTTTGACACATGATCTTGCAAATGCATCATAGTGGATATTAATGATTTACAGCTGTAACAGCTGCACTCTTCTGCAGTTCGACAATTATAGGCACACTCAAACTCTTGCACATTCATCACAAAAATATAACAATATAAACATTACAAAAATTGAATCAAAAACTCAATTGGCATAGTTGTGTTCTGAAATGTGGGCCTAAAAATTCCTTATATTTCTACAAAGTAAACTGCAAATATACTATATACAGAAACATTCAATTTTTAGATTCCTTGTTAAATAGTAAGTAAGAGGAGTTGATTTCACAATATAGGGATCTTGACTGAAAGTGTGTATAAACAAAAGGACCTTATAGTACATGTACTTGTAATATATATAGGGTTTAAAACTTTTAAACTTTTTGGTTAATGAGAAGAACATATTTAGCAATGTTTTATTATTTAAGTCAGTGACTGAATGTATGTCATCTGGTACAAGAGGTTTAATGCTAAGGCCTTTTGGACTGACAATTCTTTTAATATTAAATATCAATGTTAATATGTAGCTATTGGTTCATGAAAGGAAGTTTTACAGACGTCATTTATTATTTAATATAATAAAATAGCCAAGCAACATCCACATCATGATCCAATGTAATACATAGGTTAACTGGCTATAGACAATTGGAAGCTTACAATAACTAACCCCAGGCATTATCTCAGGTCTAGAGCATATGTATATAATAATGATAATAGAACTTAATTTATGAATATATATGTACATACATGTAAAAGACTGCAAATGAATGATATTTTGTTCAATTCATTATTTTCATTCTCCAGGTAAAAGTGATAAAAATGTTAACAAATACCAATACTTTAAAGACAAAATTCTTAAAATGACAATATAAATCATGAACATGTATAATATTAAATTAAAATTAATTAAACACTTAAAAGAGACTGCATAAAAGCCAAGCACTAATAATTATTTTTCAACAGCGAAAATCTTGCACCTTAAGCTAATAATAATCATATTTATATTTCATTTACACAATAAATAAGTATCAACAACTTTATCACAGAAAGATATAGTGCCAAAATATGTAATATTTTACATGTACAAATGTTAGGATTAAAATGTAAAAGACAACAAAAGGCCCAAGGACCTTAACGCATCAGAGGGTAGGCCATATTTTAAGCAAAAGTTCAATTACATTAATTAAGGGACTTTTTCAATTTTCAGCAGTTAAGGTCAAATGCAAGGATATTTGCAAATTAATTATTACTTGTCCTAATAACGCTACTGTCACAATACATGTCCTCTAAATATCTAAAGTTTAGCTAAAGTATATGTATGCACAGCTAGTAAAAAATACCAAGGAAACAAGAAGCCCATGGGTCTAATAGGCTCACCTGATAACTAATGGCTAGCTGATAGAATTAAAGAAAACATAAATACTAAACCCCAATGACTTTTTTCTTTACATCATAATAACCGTTGTATGAATACCTACAACATTCTAATATACATGCTTATACAAAAAGTTTATAGTTTTCGAGATAATTAACCATTTTGGTATTGTTTTGCATCTGTGACCTTGAGCTTTGAACCCATGACCTTTTTCTATACATCAAAATGATCCTTGTATCAATACCTTCAATATTCTAGTATACATGCCTATACAAAAAGTTTATAATTTTGGAGATAATTAACCAATTCGGTATTGTTTCGCATCTGTGACCTTGAGCTTTGAACCAATAACCTTTTTCTATACATCAAAATGATCGTTGTATCAATACCTACAACATTCTAATATATATGCCTATACAAAAAGTTTATAGTTTTCGAGATAATTAACCATTTCGGTATTGTTTCACATCTGTGACCTTGACCTTTGAACCCATGACCTTTTTCTATACATCAAAATGATCGATGTTTCAATACCTACAACATTCATATATACATGCTTATACAAAAAGTTTATAATTTTAGAGATAATTACCCATTGCTGTATTGTTTCACATCTGTGACCTTGACCTATGAACCCATGACCTTTTTCTATACATCAAAATGATTGTTGTATCAATACGTACAACATTCTAATATATATGCCTATACAAAAAGTTTAAAATTTTCGAGATAATTAACCATTTCTGTATTGTTTCACATCTGTGACCTTGACCTTTGAACCCATGACCTTTTTTATACATCAAAATGATCTTTGTATCACTACCTACAACATTCTAATATACATGCCTATACAAAAAGTTTATAGTTTTCGAGGATAATTAACCATTTCGGTATTGTTTCACATCTGTGACCTTGACCTTTGAACCCATGACTTTTTTCTATTCATCAAAATGATCGTTGTATCAATACCTACAACATTCTAATATACAAGCCTATACAAAAAGTTTATAGTTTTCGAGATAATTAACCATTTCCGTATTGTCTGGCATCTGTGACCTTGACCTTTGAACCCATGACCTTTTTCTATACATCAAAATGATTGTTGTATCAATACTTACAACATTCTAATAAACATGCCTATAAAAAAAAGTTTATAATTTTTGAAAAACCCCATGTCATTATCCGGTCAAATAGTCAAAGTTATAACAATTTGAGGCTATTTTCCGATTTTTTTCAAAATTAAACGCAAAAACGCCTAACCTATTTTTTGTCCGAATTTCACAAAATGAACAAACTATAGGCTTAAGACCCTAGAAAAGCCAAATATCACATCAGATTTTTTCTCCAATCAATACCTAGGTCACCTTGACTTAGTTATGGTAGCCATGGCAACGCCACGAACAAATCTGAATTGCACCGGGCCATATATACTTCTCACCAAGTTTCATTGAAATCTGCGAAGTACTTTCAGAGGAGAAGTGGAAAATGTGTGTTAATGACGCACACACACGCACGCATGCACATACACACGCTGCATCATACTATAAGCTCACCCGACCTTTGGTCAGGTGAGCTAAAAAATGTAAAAGCAACAATCTGCATAAAAAAGAGCTAAAATAGTAGCAAATCCACAGAGGTAAAAAGTAAGCTGTGACTGTGAACTCTTTTTGAAGGTGATTTTAACAAAATGTCATTATCTGTTCAAATGGGCAGGTTTGATGCCAGTTACAAGATTTTTCAGAATTAAACACAATAAAGAGTTTGCATTGGTTTAAGAAAAAAGATTTTACAGCCTATGTGACCTTGGCCTTTGACCAAATGACACTAAAGCAACCTCAACCCGATATCTTGTTACAATGTATGTACATGCAGTTTTTTTTTAAAATGATTGTAATTGATAAAGTTATCATCTGGAAAACCTTCTGATAGCAGTTGGTAAACTAAGAATAAGATTTATGTGAAAACCAGGTAAAAAGACTTATGAATTGAGACTTAATACAAGAAATTTGTGAGCCACTGCTCACTAAGTATAACCGCCCCTTTTAACTTCAACCATTGACCAAAAATGTTGAAAAATAAACTAAGTTGGTAAAAATGTTGAAAAATAAACTAAGTCTGTTAACAGGAAGTAGATGTCTGGCAAACTTGAAATTGGTACTTGTGATATGGGACATCATACTGAACTTGCATACAGAAATTCAAGTGTAACTGTCTTTAGTAGTTGCTGAGAAAACTTAAGAAATATTTTGTTTCTGATGGATGGACAGAGGTATGCCAGTATACCCCTTTTTTTTCAAAGTGGGGGTATAATAACAAGCCGTGAGACATGAATGTGTCACTTTCCACTGCAGGTTAATATTACAGGATAATCAATTAACCAGATTGTAAAGCGTTACTTATCTTTGTTTACAATATATATAATCATAGTATTTACAAATACTACAAAATGGAAACAGTCAATTAGATTTGAAAAATGGTATAAAAATATGCACAGATTCTGTAACATACAGGATATACTTCACTCATACACACACTTATGTACAAAGTGTCATTAAATCTAAAGGATATCATCAACTTTTAGGGTAATGAATAAGCCACTCTTAAATTGGATTTGATCATAAAACACAGTATAAAAATCACAGTGGCAGTGACAAATAAACAGTCTTTAGTTCTTCGTACATGCATGATCATTTTTATGTGATCTCAAAAATTCAATACCATTTTGTCCTAAATGCGCTGTAATAATCCAAGAGTTAATAATGGTTCAATCAGTTCTTTCCGGTCACTGTTTTTAAGAAAGTTGTAACTCTTGCTAAATATTGCTGTTGGTCGATAGTCGTACGGATTGCATTTTCCAATCTTGATTGTTTCTAGTTGTTCTTCATTGCAAAATAAGTAAGAGAATGTAACCTAAAATATGATAACATATATATAAATATATAAGAAGCAATAAATTATATGAACACTAAAACGAGTGACTGGTAACTTTTTTCGACCTTGTTAGTTACTTAACAAGAAGCTTATGAGCCTTAAGTGTGTACATATCTCATGTAGAGGTTCAATGAACAATTACATTCATTAACATAAATATCCAAAATTTTCAGCTGCTAGGGCTGATTATATGCAAGGGATTTTGAAAATTAATTATAAGAATGCTACATATAAAATATCTAAAGTATATGTGTAGTACATTGTTACGAAAGAGCCAAAATGTAAAAAATAAAATCAAAGTACTGTAGCATCAGCTAAACTGAGCAATTTGATAAAAATCAATGTACTGAAGCATCAGTGAGTGAGTGAGTAATGGTGTATAACGTCCCAGTCAAGAATATTTCACTTATATCGAGACGTCGCCAGCTGTAGGCAAAGGTGCAGAAATTTTGCCTGTGCATTGCGCTTGGAAGCGCGTGGCCTAGTGGTTAAGGCGTTGGACTCATGATTCGAAGGTCGTGGGTTCGATCCCTGGACCGGGCGATGTGTTGTGTCCTTGAGCAAGACACTTAATTTCACGTTGTTCCAGTTCACTCAGCTGAAAAATAAATGAGTACCAGCAAAATGCTGGGGGTTAACCCTGCGATGGACCGGCGTCCCATTCAGGGGAGAGTCTTGTACTCTCAGTCGCTTAACGCCACGGAAACCGGGATAAGCTCCGGCCTGATGGGCCTAATGGCTCGGGACAGACTTTAACTTATTGCGCTGATGGCATTATACAGCAGGGTTCTTTAGCGTGCCAAGCCCACCATGACAAGGGACCTAGTTTATTTTAAATTCCCATCCGAAAGAACTGTGACTTTCATTTCGTAATGCCGAGTGCTTGGCAAAAGAACAGTCACTACCCACTTTTAAGTCTTGGGTCAGACCTGGCCAGGGATCAAACCCACGACCTCCCACTTACGGAGCGAGCACTCTACCAATTGAGCTACTGCAGTGAAGCATCAGCTAAACTGAACAATTTGATAAAAAATCAAAGTACTGAAGGTACTGAAGCATCAGCTAAACTGAGCAATTTTATAAAAAAAAAATTGTGCAATTGAAACTGAGATTTGTTTAATGAATCAGTAACAAATGAAAATCATGCAAATAATAGATACTGTGATTGGGGAAGCCTCTAACAACAAGTCTGCTTCTTATGCAAGTTGTTAGGTTCTAACACATATTAATAGGTTACAATGGTCAAAATGGACACGCCAAACAATGTTTATCAATTGAGTAAACTAAATAATTCACATAAATATAAATTTTCAATCTTTCAAAAACCAAGAGAGGCTACTAAAGACCCAACCCCAAATCAGAGTGAAATATCTCGAGCGTAACGGGAAAAAGTCTAGAGAAACCATCATTTTGATTACATTCTCAAAGTGAACATTAAAATTAAATTAAATATTGATCAAGGCGACAGCCCAGGTCAATATTTATTTTTTCGGTGAATATCACACCATATACAACCACTAACAAGAGGCCCCTGGGCCTTAACGTTCACCTGAGTAAGAGTACATATCTTATGCAGAGGTTCAATGGTCAATGACATTAATAAAAGAGAATATCAAAATTTTCAGCAGTAAGGGCCAATAATATGCAAGTATTTTTGCAAATAATTATAATAATTATTATATAAGTATGCTATATATAACATATTTAAAGTCTAGCTACAATATATTATTTATAAATAGCTAAAACATCTGTATATTAAAATGTGCATTAGGCCAATACCTACAAAGAGTTTATAGTTTTTGAGATAATTAACCATTTAGGTACAGTCAGCACTCTTTATAACGGCCATCTCCGTGATCAGCAGTTTTGCCGTTGTAAAGAATATGCTGTTGTAATGAATTTAGCATAATTTTGTAAGAGTTACGTCCCCTGATTCAAGTTGTAGTAGAGAGCCAATGTACAAGACAACGTAGTGCAATGTAGACACAACAGAAAATGATTAATTCCTTTAAAATATCAACAAATTATCACTAATATAATTTTAATAAAATTTAATAAATTCTACCTGATCGTTTTTGTCATATTTACTGGTAGATGAAATTTCAAACAGTGTGTAGGTGGGCTTTTTTACAGACCATCACTGTTAGGTTCGTTCTAGTGTTTGTATGCAACTTGAACTTTTGTTGTTTATGCCTAGCATTCATTAAACTGTTGCTTATCATATGCAACATTCCCGTTTTGATTTTATTTGCTTCCAAATCGGCATGCAATTTCCCGTGAATTTGCACACGGCACTCCTTTCACGAAAAGAGAAAGTAAAAAAAATGAAAGAAGTCTTGTTAATTTGAAATAAATAACAACGTACATCATACCATTATTTTCACCTGACATCGTTATTTGTTTAATAAAAAGTTATAATTTTACGGTATTATTGATCCATTTTTATGAATTAAAGATTCTGGGAATTCCCGTTGTAATGTGTATCACCACATGTCTAATAATCCAATGAAATTCATTGATAACGTCACTTCCTAAATTCCAAGGGACATCCTGAAAAATGTCTGATGTTGAATCTGTATGCCGACAGAACATGTTATACAAACGATTTTTTCTCAGCTGGAATGTTTCACTTAACCAACTTTCACTTTCAAAGAAAATTAAAGTACTTATTTGAGGTATGATTTTATTGAGTTTACTTGAAAATGGTGATTTATACGCGTTCTTAAAAGTTTTGCTCACTAGCCGGTATCTCTCATTCGAGTGATAATCATCCTGATAATTACCGCCAGGTAAATTTAATTATGGGTACCTATTAATTACTGACCACAATGCATGCAGGTGTTCTCTCGACAATCAGTGTCACTGTCACCTGTATACACAGCCGGTCAAGCCATGTGCAGCGATGCCTGAAGGCATGGTGTGTTTGATACTGTCTGATCCTCTGCCGGTTAGCAGTGCCGTTATAACGAACAAAATTAGTGTTTATTTTGTACATTCGTTCCCGACTTTTCGTTGCCGGAGCCGGTAGCCGAATATGCCGTTATAAAGTGTTATAATAACGTCGTGATGGTTTTGTTCCCAACAATTTTTTGCCGTTAACTGAATATGCCGTTATAAAGGGTGCCGTTGTAAAGAGAGTTGACTGTATTAGTTTGCATCTATGACCTTGACCTTTGAACCTATGAACTTCATTCATAAATCAAAATAATCGTTGTGCAAATGCCTACAATATTCTAATATACATGCCTATACAAAAAGTTTATAGTTTTTGAGATAATTAACCATTTAAATATTCGTTATTACAGCTATGACCTCGACCTTTGAACCTATGACCTTCATTCATATATCAAAATGACCGTTAGGCCAATACCTACATATTCCAATATACATGCCTATACAAAAAGTTTATAGTTTTTGAGATAATTAACCATTTAAGTATTTGTTTAATTCTATGACCTTGACCTTTAAACCTATGACCTTCATTCATATATCAAAATGATCCTTAGGCCAATACCTACAATATTCCAATATACATGACTATACATAACGTTTATAGTTTTTGAGATAATTAACCATTTCAGTACTTGTTTACATCTGTGAACTTGACCTTTGAACCCATGACCTTTATTTGTATATCAAAAAGACCATTGTGTCATTACCTACAATATTCTGATATACATGCCTATACAACAAGAGGCCCAATAGGGCCGGTACCGCTCACCTGGGCCGTTAAGAGCACAAAAACACAATAAATACTACATTTAAGGAGCAATAACTCTGATGTGGATATTAAGATATTTATGAAACTTGCTACATGCATCTGTGACCTTGAACTTCAAACCAATGACCATAATCTATATATTAAAATGATCATTGCATCAATACCAACAATATTCTAATATACATGTCTATATAAAAGGTTTATAGTTTTCAAGATAATTCACAATTTTGGTATTGTTTTGCTACTGTGACCTTGACCTTTGGACCCATGACCTTTTTCTATACAACAAAATAATTGTTACATCAATGCCAACAATATTCTAATATACATGTCTATATAAAAGGTTTATAGTTTTCAAGATAATTCACAATTTTGGTATTGATTTGCTACTGTGACCTTGACCTTTGGACCCATTACCTTTTTCTTTATGTCAAAATTATCCCTGTATCAATACCTACAACATTCTGATATACATGCTTATACAAAAAGTTCAGTTTCCAAGATAATGAACCATTTCAGTTTTCTTTGGACTCTGTGACCTTGACCTTTAAACCAATGACCTAAATCTATATATCAAAATGATCGTTACATCAAATCCAACAACATACCAACATACATGCCTATACAAAAAGTTTATAGTTTTCGAGATAATAAACCATTTTAGTAATGTTTTGCTACTTTGACCTTGACCTTTGGACCCATGACCTTTTTCTGTACATCAAAATGATTGTTGTATCAATACCTACAACATTCTAATATATATGCTTATACAAAAAGTTCATAGTTTTCAAGATAATGAACCATTTCAGTTTTCTTTGGCATCTGTGACCTTGACCTTTAAACCAATGACCTAAATCTATATAACAAAATGATCGTTACATCAATACCAACAACATTCTAATATACATGCCTATAAAAAAGTTTATAGTTTTCGAGATAATTAACCATTTTGGTATTGATTTGCTACTGTGACCTTGACCTTTGGACCCAAGACCTGTTTCTATATATCAAAATGACCGTTGTATCAATACCTACAACATTCTAATATACATGCTTATACAAAAAGTTAATAGTTTTCAAGATAATGAACCATTTCTGTTTTCTTTGGCATCTGTGACCTTGACCTTTTTTTTGAAAATGTGGGCCAACTCCAGTCTGCCAAGATGTATATGTTGCATTCTTGCCATGTTCTAAATGCGCAAGATCTTCACAGCCTTGAAGTTTGCAAAAGTTCAGTAAGCTTTCATACTTGACTGTAGCTATCCCCCTTCCTTAGCTAACCAGTAGATACTCATAGCAGCTATAATGGCCCCATGACTCTTTCTAGTTGAATTATCTGCAGTTAAGTCACAAAACATCGTTCCTAACAGCATCTTTATGGTCGGACAATTCAGCATGATGTGCCAGTGTGCTGGTTTGGTACATTTTACAACCGTCAGTCATAACGTTCTTCTTAGAAGAAAGTTTTGCAAAACATTTGCCCTGTGTCCTTTACATATCTTAACCAATTATAAGTGTTGAAAGCTGTTTTTTAGTCATATTTTTACCATGTGCACCCTCAGACTCGTGTTCAACTTCATTTTCATCACTATCAGAATGTTGTACACTAGATTATCATCCACTTCATCACTACGATTAGACACTGACTCACTCGGAAAGAAATTTGTAATTCTTTTCAACGCTACGTTAGGGAGCTGTATTACGTTTTCTTTTGGACATTGTTCCTCTTAACAAGTACTTTCATTTTTACAGTGATTGCCGAAGTGAATCGCATTTGTCCCATTCTGAGTCAACTAAGAGCTTTGTTTCTAGGGAAGCCAATTTGGCTACCATCATGTTGTCTGGGCTTATTCCGAGATGTTTTCATTACGTTTTTGCAAAACCGATGCGATAATTGATTTTTACGATTTTCAGATCAGATAATTATTTTTTTGGCTCATGTTTAATAATTTTGCATAGGATGCTATTTTAAAGCGCCAAATTTAGCCTATGATATTTTGAAAATCGGGCAAAAAATAAAAATCATGCGTGAATGGTGCAAGGGCAGGGCCTGGCTGAAGCACTGCTAAAACGGCATAAATAATCAAAGCACTGATGGTGCTGACCGAACAGGGAAATTGGATCTTGATCTTACTATAAATAAACTGCATTGTTTGTAATTTCAAAGTATTCATTCAAAGAAAGGCAATTAAATTTTAACATCAGTCCCAGATATTGTTCTAATTTCTTCTCCAAATGCTTCCCAAGGACCAAAATAACGAACTTTTAAATATTTTAAACATGTGAATATAGATTATAAAGGCATTAAAGTTAATAAGATGATATGAACTGTCACTGTTGAGTCAGACCAGTGTTCCAGCCAGGATTTCAAAAAGGTAGGTTGCTGTTGCAACAATGGTCACCTGAGATTAAGGTCAACCAACTTAGTAGATCTTGAAGGTAGCGCAAGGTCAATTAACTTCGTAAACAAAGTAGAACTGGTACTATATATCAAATTAAAAGCCTTAATGGTTTTTTATTAAATGAAAAAAGACGCGTTTTAAAGTTTTGCATACTTCTTAAGGTCACTACAACCTTGAATATAGGTCAAGATCAACCAGTTTCCCATTATTGGTAGAACTTTTTGTTCTGATGAAGTTTCAAGCTCCAAGGCCTTTTGGTTGTTGACAAGAAGATGTTTTCAGGTTTCATTTCATTAGGTCCTTCAATGTAGGTATAGGTAATTCACTTCACAAACTTGGAAAAGCTTCATGTCCTGATGCTGCATGAGAAGTTTTAAGCTGTATGTGAAGTTTCAAGCGACAAAGCCTTTTAGTTCATAACAAAAAATGTTTCAAGTCTTTATTTTTGGCAACTGTGACCTTGAAAGTAGGTCAAGGTCTACCAGATTTGCAAATTTTGTAAAGCTTTATGTCCTGATTCTTTATATGAAGTTTGACCATTCTAGTCATTTCTGCTCATGACAAAGTATTATAGTTTAACTTTTACTTAAGGTCACCATGACCTTGAATATAGGTCAAGATAAACTAGCTTCCAATACTAGGTAGACCTTTTTGTTTCCCGCTCATAGGCCTTTGGGTTCATGAAATGAAGACATTAAGTTCTTACATTAAGTTCTTACTACTTTAGGTCACTTTGACCTTGAAAGTAGGTCAACATCAATCAGCTTTGCAACCTACTAGAGGTTCTTGTTCTGGAATCATATATGAAGTCCAAAGTGCCTAGGCCTTTTAATGCATGGCTATAAGATCTTTCAATGTTATTTAACTAAGTTACTATGACCTTGAATATAGGTCAAGGTCAACCAGCTTTGCAAACTTAGTAAAAACTTTATCCCCTGATGCTATATACATGTATATGAAGTTTCAAGCTCCTAGACCTTTCAATACATGACAAGAAGATTTTTACTTCTTTAGGTGAATGTGACCTTAAATGTAGGTCACGGTCAACCAATTTTGCAAACTTTGTGGTCTTTTTTGTCCTAATGCTATATATAAAGTTTCAAGGTCAGTCCTTTTGGTTCATGACAAGATGTTTAAAGGTCTTGTTATTTTAGGTCACCGTGACCTTAAATGTAGGTCAAGGTCAACCACTTTTACAAAGTTGGAAGACCTTTTTGTCCTGATGCAATATATGAAGTTTCAAGCTCATATCTCCTTTGGTTCATGCTTATATCCTTTTTGGTTCATGACAAGAAGACCTTTAAGGTTTTGTTACTTTAGGTTACTGTGACCTTGAATATAGGTCAAGGTCAACCAATTTTCACAAACTTAAAAGGACTTTGCCCAAGGAACATCCATATCCACTTTCACAATCAATGGTTAACTGGTTCTGGAGAAGTTGAAAATGTTTATGATGCAGGCAGCACAACAGATAAAGAACTTCCACTATAGGTCACCTTCAGGAGGTTGCTCGGGTGACCTAAAAAGGCAATTTTACACATGGAAAGGGACTGTTTATTTTCTAATATCCCAATAGGGGGAAGGGGTTATGTTTAAAATGTAAAATGAACTTGCAAAATTGATTATTACATTTTACATGTTATTTTTACCATTTCAAATGATCGATGATAATATTTTATATTTTTTATTGTTCCAAAAATTAAAAAAAAATACTTAAAGAAAAATTATTTATGAAAAGGGAATATAAATCAATTGGTGTACTTTATTCAAAGTGTATTTTATCTTACATTCATCAAATAAAATGGGTCAAAGACTCGATGGTTTGGGTTGCCATTAAGTTAGGTGCACATCTTTGATAAACTTTTGATATATACAGTACATAGTAACTAAGTTTCAAAGTCTGGAAAAATGTGGAAAAATCTTGAAATATTTCCATAAATTCAGGTGCACATCTTTAATATATATATATATAAATTCATTCTGTGAAGTTTCAATGTTTTTGGTTGAAAACTGTAAGAGGAGTGAGTTCACAAAGTAGATACCCCCATTCAAATACTTGCTAAAAATTAATTAAGTTTCAAAGACTGGAAAAATGTGGAAAAATCTTGAAATATTTCCATAAAGTCAGGTGCACATCTTCAATATATATATAAACATTCTGTGAAGTTTCAAGGCTTTTGGTTGAAAACTGTAAGAGGAGTGAGTTCACAAAGTAGATACCCCCATTCAAATACTTGCTAAAAAGTAATTAAGTTTCAAAGTCTGGAAAAATGTGGAAAAATCTTGAAATATTTCCATAAAGTCAGGTGCACATCTTCAATATATATATAAACATTCTGTGAAGTTTCAAGGCTTTTGGTTGAAAACTGTAAGAGGAGTGGGTTCACTAAGTAGGTACCCCCATTCAAATACTTGCTAAAAAGTAACTAAGTTTCAAAGTCTGGAAAAATGGGAAAAAAATCTTGAAATATTTCCATAAAGTCAGGTGCTCATCCTCAATATATATAGAAACATCCTGTGAAGTTTCAAGGTTTTTGGTTAAAAACTGTAAGAGGAGTTGAGTTCACAAAATCGGCCCTTAGTTACTGTTCTACTACACCAATGGTGCTCTAAAAATCGGAAGAACTTAAGAAAGCACAACGTTTTAGTTTTCCTGCATGTCCAGAGTTCACATCATATTTGTTCATTTTATGTGAAATAAAGTAATATGGCTTTATGAAAAGAAATTAAGGGTTGTAAAAACCATGGATTAAACTACTGACAACTTTAATCGGATATCCACTGTAAAAACGATCTGCTAATAAGGATTTACAAGGTAAATAAATTTTATCTGAATGTTTTAAAACATCGTTTTTTCAGTTCTTTTGTTTAGATTTTGATTTCAAGTTGTTCTTTCTCGTCGATTTATTTTTTTTGATTCAAACTATAGAACTGGAAATAGTATTTAAATGAACATTGATCATGAAATTATCTGTCTTCGGAGACATATGGCACGTGAGAAGTGGAGTGTGTGCGGAAGATCGGAAGTATGTAGCAGAGATTCGAGAATAAAGCATGTCGTTTTGATATTTAACTGATAACTGAAATGTACAGGGTGTCATGATCATTTTAAAAGGGACAATGGTGTACTGGACTAAAATGGTCAGTCGCTACACTATGTGAATACATAATAAGCTTGGGCATTGGGTGTCAAACGCAGGCATGCCCCCAAACACATGGCTAATTTGCATACGAACTACGGTATCGATATAGCCTACACGAGTCACAAATAATTTATCAACATAGCCAATGAACTTGTAAATAAACTTCTTTTTTTCAGTTTCGTATCACTTTTTGGGAATAATCTTTGATTTCTACTTTTTTGTCATGCATTCGCTACCGGCAAACTGACGGGAAGGAATTTTAATACCAAATGAAAGCGGGAAAATCCTCGTGACGTATCACGTAATGAATATTAATGAACCAGGTCGGGATATCCCAAACACAAAATATTATTGCGCCGCACTGATACACACTTGCAAATTATACAAAAATAAAAACTAACATCGGCCTTTACCAACGAGGACCTCTCTTACTACTTGGATACTAAAATACTCCTTGCAGTCAACACAATTCACTTTAATTACATCTTGACATTAAAGCATCTAACGAACTATTTCATTTCTCGAACGGATAAGTCAGAGTAGTTGTTTGGTGAATCGCTTTTAAGCCCTACGCCAATACTTCCAGGGAAGTAGTCCTTCCCTGTTCGTAAAAATGAAACTGATAAAAAACTTACGTGGGTGTCTTCAACAATCATTCCCATAATCCCATGGTTTTTACATGATGAAAATGGACAATGTACCAATAATTCTCCAACATGCTGTCCCAGCAAGTTTTCACCAACACTGAATTCTTTATCTACTTTTAAAACTACCTTTCTATCTGATGAATTGGTTTCATATTTTTTATATTTGCTTCTAAGGCTTGGAGGAGAAGAATTGTCTGGCTCTTTAAACACTTTTTTAGTCTACAAAACATTTGAAAGTGAAACTTCATAATCAGGATGGAAATTAGCAGGGGTCAAGTAGCCAATGGCTACTAAAAATCAGTCAGGGCCCCTTGCAGAGTACCTACAACGGTTTTTTATTTTTACATATGTTATTCTCCATACTTAAATATGACTTAATGCGAAAATTCCATAAAAATTCATGCGGAAATAAGGGAGATATTGGCGAATTTCTAAAGCCCCTCCCATGAATCCAAATCAAAAAGGCTCCCTGTGCCTTGACCTTTGACCTTGACATCTTTTGGAAGAAAATAGCAAGACAAGATCAACAGTGAAAACTCCATAGAATTATCTTCAGCCGTTATTGAGTTATAACAATAAATGTCTTATTTTCAAAATTACATAATTTTACGCAAAAAACGCATAACCTAATTTTTCGTTCAATTTTCATGAAAAACACAAATTCAATGTTCCCAGGTATGCTGAATCTAAATATCTAATCAAAATTTGCCTGCACCCTTTGGTTTCAGAGAAGAAGATTTTTTTTGGTCTTTTTGATATTTTTAGTAATTGCGGCCATCTTGTTTACGAGGCCAAACCCCGAACATAATTTTTAAAGGCTGTTACCCAGGCATAATAATCGCCATGTTTCATCAAATTTGCCCCAGTAGTTTTGGAGGAGAAGATTAAAATGTAAAGTTTATACACAACGCTCGACGCATGGCGGACGGTGATAGATTGCAATAGCTCATCTGAGCCTTTGGCTCAGGTGAGCTAAAAATTGATAGAGATACCACGTATAAATGTATTTTTAAGCATTTAAACCTTTTGATTCATGAAAAACCTGACAAACAAGTTTAAGTTTTACTACTTAAGGTCACTGTCACCTTGAGCATATATATTCCAGTTTAGTAGATTGATTTGGATTGGATTAATGGTGTTTTATCCCAGTCAAGTTTTTTGGCAAATATATGCAGGCTTAACATCTAGAAAAAGGTCCCATTATGGAACTACATGTAATTACTGCCTGTCTTTTGGTTTAGGTGACCTAAAAACGATAATAATGAAAAAAATTAATATGACCCATCACAACTGATCCTACATCGATTGGGAATGGGCATATAAACCTTATAACAAGAGACCCATGGGCCTTAGCACTCACCTGAGGCCGAATACATATCTCATGCAGAGGTTCAATGGTCAATAACATTAATTAAAGAGAATGCCCTAATTTTCAGCAGTAAGGGCTAATTGTATGCAAGGATTTTTGCAAATTAATCATAACTTGTCCTAAGAACGCTACATATAATATATATAAAGTCTAGCTACAATACATTTTTTATTAACAGCTAAAAAAGTAAAAACAAAAGTATGAAACTATTACCTTAATCTATATATCAAAATGATTGCTAAGCCAATGGCTACAATATTTTAATATAAATGCCTATATCTTTTTTTTAATAATTTTTGAGATAATTAACCATTTAAGTATTTGTTTGCACCTGTGCACATTGTTTGACCTTTAAACCAATGACAAAATCTATATATCAAAATGATCGATTCATCAATACCTACAATATCCCAATATACATGACTACAATAAAAGTTTATTGTTTTCAAGATAATTACCCATTTCAGTATTCATTTGAATCTATGACCTTGGCCTTTGAACACATGACCTTCATTCATACATCAAAATGATCATTGTGCAAATGCATACATATTCAAATACACATGCCTATACATAAAGTTTATAGTTTTTGAATAAACATTTGTTTGACCTTGACCTTTGAACTGATGACCTTCATTCATATATAGAAATGGTTGATACAACAATACCAACAATATTCCAATATATATGTCTATACAAAAAGTTTATAGTTTTCAAGATAATTATTTCAGTATTGTTTTGCATCTGTGACCTTGACTTTTGAACCCATGACCTTTTTTATACATCAAAATGATCATTGCATCAATACCTACAACATTCTAATATACATGCATATACAAAAAGTTAATAGTTTTCAAGATAATTAACCATTTCAGAATTCTTTCCTATCTGTGACCTTGACCTTTGAACCTATGACCTTAATCTATATATCAAAATGATTGTTACATCAATACCTACAATATTCTAATATACATGTCTATAAAAAAAGTTTATAGTTTTTAAGAAATAATTAACCATTTCGGAATGGCTTTGCATCTGTGACCTTGACCTTTGAACCTAAGACCTTTTTCTATACATCAAAATAATTGTTGGATCAATATCTACATTTCAATATACATGCCTATATAAAAAGTTTATAGTTTTCCAGATAATTAAAATCAGAGGTAAAAAAAAATAGGTCATGACCTTCACAATTGACCCTGACCCCATTTTGAAGGTTATTACAAGAATGCCAAAACTGAAAACCCCATGTCATTCACTGGTCAAATAGTCAAGTTATAACAATTTGAAGCTATGTTACGATTTTTTTAAAATTCAACAAGCAAATAGGTGCAACCTTTTTTTTTGTCCGAATTTCACAAAATGAACAAACTATAGACTTAAGACCCTTGAGAAGCCAAACATCACATCAGATTTCTCAAATCATCAGTTTCAGAGAAGAAATTTTTTAAGATTTTAGCACCCCTAGGTTACCTTGACCTAGTTACGGTAGCCATGGCAATGCTATGAACAAATCTGAATTGTACCGGCCCATAATATAAACTTCTGATAAAGTTTTATTGAAATCTGTCGGGTAGTTTCAGAGGAGAAGTCAAAAATAGGTGTTAACGACACACACACGCAAGCACATACACACGATGCACTATGCCATAAGCTTACATGACCTTTTTCTATACATCGAAAGTTTCGGTCAGGTGAGCTAAAAATTATATAATACAACCTCTATAAGGGTCAAGATGTCTATGCTAAAGGCACCAGGAGTATCTTTGACAATATTCAACTGATCCATCAAAAGCATATCTGGAATTGAAGAAACCTCTACCTCTCCAATTGTTATAGTCTGTTTTGGCACGCATGGAGTAGCTCTAAAAAGATATAATACAAATTAACAAATTTTAGACAAATTTTAGACAAAGAACTCATCCAATTGTTTTTGGGACTAAATGTAGTTTATTCTGTTGAAAAATTTGTAGCAGTATAATTCATTGATACTTTTTACAGAGATTTATTAAAATTGCACACTGTGTTTAAAAACTGTGACATTATATTACAAGAGAGCCACTGGGACAAAAATGTTTAACTGTCACATTTGGCCCTGATACATATTTGCTCTCTGAAATATCTTAAGGAAACATCAAAGTTCTGAAAGCAGACAGCTCATTGATTGCAAAATACCTCATTACTGATAAGAAACTATTGGTAATTGTGTATTTGATCCATTTTATTTAATATTGAAATGATGGAAAAATTAACACATACATAAAAAACAAAAAGGTATGGTGGGTTTGATAGGATTTTGTCCTAAATGGACCATTTTGGACTTTAAAAAATCATAATGTTAAGAGGAAATTGGTATTGTTGGTAACATTATTTGCGTTTTGTCATCGATGTTTAGAAAAAAGTCAAGTAACTACATGTTCTTAGAGCATGTTTAGTCATCCCTAAAATATTATCTTTGGTGGTTTGAAAATCATGCAATATCCATGGCAACCAGAAGGACAAAGGTCATGTGAACTTTTACATGATCCCATTCTGAAAAGGCGTTATAATCAACGCGTAGTTCACTTGTCATCTAAAAACCTACATTTTTTGCAATAATCAAAAGTAGAATCAGAAAATCAAGTTACAAGACAATGTAATGCTGACATAGGCCGTTTCTTAAAAAGCATATAGATCACGTGAGCTTGATAAAACGGAAACTATATCAAGCATAACAACCAAAATGTGAAAGTTCATTAATAGTTCTATAACCACACCACCGGAGATTTCATTTAATGCCCTTCTAAAGTCAGGAAATTAATTGCAAGATGTCTCAATTTGTGCTTGATTTTTTTTGGTTATGTCTTGTTTGACTGTTTTTATTATTTAAGTGTATTGCGTCGTGTTCTTACTTAAGTTTGGTGTTGCTATTACAGGGTTTTCAGTTGTTGTTGCTGTTCTTGAAATGTCACTATGACTGAGCACAGTATCTGCCTTGCCAAAATTTTGAATGTATTTAGAACTCATTTATATAATAAGGTTTTCTTTAATCGAAGTTTGAAAGATACATAAATATAGTCCCGTCGCCTATATCGATTGTGCCACCGCAAACCAACTCCGCTAACTGTTCTGTCATGTGCTATGTTTGAATTTTTATGAAATAATACATTCAAAAGTAGCACATGACAATAATTGCCATGTGCTATTTTTGAATGTATTATTCCATAAAACTTCGAAAATAGCACATGACAGTTCTGTTGTGCTTCTTTTGATTTTTCATATTATTAAATAATACCGTTTAAAAGTACATAGCGATTATAAAGTAGCACCTGGCAGTCTTGTCTAAGTTATTTTATATTTACTTAAAGATGTCGAAAGTTGCATTTTTCCTTAAAAGCTGCAAGCTGAAATTAAAATGCTTTATGCGACATTAATAAAAGCGAGTTTATTTTCATTAAGTTTCATTTTTGTTTCAGGGCGTTAGTTGTTCTTAAGGTGTAGAAAATATTTCTTACACAGAAAACAATATTTTGAAAGTATTTATTTTGTAAGAAGTCAATAAAACCAAATTCTGAAGTATTTGAATCAAGTCCTTTTGAGACTCATTTTCAAATAATCCCCGCCTTACCTGGTCTGTTTAAGATGATTTGACAATTACTTCCTCGCTTTACTATTCACTTAAATACATAGTTGAGTTGAGTAATGGTGTTTAACGTACCAGTCAAGAAAACTTATATTGAGATGTCGCCACCTATAGCCAAAGGTAGAGAAATTTTGTCAATTGCGTTGCGCCGATGGTATTATACAGCAGGGTGATTTTTTTCGCAATTTCCTAATGCCAAGTGCTTGGCGAAAGAACAGTCACTACCCACATTCAAGTCTTGGGTCAGACCCGGTCATTGAGCGAGCACTTTACCATCTGAGCTACCGCAGTGGTCTAAAATACGTAGTGGTACAAGGCGATTAAGTTTAGAAACAAGCAGATTTACCATATTTCTATGAGTGCAATAGATAAATAAAGTTTAAAGCCTCGTAAAGATTATTTCCAGTGGCGGATTTAGGGGGGTTGCAACCCCCCCCCCCCCTTCTTTGAAATATTAACGAGAGAGAGAGAGAGAGAGAGAGAGAGCTATTGACTGATGTGCCCCCATAAGTTAATGTAACAACCCATTTATGTACCGGGTATACGTGTTGTTCAAGATTGCGTTTACGAGACCCCACGTCTCTGGAAGCTCGCGCCTAGCATTGATCTCAACCCCCCCCCCCCCCCCCCCTTTTCAAAAAATCCTGGATCCGCCCCTGATTTCACGTATATTCATGGAGTAAAGGGAGGGAATCGGGGTATTTAAGGACGACCTGCCATCGATAAGCGAACTGACACTTTTTCACACACACTCGGATTTGTTCCATACGTTTTCAACACTTACCCGTTACCGAAATGCCAAGTGCTTATATCAGAATATAAAATGTGGTACTAAATTTGCACAGGCTAGTTGCCGAATCTTCATAGACTATCGACATAAAATATAAATGGAATAATATCTTAATATTCATTCCTGTCAAGTGCTAATTTTTAATTTTTGTATCCTCAAAAGTAGCAGAATTTCAAAATTGCCTATTCAGTAATCAGGGGTACATTCGCAGAGACAGCTAAATATTACATAGATCAATCTGGTCTAGTTCTTAATAGACGCTGCAAGAATTAAATTCCAGAAAACATGTAATTTTTATTTGTATCATGGATTTCTGGAATAATAGATGGAACTCTACGAAGTGACAGAATTGTTTTGCCTTTACAGTACTATCAGGACAATGCAGTGAACTTGCAGTTGGTTAAAATGCTTTTTTTCAAAGTCGCAACAGCAATCTCTGCTATTCACGACTAGATAAAAGTTTAGTGATCTCTAACGATTAACCTTAGAATAGGTTTGTGGATGTGCGAGTGTGTTTTATTAGCATGTACTTGGGTTGAATTTTAAGGAGCTAACTCACAGTCATAATGCCACAGAAAGTAAACCACATTCCTAGTCATTTAATACGGACACCGGGTGAACCAATCGCTACTCTTTTAATACAGAGCGACAGGTGAAGAAGCAGTATCTGACCTTGTCATGGTTTTAACTTATAACCCCCTGTTCTCGAGACAGACACACTACCACTGAACCACTCCGGCCGGTCGTGCAGTGAGGGACTTTAGTGTCACACCACCGACATCGGGATTAAAGATCTCACCCGAATGACCTACACCTTTCATTCCTCAATACATAGGGCTCAAAAGAACAGGCACAACCGACATCCATATCTTGTTCACGGCCTATCGGGGCTTGAACTGTCGACCGCCAAATACGAACCGATCAATTTGCCTACTGAGTTGCAAAAATAATACAGATGATATGAAATTTTAAGAATTTGCACGATATTATACCAATTAAGAGAAATTGGTGATATCTTTGTTACTGAATTTTGTTTTTCTTACTGTATAGTTGTTTAATTCTGCGGGTAAAAAATTTGCTGTTCAGACACTGGAAGTTATTCACGGGTATAAAATTTCGCAGTCCTGCAGCGAGTGTTAACAATTTTCTGCACGGATTAAATCACTCCATGTTTAATGAATGCTACATGAAAATATTGACTTTGTATTTAATTTCGCGCTATGAAGTCAAACCGCGTATATAGCAAAATTAAATCTGCAGTGAATAAAAGCAACTATACAATATCTTAAGCGAAATTCAAAAAAGGTAAAAAGATATTTGCCGATGGAAAATTCAACTAAAACATTGCCTAGGCTAAATTGTAGCTTGAATTTGGTTAGAATTTATCAAGACACAATATAAATATCTTTTCTTGGTTGAGATCAATGTTAACAAGAGCACCGCCGAGCGGAGCATTATACGCCCGTGTTATATTGATCGAGTAGTACTATTTACTGAGAAGTATAAGTACAACTAGGATATATGTATGTAAAAATATATTACTAACATTTCTAAGTTAAAAAAGGGCATAACTCCTCCAAAAATAATCCGAAAAAGTTGTAATTCGAACTTGCACCAGATATTAACACCGTAAATGTGTATACCAAATTTCATTTGAATCCATAAATAGTTGTAGGCTCTAATGATCGGAAACCACATGGTCATACATACAAAAATTTCTAAGTTAAAAAAGGGGCATAGTTGTAATTCGAACTTGCACCAGATATGTACATCGTAAATGTGTATACCAAATTTCATTTGAATCTATAAATAGTTGTAGGCTCTTATGATCGGAAACCACATGGTCATACATACAAAAATTTCTATATTAAAAAAGGGGCATAACTCCTCTAAAGATAATCCGAAAAAGTTGTAATTCGAACTTGCACCAGATATTAACATCGTAAATGTGTATACCAAATTTCATCTGAATCCATAAGTAGTGGTAGGCTCTAATGATCGAAAACCACATGGTCATGCATACAAAAATTTCTAAGTTAAAAAGGGGCATAACTCCTCCAAAAATAATCCGAAAAAAGTTGTAATTCGAACTTGCACCAGATATTAACATCGTAAATGTGTATACCAAATTTCATTTAAATCCATAAATAGTGGTAGGCTCTAATGATCGGAAACCACATGGTCATACATACAAAAATTTCTAAGTTAAAAAAGGGGCATAACTCCTCCAAAAATAATCCGAAAAAGTTGTTATTCGAACTTGCACCAGATATTAACATCGTAAATGTGTATACCAAATTTCATTTGAATCCATAAATAGTTGTAGGCTCTAATGATCAGAAAACAACATGGTCATCCATACAAAAATTTCTAAGTTACAAAAGGGGCATAACTCCTCCAAAAATAATCCGAAAAAGTTGTAATTCGAACTTGCACAAGGTATTACCATGGTAAAGCTGTATACCAAATTTCATTTGAATCCATAAATGTTTGTGGTCTCTATTGAACGGAATACAAATTGTTAACAGACGCCCGGACGCCCAGACACCCGGACGCCTGGACGGACAGCACCGTAACATAATACGCCCCGTCATATGACGGGCGTATAAAAATTTAAAACTGAAATATAACCCCTAATTTCCAACTAACAGAGTTACCACTATACCAAGATAATATAATGCTGTCAAGCAGGCGGGGTGCTGTTCCCTCTGACATATATTTAAGGGACTTTTATCAGAGGAACGGTCTAATATTTGACCCCTAATCGTACATATAAATAGAAGTATGTTACGGACGTAGTAGAAGACACTTTATCTGTGTCACATTTGTACTGCTGAATGACGCGTACGTAATTATATATTTTCTCGTCATTTTTCATGTCTATACCCAAAGTTTAATTTGATCGTTTTTCAGCCTTATAAGATATTTTTCCGAATTGTAAAAAACATCTGTGAGAAAAAATTCTATAGTTTTACAACATATAAGTTTAAATTATTTTCAAACAAGAGGCCCATGGGCCTTAACGCTCACCTGAAGAAGAGTACATATCTTATGCAGAGGTTCAATGGTCAATGACATTAATAAAAGAGAATATCAAAATTTTCAGCAGTAAGGGCCAATAATATGAAAGTATTTTTGCAAATTAATTATAATAATTATTATATAAGTATGCTATATATATGTGGAAGTGCGTGGCCTAGTGGTTAAGGCATTGGACTCATGATTCGAAGGTCGTGGGTTCGATCCCTGGACCGGGCAATGTGTTGTGTCCTTGAGCAAGACACTTAATTTCACGTTGTTCCAGTTCACTCAGCTGAAAAAAAATGAGTAACCAGCAAAATGCTGGGGGTTAACCCTGCGATGGACCGGCGTCCCATTCAGGGGAGAGTCTTGTACTCTCAGTCGCTTAATGCCACGGAAACCGGGATAAGCTCCGGCCTCATGGGCCTAATGGCTCGGGACAGACTTTAACTTTTAATGCTATATACAGTCCAACCTGCCCTAAAGGCCACCTCTATATAAGGGCCACCTGCTTCTAAAGGCCAGTAGAATTGTATCCCTATTGTTCTTTATTCATATTATTTGAACCTGTATATAAAGGCCACCTGCCCATAAAGGCCACTTTTACTGGTTCCCTTGGGTGACCTTTATAGACAAGTTTGACTGTATATTCTATTGTTTTCATTACTGGCTCCTACCTATTAAAGAAAACATGTCTTTACTTAAGATATGTTTATACACTTGGTGGTTTTTAAGGTTTTTTTCAAAGATTGATAAATAGTGTGGTCAGAAGATTTTTCTTTAATTGTTTTCAAAGAAATTATTCTGTTAAAATTAGCTAATGCCTGATTTTGTAACAGACATTTTAACAAATAAAATAAATCAAAGTACTGAAAGTACTAAAATTCGCGAAAGATTAGAAAGACAGGGAGTTCAGTGTCTCCATCAATGTAGTGTCAGGTATATGAAGTTGTCAGGTAACTGAAAGGAGGTTGTTATGTTCACCTTGCATTGCTCCCAACACAACATAGCGGGTTCATGTAGTGTGCGATGGTCAAAGTTACTTCCATCGTCATGGAGACCCTAATATTAAACAAGAGGTTCATGAGCCTTAATGCTCACATGCAGCTGAGTACATATCTCATGCAGAGGTTCAATGGTCATTAATTAAAGAGAATGTCCAAAAAAAATTTCAGCAGTAAGGGCCAATTATATGTAAGGATTTTTTGCAAATTTATTATAACATAACTAGTCATAAGAGTGCTACATCAGGGATTTATCAGGGTCTTTTGGGAAAAGGCCCTTAACTTAAAATTGGGAAAAACTATCAATTTTTTGCTCATTTTGGGAAATCTTTGATGTCATTTACGATTAAATCTAATGCTTTTAGTGTATTGATTTGAAGATTGAGAAAAGCAGCGCTACATTTATGGCCAGACTTCAGCTATGTATCTGATACGATTTTCTAATTGGGAATTTTCTCAGCCCTTTTGGGAAAAAATCAATGTTTTTTCCATTGGGAATGGGGCCGAATTTCGGCCCTAAATAGGCCCTTGATAAATCCCTGTACATATAATATATCTGAAATCTAGCTACAATATATTGTTTATAAACAACTAAAAAGGTAAAGAAAAATTTGAACCCATGACCTTAATCTAAATATCGCAATGAATATTAGGTCAACACCTACAATTTAGAAGCCTATACAAAAAGTTTATAGTTTTTGAGATAATTAACCATGTCAGTATTTGTTTGCATCAGTGACCTTGACTTTTAAACTCATGTCCTTCATTCATATATCAAAATGATCGTTAGGCCAATACCTACAATATTTTAACATATATGCCTATACAAAAAGTTTATAGTTTTTAAAATAATTAATCATTTCAGTATTCATTTGCATCTATAACCTTGACCATTAGACCTATGACCTACATTCATATATTAAAATGAACGTTGTGTAAATGCCTATAACATTCTGATATACATGCCTATAGAGAAAGTTTATCATTTTTGAGATAATTCACCATTTCAGTATTTGTTTGCATCTATGACCTTGACCTTTGAACCTATGACCTTCGTTCATACATGGAAATGACCGTAAGGCAAATGCCTACAATATTCTAATATACATGCCTACACAAAAAGTTCAAAGTTTTTGAGATAATTAACCATTTCAGTATTCGTTTACATCTATGACCTTGACATTTGAACTTATGACTTCTATTCATATATCAAAATGACCGTTGTGCAAATGCCTACAGTATTCCAATACACATGATGATGATGCCCATACAAAAAGCTTATAGTTTTCAAATATATTGACAAATACATTAATTTTGCAATTTCCCCCTCAAGTACCTTGCCATTATCTCATTTTGGCCCCTAAAGCTACAATATGTGCAAATCTAAAACTAGGTGCCCATAGTGTTTTACATGAAATATCTAAGTTTTATCTCTTGTAGGTTCAGAGCAGATGATTTTTAAAGATTTTCACAAATTTCCCCTTTATGGGGCCCCAAGGGGACATAATCCTTGCATTTGTGCAAATCTGAAAACCCCTTACTTGACCATTACTGTCAAATATCATCCAATTTGGCTCTGTAGTTTTGGAGGAATTGATACCAGAGGCTCAGTGTGGCTGAGCCTGTATCGCTCACCTGCTTTTAAAGCAAATTTGTATATATGCTTTTCCCATAGGGTCCAATGTAAAACAATGTTCTCCGCTGGCAGCCATGTTTTATGGCAGATCAGAAAAATTTTGGCAATCTATGTAAAGGACCTTCTATACTTTATTCCTGTAAAGTTTGGTTCAATTTGCTTCAGTCATTTCTGAGGACATAGTCAAAATGTGTTTTTCCCATAGGGTCCAATGTTAAACTATGTTCCCTGCTGGCAGCCATGTTTTTAGGCGGATCAGAAAAATTTCGGCAACTTTTGCAAAAGACCTTCCATACATCATTCCTGTAAAGTTTAATTGAATTGGCTTTAGTCGTTTCAGAGGAGATAGCCAAAATGTGCGTTTTCCCATAGGGCCCAATGTTAAACTTTGTTTGGCCCTGGCGGCCATTTTTTTTTGGCGGATCAGAAAAATTTGGGCAATCTTAGTAAATGACCTTACATACATTATTCGTGTAAAGTTTGGTTAAAATTGGCTCAGTGGTTACAAAGAAGATAGCAAATATATGCTTTTCCCATAGGGTCTTATGTTAAACTATCTTCTGTGCTAGCGGCCATGTTTTTTGACAGATCAGAAAAATTTTGGCAATCTAAGTAAAGGACCTTCCTTACACCATTCCTGTAAAGTTTGGTTAAATTTGCTCCAGTCACTTCTGAGAAAATAGTCAAAAATGCATTTTTCCCATAGGGTCCTATGTTAAACTATCTTCTGCGCTGGCAGCCATGTTTTTTGGCTGACCAAAAAAATTTCGGCAATCTAAGTAAAGAACCTTCTATACATCATTCCTGTAAAGTTTGGTTAAGTTTGCTTCCGTAGTTTCAGAGGAGATAGCCAAAATGTGTTTTTCCCATAGGGTCCAATGTTAAACTATGTTCCCCGCTGGCAGCCATGTTTTTAGGCGGATCAGAAAAATTTCAGCAATCTTTGCAAAAGACCTTCCATACATCGTTCCTGTAAAGTTTAATTGAATTGGCTTTAGTCATTTCAGAGGAGATAGCCAAAATGTACGTTTTCCCATAGGGCCCAATGTTAAACTTTGTTTGGCCCTGGCGGCCATTTTTTTTGGCGGATCAGAAAAATTTTGGCAATCTTAGTAAATGACCTTACATACATTATTCGTGTAAAGTTTGGTTAAAATTGGCTCAGTGGTTACAAAGAAGATAGCAAATATATGCTTTTCCCATAGGGTCTTATGTTAAACTATCTTTTGTGCTGGCGGCCATGTTTTTTGACGGATCAGAAAAATTTTGGCAATCTAAGTAAAGGACCTTCCTTACACCATTCCTGTAAAGTTTGGTTAAATTTGCTCTAGTTACTTCTGAGGAAATAGTCAAAAATGCATTTTTCCCATAGGGTCCCATGTTAAACTATCTTCTGCGCTGGCAGCCATGTTTTTTGGCGGATCAAAATAATTTCGGCAATCTTAGTAAAGGACCTTCTATACATCATTCCTGTAAAGTTTGGTTAAAATTGGTTCAGGGGTTTCAGAGGAGATAGTTAAAATATGAAAAGTTTACAGACGGACGGACTGACTGACTGACTGACTGACTGACTGACTGACAGACTGACGGACGACGGACGCCGAGTGATGGCAAAAGCTCACATGGCCTTTAGGCCAGGTGAGCTAAAAAAATGTGAAAAGTTTATACATGATGCACATCGGACGAAGAGATGGCAACTGCACATCTGAGCCTTTGGCTCAGGTGAGCTAAAAGTTTATACAAGACGGATGAAGATAGATGACAATTGTTCATCTGAGCCTTTGGCTCAGGTGAGCTAATAAGCTTCTGATATCTTTCATGTCATAATTGAGGATATTTTTTAAATAAATTAATAACTTGAAAAAATTAACTATTATTTTATTATTATTTATATCACCAGAGTTGTGTTTTAAGAATTCGATAATTTTTGAAAGACTTTTTATTCCCGAGATGAGCATAATTTTAGTAAATCTTGTAAACAACAATTTTTTCAATCGGGTGGCCGTTAGGATCCCCGCTGACTGGGTTTGACAGGTGACCCCTCTACAAAGGTTCTGTACATGATAAAAATGTAGTTGACAGATGACCACTCTACAAAGGTGATCGCTATCTCAGATTTCACTCTAATCAATTTATAATTTTTTAAGGATGACTTCACAGAATGCTTTGAAAAACGGGAAAAGCAGTATGATAGCACGAAATTCCAAAATTGTTGTCTTAATATGGGGAGACTCCTCACATCAGCAGGGATTGAGCTTAACTTTTCGATGAGCCATACAATGAACTGTCAAGAGTGATGGTTAATCTGAATAAATCAAGCATATACATTTGGATTATTCTATCCCTTGCTTTACTTTTCGATATTCAACATCTGCAATTACATTGACGAATGGTTTTGCAGAAAATGTTGATCTATAGGTACTGCCAATGTCAATGACTGTATAATTTTGGCAGATTTTGATTTATGAGCAGGAACTTGTTTTGCATTACTAAAGGCTTGGGCCTGTTTGTGAGATTCAGAAATTTCATGTTTATTTACACTGTCAAGTTTAAACCTAGTGCAACCCTCGGTAAATACAGATTTTTTTCCTGTCGAACTCTACACAATCGGCACACTTCATTCTGTCCTGCGTATCATACAATCAAGGCCTGCCATCTTCCCATGGCTTTTTATATGCTCCGATGCGTTTGAATTTATCATACTCTTGACAGTACTTTCATTTTTCCGCAGGTCCTTGTTTAGCCTTTGGAGTCGATGCTCCTAAAAATTTCCACATGGCAGAAAGCCGGAAGTATCATTTTATACATAAATATCAGAAAAGGAAACGAAATGGCACCGTATTTGAATTCCGGTCGGAACACCGGTCCATTTACACTTGTTAACTATATGATACCCATTTTTCAATTTTACTATTATTGTCGCCAGTCAGAAATAAACGACAATCGGTAAACGGATCGGAATGTCAAATACACCGAACTGAAAATTCTAATCGCCACCTGGCAGCCCTGGGCGACCTGTGTGACCTGTGTATGATACATTATCGCCCAGAGCGAAAAACTGGGCACCCGTTAATCTCAATCCCTGATCGGGAGGGTTGGCAGGTATGATAAAACCATTAATTACTGCTAAAAATAGCTAACATCTGGGTCAAGAAGACGATCTCAACCAATCAGATTTCAGATTATAATAAATCTGTTGACCGGGAAGGGGGGGGGGGGGGGGTCCGCGTGACGTCATCAACATATTCTATCCTCAAATACAACAAAATGCAGCGTTCTCTTTTCAATCTCGTATCAATTTCTTACTAAATCAATATTACTCAATAAATAAACCCCATTTACATGACAATTTACCCATCAAATCCATAGAATACAAAAGTTATTGAAATTTGAATTATCTCCCTTTATTCAAACTTCGACCTACATACGAGAGAGAGTTGATTTTCTGTAACGGAAGAATATTCGGGTTGAGAAATCTGCATGTAACAGCTACATTTGAGAAAGATCAAGATCTTTCGCAAATAATAAATTAGAACTGCTCACTATTTTTCCAACTAATATTTATAAAGATGTCATAACTGGATTTACAAACCTCTATATAAATGCCACCTGTCCATAAGGGCCACTTTTGCAACTTCCCCTGAGTGGCCCTTATAGACAGGTTAGACTGTATATTATTTATAAACAGCTAAAACATCTATATATCAAAATGTTCATTAAGCCAATACCTACAATATTCCAATATACATGCCTATAGAAAAAGTTTATAGTTTTTTAGATAATTAACCATTTAAGTATTCGTTTGCGTCTATGACCTTGACCTTTGAACCTATGACCTTCATTCATATATCAAAATGATTGTTAAGCCAATAACTTCAATATTCCAATATACATGCCTATGCAAAAAGTTCATAGTTTTTGAGATAATTAACCATTTCATTATTCGTTTACATCTATGACCTTGACCTTTGAACCTATGACCTTCATTTATATATCAAAATGATCATTGTGCAAATGCATACAATACTCTAATATACATGTCTATACAAAAAGTTCATAGTTTTTTTAAGATAATTAACCATTTTAGTATTTGTTTGCATCTATGACCTTGACCTTTGAACCTATGACAGGGATTTATCAGGGTATTTTGGGAAAAGGCCCTAAACTAAAAATTGGGAAAAACCATCAACTTTCTGCTCATTTTGGGAAAACTTCGACATCATATCAGAAGTTGGTTTATTCACGACCTCAAAAGCCTTTGATGTAGAAGCAGTATTTTCATCTTGATTTTCAGATGTTGTTTTAAAATAATCTAGAATCCTATTCTTGATTTTGCTGATTGGAGGGATTCACAAAATTTACTTTCGTTTTCGTTAAAAAACAACACAATTTTCTAATTGGGAATTTTCTTAGCCAATTTTGGGAAAAAATTAACCATTTTCCCATTGGGAATGGGGCCGAATTTCGGCCCTAAATAGGCCCTTGATGAATCCCTGTATGACCTTCATTCTTATATCAAAATGGTCGTTGTGCAAATGTCTACAATATTCTAATATACATGCCTATACAAAAAGTTTATAGTTTTCAAGATATTTTGACAAATACATTAATTTTAGCAATTTCCCCCTTAAGTACCTTGCCATTTCCCCATTTGGCCCCCAGTTACGATTTGTGCAAATCTGAAACTAGGTGCCCTAAGTAGGTTTCACATGAAATATCTAAGCTATATCACTTGTAAGTTCAGAGGAGATGATTTTTAAAGATTTCCACAATTTTCCCCTTTATGGGGCCCCAAGGGGACCTTATCCTATCTGAAAGCCCCTCACCAAGACATCATTACTGCTAAATATCATTCAATTTGGCTTTGTAGTTTCGGAAGAGTTGATTAAAATGTGAAAAGTTTACACACGACGGACGATGGACGATGCACGAAGATATATAGCAATAGCTAATCTGAGTCTATGGCTCAGGTGAGCTAAAAATTTGAAGTTATAATTTTATTATTCTCATTTCAAGTCATAGAAATCGGCAATACATTAATTGTTAATCTGATTGAATTCCATGATATTAACATTGTTCTTCGATTTTCGATTCCATTTCAGGAAATATTTCTTATGGCGGGGGAGTGACTACTCCTAGTGGTATGACCCAATTCATTATGGACAACTCCAATTAACTTACATCTTATATAGAGAAACCTCGCCTGCCATAACAGAAAACTGCATGGCTTTTGACGAAGCAGCGCAGATAACAAATAGCAATTTTTATCAACGGTCAAAATTGGGACACGACCTTGACCTTGGGCCTTAACATTAATTGGAAGAAAATAGCAAGACAAGATCAACAGGGAAAATTCATTACAATTATCTTTAGCCTTTGTCAAGTTATAACGATAAATTTTAAGCACCAAATATTCAATCAAAATTTGTCTACAGTTTCTAATTTCAGAGACGATTTTTTGTGTTTTTTTACTTTTTTTTTTAGAAACAACAGTCATCTTGTTGGGTGTGGCCAAACCCTGAACATGTTACCCAGGCATGATAATCACAAAGTTTCATCAAATTTGGCCCAGTAGTTTTGAAGGAGATGATTACAATGTAAAGTTTACGTGCTGCACACAAGACATGGTGATAGAGATTGCAACAGCTCAACCGAGCCTTTGGCCCCGGTGAGCTAAAAATTACAATTTTTCAGATAATTATAAATTTCAGTATTCTTATGCATGTGATGTGGACCTTTTAACCCATGACCTACCTCCTTTTGTCCTTCATTTGTGCAAATGTGAAAGCTCTTCACCCAGGCATGATACTCACTAAGTAAACAAGTTTTATCAAATTTGGCAATATAATTTTGAAGGAAAATTATTGAAATGCAAAATGTTTACAAACGACAGATGACACACCACAGACAATGGACAGTGAACCGATAAGCTAAACATTGTCAAGCACTGACCAATGCCTAATTATTTCATAAACTTGCACCCCAAATACATTTTAGGGACATAAGAAATAAACATACTGTTATACTTACACACCATGTACTCCAAACATCCCAATAAAATCTTTAAACAATGCAACATACATAGCTTCTGGTATTTTTTTATCATGCTGGTAACGTGAAATCATAAACTTCAAATCTTCTGCAAACACATCTGCATAATTGATAAACCTGGTATAAAAACAATATACTCAAAATACTAAATCCTTGTCGTAGATTTGTCATTATTAAGCATATTAATGAATAATGGTTTTTTTTACTGCATCTATTTCAGTCATTCTGATTAATTCTCATTGCTCTGTGTGTATGAAGATTTTACATATGTTGTGTTAAATCAGAAAGTGAATTTGCTTCACAAAAACCTTTGGTTTGTCATACTGGCACTACTATGTTGTCTAGTAAATCTAGAACTGTCTCTTGAGTGTCAAAGCACCAATCTCTATCAAAATTCGACTTTGTGACCTTGACCTTTGACAAACACCTTAATATGTCACATTATGTGATACATTCGCTCATATTGATGTTGGAATTTGGCCAAAATTTATTTATAGAATGTGCAAGGAATGGAGCAAACACAAATTTACATAGACAGACACACATGGTGATTCCAAAATTTCCCTTTAAAACAAAGTAAGAAGTAGAGGGAAAAAGAGAGGGGTGAGACAGATAACAAATATCCTTAAATAAATCCCAGCTGTTTGGTGACATATGACAATAAACTCTTTTTTTCAAGAAGAGGTAATGACCTTTTGTGTTCAGATCATTTCAATAACACATGCCCATTACTGTCTCTAAGAGCAAGAATTAACAGTATTCTTAATCTTATTGTTTTCAGTTACGGGTATTCTTTATTCAAGTAATAGAGCACTCAAAAGTAGACATCTGAAATTTGATGTTGATACCTCTTTAAAGTTTGAGTGTCATGCTCTGGATAAGGTTTAAGTATGAAAATTAACAAAGGGCAATAACTGTTAAATTATAAAAAATAGAGTTATAGTGCTTGTAAACTGCACTTATCTTTATCAGGATCTATCTAGCAATGAAATTTCATGTTGATATCTCTTATAGTTTTTGTGTCATGTTTCTGACAAAATTTTAAGTATGAAAAATAACAAAGACCAATAACTCCTAAATTATGGAAAATAAAATCATGATGCTTGTACAATGAACTTCTTTTTATCAAGAGCTATTTAGCAATGAAGTTTCATGTTGATATCTCAAACAGTTTTTGTGTTATGCTCCAGACAAAATTAAATGATGGACAGACAAACAAACAGATGAACAGGATGACAGATAAAGTGGCAGGTATGTGCTCCCCCTTTGGAGAGCATAAAAAACCAATTGAATAAAAATCAGGAAATATACAAATTGTAAATTAAAATATTAAGTATTCTATATATAGAAGGACTGGCTGATATCTTGAGCCTCATATTGAAGTGCATGTATGGTCTGGAATACATTTTTCCACAGACCAATAGATGAACAGCACTGTACCATGTTAATATGTCCATTTGTTCAAAATGGGCATGTAAAAGGTTTACATGAAGTGGCCAGCACATGATGAACCATAGCAAGAGCTCATATGGGCCTTAGGCTAAATCTACTGTTGTATGTACATATATAAAAATTTTGATTCATTAAGGTACCAATTAATATGTTTAATTTCAATTAAATGGTATTTGCATAATATTAGCCTAATGGGTACAGACAGAAAGTTGAAGATTTACAATTACACAAATACTACAAGTGAGAATTAAACATATTTAAAAAAAGCCTTACATGTGATACCAATGGTCCTCTGATTTTATAGGATTAGGTGGGATTTTCACTGTCCACTCTGAACAACCATTACTTTTTCTTGTAAACAGTTGATAATTTGAATCTTCTTTGTCTCTAATTTGAACAATGTTTTCAAAGTCAAGTCTCTGGAAAGGCTTGAACTCATTTAAACATTCCATTATCAAACCAACACGTTTTTTTATACTTTCTATTGAGGCAACTCTTTTTGAAACAACTAATGGCAAATTTTTTAGTAAAATATCTACTATCGTCATTGGTTTGTAAAGTTGGTCTCTTTGAATTGATATTCGAATCAAATCAAGAACACCTGCATTCCAGTAATTTGTTTCATTTGGGATAGCAGTATCAGAGCGGGTGCTTTCTTCACTTCCATTACTTCCTTGACTTCCATTACTTCCACTACCTTCTTCACTCCTATCAACTCCTTGACTTTCATTACTTTCTTCACTTCCATTGCTGTCTCTTTCAAATTCTTCAGAAAATACTCTTTTTCTAGATTTCCTTTTCAATACTTTGTTTTGAGTTGTTGAACTGTCGGGACTTAACTCACGTACTTCACTTCCTTCAGTTGCCATGTCTTTAGACATCAAATCCCTAAAAAGGTGTTAATAACTGAAGTTAATATTTCAAAAGGCCTAATGGATTCATGATGCTCATCTTGAAAATAACTGATTTTTAAAATTTAACTTAAACCGAGATGCTAATAACACTTACTGTTGATAGATAATCCATTGATTTTTTATCATATTAATGGTATTTACTCAAAAAGATAAATAAGTCTGGGTAATGATAATTATCTTACAATTAATATGTATTTTGTTTAAATTTACTCATGTTTGGACTGATACAAGATTCTGTATCAGGCATGCCTGATATAAGGTCGTGTGCGTTTGTTTGCGGACCACTTCAGATTCAAAGTAATGATGTCATCAGATTGAAATGTAACGTAACCAAAGATCAGGGATTTCCCCTAGATTCTATTGTGTCAAGACAAATGAATGTAGTTAAAAACTACAAAAATCGTAAAAATGTTCATCTTTATCTGAAAATAAAATGGTAAAATGTAATTCTTGGCAATGACAGCAAGCTGATTTGTATCAGTACATAAGATTTCAATATTTTCTCCAATGATGATTCAACTTTAAAAGTAAATGTTGCATTCATGTAATTTAAACTGTACAAAGAACTTCAAACACTGTTAAAATCATGAGTATTGATAAAAAATAATTGCCATTTCCATTTTCCAAAGACTCAGTTGTCTAAAAGCTTGTTGATAACATGTCCCATGACTATAATGACGTCCAATGAATTGGCGCCCGTCAACCGCGATTTGTGTTTTATACTGTGAGGCTACACACCCCAGATACCCATCCAAAAAAAAACAGTACTTACTATATTTAACTTTAATTAATAATACTAGAGTTTTGTTAAATTTGTTAACATTGTAAATTAAAAATATCATTCATATCTTACGTACGGGATTTGTATCTGTCGAGTTATGTTCCCAAGACTCTTGATACAAATCCTGTACTTACATGTGATATGATATAAATAATATGTATTTACAATGTATTGCTGGACTGACAATATCAATTATCATCTCATCACTGACCACAGGAAACAAATTATTGCATAAGTGAAAAAAAAGCATTCGCTATACAGCCAACAGCTAGTTTGCAAGATGCTATATTATTCTACTAAATATCACATGTCCAACTTGCAATTGCAAATGAAGTTTTATTGGGGGTGTCACTTGATAAGGAATTTCATAATCAGTGTGCCACAGATTTGTTTTTAATTTTTACCTTGTTAATGTTTTGTTATTTCCTGGAATTGTTTTGAGCTATTGGTCTTTTTATAGCAACAGAAATTTTACCCCAAATGGTCCCTTTTTCCTGCTGTGGTTAAAATCTCCTTTTTGGGACAAGACTGAAGTGTCCCAACCTGTTGGAAGTGGCCGGTTGGAAGTATTGTGCACAATGTCCAAATCTAAAATTATTTTTTATATGGTAGCCTACTGACCAAGATCTGTCTGTACTGTCGTTAACACCTGTATGTTGACTTTCATTTTGTCAGAATACATTCTGTGTGGTCTCTGTATTCAAAAATTAAATAATATTTCTATTATATTTCTAAATTTAACTACCATTTTACTTTTAGGTCGATATATAATATTGTCTACATTCCATGTTGTAGTACATTTTTTGGATTTTCGGTAATTTCGCCGATAGCATTGTGAGAAAAAAACAATAAATAACATAACTGCAGTACAGATCTATATTGAAAAAAAAGTTCTGCTTGGATAAAGCAAAGTCTTAGATCTAATAATATTAGTGTTATTGTTAAAAGCTCCATTAGTGGCATAAATATTTATACATTGATTGACTGCGAAAACTGTGGAAAAAAAACAAATAATATACCGACCTTAATTTTAAAATGCGTTTACAACAAAGATGGCGTTTCTTTGAAAGCGTTTCGTCCTTCTGTTGTAGTTTCCACCTATCTATGGGACACATCTGACTGCAGGAGAGGAACATGAACGTTTTTTTTTTTGTTTTTGTTTTTGTTTTTTTTTTTTTTTTTTGTTATCAGGTTATTATTTATAAATATGTTTTAATTATTTTACAATGTTTTGTTATTTGTATTTGATTTGATTTTACTGATTACATTCCAATACAACAAGGTAACATACAAACGAGGATAATAATAATAATAATTTTATTGCTCAAACACAATTTACATAATTGGTTAAGGCAATATAAAATATTTAACATGATATTTACAGTAGATAACTTATTCAGGACTGCACACTTGTGAGGTCGGTGATTTATAAAGAAACACTTATGCAGTATCATACAAATGAAAATGCCAAAGAAAAACGATACTTTATTGGAAATTATGAATAAAGAAGCACACACATCATTGAACATCCAACCAACGATGCACAATGATTACGGCAGTACTTAATGCCGGGATCTCTGTCAGTAGCAGATATTTTTTTTAAATAAAGTTATTTTTTCCCTATCATTATGGGAAACCAATAAAACTTGGCTATATTTCTGTAAAGCTGTAAATTTTACTTGATTCTTGTGTTGATAAATGTCATATTTAATTTAATTCTCGCCTTTTTAATGCGAATGTCACTTGATTACTTGTACCGTTTTACTGTAACGGTTTCTGAAATAAATATCCCGTATGTCAAGTGTGAAGTGCCTAATGCCCGGTTGCTCAGGTCAGAGTCTGAACAGGTAAATCGCCGATCGAATAAACCAGACTTAAGTTGGAGTTAACTCTGGCGGTAAATTATGATCGAGACTTACATGAGTCTCAGACAGATTTAAGAACTCACTCAAGCCTTATATACCATTCTAATAAAGATGCCGCGAGTGGACATCGACGCCATGTTAACTTTGTAAAATCTAACTTTGTAATTCGACATTTTACTTTAAAATAAATATGACCATTGGATAGATCGTACCGGATTTTGATTTATACTTTAGTAAAAACTACAAAACAAAGTGGTTTGTCATTTTCCGCAAAATGACGTCATGTTCTCCATATTATGATGACGTCATGTAATAATAATAATAATAATAATAATAATAATAATAATAATATAATAATAATAATTTATTGCTCAAACACAATTTACATAATTGGTTAAGGCAATATAAAATATTTAACATAACAAACACCATACAAATTTACAAATAAAGAAAAAAAAACACATGTTATAGATAAAAGTGGATTTAAGATCAATGTGCAACATCCGAAGGGTTTTGATTGTCTCATTTTTTAAGTTTGTGAGTAATTGTCTTTTGATTGTGAAGTCAATAAAGGTCACGTGGTAATGTGAGATACCATTTGGCACTAAAATGGAAGAAAAATAATCCATTATGAGTTTATCCATGTACCGGTAGGATAGGGAAATATCACCCTCGGGATTGAACATTTCTGGTCAGAGACTCGGCAAGCCTCGTCTCTGACTGAAATGTTCAACCCCTCGGGTGAGATTTCCCTATCCTACATGGATACTCATAATGGATTCTTATAATCTCACGCGCACACCAGTGCTAGATTTTTCTGTCTTGTCCAGTTTGTCTGGTACTGCCTCACACGACAATTGAACAATCAGGATGACGTATGATATACCTATAACATCCACTGTAACATAAAGACTGGGTACACCTATAACATCCACTGTAACATAAAGACTGGATATACCCATAACATCCACTGTAACATAAAGAATGGGTATACCCATAACATCTACTGTAACATAAAGAATGGATACATCTTTAACATCCAATGTAACATAAAGACTGGGTACACCTATAACATCCACTGTAACATAAATGACTGTGGAAGCGCGTGGCCTAGTGGTTAAGGCATTGGACTCATGATTCGAAGGTCGTGGGTTCGATCCCTGGACCAGGCGATGTGTTGTGTCCTTGAGCAAGACACTTAATATCATGTTGTTCCAGTTCACTCAGCTGAAAAATAAATGAGTACCAGCAACATGCTGGGGGTTAACCCTGCGATGGACCGGCGTCCCATTCAGGGGAGAGTCTTGTACTCTCAGTCGCTTAATGCCACCGAAACCCAGATAAGCTCCGGCCTGATGGGCCTAATGGCTAGGGACAGAATTTATATCTTAACATAAAAGACTGGATATACATAACATAAAGACTGGGTACACCTATAACATCCACTGTAACATAAAGACAGGGTATACCTATAACATCCACTGTAACATAAAGACTGTGTATACCTATAACATCTACTGTAACATAAAGACTGTGTATACCTATAACATCTACTGTAACATAAAGACTGTGTATACCTATAACATCTACTGTAACATAAAGACTGTGTATACCTATAACATCCACTGTAACATAAAGACTGTGTATACCTATAACATCCACTGTAAAATAAAGACTGTGTATACCTATAACATCTACTGTAACATAAAGTCTAGGTACACCTATAACATCTACTGTAACATAAAGACTGTGTATACCTATAACATCCACTGTAACATAAAGACTGGATATACCTATAACATCTACTGTAACATAAAGACTGGGTATACCCATAACATCTACTGTAACATAAAGACTGGATAAACCTATAACATCTACTGAAACATAAAGACTGTGTATACCTATGACATCTACTGTAACATAAAGACTGGATATACCTATAACATCTACTGTAACATAAAGACTGGATATACCTATAACATCTACTGTAACATGAAGACTAGGTATACCTATAACATCTACTGTAACATAAAGACTGGATATACCTATAACATCTACTGTAACATGAAGACTAGGTATACCTATAACATCTACTGTAACATACAGACTGGGTACACCTATAACATCTACTGTAACATAATGACTGGATATACCTATAACATCTACTGTAACAAAAACACAGGGTATACCTATAACATCTACTGTAACAAAAAGACTTTGTATACCTATAACATCTACTGTAACATAAAGACTGGATATACCTATAACATCCACTGTAACATAAAGACTGGATATACCCATAACATCCACTGTAACATAATGACTGGATATACCTATAACATCTACTGTAACAAAAACACAGGGTATACCTATAACATCTACTGTAACAAAAAGACTTTGTATACCTATAACATCTACTGTAACATAAAGACAGGGTATACCTATAACATCTACTGTAACAAAAATACATTGTATACCTATAACATCTACTGAAATGTAAAGACTGGGTAAACCTATAACATCCACTGTAACATAAAGACTGGATATACCTATAACATCTACTGTAACATAAAGACAGGGTATACCTATAACATCTACTGTAACATAAAGACTGGATATACCTATAACATCTACTGTAACATAAAGACTGGATATACCTATAACATCCACTGTAACATAAAGACTGGGTATACCCATAACATCTACTGTAACATAAAGACTGGATATACCTATAACATCTACTGTAACAAAAAGACTTTGTATACCTATAACATCTACTGAAATGTAAAGACTGGGTAAACCTATAACATCCACTGTAACATAAAGACTGGATATACCTATAACATCTACTGTAACATAAAGACAGGGTATACCTATAACATCTACTGTAACATAAAGACAGGGTATACTTATAAAATCTACTGTAACATAAAGACTGGGTAAACCTATAATATCCACTGTAACATACAGACTGGATATGCCTATAACATCCACTGTAACATAAAGACTGGGTAAACCTATAACATCTCCTGTAACATAAAGACTGGATATACCTATAACATCTACTGTAATATAAAGACTGTGAATACCTATAACATCCACTGTAACATAAAGACTGGATATACCTATAACATCTACTGTAACATAAAGACTGGATATGCCTATAACATCCACTGTAACATAAAGATTGAGTAAACCTATAACATCCACTGTACCATAAAGACTGTGTATGCCTATAACATCTACTGTAACATAAAGACTGGGTAAACCTATAACATCCACTGTAACATAAAGACAGGGTACACCTATAACCACTACTGTAACATAAAGACTGGGTACACCTATAACATCTACTGTAACATAAAGACTGGGTAAACCTATAACATCCACTGTAACATAAAGACTGGGTACACCTATAACCACTACTGTAACATAAAGACTGGGTAAACCTATAACATCTACTGTAACATAAAGACAGGGTATACCTATAACATCTACTGTAACATAAAGACTGGATTTACCTATAACATCTACTGTAACATAAAGACTGGGTAAACCTATAACATCTACTGTAATGTAAAGACTGTGTACACCTATAACATCCACTGTAACATAAAGACTGGGTAAACCTATAACATCTACTGTTACATAAAGACTGGATAAACCTATAACATCTACTGTTACATAAAGACTGTGTATACCTATAACACCCACTGTAACATAAAGACTGGATATACCTATAACATCTACTGTAACATAAAGACTGGATATACCTATAACATCCACTGTAACATAAAGACTGTGTATACCTATAACATCTACTGTAACATAAAGACTGTGTATACCTATAACATCCACTGTAACATAAAGACTGGATATACCTATAACATCTACTGTTACATAAAGAATGTGTATACCTATAACATCAACTGTAACTTAAAGACTGGATATACCTATAACATCTACTGTTACATAAAGAATGTGTATACCTATAACATCCACTGTAACATAAAGACTGGATATACCTATAACATCCACTGTAACATAAAGACTGTGTATACCTATAACATCCACTGTAAAATAAAGACTGGATATACCTATAACATCCACTGTAACATAAAGATTGTGTATACCTATAACATCCACTGTAACATAAAGACTGGATATACCTATAACATCTACTGTTACATAAAGAATGTGTATAACTATAACATCCACTGTAACTTAAAGACTGGATATACCTATAACATCTACTGTTACATAAAGACTTGGTATACCTATAACATCTACTGTAACATAAAGACTGTGTATACCCATAACATCTACTGTTACATAAAGACTGTGTATACCTATAACACCCACTGTAACATAAAGACTGGATATACCTATAACATTCACTGTAACATAAAAACTAGGTACACCTATAACATCCACTGTAACATAAAGACAGGGTACACCTATAACATCCACTTTAACATAAAGACTGGGTACACCTATAACATCTACTGTAACATAAAGACTGGATATACCTATAACATCCACTGTAACATAAAGATTGAGTAAACCTATAACATCTACTGTAACATAAAGACTGGATATACCTGTAACATCTACTGTAACATAAAGACTGGGTATACCTATAACATCCACTGTAACATAAAGACTGTGTATACCTATAACATCTACTGTAACATAAAGACTGAGTAAACCTATAACATCCACTGTAACATAAAGACTGAGTAAACCTATAACATCCACTGTAACATAAAGACTGTGTATACCTATAACATCTACTGTAACATAAAGACTGAGTAAACCTATAACATCCACTGTAACATAAAGACTAGGTACACCTATAACATCTACTGTTACATAAAGACTGAGTATACCTATAACATCCACTGTAACATAAAGATTGAGTAAACCTATAACATCTACTGTAACATAAAGACTGGATATACCTGTAACATCTACTGTAACATAAAGACTGGGTATACCTATAACATCCACTGTAACATAAAGACTGTGTATACCTATAACATCTACTGTAACATAAAGACTGAGTAAACCTATAACATCCACTGTAACATAAAGACTGAGTAAACCTATAACATCCACTGTAACATAAAGACTGTGTATACCTATAACATCTACTGTAACATAAAGACTGAGTATACCTATAACATCTACTGTAACATAAAGACTGTGTATACCTATAACATCTACTGTAAGATAAAGACTGAGTACACCTATAACATCTACTGTAACATAAAGACTGGATATACCCATAACATCTACTGTAACATAAAGACTGAGTACACCTATAACATCCACTGTAACATAAAGACTGGATATACCCATAACATCTACTGTAACATAAAGACTGAGTACACCTATAACATCTACTGTAACATAATGACAGGGTACACCTTTAACATCTACTGTAACATAATGACTGGATATACCTATAAGATCTACTGTAACATAAAGACTGTGTATTCCTATAACATCTACTGTTACATAAAGACTGTGTATACCTATAACATCCACTGTAACATAAAGACTGGGTATACCCATACCATCTACTGTAACATAAAGACTGGATATACCTATAACATCCACTGTAACATAAAGACAGGGTATACCTATAACATCCACTGTAACATAAAGAGAGGGTACACCTATAACATCCACTGTAACATAAAGACTGGGTACATCTATAACATCCACTGTAACATAAAGACAGGGTATACCTATAACATCCACTGTAACATAAAGACTTGATATACCTATAACATCTACTGTTATATAAAGACTGTGTATACCTATAACATACACTCTAACATAAAGACTGGATATACCCATAACATCTACTGTAACATAAAGACTTGATATACCTATAACATCTACTCAAACATAAAGACTTGTATACCTATAACATCCACTGTAACATAAAGACTGGATACACCTATAACATCTACTGTAACATAAAGACTGTGTATACCTATAACATCTACTATAACATAAAGACTGGGTATATCCATACCATCCACTGTAACATAAAGACTTTGTATACCTATAACATCTACTGTAACATAAAGACTGGATATACATATACATCAACTGTAACATAAAGACTGATATACCCACAGGATACTGTAAATAAAGATGGTATAACCCATAAAGACTGGATATACCCATAACATCACTGTAACATAAAGACTGGATATACCCATAACATTCTGTAACATAAGACTGGTATACCCATAACATCTACTGTAACATAAAGACGGATATACCATTTAACATCTACTGTAACATAAAGACTGGATATACCCATGCCATCCACTTTACATAAGACTGGATATACTTATAACACCACTGTAACATAAACATGATAAAGACTGGATATACCTATAACATCTACTGTACATAAAGACTGGGTACACCTATAACATCACTGTAACATAAAGACTGATATACCGTACTCCACTGTAACATAAAGACTGGATATACTATAACATCCACTTACATAAAGACTGGTATACCTATAACACACTGTAACATAAAGACTGGATATACCCGTGACATCACTGTAACATAAAGACTGGATATACTTATAACATCCACTTTACATAAAGACTGATATACTATAACACCCACTGTAACATAAAGACTGGATATACATAACATCACTGTACATAAAGACTGGATATACTATAACACCCACTGTAACATAAAGACTGGATATACCTATAACACCCACTGTAACATAAAGACTGGATATACTTATAACACCCACTGTAACATAAAGACTGGATACACCTATAACACCCACTGTAACATAAAGACTGGATATACCATAACACCACTGTAACATAAAGACTGGTATACCTATAACACCCACTGTAACATAAAGACTGGTATACTATAACATCCACTGTAAAATAAAGACTGTGTATACCCATAACATCTACTGTAACATAAAGACTGTGTACACCTATAACATACTGTAACATAAAGACTGTGTATACCTATAACATCCACTGTAAATAAAGACTGGTATACCTATAACATCTACTGTAACATAAAGACTGGTATACCTATAACATCTACTGTAACATAAAGACTGGATAAACCTATACATCTACTGAAACATAAAGACTGGTGTATACCTATAACATCTACTGTAACATAAAGACTGGATATACCTAACATCTACTGTAACATAAAGACTGGATATACCTATAACATCTACTGTAACATAAAGAATAGGTACCTAAACATCTACTGTAACATAAAGACTGGATATACCTATAACATCTACTGTAACATAAAGACTGGTATACCTATAACATCTACTGTAACATAAAGACTGGTATACCTATAACATCTACTGTAACAAAAACACAGGTATACCTATAACATCTACTGTAAAAAGACTTGTATACCTATAACATCTACTGTAACATAAAGACAGGGTATACCTATAACATCTACTGTAACAAAAGACATTGTATACCTATAACATCTACTGAAAAAGACTGGGTAACCTATAACATCTACTGTAACATAAAGACTGGGTATACCTATAACATCTACTGTAACATAAAGACAGGGTATACCTATAACATCTACTGTAACATAAAGACTGTATACCTATAACATTACTGTAACATAAAGACTGGATATACCTATAACATTACTGTAACATAAAGACTGTGTATACCTATAACATCTACTGTAACATAAAGACTGGTATACCTATAACATCACTGTAACATAAAGACTGGATATACCATAACATCTACTGTAACATAAAGACTGGATATACCTATAACATCCACTGTAACATAAAGACTGGATATACCTATAACATCACTGTAACATAAAGACTGGTACACCTATAACATCCACTGTAACATAAAGACAGGGTACACTATAACATCACTGTAACATAAAGACTGGTATACCTATAACATCACTGTAACATAAAGACTGGATATACCTATAACATCCACTGTAACATAAAGACTGAGTAACCTATAACATCTACTGTAACATAAAGACTGGATATACCTATAACATCCTACTGTAACATAAAGACGGTATACCTATAACATCACTGTAACATAAAGACTGTGTATACCTATAACATCTACTGTAACATAAAGACTGAGTAAACCTATAACATCACTGTAACATAAAGACTGAGTAACCTATAACATCCACTGTAACATAAAGACTGAGTATACCTTAACATCTACTTTAACATAAAGACTGTGTAACCTATAACATCTACTTAACATAAAGACTGAGTAATACCTATAACATCCACTGTAACATAAAGACTGAGTATACCTATAACATCTACTTTAACATAAAGACTGAGTATACCTATAACATCCACTGTAACATAAAGACTGAGTATACCTATAACATCTACTTTAACATAAAGACTGAGTATACCTATAACATCTACTTTAACATAAAGACTGAGTATACCTATAACATCCACTGTAACATAAAGACTGAGTATACCTATAACATCTACTTTAACATAAAGACTGAGTATACCTATAACATCTACTTAACATAAAGACTGAGTATACCTATAACATCCACTGTAACATAAAGACTGTGTATACCTATAAACATCTACTTTAACATAAAGACTGAGTATACCTATAACATCACTGTAACATAAAGACTGAGTATACCTATAACATCTACTTTAACATAAAGACTGAGTATACCTATAACATCCACTGTAACATAAAGACTGTGTATACCTATAACATCTACTTTAACATAAAGACTGAGTATACCTATAACATCCACTGTAACATAAAGACTGAGTATACCTATAACATCTACTTTAACATAAAGACTGTGAGTATACCTATAACATCCACTTAACATAAAGACTGTGTATACCTAAACATCTACTTTAACATAAAGACTGAGTATACCTATAACATCCACTTTAACATAAAGACTGAGTATACCTATAACATCCACTGTAACATAAAGACTGTGTATACCTATAACATCTACTTTAACATAAAGACTGAGTAAACCTATAACATCCACTGTAACATAAAGACTGTGTATACCTATAACATCTACTTTAACATAAAGACTGAGTAACCTATAACATCCACTGTAACATAAAGACTGTGTAAACCTATAACATCACTTTAACATAAAGACTGAGTAAACCTATAACATCCACTGTAACATAAAGACTGTGAAAACCTATAACATCCACTGTAACATAAGACTGTGTATACCTATAACATATACTGTAACATAAAGACTGAGTAACCTATAACATCTGTAACATAAAGACTGGATATACCATAAACATCTACTGTAACATAAAGACTGAGTACACCTATAACATCCACTGTAACATAAAGACTGTTATACCCTATAACATCTACTGTAACATAAAGACTGAGTACACTATAACATCTACTGTAACATAAGACAGGGTACCCATAACATCTACTGTAACATAAAGACTGAAGACCTATAACATCTACTGTAACATAAAGACTGGTATTCCATACATCTACTGTACATAAAGACTGTGTATAACCTATAACATCACTGTAACATAAATGACTGGGTATACACCATAACATCTACTGTTACATAAAGACTGTGTATACCTATAACATCACTGTAACATAAAGACTGGTATACCTATAACATTCTACTGTTACATAAAAACTGTGTACCTATAACATCCACTGTAACATAAAGACAGGGTACAACTATAACATCACTTTAACATAAAGACTGGTACACCTATAACACCACTGTAACATAAAGACTGGATATACCTATAACATCCACTGTAACATAAATAGTAACCTATAACATCACTGTAACATAAAGACTGGGTACCTGTAACATCTACGTAACATAAAGACTGGGTATACCTATAACATCCACTGTAACATAAAGACTGGTATACCTATAACATCTACTGTAACATAAAGATTGAGTAAACCTATAACATCACTGTAACATAAAGACTGATAAACCTGTAACATCTACTGTAACATAAAGACTGGTATACCTATAACATCCACTGTAACATAAAGACTGTGTATACCTATAACATCTACTGTAACATAAAGACTGAGTAAACCTATAACATCCACTGTAACATAAAGACTGAGTAACCTATAACATCCACTGTAACATAAAGACTGTGTATACCTATAACATCCACTGTAACATAAAGATGGATATACCTATAACATCTACTGTAACATAAAGACTGAGTAACCTATAACATCCACTGTAACATAAGACTGGGTATACCTATAACATCTACTGTAACATAAAGACTGAGTACCTATAACATCCACTGTAACATAAAGACTGTGTATACCATAACATCTACTGTAACATAAAGACTGAGTAAACCTATAACATCCACTGTAACATAAAGACTGGATATACCATAACATCTACTGTAAGATAAAGACTGAGTACACCTATAACATCTACTGTAACATAACTGAAGGGTACATAACATCTACTGTAACATAAAGAGTGGATACACCATAACATCTACTGTAACATAAAGACTGTGATATCCATAACATCTACTGTAACATAAAGACTGGTATACCTATATCATCCACTGTAACATAAGACTGGGTACACCATACATCTACTGTAACATAAGACTGGATATACCTATAACATCACTGTAACATAAAGACAGGGTATCCTATAACATCTACTGTAACATAAAGACTGGATATACATATAACATCAACTGTAACATAAAGACTGGATATACCCACAGGATATACTGTAACATAAAGATTTGGTATACCCATAACATCTAGACTGGATATACCCATAACATCCACTGTAACATAAAGACTGGATATACCCATAACATCTTCTGTAACATAAAGACTGGGTATACCCATAACATCTACTGTAACATAAAGACTGGATATACCTTTAACATCTACTGATACATAAAGACTGGATATACCCATGACATCCACTTTACATAAAGACTGGATATACTTATAACACCCACTGTAACATAAAGACTGGATATACCTATAACATCTACTGTAACATAAAGACTGGGTACACCTATAACATCTACTGTAACATAAAGACTGGATATACCCATGACATCCACTGTAACATAAAGACTGGATATACTTATAACATCCACTTTACATAAAGACTGGATATACCTATAACACCCACTGTAACATAAAGACTGGATATACCTATAACATCTACTGTAACATAAAGACTGGATATACTATAAACCACTGTAACATAAAGACTGGATATACCTATAACACCACTGTAACATAAAGACTGGATATACTTATAACATCCACTGTAACATAAAGACTGGATATACTATAACATCCACTGTAACATAAAGACTGGATATACCATAACACGCACTGTAACATAAAGACTGGATATACCTATAACATCCACTGTAACATAAAGACTGTGATATACCTATAACACCACTGTAAATAAAGACTTATACTATAACATCTACTGTAACATAAAGACTGGTATACCTATAACATCACTGTAACATAAAGACTGTGTATACCTATAACATCCACTGTAACATAAAGACTGGTATACCTATAACATCCACTGTAAACATAAAGACTGTATACCATAACATCTACTGTAACATAAAGACTGGTAACCTATAACATCTACTGTAACATAAAGACTGGTATACCTATGACATACTGTAACATAAAGACTGGATATACCTATAACATCTACTGTAACATAAAAGACTGGATATACCTATATCTTCTACGTAACATGAAGAATAGGTATACCTAAACATCTACTGAACATAAAGACTGGATACCTAAAACATCTACTGTAACATACAGACTGGGTACACCTAAACATCTACTGTAACATAAAGACTGGGTATACCTATAATCTACTGTAACAAAAACACAGGTATACCTATAACATCTACTGTAACAAAAGACTTTGTATACCTATAACATCTACTGTAACATAAGAGGGTATACCTATAACATCTACTGTAACAAAATAGATTGTATACCTATAACATCTACTGAAATGTAAAGACTGGGTAAAACCTATAACATCCACTGTAACATAAAGACTGATATACCTATAACATCTACTGTAACATAAAGACAGGGTATACCTATAACATCTACTGTAACATAAAGACTGGATATACCTATAACATCTACTGAACATAAAGATGGGATATACCTATAAATCCACTGTAACAAAAAGACTTTGTATACCTATAACATCTACTGAAATGTAAAGACTGGGTAAACCTATAACATCCACTGTAACATAAAGACTGGATATACCTATAACATCTACTGTAACATAAAGACAGGGTATACCTATAACATCTACTGTAACATAAAGACAGGGTTTATACTATAAAATCTACTGTGAAATAAAGACGGGTAAACCTATAATATCCACTGTAACATACAGACTGGATACCTATAACATCCACTGTAACATAAAGACAGGGTAAACCTATAACATCTCCTGTAACATAAAGACTGGATATACCTATAACATCACTGTAACATAAAGACTGGATATACCTATAACATCTACTGTAACAAAAGACTGATACCTATAACATCTACTGTAACATAAAGACTGGGTAAACCTATAACATCCACTGTAACATAAAGACAGGGTACACCTATAACCACTACTGTAAACATAAAGACTGGGTAAACCTATAACATCACTGTAACATAAAGACTGGTACCTATAACCACTACTGTTAACATAAAGACTGGGTAAAACCTATAACATCCACTGTAACATAAAGACTGGGTAACCTAAAACTACTACTGTAACATAAAGACTGGGTAAACCTATAACATCTACTGTAACATAAAGACAGGGTATACTAAACATCTACTGTAACATAAAGACTGGATTACCAATAACATCACTGTAACATAAAGACTGGGTACACCTATAACATACTACTGTAAACGTAAAGACTGTGTGTAAACCTATAACATCCACTGATAACATAAAGACTGGGTAACCTATAACATCTACTGTTACATAAAGACTGGATAAACCTATAACATCTACTGTTACATAAGACTGTGTATACCTATAACACCCACTGTAACATAAAGACTGGATATACCTATAACATCCACTGTAACATAAAGACTGTGTAACCTATAACATCTACTGTAACATAAAGACTGTGTATACCTATAACATCCACTGTAACATAAAGACTGGATATACCTAAACATCTACTGTACATGTTACATAAAGAATGTGTATACCTATAACATCCACTGTAACTTAAAGACTGGATATACCTATAACATCTACTGTTACATAAAGAATGAGTATACCTATAACATCCACTGTAACATAAAGACTGGATATACCTATAACATCCACTGTAAACATAAAGACTGTGTATACTTAACATCCACTGTAAAATAAAGACTGGATATACCTATACATCCACTGTAACATAAAGATTGTGGTATACCTATAACATCCACTGTACATAAAGACTGGATATACCTATAACATCTACGTTACATAAAGAATGTGTATACCTATAACATCCACTGTAACTTAAAGACTGGATATACTATAACATCCACTGTAACATAAAGATGTGTATACCTATAACATCCACTGTAACATAAAGACTGTGTATACCCATAACATCTACTGTTACATAAGACTGTGTATACCTATAACACCCACTGTAACATAAAGATTGGATATACCTATAACATCTAATGTAACATAAAGAATGTGTATACCTATAACATCCACTGTAACATAAAGACTGGATATACCTATAACATTCACTGTAACATAAAGACTAGGTACACCTATAACATCCACGTAACATAAAGACTGGGTATACCTATAACATCCACTGTAACATAAAGACTGATATACCTAACATTCACTGTAACAAAGACTAGTACACCTATAACATCCACTGTAACATAAAGACAGGGTACACCTATAACATCCACTTTAACATAAAGACTGGTACACCTATAACATCCACTGTACATAAAGACTGTGTATACCCATAACATCTACTGTTACATAAAGACTGTGTATACCTATAACACCCACTGTAACATAAAGATTGGATATACCATAAACATCTACTGTAACAAAGAATGTGTATACCTATAACAATCCACTGTAACATAAAGACTGATATACCTATAACCACTGTAACATAAAGACTAGTACACCTATAACATCCACTGTACATAAAGATGGGTACCTATAACATCCACTGTAACATAAAGACTGGATATACCTATAACATCCACTGTAACATAAAGATTGAGTAAACCTATAACATCTACTGTAACATAAAGACTGGATATACCTATAACATCTACTGTAACATAAAGACTGGGTATACTATAACATCCACTGTAACATAAAGACTGTGTATACCTATACATCTACTGTAACATAAAGACTGAGTAACCTATAACATCCACTGTAACATAAAGACTGAGTAAACCTATAACATCCACTGTAACATAAAGACTGGTATACCTATAACATCTACTGTCATAAAGACTGAGAAAACCTATAACATCCACTGTAACATAAGACTGGGTATACCTATACATCCACTGTAACATAAAGACTGGATATACCTATAACATCCACTGTAACATAAAGACTGGATAAACCTATAACATCTACTGAAAAATAAAGACTGTGTATACCTATAACATCCACTGTAACATAAAGACTGTGTATACCTATAACATCTACTGTAACATAAAGACTGGATATACCTATAACATCTACTGTAACATAAATACTGGGTATACCTATAACATCCACTGTAACATAAAGACTGTGTATACCTATAACATCCACTGTAAAATAAAGACTGTGTATACCTATAACATCTACTGTAAGATAAAGACTGAGTACACCTATAACATCTACTGTAACATAAAGACTAGGTACACCTATAACATCCACTGTAACATAAAGACTGTGTATACCTATAACATCCACTGTAACATAAAGACTGGATATACCTATAACATCTACTGTAAGATAAAGACTGAGTACACCTATAACATCTACTGTAACATAAAGGACGGATATACCCATAACATCTACTGTAACATAAAGACTGAGTACCACTATAACATCTACTGTAACATAATGACAGGGTACACCTTTACATCTACTGTAACATAATGACTGATATAACCTATAACATCTACTGTAACATAAGACTGTGTATTCCTATAACATCTACTGTTACATAAAGACTGTGTATACCTATAACATCTACTGTTACATAAAGACTGGGTATACCCATACCATCTACTGTAACATAAAGACAGGGTATACCTATAACATCCACTGTAACATAAAGACTGGATATACCTATAACATCCACTGTAACATAAAGACAGGGTACACCTATAACATCTACTGTAACATAATGACAGGGTACACCTTTAACATCTACTGTAACTAATGACTGGTATACCTATAACATCTACTGTTACATAAAGACTGTGTATACCTATAACATCCACTGTAACATAAAGACAGGGTATACCTATAACATCCACTGTAACATAAAGACTGGATATACCTATAACATCCACTGTAACATAAAGACAGGGTACACCTATAACATCCACTGTAACATAAAGACTGGGTACATCTATAACCACTGTAACATAAAGACAGGGTATACCTATAACATCCACTGTAACATAAAGACTTGATATACCTATAACATCTACTGTTATATAAAGACTGTGTATACCTATAACATTACACTGTAACATAAAGACTGGATATACCCATAACATCTACTGTAACATAAAGACTTGATACCTATAACATCTACTCAAACATAAAGACTGTGTATACCTATAATATCTACTGTAACATAAAGACTGTGTATACCTATAACATCTACTATAACATAAAGACTGGGTATATCCATACCATCCACTGTAACATAAAGACTTTGTATACCTATAACATCTACTGTAACATAAAGACTGGATATACATATAACATCAACTGTAACATAAAGACTGGGATATACCACAGGCTATACTGTAAACATAAAGATTGGGTATACCCATAACATCTAGACTGGAAATACCAAACATCCACTGTAACATAAAGACTGGATATACCCATAACATCTTCTGTAACATAAAGACTGGGTATACCCATAACATCTACTGTAACATAAAGACTGGATATACCTTTAACATCTACTGATACATAAAGACTGGATATACCCATGACATCCACTTTACATAAAGACTGGATATACTTATAACATCCACTGTAACATAAAGATGGATATACCTATAAACACCCACTGTACATAAAGACTGGATATACCATAACATCCCTGTAACATAAAGACTGGGTAATACCATAACATCTACTGAACATAAAGACTGGATATACTTCTAACATCTACTGATACATAAAGACTGGATATACCCATGACATCCACTTTACATAAAGACTGGATATACCTATAACACCCACTGTAACATAAAGACTGGATATACCTATAACATCCACTGTAACATAAAGACTGGATATACCTATAACATCCACTGTAACATAAAGACTGGATATACCCAAAACATCTACTGTAACATAAAGACTGGATATACTTATAACACCCACTGTAACATAAAGACTGGATATACCTATAACATTCACTGTAACATAAAGACTGGATATACCTATAACATCTACTGTAACATAAAGACTTGATATACCTATAACATCCACTGTAATATAAAGACTGGATATACCCATAACATCTACTGTAACATAAAGACTGGATATACCTATAACACCCACTGTAACATAAAGACTAGATATACCTATAACATCTACTGTAACATAAAGACTGATATACCTATAACATCTTCAGTAACATAAAGACTGGGTATACCATAACATCTACTGTAACATAAGACTGAGATACCATGACATCCACTTTACATAAAGACGGATATACCTATACACCCACTGCAACATAAAGACTAGATATACCTATAACATCTACTGTAACATAAAGACTGGGTATACCTATAACATCTACTGTAACATAAAGAATGGACATACCCATAACATCTACTGTAACATAAAGATTGGGTATACCCATAACATCTTCTGTAATATAAATACTGGGTATACCCATAATATCTACTGTAACATAAAGACTGGATATACCCATAAACATCTACTGTAACATAAAACTGGACATACCATAACATCTACTGTAACATAAGACTGGGTATACCTATAACATCCACTGTTACATAAAAGCAGGATATACCTATAACATCCACTGTAACATGAAGACTGGATACACCTTTAACATCTACTGTAACATAAAGACTGGATTTACCTATAACATCCACTGTAACATAAAGACTGGGTACACCTATAACATCCACTGTAACATAAAGACTGGATATACCTATAACATCTTCTGTAACTTAAAGACTGGATTTACCTATAACATCTACTGTAACATAAAGACTGGATTTACCTATAACATCTACTGTAACATAATGACAGGGTACACCTTTAACATCTACTGTAACATAAAGACTGGATATACCCATAACATCTTCTGTAACTTAAAGACTGGATTTACCTATAACATCTACTGTAACATAATGACAGGGTACACCTTTAACATCTACTGTAACATAAAGACTGGATATACCCATAACATCTTCTGTAACTTAAAGACTGGATTTACCTATAACATCTACTGTAACATAATGACAGGGTACACCTTTAACATCTACTGTAACATAAAGACTGGATATACCCATAACATCTTCTGTAACTTAAAGACTGGATTTACCTATAACATCTCACTGTAACATAATGACAGGGTACACCTTTAACATCTACTGTAACATAAAGACTGGATATACCCATAACATCTTCTGTAACTTAAAGACTGGATTTTACCTATAACATTCACTGTAATATAATGACAGGGTACACCTTTAACATCTACTGTAACATAAAGACTGGATATACCCATACATCTACTGTAATTAAAGACTGAATTACCTATACATCTACTGTAACATAAAGAGGGATATACTATAACATCTACTGATACATAAAGACGGGGTACACCTATAACATCTACTGTAACATAAGACTGGATATAACCCATAACATCTTCTGTAATATAGAAGACAGGTATACCTTTAACATCTACTGTAACTAAAGACTGGGTACCTATAACATCTACTGTAACATAAAGACTGGATATACCCATAACATCTTCTGTAACATAAAGACTGGGTATACCCATAACATCTACTGTAACATAAAGACGGGTATATCCATAACATCTACTGTAACATAAGACTGGGTATACCCATAACATCTACTGTAACATAAAGATTGGGTATACCCATAACATCTACTGTAACATGAAGACTAGACATACCTATAACATCTACTGTAATATAAAGACTGGGTATACCCATAAGATCTTCTGTAACATAAAGACTGGGTATACCCATAACATCTTCTGTAACATAAAGACTGCATATACCCATAACGTCTACTGTAACATAAACACTGGATTTACCTATAACATCTACTGTAACATAAAGACTGCATATACCCATAACATCTACTGTAACATAAAGACTGGACATACCCATAACATCTACTGTAACATAAAGACTGGGTATACCAATAACATCTACTGTAACATAAAGACTGGATATACCTATAACATCTACTGATACATAAAGACTGGATATACCCATGACATCTACTGTAACATAAAGACTGGATATACATATAACACCCACTGTAACATAAAGAATGGATATACCTATAACATCTACTGTAACATAAAGACTGGATATACCTATAACCCACTGTAACATAAAGACTGGATATACCTATAACATCCACTGTAACATAAAGAATGGATATACCTATAATATCACTGTAACTAAGACTGGATTATTACCCATAACATCCACTGTAATATGAAGACTGATATACCTATAACATCCACTGTAACATAAACACTGGATATACCTAAACATCCACTGTACATAAAGACTGGATATACCCATAACATCTACTGTAACACAAAGACTTGATATTACTATAACATCTACTGTACATAAAGACTGGTATACCCATAACATCTACTGTAACATAAGACTGGATATACTATAACATCTACTGATACATAAAGACTGGATAAACCCATGACATCCACTTACATAAGACTGGATATACCTATAACACCACTGTAACATAAAAGACTGGATATACCTATAACATCTACTGTAACATAAAGACTGGGTACACCTATAACATCTACTGTACTAAAGACTGGATATACCCTAACATTTCTGTAACAAAAGACTGGGTATACCATAACATCTACTGTAACATAAAGACTGGATATACCTATAACATCTACTGTAAACATAAAGATTGGGTATACCCATAACATCTTCTGTAATATAAAGACTGGGTATACCCATAACATCTACTGTAACATAAAGCCTGGATATACCCATAACATCTACTGTAACATAAAGATTGGGTATACCCATAACATCTCCTGTAATATAAAGACTGGGTATACCCATAACATCTACTGTAACATAAAGACTGGATATACCCATAACATCTACTGTAACATAAAGACTGGACATACCCATAACATCTACTGTAATATAAAGACTGGATATACCTATAACATCCACTGTAACATAAAGACTGGATATACCCATGACATCCACTGTAACATAAAGACTGGATATACCTATAACATCCACTGTAACATAAAGACTGGGTATACCCATAACATCAACTGTAACATAAAGACTGGATATACCTATAACATCTACTGATACATTAAGACTGGATATACCCATGACATCCACTTTACATAAAGACTGGATATACCTATAACACCCACTGTAACATAAAGACTGGATATACCTATAACATCTACTGTAACATAAAGACTGGGTACACCTATAACATCTACTGTAACATAAAGACTGGATATACCCATAACATCTTCTGTAACATAAAGACTGGGTATACCCATAACATCTACTGTAACATAAAGACTGGATATACCTATAACATCTACTGTAACATAAAGACTGGATATACCCATGACATCTACTGTAACATGAAGACTGGGTATACCTATAACATCTACTGTAACATAAAGACTGGATATACCCATGACATCTACTGTAACATAAAGACTGGATATACCTATAACATCCACTGTAACATAAAGACTGGGTATACCCATAACATCTTCTGTAACATAAAGACTGGATATACCCATGACATCTACTGTAACATAAAGACTGGATATACCTATAACATCCACTGTAACATAAAGACTGGATATACCCATAACATCTGTAACATAAAGACTGGGTATACCCATAACATCTACTGTAACATAAAGACTTGGTATACCCATAACATCTACTGTAACATAAAGACTGGATATACCCATAACATCTACTGTAACATAAAGATTGGGTATACCCATAACATCTTCTGTAATATAAAGACTGGGTATACCCATAACATCTACTGTAACATAAAGACTGGATATACCCATAACATCTACTGTAACATAAAGACTGGACATACCCATAACATCTACTGTAACATAAAGACTGGGTATACCTATAACATCCACTGTTACATAAAGACAGGATATACCTATAACATCCACTGTAACATTAAGACTGGATACACCTTTAACATCTACTGTAACATAAAGACTGGATTTACCTATAACATCCACTGTAACATAAAGACTAGGTACACCTATAACATTCACTGTAATATAAAGACTGGGTATACCCATAACATCTACTGTTACATGAAGACTGGGTATACCCATAACATCTTCTGTAACTTAAAGACTGGATTTACCTATAACATCTACTGTAACATAAAGACTGGATATACCTATAAAATCTACTGATACATAAAGACTGGGTACACCTATAACATCTACTGTAACATAAAGACTGGATATACCCATAACATCTTCTGTAATATAAAGACAGGGTATACCTATAACATCTACTGTAACATAAAGACTGGGTACACCTATAACATCTACTGTAACATAAAGACTGGATATACCCATAACATCTTCTGTAACATAAAGACTGGGTATACCCATAACATCTACTGTAACATAAAGACTGGATATACCTATAACATCTACTGTAACATAAAGACTGGATATACCCATAACATCTACTGTAACATAAAGATTGGGTATACCCATAACATCTTCTGTAATATAAAGACTGGGTATACCCATAACATCTACTGTAACATAAAGACTGGATATACCCATAACATCTACTGTAACATAAAGACTGGACATACCCATAACATCTACTGTAACATAAAGACTGGATATACCCATAACATCCACTGTAACATAAAGCCTGGGTATACCCATAACATCTACTGTAACATGAAGACTGGACATACCCATAACATCTACTGTAACATAAAGACTGGGTATACCAATAACATCTACTGTAACATAAAGACTGGATATACCTATAACATCTACTGATACAAAAGACTGGAATACCCATGACATCACTTTACATAAGACTGGATATACCTATAACACCCACTGTAACATAAAGACTGGATATACCCATAACATCTACTGAAACATGAAGACTGGGTATACCTATAACATCTACTGTAACATGAAGACTGGTATACCATAACATCTACTGTAACATAAAGACTGGAATTACCCATAAACATCTACTGTAACATAAAGACTGGATATACCCATAACATCCACTGTAACATAAAGACTGGGTATACCTATAACACCACTGTAACATAAAGACTGGATATACCCCATAACATCACTGTAACATAAGACTGGATATACCTATAACCCACTGTAACATAAAGACTGGATATACCCATAAGATCTTCTGTAACATAAAGACTGGGTATACCCATAACATCTACTGTAACATAAAGACGCATAACCTATAACATTCACTGTAACATAAAGACTGGATATACCTATAACATCTACTGTAACATGAAGACTGGGTATCCCATAACATCTTCAGTAACATAAAGACTGGGTATACCCATAAACATTACTGTAACATGAAGACTGGGTTATACCTATAAATCTACTGTAACATAAAGACTGGATATACCTATAACATCCACTGTACATAAAGACTGGATATACCATGACATGACATCTACTGTAACATAAAGACTTGGTATACCCATAACATTACTGTAACATAAAGACTGGATAAACCTATAACACCCACTGTAACATAAGACTGGATATACCTATACATCCACTGTAACATAAAGACTGGATATACCTATAACATCCACTGTAACATAAAGACTGGATATACCTATAACATCTACTGTAACATAAAGACTGGATATACCTATAACATTCACTGTAACATAAAGACTGGATATACCTATAACATCTACTGTAACATGAAGACTGGGTATACCCATAACATCTTCAGTAACATAAAGACTGGGTATACCCATAACATCTACTGTAACATGAAGACTGGGTATACCTATAACATCTACTGTAACATAAAGACTGGATATACCTATAACATCCACTGTAACATAAAGACTGGATATACCCATGACATCTACTGTAACATAAAGACTTGGTATACCCATAACATCTACTGTAACATAAAGACTGGATATACCCATAACATCCACTGTAACATAAAGACTGGATATACCTATAACATCCACTGTAACATAAAGACTGGGTACACCTATAACATCTACTGTAACATAAAGACTGGATATACCCATAACATCTTCTGTACATAAAGACTGGTATACCCATAACATCTACTGTAACATAAAGACGGAATACCTATAACATCTACTGTAACATAAAGACTGGATATACCCATAACATCTACTGTAACATAAAGATTGGGTATACCCATAACATCTTCTGTAATATAAAGATGGGTATACCCATAACATTCCTGTAACATAAAGACTGGATATACCCATAACATCTACTGTAACATAAAGACTGGACATACCATAACATCTACTGTAACATAAAGACTGGATATACCCTAAATCCACTGTAACATAAAGCTGGTATACCCATAACATCTACTGTAACATGAAGACTGGACATACCCATAACATCTACTGTAACATAAAGACTGGGTATACCACTAACATCTACTGTAACATAAAGACTGGATATACCTATAACATCTACTGATACAAAAAGACTGGATATACCCATGACATCCACTTTACATAAAGACTGGATATACCTATAACACCCACTGTAACATAAAGACTGGATATACCCATAACATCTACTGTAACATGAAGACTGGGTATACCTATAACATCTACTGTAACATGAAGACTGGGTATACCCATAACATCTACTGTAACATAAAGACTGGAATTACCCATAACATCTACTGTAACATAAAGACTGGATATACCCATAACATCCACTGTAACATAAAGACTGGGTATACCTATAACATCCACTGTAACATAAAGACTGGATATACCCATAACATCCACTGTAACATAAAGACTGGATATACCTATAACACCCACTGTAACATAAAGACTGGATATACCCATAAGATCTTCTGTAACATAAAGACTGGGTATACCCATAACATCTACTGTAACATAAAGACTGGATATACCTATAACATTCACTGTAACATAAAGACTGGATATACCTATAACATCTACTGTAACATAAAGACTGGATATACCCATAACATCCACTGTAACATAAAGACTGGATATACCTATAACATCCACTGTAACATAAAGACTGGAAATACCCATGACATCTACTGTAACATAAAGACTGGATATACCTATAACATCCACTGTAACATAAAGACTGGATATACCCATAACATCCATGTAATATAAAGACTGGATATACCATAACATCCACTGTAACATAAAGACTGATATACCCATAACATCCACTGTAATATAAAGACTGGATATACCTATAACATCCACTGTAACATAAAGACTGGATATACCTATAACATCCACTGTAACATAAAGAATGGATATATCTATAAATCCACTGTAACATAAAGACTGGATATACCCATAACATCCACTGTAACATAAAGACTGGATATACCCATAACATCTACTGTAACATAAAGACTTGATATACCCATAACATATACTGTAACATAAAGACTGGGTATATCCATAACATCTACTGTAACATAAAGACTGGGTATACCATAACATCTACTGTAACATAAAGACTGGATATACCTATAACATCCACTGTAACATAAAGAGTGGATATACCTATAACATCCACTGTAACATAAAGACTGGACATACCATGAGATCTACTGTAACATAAAGACTGGATATACCCATAACATCCACTGCAACATAAAGACTGGATATACCTATAACATCCACTGTAACATAAAGACTGGATATACCCATGACATCTACTGTAACATAAAGACTGGATATACCTATAACATCCACTGTAACATAAAGACTGGATATACCCATAACATCCACTGTATTATAAAGACTGGATATACCTATAACATCCACTGTAACATAAAGACTGGATATACCCATGACATCCACTGTAACATAAAGACTGGATATACCTATAACATCCACTGTAACATAAAGAATGGATATACCTAAAACATCCACTGTAACATAAAGACTCGATATACCCATAACATCCACTGTAACATAAAGACTGGATATACCTATAACATTCACTGTAACATAAAGACTGGATATACCTATAACATCTACTGTAACATGAAGACTGGGTATACCCATAACATCTTAAGTAACATAAAGACTGGGTATACCTATAACATCTACTGTAACATGAAGACTGGGTATACCCATAACATCTACTGTAACATAAAGACTGGATATACCTATAACATCCACTGTAACATAAAGACTGGAAATACCCATGACATCTACTGTAACATAAAGACTGGATATACCTATAACATCCACTGTAACATAAAGACTGGATATACCCATAACATCCACTGTAATATAAAGACTGGATATACCTATAACATCCACTGTAACATAAAGACTGGATATACCCATAACATCCACTGTAATATAAAGACTGGATATACCTATAACATCCACTGTAACATAAAGACTGGATATACCTATAACATCCACTGTAACATAAAGAATGGATATATCTATAACATCCACTGTAACATAAAGACTGGATATACCCATAACATCCACTGTAACATAAAGACTGGATATACCCATAACATCTACTGTAACATAAAGACTTGATATACCCATAACATATACTGTAACATAAAGACTGGGTATATCCATAACATCTACTGTAACATAAAGACTGGGTATACCCATAACATCTACTGTAACATAAAGACTGGATATACCTATAACATCCACTGTAACATAAAGAGTGGATATACCTATAACATCCACTGTAACATAAAGACTGGACATACCCATGAGATCTACTGTAACATAAAGACTGGATATACCCATAACATCCACTGCAACATAAAGACTGGATATACCTATAACATCCACTGTAACATAAAGACTGGATATACCCATGACATCTACTGTAACATAAAGACTGGATATACCTATAACATCCACTGTAACATAAAGACTGGATATACCCATAACATCCACTGTATTATAAAGACTGGATATACCTATAACATCCACTGTAACATAAAGACTGGATATACCCATGACATCCACTGTAACATAAAGACTGGATATACCTATAACATCCACTGTAACATAAAGAATGGATATACCTAAAACATCCACTGTAACATAAAGACTCGATATACCCATAACATCCACTGTAACATAAAGACTGGATATACCTATAACATTCACTGTAACATAAAGACTGGATATACCTATAACATCTACTGTAACATGAAGACTGGGTATACCCATAACATCTTAAGTAACATAAAGACTGGGTATACCTATAACATCTACTGTAACATGAAGACTGGGTATACCCATAACATCTACTGTAACATAAAGACTGGATATTCCTATAACATCCACTGTAACATAAAGACTGGATATACCTATAACATCCACTGTAACATAAAGACTGGATATACCTATAACATCCACTGTAACATAAAGACTGGATATACCTATAACATCCACTGTAACATAAAGACTGGATATACCCATGACATTTACTGTAACATAAAGACTTGGTATACCCATAACATCTACTGTAACATAAAGACTGGATATACCCATAACATCCACTGTAACATAAAGACTGGATATACCTATAACATCCACTGTAACATAAAGACTGGATATACCCATAGCATCCACTGTAACATAAAGACTGGATATACCCATAACATCCACTGTAACATAAAAACTGGATATACCCATAACATCCACTGTAATATAAAGACTGGATATACCCATAACATCCACTGTAATATAAAGACTGGATATACCTATAACATCTACTGTAACATAAAGACTGGATATACCTATAACATCCACTGTAACATAAAGAATGGATATACCTATAACATCCACTGTAACATAAAGACTGGATATACCCATAACATCCACTGTAACATAAAGACTGGATATACCCATAACATCTACTGTAACATAAAGACTTGATATACCCATAACATATACTGTAACATAAAGACTGGGTATATCCATAACATCTACTGTAACATAAAGACTGGGTATACCCATAACATCCACTGTAACATAAAGACTGGATATACCTATAACATCCACTGTAACATAAAGAGTGGATATACCTATAACATCCACTGTAACATAAAGACTGGACATACCCATGACATCTACTGTAACATAAAGACTTGGTATACCCATAACATCTACTGTAACATAAAGACTGGATATACCCATAACATCCACTGCAACATAAAGACTGGATATACCTATAACATCCACTGTAACATGAAGACAGGGTATACCTATAACATCTTCAGTAATATAAAGACTGGGTATACCCATAACATCTACTGTAACATGAAGACTGGGTATACCCATAACATCTACTGTAACATAAAGACTGGATATACCTATAACATCCACTGTAACATAAAGACTGGATATACCAATGACATCTACTGTAACATAAAGACTTGGTATATCCATAACATCTGCTGTAACATAAAGACTGGATATGCCCATAACATCCACTGTAACATAAAGACTGGATATACCTATAACATCCACTGTAACATAAAGACTGGATATACCTATAACATCCACTGTAACATAAAGACTGGATATACCCATGACATCTACTGTAACATAAAGACTTGGTATACCCATAACATCTACTGTAACATAAAGACTGGATATACCCATAACATCCACTGTAACATAAAGACTGGATATCCTATAACATCCACTGTAACATAAAGACTGGAAATACCCATGACATCTACTGTAACATAAAGACTGGATATACCTATAACATCCACTGTAACATAAAGACTGGATATACCCATAACATCCACTGTAATATAAAGACTGGATATACCTATAACATCCACTGTAACATAAAGACTGGATATACCCATGACATCCACTGTAACATAAAGAATGGATATACCTATAACATCCACTGTAATATAAAGACTGGATATACCCATAACATCCACTGTAACATAAAGACTGGATATACCCATAACATCTACTGTAACATAAAGACTTGATATACCCATAACATATACTGTAACATAAAGACTGGGTATATCCATAACATCTACTGTAACATAAAGACTGGATATACCATGACATGTACTGTAACATAAAGACTGGATATACCTATAACATCCACTGTAACATAAAGACTGGATATACATATAACATCCACTGTAACATAAAGACTGGATATACCCATAACATCCACTGTAACATAAAGACTGGATATACCTATAACATCCACTGTAACATAAAGACTGGAAATACCCATGACATCTACTGTAACATAAAGACTGGATATACCTATAACATCCACTGTAACATAAAGACTGGATATACCCATAACATCCACTGAAATATAAAGACTGGATATACCTATAACATCCACTGTAACATAAAGACTGGATATACCCATGACATCCACTGTAACATAAAGACTGGATATACCTATAACATCCACTGTAACATAAAGAATGGATATACCTATAACATCCACTGTAATATAAAGACTGGATATACCCATAACATCCACTGTAACATAAAGACTGGATATACCCATAACATCTACTGTAACATAAAGACTTGATATACCCATAACATATACTGTAACATAAAGACTGGGTATATCCATAACATCTACTGTAACATAAAGACTGGATATACCCATGACATCTACTGTAACATAAAGACTGGATATACCTATAACATCCACTGTAACATAAAGACTGGATATACCCATAACATCCACTGTATTATAAAGACTGGATATACCTATAACATCCACTGTAACATAAAGACTGGATATACCCATGACATCCACTGTAACATAAAGACTGGATATACCTATAACATCCACTGTAACATAAAGAATGGATATACCTAAAACATCCACTGTAACATAAAGACTTGATATACCCATAACATCCACTGTAACATAAAGACTGGATATACCTATAACATTCACTGTAACATAAAGACTGGATATACCTATAACATCTACTGTAACATGAAGACTCGGTATACCCATAACATCTTCAGTAACATAAAGACTGGGTATACCCATAACATCTACTGTAACATGAAGACTGGGTATACCCATAACATCTACTGTAACATAAAGACTGGATATACCTATAACATCCACTGTAACATAAAGACTGGATATACCAATGACATCTACTGTAACATAAAGACTTGGTATATCCATAACATCTGCTGTAACATAAAGACTGGATATGCCCATAACATCCACTGTAACATAAAGACTGGATATACCTATAACATCCACTGTAACATAAAGACTGGATATACCTATAACATCCACTGTAACATAAAGACTGGATATACCCATGACATCTACTGTAACATAAAGACTTGGTATACCCATAACATCTACTGTAACATAAAGACTGGATATACCCATAACATCCACTGTAACATAAAGACTGGATATACCTATAACATCCACTGTAACATAAAGACTGGAAATACCCATGACATCTACTGTAACATAAAGACTGGATATACCTATAACATCCACTGTAACATAAAGACTGGATATACCCATAACATCCACTGTAATATAAAGACTGGATATACCTATAACATCTACTGTAACATAAAGACTGGATATACCCATGACATCCACTGTAACATAAAGACTGGATATACCTATAACATCCACTGTAACATAAAGAATGGATATACCCATAACATCTACTGTAACATAAAGACTTGATATACCCATAACATATACTGTAACATAAAGACTGGGTATATCCATAACATCTACTGTAACATAAAGACTTGATATACCCATAACATATACTGTAACATAAAGACTGGGTATATCCATAACATCTACTGTAACATAAAGACTGGATATACCCATGACATCTACTGTAACATAAAGACTCGATATACCTATAACATCCACTGTAACATAAAGACTGGATATACATATAACATCCACTGTAACATAAAGACTGGATATACCCATAACATCCACTGTAACATAAAGACTGGATATACCCATAACATCTACTGTAACATAAAGACTGGGTATACCCATAACATCTACTGTAACATAAAGACTGGATATACCCATAACATCCACTGTAACATAAAGACTGGATATACCTATAACATCCACTGTAACATAAAGACTGGATATACCCATAACATCTACTGTAACATAAAGACTGGGTATACCCATAACATCTACTGTAACATAAAGACTGGATATACCCATAACATCCACTGTAACATAAAGACTGGATATACCTATAACATCCACTGTAACATAAAGACTGGATATACCCATGACATCTACTGTAACATAAAGACTTTGTATACCCATAACATCCACTGTAACATAAAGACTGGATATACCCATAACATCCACTGTAACATAAAGACTGGATATACCTATAACATCCACTGTAATATAAAGACTGGATATAAGGGGAGGGTATAATGACCTTTGATGCACCAAACAACCAACTGATAGAAAGGTAGATCTTTTATGTAAACCTTTTGTTGAAATCATCCCCCATAAAAATTTGATTGCAAACAAAATTTTTGTGACCAATGTTTGTCAAGAAAATTTCCAAGGGGGCAGCCGCAACCTGTAAAAAGAATTCTTAACAAAACATGATAACTGAACGGACAAATTAAATAAGCTTTTATTTCCATTTCTCAAATAGCAAGCAATAAATTACTTAATATTTATTCTACTGTGTATGCAGCACCAAGTGTCCTGTGATTGTGTCCTGTGATTGACGGCAGCTTGTGCCATACTGAACAATTCATCATAATGTACTTAAGGTAGTTACACACTTTACAAATCGCCTGAAAACACATATTGAAATTGTGATATGTTGTAGATGGGCATAAACCATTCAACATGCCAAAATTTAAGGGCGGGTATTCCTCTTGCTTAAGAAGTTCCGAAGCGCCACCTGGTGGCCATTTTCACGACATAAATGATCAAAGTATAACTATTGTTATCAACAAATAAGCTTTAATAATTTTTTGTCATGCTAAGAAACCAAAAGTGTCTTGCATTTAAATTAACCATTATGTCATGAAGATTATTTAGACCGATGGAATTTTACTTCGGGTCAAGTGGTATTTTTCTACAGCGCCACCTATCAAGAGAGAACATTTCATTTTACGGAAAAAAGAAAGTAACACCCTTTCGTTAATTTGTAGGTTTTTAAAAAACTAAGTTGAAAACGACCCCTGATTTTCATATAAATTGCACATGAATATATGTTTGATTTTCGGAAACAAAAAATAAGAGGTCGTCAAGCTACTTTTTTTCATAAAATTGCATCAAAATCCTGAAACAAGAAAAAATCCTCATACCTTACGTAAGAAGTTATCAATAATGTCCTAGGATACTATTATGAACTCAATGTTTTTCGTTTGGTATTCACAAATAAATAAAAACACTGATTGTGAGCTATTTGGTTGTGCAAAACAAAACCAATTTAAATATTATATTGGTCTGTTTCCCATAGAAACCCATAGCAATCGTTACCCAACACAGATCAGTTAAAGTGGAAAGGAGATTCCTATACATTAATGAAGCATTCTTGATTCTAGGTCGCTGAATGAAATGCAAATAGAAGACCATAGCCAAACTGCTAAAATTTGACACCAAGAAAATTATCATACAGTATGTTTATTGAAGAATCTTTCAATTATTTAGAATAGTACTTTCAACAGTGTAGATCTACCTAATTTCTGTTATGTACAATATACATTTTCTTCTTAAAAATAGTGCACAGAATTGATATTGTAAATTCTAATCTTTGGTGAATGCAGAAAATTATCCTACTGAATGATAGCATAACAGCGTTCCCGCCATAACTCTGTAGGCACCAAAGACCACACATTCGTGACATCTTAGATAAAAAAGATGTCAAATCAGACATGTGACCATGTACAAAATGATGACGTCAACATAATATGTAACTACCTTAACGGACATCACCCATCAAACCAGAGATGAAATATCTTTCTGACACGTTGATTTTTTTTTCCCTCAAAATTCTTTCCTTTTTTTGCATTTTAAATCAAATAGTTTGCCCTTTGAACACTTTTGCATTAAAAACCCTCGAAAAATAATTAATTTGGAAAAATTATAATTTGATGTGATCACTATTTAAGATAATCAAATGTGCTAATGAGTTAAACATTCAAACAGATAAATAAATACATTTGTATTTCCTCAGAATTTTTTTTTTTTATTAAACTGACCTTACCAACAAGTTTTTAAAATTTATTACCCACATTAATTCTATACAAAGCATAGAAATCTAAGGACCATGTTTTTTCAAAGAACTACAGTTATGTTTAAAATAGCAAAAATTATATGCATCAATACACTGTCAGGTAAACTATAAATGCATTTAGAATGTTTCTTCTTTAATATTCTAAAATTGATCTGTACTTAAAAATTTAATCTCTTATCTTAAAACTGTGCTGTGCAGAAATTTTGATTCAGTTTACACATTTTTCACTGTTAACTGTTTGATTTTTGTGATTTAATTGGATGGCTTTTTAGGTAGTGTTTTGTATCTAATGTTTTGGTTAGAAGTTAGTTTCAGATCTTTATAAATTCCACTATAAAATTTTGATAGATCAACATTCTGAGTTTTTTATACTTCTTCAAATTCAAAATAGTTATTCTTACAATGACTCATCTGTAATGTATACAGCATGTACAGATATGTTATAATTATAAATCATTCTCATTACTCTACCCCCAGATACTTGCACTACAAAATGTATCTGTAGATTATGTTAATCCATCGTTGGCCCCTTCTTTGTCTCTCCAGCTGTTTTTTACTCAGTTCCACAATAAATTTCAACAATGTGTTCACTTTCTATAATAAGATATAATAAAACCAATATAAAGTTTAAGCAGATTCAGACTTAGTTGAATTGGTACTTAGTCTAGTAAATAAAAAGGTAAATTATAGGAGAAATAAATATTCAAATGTCCAGTGGAATATCTTTTTAAAAAGAATTCAACAGATATTAATTTTATCAACATATAATTTAAGTTATGAAGTTGATAAGAGGTTAACAAACTATAAGCTGGGGAAATTAAATTTCACTTTTAATTTCCTTTTCCCTAATTAGTTTCAAAGAACATTTTTAATGCCATAAGCTCAAGCTTGAATGCCAGTTAAGGTCAACAAATTTTACAAACTTAATATTACTTTGACATCTATGCCAAGTTACAAGGTCATTTATTAAAATGTAAACATTAATGCAACAACAATTGATAAAACACGACAGATGACACATGATGACAAAGAATGAACCTTTGGCTCAGGTGATTTGCTAATTTAAAGGAAATACCTGTAATAATCTTTGTACTGTTACTGGATATAAATCATCTGTATGGTTACTGGGTATGGGCATCTTCTGTTAGTTGTTGTATGGTTACTGGGTATGGGCATCTTCTGTTAGTTGTTGTATGGTTACTGGGTATGGGCATCTTCTGTTAGTTGTTGTATGGTTACTGGGTATGGGCATCTTCTGTTAGTTGTTGTATGATTACTGGGTATGGGCATCATCTTTTGGTTGTTACCTGGTTACCCGGTATGGGCATCATCTGTTGGTTGTTGTATGGTTACTGGGTATGGGCATCATCTGTTGGTTGTTGTATGGTTACTGGGTATGGGCATCATCTGGTTGTTGTATGGTTACTGGGTATGGGCATCATCTTTTGGTTGTTACCTGGTTACCCGGTATGGGCATCATCTGTTAGGTTTTAAATTGTTACTGGGTATGGGCATCATCTTTTGGTTGTTATCTGGCTACTAGGTATGGGCATCATCTTTTGGTTGTTATCTGGTTACTAGGTATGGGCATCATCTTTTGGTTGTTATCTGGTTACTGTGTATAGGCATCATCTGTTGGTTGTTGTATGGTTACTGGGTATGGGCATCATCTTTTGGTTGTTATCTGGTTACTAGGTATGGGCATCATCTTTTGGTTGTTATCTGGTTACTAGGTATGGGCATCATCTTTTGGTTGTTATCTGGTTACTTGGTATGGGCATCATCTGTTGGTTGTTGTATGGTTTCTGGGTACGGGCATCATCTTTTTGTTGTTATCTGGTCACTGGGTATGGGCATCATCTATTGGCTGTTAAATGGTTACTGGGTATGGGCATCATCTGTTGGTTCTAATTCTATGGTTACTGCGTATAAGCATCATCTATTGGCTGTTGAATGGTTACTAGGTATGGGCATCATCTGTTAGTTCGTATTCTATGGTTACTGGGTATGGGCATCATCTGTTGGTTGTAGTATGGTTACTGGGTATGGGCATCATCTTTTTGTTGTTATCTGGTTACTAGGTAGGGGCATCATCTGTTGGATTTTTCCTGGTTACTAGGTAGGGGCATCATCTGTTGGATTTTTCCTGGTTATTGGGTATGGGCATCATCTACTGGTTGTATGGTCACTAGACATAGGCATCATCTTTTGGTTGTTATCTGGTAACTGGGTATGGGCATCATCTTTTCGTTGTTATCTGGTTACTGGTATGGACATCATCTGCTGGTTGTTGTATGGTTACTGGGTATGGGCATCATTTGTTGGTTCTAATTCTATGGTTATTGGGTATGGGCATCATTTTTTTGTTGTTATCTGGTTACTAGGTATGGGCATCATTTTTTGTTGTTATCTGGTTACTGGTATGGACATCATCTGTTGGTTGTTGTATGGTTACTGGGTATGGGCATCATCTTTTGGTTGTTATCTGGTTACTGGGTATGGGCATCATCTTTTGGTTGTTATCTGGTTACTAGGTATGGGCATCATCTGTTGACTTTTGAACTGTTACTGGGTATGGGCATCATCTTTTGGTTTTTATCTGGTTATTGGGTATGGGCATCATCTACTGGTTGTATGGTCACTAGACATAGGCATCATCTTTTGGTTGTTATCTGGTTACTGTGTATGGGCATCATCTGTTGGCTTTTGAATTGTTACTGTGTATGGGCATCATCTGTTGGTTGTAGTATGGTTACTGGGTATGGGCATCATCTTTTGGTTGTTATCTGGTTACTGGCTATGGGCATCATTTTTTGGTTGTTATCTTGTCACTGGGTATGGGCATCATCTGTTGGTTCTAATTCTATGGTTACTGGGTATGGGCATCATCTTTTGGTTGTTATCTTGTTACTGGGTATGGGCATCATCTGTTGGCTCTAATTCTATGGTTACTGGGTATGGGCATCATCTGTTGGTTCTAATTCTATGGTTACTGGGTATGAGCATCATCTGTTGGTTGTAGTATGGTTACTGGGTATGGACAACAGCTGTTGGTTGTAGTATGGTTACTGGGTATGGACAACATCTGTTGGTTGTAGTATGGTTACTGGGTATGGACAACATCTGTTGGTTGTTGTATGTTTACTGGCTATGGGCATCATCTTTTGGTTGTTATCTGGTTACTAGGTGGGGGCACCGTCTTTTGGTTTTTATCTGGTTACTGGGTATGGGCATCAACTACTGGTTGTATGGTCACTAGACAAAGGCATCATTTTTTGGTTGTTATCTGGTTACTGGGTATGGGCATCATCTTTTCGTTGTTATCTGGCTACTGGGTATGGGCATCATCTTTTTGTTTTTATCTGGTTACTAGGTATGGGCATCATCTTTTTGTTTTTATCTGGTTACTAGGTATGGGCATCATCTATTGGCTGTTGAATGGTTACTAGGTATGGGCATCATCTGTTGGTTGTTGTATGGTTACTGGGTATGGGCATCATCTGTTGGTTGATGTATAGTTACTGGGTATGGGCATCATCTGCTGCTTGTTGTATGGTTACTGGGTATGGGCATCATCTGCTGGTTGTTGTTTGTTTACTAGGTATGGGCATCATCTGTTGGTAGTTGTTTGTTTACTAGGTGTGGGCATCATCTGTTGGTAGTTGTTTGTTTACTGGGTATGGGCATCATTTGTTGGTAGTTGTTTGTTTACTGGGTATGGGCATCATCTGTTGGTAGTTGTTTGTTTACTAGGTGTGGGCATCATCTGTTGGTAGTTGTTTGTTTACTGGGTATGGGCATCATCTGTTGGTAGTTGTTTGTTTACTGGGTATGGGCATCATCTGTTGGTAGTTGTTTGTTTACTGGGTATGGGCATCATCTGTTGGTAGTTGTTTGTTTACTGGGTATGGGCATCATCTGTTGGTAGTTGTTTGTTTACTAGGTATGGGCATCATCTGTTGGTAGTTGTTTGTTTACTAGGTATGGGCATCATCTGTTGGTAGTTGTTTGTTTACTAGGTATGGGCATCATCTGTTGGTAGTTGTTTGTTTACTGGGTATGGGCATCATCTGTTGGTAGTTGTTTGTTTACTAGGTATGGGCATCATCTGTTGGTAGTTGTATCATTACTGGGTATTGGCATCATCTGTTAGTTGTATGGTTCCTAGGTATGAGCATCATCTTTTGGTTCTTATCTTGTTACTGGGTATGGGCATCATCTGTTAGTTGTTGTATGGTTGCAGGGTATTGGCATCATCTGTTGGTTGTTGTATGGTTACTGGCTATGGGCCTCATCTGTTGGTTGTTGTATGGTTACTGGCTTTGGGCATCATCTTTTGGTTTTTATCTGGTTACTGGGTATGGGCATCAACTACTGGTTGTATGGTCACAAGATATAGGCATCGTCTGCTGGTTGTTATATGGATACTGGGTATGTGTATCATCTGCAGGTTGTTGTATGGTTACTGGGTATGGGCATCATCTGTTGGTTGTTGTATGGTTACTGGGTATGGGCCTCATCTGTTGGCTGTTATCTGGTTACAGGGTATGGGCATCATCTTTTGGTTGTTTTCTTGTCACTGGGTATGGGCATCATCTATTGGCTGTTGAATGGGTACTAGGTATGGGCATCATCTATTGGCTGTTGAATGGTTACTAGGTATGGGCATCATCTGTTGGTTGTAGTATGGTTACTGGGTATGGGCATCATCTGTTGGTTGTTGAATGGTTACTAGGTATGGGCATCATCTATTGGCTGTTGAATGGTTACTAGGTATGGGCATCATCTATTGGCTGTTGAATGGTTACTAGGTATGGGCATCATCTGTTGGTTGTTGTATGGTTACTGGGTATGGGCATCAACTGTTAGCTGTTGAATGGTTACTAGGTATGGGCATCATCTGTTGGTTGTTGTATGGTTACTGGGTATGGGCATCAACTGTTAGTTGTTGTATGGTTACTGGGTATGGGCATCATTTGCTGGTTGTTGAATTGTTACTGGGTATATAGTCTTTTTCTATTTTTGAATGGCATCCACTTTAAGGTTTACCACAGTCCTTGCTGAGTACATCTATCAGTGACATGGTACAAAATAGCATCCACTTTTAGGTTCACCATAGTCCTTACTGAGTACATCTATCAGTGACATGGTACAAATAGCATCCACTTTTAGGTTCACCATAGTCCTTACTGAGTACATCTATCAGTGACATGGTACAAATAGCATCCACTTTTAGGTTCACCATAGTCCTTACTGAGTACATCTATCAGTGACATGGTACAAAATAGCATCCACTTTTAGGTTCACCATAGTCCTTACTGAGTACATCTATCAGTGACATGGTACAAATAGCATCCACTTTAAGGTTTACCACAGTCCTTGTGGAGTACATGTAACTGCTGGATCAACAGTTTCTGTTGGATATTTTTGTTTTAAATATTTCTATAATAATTCATTCTATTTAAATGTCAATCATCTTGTGTACATTTTAATTGGTATTGAATAAACTTTGATTTCTTTAGTTCACAGTAATACTCAGATAATCTATCTGATTTTTTTTTCCATAAACCTTTTATAATTCAGCCTTACAGTTTTTCTGTCATTGAATAACTTGTTCTTAACTTTCTTTATTTTTTCTGTCTCTGTTTTAACTGTATTTAAAACATCTGGATGTGCTTGTAAAAACTGCTTTATAATCTTCTGTCCTGGATAAAGATAAAAATAACATTAGGCTTGAAAAGTTGACATATGACATTGATTACAAAATGTGTTGAAAAAATCATGAAAATATGATACATATAACAATTCACATTACAATTTACCTTTAATAATAAGAAAAGGTACAATGGTGAGTCAACAAGTAACCAGCCTATCCCATTTTATATTGTCTAACACAGTCATCATTTTTGTGCCTTGTTTCTATATATGTTTTTACACCTCAATACAAAATTACATCCACGTCAGGTCATTTTTAAGGTATTAAATGTCACAGATGGCTACTGATGCAAAGACATACTTTTCATCTATAATTAAGTACCTTGTTTAATCGACCCCTTTCACATTCAAATGCGCATGCCTTGTATCTACTGACGACAGCGAAATTTCTAGGGGGCAAGTGCGCGAGTGAGACAATGGCATAAAATAAGGTGCCAGGCAAACATTAAAAAAATGTCATTCCTCGCAAAACGACTCGGATTAGATCTGTCTGTATTTTCAATTACTATTTTCGACCATTTGATTCTCACAAAAACAATAACAATAATGGCGGCGCCCATGTGTTTTGACAAAAACAACATGGGTGGGGACTAGGCCTAGCTAGTAATCGCAATTAGAACTACTTTTAAGACCTGTCGAAAGTTTAACACTGAGCTAACGAAGTTGATTCGACGATAGAAAGAAAAAGCTGTTGAGATAAGCATAGCAGCTGCCCAAAATTGTCGAGATATATACAGCTGATATACAGATATATGTAAGAAACTACAGGAATTAGCCAGATTTGGGACCAATATTCGGTAACTTAGTGTTAAATTTTCGACAGGACTGTACTTTTTACACACGTGAACGTTAACCGAACTAAAGTTCTTATGGCGTATCTTTATAATTATTGTCACATAACACTACCACTGAATCTTGTTAGTGGAATAATTTTTGGTTAGGTCATACTGCATCATGATTTAGGCAGAGACAAGTTATTGAAGTTATATTTTTCTGATTTAGGAAGATCTAGTAAAAATAAGATTTTTTTAGTTTAAAGTTAAATTGATATTTGGAATCTTCCTTCCTTTTAAACAAAACTTATTTTTCCACTACAAATCAGCAACATTTAGGTTAATTTTTTTTATTTCTTCAGAATATTAAATCAGTTCATCAGAACTCCATGTGTACACAGAGTCAGTATGGCTGGGTACATGTAATGATACTTTGTTTCATTCTATTGCAAAAAAAACCTGTTGGACCATACATATTAATATTTAAAATAAGCACATTTTCCACAAAAAAAATAAAAAAATAAATAAAATTAAAAAAGTGGGCTAAATCCAAATGACTGCCTGGTCATGTATCAAAGGATCACCTTCAAACTGCCAACAGTGGTTAGAAAATGAACCTATACAGACACTGGGACAGTGCTGAGCTATCAGCTGAAATTTCCAAAACTGCAAGAGTAGTCCAAGAGATCATGGCTAAAATCCGGGTGAACGAGGCCAAAAGGTTTGAAGGTTGATTCTTTTAGGAAAATGTCCCTAGATACTGAAAACCCATTTCTTACGCGTCAAATCGTTTCCGATTTTTTCATCAGAAACAGTTTTTGAAGAAAAGTCTCTGCAAATGTTAAATTTTGGTAAAAAATGAAAATTTCAGATTTTGAAGCATTTTGTGGCAAAAACAACACAAAAATGTTCATTCTATCTTTCATTGTGGACACATGATAGATTAAAATGCAAAACATCCTGACGGTTTTCCGATTTTGTGTCAAAACTTTAAAATAAGCGATAAAATCGATGCTGTAAACTGCGTTTTTATCATATCTACCGTCTTTCGATTCTTGTAAATCTGTTGTTTATGCATTAAATATGACAAACTATATACTTTTATAAAGCCTTGGTAGTGCTGTAGATAAAAATGTTACAAAACTTCGGAAATATGGAACCTTAATACCGTAGCAAATTATTATGTTTCCCCTATCCCAAAAATACGAAAATATCAAAAATTCATTATTTTGGCCCATGCTTGCCGATAAGTGTTTAAAACAAATCATTATTCTTTGTTACATCTCCCGTCTGTTCCCGACATATTTATAAAACAATTATATGTAGAGTGCTTGGTGATTTTATATGAAAATTTGCACTTTTCATGTAACAATAGTTTGGAAAATGAGTTTTCATTAAATCATTTGTACTCTACTTCTTGTAATTTTGTTATATAGGCATTGAATCTCGAGATTTATATATTTCTGTATTGCCATGGTACATTTGAGTCTGACAACATAAAAAACTATCGGAAATACCGAAGTTTATAGACGAAACGGATAAATTTATTTCCCCTACCCCAAAATTGAAAAACATGTGAAAATCCATTTTTATGCAATATATGCCGATTTGTGTTTCTAATGAAGATTTCGAGCAAAAGTACCGCAACAATGATAAAACAAGCTTCGAGGATTTTAAATATTTGTGAAATGCTTTAGCTTAAGGACAGATAGGACTAACTAATTAATAAAATTGCTTATTTTATTCATTTATATGTAAAATGCTATAAGAAAAAAGGAGCTTTGCCTCTTGTATTTTTGTTATTTAGGCATTGAATCTCGACTGTTATCTATTGACGTAATTCCTTGACATATAAGAGTCTAATAACAAAAATCTGTCGGAAATAGCAAAGCTTGTAAATAAGGCCAATAAATTTATTTCCCCTACCCCAAAAGTGTGAAAAAAACTTTTTAGGCCATGTATGCTTTTGGTGAAGGTTTTAAGCAAGTGTCCATGCAACAATTATGTTTTAATGATTCAAAGTCGTAAAATGATTTTTTTTAAATTAAGAAAGAAATTATGAAATATTCATATTTAAACTTGAAAATCAAAAAACCAATCCTTGTCAAGATCACAATCCCCACAAAAGTAAAATCTTCAAAATAGCAAATTTGGCGGGGTGCTCCTTAAGCACCTCCTGTTTAGCAATTACACCCGCCACGTGTGAAAAATTAAGAATACACATATCTTTTCGAACAACCTAATACTATAAAAAATAATTGCAAATAATGTCATCTCTAGTGAAACATAATATTAAAATATGGTAAAACTTAGTGTAAGGCATTTCTGGTTATGGTTTTATATAAAGCTATTGGGTTTTATAAGACATATCTCCATTCGATAAAGTTCAATCAGACCCATGAGCTTTCTAAGTCATATTCATTATTACCAAAACCCGTCTATCAAAGATTGTAGCCACATTTTACAAAACTTTGCAATTTATACTTGTGGAATCATTTCATTTGGAAGTGACCTAATGTACATTGTCGGTCTCCATTAAATCTTATTTTAAAAAGTCTGCACACTCCGTTAAATTTTCAATTTCACTTCAAACTGACAAAATTTCTATGTCCAATAACTCCATCTTTGTGGAATTATTGATAGCTATCACACCACAAATTGCCTGGCCATATTATAATCATGATAAAACAAAGTGGTATTGGACACCTTTCAACCTTAAGCCTGTTACCAGGTGCCCAGTGCCACATTCTTTTAAGAATACAAGATTGAGCAGAGACTGAAATTGTACATTAGGTCAATTCTTAATAAAATGATGGCACCAGAAAAAAGTTGCAAAGTTATGTAAAATGTGGCTGCAATCTTTGATAAACGGGGTTTTAGTAATAACAAATATGGTTTAGTAAACTTCTTTTGCCATATAATCACGAATAATAGGTAAACACTACTACATAATATAGCCGAGGTCATAGAAAACCAGAAAAAAGGAGAATCACGGATATAAGAAATGCTTTCGGATGAAATGAGAATATAAACCCCGTAGATACTTATGTTTTAGCTAAAATAAGTAGATATGGACAGCAAAGGACGGATTGAAAAAGTGAATTGCTAACATTACCGGAGTTGCAAAGATCGATGGAACAATGGGTATGATGATATGAGTAAAGTGTTCAACTGACAAATAGAAAGAGATCAATGTTATATAAAAAACATTTTTGAATTGAGCAATAGAGAACTGATTAAATGCGCTGTGTAAATCAGTAAACATAAACACAAACATAATTATTATATCACAATAACAAAAACGAAGTTAAAAAACTGGCAAAGTTAAACACGTAAACATTGGCAGGGGAAAAATCCGGGTGCTCGGGAAGGGTAACCGCCTCCTGTCACCACATGTGAAATCAAAATTGAGAGTGAAAGTAGTCATTTCAATTCAGACCGTTTGGAAGGAAATTGAACAAACCAATTTATTGTTAGAGATTGACAGAAACCAAAGAAGAGCTGATCATAGTAACCACTCTCTGCCATCCCATCAGGTACTGTTCGACAAACAGACCTGTGTCACCTTAATGTGTCTTTAATCATTTTAAGAGGAAGGATGTAGATTTATATGCATGTCCAAGTAAATGGTTTGTAATTTTGAAGATGATTTTAAGGATTTGTCCAAAGACTGACTGACACTGCCTTCCAAATGACAAAGTGTTGATTATTTTAAATGTTTAGAGTGCGTAACACTTACAAATTATTTTTGCGCATTGTCTTATTTGCAAATATTTTGGATTTCTATCAGTTGACTTTTAGTCTTTTGCCAGAGGGTCCAGTCGTTGTTTTAATAGTTACGATGTGTTTTATTCAAATGTGGTTCAACATAAAATTCAGTGCCTTTCACCCTCACTTTCCATACTTGACCCTGTATTCTATATTTGCAGTTGTGATCTAGTATGTTTCTTAACTTAAATGCGGCATTCATACTGTAACTTTTCAAGTATAGTTATTTACCGAATTGCTAGTGTTCTTCTTGTCATTCTATGAGTAGAATTTAAACGCATGCATATGGTTCATGACATTGTTTTTTTTTACCAATCTGAAACATATCCGTTCACTTACATTTGTACTATTATTTGCATACATGCCTCAAATACTAGTATACCCTTTTGTGAATTCATATGACAATTTTTTTATATTTCTTCTTCTAATGCAAAAAGGTAAGCTATGACTTCTTAGCCTGGAGAGGGTTTCTATGTTTTCATATTTTGAAGACGGGGAAATTAATTGATTCATGAGAGCTACCAAAATTGACATTTCCGAAATATTTTCACGTTTTTAATGATTTTAGTGTAAGCGCATTGAATCAATATCTGATATTTGAAAGTCAATGCCTATATAACAAAAATACAAACAGCGAAGATTCTTTTTTGCCATAGCATTGAATTGAAAATGAAAGAAGTAGGCATTTTTCTATGAATAATTAGACCAATCTGCCATTGAAATGATGCATTTTGTAAATTATTTTGTATCCTTCAAGCTTCTTTTTCCATTCTTACATGCACATTTGCTTGAAACTTCCATTAGAAATACTAATTGTTACATATTGGCTAAAACAGGGTTTTCACATTTTTTGCAATTTTGGGGTAGGGGAAATAAATTTATTCGCCTCATCTACAAGCTTTGCTATTTCCGACAGTTTTTGGTGTAATTAGACTGTTATATGTCAAGGAATTACGTCAATAGATAACAGTCGAGATTCAATGCCTAAATAACAAAAATACAAGAGGCAAAGCTCCTTTTTTCTTATAGCATTTTACATATAAATGAATAAAATAAGCAATTTATTATATTAGTTAGTCCTATCTGTCCTTAAGCTAAAGCATTTCACAAATATTTAAAATCCTCGAAGCTTGTTTTATCATTGTTGCGGGTACTTTTGCTCGAAATCTTCATTAGAAACACAAATCGGCATATATTGCATAAAAATGGATTTTCACATGTTTTTCAATTTTGGGGTAGGGGAAATAAATTTACGTCTATAAACTTCGGTATTTCCGATAGTTTTTTATGTTGTCAGACTCAAATGACCATGGCAATACAGAAATATATAAATCTCGAGATTCAATGCCTATATAACAAAATTACAAGAAGTAGAGTACAAATGATTTAATGAAAACTCATTTTCCAAACTATTGTTACATGAAAAGTGCAAATTTTCATATAAAATCACCAAGCACTCTACATATAATTGTTTTATAAATATGTCGGGAACAGACGGGAGATGTAACAACAATAATGATTTGTTTTAAACACTTATCGGCAAGCATGGGCCAAAATAATGAATTTTTGACATTTTCGTATTTTTGGGGTAGGGGAAACATAATAATTTGCTACGGTATAAGGTTCCATATTTCCGAAGTTTTGTAACATTTTTATCTACAGCACTACCAAGGCTTTATAAAAATATATAGTTTGTCATATTTAATGCATAAACAACAGATTTACAAGAATCGAAAGACGGTAGATATGATAAAAACGCAGTTTACAGCATCGATTTTATCGCTTATTTTAAAGTTTTGACACAAAATCGGAAAACCGTCAGGATGTTTTGCATTTTAATCTATCATGTGTCCACAATGAAAGATAGAATGAACATTTTTGTGTTGTTTTTGCCACAAAATGCTTCAAAATCTGAAATTTTCATTTTTTACCAAAATTTAACATTTGCAGAGACTTTTCTTCAAAAACTGTTTCTGATTAAAAAATCGGAAACGATTTGCCGCGTAAGAAATGGGTTTTCAGTAACTACGGACATTTTCCTACAAGAATCAACCTTCAAACCTTTTGGCCTCGTTCACCCGGATTTTAGCCATGATCTCTTGGACTAGAGCCTTCTTTATTTTTGATTTATCCACCTGCATATATATATACAATATATTGGTGCAAAGAGGAGTCTAGATTTGCATTCTCTGTCAAGTATTGTATTTTAATTATTTATGACTGAATAAAGCCATCTTACCAGTTATATGGAAATAACCAAACCATCTTACCAGTTGTATGGAGATAACTAATCTATTATAAAGAATAAGCCTATATGGCACAAGACAAAGTGGTAATCAGTGTGAATATAAAATAACAGTATACACCACACTAATCAGTCTTCCTTGGTCACCCATTTCTGAATGAGGCATTATCATTGGCAGAAAATAAATACAAATTTGGTTTTATGTTTTTCAATGCAGCTCAACTGTTCAAGTGTATGTACAACAAAATGTGCAAAATAGCAAGAATCCAGCTGAAAATCAAGAAGATTGGGTTTCAAAATCAGTAGTGATACATTACAAAGGAGTGCAAATAGAAGGGTTGTATCTAAATCTAAAATTCCCATCCATATTCACTAAAAGTTTGTTTTATTAACAAATTCAACACCTCAGTTATGCAAAACACAAAGGTACACAGAAAAGAGCTTTCATAAATAATTCTAAATTGGCACTTTCTGCTTCCAAAATCAACAAATTTATAATCAGTCAAATTACTGAAACTAGTAAATCCCAACTGAATTTAAATGGACATAATTGTCATTTAATTTTAATTTAAGTGGGTTTTCTTTGAAAGTATAGTGTTGGATTTACATATTTGATTCCAGTTTTACAATCATTTCTCAACTTAAAAGATTTTCTTTAATTGAAATCTGACAACTTTTGACAATAATTTTATACAAATAAAGTTTCAACAAAATTGGAATATAAATGTAAAATCTTCTAAATGACAACTTAAATTTATGGATTTCTTGAATACTAAATAAAATATTAAGCTTTCAAATTTGCTAAATTCAAGTTGAGGAAAATCTCAAATAAAGAATGACTGGAACCAGCAGAATTTTCATATCTAGATGCAATAGTAACCACTTCCATTTCTCAGGTCTTGTATTCAAATACAAAAGCCAATTACAGAACAAATACTCTACCAAAGAAGCTTCTCTAGTTGTAATTTGATACAAAATACCACTATACAGTTTTTCACACAAATATTGTATATAAATACCATGAAGAGTAGGTATTTACAATCCACTGGTAAATAGATACATTACTGACTTGCCAATATAAGCTTACATAAATACTAAAAAGCATATATGAAGCCTGACTGCCAGTACATGTATCATGTGTATGGATTAATCTTTGTAAGGGCAGTGCAAGCATGCATACATCTTGGATGCAGTATAGCTTTGACTGGCCAGTATGTTTACAGTTTAGCTTTGACAGGCCAGTATGTAAACAGTACAGCTTTGACAGACTAGTATGTTTACAGTTTAGCTTTGACAGTCTAGTATGTATACAGTATAGCTTTGACAGGCTAGTATGTATACAGTATAGCTTTGACAGGCCAGTATGTATACAGTATAGCTTTGACAGGCCAGTATGTATACAGAATAGCTTTGACAGGCCAGTATGTATACAGAATAGCTTTGACAGGCCAGTATGTATACAGAATAGCTTTGACAGGCCAGTATGTATACAGAATAGCTTTGACAGGCCAGTATGTATACAGAATAGCTTTGACAGGCCAGTATGTATACAGAATAGCTTTGACAGGCCAGTATGTATACAGAATAGCTTTGACAGGCCAGTATGTATACAGTATAGCTTTGACAGGCCAGTATGTATACAGAATAGCTTTGACAGGCCAGTATGTATACAGAATAGCTTTGACAGGCCAGTATGTATACAGAATAGCTTTGACGGGCTAGTATGTTTACAGTTTAGCTTTGACAGGCCAGTATGTATACAGTATAGCTTTGACAGGCCAGTATGTATACAGAATAGCTTTGACGGGCTAGTATGTTTACAGTTTAGCTTTGACGGGCCAGTATGTATACAGTATACCTTTGACGGGTCAGTATGTTTACAGTTTAGCTTTGACGGGCTAGTATGTATAGTACAGTATAGCTTTGACGGGCCAGTATGTATACAGTATAGCTTTGACAGGCCAGTATTTAAACAGTATAGCCTTGACAGGTCAGTATGTTTACAGTTTAGCTTTGACCGGCCAGTATGTATACAGAACAGCTTTGACGGGTCAGTATATTTACAGTTTAGCTTTGACCAGCCAGTATGTATACAGTACAGATTTGACGGGTCAGTATGTTTACAGTTTAGCTTTGACCGGTCAGTATGTATACAGTACAGCTTTGACAATTCAGTAGCTACACAGTATAGTTTTGACGAATCAGTATGTACACAGTACAGCTATGGCTGGCCAGTGCAATTGTGCATTAATCTTGACTGGATAGACTGTAAAACTCAGTGACAAAGAAGTGTAAGCATGGTTTAGCTCTTGGTATTTCAGTTTAATATTATATTATAAAGATACTGTCAGGCTATAGTTAGTGCAAGATTCAGTTAATCTTGGTTGGGCAGTGGAGTATGATAAACATATTTCTTAGCAGCTAGAGTAAGGCTACATGGACAACTGCTAGGCCAGAACAGACTGGTTTGGTGGGAGCAGATATGTATGGTATAGCTTTTGACAGGCTAACATTGGTCCACATAATGACATGTTAAGACACCAGTTATAAAAATCAAAACAATGGATATAATGAAATAAAAATTATTAAGTGATGTTTTAGTTTTGAAGGCACTTGTAACAAGTACTGTTCAGACAGTGGCCTCCTTCACTTAAAGCTTCAGTGTTGAATCTTAGATTTTTCAGAACGGGTCATTTTCAAAACTTTTGTCTAAAACATCATGATATTAATTTTTTGCATTAATGTTTTATCAAATATGGCTACTAAGGTCATAACAATAGTGCCATTTTGCAAAATAAGGGGGTCAATGTGCCTTCTAGAATGAACACCTCCCTTCGTATGTTCTGTGATTCATTATTTAAAAATGGAGCAAATAATTTCTTTCTGTTCTACCAAATGACCACTTGTCGATACCGAGGGATAGAAAAAGACAGTCTCACCCCGTCGAGGTTAGTCACAACCAATATCGGGGGAGGGGTATCCTAACCTGTCGGACGACACTATCTGGAATGGAAATAAATGAGTAATATGTTTTAATGGCTACCGTTTTTACAGGTGAACATAGTCGTTCTTCTCGCTTTGGCTTTACATCGATGGACAGCCAAATCAGCGACACATTTATGTTTAAACCAGTGAACATCAAACGTCCATGCTGTTTACTATGTAAAGCCAAAGTAGACTTGCCCCCTGAGCTGATAAAAGAGTTCCGATTTTTGGGGAGATAACCGCGTTTGGCAAAATTTAGCGCATGCGCATTGGAATGTGAAAGGGGTCTATTTGATACTTGTATTTAAACAATAAAAACTGGCAAGAAAATACAAGGTGAGATGTTTATGGGTTTTCTGCATCATCTTATGCTCAGGTTAAATTCTGGGAAGGGGGATTAAAATTTGGTATATTGTCTTTAGAAGATGAACTATGATAGGTGAAATCACGGGGAAGAAATAGGCATTAGGAATTTCATATGGTAGCATTTTAACAATCTTATATGAGTGTCTAAGTAAGCGCCTTTTAAAGCTTACAGATAGTAGCGTCCTCAAATCTCTTAGCAATGAGCAAGTGGCAATCAACACATCAGCATGCAGCATGAGCCAGAGAATAAAGCTCAAAGTTGTAGTTGGTACGGACCTGAGGGCCAGAGACCAAAGAATTTCAACACACAATCATCTGCTGGCAAGGTATGGTCGCAGTCAAAGTTGTTATTATGTTTGACTTTAACCCAAGAGAAGTACAATAATACATTGTTTCTGTCGACTTATAATCAAATTTTATTATGTGAGTTATGATATCATACTTTTATAATTTGTTTCTTAGTTTTGGTGTGATGATCTTGGCTGCTATTGCCAAAAATATGTTTTTCAGCTATTGATACATGCTATTGTTGTTACACTCAGCAAAGAAATGAAGAAGATTCTGGTCTATGTCTCCCACTGCTTCAATTCCTACTTAGTACAAATACTATGTGAGATACATGTAGTGTCAGTTAATCACTTACCTGGTAGTTTGCCAACTGGTTCAAGAGTAGAAACATCTTCTATCACATCTTTGAAGTAACTCTTTATTATGGTTGAATCCTTCTCTGTCCATTTTACCCTCATATCTGAAAATACTCAAAATAATTAGTTATTTATATACATTTTGGCCCAACGTAGTAAAAGTTGTAAAAAAAGAAGTACATGAATGGCGTCAGAATATTTTCTCACGCTTTAAACCAATCAGAAGAGTGAGAACTGATTACGTCACAATCAAGTGATATTAAATGGGTACCTGTGTAATATTTTGTTCCATCAATAAACAGAATAGTTATGTGATATATTGCATTGTTGAATGAAAGGTTGTGTTTACAAATTGTGTTCTTATATTGCAAATGTATGAGAAAAAGAATCCTACACGAGTAACAGTCAAAGACAGAGATATCTCAAACTTGGATGAAAATTTTCAATGTCCAAAACTCACTAAAACTTGTTTAGTACAGGAAAATATTCATCTTCCTTTGAGATATCTAAGATTCTATTATTAGCCTGATCTTATCTATGTATGTACAACATTGCCAAAATATCAACTTTGAATATTTTGCTCAAAAAATCAACAGTAATTTAATTAATAGAATTCATAATATCTAAAAGTTTTTACTTAAAATAAGAAAATTATGAGTATATGATTATCAAAATAAGGACACAAATTGAATGTTGTAGAACCAGTTAAATTGAAGGAATGGTTCACTCAATTTGATTGATATTGAAAGTTTGAGTAACCAAAGTTGAATATAAAACGTGCAAAAAATTGTAGTATGCAAAAATCATTGAATATTCTGAACAACAGTTGTCTCCCCCTGGTTCAAGGGAAATGTGAATGCTTAAATTTAAAAAAGAAAGGTTTCATATTTATTAACTATAGAGCCACCTAAAGACTAGACACAAAATAAAAAATGCAAAACTCCCTTGAGAAGATTTTCAAGTTTCATTAGCTTGATGAGTTTTAACTTTTCTTGCAATATCTGTATAAGTTTACAAACAACAACAATTCTTCTTATATATCCATAGTATGCCATTTTACTAAAAAGCTTTAACATACATAAATACACTAATACTATAGATAACAACATTATATCTTTGACAAATAAAAAATAAAGTTACAACATACCTGATGTATCCTCAGAAGATTTTTTTCTTTTCTTCAATTTTCTTTTCTCAATTTCTGAATTAAAAACAAAGCCATAATTATTTTTTCCAAATTACTTCCTCATGCAATTGTTTGTAATGTTTCATTTAATGTATAAATTAATGTAAAACATTTTTTTTTAAATTAAAAAAATGTACATGTAAATATATTAAGAAATTCCATTGAGACTGAAAATTCTGTGTCTAAATAATTAATTTATATAATTGTGTGTACATAATATAATATTATCATGATTATGAAGAATTTGGTAATCTGTAAATCTACAATGAACATTTGTGTGATACAACTGTAAACATACTTTTAACTTCCTGCTCCTCATCATCACTTGAACTGTATAAATCTGAATTGTATTCACTCTCACTATCACTACCTGTAAAACAAGAGTATTTGGTGATCTATGTCACTATGACCTGTAGTCTCTACATGTTTATCACATGTCACAGCCATGTTTTACACAAAATAGGACAGTTGATATATGGCTGTTTGAGAATTGTAACAGCCTGTTACAACACCAGTCTAGTTTAATGTGATTTGTTCAGATTAACTGATTTCTAATTTATTAATTGTTAAGTTTTGTATTTGAAAGATCATGTATTGAAAATATTTTTGTGGTTCATTTGGACTACAATATTTACCTCTGAAAGTTTACGCCATTGTCCAACATACTATAGTTATAAATGTGCTACTCTGTACAAAACAAACAAAACTTCTTGCAGAAAGTCATGCACAATGAGGAAAGGAAAATACTTATCTAATAAAAGTTTAGGTAAAATAAGCAAAAATGTCCCTTACAATGGCACATATACACCCATTTTTTGCATCTTCAGACTAATTCAGTAGAGAATTCCTCTACATCAATTTTTAGACAATAATTTACTATTAGCATTAACCAAAAATATAACTAAATAAACTATTACAGGTAAGGCTTATTCAGACCAGATGGTGTGATTGTTGTACAAGAAGATTCTTTAATATCCGATGTACAAGAATATAAAATTTCTGAAATATATGTATGGTCACTGTACCTCTTTCTTTTCTCTTTTTGGATGTCTGTTTTTTACTGATATGTTTTCTAAAACCTGAAAGAAAATGAATTAAAATCAATCAATTTTACATTGCAAATTTGTCATGTCATATCATGGGCAAATAATAATTTAACATTTTATTTAGGGAAATGTTACACCAATAATTATTTAAAAAAACTCAGCATATTACATGCTATTAACTTTGAAGTCACTCATTTTATTTTCAACAAAAATCTTCAAAACTCTTTTGGATTTCAATATAAAATGATAATTATATTCTTGCTATCTAATTAACACACTGACCAATGGTCTGGCTTTACAAATGAAGTCAACAAAAGATAATAGTTATTATAACATAGCCAATTTTACTTGAGAAGATAGCCCTGAGTTCATTCTTGGTACTCTCAATTACTTTCTATGTAATTGAATATAAGCAATAATAATTTATTCTGCAACTTATGTCAGCAAAATATAATGCTGATGGAAAAAGTACTGTTCCATGCATTTTATCAAAAAGTTATACTAGCAACTTGAATAAACAGGCATCACCATATCTAATAGGAAAATGAATAGTTTTTAGGTTTTTATTTTTGTTTAAGTGCAATAAAATGTATAATACAGTGTACAGTATGTTTTTTTACTTCCAGTCAACATTTTCATAACATTTGTGCATGACTCATGGACAGGAAATCAAATACATGTATGAATCTGCCTTTTGTTTTTATTTAAAACATTTTTCATCTGCTGTCCAAATATGCACAAGTACACTAAAAATGGTCATTAAAACAAATAACATTGCAATCTGTTCGATGTAACTCCATATTTCTGTAATTGTATGTAATTCTATGAGAATCATGCCTGATTTTTCCTCTGTATTATTAAAAGACTTTATATGTTGACTGATATAAACAGAGGGAAAATAGTTTTAAGTTTATTGTGATTTTTGACATACATAGAGACCACATATAAACATTGATTTTTTAGTGTTTCCATGTGTTTTAAAATGTACAACATAAATGGCAATAAAATATTTGTTACCCCATATAATGTACAGTTGCCATATACACCGTAATAAAACAAGTATCCTTCAGTATCGGCTATAGCTAATTGTAAACCTACCTGTTGGTATATGATGTAGAGACTTTATTGTTGGTATTTTTTTCTGTTTTTTCTCCCTGAGACCTGTTACACAAAGATAAGAGAAAATGGGGAAATTATGGCAAGATACAGCATTTGGATATCAAAACTGTTTACCTTAACATTTGAATGTAGGGCACGGCACATCATCTCATGTTGATTTACAAGTGTGCCAAGGTTGGATCAAAATCTATCAATACATGTAGGAGTTATAGAGTGAAAATGACATTTGGTCATCCAGACTACAATCTGACCTTGTGAACATGACATTTGACATTAATGTGGTATGTAACACATCATTTCAGTTTGATTGTTATCATATACATGTATGCAAAGTTTGATCAAAATCCATTAAAAATGTGAAATTTAGAAGTACAGATATTAGATGCCCAAACTAAGATTTGACATTGTGATTTTTACCTTTGACCTACATACCTAAATTTAGTATTGTACATTGGTATATACATGATTGTACTGTAAACATATTTATTTTTATGGTGTACTAATTTTTGCTTATTAAACTGCAGTTTGTTTTGCGTGAAAATAAAAACTGAGTGAAAACTATCAATCGTATTGTGTTATAGCGCATATTCAGAAAACATGAAAATTTAACTACGAAACATGTCTAAATTTCATGTACTTTGAAAATAAATACATACAAAATTGAATACATTTACAGTATTAGTGGCAATAGGTGTACTTGGAAGTGACAGATAAAAAATGACTTTTGGACACAGACAGACAGATAGGGTAATGATTCCTATATAACCAAATTTGTTCCAACATGTAGAAGCACCACATACCTAGAACATTACCACATTGTCTCCATCTAACCAGAATTAAAGGGTGAAGCTCTAAAAGAATAAATTATTCTCTTTCAAATGGTAAATCTAACATGTTAGTCCAGTGTTCTACAAATAAATTCCTTAATGGCCCTTCCATGTATAGTGCTACTTTAAAACTTACACTTTGATTGTACTGAATTTATTGGTGATAGTTTCAATTGGTCATGTACAAATTAAATAAAAGATGAAACCTAGGAATACCACAGGGTCAAAAATAGGACTTTGATTATGCTACATGGCCTATTCTGCCTATCAAAGTTTCAACACTCCATTTTAATGATGTCAATGACATTCAATTCAATGCACTTTCATTGACACTGCTGTCTGTAAGCCTGTACACTTGTCAATGCCAAAGGTAACAAATAAGTGACAGCATTGGTGAAAGGTTGAATTTTCGGATGGTTTCAAAAGGTTTACTGAAGAGAATTCAATATGATTGTAAATTTTTCTAAATACAATGTAACTTATTGAGATGTATATCTATCAATGAACTTACTTTTGACAATGTCTTCTTCACCAGAACTACTTTCACTATCCACTAAGTCTGAATCAAAGTAATCTGACTCATTTTCACCAGTGTTGTTTCCTTGACTGTCTACAATTGGTAGAAAGTAAAAAATAATAAAATGTTTCCTTGTTTAAACTATATAATTATAAAATGATATTTTTTATGCAATTTCATTGGGCTAAAATTTGTCACATGATCGAACTAAACAATGTAATGACCTGTCACCTGCAAAAAAAAGTTGATTGAAAAAATGTTATTGACGCCAAAATTTGACTGAACAAATGATGGCAATGATTAGAGGTTTTACTGTATATATAAATTTTAAATTAAATTAAATGCAGCCAGTTTACACTTTTAACCATCCTTTACTGGCGCTGGTCTACATACTTTATATTCTGCAGAATCTAGCTTCACCTCTCTTTCTGTTTCCATCAAATGCATTTTTAGAATTTTCACTAAAGCTTGGGGACCCCTTTTTGTGTTTTCTGCATCTTTGTCATGCATAATTAACTCCAAATCCACTTTCAAAGAACTACTGGCCGCCATTGTTATTGTTTGTAAATGACAGCACGGTCCAGTTGTACAGTTATCACTGGGTGATAATAGTATTATCACATGGCTGTGAGAGGTTATCACATGGCAGTGAGAGGTTGTCACACGCTGACAGTTATTCTGTGGGAAATATCTCATTTATTACATGTCATGTGATTGGAAAACATCCAATGAAAAGTGTTTTAATATATGTGAGGTATAATTATTTTTTAATGTCTTATCATCTGATCATGTTATAAAGTATTTTTAATAGCTTTGCCTTTTTTTATTTTTTTTTCCAATTGAATAATAAAACAATTATAGCACCAATTTGAGGTCAATATATGTTTTATTGACCTCAAATTGGTGCTATAATTGTATATTATTTAGATCTTTTGAATTAACCTGACAAAAGTTTTTAGAACAAGACGATTCTGAAGTTTTATATACTTAATATATATATGACTTACACAATAATTAAAATCTAAATGTACAGAACACCTAGCAGACAATACTTAACTGTTAAAATCTAGCTATGTGTTTTGGAAATATACATATAATTGTACAGCTTTGAATATTAGATAGTGATATAAACCATCAGGATGTAAACATGTGTATTATATATTACCTTTCTCTTCATTGTCACTTTCTCTATCTGAAGATTCCATACCTATAAATAATCAAAAATTATATTACATGTATCGTTTGTGTAATACATTGGCAAAGAAAACAGTATTACCCATCAACATTAACTATAAGCTAGGAGTTTAGTTCATCAAATAATATACATTATATACAAATTGTCAGTCATTTTCTTAATGCATCAGATGTTAGTGATTTGTGTTGATGGTTATTCTTAATAACATTGATGATTTCACAAGAATTAAGGCCTGAAAAGTACTTCATGCTACCAACGCTGCCTCAGAACCTTGTGATCATTAATGTACACAACTGTACAATAAATGGTGTAATTATCCATGTACATCATATGTACTGGTAGTTTATGTATAATAATTTTGCATGTTAAAGCATTGTTGTCAAGAGTGATGATTTTCTTTGAACAACAAAATGAATCAGACAGATATGATCAAAGAAGTTTTGGAAAAAGATTGTGGACCATATTCAGAATAATAGTAAAGTAGTGTCTGTGGTTGAGGGTAAAAAAAGAATTTGTGTTATGTTACTGTCAGTTGAAAATAACAGTGTGAAAATAATGTTTATCTGGCACATTTAAAAACAACAGTAAATGGTGTTTGTGTCATCATTAATGATGCAAGCCTAAACAACAATTAACAGTAATTTTTTCATAATGACCTCCATAGTGAAAAAAACATTTTTCTATGATTAATCAAGTGATCTATATACTTGCCATGAACTAGTGACCTGCATTTTGACCCAACATAACCTATACACCATCTTAGTCTAGCTTTTGTCAAGATTCTGATGAGTTTGATCAAGACTGGAGTAAAACTAGGACCATGAATAAATTCTAACTTGCTTTTTGTCAAGATGTTTTTTAAAAGTATCATGATCTTGGATTAAAACTATGCCCCCAAGAATAGTAGCAAGGTTTTCATATGATTTGGACTAGTGACCTACTTTTTGACCCAACGTGGTCAATATACAAACTTGATCTTGCATTTGTCAAAATTATCATTCTGAGCATGTTTGATGACATTTAGATTACAATTGTTGCCTCAAGAGATTTTCTATGATTTAGACTAGTGATCTGCTTATTGACCCAACATGGCCAATTTACAGACTTGACCAAGATTTTGTCCAGAGGACCACTGTGCCAAGTTTGTAGAAAGAACAAAATATGAGACCTCTACAGTGTTAGCAAGTAAACATTGACATATGGTGCATAAGGCATGACACACACTGGACAAAAACTGCAAACCATAGCTCACTTAAATACACTTGAGATAAAAGTCTAATTTTCATCTTTTCATCCAGAAAAAAATCAAAACACCTCCACTGATGACATACATGTTCAATCACTGGAATAAGTAATAATATCACATGTACATATGCAATGAGCAATGAGCAAAAAATTGCAGGTAACATGATCAATGGTATTTATACCTCATATAAATACATTTGGTCTCAAAAAGAGTTTTTCAAAGCACAACAATATTACAAACGTAAATATTCTATAATATATACCTTCCAGCATCATAACTGTATTCTTAGCAACCATCCAACCATCATCAGTGAAAAAGCATTTCACCATGTTCTGTAACCCAGATTTCAAAACAATATGTTTATAAGGTAGAAGTTTTTCTGGTATTGTTTCTACCTCATCTTCCTCAATGAGACCCCATCCATTCCTAGCTCTGTTAACAACATCTTTATCAGCAAGTTGATGCAAAAATTCTGGAATAAGAATAGGAATGTAGATTATACACGATGAACACACCTTGTTGATAATCATATTTCTTAATATCTGTAGTTAAGTCACAGATATTTATGTCATCATCTGTAAGACTTAACACCTGTAAAACATCTGATCACTCAAATAAAAATACCAAGTCTCGCAAGTAACTCAATATTATTTATCAAATTTTAAGACACTAATAGTAGAAATAATATAAATCAATATGGTGTCAACTGCAATTGATGGTTGATACTTAGTTCTTTTACTGTAATGACAACAGTGAAAACACAAACCATGAAAATCAAACTCCCCATTTATAACTTCCTAAAACTGATAATAAAATGAAAGGAGAGATGATAATTTTCTTTCTGCAATAAAATATGAAATCTTAATCTATATTTGTAATTTATTTTCAGAAGACATCATCAACCATTGTCTTGAAATGTTTAAAAAAAGCTCAGTTTAAACTTTCTTTCTGTACCCAGTATATAATTCTATAATTCTTGATTACTTAACAAATTTAATCATTTTTTTTTACATCAACTGTTGAATATTGGTGTTAACTGTGTTGAATTTATACTGCAATTGGTATTTAGTTATACATATAACAAGTGGTGGATTAATATCTTGTATTTATAACTTTTCTATTTGAATCACCATAATTAAGGTTTACAATTTGGTTCAGCAATTACTAACTGACTAGGAATGTTCTCATCAAGTCAACATTAGAAAATATCTACCTTGTACTTCTAACTCAGAAACGTTCTCATTTGCTGCTGGACCATTTTGAACAACACTGTTTGATTCCATTTTCTACAATAGGAAAGTATGGGTTTTTTAAGATTTCAATAGAATAATTAATGTGTTATTCTGTATAAACTGTTAAGCTCAATCTGGATATAACTTGCTGAAACATACAATTCAAAGACCATTGTCTATAATCATGATCATCAGATTCCTCTCATTATAAATCAGCCCTTCATCTAATTAATAACGTGCAGTACTTTTGTACTAATTTGAGGAGAAATATAAACTGCCTCATACTGAAAGGGGGGGGGGGAGGAGGAAAATATGGGTTCCCTGTTGATATATGCATTAATCATGTTAATAGAAGAAACTAATTAATCAATTTGTTAAAGTATTAAATATATGTATATTTACCTTTTTTCCTTGTTTTTCACTAGGCAATTCTGTAAAAGAAAACAGATTTATTGCTTCAAATACAATTTATACATTAAAAATGTTTACTTAATCAATAGGTAGCTTTTCAAAATTTGTATAAGAAACAACAGCTTTTCAAAATATATTGAATTTGCCTTTAGTTCTCACAATTGACAATACCTAGTAGGTCTTTAGAGGAACCAAAGTTTAAACAAGAGTAAAGTGTCAATATGACACATGTGCCCCAGATAGATTGATTGAATGGGGTTTACTCTCCCTCTCAAGTTTTTATGGTCATATGACTTGACTTTGATAACCACAATTTGGTATGTGGTACATCTGTATATCTCTTGTTAATATCACTTTAATACTTCTTTTTACCATGTTTACAACTTATCAAAACATTTTACATCTTCTATATGCTGCCAATGTAACTAAAATCATACAGACAGATATTCTATTTAACAAATTAGCTCCAACAGATCAGTAGACAACAAGTTTTAATACAAAATATGTATCAATACCAAAACTTATCAATTTTAGACATGATTATTATTTGGCAGACTTAAAGTTTTAAAACATTAACAATTTGTAATGAAATTAAAGAAAAGTAGCCCTCCTATTTCAGCTTCTAGGTGGAGAAGCTAAGTGGTCTAATCTGTGCTCTTAATTGATCACAGCGCCTCTCATGGCAGATCCCATTGTGAGAATATTTGTCAGTTAGCTTGTTTAAGGTAAGTGGTTTTCTCTTGACACTCTGGTTTCCTCCATCACCTATGAACTGACAACCTCTATATAAGTGAAAAAAACTTGATTGGATAATAAAACACTAATTTCGCTATTTTCCACTCTCATGACTCTCCTCAGGTCTTTATATGTATTCAGTCTTACCATCTATTTGTTCAAGGAATTTGCCGACTCTTGTAATCTCCTGCACGCCAACTGGACACTGGTAAACATGTTTGTTTACTTCTGCTGAATGCCCCATATGTTTATAAAATGTTTCTCTGTCATGTTCAGAGACCTCAAGTGCAGCATACAATGTAGATGCTCTGTGCCTCATATCAGTTGCAGTTATAACACTGCTAAGTTCGGACAGAATGCAGGCACTTCTGGTACATTTCCATCCAGATACATGGTTCATGGAACCTCTTATATGTGGAAAAACATAATTATTATCATTGTTCACTCCGGCCGTGTGTCTGATTCCAGGATCAACAAGCCTCATTATACCTTCCCAACAATCCTCTGGTATGAGATTTGGTACCAATTGTGTTATATTTTTGCCAGATTGATATGCAAGTTTATATCTTCCTAACATCATTTTTTCTAATGGGTCAGTTGTTGTTCTTATCATGTTCTTATCTAGCCAATTACCATTTTTGGCATCTTCCCATTCTTTCAACTCCAACCTACCAGGTTCTCCACCTCGTCTTGCATTAAACAGTGTTAGTCTACTAACTATCAGATTACGGAGTTTAACATAGTCTTCTTTTGTCATTAGATTGAATCTGTCTGAGGATAACTGTTGGATTTCATTTAATGTGAATTCCCTTAACTTCGTAACCTCTGCTTCGACTGGTAAACGTTTAGGCATCCTCAAGTACTTCTGTCTTGCTTTCAAACAGTTATATTCTGCATCATCAAATACATCTACCCAAAATATTTTAAGAACAAATAGAAAATTGTCAATCTCTTTGACTTCATCATCCTTCATTTCTATTAACAGAGAACCCTTTAGATATTTTCCTACTCTCTTTAACAAATACCCAAGTCCTCGTTTTAATCCAGACTTCTGTGTACCATCTTCCCTAGTTGTATATACAGCCAGAGCATCTTGAAGCATCTCAAAATGTTGTCTCTTGAACATATCAGTAGCAGATTGAAGAGATAATGAATTTTTTTCTGCTTCAGTGCACAATGCTAAAAACAGTCCTGCTAGCCTCCTCATTTCACACATAACATTCACCCTAATTTCCTGTCTTTTATCTATTCTGGTGTTAAATTTTCTGAATCTATGTGCACCATATTTTTTTATAAATGCATCTGACCTACACAAGTTTCCAACATCATCATCCTTAAATTTAGCCAATATATTTTCAATAAATACTTTTTTTTCCTTAGGTTCTGCAATTAACGACATGGGAATGGATACAGGAATAGCTGTCGTATCTTCTGCTGCATGGCAAGTTCTTTTGTGCCTACTTATATAGGGAATCCTAAATGCACCTTTACAAAATGAACATATGACATGTTCTTTATCTTTGCCAGTGCTTCTTTCTATAATTAAATCTGGATTGGCATTGTGCTTCACTCTATCAATGTTCACTTTGTGATAGCCTGTTCTTCTGAGCTCCTTAAACATTTGATTCCTATCTGCTTTTGGTTTAGATAGAGCCACTTGAACAGCTTCTTCATAACGATGTACTTTTGTTTTAAGATGTGCAGACAGCCTTCTGAAAAATTTTCCACAGAAAGGACAAGGTCTTTTTGGTCTTGCTACAAAATACAATCATAATAAAATTAACAATATTGTTGCCATAAAAAGATTATATGAATCCATTATGAGTATCAATGTAGGATAGGGAAATCTCACCTGAGGGGTTGAACATTTCAATCTGGGCGAGGCTTGCCTAGTCTCTGCATGACTAGAAATGTTCAACCCTGAGAGTGAGATTTCCCTATACTACATAGACATGATAGATGAACTCATAATAATTTTTTTTCCCATTTAGTGGCAATATTTGGCTTTAAGTTCAATTTACATAGACATTGACGCCATTTTTGTAAAATTTAATTTTGAAATTTTACATTCTACTTTACAATAAATAAGACCATTTGAAAGATTGTACGGGATTTTGGGTCATACAAAATGTGTTAACTACAAAATAAAGTCATTCATTCAAAAATCCAATATTTAACATTTGAAACGAACTCAATTTCTAAATTTTGAAGAATTGGATGTCATTTTCCAGCAAGATGAGGTCATGTTCTCAACATGATGACATCATGTAATTGTCTTTTGATTATGAAATCACTAAAGGTCATGTGATATGCGTATCTCACATTGGAAAAACCCTATCTCACATGATCAGATATGGAAGAATATAAGAATCCATTATGAGTATCCATGTAGGATAGGGAAATCTAACCCGAGGGGTTGAACATTTCAATTCGGGCAAGGCTTGCCTATTTTCCTACCAAATGCCAAAATTCATTTCTGCAAAGTTTAGTCAAAACCCATTTATACACAAGAAAAAATATGGAGAGGAAATGATTTTACTAGTGTGGCGACACCTTTAGTGGTTTCCCGGGAAAGAATGGAATAAAATAGAAGATTTCTAGATTCTACACAAGTTTAGTAGAGCTCATCCACAGAACTTGCCACTCAAAAGTTAAACACTGACCTGAAGAATTGGTGCCAAACCTACCTAGGGGGACCAAGCTTTGGACAGCTCGGCCCCTCAACCAGTCAACATGGTCAATCTGTCCAGTCAAATGTTTGGAGCTCATTCTGCCCCTTAGCAGCTATAGAGTTCTCACAGGCCCCTTGGCAGCCAACTTTTTGGAAGCATTTCGACATAATTATTTGATTTGTATTTATTCCAAAAATTATTTGGTAAAGAAATGGTTACTTTATTATGGGTATGAATTAAAAGCGGTATGGTAAATTCTACCACACAGGGTTGAATTTAAACAGTTATTGTGGATTTTATGTGCAAGATAGAAAAAATATAAAAATACCGTCTTTTCCATTAACTCTTAAACTTTTTTCTGTCAATGGACGACTTTTCCGTACGATGAACGGTTATTGAACAGGAGTGTGTTAAACATAATTGTTTTCTGAAAAATCCATTTTTTGCATTTTTGACCCAAAAAAATAAGTATGATCCTGACTTTTCCCCAAAAAATCAGCAATTTAGATAACTAGATTGCATCTGATTCCAATACCTCTGAAAGTTTTATCAAAATCGTATGAAGCTTTCTCAACCTTCCCCAAAGTGCTGTAATACGTGGCAAAAAATGAGAAAGTTGTCGCCTTTATCATTTCACATCCAGAGGATGTTCCGAATGAATTCGTCACAAATCCTCTAGATTGTTTCATTCTTTACACAGACTGACAAAATGATAGGTGGACAGATGGACATCATGGCTTTTTTACACAACAACAAGAGGCCCATGGGCCTTAACTGTCACCTTAGGCTAAGTACATATCTCTTGCAGAGGTTCAATGGTCAATAACATTTATTAAAGAGAACTCCTAATTTTCAGCAGTAAGGCATAATTAAATGCAAGGATTTTTGCAAATTAATCATACCTTGTCCCGAGATTGCTACATATAATATATGTATAATATATTAATATATATATATATATATATATATATATATTATTATAAACAGCTAAAAAAGTAAAAGTATGACCTTCATCTACATATCAAAATGATTGTAAGGCCATTACCTACAATATTCCAATATACATGCCTATACAAAAAGTTTATAGTTTTCGAGATAATTAACCAGTTTGGTACACTTTCATATCTGTGACCTTGACCTTTGAACTCATGACCTTGATCTATGTATCAAAATGATTGTCATGTCAATACCTACAATTAACTGAAAATCCAATGGCATTATCACCTGAAATGTTTAAAAAATAGCATTTTTTATCAAAGGTCAAAAACATGGACATGACCTTGACCTTTGACCTTCACATCATTTGGAAGAAAATAGCAAGACAAGATCAACAGTGAAAACTCCATGCAATTATCTTCAGCCGTTATTGAGTTATAACAATAAATGTATAATTTTTAAAATTACATAATTTTACACAAAAAACGTGTAACCTATTTTTTGTTCAATTTTCATGAAAAACACAATTTTAATGTTCCCAGGTATGCTGAATCTAAATATCTAATCAAAATTTGCCTGCACTTTTTGGTTTCAGAGAAGATTTTTTTGTTTTTTTTTTGTCTTTTTGCTATTTTAGTAATGGCGGCCATCTTGTTGGGCGTGGCAAAACCCCGAACACAATTTTTAAAGGCTGTTACCCAAGCATGATAATCGCCAAGTTTTATCAAACCCGGTAGTTTTGGAGGAGAAGATTAAAATGTAAAGTTTACACATGACAGAAGACGGACAACGAACGGTGATAGATTGCAATAGCTCATCTGAGTCTTTGGCTCAGGTGAGCTAAAAAATACATCAATAAACAGTACTTACAATAATTGTCTGGTTTTGTCTTTGATACTTCATTGTCAGGAACACTTCTAGATTTCTTCTACAATACAAAAATAAAATAAATGAAACACTTTGTACATGTTGAGTGTTTTGATTAAGTGATTTTGAGTTGGTTACCTTGCTATAATTAAGAAGGCTTCTAGCCTTTATTTTTGATTGACTCAAACATACATTTCAAAGTAAATTCAGAATCTTATTTGTGGAATTTCCCTTATATTTCAACACTGAACAACAAAGACAGTTGTAAGATGTAAGAAGTGTCCCACCTGGGTAACCTAACTATACAAATGTAACTACAAAACTCATGACACACACCTGCAGCAGATGTACTGTTGTGTTGTTATCTTCTTGCTGTTTAGCCACATTGAGGTCTTCAATTTCCTGCAACTGGTCATCAACTGAATTCACTTGAGGTGTATCTTCTACATCACCTGAATTTACTTGAGACATATCTTCTACATCACTTGAATTCACTTGAGGCATATCTTCTACATCACCTGAATTCACTTGAGGCATATCTTCTACATCACCTGAGTTCCTTTGAGGCATATCTTCTACATCACCTGGATTCACTTGAGGCATATCTTCTACATCACCTGAATTCACTTGAGGCATATCTTCTACATCACCTGAATTCACTTGAGGCATATCTTCTACATCACCTGAATTCTCTTGAGGCATATCTTCTACATCACCTGAATTCACTTGAGGCATATCTTCTACATCACCTGAATTCACTTGAGGCATATCTTCTACATCACCTGAATTCACATGAGGCATATCTTCTACATCACCTGGATTCACTTGAGGCATATCTTCTACATCACCTGAATTCACTTGAGGCATATCTTCTACATCACCTGAATTCACTTGAGGCATATCTTCTACATCACCTGAATTCACTTGAGGCATATCTTTTACATCACCTGAATTCACTTTAGGCATATCTTCTACATCACCTGAATTCTCTTGAGGCATATCTTCTACATCACCTGAATTCACATGAGGCATATCTTCTACATCACCTGAATTCACATGAGGCATATCTTCTACATCACCTGAATTCACTTGAGGCATATCTTCTACATCACCTGAATTCACTTGAGGCATATCTTCTACATCACCTGAATTCACATGAGGCATATCTTCTACATCACCTGAATTCACTTGAGGCATATCGACAATGGCAGTCAAAATAATCTCTGAAATAAAATAAATGGCAATAAATACATTTTCTAGAACAATGTAAACTAATAAAATAAATTTACCTCTTGAAGACTCATACTTACTTTTCATTGGCATTAAACTCATAACAAGCACTTAATATAAAAATATTGATGTATTTCTGTCTTGCTCACAGGTTACCATACATAGGTCAGATGTACAATCATTTCAATTTTATGTGTTGATTTAAATACTTGTAAAATTGCAGGACTTAGTGTGAATATATGTACTAACATACTATAAATTTTGTACACTGAAGATTTCATGGTGACTATCCAGATGGACAACTTAAAACAAACTGAAAATAATATCAGTTGTTGATATTTAAAAACATCAATTTTTATATTAAGATAAATACTGAACTAGGATCTTTGACTTAAATAAAGTCTAAGCAATTTCAGAAGTGGTTGTAACACATGTCTTATTTGAATTGTCAATATTCCTTCTACAGCCTAATTTTAAATCCTTCTTTTTTGAAGTACTTACTGTTGTCTTTTTGTTCTTTCTTGGAAACAGAAACCAATTCTTGATCCTGCTCTATCCCAGGAATAAAACTAAATTCTTGATCCTGCTTTGAGTGATCCTAAAATCAAAACAACAATTATATTTGATTACAGTTAGATATTTGGTAAAAAGGATTAATGATGTTTTATGCCCAAGCCAAGAATTCTTTGACTTATATATTGAAGCAGTCAATTCAGAAATGGAACTTTAAGAACCCAGAAAACAACTTGCAAGCTTTCTCAAACTGAAATATATCTACTGAACCTTGGCAGTAAGAGTAGCAGAGTGAAGCCTAAACTTGAATTGTAACTCATGGTAGTAGGCTCACATACCAAAATCAGTTCAGTTTCTTCTGCAAGTATTTAAAACAAAAGGCCCAACACTTTAGAGAAAAGGTTCATTGGAAGAGAGTTCAACTGGCATAATATTGCTTTTTAATGGTTTTGTACCCCACCCATAACCCCAGGGAATGATAACCACCAGATTCCAGAATACTCTTTGCCTAAATCGCTGTATTTCAAATTTATATGCCTTTACAACTTGTCAAGTTTTTTAGGAAATTGGCATTATTTTACTTTTCTTAGGTTTTGATTTCATCCAATGGGTGAGGACCAAAATAAGCTTTGCTTCCTTCCCTAGAACTTTGAAATGTCAAATGCAAAATAATCTTTGCTACAGCTTTCAAATGCATATGGATATACAAAAAGTCAAGATTTTTTGAGAAAGTTGGCATGCGAAGAATGTCTATGGATTTTGCTTGTCTTTGGATTTTGGTTTTGAGCCAGCTTCTGGGACCCCAGGGAGTGCAGTCCACAGAATATCCAAGTCAGTAAGGGCAAAATTGTCAACTTGAAGATAACTGCAATTTAATGAGTTTTTTGCAACTATGGCCTTGATTTTTGAAACCACAAGCTTCATCTACATATCAAAATGGTTGCTTTATCAATATCTACACTATTCTTATATACATGCTTAAATTTACTGTTTACGAAAAGTTTATAGTTTGTCAGATAAATAACAATTTCAGTATTCTTAAGTTTCTGTGACTATGACCTGTGAACCATGTACTAAAAATGAGCATTATAATGAGAAATATTCTGACAAATACGTCTTCACAAAAAGTTTATAGTTTTACAAAATACTTCTTCGCAAAAAGTTTATAGTTTTACAGAAATATGGTAATTTTTAGCAATCCCCCATTGCTCGAACTTTAGAACAGTGAACCAGCGCAATAGCTTATCTCAGCTAAAATCAATGAAAATGTTATTTTGTACTTTTTCACTCTTACTACATATATATAAACCAAATTGAAACAATATTATATAAATTTGAATTAAAATATACCATGGCTGCTGTTTCTATATCTTTACATTTATCAGCAAATCATTCTCGTGCTGCACAATATCTGTGTTAGCTCCACAGTGGTCTGTCTCAACAAGCCTAAAGATCAAATAAAACTCATTTAATTATTAATTTTCATTCAAAGACAATACAATATATACATGACATAAAAATATCCTTTTTGCATTATAGAAACAAAATATATGATTATCACATGGATTAAATAAAAAACTTAGTAATTGCAGTGCAGAAAAAGTCATGATTCTACTGAGGTCTATCATTTTGTAGTTTTATATTAATTCAAGAGAAAATTCAATGTTAAACATACCAGAATGTAACAATTATACACCTCACAAGACACAATTCTAATATATTAGCATATCTGTCTACTCTTTATAAATGTTTGATATTAAGTTTTACAACCTCAACAGTTAGGGTTTGAATATTTTATCTGATTGTTTCTTTCGCATTTTCTAAGTGGCTGATGATCCTGATCATTATCACTTTCATGACTACAACATTAGGAAGATGAATTTACAATACTGGATCAAAGTGGATCCCCATATTGCACATGTGGACAATATCAAAACATTGTTATTCACTCAAACTGAATTGGAGGAAGTTAATTTTATACATAGACTATATAATTCATGACTTCAGAGCAGTTTCAACTCCAATTTCTTAAAATAAACAGATTTTTTCTTTCAAGGTTCTAACTGGCAACTATATTGTCATAATTTTAGCTTCAAATAGTACAACATATGCAAAAATGATAGGGTAGGCAAGTATGTTTTGGTATGAATTTTATACAGTATAACCTTGATTCATCATCACCATTTGTTTAGTCGGGTATTGGCATTATAAACAGGTCTGGTGATAAATTGAGGACAGCTTATACAGAAAAACATACATTAAACAAAATGAGTTTTAATACTTCAAAATAGTGTGGAGATAAGCTAGGTGGCAAAGTTATCGAGGGGCATTATAACAAGGTTTTACTATATATATATATTTGTTACCTGTCTTTGGAATTAATTTCACTTGAACCTCCAAGTCCTGAAAAGAGATATAAATTATTCTTGAAAAAGTTTTAATAATAAGAAGAAATATGGAAACTGGAGAGAAACTTGTTTTTATACATCAGAGAAAGAGGTAACTAATATATACTTAATGGTTTTGTCAAAAACTGGTCAAGTTTTCATTCAGACATGACCAATCAATCAGATTGCAGTAAGCTATTTAAGGAATAATTGTAAATTTGTTTCTATCTATGGGGTCATAGACCGCATACGCGTGCACCAAATGTCTATGACCCCATAGATAGAAACAAAATTACAATCATTCCTTATAATTAAATTCAAAAATAAGTTCAATATTCATAACATTCATGTAATCTTTAAATTATATACATGAAACAAAAAATCAGCACATTAAAAAAATGGCACATTAATCTAAAAGCAATGGCAACCGGCAGTAGCTAGCCTTGCATGAACATTTTCTGCACAATATGACGTCAAAAAATTCTGTCTATGGGATCATAGATACAAAAAATTTACAACACTGGATAGTATCAAAATTTATTTATTTAGTAATGTGCAGTTCTTGTCAAAGATCATTTACTAAACCAAAATATAGAAATTAGATCACTATATGCAAATTAGACTAAATTACAACAAACATTCTGACCAATTTTGTTCAAATCTAATTAATATTACAGAGTTGATTTTTTTTAAAAATTATCTAATGAACTGACTATGTTCTCTAATTAATATTACAGGTGTAATAGAATAGGGTTCGAAAAAGCAGCACAAAAACTGGGAACTTCAAATCACTAAGGCATGTAAGGGGACAGTCTACTCACTAAGCTACATATCAACCCCAATCGGCCATATCTCCCTTCCCTTTCTCAATTAAACTACCCTAAATGGAATTCACTGAGTCCCACATTGGGACCAATCTGTTGATTTGCTACTTCACAGGTTTGGACAAGCCCCAAATGTAATAGGAAAGGGGAAAATGTAGCTGTGAAACTGAGACTATAAAGTGGGACCTCCCTCAGCAAGACAGGCTACCATGACTGAGCTACAAAACAAACTATTGATCTCAGTCTGTCATAGAAAACTATCTGCCAATCTGACTACAGTATTCATAAATTACTAATGCATGGATTTCATGCCACATGGACTAGAAATAAGTGGATAACAATATAACATACCTGTAACTATGTTCACTTTATCCATCGATAACCTGACAAGCTTAACTGTACATTTTTTAACAACCTACATATAACAAGAAAATTATTCACATTTACTTGAAAATCTGATTTAACACATACATATGTGATTGTATCAAGTAGAAATTGGTTGAAATATTAATTTGTCACAAAAGCATTTTTTGTCTTTAAGATATATAAAAAATCATTCTCTATCTTTTAACAAAATTGTATTTAAAAATTCTGACAAATACCAAAGCTATTATGTCATTTATGACATAGCTATTTACCTATCACCCGAATGTAAATGCCCTCAAATCTACTTGAATTTGCAAAAATTATCGGAAATTCTAACAATATAGGGGCCTTAAGTCTAGTACAATCTTTCAGTCACATGTAGTATAAATGTAGTATTCATTTGCTTTTTGTATAAAACTATCTTCCTTCATGTTGCTGTGTGGTGGATAAATGCCCACATGTATCTGCTTTTACATCATTAATCGCTGCATGATGATGACGTCGTTCTTCAAACTGTTATGTCACAATACTGAAATGTTGACGTGAAGATTTTGACAGATTTCTACTTGATACAATCACATATGAGGTGCGCCAAGCGAAATCCAGGCTAATCGTCTATGACGTAATAATGAGAAAAATGACGTCAAAAGATCCCGCATTTTCCATGCCGTAATTTTATATTACATATTATGTACAATAATCATAACAAGATAAAACAAGAGGCCCATGGGCCTTAACACTCACCTAAGGCTAAGTACATATCTTATGCAGAGGTTCAATAGTAAATAACATTTATTAAAGAGAACTCCTTATTTTCAGCAGTAAGGCAGAATTAAATGCAAAGATTTTTGCAAATTAATCATACCTTGTCCCCAAAATGCTACATATAATATATATATAGTCTAGCTACAATACATTATTTATAACAGCTAAAAAAGTAAAAACAAAAGTATAAAACTATGACTTTCATCTAGGCCATTACCTACAATATTTGAATATACATGCCTATACTAAAAGTTAATAGTTTTCGAGATAATTAACCATTTCAGTATTCTTTCCCATCTGTAACCTTGACCTTTAAACCCATGATCTTAATCTATATATCAAAATGATTGTTAAATCAACTCCTACAATATTCTTATATACATGTTTATACAAATTTTTTGTATAGTTTTTGAGATAATTAACCATTTTGGTATTCTTTCACATCTGTGACCTTGACCTTTAAATCCATGATCTTATCTATATATCAAAATGATTGTTACATCAATTTCTACAATATTGTATTATACATGTCTATACAAAAAGTTTATAGTTTATGAGATAATTAACCATTTCAGTATTCTTTCGCATCTGTGACTTTGACCTTTGAACGCATGACATTAATCTATATATCAAAATGATTGTGAAATCAAAACTTACAATATTCTAGTAAACATGTTTATACAAAAAGTTTATAGTTTTCGAGATAATTACCATTTCAGTAATCTTTCGCATCTGTGACCTTGACCTTTGAACCCATGGCATTAATCCATAAATCAAAATGATCATTAAATCAAAACCTATAATATTCTAATATACATATCTATACAAAAAGTTAATAGTTTTCGAGATAATTAATCATTTTGGTATTGATTTGCATCTGTGACCTTGACCTTTAAACCCATGACATTTATCTATATATCTCAAAATTACCTACAATATTCTAATATGTATGCCTATACAAAAAGTTAGTTTTGCAGATAATCAACTATAACGGTAATAGTTGTGCATCCTTGACCTTGATTTTTGAATTTATTACCTTGATCTATGTATCAAAATGATCGTCATGCCAATACCTACAATTAACTCAAAATTCCATGCCATTATCATCTAAAATGTTTAAAAAATAGCATTTTTTATCAAAGGTCAAAAACATGAACATGACCTTGACCTTTGACCTTGACATTATTTGGAAGAAAATAGCAAAACAAGATCAACAGTGAAAACTCCATACAATTATTTTCAGCCGTTATTGAGTTATAACAATAAATGTCTAATTTTCAAAATTACATAATTTTATGCAAAAAACGGGTAACCTATTTTCTGTTCAATTTTCATGAAAAACAAAATTTTAATGTTCCCAGGTATGCTGAATCTAAATATCTAATCAAAATTTGCCTGCACCTTTTGGTTTCAGAGAAGAAGATTTTTTTGTCTTTTTGCTATTTTTAGTAACAGTGGCCATCTTGTTAGGCGTGGTCAAACCTTGAACACAATTTTGAAAGCCTGTTACCCATGTATAATAGTCGCCAGGTTTCATCAAATTTGGCTCAGGTGAGCTAAAAACTTCATGTATCTACAAAAATGATCAAAAAGTTTTTATCCTGGATTTAAAAACTGAACTTTTATTTGACGCTACTCTTAATTATTATTGAAATATATATATATATTAATTTTTAGCATCATGCTTGCCCCCGATTTCAAAGTTAAGACTTTTTTTATTTAATTTAAACAATTAATTTGATTCATAATAAAAACTTCCGAGCTCTTAGATGATCAACATATAATCTTGAACTTTGAAAATCAGCAACAATCCAAATTTTGAAGTTTTTGTCTTTTGAATACAAAATTGCACCAAGAAACTCAAATCAGATGGCAGTCTATTCACTTAACATATAAATATGTTGACGGACATGTTATATATGATAGAAATGTATAAATCATCTTTTCATTTAATTGTCCAATGGATTGAACACTTTTAAATATGCAATGACCCTTATGATTCTCAAATTAATTCAGACTAAATAAATACTGAATCATTGTACCATCTTATAGAACATATATTGAACACTATTAGCTAAAAGTTTTAATGCATACAGATTTTAAAGCAAGCAAATTAGCTGATGTCTTTAACATGTTTAATGAATTCATTAGGCTTTTTAACATTGATATAATTGTTTTTTTTTATCTTCAAACACTAACATCTGACTCTGCAGACCTTGTCCTTTGACCAACAACCCTCTAGACATTGGGCACATCGTTTGGTGCTGGTATATATTTAAACTATTTTAACTATTTTCAATAAATCCATCCTTAGCTGTGGAAGTTATGAGACAAGCCAAATCAAAGATTTGAAACAACACATGTCATGGTTCTTGACCTACATATCTAAATATTGTAAAAAGGCACAATGTCTTTATAACATAAATGGATATATCTGTTCTAAGTTTGATAAACATGATTCCATGCAAAGATGTGGGATTTATGAAGGGGGCAATAAGTTTTTATGCCAAATTAAGTTTGACATTTTAGTATACATTTGAAGCAAATTTTATTAAAATGCATGCATAGATATAGACATTATGAAGGGGAAATTGATTTGTATGCCCTTGTGACCATGAATTATGACCTACACAGCTAAATCAGGTATGGAACAAATACAGAACACATTGTCTTATGCTGGTTCACATTTAAGTCAAGTTTGATAAAAATCCATCCATAGATGTGGAGGTCAAGAAGTAGATACACTGTTCATGCTGTTAGGACTGACAGACAAAGATGCTGGTTTCCTTATATCCTTCTAAACATCAGTTCAAGTGGATATAATAAATAATGATTAATATCTTGTCCAGATATGTAACTCATGATGCTAGACTTACAAAACAAATTTTATTTCAATATCTGAAATTATTTATTTTATTATCTGATCTTATCAGGAATTCTTTATCTGAAACTTATATGTAACTCTTGATGATAGACTAACAAACCAATTATTAGCTCATTTGGAAAAAAGTCTGGAAAGTAATTCTATGCTGCCTGTATGTATGCCCATTCACATCACTACATTAAGAGTTAAGTAAACCTTTGTTTACAGAGAAAACGTATGTGTTGCAATATGAAAAATATACCACCTAACCTGTGAGATTTATGATTAATAGGCTTACCTTTAGGTAACTTTCTGCTTTGGACACAATTGTTCCTACAACATTTACACTCTTTTCTGTTGTTCCATTTTCAGATCCAACCTGTAACATATAAATAACAAGACTATATGTTATATTCATAACAATTACTTGAGGAGTCATCTGTTATTTAATTAAACCACAACTTGCTTGTTATGACCTTTGACCTTGACTCACTAGGAAAACAATGTTTCAAAACACCAACAAAAAATTAATCGCTACAATAAAAATATAAAGAAAGAAGCAAGGGGGTGGGGGGGTCTTTGCTGTTGAACACCCTCCTTGATTGTGCTTTTCTACGCTTTTTGGACCCCCAACCCTCACCCCTGTAGGTGGAGACCACCTCATTGCCAAGAACAAATTTATATTTGCTTCAATCCCCGTAACTTTCAACAGTATATGCCAACACTAAAAGTCAATGATGCTTTTAGGAAGTTAGCATTTCATTGCTTTTTTATGATTTTGACCCCACCCCTGGCACCCCAAGTCCAAAATAATCTTTGCTTAAGTCCCTGCAACTTTAAAAACATACACCTACACAAATAGTCAATGTTTTTTTCAGCAAACTGGCATTTAATTGTTGTTGTTGTTGTTTTGTTTTGGTCTTTTTTTTTGAAAGATCTTGAATATGTGGACCCAAAATGGTCAAACTCCTGGAGGCTGAACTGTACATCAAGGACTCATGAATTTTACAATTTAGGTAAGGCCCGCCAAGTATATTACAATCACATACAGTATATGCTTTTTGATTATCCACGAGTAGAAAAGAAGAATGTTTTTAAAATGACATGTTTTTCACATAAATAGCTAATGTTAAATTTACAATTTTGATGCCTCTTTAAATACTTGAGCTACTGACGGAGTAGTAGGCCCAGAGGATTTTTGTGAGTAAGTTAAAAGTTTATGCGCAACACCTGCATAGTGACAATTAATAGGTCACCATAAACAATTGACAGGTGACTTAAAGATGTATAAATGGTTTTTACTTTTGTTTAACTGTGATTAAAATTATCCATTATTCGGCACAGGTAAATACTGCATTTTTTCAGTGATAAAATCATCTTTAATAAAATATGAGTGGAAGATGCATATAGTTTTAGCATAAACTTTTGAATGGTAGCTTTATAAATAAAAATACAGAATGTTTAGATCTTACATCACTTCACAGAATTACACCTATTTCTAAATTAAGCTACATTTTGTACTTCATTTACAGTAGAACTTCGATAACTTGAACTTTAAAATCTCAAATACCATGGATAACTGGAAGTCGTTTTGTCCCGACTGGTTTTCTATATAAACTATATAAATACAACTTCGATAACTTTAACTCCTATAATTCGAAGCAATGTTAAGGTGCAAAATTAAAAAATGTATGGCAAACAACCCTTTTAAAACTCAAAATATGTTTTAACAATAGTGATCAATAGACTTGGATATATCAGCCATTAGCTATAGGGTTCTGTATAATCCCATTAAGGTTGTTCCATACCATGGTGATGTCGTCGTTTTGTGTGTACGATCGAAATGTCAGCTTTGACATCTTTTTATCTATGACGTCACGAATGTGTGGTCTTTGGGGCCTACAGAATTATGGCAAGAACGCTGTTATGCTATCATTCAGTAGAATAATTTTCTGCATTCACAAAAGATTAGAATTCACAATATCCATCTGTGCACTGTGAAAAAAATGTATATTGTACATAACGGAAATTAGGTAGATCTACACTGTTGAGAGTACTATTCTAAATAACAGAAAGATTTTAGTACATTGTTTAAATTTTGAAGACAGCAGTTTGGGTTTTTTTTTCGGTAAATTTAAATACACAAACTGACGATTTTTCAATAAACATACTGTATGATAATTTTTCTCGGTGTTAAATTTTAGCAGTTTGACTATGCTCTTGTATTTGCGTTTCATTCAGCGGCCTAGAATCAAGAACGCTTCATCAATGTATACGAATCCCCTTTCCTCTTTAACTGAGCTGTGTCAGGTAACGGTTGCTATGGGTTTCTATGGGTGACAGACCATATGATATTTAAAATTGGTTTTGTTTTGAACAACCAAAAAGCTCACAATCAGTGTTTATTTGTTAATACCGAACAAAAAACATTGAGTTCATAATAGTATACTAGAACATTATTGGTACTAGTAGCCTCTTACGTAAGGAATGAGGCTTTTTTCTTGTTTCAGAATTTTGATGCAATTTAATGAAAAAAGTAGCTTGATGACCCCCTATTTTTTGTTTCTGAAAATCAAACTTATATATTCATGTGCAATATATGTAAAAATCAGGGGTCGTTTTCGACTTAGTTTTTTAAAATCTACAAATTAACAAAAGGGTGTTACTTTTAGTTTTCCTGAAATTTAATGTTCTCTCTTGATAGGTGGCGCTGTAGAAAAATACCACGTGACGGGAACTAAAATTACATTGGTCCAAATAATCTTCATGAAATAATGGTTAATTTAAATGCAAGACACTTTTGGTTTCTAAGCATGATAAAAATTATTAAAGCTTATTTGTTGATAACAGTAGTTATACTTTGATCATTTATGTCGTGAAAATGGCCACCAGGTGGCGCTTCAGAACTTCTTAAGTAAGTCGAATATCTGCCCTCAAATTCTGGCATGTTCAATGGTTTATGCCCATGTACAACATATCAAAATTTCAATTTGTGTTTTCAGGCGATTTGTAAAGTATGGAACTACCTTAATGAGCGGAGAAGTTGTACAAATCAAAGGTTCTGCTACTGTATTGATTAGTACTCTGTCCTGTAAAGGGCATTAAATATAACTGTGTACTCCCTTAGTAGTGGTCGAGTTTTGTGCCGCTGGCAATAACGGTAAAATTTCAAGTGATTTATCCAAGCTGGATTTTAATGACTTACACGTGGTATGCACAATAATTTTATTATTTCTATAAAACGTACATCTTGTCTTGCGTATGTATTATTATGATAATTACATACAAGGTATCTGATTCAGTTATTTGAATGCGTTGTGATCATGTGTTAATTAGTAATACACATTTTGTGTATTTTATGCATGTGTTTGTCATCGCCATTGGTCCTTTAAAAACATAATAAATTAATTATAATTCATTTACTAGTATTATTTTAGGCATACATATTACACTGGTGTATCGGTAATCAGTTTATTACCATCCAACATTAGACATTTCCCACTTTAATATACTGCTAACGATGACTGTATACTGTATACAGTTGAGTGGGGGTCATTTCCAAAGATGTAACTTATTTATCTTACACATAACAGATAAATATGAAAATGGTGTACAGCTTGAATATTACTCATTGTTCAGCTACAAATTAAACCAGAGGTTTATTTCATTACGCTTTTAATTATTAAATGCGGGTGACGTCAGATAGCGTTTAATATTCTGTACACTTTAATTTTCATCTTGAACATTGTACAGGGCTAAACGCTTAAATCTTCTTTCTTTATTTAGAAAAGCGTGACATTTTCTGAGAACCGGTTCTGTGTGTAAAGATACATTTTGTCACTTAAAATACTACATTGAGAAGGAAGGAAATGGTTACGTCGTTCCTCCCAGTTGATATTGTGTTTATTTTGATGTCACAAAACCACATGCTGTATTACAAATTAGATTAGTGTTGTCCACTGTAACTTTAATGATATTAAAATGAAAAGATATCAATAAAAGATTGAGGAGAAACTTTTATCTAAAAAACAAGGACACAAGTAATACTTATAGTAAAAAAACCAAATCGTCGTATACAATGGAATCTGGTCAGTATTAAAAAGCTAAAAATAATAATATAAAAATGAAACATTAAAATGTAATAAAATAAAAACGCGAACCTACCGATAGGATAATCTACGTGAGGACAAGACAGAGTCAATAAAATCAGAAAAATTCCGACACTATCAAAGATTTTGGCTTTTCATAAGATGCAGAACCTGATTAATTTCATATTCAAAATCATTTGCATTTTTTCTATAGTTTTATGGCAATTGCATATTATGATTAAGGTTTCTTCGTGCAATCTTGTATAAATGTCTAGCATAAAAGCACAATGTCTAGCAGCGCATGTTAACGGTGAGGGCTTGAGCCATTGTTTGATCCGACCAACAATAGAAAATAGAACTCTTTTTGCCAAGTACTCTACATTTGAAATGACAGTAATAGGGTCATCTGGACACTGTACATGTATACCTTAACATTAAATGTCCAATTGACAGAACAAGTCACTGTATACTCTGTGGCGCATGTTTATTTTGTACGTTATCAATCACCCGTCCACATTCATATTGCTTTACATCGGTCAAAGATATATTTATATCAAGCCGTCAGTATTATTATTGGTTTTGTTGGAAAATAGAGATCACACTAAAGTGATGAAATTGTCTCCTGAATTCAATTGTTCTGGGAGGTGATATCAAATATTTATGTTTGTAAAAAAGTGTGAGAAGGCGTGAATGTATAGATATACTAGGACTTTGAAAATTTTGAATCGACCCCTCAACAGTATATCGTATACCATCAGTGGGGACAGTATATCGAAGTGAGAAATGTCTATTATTCCCATAGAGATAAAATTCAACATTGTGATATCACCCTTTAACATCAAAAACTCGAACACCTTAATAACTCGAAGTGACATTATCGAAGTCCTGTGCACTTCCAGTTATCAAAGTTCTACTGTATTTGTAATATAGTAATACTTACAGCTGTATTCTTTTTTACTTTGGATCTCCATGGCAAATTTTTCACACCATAATCATATCTTAGTTCTTCTCCTGCCTCAATATCTCTAGTGGCAAAGAGTGCTAAATGTGGTTTGTTGTCAATTTCTGCCAATACCATCTCACAGTTTTGTTCATTTCCAACTCCATCATTTACATATCTCCCCATCCTTTTAGAAAAAGTGCCATCAATACTACAAACATAAATAAATCCTTTTAAGAGAGTAACTACTTAAGCATAAATATTTAAGATTTGCTAATGATAGAATTGCCACAACAAATGCAATGTTTACATTTAATTAATTGAAAATCAACTTAGTTTTTTTACTGGATATTGAACAACATTAATGTTATTGTCTAGTTTATTTTCAAGAAAAAGCCACTACAATTTCAATTGACTTTGACCTTGATTCAAGGTCAAAATTAAACATCAAACCTGGTAAGGCTATGACAATACTGTTGCTCCTATATATAAATTGAGTATTAATCTTCTAGAAATTTCAGTTTTATTACGGAATTATGGTTGAAAGCAAGTACATACATCAATCATTCATAATAATTGGTTGTGCTTCTGCATCCAATTATGATTAAAATTCACAAGAATATTCTATTATGTTTTAATCACAAATAATTAGTATAATAAAGAACAAAAATAAAGATATGGGGTTATCATATGCAACAAAATTATGGAAACTTGTATATTAGCATGATTAGAGATGTTCAGCAAGCCTAATTTTTTTTAATCTTTACAAATGCCAAAAGATGGCACTTTAATATTTTGTTAAAACCCTACTATGTTAAGAGATGAAGGAATATATAATATAGTCATTTATTACATAGCAATATATGCTTCCCATAGAAATTAAACGTTAAATCCCGAAGTGTTACCGTTGGCCTTTACCGATTCACCTGGTATCAGTATAATGGACTGGGGCGTACTGACTCTGTGAGCTAGCACGGTAAAGTCGCCCTGAGTGTGCGCTAGTACAAGGCAGACCATACAACACACTCATATCTCACATGCATACACAAAATTGTTATAGATTAATCCATAGAGATTAATTAAATAGTTCTCGTCACGAATAGCTGAAAAATTGCGACGTTAAGCAACATTCAACCAACCAATAACCGAAGTGTTAGCATGCAATATTTATCGATATTTGCACACTAACTTTGTTCCAGTCCAAGGTTTCCCGAATCAATTTTTTCATATTGCATGCTTTGTCACATGACACTGTCGTTTATGATGTCAGTGCTCCAGATAATTTTTGAGGCATAATTCTTCATGAAGCACAGATTTTTGTTGCAATGCTTAATAAGGTTAAATCAAATCTTGAAAATCGGCAATATTTTCCCCCATAGACGGAATGCGTTAACTCGCAGTTTGATGTGCTTTGCTATGCATCATTTGCTCCACGGCAAAACAGGAGACCTGTTATTATTAATTATCTCCCCTTTACACACTTTAAACTAGTTATTCAGTTTATCCATATCATTGACTGATTTTTCGGGTTTCATATATAATATTTGAGTTGCCTCGCTTGTCTATCAAAACGGTTTACCGTAAATACGCACAAAAACGGCATTTTATTTTTAACCAGCTTTTAGTTTTGCATTCTAAAACGCATGGATTTTTTATTTAAAACTTTGTTGTCCAAAAAATTTGCGTAATTACGCAGTTACGCGCTCTATCTGGAGCACTGTGATGTCATACGATTGTTGTCGACGTCATCACTGTGTTGTTTGTCATATTGCACTGGTTCTTATATCTATTTACAAGAACTATCGTAATATTTATGTATTGTACAACAAAATGGTATTTTACATGAAATACTTGACAGACGTAAACAAAATTTATTTTGTTATATAATAAAAGGGTTATCTCCCTCGCTGACTCGACATTTGCACGAGCTTGTGAGTGCAAATGTCAAGTCAACTCAGGACAATATTTCACAATATTAGTTCAATAACCCTATAATACATGTATATAGTTTTGTAGCAATAGTTTGTCACTGAAGTAACAATTTAATTTATAGGACATACAAATCTAAATACTGACCATATATTACTTAAATTTGGTTTTGTAAAGCTTAAGATCTATCAACAAACCAGTGTCCTTACTTATTTGTTAACACCAAACAAATATATTTGAGTATATAATATAGTACCATGGTAATTTATAATGCATGAATTGAAGCTTTATCTCCATCAAGTACTTTGAAAAAACAATTCTGAGAAAATTAGTATAAAAATCTCTTATTTTTGTTTCAGTAAATCAATTTTGTATAGTTATGTGCAAGATATATAACAAGAGGCCTATGGGCCTTAATGCTCACCTGTGACCTTGACCTTTGAACCCATACCCCTCATTCATGTATCAAAATGATCATTAGGCCAATACCTACAATATTCTAGCATACATGCCTATACAAAATATTTATAGTTTTCAAGATAATTAACCAATTCAGTGACCTTTATTCATATCAAAAGTATCATTAGACCAATATCAACAATATTCCAATATATATGCCTATACAAGGAAGTTATGGTTTTTGATATTATCAACCATTTTAGTTCTTTGCTTGCATCTGTGACCTTGATCTTTATTATTTTATCAAAATCATCATTGTGCCATTACCTACAATATTCTAATATGTATGTCTATACAAAAAGTTAATAGTTTTGCAGATAATCAACTTAAACGAAAATAGTTGTTCATCTTTGACCTTGACCTTTGAACCCATGACCTTTTTAAATATATCAATATGACCATTGTGCCATTACCTACAATATTCTAATATGTACACCTATACAAAAAGTTAATAGTTTTGCAGATAATCAACTTAAACGAAAATAGTTGTTCATCTTTGACCTTGACCTTTGAACCCATGACCTTGATCTATATATCAAAATGATCGTCATGTCAATACCTACAATTTACTGAAAATCCCATGCCATTATCACTTGAAATGTTTAAAAAATAGCATTTTAAACAAAGGTCAAAAACAGGGACATAACCTTGACCTTTGACCTTGACATCTTTTGGAAGAAAATAGCAAGACAAGATCAACAGTGAAACTCCATACAATTATCTCCAGCCGTTATTGAGTTATAACAATAAATGTCTCATTTTCAAAATTACATAATTTTATGCAAAAAAGTGTAACCTATTTTTCATTCAATTTACATGAAAAACACAATTTTAATGTCCCCAAGTATGCTGAATCTAAATATCCAATCAAAATTTGCCTGCACCTTCTGGTTCTAGAGAAGAAGATGTTTTTGTCTTTTTGCTATTTTTAGTAACGGCGGATATCTTGTTGGGCGTGGCCAAACCTTAAACACAATTTTGAAAGGCTGTTACCCAGGCATGATTATAATCAAGTTTCATCAAATTTGGCCCAGTAGTTTTGGAGGAGAAGATTAAAATGTAAAGTTTACACACGAAGCATGACACACGGCGCACGATGGACAACGGACGGTAATAGATTAAAGGCTCAGATGAGCTAAAAATTAGTGGTAATTATTTAAGATTTCTCATTTAAAGACATTCTGAATGATATTTAAGTTCCTTAATGCTATAAATGAGCAAGTTAGGTTGAGTAATTGTGTTTAACATCCGATTTAACAACATTTGACTAATATCAAGATGTCGCCAGCTATAAGCGAAGGTGCAGAAATTTGATTGTGTGTTGCACTGATGGCATTACACAGCAGGGTTCTTTATGGTGCCAATAAATTTAGCTTACCATGACATGATGGTTCTCATCCAAAAGAACCTTGTCTTTCATTTTGTAATGCAGAGTGCTTGGCAAAAGAACAGTCACTACAAACTTTCAAATCTCAGGTAGGACCCAGTCAGGGTTCAAACCCACAACCTGGTTCTAGGTTTTCCTGGTTTAAGTAAGAATATTTTTAGATTTGTTTTATTAGGTCATTGTGACCTTGTATGCCTTATGCTTTATATAAGGTTTCAGTCTTTCAATCTAGGCTTTTTCTTTCATGAAAAGAAGATGTATAAAACTGTTTTCTGTGTTATTGTGACTGTGTATGTACTAAAGTTGAAGTCAATTATCTTTTCACTACAGAACTACATTCAATTTAAGTCTAGATTTATGTTTTCACAAACATGACTGTGATCAAGAAATATTCATGTCACTAGCACTGGTTCACTCGTGCAGGAGAATAAATTGTATTAAAATGACAACACATTAAGAACAAATTACACTGCACAAGAACAGACAGAAAATGATTGCAATGGTCACCATAAGCTTTTGCCATTGTATAAACAAGATGCCCTAGGGTAAAGTATTTGGGCAAAAAGTAAATGTATGTTGAATCAGTTTCATGGAAATCAAATCAATACTACAGGAGTAATTATTTGGATTTTTTTAAATTATTTGGAAACTATCAACCAATATGATAATGCTGCAAACAAATCTGAATTTCACCAGTCCACATATGCTTTTGAATAAATCTCTTTCAAAACTTAATAGATTCTGAGTTGAAAATAAGTTTCAACAGCACACACACACACACACACACACACACACACACACACACACACACATGTATACACACATTTTTCATTTACATACACCCGTATAACAGATCGTGGTTGACTCAAATACAAAATGTCAATTCAATATAGTTGCTGTTCAGGAAAAATAAGTGCAGACCAAGAGTTAAATTCCATTAAATTCAGAGTTAATTTTCCATTAAATTCAGAAGCAAAACCAGAGGTAAACTTAAACTTGTAGTGTTCATTGTGGTAGACCCCACATAACAAAAATCAGCTCAATTACTGCAAGCATAGAAAAAGTGTGGAAAACTAACACTGGCTACTGATAGGTTCATGGGTCAGAAACATAATATACCCTCTATAATTTTGTTGCTTCAGATATAAAAATCCATTTCACATGTTTTACTTAGGTACAGTACTAACATGTTTTGATGGAACTTAATTAACAAAAACATTTTATTCATAAATGAATATGACCTAATCCAGAATGTCTTGAAGACGACAAATAGGAATTTTTTTTAAAAATTTGCTGTGAGACCTTTTTATTATTATTCCTTCATTATTATTAGTTATCTCATGCATATTAATATATAAATTCTTATAACATACCCAAGCTTCTGGCCTTTGTATCCAAAGAAAAATATATAACTGCCATATTCCAATGGGTACTCTTTCTCTCTCTTCCTGGCCTCCTTTCCACTTATCAATTCTCCATCATAATCCAGAAGGAATTCAGCAGTCAAAAATTGCTTTGTAGCAAAAACTCCTTTTCCTAAAGCATAAATTAAATACTTAAATACTAGTAGTTATAGTTGTATAGCTGCAAGGATCATGAGGATAACATTTTGCAGTTCTGACTGGAACTTATTCACTGGAATAAAATTTTGCAGTGCAGTTGTCAGTGTTAACAATTTTCTGCACAAATTATCTAAGTTTATGTTTAATGAGTGCTACATGAAAATATTCACTTAGTATTTAATTTCGTGCTATAAGGTCAAACAGCGAATCTAGCGAAATTAAATCTCCAGTGAATAAAAGCAAATATTCAGTATAAATAATCTTGTACAATGTTTACAACAAATTAATTTTACAAGGAAAATGTCAACGAGTATTATAATTTGAGCCCAATTTGGTCACAAAATTAATAAGTTTATTTAATTACAGAATAATTTCAAAGTTTAAACTTAATCTTAAAGTTAAAAATATTTCAATATGATATGGATTTATTAAATGATGTGATTATGATGTAACAAATATGACTGTTGCCATAGTATATGTAACAATGAGATTGAATAATATACACTAAAACAATGATGTAGAAGATGAAAGCTTTCATTTTATGACTACAGATATAGTTGTGGCCAATAGTTATTTACCTATCTCTTTATTCACTTTTTTAACAGCTAGTCCATCTCTATCAACATTCCTGCTGATACAGGTCTCCATCAAACTGGAACTTGGTAATGCAGGTGTCTGAAGACAACAATAATATATGATTTAAGTATAGTAAAGCTGTATAAATATATATAAGTGATACAAAAGTTTCTGGAATTATAAGTAAGTAATCATTTCCTCAAGCATTTCTATTGATCAGCAATAAATAACGAAGAATCCAAATACAAAAAATAAAATTCCAATCTTTAACAAATACATCTTCAATAAATCAAACAAACATGTAATAAATCTGATATATTAAAATCCCAAAAATACTGGATCTACAATGAAACTTTACACCTACGTATTTTCATTTATAAGTCTATCTGACCTTATCTACAGGAAACTGATTGTTTCATTAAATTGTATTTTAGGTCTTTGTCAAGAATATTTTACTTATATCAGGACATCACTGGTTATAGATGAAGTGACAGAAATATTGAGACTGGGAATCATGTATAAGGTCTTACAAAAGACTATGTCAGTTCCATTTCTAAATGCAAAGTGCTTGGTGACAGAACAGTCATTAACAATACCTAACTTTCAAAGTCTTGATCAAAATTCTGCGTTTTGAACATTTTAAAGATAATAACAAGAATATGTCAAGATAAAAAATCCCTCATCCTTACCTATTAAAATAAATCAAGATATAACAACAATTTGAAGCTATTTTACAATTTTTAAAGATTAAACTCAAGATGATGTATCCTATTTTTCAACCAAATTTTGTATGGAACAAGAGGCCCAATAGAGCCTGTGATGCTCAACTGGCAGCTAATTTACATTTTTGACAAATAACATGCAAATCTTGTGAAATGGCATTCCCCCTCCTTTTTTGATTTGCATCTGTGACCTTGACCTTTGAACCCATGGCCTTTTTCTATACATCAAAATGACTGCTGCATCAATACCAACAATATTCCAATATACATGCCTATACAAAAAGTTTATAGTTTTCAAGATAATGAACCTTTTCAGTATTATTTCGCGTCTGTGACCTTAGCCTTTGAACCCATGACCTTAATCTATACATCAAAATGACCCTTGCATCAATACCAACAATATTCCAATATAAATGCCTATACAAAACGTTTATAGTTTTTGAGATAATAAATAAAATCAGAAAGTCAAAATATTAGGTCATGACCTTCACAATTGACCTTAACCCATTTTGAAGGTAATTACAAGAATATATCAAATCTGAAAACCCCATGTCATTATCTGATTTAAAAGTCAAGTTATAACAATTCAAAACAATTTAAAGCTATTTAACAATTTTTGCAAAATTAAACGCAAAAACGTGTAACCTTTTTTTTTGTCAGAATTCCACGAAATGTACAAACTTAGAGGTTAAGACCATCTAGAAGCCAAATATCAAATCAGATTTTGCCTCCAATGACCGGTTCTTGAGAAGAAGATTTTTTTAGGTTTTTTCTATTTTAGTAACGGCAGCCATCTTGGATAGCTAATCGCCATGATTTGTACAATCTACAGTCAAACGGACGCACGCAGGCACGCATCATGCCAAAAGCTCATCTGGCTAAAGCCAGTTGAGCTAAAAACCACCCTTTTTGTTTTCCCAAGTATCTTGAATCCAAATATTTTGTCAGCTTTCACCTACAAAGAATGGTTTCAGAGGAATGTTTTTTATGTTGCTTTTTACCAGTTAAATGGCAGCCATCTCTATGATCTTGGTGGGCACAATTATTGAAGGGCATCACCTAGACTGTAACATGTGTAACATCCCTGCATATTCTCACTGAACTGGGATCAGCAGTTTCAGAGATGTTCAAAATGAATGTTCATGCATACACACACATACACACTTCAAAAAAGCCATATTGGCTCCCATGGCTTATGGTCAGGTGAGCTAATTTACATATTATTATTATTTTTTTATTATTTATTCATCTTCATTTTTTAATACAAATCATAGTATATGTTACAAATTTATAATTTATTTAAAATTATAATTTATAATTTATAATTAAATATAATTTATAATTAAATAACACAGAAAGCTGTTAGTCAGCATAAACTTATACTATCTCATTCAGGATATAGATAATGAAAAAGTGTGTCACGTTTTGGCCTGGTAGCCTGACAAAGATCTAACAATAAGCATGTCTGTTTGAAAAAATCATCCGAGCTGCCAAGACAAAGATTGCAATGTAAGACCTCCAAGGTCAACTGCCTCAAAGCACACTTTTACTTAAATAATTTATTTTCTAATAATTTCCTGGAAGCTATCCTACATTAATCTAATAGATTCTGCTTTTTAGGGGGTACATATAAACAGAGAACAGTTCAATATTTTTATAGTATTTTAGAGCATTCAAAGCTGTTGTGAAATATGGCAACATTTTCTTTATCCTACATATATGGATTTAATGTCTTATTACAAGAAAACATATGTTTATAAGTTTTGAGAAAGGAAATTCAGCAATAATGCCAAATGATATATTCTGGGCAGATAGTTCCAAATTTATTCTTAAATGGCTATTGAAGATATTTATAAATTGACACCATATATTTTTAACAAACTGACATTCCAAAAACAAATGTAAAGTTGATTCTTTGGTTTCACCACAGAAAGTGCACAATTCTGTGTCCAGTTATTTGAACTTTATGAGTCTACTATTTGTGAAATAAATGTTAAGATTGATTTTAAATTGAAAAGTTTGGAGCTTTGTGTCATCAGTAATTTTAAATAGAGTTTTATAAATCTAATCCCAGAATATATCTTTTTGTGTAATATTTAATTTATTTTTCCAATTAATCTCCGATTTATTTGTAAACTGTAGCTTTTCGATGAAAACACTGTAAAAATATTTTGACACTTTCTCTGTTTTTTTTAAGTTTTTCTAAATAATGAGTTGAAACACTTTGTATTTTATTTGACTTGCTGAGTCATAAACATATTTTCCATTCTGATGGAATAGCACATACTATGCCATAGAAATCTAGGTGTTTCACTCTGAAGCTATACTTGGTGCAGAACTCTTCATAAGTGTAAAACTTACCATCTTTATGAATTATATCATTTATGAAATAGATATCATTCTTGTCCCACTCATTCAAAAATATACGTTTATTATTAATCATAATTTTACGATTAAACCAAAGAGTTTGTGAGAAAACTTCACACAGGGTTGTGGTAAAACTGTTTTCGAGTTCTCAGCTCAAAAAACTGATCTCCAAAAAATATTTAAAGTAGGTAGGACATCTTCCAGTCAATTTTTAGGTATTAGGAAAAGTTTTTTTCCATCAAAAGTGTTTAAATCATCTATCAATAAAGTTTTCCACGTGGAATGGCAATTTTGATTTAGAATTTTTTGTATCCATGAAAACTTAAGAGAATAACAGTATGATAATATGTCCTTTAGTCCTCCCTTGTCATATTCCTGCATGAGAATGTTATGCTGTATTTTGTCCACTTTGCCATTCCACATGAAAGAGAACATGGATGTGTTTAACTTTTTTATAAAATATGATGGTGGGTCTGGCAGAACAGTGAGAACTTGTACGAGAATTGAAAATGCTAAAGTTTTGATAAGTTACTTTTCCCACAATAGATAAATTTCTAAACGACCAATCATGTAAAAGTTTTTCAAAAGATTTACATATTATACCAGTGTTAATTATATAGCACTAGAATCATTTTCTAATAAGTAGTTCTTGGAACAAAATTGTGAAAATGACCAATTTTATATAAACCTTAAGCTTTCTCCATATATCAGTGATACAGGTAAGGGATTAACATAATCTAGGAAACTTAATTAGACTTACCCTTTTATATCTTCTAAGACCATATCTCAGCTCACTGAAAGCAGAAAAAACATTTATACACATGTACCAATACTTATCCTTTTAAATCCTATTACTATTAGGGACTCTTCAATCCCTCTAACTTGTGTTAATTGAAAAATTGTGGAAAATATATTTGGTTGACACAAATCTAAAAAGTTAAGTACCAGGGCAGTAAATATTGAGTAGAGAAAACCCTGGTGTGACTCAAAGTCGCCTTTGTGTTTTCTGAGTTCTCCATATTTCTGCTGCATCCAAATAATGGTAAGAAGGCAAGATATTTTAACAATTAATAACAGTGGATTTGGTGGCTGAGGTCAATTTGGTGGCTGAGGTCAGACAAACACTAAAATTATATAAGGCTATTACATAAAATGTCATAAAAGGCTATTACATAAAATGTTATATAGGGCTATCACATAAAATGTTATATAAGGCTATCACATAAAATGTAATATAAGGCTATAACATAAAATGTTATATAAGGCTATTACATAAGATGTTATATAAGGCTGCCACATAAAATGTTATATAAGGCTATCACATAAAATGTTATATAAGGATATTGAATAAAAAGTTATATAAGGCTATTACATAAAATGTTATATAGGGCTATCACATAAAATGTTATATAAGGCTATCACATAAAATGTAAAATAAGGCTATAACATAAAATGTTATATAAGGCTATTACATAAAATGTTGTACATGTATAAGGCTATTGAATAAAAAGTTATATAGGGCTATCACATAAAATGTTATATAAGGCTATTACATAAAATGTTATATAAGGCTATCACATAAAATGTAATATAAGGCTATAACATAAAATGTTATGTAAGGCTATTACATAAAATGTTGTATAAGGCTATTACATAAAATGTTATATAAGGCTATCACATAAAATGTTATATAAGGTTATTGAATAAAAAGTTATATAAGGCTATCACATAAAATGTTATATAAGGCTATCACATAAAATGTTATATAAGGCTATTGAATAAAAAGTTATAAAGGCTATTACATAAAATGTTATATTAGGCTACTACATAAAATGTTATATAAGGCTACTACATAAAATGTTATATAAGGCTATCACATAAAATGTTATATAGGGCTATCACATAAAATGTTATACAAGGCTATAACATAAATGTTATATAAGGCTATTAAATAAAATGTTATATAAGGCTATCACATAAAATGTTATATAAGGCTATTACATAAAATGTTATATAAGGCTATTACATAAAATGTGTGACCAAAAGAAATTATTATCAAATTCTTAAGTTTAAGAAAAAAAAAGTTGGCAATTTATTGGTAGGTTTGTTACTGAAACAATTTAAATAAATAATAAATAAACACAAAATATTTAAGTAATATCTGTGATATCATTTTTTTATTGGTGTATAAAAGAGAAAACAATTTGCACTTTGCATTTTTTCTTATACACAAATACAAAATAACATCACAATAATTCCTAATAATTCAATAAAGACATTTTTAAAGTAATAAACAATATTAAATTACATAAAACAAACTACACAAGGGAATACAGTGGTGACATAGTGTCTATCTGTTATCTTCCTTTATGTATTTGACCACACAAAGAAGAACAGTGGTGGAAAAGTGTCTATCTGTCATCTATCTTAATGTATTTTACCACACAAGGGAGTACAATGGTGACATAGTGTGTATCTGTCATCTACCTTCATGTATTGTACCACACAAGGGAGTACAGTGGTGACATAGTGTGTATCTGTCATCTACCTTTGTGTATTGTACCACACAAGGGAGTACAGTAGTATCATAGTGTGTATTTGTCATCTACCTTTATGTATTGTACCACACAAGTGAGTACAGTGGTGACATAGTGTCTATCTGTCATCTACCTTTATTTATTGTACAACACAAGGGACTACAGTGGTGACATAGTGTCTATCTGTCATCTACCTTTATTTATTGTACAACACAAGCGACTACAGTGGTGACATAGTGTGTACCTGTCATCTACCTTTGTGTATTGTACCACACAAGGGAGAACAGTGGTGACATTGTCCCTATCTCTCATCTACCTTTATGTATTGTACCACACAAGTGAGTACAGTGGTGACATAGTGTCTATCTGTCCTCTACCTTTATTTATTATACAACACAAGGGACTACAGTGGTGACATAGTGTGTACCTGTCATCTACCTTTATGTATTGTACAACACAAGGGAGTACAGTGGTGACATAGTGTGTATCTGTCATCTTCCTTTATGTATTGTTCAACACAAGGGGGATACAGTGGTGACATAGTGTCTATCTGTCATCTTCCTGTATGTATTGTACCACACAAAAGAGTACAGTGGTGACATAGTGTCTATCTGTCATCTATCTTATGTATCGTACCACAAAAGAGACAACAGTGGTGACATAGTGTCTATCTGTCATCTACCTTTATGTATTGCACCACATAAGGGAGTACAGTGGTGACATAGTGTGTATCTGTCATCTTTCTTAATGTATTGTACCACACAAGGGAGTACAGTGATGACATATTGTGTATCTGTCATCTACCTTCATATATTGTACTACACAAGGCAATACAGTGGTGACATAGTGTCTATCTGTCATCTACGTTTATGTTTAGTACCACACAACGGAATACAGAAGTGACAAAGTGTGTATCTGTTAGCTTCCTTTATGTATTTACGACATAAAGGAGTACAGTGGTGACATAATGTGTATCTGTCATCTTCCTTTATGTATTGTACCACACAAGGGAATACAGTGGTGACATAGTGTGTATCTGTCATCTTTCTTTATGTATTTTACCACACAAGGGACTACAGTGGTGACATATTGTCTATCTGTCATCTTCCTTTATGTATTGTATCACACAAGGGGGATACAGTCGTGACATAGTGTGTATCTGTCATCTTTCTTTATGTATTGTACCACACAAGGCAATACAGTGGTGACATAGTGTCATTCTGCCATCTATCTTTATGTGTTGTGCCACACAAGGGAGTACAGTGATGACATAGTGTCTATCTGTCTTCTACCTTTATGAACTGTACCACACAAGGGAATACAGTGGTGACATATTGTGTATCTGTCATCTACCTTTATGTATTGTATCACAAAAGGGAATACAGTGGTGACATAGTGTCTATCTGTCTTCTACCTTTATGTACTGTACCACACAAGGGAATACAGTGGTGACATATTGTGTATCTGTCATCTACCTTCATATATTGTACTACACAATGCAATACAGTGGTGACATAGTGTCTATCTGTCATCTTCCTTTATGTACTGTACCACACAAGGGAGTACAGTGCTGACATAGTGTGTATCTGTCATCTACCTTTATGTATTGTATCAAACAAGGGAGTACAGTGCTGACATAGTGTGTATCTGTCTTCTACCTTTATGTATTGTACCACACAAGGGAGTACAGTGCTGACATAATGTGTATCTGTCATCTACCTTTATGTATTGTATCACACAAGGGAATACAGTGGTGACATAGTGTCTATCTGTCATCTTCCTTTATGTACTGTACCACACAAGGGAATACAGTGGTGACAGTGTCTATCTGTCATCTTCCTTTATGTATTGTACCACACAAGGGAATACAGTGGTGACATAGTGTCTATCTGTCATCTTCCTTTATGTACTGTACCACACAAGGGAGTACAGTGCTGACATAGTGTGTATCTGTCATCTACCTTTATGTATTGTATCACAGAAGGGAGTTCAGTGGTGACATAGTGTCTATCTGTCATCTACCTTTATGTATTGTATCACACAAGGGAGTACAGTGCTGACATAGTGTGTATCTGTCATCTACCTTTATGTATTGTATCACACAAGGGAGTACAGTGCTGACATAGTGTGTATGTCATCTACCTTTATGTATTGTATCACACAAGGGGGATACAGTGGTGACATAGTGTGTATCTGTCATCTTTCTTTATGTATTGTATCACACAAGGGAGTACAGTGGTGACATAGTGTCTATTTGTCATCTACCTTTATGTATTGTACCACACAAGGGAATACAGTGGTGACATAGTGTCTATCTGTCATCTACCTTTATGTATTGTACCACACAAGGGAATACAGTGGTGACATAGTACCAAATAAGGAAGTAGAGTCGTCACATAGTGTCTATCTGTCATATACCTTTGTGTATTGTACCAAACAAGTGAGTAGAGTGGTGCCATAGTGTGTATCTGTCATCTAGTCATCTATCTTTATGTGTTTTACCACACCAGGGTGTACAGTGGTGATATAGTGTGTATCTGTCTTCTACCTTTATGTATTGTACCACACAAGGGAATACAGTGGTGACATAATGTGTATCAGTCATCTACCTTTAATTATTTTACAACACAAAGGAGTACAGTGGTGACATAGTGTCTATCTGTCATTATGCTTTATGTATTGTACCACACAAGGGAGTATAGTGGTGATATAATGTCTATCTGTCTTCTACCTTTATATAGTGTACCACAAAAGGGAATACAGTGGTGACATAGTGTGTATCTGTCATCTTCCTTTATGTATTTTACGACACAAAGGAATACAGTGGTGACATACTGTGTATCTGTCATCTTCCTTTATGTTTGTACCACACAAGGGAGTACAATGGTGACATAGTGTCTATCTGTCATCTACCTTTATGCATTTTACCACACTAAAGAGTACAGTGGTAACATAGTGTCTATCTGTCTTCTACCTTTATGCATTGTACCAAACAAGGGAACACAGTGGTGACATACTGTGTATCTGTCATCTTCCTTTATGTTTGTACCACACAAGGGAGTACAATGGTGACATAGTGTCTATCTGTCATCTACCTTTATGTATTGTACCACATATGTTAGCACATTTTGTACATTGGTAACAAAGTGTGTATCTGTCATCTACCATTAGGTATAGTACCAAATAAGGAAGTAGAGTGGTGACATAGTGTCTATCTGTCATATACCTTTGTGTTTTGTACCAAACAAGAGAGTAGAGTGGTGCCATAGTGTGTATCTGTCATCTAGTCATCTATCTTTATGTGTTGTACCACACCAGGGAGTACAGTGGTGATATAGTGTGTATCTGTCTTCTACCTTTATGTATTGTACCACACAAGGGAATACAGTGGTGACATAATGTGTATCAGTCATCTACCTTTAATTATTTTACAACACAAAGGAGTACAGTGGTGACATAGTATGTATCTGTCATCATCCTTTATGTATTGTACCACACAAGAGAATACAGTGGTGACATAGTGTGTATTTGTCATCTTCCTCTATGTATTGTACCACACAAGGGAGTACAGTGGTGACATAGTGTTTATCTGTCATCTATTTTTATGTATTGTACCACACAAGGGAGTACTGTGGTGACATAGTGTCTATCTGTATTCTACCTTTATGTATTTTACCACACAAGGGAATACAGGAGTGACATAGTGTCATCTTTCTTAATGTATTTTACGACTTAAAGGAGTACAGTGATGACATACTGTGTATCTGTAATTTTGCTTTATGTATTTTACGACACAAAGAAGTACAGTGATGACATACTGTGTATCTGTAATTTTGCTTTATGTATTTTACGACACAAAGGAGTACAGTGGTGACATACTGTGTATCTGTCATTTTCCTTTATGTATTGTACCACAGGGGAGTACAGTGGTGACATAGTGTCTTTCTGCCTTCTACCTTTACGTATTGTACCACACAAGGGAGTACAGTGGTGACATAGTGTCTTTCTGTCTTCTACCTTTACGTATTGTACCACACAAGGGAGTACAACGGTGACATAGTGTCTATCTGTCATCTACCTTTATGTATTGTACCACACTAAAGAGTACAGTGGTGACATAGTGTCTATCTGTCATCTACCTTTATGCATTTTACCACACTAAAGAGTACAGTGGTGACATAGTGTCTATCTGTCATCTACCTTTATGTATTGTACAACACAAGGGAGTACAGTGGTGACATAGTGTGTATCTGTCTTCTACCTTTAGATATAGTAACATTCCAGAAAGTACAGTGGTAATATAGTGTCTATTTGTCATTTTCCTTTAGAGATTGTACAGTGGTGACATAGTGTGTACTTGTCATGTACCTTTAGGTATAGTTTCACAAAAGGTAGTACAGTGGTGACATAGTGCCTATCTGTCATTGTCTTTAAGGTATAGTACCAAATGAGATAGTACAGTGATAACATAGTGTGTCTATGTCATCTAACTTTACAAATAGTACCACATAAGATGATACAGTGGTGACATAGTGAATATTTGCCATCTACCTTTATGTATAATAACACTCCAGAAAATATAGTGGTGACATAATGTGTATTTGTCATCTACCATTAGGTACAATCCCACATCAGGGAAGACAATGGTGACATTGTGTGTCTCTGTCATCTACCTTTAGGAATAGTACGACATGAGATAGTTCAGTGGTGACATAGTGTGTCTCTGTCATCTTTCTTTAAGTATAGTATCACACATGGTTGTACAGTGGTGACATAGTGTGTATTTCCATCTACCTTTATGTATTGTACCACACAAGGGAGTACAGTGGTGACATAGTGTCTATCTGTCATCTAACATTATGTATTTGACCATACAAGGAAGGACATTGGTAACTTCAGGTCTATCTGTCATCTTCCTTCATGAATTGTACCACATAAGGGAGTACAGTGGTGACATAGTGTCTATCTGTCATTTTGCTTAATGTATTGTACCTTACAAGAGAGTACAGTTGTGACATAGTGTCTATCTGTCTTCTACCTTTATGTATTGTACCACACAAGGGGGTACAGTGATGACATAGTGTCTATCTGTCTTCTACCTTTATGCATTTTACCACACTAAAGAGTACAGTGGTGACATAGTGTCTATCTGTCTTCTACCTTTATGTATTGTACCAAACAAGTGAGTACAGTGGTGACATAGTGTCTATCTGTCATCTTCCTTCATGAATTGTACCACACAAGGGAGTACAGTGGTGACATAGTGTCTATCTGTCATTATGGTTTATGTATTGTACCACACAAGGTTGTGACATAGTGTGTATTTATCATCTTCCTTTATGCATTGTACCACACAAGGGAGTATAGTGGTGATATAGTGTCTATCTGTCATTATGCTTTATGTATTGTACCACAAAAGGGAATACAGTGGTGACATAGTGTCTATCTGTCATCTACCTTTATGCATTTTACCACACTAAAGAATACAGTGGTGACATAGTGTCTATCTGTCTTCTACCTTTATGTATTGTACCAAACAAGGGAACACAGTGGTGACATAGTGTCTATCTGTCATCTACCTTTATGTATTGTACCACACAAGGAAGTTCAGTGTTGACATAGTGTGTATCTGTCTTCTACTTTTATGTATTGTACCACACAAGGGAGTACAGTGCTGACATAGTGTGTATCTGTCATCTACCTTTATGTTTTGTACCAAACAAGGGAGTACAGTGGTGACATAGTGTTTATCTGTCATCTACCTTTATGTATTGTACCACACAAAGGAGTACAGTGGTGACATAGTGTCTATCTGTCATCTACCTTTATGTATTGTACCACACAAGGGAGTACAGTGGTGACATAGTGTGTATCTGTCATCTTCCTTTATGTATTTTACGACACAAAGGAGTACAGTGGTGACATAGTGTGCATTTGTCATCTACCTTTAGGTATGGTACCACATAAGATAGTACAGTGGTGACAAAGTGTGTCTCTGTCATCTCCCTTTAGGTTTAGTACCACATGAGGTTATATAGTTGTGACAAAGTGTGTATCTGTCATCTAGCTTTTTAGGTTAAGTACCACACTAGCGAGCATAGTGGTGACATAGTGTGTATTTCCGGTCTACCTTTAGGTATAATACCAAACTATACAGTGGTGACAATATATGGTATACCACACCAGAGAGTACAGTGGTGATATATTGTGTATCGGCTATCAACCTTTAGGCATAGTACCACAAAATGTAAGACATTAATGACATAGTGTCTATTTACCGTCTACCTGTAGGTACAATACCACACCAGAGAGTACAGTGGTAACATAGTGTGTATTTGTCATATAACTTTGGACATTGTACCACATAAAGTAGTACAATGGTGACATTGTGTGTATTTTTCATCTTCCTTTAGTTATAATACCACATGAGATAGTACAGTGGTGACATATTGTGTATTTGTCATTTACCTTTAGGTATAGTATCACACATGGTAGTGTAGAGCTTACATAGTGTGAATCTTCCATCTACCTTTAGGTATAGTACCACATCAGGGAGTATAGTGGTGACATAGTGTGTATTTCCATCTACCTTCAGGTATAATACCACATCAGAGAAGGCAGTGGTGACATAGTGTGTATTTGTCATCTTCCTTTAGGTATGCTACCACATAAGATAGGACAATTACGAAATAGTGTGCATTTGTCATCTACCTTATGGAATAGTACCACATAATATAGTACTGTGGTGACATAGTGTGTACTTGTCATCTACCTTTAGGTATAATACCACATAAGCTAGTACAGTGGTGACATAGTGTGTAATTGTCATTTTCCTTTAGGTATAGTACCACATAAGATAGTACAGAGGTGACATAGTGTGTATTTGTCATGTACCTTTAAGTATAGTATCACAAAAGGTAGTACAGTGGTGACATAATGCCTATCTGTCATTTTCTTTAAGATATAGTATCAAATAAGATAGTACAGTGATAAAATAGTGTGTCTCTGCCATCTACCTTTACCAATAGTACCACATAAGATAGTACAGTGGTGACATAATGTGTATCTGTCATAAAACTTTAGGCATATTACCACAGAAGGTAGTACAGTGGTGACATAGTGAATATTTGCCATCTACCTTTAGGTATAATACCACACCAGGGAGTACAGTGGTGACAAAGTGTGTATTTGTCATCTACCTTTAGGTATAATACCACACCAGGGAGTACAGTGGTGACAAAGTGTGTATTTGTCATCTACCTTTAGGTATAATACCACACCAGGGAGTACAGTGGTGACATAGTGTGCATTTGTTATCTACCTTTAGGTATAATACCACATCAGGGAGTACGGTGGTGACATAGTGTGTATTTGTTATCTACCTTTAGGTATAATACCACATCAGGGAGTACAGTGGTGACATAGTGTGTATTTGTTATCTACCTTTAGGTATAATACCACACCAGGGAGTACGGTGGTGACATAGTGTGTATCTGTCATCTATCTTATGGAATAGTACCACATAAGATAGTACAGTGGTGACAAAGTGTGTATTTGTTATCTATCTTTAGGTATAATACCACACCAGGGAGTACAGTGGTGACATAGTGTGTGTTTGTCATCTACCTTTAGGTATAATACCACATCAGGGAGTACAGTGGTGACATAGTGTGTGTTTGTCATCTACCTTTAGGTATTATACCACACCAGGGAGTACAGTGGTGACATAGTGTGTGTTTGTTATCTACCTTTAGGTATAATACCACATCAGGGAGTACAGTGGTGACATAGTGTGTGTTGTTATCTACCTTTAGGTATAATACCACACCAGGGAGTACAGTAGTGACATAGTGTGTGTTTGTCATCTACCTTTAGGTATAATACCACACCAGGGAGTACAGTAGTGACATTGTGTGTGTTTGTCATCTACCTTTAGGTATAATACCACACCAGGGAGTACAGTATGTATGTATTTGTCATCTATTTTTAAGTATAGTATCACATAAGATAGTACAGCTGTGACATAGTGTATCTGTCATCTTACTTTAGGTATAATACCACACTAGACAAAACAGTGGTGACATAGTGTGTATCTGTCACCTAGCTTTAGGTATAGTATCACATAAGGTAGTGCAGTGGTGACATACCGGTAGTGTATCTGTCATCTTACTTTAGGTATAATACCACACTAGACAAAACAGTTGTGACATAGTGTGTATCTGTCATCTACCTGTAGGTATAGTACCACATAAGATAGAACAGTGGTGACATAGTGTGTATTTGTCATCTACCTGTAGGTATAGTACCACATAAGATAGAACAGTGGTGACATAGTGTGCATCTGTCATCTACCTCTAGGTATAGTACCACATAAGATAGAACAGTGGTGACATAGTGTGTATTTGTTATCTACCTTTAGGTATAATACCACACCAGAGAGTACAGTGGTGACATAGTGTGTGTTTGTCATCTACCTTTAGGTATAATACCACACCAGGGAGTACAGTGGTGACATAGTGTGTATCTGTCATCTAACTTTAGGTATATTACCACCCAAGAGAGTACAGTGGTGACATAGTGTGTATTTGTCATCTAACTTTAGGTATAGTACCACACAAGAGAGTACAGTGGTGACATAGTGTGTATTTGTCATCTAACTTTAGGTATAGTACCACACAAGACAGAACTGTGGTGTCATAGTGTATATCTGTCATCTGCCTTGAGGTAAAATACAACTGGCGTCAGTGTGAATCTGCCATTTGCTATTAGATTTAGTACCAAACAAGGGAGTACAGTATTGACAGAGTGTGTATCTATGATCTGCCGTCAGTTATAGTATTACATGAGGTAGTGCAGTGATAACATAGTGTGTATCTGTCATCTACCCTCAGGTATAGAACAACACAAGACAAAACAGTGGTGTCATAGTGTATATCCGTCATCTACCTTTAGATGTAGCACCACAAAAGGTAGTTGTTGTGACATAGTGTTTATTTGTCATCTACTCTTAAGCATAGTGTAATAATGTGTATCTGTCATCTACCTTTAGGTATAGTACCACACAAGACAGAACAGTGGTGACATTGTGTGCATCAGGCATTGTACCACATAAGGTAGTACAGTTGTAACAGTGTGTATCTGTCATCTAATGTTAGGTATAGTACCACCATAGAGAGTACAGTGGTAAGATAATGTGTATCTGTCATCTATCTTTAGGCATTGTACCACATTAGGTATTACAGTGGTAACATAGTGTGTATCTGTCATCTAATGTTAGGTATATTACCACTCTTGAGAATACAGTGGTGACATAGTGTCATTATTATTATTAGTGTTAATCTATTATCTACCTTAAGGTATAGTACCAAAAAAAGGTAGCATTGCGGTGACATAGTGTGTATCTGGCATCTACATTTAGGTATAGTATTACATGAGGTACCACAGTGGTACCATAGTGTTTATCTGTCATCTACTCTTAGATACAGTACCACATAAGGTAGTACAGTGGTAACAAACTGTGTATCTGTCATCTACCTTTAGGTATAGTACCACACAGTGAGTAAAATTGCAACATAGTGTATATCTGACATCTTACTTAATGTTATGGTGTCATATAATGAAGTACAGGGGTGACCTTTAGGAATAGTACCACATAAGGGAGTACAGAGGTAACATAGGGTGTATTTGTCATCTGCTCTTTTGTATAGTATTACAAAAAAAGAGTTCAATGGTGCCATTATGTGTATCTGTTATCTGCCTTTAGGTACAGTACCACACAAGGGAACATAGTTGTGACATACCGTAAATCGGGAAATTTTGGCTGTAGTTTAATTTTGGTTTATTTGGCACCCAACTTAAAAGTGCCAAAATTAAACACACCAAAATAATACATATTCTAAAAAAAGAAATGCCAATATTTACCTGAAAATCGATGTTCCGTAATAGACTATAGAGCACTTTTATCTTAACCTGCCGGAAAACGGTTATATTTGCCGGACTTGTCCGATAAAAATTTATTTTGACCGACGTGAAAAATCACCAGTCGGACATGTTTTGTTTTCGGACATTTTCAATTTTACAACAGGAATATAAACGGACTTATCAGTTTTCGGTCCGACAAAAGTAAACTAGCGCTAGTCTGTCTGTCGGTCTTTAAAACCCTACCCGACTTCATTAAGTATATCCTACGATATTGTCCTTACCGCGTATTTACCTGTCATCTAATCAGGTGATTGTTTATTAATAAGTAAATACTTATGGACTTAAGTAGTCGCGTGTCTATTTCTTTTGTTTCCCAGTTAGAATCATCATAACTTTCTTTAAATGTGTGTTTGTTTAATTGTAAAATGTGTTGATTACGGAAGCCATAACGAGTGTCGGTCAAGGGTGATAAGGTTCCACGCGGGGTGTTGAAAATTAACTACTACGCGCTTCGTAATTGTTTCATTATTAATGAACTGTCCCCTTATACAGTACTTTTGTCTTTAACTTGCATATATAGTATATACCGATAAATCGGTATTTCAATTTCAATTATCGTAATTTTATGAAACCCGGAAGGCTTAATTGTGCATTCCATTTCATTTTCCAATTTATAAATTACAACACTTCCGGTTTTCAATCAGCATAATCCGTTCGTCTTGTGGCTGTTTGTTAACATCTTATTCAATGAAGTGCCAAAAATAAAACGCTTTATTCAGTGAAGTGCCAAATTTAAACACACCAAAATTAAACATCCACATTTTGGGAGAAAACCGCCAAATTATCCCGACGCCAAAATTTCCCGATTTACGGTAGTGTGTATCTTCATTTAATTTTGTATAAATAATGTAAGTGCCATTAAATAGGACAGCATTAGTTGTATATGTCCCATTTATTTGATGCAGCTACATTTTTCTACAAATTATTAAAATCAGCCTTTGACCTTGACTCCATTTTTGAAAGACATTCCAATAAAATTTCAAACCTGATATCATTTACTAAAGATAATTATAACAATTTAAAGCCATTTTTATGTTTTTAGAATTTAAACAAAAAACACACAAATCAATCCATAATTTCATGAAATGAACAAACTATAGATTAATCATTTATACAGCAGATACTTCCAGTTCATCCTTGACCTTTCAAAGCATTGCACTTTGTTCATCTTTTCAAGGTGCAAAAAATATATGGAAAGTTTAAATCAAATCCAAATTCTTACTGTTTATGACTTTTTAAGTGGACAAATCTTTTTTTGTTTTCTGCAATACTGCGACATTAACTTTTTACCCACCCCATCCCTCTTAAATAACTAGTGTAAAGAGCATAAAAAAGATAAATGATTTTTATCTAAGACAAATATTTGATAATAGAAAAATAAGTTTCTAATAAAATCTAAACTAAACTTACCAGTTTCCTTCATTAACTTCATTACACAAACTCTGTTCCACCAATTTCACAGACATTTTCTGTAATACAACAAGCTCAAAGTTCAACATAGGCGTAGGAGGGTTTTTAATATTTGGGAGGGGGGGGGCCAAACTGAAGCTATGTCTATGTCGCGCCTATGGCACGAGGCGGGGAGAGTATGAGAGGGGTGCTAAACCGCTCGCATAGGTGGGGGTCCGGGGGCCTCCCCCGAAAGTTTTCCCAAACCAAGTCTTGTCTAGACGCATTTTCAATGTATTGTGCATCGTTTTTGATAGGTAAAAATACTATGACATCAAGGGAAGAAATAACTGTATGACACAAGTTTCATAATCAACGCTCTCATTGGAGATGGATTTCAAAGGCTGGTCCAGCTGAGCCTAAGGCTCGAACCTTCTAGGGGGGTTCGGGGGCATGCTCCCCCGGAAAATTTTGAAAATGTGGCACAAAATCCTGCATTCTGGTGCAATCTGAGCTGAACAATATGTATTATTAGCGACATAAAGGCGCTGAATCCGCCACTGGATATTGGGGTACCCCGGAAAATTTTGATGCCCTTTTACAAGTATAATGATGAAATTGATAATTGATTGGTTACCAGACTGACATTTCCTATTAAAGCTCTTGGGTTTTTTTTTTGTTTTCTTTTTTTAGCACTTACACTATAAATATAAACTATGATACAAAAATCCACACAATATATTGCAGGGGCCCCCCCCCCCCCCCCCCCCCCCCCCCCCCCCCCCCCGGCTCCTACGCCTATGTTCAATAATGCACCCTCCTTTTTTATCTGTCAAGGATTGGTGAAATGTGACTATTTTGGGTTTTCTTATAAAATTCAAAGAATAAAATTTGAGATGTCTGGCACTTAACCAAGGGCTCTCGTTGTGACATATTTACAAAAACCAAGCTTATTTTCACAACTTAAAAAGAAAAACTTAACAATTGACAATAAAAATGGTAAAATAATTCAAAGTAAACATAAATTCATGTCCCAAATCAATATGGAAACAATTAAAACTACATTGTTATATGTATTAACGTGTGACTGTGAGATTGACATTATATCACAAACCGTCTGTCCTATTGGGTTGAGTAATGCTGTGCACGTTCATGTGCTGCAAAGTTTCGGAAATGTTTAAAGCATAATAAAATCCCTACCGGATTTGGATCAAGCAATGCTTGTGACGAACCAGCTCAAACGCAGAAAGTTGAAAAGTTTCCGATTTTCTTCGCATTTAATAAGTTGTCAGAGTAGTCAATTATTAAAAATTGTAAGAGTAGTCAATCATTTGATGAGTTGAGGTTGTTGGTTCAATCCGAGCGACTAATTATAACTGATAATAATAATAAACATTATCTTCATTTTTATCTTTTGATAAACTTTTCTGAAAATAGTTATTACTTCTCTTTTAGGTTTTAAACATCATTGTATTCTTTTTTATCAAATTTGTCTTGAACATTATCGGGGAGGGGATGGGGCTCGGTGGCCGAGTGCTCTAAAGCGTGTGTTTACGGAAAACAACACCTCTAACTCGTCTTGGTTCGAATCCAAACACGACAGGTCCTATAGGCCGGAGATTATATTTTATTTCAGGTAGAACTGGCCACATCAATCGACTGGGTCGTAAGCAGGTAAAACTCTATTACTTGTATCAACTCATGAAAATAACTGGGTGTTTTTATTCTTTTGTCTCTTATCTTTTATTTATTTATTTATTTATTTATTTATTTATTTATTTATTTATTTATTTATTTATTTATTTATAATTTATTTAGTTCAATCATTTATACTATTTTTAAATGTATAAAGTTTAATGATAAAACCAAAAGGATGGTTTACGATACTCCAACATATATGTGTATTCATTAAGGAATTGGTAATTTAAAGTTTTGGAATGTGGAATAATTGAAAAGTAACAAAATTATTAAGGTCACTGTAATGTCTTGTATATAGCTAAAGAACAAGAATAAAATGTGTAAAATATTGAGAACATCAGTCACAAACATTTGTAAAGAAAGACATATATATATATATATATATAAATAACACTCACCTTCTTTTTTCCTAGGTAGATCCTCCTATATCAAATATTACTCCGAACAAAAATATAAAAAAAACAGGAATTAGAAAAATCTATAACACTAATTCTATATAAAAAAATAAATATGATAAAACTGAAAAAGGTAAATTATTACAAAATCAAAATTAAAGCAATAAATTGAAAAAAAAATAAAAAGTAAAATTTAAGAAAAAAATGGTTTTGAAATGAAAAAAGCAAGTAAACTGCAAAAATTAATCGTTCTCTGTATAAACCAGGTTGTGCGTTCAAACAATGAGACGCTACTACAATTTGAAAAGTGGCCGTTATTTCAAACATCAAATTTTTTACGAATGGCAGAGTATAAAATAAGTGAATGTTTGGGTTTCACGACGGATCCGTTATGGAACTTGGCTCGTGGTACAATTTAATTAGCTTGTCTGACATATGTTTCTGGCTTCAAGTAAAGTTATATTGAGGTACCCATTGAAAAACGACACCGATTATGTTGTCTAGAATGTACAGCAGAAACGTCAACCATTGGTCAATTTTAGTCATCACAAGTCAGTATATTAATTAAGTACCGTTCAAGGTGACAGATTTTAGTTGTGTGTTTATAATTTAATGTTTTTGTGTTTGGTGATGGCCGTTGCAATTTACAATGCATTTACTAGGTCCGACAACTTCACTTTATTGTTACAGATATCTTGCTTTGAAGTCCTTGGGTATATTACTTTCGATCTGGTCACATTTTTTCCTAAATCGCTCTTTTCTTCAGCAATTCAATGTAATCACATTATGTGATATAACGACTCGGATATCAACGACACCTTTCGCAGCGACATTTATTTAAGAAATAATCAGTCAACATTTACCACCGAGTGATATATTCGCCGCATGTTAACGACGGTCCGTGTATTATTCGACGATACACCACGGGTAAATGTTGATCATTTCAATTCTAACATGAATTAGAGAAAAAGGATTTAAATAAACATTGCGAACTCCTTCTTCGGAAGTATCTATTTGCAAAAAGTCCCATTGAACAATTCGGCTGTTGTGATAACCGCCATTGAAATAAATGATTTTATGAATGAAAAATACGTCACAACCATTGTCGCGACACATAGCATGACGTCATAAGATAAGTACGGGAGTGCGTCATTAAAACGGAATAGCGATCGATAATATCGTTTGTTATACCACGGCTGGCTCTCTTCATGTTTCATAGGTCATGTTAGACTCGCTGATAACAGCACAAACCACAAGGCTATATATAAGTCTTCGCTGTATACCATGCCTTCTACTACAGGATATGTGTTTTAGGTTGGTCTTTTCGAAATTTGAGGTACTCATAAGGATATACATTTATATATATAAAGTGACACATATTTAGTGGTGTGAAATATACTACGATATTTATATACGTGATCTTCCTTAATAGAGCCCCAGAAGTGATTGATTAGAACAGCTGTCTGGACTACGGTTACACAGTATAACAGTAAAATAAGCTAGTTGAACAATTTTAGAAACTTACCAAATTTCGAAGTTAGTCAAAATTATGAAATGCAAAATAATCAACTTGAAAAGTTTGGTAAAAATACAACAACAACAACATTAATAATAATAATAATAATAATAATAATAATAATAATAATAATAATTAAAAAAAGTAATATAATAACTTCATTAAATTTGTTTATTTGTTATTATTAAAACTATTTATTTATTTATTTATTTATTTATTTATTTATTTATTTATTTATTTTAGTTATTATTTTTATTTATTATTATTATTATTATTATTATTATTATATTATTATTATTATTTATTATTATATTATAGTAAATTTATATATAATAATAATTAAAATTAGCGCCCAACTAGTGAGTTACTATAAAAATAGTATTTTACATAAATGACAAGACACTTGTTTATTTTATAAATAATAAATAAATAATAATAAATAAATAATAAATAAAAAAAATAAATAAATAATAAATAAATAAATAATAAGTAATAAATATTATAATAATAAAATAACCTGTATAATTATTGAGATTGTCCAACTAGTGAGTAACTATATAAAATCTTCATTGTCATTCATACTTATATCCTCTATCTAGGTACGCGAAGTTTCATTACATTACAACTAGAATCTTTCCAATTCAATTTCAATTTTTTCATTAATTCACTCAGCCACTCAAAGAGTGGGACATGAGGGCATACAATATAATACACAATTTACAATCTGGCTAACTGATATTACTTACAAGCAATAACTGATTTATTACATATAATTATAATATAGTATAAAATATGAATGCATAATAAAGTAACCCTGTAGTCTCACTTAGCATACATTTGAAATTTCAAGGTAAAAAGGTAGGATTTTTATGTATGCTAAGTGAGACTGGGACATGTTTGTGGACCATAGAGAGAACAATAGAAATTTATTACAGGTAAACTAAAGTCTGTTTAAAAACAAAATGACATTAATGCAAATCATACAAGCACCATACAACCAATTTAACAAGAATTAAATTAAAGAATTGCACTTAGAATGGTGTTCTCGAAGTTAACATGCTGTGGTGACTTTTCCTATAATGTGTTCACAAAACTTCATAAAAGCTTGGTCGAGCCAATGTTGTTGTGCTGGGATTTGGGGAACAAAACAATTTAGCTGTATTAATTCTGTGCAGGACAAGGCCTGTAAAATGTTCCTTGGTGTTGGTAAATACACATCAAACATTTCAGTTAGAGGTGATATGAACTGGTTATCTTGTTTCTCTAAACAAAAGATAGAGGTTTGGTTCCATAAAGTTTCAGGTTTTATAGACACACGACATTGTGTGGGACATTAATATTTTAACAAAAGAGGTAGTTAAAATATTGTACAAAATGTTAATATTATACATAACAATGAATGGCACTGTCAAACTTTAATGACCAAATTCAAATTCTTTATTAATCTCATAAACATATTTACAATGTATAGAGACAATGTATATATATATATACAAATAATAAATAAATAACATTATGTAGTATATTGTAGTAGAGGACAGTTTACATACCTGGAGGAGTGACCCGGTTTACAATTACAGATATAAATTTACAAAGTCTTGATAGTATCAAAGTATCTTTATGATTAAAAAGTTTTTGCATGGAGAAAATGTTCGGAACTCTGAGATCTTTTGGAATGTATATTCGTCTTTCAGAAACAAATGCAGTGCAGTTAATTTATAATGAAACTCATTTCCTATTTCCTTTGAATCACATAAATAACATATTCTTTCATTTCTAGGAACATTTGTATATCTACCAAAATTAATAGGAATTTTTACATTATTCAATCTATATCTACAAAACAGTTTTGCATTTTTACATGTTAAATTTAACAAATATGGCTCTAAATCTAAAGTACTCTTGTATAATCTATAATTAATACATAGAGGGGAGTTTTGTAAATCACTGTACCATTTTTGTAAAAATTGATCATACAAAATTTGTTTAACATGACATTTTAACCAATTTACACTGTAAAAATTATGTGTAAGCCAAATCTGATTTAATCCACATTCTTCTAAAATACTCTTAACATAGTTTAACCAAGGGAAATTACAGTTATTATGAACAGATTGATAGTAAATTAAATTATAAATATTCTTTGTTAGTTTACTGTTATGTGCCCATACAATTTTAGCCCAATAAGTAGTAACTCTAGTTTTAACATCAATAGAGAGTGGTGTTCTTCCAAGTTCACCATATACCATATTATTCGATGTATATTTGTTAACACATATCACATGTTTACCAAATTTTAGATGCAGTTGTTCATGATCAATAATGTCTAACTTGCTTAAACCCCATAACTCACAATCATATAATAGTGTAGGTTTAACAATTTTATCAAAAAGATCTAATTGACAATCAATGGATAGATTATATGGATAGACCACAATTGTTTAAATGGTAACAAACATATAGACAATACAAATATAACATTTCAATAAAAACATATACACATGTATTACATGTAACCAGATTCCGCGATATCACAGGCGATTAATTTGCCAGTTTAGAAGTGGTTCTCTCCCTATTGCGATACACTAAACCGCCTACACCGTTACAAAATAGAATTTGTAAATATTGTGATATTTTCAAGAAGTTGAAAACGAACAACATGTTTTAATTAATTGTCATTCTTATAGCGATTTAAGGTTTTCACTTTTCAGGTTAACTTATGTAATTTTTAATGATTTTAACCCTTCGGATAGTATGTCCCGTAACGTTGCTGAGGTCCAACAAAAACTAAGCATCTTTTTATTCCATATGACCACCAGACGTAGATCCCTTTTTATGACGTTTTTAAACGGTTAACTGCAGTGTTACTTTTATCCATGTCCAACTAATTTTATGATCAAATGTTTTAATTTATATGAGTAAAGTTTTGTTGTATTTTTTACATGTATTTTAAAGATACAATATGTAGTGTCTCGTAGGCCACATGTGGCCGGATATACAAATTTCACAAGGTTTTTTATGCGTATGTGAACATTGAATTTTTATATGTGACACTTAAATAAAATATATTATTATATTATTATTAAAAGTGTTCAATTCTATTTTAATCTGAATACTGAAAACTGTTGAAGATGTTAGCCAATATCTTTATAAAAATTTATAATAATCATAATAATAAAATCAAAATTATTTTTTTAACATTCACATTTTCAAATATTGAAAAAAGACAGAATTTTTACTATAATTAGCAGATTATTGATTAAAAAGACCTAAATTCGTCTACCAATAAATAAAAACGTACGGAATACTTTAAACAGACAATAATAATAATTTTTCACAAAGTCTATAAATCTCACTACATTAACGAATTTATTTTAATGGCAGAAAAACAAAACTAAAAGATTTTTGTTTTAATAAATAAAGAACAAAAGTGAATATCGTTATTGTTATTACATTTCTCTTAGAAACATCCTGGTGTAGTTTATTAAAATTTTGTTTTTCTAAAACTTGACAAATATATTAATTCATTTTTATGTATTTATTCCTTTATTATTTATTTATTTATATTTATTTATTTTTTATTTATTATTTATTTATTTATTTATTTATTTATTTATTTGTATCATATTTCAATCTCTGTAAAAGAGGAAATAAAGAAAGAATGAATGAATAAATAAAACTGATTAACTGATTAAATTATTTATATTTTTTATTTATTTATTCCGTTACTGGTTTATTTATTTATGAATGAATGAATGAATGAACGAATGAATGAATGAATGAAGTTATTTATTTATTTATTTATTTATTTATTTATTTATTTATTTATTTATTTATTTATTTATTTATTATTTATTTATTTATATTATCATTAATTAACCAATTATTATTTTTTATTGATATTCTTTAATTGGTATTTTATTTTATTTGTTTAAAAAAGACTTAAATTTGACTATGGTGATAATTTTGCATATTTAGGAAATGGACTATAGCCAGGTGTAAATGTCTCAGGTAAAATTTGGTGATTTTAAAATGTATGCTAAGTGAGACTATAATTTTTTAAAATGTATGCTAAGTGAGACTATGGTTTTTTAAAATGTATGCTAAGTGAGACTATGATTTTTTAAAATGTATGCTAAGTGAGACTAAACCTAATGTAACTATGATAAATTATGAAAACTTACTAATTCAATGAAAATCTTTTGATATAATATGAAAAATATGGAAATATTATAAAGCAATTTGATATTACATAGACTTAGCATTCTATAAAATTTGTCATATGACGTGTGTTTTACGTAATAACTTGGTATGTATTTGTTTCTAATGTTTTCGTATTTACTACAGATATTAATCACCAACTATTTGAGTACACTATGGACAAAACCTTTCTTCCCTGTTCATGTTTAACCACCTTTCAGTTTCAACTGGTAACTTGTGATTTGATGTACGCAGTTTACATATTATTAGGGCTTTAGATACATATAATTTAAGAAGATAATTTTCTAACTTAAATTCTGACTTGAAAGAAAAAAATGTACCTTTTGATGAATTATTATTACTTATCCAGTCTTGTATAAACATATCTTGTAAAACAGTATAAAAAGTATTTTTATATATAGATATATGTATCAACATTAAATTGACTCTACCATAAAAAACCGAACCCTGATTGACATAGTATTTTATATATAAGTTACAACCATGAAGTTTTTATTTCACCTTTGTCATGCATAGACCATACTATCTTATAAAAATTATGATAATTTATTACAATGTGGCTGTATTAATTTACACCAAAATCCGTACATATCTGTATATATAGTGGGTATCTACCCAACTCTCCATAAATCATATATTTCGGGGTAGATTTTCTCAGTTCAAAATGATTCTACAAAAATCCAGATGTACATTTTCAATCATATTGACATTTTTAAAACCCCCATACCTCACAAGAATCCAATAAAATTGGAGTAATAAGAGCATCAAACAAATCTAACTGTACACTGAAAAATTATTGTTATGTTTAAAACTTAAACCAAGATATGTATAAGATTCTACAATATCAATATTATTACCATTTATAGTAAAACAATAGGAGTTCAGTTCCGAAGTGAGTTTAAGTTTTTATTGTATTCGAAGCAGAAAGTTGACGTAAATATTCGAACCGAAGCTTGAACACCAGAACATGCAAGTTTAATGCTATACGGCTGGGACACGAAACGGGTCTATACGGAATCGCATCGACGTGGTTCGTCACCAAGAGACCTGCATTCACTACAAATTCACTCGCATCGTAACCTCGACAAGCCTCGTCTCCGAATGAAATATTCAACTCCTCGGGTGAGATTTTCCTATCCTACATGGATACTAATGATAGATTCTATTAAACTTGGCTTATCGTTTTTGTAAAACAATGGCAAATAACTAAAAGTAAATTACACAAAACAAATACCCAAACCTGAAAATGATCGATCAATTGGAACCTTGTTGGATTATGAACATGTAAATTATACTAGTTAGTGGTTCTGTTGGTTGGCTGCATATTGCTTTACAATGTATAACAATACATGGTGCAAATGTCAGGAAATAGTCATATACAAGGTTTACATGTCGGGAAATTGTTAGATATGAGGTAATAACAAGAATATTAGGTTATCGACAGATACGGGATATAATAACAATACATGGTGTACATGTAAGGATATAGACAGTTACGAGTTATAATACCAATACATGGTGTACATGTCGGGTAATGGTCAGATACGGATTATAATAACAATATATGGTGTACATGTAGAGTAATGGTCAGATACAGGTTATAATAACAATACATGTGTACATGTCGAGTAATGGTCAGATACAGGTTATAATAACAATATATGGTGTACATGTCGGGTAATGGTCAGATACAGGTTATATAATACAATACATGGTGTACATGTCGGGTAATGGTCAGATACAAGTTATAATAACAATACATGGTGTACATGTCGGGTAATGGTCAGATACAGGTTATAATAACAATACATGGTGTACATGTCGGGTAATGGTCAGATAGAGGTTATATTAACAATACATGGTGTACATGTCGGGTAATGGTCAGATACAGGGTATAATAACAATACATGGTGTACATGTCGGGTAATGGTTATATACAGGTTATAATAACAATACATGGTGTACATGTCGGGTAATGGCAAGATATAGGTTTTAATAACAATGCATGGTGTACATGTCGGGTAATGGCCACATACAGGTTAAAATAACAATACATGGTGTACATGTCGGGTAATGGCCACATACAGGTTATAATAACAATACATGGTGTACATGTCGGGTAATGGTCAGATTCAAGTTATAATAACAATACATGGTGCAAATGTCGGCTAATGGTCAGATACAGGTTATAATAACAATACATGGTGTACATGTCGGGTAATGGTCAGATACAGGTTATAATAATAATACATGGTGTACATGTCGGGTAATGGCCACATACAGGTTATAATAACAATACATAGTGTACATGTGGGGTACATGTCGTAATGGTCAGATACAGGTTATAATAACAATACATGGTGTACATGTCGGGTAATGGTCAGATACAGGTTATAATAACAATACACGGGGTACATGTCGGATAATGGTAAATAAAGGTTATAATAATATGCATGGTGTACATGTCGGGGTAATGGTAAGATACAGGTTATAATAACAATACATAGTGTACATGTCGGGTAATGGTCAGATTCAAGTTATAATAACAATACATGGTGCAAATGTCGGTTAATGGTCAGATACAGGTATAATAAACAATACATGGTGTACATGTCGGGTAATGGCAAGATATAGGTTAAATAACAATGCATGGTGTACATGTCGGGTAATGGCCACATACAGGTTAAAAAACAATACATGGTGTACATGTCGGGTAATGGCCACAACAGGTTATAATAACAATATATGGTGTACATGTCGGGTAATGGTCAGATTCAAGTTATAATAACAATACATGGTGCAAATGTCGGCTAATGGTCAGATACAGGATAATAACAATACATGGTGTACATGTCGGGTAATGGTCAGATACAGGTTATAATAATAATACATGGTGTACATGTCGGGTAATGGCCACATACAGGTTATAATAACAATACATGGTGTATATATCGGGTAGTTATAATAACAATACATGGTGCAAATGTCGGCTAATGGTCAGATACAGGTTATAATAATAATACATGGGGTACATGTCGGGTAATGGTCAAATACAGGTTATAATAACAATACATGGTGTACATGTCGGGTAATGGTCAAATACAGGTTATAATAATAATACATGGTGTACATGTCGGGTAATGGTCAGATACAGGTTATAATAACAATACACGGTGTACATGTCGGATAATGGTCAAATACAGGTTATAATAATAATACATGGTGTACATGTCGGGTAATGGTCAAATAGAGGTTATAATAACAATACATGGTGTACATATCGGGTAATGGTCAAATACAGGTTATAATAATAATACATGGTGTACATGTCGGGTAATGGTAAGATACAGGTTATAATAACAATATATGGTGTACATGTCGGGTAATGGTCAAATACAGGTTATAATAACAATACATGGTGTACATGTCGGGTAATGGTCAGATACAGGTTATAATAACAATACATGGTGTACATGTCGGGTAATGGTCAAATACAGGTTATAATAACAATATATGGTGTACATGTCGGGTAATGGTCAGATACAGGTTATAATAATAATACATGGTGTACATGTCGGGTAATGGCCACATACAGGTTATCTGTTATAATAACAATACATGGTGCAAATGTCGGCTAATGGTCAGATTCAGGTTATAATAACATTCGTGACATGGTGTACATGTCGGGTAATGGCCACATACAGGTTATAATAACAATACATAGTGTACATGTCGGGTAATGGTCACATACAGGTTATAATAACAATACATGGTGTACACGTCGGGTAATGGTCAGATATAGGTTATAATAACAATACATGGTATACATGTCGGGTAATGGTCAGCTACAGGTTATAGTAACAATACATGCTGTACATGTGGGGTACATGTCGTAATGGTCAGATACAGGTTATAATAACAATACATGGTGTACCTGTCGGGTAATGGTCAGATACAGGTTATAATAATAATACATGGTGTACATGTCGGGTAATGGCCACATACAGGTTATAAACAATACATGGTGTACATGTCGGGTAATGGTCAGATACAGGTTATAATAACAATACATGGTGTACATCGGATAATGGTCAAATACAGGTTAAATAATAATACATGGTGTACATGTCGGGTAATGGTAGAAACAGGTTATAATAACAATACATAGTGTACATGTCCGGTAATGGTAAGATACAGGTTATAATAACAATACATGTTGTATATATCGGGTAATGGTCAGATTCAGGTTATAATAACAATACATGGTGCAAATGTCGGCTAATGGTCAGATTCAGGTTATAATAACATTCGTGACATGGTGTACATGTCGGGTAATGGCCACATACAGGTTATAATAACAATACATAGTGTACATGTCGGGTAATGGTCACATACAGGTTATAATAACAATACATGGTGTACACGTCGGGTAATGGTCAGATATAGGTTATAATAACAATACATGGTATACATGTCGGGTAATGGTCAGCTACAGGTTATAGTAACAATACATGCTGTACATGTGGGGTACATGTCGTAATGGTCAGATACAAGTTATAATAACAATATATAGTATATATGTCGGTATTGGTCAGATACATGTTATAATAACAATATATGGTGTATATGTCGGTAATGGTCAGATACAAGTCATAATAACAATTTATGTTGTATATGTCGGTAATGGTCAGATTCAAGTCATAAAAACAATAGATGGTGTACATGTCGGGTAATGGTCAGATACAGGTTATAATAAGAATACATGGTGTACTTGTCGGGTAATGGTCAGATACAGGTTATAATAACAATACAGGTGTAAATGTCGGGTAATTGTCACATACGGGTTATAATAACAATACATGGTGTACATGTCGGGTAATGGTCAGATACAGGTTATAATAATAATACATGGTGTACATGTCGGGTAATGGTCAGATACAGGTTATAATAACAATACATGGTGTAAATGTCGGGTAATTGTCACATACGGGTTATAATAACAATACATGGTGTACATGTCGGGTAATGGTCAGATACAGGTTATAATAACAATACATGGTGTACATGTCGGGTAATGGTCAGATACAGGTTATAATAATAATACATGGTGTACATGTCGGGTAATGGTCAGATACAGGTTATAATAACAACACACGGTGTACATGTCGGATAATGGTCAAATACAGGTTATAATAATAATACATGGTGTACATGTCGGGTAATGGTAAGAAACAGGTTATAATAACAATACATAGTGTACATGTCCGGTAATGGTAAGATACAGGTTATAATAACAATACATGTTGTATATATCGGGTAATGGTCAGATTCAGGTTATAATAACAATACATGGTGCAAATGTCGGCTAATGGTCAGATTCAGGTTATAATAACATTCGTGACATGGTGTACATGTCGGGTAATGGCCACATACAGGTTATAATAACAATACATAGTGTACATGTCGGGTAATGGTCACATACAGGTTATAATAACAATACATGGTGTACACGTCGGGTAATGGTCAGATATAGGTTATAATAACAATACATGGTGTACATGTCGGGTAATGGTCAGATACAGGTTATAATAACAATACATGGTGTACATGTCGGGTAATGGTCAGATACAGGTTATAATAACAATATATAGTATATATGTCGGGTAATGGTCAGATAGAGGTTATATTAACAATACATAGTGTACATGTCGAGTAATGGTCAGATACATGTTATGATAACAATACATGGTGTACATGTCGGGTAATAGTCAGATACAGGTTATAATAATAATACATGGTGTACATGTCGGGTAATGGTCAGATACAGGTTATAATAACAATACATGGTGTACATGTCGGGTAATGGTCAGATACAGGTTATAATAACAATATATAGTATATATGTCGGGTAATGGTCAGATACAGGTTATATTAACAATACATAGTGTACATGTCGAGTAATGGTCAGATACAGGTTATAATAACAATACATGGTGTACATGTCGGGTAATGGTCAGATAGAGGTTATATTAACAATACATGGTGTACATGTGGGGTAATGGTCAGATGCAACTTATAATAACAATATATAGTGTATATGTCGGTATTGATCAGATACAAGTTATAATAACAATGTATGGTGTATATGTCGGTAATTGTCAGATACAAGTTATAATAACAATTTATGTTGTATATGTCGGTAATGGTCAGATTCAAGTCATAATAACAATATATGGTGTATATGTCGGGTAATGGTCAGATACAGTTTATAATAAGAATACATGGTGTACATGTCGGGCAATGGTCAGATAAGGTTATAATAACAATACATGTTGTACATGTCGGGTAATGGTCATATACAGGTTATAGTAACAATACATGGTGTACATGTCGGGTAATGGTCAGGTACAGGTTATAATAAGAATACATGGTGTACATGTCGGGTAATGGTCAGATACATGTTATAATAACAATACATGGAGTACATGTCGGGTAATTGTCAGATATAGGTTATAAAAACAATACATAGTGAACATGTCGGGTAATGGTCAGATACAGGTTATAGTAACAATACATGGTGTACATGTCGGGTAATGGCCACATACAGGTTATAATAACAATACATGGTGTACATGTCGGGTAATGGTCAGATTCAAGTTATAATAACAATACATGGTGGAAATGTCGGCTAATGGTCAGATACAGGTTATAATAACAATACATGGTGTACCTGTCGGGTAATGGTCAGATACAGGTTATAATAATAATACATGGTGTACATGTCGGGTAATGGCCACATACAGGTTATAATAACAATACATGGTGTACATGTCGGGTAATGGTCAGATACAGGTTATAATAACAACACACGGTGTACATGTCGGATAATGGTCAAATACAGGTTATAATAATAATACATGGTGTACATGTCGGGTAATGGTAAGAAACAGGTTATAATAACAATACATAGTGTACATGTCCGGTAATGGTAAGATACAGGTTATAATAACAATACATGTTGTATATATCGGGTAATGGTCAGATTCAGGTTATAATAACAATACATGGTGCAAATGTCGGCTAATGGTCAGATTCAGGTTATAATAACATTCGTGACATGGTGTACATGTCGGGTAATGGCCACATACAGGTTATAATAACAATACATAGTGTACATGTCGGGTAATGGTCACATACAGGTTATAATAACAATACATGGTGTACACGTCGGGTAATGGTCAGATATAGGTTATAATAACAATACATGGTATACATGTCGGGTAATGGTCAGCTACAGGTTATAGTAACAATACATGCTGTACATGTGGGGTACATGTCGTAATGGTCAGATACAAGTTATAATAACAATATATAGTATATATGTCGGTATTGGTCAGATACATGTTATAATAACAATATATGGTGTATATGTCGGTAATGGTCAGATACAAGTCATAATAACAATTTATGTTGTATATGTCGGTAATGGTCAGATTCAAGTCATAAAAACAATAGATGGTGTACATGTCGGGTAATGGTCAGATACAGGTTATAATAAGAATACATGGTGTACTTGTCGGGTAATGGTCAGATACAGGTTATAATAACAATACATGGTGTAAATGTCGGGTAATTGTCACATACGGGTTATAATAACAATACATGGTGTACATGTCGGGTAATGGTCAGATACAGGTTATAATAATAATACATGGTGTACATGTCGGGTAATGGTCAGATACAGGTTATAATAACAATACATGGTGTAAATGTCGGGTAATTGTCACATACGGGTTATAATAACAATACATGGTGTACATGTCGGGTAATGGTCAGATACAGGTTATAATAACAATACATGGTGTACATGTCGGGTAATGGTCAGATACAGGTTATAATAATAATACATGGTGTACATGTCGGGTAATGGTCAGATACAGGTTATAATAACAACACACGGTGTACATGTCGGATAATGGTCAAATACAGGTTATAATAATAATACATGGTGTACATGTCGGGTAATGGTAAGAAACAGGTTATAATAACAATACATAGTGTACATGTCCGGTAATGGTAAGATACAGGTTATAATAACAATACATGTTGTATATATCGGGTAATGGTCAGATTCAGGTTATAATAACAATACATGGTGCAAATGTCGGCTAATGGTCAGATTCAGGTTATAATAACATTCGTGACATGGTGTACATGTCGGGTAATGGTCAGATACAGGTTATAATAATAATACATGGTGTACATGTCGGGTAATGGTCAGATACAGGTTATAATAACAATACATGGTGTACACGTCGGGTAATGGTCAGATATAGGTTATAATAACAATACATGGTATACATGTCGGGTAATGGTCAGCTACAGGTTATAGTAACAATACATGCTGTACATGTGGGTACATGTCGTAATGGTCAGATACAAGTTATAATAACAATATATAGTATATATGTCGGTATTGGTCAGATACATGTTATAATAACAATATATGGTGTATATGTCGGTAATGGTCAGATACAAGTCATAATAACAATTTATGTTGTATATGTCGGTAATGGTCAGATTCAAGTCATAAAAACAATAGATGGTGTACATGTCGGGTAATGGTCAGATACAGGTTATAATAAGAATACATGGTGTACTTGTCGGGTAATGGTCAGATACAGGTTATAATAACAATGCATGGTGTAAATGTCGGGTAATTGTCACATACGGGTTATAATAACAATACATGGTGTACATGTCGGGTAATGGTCAGATACAGGTTATAATAATAATACATGGTGTACATGTCGGGTAATGGTCAGATACAGGTTATAATAACAATACATGGTGTAAATGTCGGGTAATTGTCACATACGGGTTATAATAACAATACATGGTGTACATGTCGGGTAATGGTCAGATACAGGTTATAATAACAATACATGGTGTACATGTCGGGTAATGGTCAGATACAGGTTATAATAATAATACATGGTGTACATGTCGGGTAATGGTCAGATACAGGTTATAATAAGAATACAAGGTGTACATGTCGGGTAATGTTCAGATAGAGGTTATATTAACAATACATGGTGTACATGTCGGGTAATGGTCAGATACAGGTTATAATAACAATACATGGTGTACATTTCGGATAATGGTCAGATACAGGTTATAATAACAATACATGGTGTACATGTCAGGTAATGGTCAGATATGGGTTATAATAATAATACATGGTGAACATGTCGGGTAATGGTCATATACAGGTTATAGTAACAATACATGGTGTAAATGTCGGGTAATTGTCACATGCTAGTAATAATAGCAATATATGATGTACATGTCGGCTAATGGTCAGATAACAATATATGATGTACATGTCGGCTAATGGTCAGATACATGTTATAATAACAATATATGATGTACATGTCCGGTAATTGTCAGATATAGGTTATAATAATAATACATGGTGTACATGTCGGGTAATGGTGAGATACAGGTTATGATAACAATACATGGTGAACATGTCGGGCAATTGGCAGATACAGGTTATAGTAACAATATATGGCGTACATGTCGGGTAAAGGTCACATACGGGTTATAATAACAATATATGGTGTACATGTCGGGTAATGGTCAGATACAGGTTATAATAACAATACATGGTGTAAATGTCGGGTAATTGTCACATACGGGTTATAATAACAATATATGGTGTACATGTCGGGTAATGGTCAGATATAGGTTATAATAATAATACATGGTGTACATGTCGGGTAATGGTCAGATACAGGTTATAATAAGAATACATGGTGTACATGTCGGGTAATGGTCAGATACAGGTTATAATAACAATATATAGTATATATGTCGGGTAATGGTCAGATAGAGGTTATATTAACAATACATAGTGTACATGTCGAGTAATGGTCAGATACATGTTATGATAACAATACATGGTGTACATGTCGGGTAATAGTCAGATAGAGGTTATAATAATAATACATGGTGTACATGTCGGGTAATGGTCAGATACAGGTTATAATAACAATACATGGTGTACATGTCGGGTAATGGTCAGATACAGGTTATAATAACAATACATGGTGTACATGTCGGGTAATGTTCAGATACAGGTTATAATAACAATATATAGTATATATGTCGGGTAATGGTCAGATACAGGTTATATTAACAATGCATGGTGTACATGTCGAGTAATAGTCAGATAGAGGTTATAATAATAATACATGGTGTACATGTCGGGTAATGGTCAGATAGAGGTTATAATAACAATACATGGTGTACATGTCGGGTAATGGTCAGATACAGGTTATAATAACAATACATGGTGTACATGTCGGGTAATGGTCAGATACAGGTTATAATAATAATACATGGTGTACATGTCGGGTAATGGTCAGATACAGGTTATAATAACAATACATGGAGTACATGTCGGGTAATGGTCAGATACAGGTTATAATAACAATACATGGTGTACATGTCGGGTAATGGTCAGATACAGGTTATAATAACAATACATGGTGTACATGTCGGGTAATGGTCAAATACAGGTTATAATAATAATACATGGTGTACATGTTTGGTAATGGTCAGATACAGGTTATAATAACAATATATGGTGTACATGTCGGGTAATGGTCAGATACAGGTTATAATAACAATACATGGTGTACATGTCGGGTAATGGTCAGATACAGGTTATAATAACAATACATGGTGTACATGTCGGGTAATGCTCAGATACAACTTATAATAACAATATATAGTGTATATGTCGGTATTGGTCAGATACAAGTTATAATAACAATGTATGGTGTATATGTCGGTAATAGTCAGATACAAGTTATAATAACAATTTATGTTGTATATGTCGGTAATGGTCAGATTCAAGTCATAATAACAATATATGGTGTATATGTCGGGTAATGGTCATATACAGTTTATAATAAGAATACATGGTGTACATGTCGGGCAATGGTCAGATAAGGTTATAATAACAATACATGTTGTACATGTCGGGTAATAGTCAGATACAGGTTATAATAATAATACATGGTGTACATATCGGGTAATGGTCAGATAGAGGTTATAATAACAATACATAGTGTACATATCGGGTAGTTATAATAACAATACATGGTGTACATGTCGGGTAATGGTCAGATACAGGTTATAATAACAATACATGGTGTACATGTCGGGTAATGGTCAGATACAGGTTATAATAACAATACATGGTGTACATGTCGGGTAATGGTCAGATACAGGTTATAATAACAATACATGGTTTACATGTCGGGTAATGGTCAGATACAGGTTATAATAACAATACATAGTGTACATATCGGGTAATGGTCAGATAGAGGTTATAATAACAATACATGGTGTACATGTCGGTATTGGTCAGATACAGGTTATAATAACAATATATGTTGTATATGTCGGGAAATGGTCAGATACATGTTATAATAACAATACATGGTGTACATGTCGGGTAATGGTCAGATACAGGTTATAATAACAATACATGGTGTACATGTCGGTATTGGTCAGATACATGTTATAATAACAATATATGGTGTATATGTTGGTAATGGTCAGGAACAAGTCATAATAAGAATTTTTGGTGTACATGTCGTAATGGTCAGATACAAGTTATAATAACAACATATGGTGTATTTGTCGTTAACGGTCAGATACGAGTCATAATAACAATATATGGTATATATGTCGGTAATGTTCAGATACAAGTCATAATAACAATTTATGATGTGTATGTCGGTATTGGTCAGATACAAGTTATAATAATAATATATGGTGTATATGTCGGTAATGCTCAGATACAAGTCATAAAACAATATATGGTATATATGTTGGTAATGGTCAGATACAAGTCATAATAACAATATATGGTATATATGTCGGTAATGTTCAGATACAAGTCATAATAACAATATATGGTATATATGTCGGTAATAGTCGGATACAAGTCATAATAACAATACATTGTGATTAAGTCGGTAATGAGTGAGTAATGGTGTTTAACGTCCCAGTCAAGAATATTTCACTTATATCGAGACTTCGCCAGCTATAGGCGAAGATGCAGAAATTTTGTCTGTGCGTTGCGCTGATGGCATTATACAGCAGGGTTCTTTAACGTGCCAAGCCCACAGTCAAACGGGACCTCTTTTATTTTAAGTTCCGATCCGAAAGAACCGTGACTTTCATTTCGTAATGCCGAGTGCTTGGCGAAAGAGTAATGCCGAGTATTTGGCGAAAGAACAGTCACTACCCACTTTCATGTCTTGGGTCAAGTCATAATAGTCAGATAACAATACATGGTGTATATGTCGATAATGGTCAGATACAAGTCATATTTTACGTATCTAACAATTACCCTACATGTACACCATGTATTGTATTATAATCTGTATTTGACCATTACCCGACATGTACACCATGTATTGTTACTATAACCTGTATCTGACCATTACCCCACATGTACACCATGTATTCTTATTATAACCTGTATCTGACCATTTCCCGACATGTACACCATGTATTGTTACTATAACCTGTATCTGACCATAACCCGATCGACATGTACACCATGTATTGTTATTATAACCTGTATCTGACCATTACCCGACATGTACACCATGTATTATTATTATAACCTGTATCTGACCATTACCCGACATGTACACTATGTATTGTTATTATAACCTATATCTGACCATTACCCGACATGTTTACCATATATTGTTTTTATAACTTGATATGACTAGTACCCGACATTTTCACCATATATTGTTATACTAGTCGGTATCTAACCATTACGCGACGTGTACACAATTGGTATCATGTTACAGTATTGTTATTATAACCTGTATCTGACTGTTACCCGACATGTTCACCATATATTGTTATTATAACCCTTATCTGACCATTACCCGGCGTGTACATAATATATTGTTATTACAACCCGTATCTCTCCAGTACCCGACATGTACACCATGTATTGTTATTATAACCTCTATCTGACCATTACCCGACATGTACACCATGTATTATTATTATAACCTGTATCTGACCATTACCCGACATGTACACCATGTATTGTTATTATAACCTGTATGTGAACATTACCCGACATGTACACCATGTATTATTGTTATAACCTGTATCTGACCATTACCCGACATGTACACCATGTGTTGTTATTATAACCTGTATCTGACCATTACCCGACATGTACACCATGTATTGTTAATATAACCTGTATCTTACCATTACCTGACATGTACACCATGTATTATTATTATAACCTGTATGTGGCCATTACCCGACATGTACACCATGTATTGTTATTATAACATGTATTTGACCATTACCTGACAAATACACCATGTTCTGTTATTATAAGCCGTATGGCCATTACCCGACATGTACACTATGTATTGTTATTATAACCTGTATATGACCATTACCCGACATGTACACCATGTATTGTTATTATAACCGATACCTGACCATTACCCGACATGTACACCATGTATTGTTATTATAACCTGTATCTGACCATTACCCGACATGTACACCATGTAATGGTATTATAACATGTATCTGACCATTACCCGACATGTACTCCATGTATTATTATTATTACCTGTATATGACCATTACCCGACATGTACACCATGTATTGTTATTATAACCGATATCTAACCATTACCCGACATGTACACCATGTATTGTTATTATAACATGTATTTGACCATTACCCGACATGTACACCATGTATTGTTATTATAACCTGTATCTGACCATTACCCGATATGTACACTATGTATTGTTATTATAACCTGTATCTGACCATTACCCGACATGTACACCATGTTCTGTTATTATAACCTGTGTCTGGCCATTACCCGACATGTACACTATGTATTGTTATTATAACCTGTATATGACCATTACCCGACATGTACACCATGTATTGTTATTATAACCGATATCTGACCATTACCCGACATGTACACCATGTATTGTTATTATAACCTGTATCTGACCATTACCCGACATGTACTCCATGTATTATTATTATAACCTGTATATGACAATTATCCGACATGTACACCATGTATTGTTATTATAACCGATATCTAACCATTACCCGACATGTACACCATGTATTGTTATTATAACCTGTATCTGACCATTATCCGACATGTACACCATGTATTGTTATTATAACCGATACCTGACCATTACCCGACATGTACACCATGTATTGTTATTATAACCTGTATCTGACCATTACCCGACATGTACACCATGTAATGGTATTATAACATGTATCTGACCATTACCCGACATGTACACCATGTATTATTATTATAACCTGTATCTGACTATTACCCGACATGTACACCATGTATTGTTATCATAACATGTATCTGACCATTACCCGACATGTACACCATGTATTATTATTATAACCTGTATCTGACCATTACCCGACATGTACACCATGTATTATTATTATAACCTCTATCTGACCATTACCCGACATGTACACCATGTATTATTATTATAACCTGTATCTGACTATTACCCGACATGTACACCATGTATTGTTATCATAACATGTATCTGACCATTACCCGACATGTACACCATGTATTATTATTATAACCTGTATCTGACCATTACCCGACATGTACACGATGTATTGTTATTATAACCTGTATATGAACATTACCCGACATGTACACCATGTATTGTTATTATAACCGATATCTGACCATTACCTGACATGTACACCATGTATTGTTATTATAACCTGTATCTTACCATTACCCGACATGTACACCATGTATTGTTATTATAACCGATATCTGACCATTATCCGACATGTACACCATGTATTGTTATTATAACCTGTATCTGATCATTACCCGACATGTACACCATGTATTGTTATTATAACCGATATGACCATTACCCGACATGTACACATGTATTGTTATTATTACCTGTATCTGACCATTATCCGACATGTACACCATGTATTGTTATTATAACCTGTATATGACCATTACCCGACATGTACACCATGTATTGTTATTATAACCGATATCTGACCATTACACAACATGTACACCATGTATTGTTATTATAACCTGTATCTGACCATTACCCGACATGTACACCATGTATTGTTATTATAACCGATATCTGACCATTACCCGACATGTACACCATGTATTGTTATCATAACCTGTATCTGACCATTACCCGACATGTACACCATGTATTGTTATTATTACCTGTATCTGACCATTACCCGACATGTACACCATGTATTGTTATTATAACCTGTATATGACCATTACCCGACATGTACACCATGTATTATTATTATAACCTATATCTGACCATTACTCGACATGTACACCATGTATTGTTATTATAACCTGTATCTGACCATTACCCGACATGTTCACCATATATTGTTTTTATAACTTGATATGACTAGTACCCGACATTTTCACCATATATTGTTATAATAGTCGGTATCTGACCATTAAGCGACGTGTACACAATTGGTATCATGTTACAGTATTGTTATTATAACCTGTATCTGAGTGTTACCCGACATATTCACCATATATTGTTATTATAACCCTTATCTGACCATTACCCGGGGTGTACACGATATATTGTTATTACAACCCGTAAATCTACAGTACCCGACATGTACACCATGTATTATTATTATAACCTGTATGTGGCCATTACCCGACATGTACACCATGTATTGTTATTATAACCTGTATCTGACCATTACCCGACATGTACACCATGTATTATTATTATAACCTGTATATGACCATTACCCGACATGTACACCATGTATTGTTATTATAACCTGTATCTGACCATTACCCGACATGTTCACCATGTATTGTTATTATAACCTGTATATGACCATTGCCCGACATGTACATCATGTATTGTTATTATAACCGATATCTGACCATTACCCGACATGTACACCATGTATTGTTATTATAACCTGTATCTGACCATTACCCGACATGTACACCATGTATTGTTATTATAACCGATATCTGACTATTACCCGACATGTACACCATGTATTATTATTATAACATGTATCTGGCCTTTACCCGATATGTACACCATGTATTGTTATTATAACCTGTATCTGACCATTACCCGACATGTACATCATAAATTTATTATATCTTGATATGACCATTAACTGACATATACACCATTAGGTGTTGTTATAATATGTATCAAAATCAAAAACAAACATACTTATCGATTTCGGAATCACAATCCAGAAGCAAAGTAAAAACTTTGGAACTGACAAGTTAGGTTAGACACGTGAACTTCCACCAGGGAAGTGAGGCCGGGTGCTCCGGAAGGGTAAGCACCTCCTGTTAGCTAGTATCCGAGAGTTACCTAACACAAGATAAAGAAGCCAAATCAAACACTGCAGGGGAACACTACAAATATGCCGATTAATGGTGAATATGAGAATCCATAAATAAAGCATTCTATGTTCATATATCAATCCTAAAATATAAATTAAATTATTTTGCAAATGGCAAATAAAGTAGAACACGTGAATTTCAATCTAGGAAATGAGATCGAGTATTACCGAATTGAAAGCACCTTCTACATAGAAATAAGATTCTGACTGATGCATAATTGACTATGGGAATATTGTAAGTCTTGGTGTATTGAAGCCATCAAATAGTTTTATGACCGTCTTTAGAATGTTGTTGATAAGTATGATGTCTCTGTATAGAATAAATATATGGCTATATTTCACATCTGAATTATGCTAAAAAGCTATAAATTATTATTTTGTAAATAATCTATCTGAATAATAAAAAGATAAATAAAAAAACAACATAATTATGTCCTTTGAATATATTAACCGAAATTTATTAATAAATATATAAAAACTTAACAAAAAAAGAGTTATAAATTAGGACATTTATTAATATCTCTACACACGTTTTGTCCAAACGATTGCAAATAGATAATTAATATTGTGAAACCGTATTCCATTAAACATTCCTGTATTTCATCAGATAACATAACAATAAACATCACACTTCTGGCAGATAATTAATTGAAAAGACCAATTTCAAGTCCATAGATATAAAATTAAACTAAATAAATACAATTGTTTATCAATCGATATCAGCATTTTGTCCATGAAACAAGCCAAAGTCTCCATTAATTGTTTTTCCAATTGTCAAATCATTTGTCTTCTCTTCCAAAGATCTACAATATAAATAGAAAATTTATGTTGCAAAAATAATTTTACTTTGCATAAAGTTATTATTGTAGCAAAAACAAGATAAAGCAGGATCATCAATAGAAAAATGGTATAGAATTGTGATTATTGAGGGGGTTTATTGTTGCCGAATAAATCTACACCTACAATCAGAGTGGATATAGTTTTTCCGCAAACAATACCAATGAGTACAAACTGTGCACCATTGCTTGCTGATTTGTTTCTTTATTCTTATGAAGCAGAATTTAATTTATGCAGAACCTTGTTAAATCTGCAGAGAAGATTCAACTAAACAATGAGTTCTGTCTCTTAACAATCCTAAATTTGGAGACTATGTGGATGACTTTTATCCTAGTGAGCTTGAAATAAAAGACACGACTGATACCTCAAGTTCTGCTTCATATTTAGACTTATACCAGAATTATGACGCACACTAAAGGCTACATTTGAAACTTTATGACAAACGTGGCGACTTCAATTTTTTTATTGTCGAATTTCCTTTTCTATGTAGCAATATACCTGCTGTAAATTCGAATGCTGAATATAAAATATATGAATAATTTATAGTATCACTTTACATTATACCATATGGGGTCTTACATTCTGTGCAAATTAGACGATATTAATTTTACAGATTGAGAAAAATATTTGATGTGCATTAAAACAAAATTGTTTAAGTCTTACGGAAATTAATGTAATGTATTTTCGTTCTGTTTCAGGTTAAAAATATAATTAGAAAAAAACATAAGTTAATTGGAACAAAAGCTTTTAAAATTATTGTCTACTTAAGGATCTGCTATTGATTTTTATTCGTCAATTTACCTAATCTATTTATTCATGTATAAATGAAACACAAACTGTCACGAATCTTAGTTTACGATGTATTTATAATGTATTTTTGTAAACAATCTTAAAATGCGCCTTCTCAGAAGTATCAGAAAAATTGATATGATAATTATGATTTTATTGTGTGTGTTGAAACTTAACTTCTATTGGAAAATAAACATTACCAAAAAACCTCTTATGTTTATCAATTTTTTGTAACAATGGTAAAATTATAAATTTATATATCTAATTTTTGAAACATGTGTTTGTTACACAGGCATGTATTTATATTTATTTTATAATAAAACCTATTAATACTCATACCTCCCATTTGGCTTCAAACAGTAAAAATCTGATAAATAAAATTAAAAAATACTTGTCTTAAGAATTGCTATTGCGTTCTTCTTTTTAGACCAAAATGTGTTTGCAGTTTGGCGTTTTAATAATAATTTTACATAACCATCTAGTATGATCCAATCTTGTTCTATGCGACGGATGGTAAAACAAAGCCGCGTTAATTTTATGCATTTTTAATGCATAATTTTTTATGCGTCTGTTTAATGTAAACCCTATGATCAAACAATTTAACTTTAGTAGTAGTGAAATAAAAACAACATTCTCTACTGGTAGAATTTTAGGATTAGAATTACTTAGAATATGCCACTCCATTTGTTAATTATGCAATTAATATCTAATTAATGTGAATTCCTGGACATAACATATGACATAAGTATACAAGGCTGTCTTCTTAATACTTTCGTTTTTCAAGTAATATTTTGTTAGATTTAATTTCTCTTGATTTTGATTTAATATAACTAATAAGCTGTATACTGCATATGACCAGTAATATATATTTTTCAGCCCGTCGTTAAATGCATTTAGCAAAGTAGTATGAAAGGTTTATTCAGTAATTCCGTTTATTTTGACTCTTTATTAATTTATGAATTTATGATCTTGTACCTTTAATTAAATAGTTACATTTTGACCGTGTAGCATTTGCTTTTATATTTTTTCTTTGTCGTAAAAGGCATTTTTGTTAATATATAGGTCAACGCGTATTTATATCACGAAAGATTTATTAAGTAATTCCCTTCAGTTTTTATTAAACTTAATTTAAATAAATATTTAAATGCTAATTAATTGTCTAATTGATTCAAATTAAAGTTTTAAATATGTTTAATAAAGCTAAAAAGCCTGGCAAGTGATATATATTTTATTCCTGCGTAAAAGGCACTTTTGAAATGTGGGTCACACGTACTTGTATTGTGAGGGGTTAATTTAGCGATTTATTTAATTCCTGTCTTAATTACTCTTAATTCATCATCTCATAACTTAAATTAGATGTTCAAACATTGAATAATTATCTAAACTTTGCGATCATTTGCTACTTACCACCAAACAAACATCATGAATCGTCGTTAGAATGGTCGCCATTATTGTACTTATACGCAATAGAACCCGGATGTAAAAATATATATTTTTCGTTCAGTCAAAACATGGCAATTATGTAGAGTTTTAAAAAGTATATATCAAATATTTTTTAATAAAGCAAATATATCCCGGGCATTTTGGGCAATATCTATAGGAAAATAAATTCCTTATGACTGTGTGCATTTTCATTGAAATATACCCCATGTTTTAAAAAGAAAATCAACGATAAATGACGACTTACCCTTTAGGATAATTTTTCTCATATAGCTATATTTTGTGATATAGATTCCGATATTTCAATCAATCATATCTTTCTCAAATATTTACCGATTTTATTAAAGTAGATATAGTTTTTCTTGGATTTTTATGCTCTCTCAATATATGCAAAGTATATTTGCCTACGTTCAGCGGTTTTCTGTACACAGAATGCCAAAGTGTAAAGTGTCATTGCTAGAAGACCCTTTACGCACCATGTTACTTTTGGTACATTATTATTATACGAAAATGTCACTTATGGTGTGTTCGCCGTATATATATATATAATATATATATATATATATATATATATATGAACTAAAATTGAACCTCTTAATAATTGTCATTTGAAAAACATTCTATGTAGTATATAACAATAGTCCTTTCAACAAATATAAAGTAAAAAACATAAAGTACTAAAACTGTCAAAACTGCTGTTTTACAAAGGTTATACAAGAGGGGCTCACAACTTTCTGGACGGACCTGTATATATATTATTTGTACATCAGCAGTCCACTTATGGAAGAACAGAAATTGAATATGAATATATTATTGCATATTTGCTTTACTTTCTCATTAAATAAGCAGTGTAAAAAAGTTTAAGTCATTTTGTATTTGAAGATCATATTGTTTCAAAACCTACGATATACGATAATCTTGATGCATTTCTTTGGTTTGCAATCCATTTCATTAATATTGAAGATTCTATGCTAAACTACATATAAAAATTGAAACAGTAAATAGGTGTTTGTGAATCATCATTTATTAAGGTATTGAATTATTATGTTAAGAGTTTGATTCCTGATTCATCTGCTTATAGTATATTTTTTCTCAATTAATAAGCTATGGAAGAGCTTGTTCCTACTATGAGAACTTGATGTCTCCGTGTCCAGGTTTGCCCTGGATATATTTGACGTCCCATAATTCCATGTTCCTGTCACACAATTTTGATTACACACATGGCGGTTGCAGCTAGCTAAACTGGAGGGAGGCGCTTATCCTCCCGGAGCATCCGGCCTCACTGGTGGAAGTTCACGTGTCTAGTCTGACTTGTCAGTTCCAAAGTTTTTACTTTGCTTCTTGATTATGATTCGGACATGAATTAGTATGTTTGTTTTTGATTATAAAAAGTTGTATACTGTAAATCACTTAATTTTCGCGATATTCGCGACTCGGTAACAATTCGTGAAAATTAAGTGTCGTGAAATTAAAGTGATTTTTGATAAAGTTAAATCGAAGTTTTCTATGCATTTTACAAAAGAAACTGGACGCTAATACGGGTAATATATTATTTACATATCCTTTTATTTCATTCTATTTGTACTTACTTTATTGTTAAATAAATTCACATATCAATAAAATGTGTAAAACTACTATTTCTTAAAACTGATTAAAAGTGAAAACTATTAAGATCGGAGTTATATCAGTCCCAAAATTCCGGATTTTCTCCAGCCTGTTCACCACACCTCCGCTTTACATTTCAATTTATCAAAGCTTGTTAACATCCAACGTGCATGTAGCGGTTTGATTGTTGTCAATTTTAAGTCAATTTTGATGTCTTTTGGTGACATCTTGTATGAGTTTAAATATAAACCGACCGTGACATAATATATAGCAAAAGAAATTAATGAGGGGTTACTTTTGGGGAAATCGCGAAAATTTCATGTCGCGAAATAGGTTTTGTTATGGATTCGCGAAAAAAAAGTGCCGCGAAATTAAAGTGATTTACAGTATGTTATGTATCATATGACATTATCTTTGTCGCTATTTGTCAATGATTTTGTAATAGATGATAAAAACAACATTTCATTCGATTTATTTAGGTTCGACCATAAATATGGAGATATACACTTGACAAGTTAATAAAGTTTTTTTTTTGAAAACTGCCAAGAATAAAAATCGCTGGTGGTGACTACACATTTAATCCACTAGTTCCTTCAGAATATTTTAACCGCTTATTAAAATCATTGTTATCTAATATTCCGTTATAATGTCATTCCAACAAGTATTGACGTACCAATAATTACATTAATAATATTATTTTCTCTGAGTAACCTTATATTATGTAGAAAATAAAAATAGAAACCACACAAATAAAATGCAATGTGGATATTTTATCATTCCACAGACTTTATCTGATTGATCTTTCAATGGGTGTGTTACACACCGAAGTCAACACCTTTCATTTGCATCAACTTTATGACATGTAATTGTGTACTACACTTGCCGGTATGTTTGTGTTTGATTAGAGGTATGGATGCAAAAGTTACAAACACTAAAGACAACAGTTGATGACAATTAATTTGAAATATCTTATCACATACATTGTTATGTTTTGCTAATATTTGTAAGGCGTATATGATTAAAACTATGCTAATGTAGAAAAAATTTCCATATTGTCCCTCTTGAAATATTTGATTTAAAACTTAGTTTGATGAATTATGTCAGTTGTATTTCTAGAGGATACCCATCTTCTTTCACCCGTTTTAGTGTTGTATTCGTATAGCTTGTTCGTAGCTAAAAAAACAAGAAAGACATTTCAATTAGTTTCTTAAAAAGTTATAAAATTATTTTGCCCATCCCACAAAACCGAAAAAACGATCAGGAAAACATCCAAAACAAATGTAGATTTGTCGAATTTCGAATTTTTGAAAATACCATTGCTCAAAAACTTAAATGTTGATATAAAATTAGATCTTTTGAAATATTCAAAATATACAAGATGCAATTGGTTTGTAATTTTTTTTGTAAATTTGCAAAATTGTCTTAATTAATGCAGTTTCATGATTTACTTGTCATTATTTGAATGGCGTTTCATTGTTACTCTTAGATTTATGTTTATGTTGCTCAGTCTGTTGCTCAGTCTGTTTTAATCCCTTTTAAATGTAAGCGTATTCTGTCGCTTCCAAAAGTGACCTACTCTTTTATGAACGCTACCTCGATCCGAAATTCTATTGGGTTATGAGCTTTTTTAAAAGTCTGGTATGGGCAAGAGATAAAAATCATTTCAGAAAGCCACGAGTGGGATTCGAAGCCACGACCCTCGACTTCGAGAGCCAGTGACAGTACCACTCTCCCAATTATAATTAGTGCCATTTTATTACATACTATTATTACTCAATCTGTTTAAATTTTACAGCACTAGACGAATAATATTCCCTATCAGCAGTGCTCAGACAAAAAAGTGCCTATATAGTGTAATTGTTAAATTTCAATTAAATAAATGATTGATTAATACCTGGATCAACGGCTCTTCCATCAAACCTAGAATACTCTTCGTCTTCGTATGAATCTTTTATTTTGTTACTAGACTTTAAGTTAAGCGATTCAGTTCCAAAGGAGTTAAAAACCCTCGGTTTGGCAGCTAATTCGGTGTTATACCTGTCTGTATCAACTTTATATGGAAGTGGGGATACAGACACTACCGGACTGGGCTGTCCATTATCACCAAGAAAGTCAGGATGGCTAAATTTCTTCGATTCGTATTCATTGTCAAATTCTCTTAACTGCAACAAGAATAAAAGTATTATTTAAATGCCTTGAGATAAAGAGACGGTTTTTTTTTATTCTCAGATAAAGTTGTCAAACAAAAATGGTATTAATGTATACCTTTTGAATTATCCCACATAATATCACAAATAAATATGATCAAAAAGGGATATAATACTAGGAGCAAATGACATGTAATTTCGCATACATTTTATTTTCTTGATACACTTTTTATGATACTTTTGTGCTGTCGGTAATTAAACAATAGGCTTAAAAATGCTTACTAGTATTGATGGATCACTTACAGCAGCTGCTCAATAAACGTCACACATTTCGTATCAATAAAAACAAACAAACAAACCTGTCCATGTTAAAGTCCCTATCAAAAAAGTAAAATCTTTAAAAACTGGAAAATTTAGTGAAATACATAAATTTTCATCAGGGAAGTGAGGCTGGGTGTCCCGGGTTAGTTGAATCTGATTTTCCCATGAAAATGTAAATAAACTGTTATTCAAAAATTTTGGTTAAATACCGATTGATATTTTTCACTAACTTTTTTAAAATCTAGTAGTATCAGGAAATCTGTATGCGATCCTGTTGTCCATATGACGTAAAATGCCACCAAGGGCATCAATTCCAGTGTAAACATAACATAGCCATTTTTCGCCAGGTAAAATGCCCATAGCGCCATTATTTCCTTTTTACCGAAACACTTTATGACAATCGCGGCTGCGCATACAGATTTGCAGGTACGACAAAGCACAAGTAAGTGAACAATATCAAACATTTTTCCAAAGTTTATTGGATTTTCGTTTGAAATAAAGCGTTATTAATTGTCAAAAACAAAGATTCAGACAATAGTAACTATACCTTGTTTTCGAATGGAGTTCTAACAAAATTAGGAGTTTTCTGTCTATTTGAATTAAGAGCAGGGTCCTGATATAAAATTGCAGATTTTAAATCATCTCTGTCAATATTTGTAACCGGAGCTTTGACACTTCGTGCTGATGCTAGGTCTTCATCGCCCACATCTAAAATGTAAAAACAATTCAACTAATTCATCGAATACTATATGTCTCACTTATATCACAATATTGGCTAATAATAAAGACAGTAAATTAATAATAAAAGGTAACTTAATAAGTCACCCAAACTTATGTTTAGGGTGACTTAATTAATTTAGTTTACAATACTTTTATCTAGCGCATGCATATCCGTGCCAGGGTTCCGTTAAATATATTTTTAATTATTTTTGAATTTTGAATAGTTGAATTCAATATACCTAAACATAAAATACACAAAAATGTTACTGGAACTTACGCAAGCAATTCGTTGTTGAAAAACATAATAATTATCAATAATAATAATAATAATAATAAAACAGTTGGAGGAAACTAAAAATTACAATGATGCCATAAAATGGTTTTTTGGATAAACAAATGTATAAACTAAAAATAGCCTTAATTAATCAAACAGTGAGTGATGGCAATATTCAAGGCAACAAACAGCTCATATATACTTTGGTTCAAGAAAAGTAGTAAAGAGCAATGAAAAAGCATATCCGACCAATATAGAGAAGGTGTAAAATAAGTTTTTAATATTTGCTCTATTAAGTGCATGTTGCATTTGACAGTTAACTGTTGATGAGTAAATCTTCAATGAAAACCATCAAACCTACTCAATTAACACAATGATTTTCCGTTTGTTCTCCTACCACGCCTATTTTACATGTTTAAAATGAAGGTATATCAAAAAACAATGATACAATATCAGAACAAGACACAACAATGGAATGACGCTAAAAATACAGAGAAAAAAACATCGATAGGAAAAATAACAAGAGGCCCAATAGGGCCTGTAATGCTCAACTGGCAGGTTATTTACATTTTTGATAAATAACATGCAAATCCTATGAAATGGCATTCCACCTCCTTTTTACAGTTGCAACTGGAACCAAAATGGTTGGAAAACAAATCTGCATTGGTCTTTAATGTTTTTGCTATTTATAGGAACTGGAGCCACCTTGGATTTTGGCCGATTTAATTGTTACTAAAGGACTTTTCATGCTGTATTGGGTTAGAATTGACCAATTTAAGAAAAAAATTTCAATGATATAGTTGAAACAAACATCTTATTTGTACACTGCCTAAAAGTTGGGTCAACAATTTTTTTTTCAGGAAAGGTAAAACATTAGGTACACACGCATGCACACACGCTGCGCTATGTCATAAGCTCACATGACCTTTCAGTCAGGTGAGCTAAAAAACTATTGTTAGACTCTGTCAAGGACCTTCCACAACAAATTTGGTTTCAATTGGCCCAGTAGTTTCGGAGAAGAAGATTAAAGTTTACTGAAGCACGCCTTTGGCCAGGTCAGCTATAAACTACTCCTCTGCCAGCATTTTCACAATATTTATGTGTCACAAAAGTTTAATTTAATTTTTAAACTAGACATCTTCGTTCTAAATCTCAAATTTGAACTAAATCGGTCTAAAAATAAACATGTAACGACCATTTATAGGTTTTTGCTATTTATGGCAATGGCAGCCATCTTGGATGATGCAGGAAGTTGATTTGTACAAACTTAATTCTACTCCACCTAGGGACTTTCCACACCACATTTGGCATCATTTGGATATGTGGTTTCAGAGAAGAAGATTTTCAAAGAATTGCCTAAATTTAGCATCTAATTTGCATATTCCGCTAATTAAGAGCAAACAGAAAAAGTAACAGAAAAATCTGTTGCATATATTAAATGCCTAGACATCTACTTTCTAAATCTCAAATTTGAACTAAATCGGTCCATAAATAAACATGTAATGACCATTTATAGGTTTTTGCTATTTATAGCAATGGCGGCCATCTTAGATGCCACACGAAGTTGATTTGTACAAACTTTAATCTACTCCACCTAGGGACTTTCCATACCATATTTGGCATCATTTGGGTATGTGGTTTCAGAGATGAAGATTTTCAAAGAATTGCCTAAATTTAGCATCTAATTTGCATATTCCGCTAATTACGAGCAAACAGAAAAAGTTACAGAAAAACCCGTTACATATATTAAATGGCTAGACATCTACTTTCTAAATCTCAAATCTGATTTAAATCGGTCCATAAATAAACATGTAATGACCATTTATAGGTTTTTGCTATTTATAGCAATGGCGGCCATCTTAGATGCCACACGAAGTTGATTTGTACAAACTTTAATCTACTCCACCTAGGGACTTTCCATACCATATTTGGCATCATTTGGGTATGTGGTTTCAGAGATGAAGATTTTCAAAGAATCGACTACATTTAGCATCTAATTTGCATATTTCGCTAATTACGAGCAAACAGAAAAAGTTACAAAAAAACCCGTTACATATATTAAATGGCTAGACATCTACTTTCTAAATCTCAAATTTGAACTAAATCGGTCCATAAATAAACATGTAATGATCATTTATAGGTTTTTGATATTTATAGCAATGGCGGCCATCTTGGATGCCCCGCAAAGTTGATTTGTACAAACTTTATTCTACTCCACCTAGGGACTTTCCACACCATATTTGGCATCATTTGGGTATGTGGTTTCAGAGAAGAAGATTTTCAAAGAATCGACTAAATTTAGCATCTAATTTGCATATTCTGCTAATTACGAGCAAACAGAAAAAGTTACAAAAAAATCTGTTACATATATTAAATGGCTAGACATCTACTTTCTAAATCTCAAATTTGAACTAAATCGGTCCAAAAATAAACATGTAATGACCATTTATAGGTTTTTGCTATTTATAGCAATGGCGGCCATCTTGGATGCCGCAGGAATATAATTTGTACAAACTTTAATCTACTCCACCTAGGGACTTTCCACACCAAATTTGGTTCCAATTGGCCAAGTGGTTTCAGAGAAGAAGATTTTCAAAGAATTGCCTAAATTTAGCATCTAATTTGCATATTCCGCTAATTACGAGCAAACAGAAAAAGTTACAGAAAAACCCGTTACATATATTAAATGGCTAGACATCTACTTTCTAAATCTCAAATTTGAACTAAATCGGTCCATAAATAAACATGTAATGACCATTTATAGGTTTTTGCTATTTATAGCAATGGCGGCCATCTTGGATGATGCAGGAAGTTGATTTGTACAAACTTTAATCTACTCCACCTAGGGACTTTCCACACCAAATTTGGTTCCAATTGGCCAAGTGGTTTCAGAGAAGAAGATTTTCAAAGAATTGCCTAAATTTAGCATCTAATTTGCATATTCCGCTAATTACGAGCAAAAAGAAAAAGTTACAAAAAAACCCGTTACATATATTAAATGGCTAGACATCTACTTTCTAAATCTCAAATTTGAACTAAATCGGTCCATAAATAAACATGTAATGACCATTTATAGGTTTTTGCTATTTATAGCAATGGCGGCCATCTTGGATGCCGCACGAACTTGATTTGTACAAACTTTAATCTACTCCACCTAGGGACTTTCCACACCATATTTGGCATCATTTGGGTATGTGGTTTCAGAGAAGAAGATTTTCAAAGAATCGACTAAATTTAGCATCTAATTTGCATATTCCGCTAATTACGAGCAAACAGAAAAAGTTACAGAAAAACCCGTTACATATATTAAATGGCTAGACATCTACTTTCTAAATCTCAAATTTGAACTAAATCGGTCCAAAAATAAACATGTAACGACCATTTATAGGTTTTTGCTATTTATAGCAATGGCGGCCATCTTGGATGCCGCAGGAAGTTGATTTGTACAAACTTTAATCTACTCCACCTAGGGACTTTCCACACCAAATTTGGTTTCAATTGGCCCAGTGGTTTCAGAGGAGAAGATTAAAGTTTACGCACGGACGCACGCACGGACGCACGGACGCACGGACGCACGGACACACGCTTCACCATGGCATAAGCTCAGCTGGCTATAGCCAGTTGAGCTAAAAATGACCAAAGGAATACTGTAAACTATTTGATTCCGCCTGTATTTATTTTGAATTTTCAAGGTTTATGAAATTTAGTCCTTTTTTAGATATGCACTATAACCCAATAAGCGTAACATAATTTTCACGTAAAAGAAACAAGCGCGATATAAGTAAAACTTAGTACAACACGAAATTAAATACGTTTACAGTATACAAGATACGGTCAAAATGAATGATGTATTACAAGCCTACTATTCAGGGTAAATACTTTTATCACTTGATAGGGTTTTGTATAATTAATACAATCTTCATACACACCTTTTCTCGCAGAGAAGCTTTTACTCATTATTGTTTTTGCACTTGTGATACCATTAACCTCATCAGCAACGTTCACTTTAGAGGAACTTCGACTGTTAGAAATGAAGAATATAAAAATAATAATATAACAATATAACAATGGTTTTAACATGTAAATGAATTTTAGGATATATACATCTCAACAAAATGTAAAAAAACAAATTTGTTTTCACAGAAATATAACATAATATTGATTTGCATTATTATTAACTTATTTAATTTTGCTTTGGTATCTAATTGGTTTTCAGTCGCCAATTGTCGAGCCATCATTTTTTAGTGAATGTTCCAAGCCTGAAAATAAAAATTTATTGCGTGATAAATGTTGACCCAAATATAACTACTTTAAATTGTTTTTTTTTTCATTTGTGTTCTTCGGTATGATAATACCTCGGTTGTGTTGGCTGACTAACTCAGGGTGATGTTTGTCATGTAATGACGCCATCAAAGGAATAAAAAGCATGTCTTATGACCAGCATCAATATGTATTACGTTTCCGTCTACTATCCACGTTTGCATTGCCTTACCAGACTTTCGATAGGAAGTTGCATTACACCTTTAAATACCAAGGTTTGTAATCAAGTGCATTTGATTATTCTATTATAACAGCAAACGTAATCCTCTTTATAGCATTAAAAACCCATTTCCCTAGTGACTAAAAATGTTTACCAAATTTATACAGCTCAAGAAGTCCATAGAATATTCTGAATACATGTATAATTTAATTTTAGACGTAGCAAGATATACTATTATTTTCTACAAGTTTACATCATTGCAGTCGAAGTAATAACAACTTTCTTAATTTCTTTTTTAAACATTCTTCTGCATGCAAAAATTAAATTCTAAAAATATGCAGCAGAATTTAAGTACAATATTAGATAATAAATTATTTATAAACCCAAAGTTTGATGTAAAAAGGAGAGCAAGTCAATAAAAAAATTAACATTTTATGATCAATATTTTACAAAACTTTGAAGATGTTAAAAATCTTACCCGACATCTTTCTTGCATACTTTTACAGTAATACAAACAGCAATGGCAATGAATATGAGGAAGCCTACCGTTGCCGCAGATATAACAGCGATACCAGTCGTACTCTCTATCCAGGCTGTATCTGATGTACTAGTACTGTTTGTATTAACAGTATCATTGTATAATACTACACTCGTGATACCAAACTGTGTCCAAGTACTACCTACCAACAGAACAGACGTATTATAATAATGTTAACTTCGGGTGTATAGTAGTAGTACCTTAGTATGTGACTGCATAAAAACCTAACTGTAATATTTAACTGTGTTTTTGGTGTCAAAAAAGAATCGATAACGTTCTAATACAAACGTGTTTACCACAAATATTTTGGTGTACATCTTTTGTAAACAAAATGAAGATATGCAACAATATGCGGGTATATTGCATCAAGTAGCTTCCAATAAAGAACTTTTAAAAAGGCAATTTCAATTATCGCTTAGAGGAAATGATTTAAACTTGAGGAAAATCTTCTTAATCATGTTTGAATTGCTATAAGTATAGGTACTAATGTAAATCTTACATCCAATTCTATTAGAAGTGATTGTTAGTCAGTCACTGGTACTCCTAAGTGTTTTCTTACACCCCTAGCATTAGTTTTACAGTATGATTGTATGTTCTATAATACCACTTATAATAAACCGTAGTAAAGAAACATCTCAAATAGCTGTATAACGCTTACACGTGCTGTACAAAAACATTATGTATTTGCATACTATGGGTTAAGGTAAATGAAATGTGTGTATGTGAATTTCAGTTGCTTCATTTCATGTGAAGTTTGAAACATATGACTTATTTAAACATGTTCCGTTTTACACCAATATCCAAGATCAATTATAATGTCCATAATGATACTTCAAGTTTAAAAAAGATACTAGTGATTTTGTTACATTTTTAAAAACTACCTTCTGCCTCTTAAATTGGGGAAATTTGAAGTTCTGAAATACAATAACTGCATTATGACATGCTTGCAATAGCTAAGGATCCTCACTGCAAAGATATGATATTGTGACAATATCTAGTATATCACTGTTGTTTTGGGAATTTTAGTGATCAAATTGGGAAAATTTTCCCACAGAGGAAACTACCTTTATTCGTCAGTAATTTTAGGCAAACAAAATCACTGGATACTTATAACAATGGACCTGTATAAAAAGCTAATGTATACCTGTAATCGTACTTCCAGGTATACCGGTAGATGACGCTACTATGTCACGAGCAACTGTTGATAAACAAATGTTTTTGCATTTCTGATTTCGTTTAAAGCATCCGCTGTATCATCTTGAACAACATAGACGTATACTTTTATTGAGCTGAAATTAAAAAAAATAATGTATGCAGACATTAAACATCGAAGATTATACTTTACCATAGGTGAAGATTACAATAATTAAGATAAGCTATGATATTTATATACATTATCAGATATTTTTTAACGTTAAGCAGTGTAGTTTTTTAAAATTCTTATAGAAAAACAATCACCCAAAAAAGTACGACAGATTTGTCCACGTCAGTGTTCAGAACAGGTGTGACATTACAAGTCAGCTTATCAATTGTAAATATATGCTAATAAAAGTATGTTAGTCTACACCTTAGTCTTATGAAAAAAATTATCAACAAAGTGACTGTAATTCATATTCGTATATATTCATAAAAACAGAATGACAATAGCTGAATATTAAAACCCACAAACCCGCCGGTCTACGATATAAAAACTGACATTTTGCTCTTTTCCAAACGTTTAGTCTTCCCTCCCCCTTTGGGTCAAATTCTTAACCGAGTATTATGAAAAAAATTTGATTACAAGGACAGTGCCATATCCATTACCATATTTTGGATATTTTTTTCTTCTTGGTCCAAAATAGTAAGACCAACAGGTTTGATTGACTTCATTTCTTGGATAAACACTTTACATATACGTGTAGCTATCATTGGCTTTATTAATATAACGTTTGTGAATAGTTTACATACTTTCAGTGTGTGTTGTCCTGAATACACACAATTAAACATATAAATTATATGTATTTGTTTACATGAGGTTGCATATGATGTTTGATTAGGAGAGAGAGAGAGAGAGAGAGAGAGACCTTGTTTCCTCGGAAATGCACCATCTTTTTGCCTGTGAAGCTGAGTAAGTCGCTCGATATACGGATGTCAACTGAGTAAGAAATGTGGATTCTATTCCAGTAAATGTTGTTAGTCCAATAGACATATAGAAAACTATAACAGTGGTGTCTGGGTCGTATGTATCCACTCGTACTGTAGCCCCCTCAGCGGTGGTCAGCTGTGTAGATCCCGAGTCATGGGCTCCAAAAGTCAGTATATACTTCGTACCACTTGTTGCTTGGGATTTTAACTTTAGTTGACCTAATATAGAACAATTGGTTTTGAATTAAAACACTGAAACGGTAAATTGCGCATTTTTAACTAAATATTTTGTATTTTAGATAAAATTAAAGCTGCAGACAGCTAAAGGTCATTGACAAAATGTCTTAGTATTCGACATTAAAAAACGCATTGAGACTACTTATATTTTTAAGACCTAACCAGTTGACGATAGTTAGTAGGTTAATAAACCACCTGGCATATTCTGGCATATAACAGTGACACGCGGTGAAATCGTCCGTAGATTTTATAATAATAACAATTAAACAACATGTGTTATCTAGATAGTACGTGCAACTCAATATAATCACAAGACCGTGCCAATATGAATGAACTTGGCTTATATGCAAACAACGGAGTCAATATGAAAGCGTGAAAAGATTCTGAAGATATTTTACCGAAAAAAGGCTATTCACATTTAACTTAAAAAATAATCCAATAGGTGTAAATACAAATAACTATTAATAAGTATGAATAAAATAACTATTTCTTAGTTATAATAATAATATAATAATAATTATAATAATTTGAAATAGATAATGATGGTTATATTACCTGTGCTGGACCCGATCTCGAAGTAATCATCGAAGTTGATGTTATCACTTGATATAATGTAGTACGACACAGCGCCATTATCACCCGAGTCTGCATCAGTCGCTGCCAATGTTGTTATAGAGGAACTACAGGTAACTAAATACGAGATCTCAGAATTATAAAACGTTGGTGAAAATACTGGGTTATTGTCATTAATATCAGTTACTGAAACATATATGCTGACCGATGTCGTTAGCTGTGGAGATCCGCCGTCTATTGCTTTTACAGTGAAATTAAAAGTAGACACAGTTTCCCGGTCGATAACTTGTTTAACAGTGACAACACCAGTAGCAGAAGCCAACGTAAAGTACTGATCGGCAGTAGTACCACCAAATGCTACTGTATCGATGCTAAATGCGATCACTGCGTTAGAGTCAGTATCGGCATCACTGGCGGATACAGTTAGTACAGTTGTTCCAACAATGGCACCTTCTACCACTGTCCCTGAATAAGATGAATTTCCAAACAAAGGGGCATTGTCATTTACGTCGGTGACTGACACAGTGATATTAAGATCTGAAGACAGGGATGGAGTTCCACCGTCAGCAACCCTCACCAATATGTAATGTGTATCCAGGGTTTCTCGGTCTAGACTACTTCCAATACTGATAACACCTGTGCTGCCTATTATAGTGAACGGGTTGGTCCCCGACGACCAATACTCTTGGATACTGTACGTAAGAGCGGCATTGACACCATCATCTCGATCTGTTGCCGAAATAGTACCAACATTACCATTTACAGCAAGGCCCTCGCTCACCGTAAACGTAAAATTAGATGTGAAAGTTGGAGAGTTATCATTTATATCCGATATTGTCACTGTCGCTGTGACTGTAGCAGTATTCATTGGAGAACCATTGTCATTCACTTCAATAACAAGGCTATAGACTGCAACTGTTTCCCTGTCTAATGTCTTAGCCGTGAATATTACACCCGACTCAATCTTAAAGTCATTATTGGAATCACCAGCAGTAATACTGTATGATAATCTAGAGTTATCTCCCTCGTCGATATCACTAGCAGAAATAGTGAGTAGATATGTATTTAGAGGGATATCTTCACTTATTGTTGTAGTATATGTCCCGGGTATCACTGGTGAGTTATCATTATTGTCAGCGAGTACAACGGTTAATGTATAAGTAGTTGACAGTTGAGTTACCGTTCCTCTATCTATCGCGGTGATTACTAGTTCATACCTAGAAGAAAAGAAAGAGTTGAGTTGAGTTATGGTTTTTAACGTCCCAGTCGAGAATACTTCACTTATATCGAGACCTCGCCAGCCATAGACCAAAGTGCAGAAATTGTTCATATGCGTTGAGCTGATACCATTACACCACAGGGTTCTTTAAAATATCGTGCCACGCCTACATACCGTGACACGAGACCTCGTTTATTTTAATTTTCCATCCAAAAGAATCGTGACTTTTCATTTCGTAATGCTAAGTGCTTGGCGAAAGGACAGTCACGACCCACTTTCAAATCTTGGGTCAGAACCGGTTGCGGTTCGAACCCAGGACCTCCCACTTAAGGATTGAGCATTCTACCAACTGAGCTACCGTAGTGGTTAAGAAAAGAAAGAGCATTCAAAACGTGCAAATTGTTTTAACAGATAGAGCTATTTAAACGAAATGCTGTTTGGAAACTGATTAAAAATCATTTTTCAGATATTTTTCAATAATTTCCCAAATTCATTGTGCATGTTCATGGAATATTGGATGTCTTTCTAATTTCAGCTACAAGCAAAGTTTCAAAGATAAAATAATTGGTTATTAGTGCATTAAATGTTTTACATTGACCAGTTGACTTATCAACTTTAATAACTCTGTTGATGGTAAAGTTACTGAACTCAATCCTCTTCAGGTCCTTTCTATTTTGACACACCCCTAGGAATATAAGGTTTTGATATTAGTGTATATAGTGACTATTGTAAAAGTGCCAATATAAACAATTTGTCATTGCGTTTCATTTTGTGAAATCTTATAAAATTATGGGCATTTTGGTGTATAAAAAATTAAAAACAATTCATACAGTATGAATTTAGATAAACGCAGTAGCAAAACTACTTTGTTAACCCGATTGCATGCCTACGGTAATGACGTCACTAGTCTTTGGCGTTAATTCTCCAATCATGCCATAAGAAGGCTTAACTACCATTTCTACAAAGGGGATTTCCAGTTATCTGTCGTTGAAGTTGACATTCTATAGTAGATAGAATATAAAAACATGTCCAATTTACTGAAAATGTAGCTCAATCAATCAATCAATCAATCAATCAATCAATCAATCAATCAATCAATCCATTAAATCAATTAGTACTACTACTGATTTTATATGATCAAAAACAATGTAAGCGAGAGAATACGTGACACATGTGTAATCTATTTACCTAGCTGTTGTTTCTCTGTCCAATGCAGTGTTTGTTGTCACCTGACCGTTTGTGGTACCCACTGAAAACGGGATCGTATTAGTCGTCAAGGCATATTCGAACACGTTGTTATTGGTTACAGAAGAATCAACATCAGTAGCAACCAGTGTTTTGATAACTGTTGATGACGTCACATTTTCATTGATTATCAGTGTAAATGTACTCGGTACAAATAATGGTGCGTTGTCATTCAAATCATTAACAGTAATAATGACTAAACAAGTAGCAGACAGTGACGGACTTGCTCCATCAGCCGCCCGGATTACTAAATTATACACCGTTTTCTCCTCGTAGTTCAAGACGACACTGGTTGTAATTATTCCTGTACTGGAATCGATGGCAAAATAAGAAGATCCATCGCCAGATGCTATAGAGTACGTTTTCACACCATTAGTACTGGCGTCAGGGTCGGTAGCTGAGACCTGGACAACGCTAGATCCTGTAACCTTGTTTTCATCAATGGTTGGACTGAAAAAAATGAATTTTGATCTAATACGTCGAGATTTAAACAATGGATAATAATATGAATTCAAAAATTAAGTATTTAGTTATCAGTCATTCTTGCTTATTGGGTACATTTGAAGACGAATCGTGTCTTTCAGGGTTAAAGACTTATGAGTTAATCGCATGCTTAGGCATCTACATAAAATGTATGGGGCACATCGTATACTTTAAAGAAACCTTCCTAACGCAAATTTTGTACAGGAAACAAAATGCTACACATGATTATCATTTCTTCGCTGTTCTGTAAAATGCATTTATTTAACTAACTAATGTTTGCATAAGCGTATAGTTTTATAAATATGATCTGAAGTAAAATGATTCAATCAAGCAATTAATTAGAACAGAAAGCCGTCAATAATAAAAAATATAAAAAAGCTGAAATTTAAACCCAAAATATTTCAAACTCATCTTGCTTGCAGACCGATTTCGTAACACGATAACAATCGGTTGACTCGGTTGACTCGGTTGACATTGTTATGTACCTGTAAAGAGCTGTTCCAAATACTGGCGGTTCATTAACATCGTTAACAGTTAGACTAACTGTAGCAGTTGTTGTCGCCGTCCCGTCGGTGGCTGTCGTTAACAGGGTATGCGTTGTAGCAGTTTCATAATTCAGACTTTGTGTCAGAAGTATGGCACCTGTTGACGGTATAATGACGAAACCCGTGTAGGTTGTTACAAAACCATATACTATCGTATCCCCAGTGTCTGTATCTGAGGCAGATACTGTGACTAATGTGGTAGCTGTGGCTGTGTCCTCAGCAAACGTTATAGAATATTGACCTGTAGAAAGCAGAAAAAACGAATTTATAGAAATATTTAAGTAAGTAAGTTACAATACCATGTATTTCCTATTTAAGTCTCCCCTACACTGTGTGTGGGAGACTTCTTGTTCTTATTTCGTTTTTCCTTTGTTCGTATTGTTTAAAATTATATTATTATTATTCCACTTTTCGCACGCCGCTTGTTCATCCCATTTTTCAGCAATGCCTCAATCAATCTCGATGAAGCTTTAAAGCAACAATATATAAACCATGTAGATATGCAATTCATATTGAAAATTTTCCAACATGGATACCTTTACTTTGGAAACAGGAGGTGGAAGACCTTCGCCATTGTGCTTGCCACAATTACCACTTTATTCATCTAATTGTTATTTTATGCAATAATATTGCCGTTATATTACAAGTGATATGACTTTTATATAAGACATCTTGAATTGTGTAGAGGCATTAAACGGATTGCAATATCGCATACATCGAAGTCCATATAACCAAAAGCGCCATTTGCTGTACATAAAAAATGTCATTGACAAATACTATTTATTTGAAAACGTTAATCAAGTCGAAACTGTCCATAAAGACCACCAAAGAGAACTAGTAAAAGTGGCCTTTATATACAGGTTCAAATGATATGAATAAAGAACAATTTATATATATAATTTTATATAGAGGTGGTCCTTAAGGTAGGTTGGACTGTAATTATGAGTTTAAGAGCACAAGCATTATAAATTACATACCAGAGCTTGTAAATACTGGGTTTGCTTCATTTACATTTGTGATAGTTATTTCTACTTCTACGATGGTATTTCTAGCTGGGGTACCACTGTCTGATACTGTAATCTGTAGTGAGTAGGAGGTAGTAGTCTCGTAGTCGAGTGTGGCTAAAACAGACAAATAAATAAATAAATAAATAAATAAATAAATAAATAAATAAATAAATAAATAAATTAGTAGTCTCGTAGTCGAGTGTGGCTAAAACAGACAAATAAATAAATAAATAAATAAATAAATAAATAAATAAATAAATAAGTAGTCGAGTGTTGCCATAACAGACAGATAAATAAATAGATAAATAAATTACAAAGCGGTGATAAAAATCTCACAATACATTGTTTAAATAATATATATTTTAGTAACAAAGTAAAGCAATTTAATTAATTGCAAGGTAATCAGTTGATTAGGCAATGACATCTACAGTTTCAATGTATACTTTTGTTGATGTGCAGTTCAATCTATTTTTTATCATATTTCATTGAAGATTTCAATTATGGCTATTTTGAGGCACTGGTTTATGTTTAAGTTTCATCTTTTAACATAAAGAAATGTATGATTATATTATTTAGAAAAAAAACATTTGTTGGTAATTTAACACATCTGTCGTTATCTCTCTCTATATCTCTCTCTCACACACACACACACACATACACACACACACACACACACACACACACTTCAGAGCTAGTTTACCTGCTACAGTAACAACTCCTGTGGAAGACACGCTGAACTTGCTTCCAGGATTTTGAGTTAGAGAGTATACACGCAGTCCATTACTTCCACTGTCACTATCTGTACACTGGAGATCCGATATAACAGTACTGGAAACAGCTTTAATTTAAACACAAACAATTATCTTTCAATACAGTATCTTAAACATTGAAATAAATAATGCTTCTATTATAGGTGTAATTATTGCAATAACGTTTCGTCGGCCATGTCTATTATGTTCCGACACCGGCCGCTATCACGGTACCAAAGCAACGTCATGGCAACTAATGGTGTACAATTGTCAGTGACGTCATTGAACGACACAATTCAGGTCAAGTTGTCATTCTTTTACCGTCTAATTCAAGCCGGAATTTTTGTCGGAACATTGTGGGTGTGTGGTGTGACTTGGAATCCGTCAATTTAGATTTCGAACAAACAATGTATCCAGCTTAAGGATGAATACCTAGAAACAACAATTGGTAGAACAGACGCACATGCAAACAGTTCAGAAGAAGAGAAAATATGTCCAGTAGAGTAAAGAGTAATCATCTGATCGATCCAGCTATAAATGAAAACTAATTACAGAAAACAGAGTTAAATTTCTGTGTGGAGGACACATGTGAACCATTGTATATCTTTGCAATACGTACCAGCATTTTCGGCGACAGTAAGAGCGTGTACGTTTGGTGTACATGAGGGTGTATTGTCGTTAACATCAGTTACCGCCACTGTCACAGTTCCTGTGCCCTAGTAATGTAAATGATTATGTACAACATTCATTGGAATTTATACAACTTTGATCAAATCATTGAGAAAAATGATTATGCTGTATGGTCTATTAATGTCAATTTTGTCAAGAGTTTAAAGTTTTCACTTTGCTTTTGGGTTTGTGGTGTGGATATAGACCGGCAAAACAGTATTTGATTTTGACGTTTTGCGTTTATATGAAGTCACGTTAAAATGGAAATGAATTGTCGAAGGTCACGGGGTTAAACTCATCACTTTTCCTATTTGCGTTTTTTTCTACTATTGTAGCTATTCTTCGTCGTATTTCAATGTAAATTTTATTTTTGGATATTTTGAAACATTGTATTTCTAAATGAAGCAAACGCCAGATGCCAAGACTATTACCTTATTTGTGGCATCAGTATTTAATTGCTATAACTTCGCTATATATACAGATTTTGTCATGGTTTTCTGATGTTTTCATTAAATAATCTCCAACATGGGTTCAATGTCAAAGTGCATGTCATTTTTAGTTTTCCAAAATAAATATCCTTATCAATCAATGTAATTTCCCTATAAAAGTCTACATTGGAATGTTCTACCCCTTTATGAGGAGTGTAACTTAAAACTACAATGTATTAGAAAGACGGACAGTAATGAGTGTATCTTACCCCACATGGCGGTGCTCTCATTAAAAATGTTCTTGTAGTTTTAATCTGGGATATTAAATTTATACAAGTAGTGTTTGCATAGGTAAGAAAAGTGGGCTGAGGGTGAAAATGCTGCATTGGCATTATTTCATACTTAACATCTAAATTACCCGTAAGTTGCCACCATCTGTAGCTACCACTGTAATTGAATATGTCGTCTGACTTTCATAATCAAGTGTTTTGGCAAGCTGTATAGCTCCAGAGGAATGATCAATTGTGAAAAACGTGATTCCAGTGTTTGTAACTGAAAATAGAAATAATTATATAAACAATTATGCACAGGTGTTTATATACCTAATTCTCACACCTGTCAGTATTCAGCTTGTAAACATAAGGGTGTCATGTTGCGATCTTTGAATGCCAATTACTTGCGACTGCATCAAGAATGCGTGATGGTTGATCACTGTGAATAAAACCATCATTTTTGTTTCAAAATCTAGTTATTTCTTGTGTTTCCCTGATGCAGTCAAAGTTCTTAATAAATTGATAAATATTAAGAAAACTAACAGAACGATTTCTATCTATCAACTAGTAGTATATCGATAGCGCAGTCTCCCATACTTTCGTTTAACAATCACACTTACCGGAAGTGATTTGATACGACACAATTCCGTGCGGAGCTGCGTCAGTGTCTGAAGCTGTATAGGTATAGACCGCTGTTCCTACTGAAGAATCTTCGGGTAAGTTCACTGTCGGATTGGTACTAAAAGAAGGCGTGGCCTCATTCGATGCTGTGATTGTTACAGCAACTGTCACGGTGGTGGAGAATGTGCCATCGGTGACCCTGACTGCCAGAGAATATGCTGTTGTCCCTGCGTCATAATCCACCGCTGTAAATACATACATCGTATTATATTGTCAAATAAATGTCCATTATTATTGTCCTTAATAATTATAAAAGTATCCATTTTTCATGAATTCAATGCAATTTTGCGTTACTGACTTCGTTTTGATTACATTTGCCATTAGACCAACGTAATATCGGCAATTTCGTCGCATGTAAATCGCAAAAGGCACATGTACACGTGGGTTTGTGAAGTAAAAGTCAATTCCCAGTGACCATTAACATCTAAAAGATGTGGGTAGGTTAGGTTGCAATCGCATTTCAATAACGATCTGTAATACGGTTAGATAAGTACCAGCTTTATATATATAATCATCATATGACTGTATAATTACTCATGCTGTACTAATATCCGCCATAATGTGAATATATGTAATGTAACACCTATATGCTTACAGCTTATGGTACATGCAATAAATTTGAATTGAATTCTTTCACTAAAATTGAAAGGATAAATCTAGATGAGGTAGAGGAAACCAAATAGTCCCAAAAAAGCCACTGATTTCCGTCAAGCGAACCAATACACTTTCTTATTTAGGTTCTGCACCGAAATTAAGCGAAGAGAGACGCATTAGACAACTCCGTCGCCGGAGTTCCATCAATCCAGAAGTTAACATTACACATCATATCAGTTTTAATTTTACAGCACTAGACGGCGGTTTCGGAATAGGAAATGCTTTGCGTGAGGGAGTATACCTTAGTTTTTGAGGAATTTCAATTTTTTAACTAGCACCAAATTTAGACAATAGTGTAAACCTCATTATAAACTTTGAACAAACACATGATACAGTGACAACGGTATCCCGTATTAAATGTTTATAGAGGCCTGTTATTTACGTTAATTTACTTACATTTGCCAGAAGCTATCGTTATTACACCTGAAGTTGACACCGCATATACACTGTTAGTGTCACCACTGATTATACTGTATGTTGGGGTGGTTCCGTCAGCGTCACTACAACTTAGACTGTGTACCTGTAAGTTAATTCAAAATATTGGAAAAAAACTTGAAAAAGAGCTGGATCTAATCTGCCATCAACCAGATATATTATCTTAAGTTTATGTCCAAGTCTGTCCGTACTTTAGGTCACTGCAAGACTGTAATAAGCTTCATTAAAGGAAATAACAATCGTGTAAATACTTTGGTTATGCTTGTTTCGTATTGTTATTTTGTTCATTGTTTGGGTAATCAAGTTTATTTTTACTTTGAAATGTATATAAATATATAACATACCGTAGTTCCAGCAGTGGACGTTTCTGCCAGCGAGACGATACCGTAGTTAGGAGAACAGATCGGTGTGTTATCGTTGGCATTTGTAATGGTGACTGTCACGACTGTTGAACCTGACTGTGGTGATGATGCAGCATCTGTACCTCGAACAGTTAGCGAGTAGGATGGGTAAGTTTCATAATCTAATGTTTTGGCAGTGTAGATGATACCAGTTGTCGAATCTATCCCAAAATCGCCGTTTGCATCACCCCCTATCAATAATAAGAAGAAAAATCACCTACATGTGTTTAACACATCTTGAATTCGTTTTAAAACAATCTTAATGTGATTTTTTAGGATATTTAAATATTAATAAGAATATTAAAATAATTTTACAAATTGTCGTTATTTTTTCATAATTTATTGATGATTACATTTTTCTATTGTCAACTTTCAATTTCTATGCGGCGATATACATGGTTTCCCTGCGTATCGTATATATTTGTTTCACATTGTATACGTTATAGTAGAGCTTGTTTCCACTACGAAAACTTTATTCAACGAAACAAATTTTTGACTCGAGAATATTGCAAGCTAGGCTTATCAAAGCCCTCTTAAAGATTTCTTGTAGTCGTCACAATATTGTTGATAAGTATGATGTCTCTCTATCCAAAATTACCATGGTTATCACATAGTTCCATGTTCCTTTCATTCTCAAGTTTGATTATATGTACACATGTGGCGGATGTAGTTATAGCTAGCTGAACAGAAGGTGACTATCCTTCCCGTGCACCCGACTCCACTTCGATGCTGGAAGTTCACATGAATAACTTGGCTTGCCGGTTTTAAAGTTTTACTTTTACTTTGGTGACATATACTGGTCACTTTTTATATTTAATCATAACATACATTAAAAGTGGCAGTCATATAACCACTTTTTAATGTATTTTATGATTAAATTCAATGATACCACTATTTAATGTATTTTACGATTAAATTCAGAAAGTGGTATATGACATTTGGATTGTGATTTGGACATGGGTTAGTATGTTGGTTTTTATTGTAACACACCTATTATAGAGTACTGTACTCGTCCTCCTGGCTCTATATCGCCATCGGTGGCTTTAACTACACAGACGGATGTTCCTATGCTAACACTTTCAGCAATCTGAAATATTAAGAAAAAGCAATAGATAAATGAACTAACCAAACTCATTGTAGTGCCATGGATATGGTGTTCTGTTAGGGATAAATAAGCACCATCGCTCCTTCGATCTCAACTGAGTCTAGACATGCACAGTTGAGTAAAAATGGCTTTTGAACATTATTGTGACTACTCATACCTTCCATTCCACTGGTTTCACAACGTTATGTATATGGCAAACATCATACAGTATTATAAACAAAAGTGCAAGATTTGAATGATAAAAAGATATAAAAACAAACAACCAATACAAGGCAAGACAAACAGACGCACATCATTTGTATACATTTGTAGCTATATAATTCGTAAAAAAAACATATTTTGCTAACAAGCAATTAACCGTCCTTGCACACAAATGAATTACATAAACATTTTAAAATATTTATATATCATGTTTGGTTAAAGGATGAGGAATAATATTCCGAAACGGTGGTCTAGTAGTGTAAAATTAAAACTGGTATAACATTTAATATACCACATAATCTAGCAGCTGTGTCATATACCATTTTTTTAATTTAATCATAAAATACATTCAAAAAATGATATATGACAATATACCATTTTTGAATGTATTTTATGATTAAATTTAAAAAATGGTATATGACAGCTGTACTATACTGAGATACTTTATATGCAAAATCTTACAGATATTGTCGATGGTGACGTTGAAAATGAGCCAGGTGGGTATTCGTTCACAGCTGTGATAGTGACGTAAACGGTAGCTGTTGCCGTGGAAACGCTATTCGATGTCGATATCACTATCAATGTGTATACGTAATTTCTAGCAGCAAGGCTTTCATAATCAATGGCTGTGGCTGTTGTAACTATCCTCGTTCCAGACATTGTAAACTTAGCTGTCGTGTCGTCCCCGCTTTGTATCGATATACTACATGCAGATGTAGTGTCGGCGTCTGAACATATCAAATCTTTCACTGATGTTGCTAAAATGTACAGGTATTTGCTTTGTAATATGTAATAATAACTTAAAATATAAATAAATAAATAGATAGGAAAAAAATAAATATATAAATAAAGATATTAATGAATTAGCGGTTAGTGACAACAAAGTACATAATATATATCGGAAAAATAAGATTCTATTGTTAAACAAAATTTAAGAAATAATTGATAACTATAATAAGCAACATTAACTCTTGTCCATTATACTATGTTAACTTATTATAGAATCTATTCGTCACATCCAAAACATCAAATTAAGTCCAAGATTTTATAATTAGTTGACAACGTTTAATTATTGAATAATTGCAAAAATATTATTTTAAAAAATCACAATAAATACGCGGTATACTGTATAATATTGTTTTTAAAAAATATTTTTCTCACAACACTTCTTAACTTTAAAGCGTTCAGTAGCTTATTATAGAAAAGGTGCATAGGACATTACAAAGTGAGTTAATTACTAGTTGAAAACCTTCTATCAAACCTATAACGATATATGTATCAGTGGTTGATAAGTTTTTTTTTCCAAATTCTTGTTATACACCCGCAAACTAGTTTGAGGGGGCATATATATAGGAATCACCATACATCTGTGTAAAATCGTGTGCGGGCCATATCTCATAATAACTTTGGACGACAGTTTAAAAACTTTACATGAATAATCTTCATTATCCAAAGATGTGTCATGACCTTGAGCCAAGGTCATATAGTAAAGCTTAAGATCGCGGGAAAACATTAAATGTTAGGGGCGGGATATATTTGGCTCTCAAGAGACAAATCTAGTTTTTTATTAGCTAATGATTCCCTTACATTTGAGATACAACACATACTACTCATGGTACAGACCTGAAGCCGAATTTTCAGGTATTGATGCTGTGTAAACTGTCGGATTGAAAACAGGTACGTTGTCGTCAGCATTACTAATGGAGATTGTCGTAGACCCATCAGCTGAGTTTCCATTTATGTCAGTAACCCTATAAAGTCACAATACATTTAATTAAAAACAAAAATATATATCCACCAGCGACATTTACTGATATCTACCGTGTCTGTATGACAAATGTGATGACTTCAATTTTTCTATTGTCAACATCCTTTTCTTTCCCTTTACCTTGCTTCCCCTGCTTATGGTGTATGTGTTTCCCAATTAATACGATATGATGGTAAAGCTTGTTCCGTCTACGGGAGCTTTATACAACGAAGCAAGCTGCTTACAAATAAATTGTTGGCTCAAGGATATTGCAAGCCCATGGTTATCAGGGCCCTAAAAAAGTTTTATGGTCGTCATAACAGTATTGATAATAAGTTTGATGTCTCTGTGACCAGGATTGTCCTGGATGTACTCGACGTCCCATAGTCCCATGTTCCTTTCACTCAATTTTGATAACACGCGTGGCGCGTGTAGCTACATGTAGCTAAACACGAGTTGTTTACCCTTCCGGAGCACCCCGTCTCACTTCCCTGTTAGAAGTTTACGTGTTTAACCTGACTTGTCAGTTTCAAAGTTTATGAACCGGGCAGTCAGCTCAAAAATGATAATGCAGGTAAGGAAACGAAACTTGTTTTTTCACGGCCGGTTAGTTTGTTTGTGACTACATTCAGCACGAGTTCTTTTCCGACTGGAAACCCGAGTCGTCATGTATGGGCGCCGCCATTACGCAATGCCATCAAGGCTCCCACGGGAACAACGTCACATCATGGGAGATAATTTATATAAGGTTCGGTCCGGAGCTCCGGGCTTATATACGATTATATGGCCCGAAGTAATTACAACGATTTTCAGTAGAAACTAAAGTTAATGAGGTACAATATAACGATATATGTTATGTAGTTATAAATTCACCACATTTAAGGCTTCATCTTCCCATGGGGTTACAAAATATCATTTATTCTTTTCTCCAATAATGTTATTTTCATAGAGAAACTTTTCACCTTGTATGATATTTGTTTTGATATGTGTTATTGGTTGCTAAAGTTTCTTTTTTCTTTATTTGTTATAAATGTTTTTGCTAACACCCGTTTTATGGCCGTAACCACAATATTATCGATTTATATGATGTCACTCACTCTCTGTATCCAAATTATCCTGGATATATTTGACGTCCCATGGTTTCATTTTTCGTTAGTTTTCTTCGTTCTCCCATTTAATTTAACTTGATTTGCCAGTTTTCAAAGTTTTCACTTTGCTTTAGGGTTTTAATATAGACATAGATCAGTGGATTGTCTTCGATTGTTTTTAGTTTGTGGTGCACATTTCCTTTTGCTGTATGGAAATATCTGTGTATGATGCAATTTCAAAATTATTACGGCTCTGAATAAAGAATGGCGTGTGTCAGACACTCTTCTATCATGATTTGCAATTGGCACTCCGGAAAATTGTGTTATTACCTTATTACTACATTATGTGATCTATCCGCCGAATTTTCGTAGTCAAATGTGTCACTTGTAGTGAGGACAGCTCCATTCATGACGAATTTCGCCCCACCAGTCGTCACTGCATACGTTATCGTGTCGCCATCACTATCCGAGGCTGTGACCGTTAAAACCGACGTACCAATGGCTGTGGTTTCTGAAATGGTGGTACTGGTCACACTTATCGTAGGTGATGCACTGAAAACTGAAAGAGAAAACAATATAATTCACTTATAATTACATGTACGTGTATCTGTATCTATTATCACGTGATGCATAGAGAATAATACATGGTGAAATCCGTTTCGTATGCCATATTGAACAGAGATCCACCCATATCAGACCGAGAGCTTTAGTCCAAGGTCTGATATTGGTCGAGGTCTGATGTGGTATATATTAATCCTCCTCAGGTGAACCTTTGTAAGGTCTAAGCATGCTGTCGGAGGAGTTTCTAAATGATGCAGATATGAAATCCTTTTGTTCCGAGTAATCGGTTTGATATGATATGGATATCAGACCGGTGACACAGCTTTTCCGACGTGTCGGTGATATGAATAGTCGAATCGAAACTACGTATATGATAATTATTATTACATGAATGCATTGTGTTGTTTACTTTTTTACTATAACATGCTTTACATTTGTGCTATACCGTTATTTAATGACTAAGTATTACATATTTATGTCTTATTTACTTTATTGTACTCATGTATATTCGTCTGTTGATATTTAGAGCACAAAGGACACGATGGAAAAGAACATCTAAAACCACCAAGTCACAATAACCTCGAAGTCGAGGAACTAGTTTGACTCAATGTCGCATAAAATACTATATAACAGATCACATGTAGACATTGTCCAGATGTAGAGCGCTGTTCAGTGCCTGAATAGACATTGTCAAATTTAAATTAATATTTTACTCTTGAATATTGGAATATTTGTTAAAGTATTGGTCGATACTTTGGTGACGCCTTCCGCTTAGCTTTTGTTTTATATCAAACAACATTGACCTGTCCGCTAGACCTTTCATTAGGAATACCCATGTAGGAGAATCTAGCCATTACACAAAACTAGCAGTTAATATAAGGAACAGTGTTGGTGCTTAGTGTTTCTCATTATGTCGACGAAATATACACGTGCGTTCATTGTCAATATTTAAATTAAAGGTCAAACGGACAGGTCAATGTTGCTTGCTTATATGAGTGTGGGGTAAATTAAATGTCCCCCGTGTAGACATGTGTAAGAAGCTATTATCAATAACAAACATCCATTAATTAGTCTTCTGCTAAATGAATACATTACGTTTTTTTTTCATTTCTGTTCGCTTCATTTTTATGGTGCATTTGACAAGCTAACCGGCGGTCCGTTAACAGCTAACCGTGGGTCACATTAAGCCTGTGATTGCGTACCGAATGTTCATACATCATATGCGATTCTATCTTGCCACCAGTTTATTATGCAATCGTGTTCAGAAACCGTTTAAGACTAAGTTGTTTATTACATGTATTATTATTTTATCCTTTTCAGTACTGCTCTAACTGTTGTACTAGGGTAGTCTTGTGACTTAGCTTGTGGTGAACGACACTTTGAGCCATATTGAATACTTCATTATAAACACCGAAGATGTTTTAAAAAACATTTTGATCTAGATTTTTTTTAAAACCCCGCCTTTCTCTTTCATTTTGTAGAACAATGTTTCTTCTATGAAAATAAGCAAAATATATTGTGTTGCAACTGCAATAAGTTTACATTATGTTTAAGTTTTAATTTTTGTATTTTAAGAAAGTTCAGACTGAAATTTTGTAAAGCAACAGGTCTCTTATAATACTTAAACTTGATAAAAACTTGCAAAACTTTAAACTCACCAATATTCCATTTACATAATTCCAATAGAAATATGAAGGTGAATTTATCCATATGTAAATTCTATATAGACTTTAGGGGTCTAAACATTGTTACATTTTTTGTTTTTAAAACTATAACGATATAACACATTATATTATTATGAGTGTATATCAGATAATTACCTATCACAAGACAACTTGGGTTAACTCATTAACGCTTTGTTACTTCCCGTCACGGGGCAACCAATGGGTACATTACTGCTAAAAAATAACAACTAATTATTTATTTATTTATTCATTTATTTATTTATTATAACTGCAGCTTTATCACTACCTCTTAATGATTTGAGCAATACGGTAGTTCAGTGAAAAAAATGCTCGCTTCGTATTTTGGAGGTCGTGAGTTGGAACCCCGGTCGGGTCTGACCATGACTTTAAAATAGATAGTGACTGTTCTTTCGCAAAGCACTCAGCATTTGGAAATGAAAGTTTCATTTCATTTATTTCAAAATAAATAAAATCAGCCACTCTGAGAGTGGAACATGAGGGCATGTTACATATATGAAAAAGTCACGGGGTCCTTTTGAAGATACCTTAAAAACCGATGGCCCGTGTCACGACAGGCGTGAAACGTTAAAGAGCCCTCCCTGCGCATTGCCCGAAGCACAATGCAAAGATAAACTTTCTGTCATTTCACCAATAACTGGTGACGTCTCGATACAAGTGCATTATTATTATAACCTCTTGGTAAATAAATCTCCTTGATTAACATTCCGATCATGGACTGTCAGGAGCGTGTAGTTAAGTATACTTTGAATGTGTACGTTACAGCTATTAAAGAACCGTCTACAACAAATTTCATGGTTGTAAATTATTTGCATTATCTTTGAATTTATATATTATTTTTGTGCTTTGTAGCAGCACGATGATTTCGGTCCTTCCATTTTATATAATGTTGGTGTCTTTATTTATATAATGTTGGTGTCTTTTTTATATAATGTTGGTGCCTTTATTTCGAACCCCTTGGGTTATAAGAAATAACACGGCATTCGTCCCATTACATACTATTATATTCAATATATTGTTAAATGTTAATTGATGGAACTTTAATTTTAAAATCAGGTATTTTCATAATTGAAAACATATTATTACATTACATCACATATCTAGTACCGAGAAAATTTGTAATTTGATCTGAAATACTGGGAACTACTCGGTTACACGCATATTGAAGTTTGTATATAATATACATTTCCCTCTATGGTCCTAGTTAATTTTAAACTTTATCTAAACAGATCGATACTTTGCTTTAAAACACCTTATCTGAATTTAAAGTAACAATTGTTAAATAGCTGAAACAATACCGAATCTAAACAATGATGAACTAATCTCGTTAAATGGTTTTGAATACATTGCAGTTTGGATAAGTAAGACGTAACAAGCACACAGACCAATATGCTTTATTAATTTACCACGGTTAAGTGCATTACCACGGAATAACATTGTCGTCGTTTAATACCATTTAACCTTATGTTTTATCGCTTATTCCATTATCATACTGGCACAGGTGCAAGTTCTTTCACACAAAATAAGAGTAATTCTGATCTTATTCTAGATATATCCGTAATGAAACTCACCTTTTATAAACAGCTGTTTTGTTTAGAATGTTATGTTGTTATCTCGAAACTATCCAAATTAGTCAACTTCAATTTGCGACTTGCATTACAATACAAAATATTCATATAAACTTGTATCTTTCACGACATAATGATGAATTATTAATATATATATGTATTTCCATTATTTAGTCTTAATTATTGTTCGACTCTGCATTTTACTCAATTGTATTTCGGTAGAAGTTCATTATACAAAACGGGTACTATTGTTCATGTTTGCAATTTATTCCCACTGCAAGTGTTACAACACACACACACACACACACACACACACACACATTTATATGTAATACAAAAAAATAGCACTTGACATAAACAATTTAAATTGTTTTTACATATTTCATTTTTATTGTATCGTTAACGTACAACGGTACGCAAAAATAAATAAATAAATAAATAAATAAATAAATAATAAATAAATCTCTTTGGTTTATCTTCAAAATTATCACAAACTAACGTAACATGATATATTTTATACAATGATACACCACGTCAAGACGATTCAAATAACCTGATTGATCGAGTCATTGCTTATCGCCGATAAAATCTGTAACAGTTGACTTCTCTGAATATTGTGTTCTATGGTTCCGGGGACATAGTTTTTTACAAAAACAATACTAAAATAAAACACCATACGTAACCATTACGTCTATTTATTCAGATAGGCAGATTTTATAAAAGATCTTGCGCCACCAAAGAGGTAAGTACTATTGGAATAAGTAAATGTTTTCTTTTCATTATAAAGATTTGTCAAGGATTATTTCAGTTGTATAACTGTTTTTCAACTGTTTATCTGATTTTGTAAAATATTTTATTTTTACTATCGATATCAATGCTTAATGTTGTCAAGTTAAACAGACATCTGGTTTAATTAATGAATGGTGAGTAAATCGTCCGTTAATCTGATAATCTATTACGGCTAATTACTTAATCTTGTTAAATAAGGAATTTGTTTCTACACAGAAACAAATAAAACCGGTTTTATATGCCTCTAGTTTCTACGTGTTCAAGGGAAATTGTTTTCTTTATGGTGCAGTAGATTAACGCATATGGTAAAATATGCAAGCAAACTCTTATGACGTTTCAAATCCTGTTCAACCACGTGATCTACTTGTAGTTCCATAACATTAGCCCGCAACTCAAGGTGCACCGAAAATAATTTAATTCATGATATATATATATATATTATATATATATATTTAAAAACCAAACCCGAGCGATGTTGATGTTTACCTCTCTATATTTTTTACACTTCTGGATAACATATGAAATCAACAAAGTTCTAACAAAAGCATATCTAATTGAAATGGTATTGTCTAGGAATAATAGAATGTATCACTTTTTCTGGTTGTCAGCAGATAGGAAATCGCAATTCTAAATCTAATATTATATATGATACAGAGATAATTTACCAAGCAGAGGTCAAAAACGTCTATAGGTATCGGAAAATAAAATCATAAATTGAGTATTAAACTGCATTAGTGTTATTTTCATTGTATGCTTTGCACTAGCACATTGAACCAGAGAAATATATTATATGTTTCTGCTTGAACGTTTCACGAGTTGCTTTGATAAACATCATCATATTACAACGATACAAAATAATACGAGTTTGCCAACTCGCGAATTCAAATTAAATTTCCCAGATATCAAATAGATCTAATGATTGATATGGCATTTAATATATAACTACTATTTTCCTGTACTTATAACGATGGTTGAAACCACCAGTTATTTAATAATAAATTAAAACTTACTTGCCGAATATAGGTACTTTTTTCTAGACATTAGAAACGAATAGCTCTTGACTGGGAATAAACCTCGATTTTACCGTATTCTACTTACTATTTTTGCTATAACTTTGTGTTCTTTATTTTTATATTACAGGCATTCAAAAGCTTCAAAATGGAAAACTCAATTTCAACATGCCCTGAACATGACACCGAGGAACTGAAAATATTCTGTTTTGAACACCAAAAACATTGTTGTATTGTATGTGCTAAAGACAACCATAGAGAGTGTGAAAGTTTAGACACATTAGATAACATTGGAAACAGTATAAAGAATTCTGGAACTGTTAAGAAGGTATGTGAAATCTTAGATACTATCAGTACCAATATAACAAGTGTTCTCCAATTGAAACAACAAAACGTTGTCAGCTTAAAACACAAGCAGGACGGGGCTATATATACTGTTAAGAAAGATATAAACACTCTGATCTCAAAGCTTGAAGCAATGGCGGTATGTTTTGAGGAGGAGATGGTCGAGAAGGTATCAAAAAAAATAGAAGGTATACAAAAAGAACAAAACGACTTGGAGAAGTTGCAGAATAACATACAAGATACTATTGAAAGATTTAATGAAGTTGAAGACAGTCCAAATCGAGAGGTAGCACTGGAAATGTTAAAACTGCAATCAAATGTAAACTCATATAGAACTGACAGTGAAAAAATGTTTCCGCAGGAAAAATATAAAGAAGTTGATATTGACTGGGACCAAAACGCACTGAAGACACTGTATAAATCTCTGTCACCTTTGAGTATTAAGACGAAAGAATTGGCTAATTCTATGCATTTAAATGAATTGTATGCAACATTAAAGACGACGAGTGATATCTATTTCAAGCAACAGCGGCTTGATGTCTCGGACACTTCCAAGATAGAGGACATTGATGCTGTTTGGCATCAGAAGATCAATGTACTAACGGAGAATGAGGTCACTGGTACTTGGATAACTGGAGGTGTCATAGATAGCGATGGGGAAATTGTCATATGCGATTTCAATAACCAAAAATTGAAAACCTTTAGGAATACTGTTATTGACACTGATTACGACTTGAATTCGTGTCCATGGGATATCGGAATGATGGAAGACGAGGTTCTCGTCTGCTTCACAAATGAAATTAGTAAATATCGTATTTCCCCAGAATTTACTAAAACTGGATCTATCCGTATTTCTGGAGTTCAAGGAATCAAAGTTATCAGCAATACGCGCATTTGTGCAATTTTGTCACACACAATGAAAATTTTAACTAGAGGTGGCGATGTCATCAAAACATTTAACCGGGAAAGTGGAAATTTCGTACCTGCCATCGCAGCGTCAGATTCTTTAAATCGCTTGTATTACATGGACGGTTTGACAAAACTAGTAAGTCGTGAATATAGCGGAAAGCTGCTGTGGGAGTATGATCATGAAGATTTGTCATCGTCTGCTGGCATTGGTGTTGATATTGGAGGAAACGTGTATGTCTGCTGTGTGGATAAAGGTTCTGTGGTTGTTGTATCACGTGATGGTGAACGAAGTAGAGTTATTGTTAGCGTTAGCGATTTTCACTTTATCCAGAAACCTTGGAAAGTTTGGTTTGACCAGGTCGGGGACAAATTTTACATTTCTGAATACGGAGAATCCGAGGTTATCGAAGTGTTTCAGCTTAAAGTGAAACAAAGGAGGCTTGATCTCTCTACTATATTAAACGGGTAATGTCCTGTAACATGTCTGAACTCTACCAATTTCAATTAAAATTAACTGTAATTGACAATTGACTGTAGTTTCGTTTTGTTAGAATTGATTATCAACTTACTTTACATAAAGACTTTGTTTCTCACATTGTGCTTATAGCACCAATGGTGCATTTTACTGATAAGTTCAGAAACTGGCCGCAAACTCAATAAATGACCGTCAGTAAACGAACAGAATATTGTGAAATCAAGATTGTTTTCTTTATAAAACATATACAACAAGTTATAACTGAAAAGGTGTACCATTTCAAAAGTGTCCCCCAAACGAATCCTACTAGAAAGTGCCAACCATTTGCACGATCAAAATTACGAATGACACTTAGGCCTGTAGCAGTAAATTTAAAAGTGGAGGGGTCAAAGTTTGTTTTTTAAGGTCTCATCCGAAAGACCCTTGACTTTCACTTCTTAGTACTGGGTGTTTAGCGAAGGAACTTCAAGTCTTAGGTTTGACACAGCCGGGGTTAGAATCCATGACCTCCCACTTAAGGCGCGAACGGTCTTACTTATAACTGATCTTCTGTTTTTTTTACATTTAACCAGATTTTTATCACTGGTACATAAAGACCACTATGGTAGTTCAGTTTGTAGAGTGCTTGTTTCGTTTGTGGGAGGCCATCGGTTCAAACCCCAGCCGAGGTCTGACCAAGACTTTTTTAGAACCACTGCAAAGGTAAAAATGTCTGTCACTTTACCTATAGCTGGTGGCGTTACGATATAAGTGGAATAATCTTGACTGGGTACCCATTCATTCAATTAATCAATTGCTACAAAGGAACATTGTCTTCTGAAAGAGAAGATCTATATACATGGAGTCGTGAGAAGGAGATCGTTTCATGACGTAATTCACGGTCTGATTATCTAAAATGCAATTATTCTTATTAAGAAAACCCCAGAAGCAGTTAACATGTTCAACGATTCATTGTCACATATTAACAGAGAAGCAGCCGCAAGTACAATTGCCTGTTGTCTTGATAATGCCCAATAAATTAGTGGGCAGCGTTAACGTTTCGCACCCCCTGGTCCCAGTTTCACAATATTCATGTCTTAGCTAAGATTTTTCTTAACCTTAACTTAGCAAAACAAAGCATTTTTTATATAAGTTTAAAATTAAATTTCAACAAAAACTTATTACAAATGTCATAAGTTTCAAATGATCTTCTAAAGGACACCTTAAATCTCTGCATATCTGGGTAAGAATATATTATTGAGATAAACACTAAATTTAAACTAAGGAAAATGTTAGTTCAGAAATGATTGTGAAACTGAGGCTTGTCAGTCGATTAAGAAAACGCACACAGAAAATTCACGCACTTGCTCAAGATATTTTCTTAGGAACAAAAATTTTCCTTAGTCCGTCTCACGAAACCGTCCTAAATATAGGAATGTTCCTAATTCTTTCCTAAACTTAGGACAGGTATATAGTTGACTTAGGACACAACTTGACATGGCGACTGCTAAGATAAAATATAAACCACAAGTCGAAAACGAACATTTTTAAAAATTAAAATTATGTCTGATCAGTGGGATTTTTACATTATAACATATTTTTTTTACATTTTACTATTATTTTTACATTACTTTCAATTTTTAAACTGTAAAAATCCAGGCAACTGTAACAGTGGTTACGCAGGTGCCTTCCACCTACTCCCACATTTTAAAATTAAGGTAAGAAAACCTAAAATTGGAAGTGGGAGTAGGTGGAATTTTACGTAAACATTGGGAATTTTTAATATGAATAAAATCAAAATACCACTATCGAATTGGTATTTTTATTTCAATGTGCTTACGTTTGATGGAATTTTTTATTTATTTTCGACATTTCACAATATATCTGAAATTATGCAAAATTCAAATTGACTAATCAATTGATTAAACTAATCAAGCTTGAACAACTGACCCCAGGAATTAAAAGTGAGAGAATCGGGAAGACCACGAATGGAATTGTAGCTAAAAGTGCAGGGCCAGTCCCCCTGCTCCCCTTCCCCTACGGGCCTGAGAATCAATCCTAAGATTGTTCCTGAGAAGTTGCATAAAGATCTGCTAAATTGTTTTCGATTGTTGGCGCCAAATGTTGGCGGAAGAAATAGAGTAAAAACTATATAGCTCTCTCCTTACGTTTGAGAGGCCGCAAATGGTCGATAATTTACAATAAATAAATAAATAAAAATAAATAAATAAATAAAATAAATAAATAAATAAATAAATAAAAATAAATAAATAAATAAATAAATATTTTCCATATATGAATTTTAAGAAAGCCAATTGTCTATTTCTGGTATTTATGAAAAATAATGTTTCATAAGAAAATATTAACTTAACGGTTGTAAGTACATGTATTCTAAATCAAACCTTGCCAATTTATTGCAAAATTATGGATTATACCACCTGGAAAAACGATAAATACTTATGAAAGCCTTTGTGAAAGAAACTACCGTGATTTCTATATTCATCTATGTTGTTTGTCCAGCATTAAACCACATCAAAGAAATGTTTTGGGAAGCTATTATAGACAAATTTGATCTTTCTTTATACATGTATATTACAGTAATAAACAACTTTATTACAGATTCATCGGCGTTTTACCAGATGTACTTGCTAACAGTTGCAGTGAAACAAACACCGCTTACCACGACTTATCATTCCGTTTCATACAAAAGGCATCCGCTTATTATTTCAGACTCCCATGTACAGTGAGTGTGTAACCGCTGTATAAATTACATATTATACCAGTTTTAATTTTACAGCACCAGACTGTCGTTTCGGAATACAATTGTTCATCAGTAGTGCTTGGACCAAAATTATGAAACCAAAATTATATTGAAGATGTTGAAAAGCTACCCAAAGGACCAAAATATATTTTACCAAATTAAGCTAAGGAAATACTTTGCATGAGGGAGTATACCTTAGTTTTTGAGAAATTTCAAATTTTAACTTGCAGGAAAGTTAGACAATTATAGTATATTTCTGACAAAAATACGAAATTATTGCCTACTGAGTTTTTTATATCCTCAGGCACCAGCCACCAGCAGAGATATCGTCTCAGGGTTTAAATTACATATTATACCAGTTTTAATTTTACAGCACCAGACGGCTGTTTCGGAATACAATTCCTCATCAATAGTGCTTGGACCAAAATTATGAAACCAAAATTATTTTGAAAACTATATACAGTCCAACCTGCCTTAAAGGCCACCTCTATATAAAGACCACCTGCTTATAAAGGCCAGTAGAATTGTGCCCCAATTGTTCTTTATTCATATTATTTGAACCTGTATAAAAGGTCACCTGCCTATAAAGGCCACTTTTACTGGTTCCCTGAAGTGGCCTTTATAGACAGGTTTGACTGTAACTTATTTATCTAGTGTATACATATTAGATGTAAATATGTTGGTGTTTGTTATTGTGTTCTTTTTCGCTAATGTTGCTGCTATTATTGTTTGTATTGTCATTCACTATTTGATGTTATAATCTAAAAAGCATGTCATTTATCTCCATCAAGGAGGAAATAAAGAAATGAATGAATGAATGAATGAATGAATGAATGAATGAATGAATGAATGAAATACTATTAGGTTGTATTATATAATAATAATAATAATAATAATAATAATAATAATATAGTTCATTTAAGTGTCCCGTGTAAATAATAAAAGTCAATTTTCATTATAAAACATCACAAAATCAATTAATTCAAAAACATTTACATCGACCAAACATGACCTATAAATATAAAAAATGTACACACAAATTCATTTAAAATTTACTAAGATCTATACGCATTTAAAGTTTTTTTTCATAAATATTACTTCAACCAAATTCCTAATTGTGTTTGTATATATCTATGAAGTATGTGATTGTTCCTTAATTCATCCTCTCATTGGTTCAATACAACCTAATGCTTTATGGTCAATCGTCGGGAAATGGTCGGGTAAACATGATAATTGAATGTTTTGGAGCATGTCTCAAATACCAGAAAATCGCTGTCATTAATGATTGTTTCTTGGATCTAACACACCAATAAGTCAGGTAAATATACACTTAATATACAAATTTAATGTTTGTAAAAAACTTTTAAAAATATTTATTTATTTATTTATTTATTTATTTATTTATTATTTATTTATTTATTTATTTTAATTTGTTACATATGATTTAACTTTCAGGTCCCGGTTTCACAATCATTCCTCTTAAAGATTTTCCTTAACTTAACTTTAAAAAAAAATCTTTTTTGGAATTATTTTTAAATACTTTTGACGAAACTAACACAAAAGCTCGAAGTTATCTTTAAATTGAAACCTTAAATTCCCGAATATATTAAAAATTATCAAAATTATGAAGATTTTGTCAAAATGATTTTCATAAAAGTTTTTTAAACAACAATTTCCCTTATGTTTTCATTATTATTATTATTATTATTTTTTTTTTTTGAGTAGTCTGGTACGAAACTTCATTTGAAAAACGATATATATCTTTAATAAGAATAAGATAGATAACCAAAAAATACCTGTTTTCAACATGTTGTTACACAAAAATGCCTTACACTAAGTGTATATAGAAACATACCAATGGACAATAGACTTTGTAAGTTTTGTGACACTAAATCAATCGAGGACGAGAAACATATTATTTTAAACTACAGCAATTATAATGAATTACGGACTGATTTCATCTCTAAACTAGATATTGATACTGCTTTACCAGATGAGGACCTTGTGAAGAATATACTATGTCTTTCTTCTTCAAAAATTAAACACGTGGCAAACTTTTTCATAAATAGTTTAATTAAACGTAATAGTTGTCGCTAGGACATTGGAGGTAGTGCATCCTAAGCCCAATTAGGCTGGCCGATAATATGTATTTGTAATATTACTAGAAATAATGTATAAATCGGGTTGCACTTATAAATAAAAAATATTATTATTATGTAGGTTTTAATATTGGCAGAAACCTGGGTGACCGACTCGTTATCAAATGCTCGCAGCGGAACTCACCGCCTACATATAGTTTCAGACCCGATTCGGGCATGCATGATCCTAAGAAGTTTGTCATTTCGTTTTCCAAAAATCGGCAGTAGGCTCCCGTTTCCTCCACCATCCAAGAGATATCCACGTGGATATTTTCTAGATAATTTTGACCGCGGAGTAAAATACCGTTAATCCAAATCAGCGTAAAACTATTAAGGACCTTATCTTCGTATATATTTTGTAATTTGTTTATAATGTTAATGTTTATTGGCATGGAAAGGTACATAATGCTAAATTTTACAATTGTACAAATATATACTATATACATATCAACAGACAGCAACAACGGTTATACACCGTGATCATCAACAGACAGCAACAACGGTTATACACCGTGATCATTCAATAATAACAGTACGTAAGACAGTTATACATCGTGAATGTCCAAGTTTAGTAAGGTTACTCATGTGTGTACAAGGAGGCACGCACGTGTAACTTTAAAAAGACTATATTTAAGAGGAAGTGTTCAAAAGTAAGTACTTTATATTATTTAATATGAATTATTGACATATAATTTACACTTTTACTATTTTACTATATGTATAGTTGTGGATATTTAAAATGTTTGTATACTTGTGTGTATGTAATATATAACTACTATAAGCTAAGACGTCGCTTTTATTACACAAGCTGATATTCACATTACTCAAGCTGATATTCACAACATTTTTATACTTGGATTATGCAAATAAACCAAACCATTTTCCCCATATCTATTTTGACAATATATATATGAATTTTTTGCACTTAAATTTTTGAAGGATAATATTTTGCATCATAAATAAATTCAATTTCTATTTTAAACTCTACATGTGTAAATATCATCAGCAATAAAATTATAAAGTTGATTTATATATTTTGTAGTTCCTAAATTGCACTTTGATCCGAGTATTTCGATTTTTAATGAATAAGCATTTCGTTATTTATCCTTTATTATTCCCCCGCCACCAGTGATGAGGGGGATATAGTAATACCGCCGTCTCTGTGTGTGTGTGTGTGTGTGTGTGGTGTGTGTGTTGTGTTGTGTGTGTGTGTGTCCGTCCCAATTGGTTACCTTTCCGTACATCCGATTGAGCTGAAACTTGGTCAGTTACTAAAAATAGACTTTTTCACCCAATTCATGGTTTCCGTGCATTTAAAAGAAAACCGTACATTCAATTGAGCTGAAACTTGGTCAGTTGATTTGTTATGGTGGTGAGTGGTGTGGGATTGCTGGACAGTGTAATCGTGCATCCAAGATGACCGTCGTTACTAAAAATAGACTCTTTCACCCTATTCATGGTTTCCGTGTATTTTAAAGAAAACCATACATTCGATTGAGCTGAAACTTGGTCAGTTGATTTGTTATGGTGGTGAGTTGTATGGGATTGGTCGGTAGCGTAATCGTGCATCCAAGATGGCCGTCGTTACTAAAAATAGACTTTTTCACCTAATTCATGGTTTTCATGCATTTGAAAGAAAATCGTACATCTGATTGAGCTGAAACTTGGTCAGTTGATTTGTTATGATGGTGAGAGGTGTGGGATTGCTGGACAGGGAAATGGGATTGAAATTGCTTTACAACCTTATAGAATATCTAAGATGGCCGCTGTTACTTTAAATAGCAAAAACCTATAAATGCACATTATAGCCTTATTTATGTACCAATTTTGTTGATTTTGTGTGTGTTCATAAATAATTTGGTTTCCATGCATTTAAAAGAAAACCACTCATCCAATTGAGTTGAAAATTGGTCAGATGATTAATTGCGGTGATGAGTGGTATGAGACAGCTTGACAGCCTTATAGCATATCCAAGATGGCCGCCATTACTATAAATAGCAAAAACCTATAAAAGCAAATTACATCCTTATTTATGTACAAATTTTGTTGAAATTTTAAACATAAAAATAGAACTCGGGCTATTAAAATATATAACAGTTGTTTTGTGTTATGATTTTAGTTTACCTAATATAGTTTATTTAAAATGGCCACTGTTACTATAAATAGCAAAAACCTATAAATGGCCATTTAGTGTATAAAACAAAACATAATTGTTTGTTACATCTCCCGTCTGTTCCCAACATATTTATAAAACAATAATATGTAGAGCGTTTGGTGATTTTATATGAAAATTTGCACTTTTCATATAACAATAGTGTGGAAAATGAGTTTTCATTAAATCTCTTGTACTCTACTTCTTGTAATCTTGTTATATGGGCATTGAATCTCGAGATTTATATGTTTCTGTATTGCCATGGCACATTTGAGTCTGACAACATAAAAAGCTATCGGAAATACTGAAGTTTATAGATAGATATAAGTAATGCGACTTAATTCAACATAAAACAGTTTAATGGTCAGTTGAATGATTTTACCATTAATTTTTAATTTTATTGTTCGACTTATATAATCTATCATAACTTACATGTGCAACTGGATTTGATCTGGAGTTAACTTCGACTTAAGTCTGGTTTATTTGATCGGCGATTTATAATTACCTGTTAAGTTATACTTCGATAACTCTGACCTGAGCAACCGGGCATCAGAGTTAGGTGAACTTTCAGTATTGATTACAAAACAAAACAAAATTGCCGTGCAATAACAGAAATATCACGGCGTCTAGAAAAGGCATTAATCCTGGAATCGTGCAACAATTTACAGTAATCCACGGTATACACAAACAACACTGACCCGTCTGTTTGACCTTTCATTAGGAATATTCATATAGGATGATCCACCCAATATATGGGTAGTGTTAAGTTCAAGTTTCAAGTTTCTTTATTTCTTACAATATAGTGCACATGCAGGAAATAATTAATAACTAACTCACTAACCCGGAGGACTGATCCTCTTATTAATAACCTTAATAAATTTACGCAAGTTATTTAACATAGACGATTTGTTAGAGAAAAAAAAGATTATAAAACTTAAGAGTATTCGGTTTATTTCTAAAATGAAAAGGAATATAAAGATTTCGTTCTAAAGACAAAGAGTTGCATTTCATGATATAATGATATTCTTCTCCTAGTTCTTTACCACACAGATTACAAAGTCCCTCATTTCTAGGAACATTTTGCCAGCGGCCCATTTCTATTGTAATTTATGATTTGAACATCTATACTTTGTTAAAATAATTTTGTTACATAAAGATAAATTAGATCTTAAGTGATATGGTACAACAGAATCAGAATTTATAAATAATATATAGCTAAATAAATCGGGTGTAGCTAGCTAAACAGGGGGTGCTTACCCTTCCGGTCTCACTTCTCTGGTGGAAGTTCACGTGTCTAACCTAACCTGTCAGTTCCAAAGTTTTTACTTTGCTTCTGGGTTGTGATTCGGACATGGATTAGTATGTTTGTTTTTGATTATATGATATACCTCTATAGAAGAGTTATTACAATCTTGTAAAAACTGGTCGCATAATATCTGTTTAACAGATTTTACAAACCATGTTCTATTGCAATATGTTTGGGATAACCATACATTATTTAAACCACACTCATAAAAAATGCTTGTACGTTTGACATCCATTTTGAATTAAAACCATTCAAAAATTTATTCAATAAAATTTTGTATAACATTGTTGTATACTTTGATTCTTTACTATAAATTATTCTTGACCAATAGCTAACAATTCTTGTTTTAACAAATACACTAAGTGGATATCTTCCTAATTCCCTATAAACAATAAAATTAGGTGTTGATTTTCTGTACTAACTTACAGAATTTTAAATGAACCTTCTCTATAACATCTAAATTACTTCACATCCATAAATTAAAATAGACATAACAATCTTGTCAAACAAATCTAATTGACACTCCAATGAGAGATTTAAAAGCCTTCCCTTTTTTAAAACTGTATACATAGCTTTAGTAGCTCTGTCAGCTAGTTATTTCTTTGCCGTTAAAAAAAAACACCTCTAGAAAAAAAATATACCCAGATATTTATATTCTTTCACAATTTCTACTGTCATATCATTAAATGAAAAAATAAATATTTTGGTAATCTACCCTTTAAAAAAAAACAACCTTGGTTTTATCAATATTAACAGTTAACTTCCTTTCTCACAAAATTGAGAAAAACAGTCAAGTTGATAATTGTAAATCCTCTTTAGATTCAGACATAAGTACTGTGTCATCTGCATATATTGATAAAATTAGTTTAAGAAATACATTTAATTCGGTTTCTAATTCTTCTGATAAGACCTAGTAAATTTTTATTAAGAAAATATAGTTCAAAATCATTTAAATACAATGCAAACAAAAAAGAAGACATATGTACTCCCTGCCGAACCCCTGATGTACATATAAAAAATCTGAGTTACGTCCATTGACACTTATTCTGGATTTTGTGTATTATATATATTGACAATAATATTAAAACAATTACCTGTAATATTGTTATTAGAAAGTTTCTACCACAGACCATTTCACACTTTATCAAATGCTGCTTTAAAATCAACAAAAACACAGATCCACAGTGTACAGGTGTAATCTATGAGGTGTCTTAATTGTTTAAGTATAAAGAATTAGAGTGTACTTGGCCACAGCCAATCACAAACTGTAATCACATATGTAACTCATGATCTGCACATCCATTTCAATCGAAGGAATGTAATTAAAAATCAGTTCTTCTTATTAGGTTGAAAAAAAAGAAATAAAATCTAATATTGGTTTTACAAAAACACATTTGTGTCGAAAGTGTATAAATTCATGTAACAGAAATAATTACATGTAACATAAATTTTGTCCACAACATCATCAACAGTTCAATCATTTTTCAAAATGGCAGTATTACATTATCTTAGATCATAATTATAGAAATTCTGTATGACCACACAAAAATCATTAATATGCCCGCAAGTCAATCCAGTGCAGGTTCTGTACGGAGTCATGTATTTCACATAATATTGCATATTGCATTTGAACGCCTTCTAATGGATTAAGATTTTAGCATACATACATGTGCGTAAAAAGTGAGAATACCAGGTTAAAATACGAACTTTAAGTAATTACGATATGGCTTACTTGAGATAATACCATGAACATTAATATTATCATTTAGTATTTGTAGGTATTATGTATTATATGTAAAGTGTCTTAACGGTATCTCTTGTATCAATAATTCCAGTAATAAGGGTTTTATATATGTCTTTAAAATAACAACTCGTAAGGTGGCTCTTTCCCCCCTTTAAGATGAATTAAGCTAAATAAATATAACATATCAAATAGAATGTACAATAATGACCACCAAGTAGTCCTTGAGAGCTTCACTGTAATAATAGATAAAGGTTACTGATAACAATAGTTAATACTGGGTTTATTTAAAGCGCTCTGTAATTGTATAAGGTCACCACACACACACACACACACACACACACACATATATATATATATATATAAGTCCTTATACAAACCACAATCCAAAAATCAAAGTTAAAACTGGCAAATTCATTTAAACACGCGAACTTTCAATAGAAAAGTGAGACCGGGTGCTCCCAAAGGATAAACACTGTCTAGAATAAAGAACTTGAACTTGACCTTGCTAGCTAGCCAAATATAAACTAAAACTGTCTCTTGAGAGCCAAATACCCCCGCCCCAAACATCTTTAGGGTTTATTACGATATGACCTTGGTTCAAGGTCATGACACATATTTGGACCATGAAGATTATTTCTGTGAAATTCAATGACAGTCATCTAAAGCAGCTAAAGGATATGGCCTGGGCACGATTTGCAAACATACTTTCCCCCACCCTGCGACCTTTACCATGACACACCTTTGGATCATAAATAGTCTTCATGTTTTATGATAGTAGTCTAAAGTAGCCATAATATATAGCCCGGACACAATTTTCAATCATATTTCTCCCGCGACCTTAACCTTTTTCGATATGACATTGGTTCAAGACCATGTCACACCTTTGGACCATGAAGATTATTCATGTGATGTTTTATGACAGTCGTCAAAGCAGCTATGAGATATGACCCGGACACGATTTTACACGGACGGACGGAAGGACAGACAGACATGGTGATTCCTATATATACCCCTGAACTATTTTGCGGAGGTATAGCTAGAACTGTCTCTTGAGATTCAAATACCCAGCCGCAACATCTATCCGGACACGATTTTCAAATATTATAGTTTACCGCGACATTGGCCTTTCCGATATGACTTTGGTTCAAGGGCATGACACACCTTTGGATTATGAAGTTTATTCATGTTTTTTTTTTTTAAAGTTGTCCAAAGAAACTATGAGATAACGCCCGGACACTATTTTCAAACATACTTATCATGCGACCTTAACCTTTTCGATATGGTCTTGGTTTAAGGCCATGGTACACATTTCAAACATGAACATTATTCATGTGACTTTTATTACAGTCGACCAAAGCATATATGAGAAATGGCCAAGACGCGATTTTTAAACATAATTTCCTGCCACCTTGACCTTTCTAATATGACTTTGGTTCAAGGCCATGACACACGTTTGGACCACGAAGATTATCCGCATGTGATGTTTTATGACAGTCGTCATGAGCTATGAGATATGGCTCGTATACGATTTTACACTAAGATACGAACAGAAAGACAAACAGTCCGTGACAGACAAACGGACAGATGGACAGACATGGTGATTCTTTTATACCCACCCCGCAAACTAGCCACCCCTCAAACTAGTTTGCGGGGGTATAATTAAGTTATATTACATAGTATAAAAATCAGTAGTTTTATTTATAAAAAATAATTACACTTAGATTTTCTGTTTCTTGTTTTTTATATTCCTTTTGTTTGATGTGATATTAGTATTTTCTCGTTACTTTGGCTTTTGCAAAGTGACATCCTTTATTCATGGTTTTGTGTAAATCCGAGTTACCTCTGTTTATATGACACAACCAATGCAGCGTCCTATACAGTTAAACCTGTCTGTAATGGCCATCCAAGGGAACCAGTAAAATTGACATTTAAGGGCAGATGACCTTTATATACAGGTTCAAATAATATGAATAAAGAACAATTGGATTACAATTCTACTGGCCATTATAAGCAGGTGGCCCCTATATAGAGGTGGCCCTTAAGGCAGTTTGAACTGTATATGTTTAATGTGGATTAAAGTGCATATGAATTGTCATTTCTTTCCATGTTTAGTTCCGAATATAGCAATACACATTCAATGGATGAGAATGATAGCATTAAAGTGTCTCAAGAAATGTGGATTTAAATACTTTATTTAGTTAAACATGCGTATTAAAGAAAAATAGTTATAAAATGGGATGTTACATAGTGCCCCCTTAACATACATACATATTGTCCCAGTAAACGGGTATATTAATGGATTAAAATATAAATATAACGGTAGTTCCTTAATAAAAAAAACTGTGCCCTATCTATCGAGCATTTTTAACATAACATTAAATGAAAGGTGGTATATTTCGACAAGCACTTCTTTAGGATAATTATAATAGATGGAGGTTTTACATATATAATAAGGTAATGATATACATCTATAATGCCATTTAATTTTTCCAAAAATTGCACTTGATTTTTTAAATAATTTTAACCGCTTTTTATTTATTTATTTTTTTGTATTATTTATTTTATTTATATTTGTTTTACAAAAGCTTTTTATTTAAAAGTTGAAACAATTCGTTTCTAAGCCCAAAATGCAAAGAAAAAAATGGCCGAAAACGTTTTTATTAACGCAGTAGCATTTTTCCGTCTTTTGTTGGGGACAACGTTTTTTGGGGTATCGTTACAGGAAAAATTAGAAGTACAGTAAGAATGTCGTTTTACGACATAGTCAAGATCATTTCAATTATATTGGATGATAGGTCAGATTAGTGACGGTGGAGGAAACCAGAGTGTCTGAAAAATACACTGAACTTTACCAAGCAAACTTACAAACTTTTTATACAATATATGATCATCTGTACATGTCCCGAGAAGGAATCGAACCTTGGGAACGAAGGTCGCTGTGTAACAAGGTTTTATTATGGTGTCAATTAACAAAACACTGGCATTGGGTTCATCATACTATTTATTTATCTTCTTTGGTTCAATATAACTTTACAATAAAATCCCTGCAGTGACGGTACATAATTTACATGTTATAAATAGAATAGTCTAGTGTTTCCCGTCATGCACTAGATCACGTGACAAATAATAAAGAAAAATAATGGATCATGTGACTTGCTCCAGGAACACAATTACGAACATTTCGTGCAGTTTACGCTTAATAGAATATTACTGAATTTACTAAATATTACTTATAGAGTGTCACGGAATGCAAAATTATGTTTTTTATAAAATATTAAAAATTAGGGACAAGTTATAAACAAAATTCTTGACTTGGGAGTAAAATTATTAAACACCTGTGAGTTACAATATTTGGAATAAAATCGATATAAGTATGACAATAGCATGAAATGACTTTGAAATATTATGATCACTTACATAGATATGGTCTATGGATATTAATGATATAGGACTCATGTTCTGCACTGTTACATTTTATGTGTGCACCTTGAAGATGACTTTTCTCAGACCTGTAGAGTGTATAATGTATTTTGGTTGTAAAAAGTGTATGAACACAGCCTGCAAAAACCAACAACTCCTGACTGCACTAAACAGTGTTCATCCAGTCAAACTGGTTTACAGAACTTGAATGACCAATGAGAATGGACCTTAGTAGACAGGAAATAATTACCTAAAGTTAGGTAACTCTAAATGAACAAACAAACACAGGGCGTGGCCCAGACAAGTACAGGGTGTAACAAAGGACAAGTACAGTGTATGACAAACAAGTACAGAGTGTGACAAAAGACAAGTGCAGGTTGACAATAACTATCAACTTAACACTAGACATTTAAAAGTATATTTTATTAAAATTTGAATACATAATATTATAGACAGTAAAATAACTGGCTGCCACAGCTGTTATCCGTAATCATGCGCTTTAGACCATATCGAACACCAGGACTCCATGAATAACAAATCTTCATTTAAAGTAACTTACTGTGTGGCTTATCACACAGGAAATAATTAATTCACTGAGTCACATTTTGTTTGTATGGAAACATCTTGTTGGGAACATATTTATAATTTTTAATAAAATGAAAAGGCATTCACCGTGAAACACTTTGTGGAAAGAAGTGTATTTATATTCCCCGTTTTCGTGATCATCATTGTAAAATTGAAATTCCATCTAATTCAGTCGAAATAAAATCTAAGTTTAGTAGTTATAATTGGTGTTTTATGAGAATCAAACAATTTAATGCATAATGTTTGTGAATGATCAGCCTTTATTAATGCGCTTAAGTCAATGTATTAATATTATTGGTTATTAATGGTTTCAATAAACAAGTGTAAATTGTTCCTTTACAGGCATTGGAATACGCCAAATTATACGCACAGATTGACGCCAACAATGGAATCGGTGTGTTTGAAAACACCGAGTGTGTCTACAATTGTATCGGTGTGTTTGAAAACACCGAGTGTGCCTACAATGGTATCGGTGTGTTTGAAAACACCGAGTGTGCCTACAATGGTATCGGTGTGGCGAGTGTCTACAATTGTATCGGTGTGTTTGAAAACACCGAGTGTGCCTACAATGGTATCGGTGTACCGAGTGTGTCTACAATTGTATCGATGTGTTTGAAAACACCGAGTGTGTCTACAATGGTATCGGTGTGCCGAGTGTGTCTACAATGGTACCGCCGTGTTTGAAAACACCGAGTGTGCCTACAATGGTATCGGTGTGGCGAGTGTGTCTACAATGGTACCGTCGTGTTTGAAAACACCGAGTGTGCCTACAATGGTATCGGTGTGCCGAGTGTGTCTACAATTGTATCGGTGTGTTGGAAAACACCGAGTGTGTCTACAATTGTATCGGTGTGTTGGAAAACACCGAATGTGTCTACAATTGTATCGGTGTGTTGCACCGAGTGTGTCTACAATTGTATCGGTGTGTGGAAAAACACCGAGTGTGTCTACAATGTATCGGTGTGCACGAGTGTGTCTACAATTGTATCGGTGTGTTGGAAAACACCGATGTGTCTACAATTGTATCGGTGTGTTGGAAAACACCGAGTGTGTCTACAATTGTATCGGTGTGTTGGAAAACACCGAGTGTGTCTACAATTGTATCGGTGTGTTGGAAAACACCGAGTGTGTCTACAATTGTATCGGTGTGTTGGAAAACACCGAGTGTGTCTACAATTGTATCCGTGTGTTTGAAAACACCGAGTGTGCCTACAATGGTATCGGTGTGCCGAGTGTGTCTACAATTGTATCGATGTGTTTGAAAACACCGAGTGTGTCTACAATGGTATCGGTGTGCCGAGTGTGTCTACAATGGTACCGTGGTGTTTGAAAACACCGAGTGTGCCTACAATGGTATCGGTGTGGCGAGTGTGTCTACAATGGTACCGTCGTGTTTGAAAACACCGAGTGTGCCTACAATGGTATCGGTGTGCCGAGTGTGTCTACAATTGTATCGGTGTGTTGGAAAACACCGAGTGTGCCTACAATGGTATTGGTGTGCCGAGTGTGTCTACAATTGTATCGGCGTGTTTGAAAACACCGAGTGTGCCTACAATGGTATCGGTGTGTTGGAAAACACCGAGTGTGTCTACAATGGTATCGGTGTTGGAAAACACCGAGTGTGCCTACAATGGTATTGGTGTGCCGAGTGTGTCTACAATTGTATCGGTGTGTTGGAAAACACCGAGTGTGTCTACAATTGTATCCGTGTGTTGGAAAACACCGAGTGTGCCTACAATGGTATTGGTGGCCGAGTGTGTCTACAATTGTATCGGTGTGTTGGAAAACACCGAGTGTGTCTACAATGTATCCGTGTGTTGGAAACACCGAGTGTGTCTACAATCGTATCGTGTGTTGGAAAACACCGAGTGTGTCTACAATTGTATCCGTGTGTTGGAAAACACCGAGTGTGCCTACAATGGTATTGGTGTGCCGAGTGTGTCTACAATTGTATCGGTGTGTTGGAAAACACCGAGTGTGTCTACAATTGTATCGTGTGTTGGAAAACACCGAGTGTGCCTACAATGGTATTGTGTGCCGAGTGTGTCTACAATTGTATCGGTGTGTTGGAAAACACCGAGTGTGTCTACAATTGTATCGTGTGTTGGAAAACACCGAGTGTGTCTACAATCGTATCCGTGTGTTGGAAAACACCGAGTGTGTCTACAATTGTATCCGTGTGTTGGAAAACACCGAGTGTGTCTACAATCGTATCCGTGTGTTGGAAAACACCGAGTGTGTCTACAATCGTATCCGTGTGTTGGAAAACACCGAGTGTGTCTACAATTGTATCGGTGTATTGGTCAACTAAGTTTCTCGGTAATTGTATTTGACAAAAACTTTGCACCTGCTACATCATTCCAATAATTTGTTTGTTTTTATTATTATTTTACGGAAGCGTATTAGGGCCACATTTTTAATTTACTTTTTTTATTTTTCACACTTTAATCTGTAAAATTTACACTTTAATCTGTAAAATTTACACTTTAATCTGTAAAATTTACACTTTAATCTGTAAATTTTACACTTTAATCTGTAAAATTTACACTTTAATCTGTAAAATTTACACTTTATTCTGTAAAATTTACACTTTAATCTGTAAATTTTACACTTTAATCTGTAAAATTTACACTTTAATCTGTAAAATTTACACTTTATTCTGTAAAACTTACACTTTAATCTGTAAATTTCACACGTGATCTCGCTTTATGTTTGTCGTGATCTCGCTTCTTTTTGTCGTGTTGTCGTGATGTCGTGTTGTCGTATCGGAAATGAAATTTTGCGTGTGCGCACTTCATATCTGATTTATGTAATTTTTCTGATAATTTTTCCAACTAATATAATGTTATAGTTGATTTTTATCGTGCGTTATTTTATCTTTTACTAATAAGTGTGTATAAACAGACAACTGTAGAAAGTAGAACCTGTATATACAGGCATTTGTAGATGATATTTAGTATACAACAATTGAATGGTTGTGATTATTAGTCCCGGACGGTGACTTTAGGGTATATAATTGTCTGTCTGTCCGTAAGTCTGTACAGAAGCTGCTGAATAAATCCTAATGAAACCTTATCAAAACATTCATTATGTGTGGGGCATGATGAATGATAAATAAATTTTAAATTAATTTTAATTTTTCATGTGAAAAAAACCTATGTTTGGACTTCACAGACAGAATATTTGTGACATAATTGTCCCCGTGACATATGGACAAAGTTTGTGAAGAAATTACCAGAAATAATATATTGAAATTTTGTAAATAGACTTGTAGACTTGGGAGAGTGATGAGGCTTCATTAAGTTGGACGTCTCTGTATTTAGAATGGAGGTGTTATTATATATATATATATTATATATATATATATATATATATATATATATATATATATAATTATATATATTGTGTGTCTGTGTGTGTAGTGCAGCAGAATTATAGTACGTTAACTAAGTGATTACATGATCTATTGAAAGATTCTCCATAAAGTGTAATGACACATAGCTTATACACATCTCTGAGCCACCCAGAATAATCCAATTATTTATTGCATCAGTGCCTAGAAACACATATTAAATTTTACAGATTAAAGTGTAAATTTTACAGATTAAAGTGTAAATTTTACAGATTAAAGTGTGAATTTTACAGATTAAAGTGTAAATTTTACAGATTAAAGTGTGAATTTTACAGATTAAAGTGTAAATTTTACAGATTAAAGTGTAAAATTTACACATTAAAGTGTAAATTTTACAGATTAAAGTGTGAATTTTACAGATTAAAGTGTAAATTTTACAGATTAAAGTGTGAATTTTACAGATTAAAGTGTAAATTTTACAGATTAAAGTGTAAAATTTACACATTAAAGTGTAAATTTTACAGATTAAAGTGTGAATTTTACAGATTAAAGTGTAAATTTTACAGATTAAAGTGTAAATTTTACAGATTAAAGTGTAAATTATACATATTAAAGTGTAAATTTTACAGATTAAAGTGTAAAATTTACAGATTAAAGTGTAAAATTTACAGATTAAAGTGTAAATTTTACGGATTAAAGTGTAAATTATACATATTAAAGTGTAAATTTTACAGATTAAAGTGTGAAATTTACAGATTAAAGTGTAAAATTTACAGATTAAAGTGTAAATTTTACAGATTAAAGTGTGAATTTTACAGATTAAAATTCAGATTAAAGTGAATTTTACAGATTAAAGTGTAAATTTTACAGATTAAAGTGTGAATTTTACAGATTAAAGTGTAAATTTTACAGATTAAAGAGTAAAATTTACAGATTAAAGTGTAAATTTTACAGATTAAAGTGTAAAAAATAAAAAAAGTAAATTAAAAATGTGGCCCTAATACGCTTCCGTATTATTTTGATCAAAGTAAGACATGACTCATTATTCTATCTTTAAATCTTTAGGTTTCAGCGACTCAGAATGGAAGAAGATAATTCCCTTGAAGATAAGAGTTGCTGTAGGTCCTGTCGCCAGTCCAAAACATTCGTTATATTTATTGTTTTCCTGGCTCTGTTTGTGGATTGTTTATTACTGACGGTCGTTGGTGAGTATTATGATTAATTATATGTACAGTTTACTCACTACGATCAAACCTTTTTACCAAGATTTCATGGGTTAAACTGCAGAGATATTTGCACTATCAAAATAAAATGTTTGATCAAACGTTTTTTTGCCGTAAATTGGACGGTTCCTTTCTTAAATTAAAAAAAGAAGAAGAAAACATTGTATCTGAAATGCACGTATTTAGTGACTGCATGCTAACGGCTGCCTGGTTTCTCATAAAAGTTCCTTCTCAATTCGATTCAATGTTATGACCGTAAAATGTATTCAAGTATATATGTCCAGTAGTTTCAGAGGAAAATGTTCTTATACTAGTATTTCAAAAACAAACAATCCATGTCAAAATCAGAATCCAAAAGCAAAGTCATAATTTTGAAACTGACATAATAGGTTAAACACGTGAACTTCCACAGGGGAAGTGAAATTTGGTGCTCCGGAAAGGTGAGCACAAATCAGACACGATGAATAACACTTGAAAACATAGTTGTGTTATAAGTTCTGAAAAATCTTTGCATCACAAACAGTTCTATGACGTTGATATTATTAGGCTCATCTACTGTGTACAGATGTATAAAACATAACTTGTATTAACATTATTTATAACAAAGATTTTTTGTTCACAAATAACTTACCAGAAAAAGGGAATGATTTGAGTTGAGTACTCATCGGGTGTTTAACGTCCCAGTCAAGAATATTTCACTTATATCGAGACGTCGCCAGCTATAGGCGAAGGTGCAGAACGTTTGCGTGTGCATTGCACTGATGGCATTATACAACAGGGGTCTTCATCGTGCCAAGTCCACCGCGACACGGGATCTTGTTAATTTTAAGTTCCCATCCGAAAGAACTGTGACTTTCATTTCGTAATGCAGAGTGCTTGGTGAAAGAACAGTCACTACCCCCTTTTAGGTCTTGGGTCAGACACGGTCGGGATTCGAACCCATTACCTCCCACTTACGAAGCGAGCACTCTACCAACTGAGCTACCACAGTTGTAATGGATTGAATAAATACCGGTATTCAATGATCGTTCATCTTCCAAATTTTTCGGCTATTAAGCCTTTATCAAGTATGGATATACATTCTTAGTAACATCCTAATTGCATTGCACTTCTACCTACAAGAAAAACTGTGAAACGTTGGAAGATGAGGGATTATTGAACATTAATTTATAAAGATTTATGTTGTAACATTTCAGTTCCTATTGTACCCAACGTTTTACGGAAATTTGAAGAAGACAGGAGACAATTATCAGTTACGTCAAACACAACCTTGTACCGACAATCATTCCACAATCTGACCGATGACAACTCAACTGCATCATTGAATAATGTTCAGTTATTCGACACAGCGCCTGATCAGAAAATTGAAGTATCACTTTTGCTTGCATCTAAGGTGTTAATCCAATTAATTGCTAATCCATTGGTTGGATTGTGTTGTAGAAGGTACGTGCGCATAAAATAATACAGTACTGAACTATGTAAGTGGGCCAGGCCAGGCTATACCCACAACAAGACAGGTTTCACTAAGGAATTTAATTAACTTTAATGTAGCAAGCTTTGAAACTGTCATGTGCTACTTTTGAGTTTTTATTTTTTACGAATTAAAAATTCAAAAGTAGCACACGACAGAACTACAAATAAACATTTTTGACAAAACTAATTATAATAAGTTCAAAGTGACCTTCAAAAGGACACATTACATTTCTGAATATCTTAACAATTAAAATAATTTTTAGATATCAAATTGATCACATTAAAGTTAAGGAAAACATTGGTGTGAAACTATCCCATGTCCCCTATCTCAAAAGGACCTATAACTCCCCAGGCAACACCGCTGTTCTATGGGGGAAAGACTCATAATAGATCATCAGAACGCGACTACGTCTTTATGTCCTACCTTTAGAAAAAAAAAAAAAACAACAAAAAAAAAAAAAAAAAAAAAAACAAAGAAACAAAACAAAACGCAGATCAGGAGCTTGCAAAACTGCTTAATTTGCATTGCATATGGAGAATGTGTATATTGTAAATTATTTTAGTGGCTTACTTTACCAAGCTGAAAATGATACTAGTAGTTATTTCATGAATCATGTTTAACAGAGAGTATATAACAACATTGTATTTATATAAAACATTACCTTTGATATATTTGACGCCCAATTGTTCCATGTTCCTTTCATTTTCATTTCGATCACACACGTGCCTGATGAAACTAACTTAATAATGTTTAAAAAAAACTACGACATGGCAAGATGCAAAAAATGTGAAATACACATACACGTCCTATTTACCCAATCGTATTACTATAGTTGGTTTGTTGAATGTTACTTAACGTCGCATCAGCAATTTTTCAGCTATTCGCGACCAGAACTATTTTTATTAATCTCTATGGATTAATCTATGAACAAGTCCGTGTATGCATGTGAAATGCGAGTGTGTTGCATGGTCTGCCTTGTACTAGCGCGCACTCAGGGCGACTTTAAGGTGCTAGCTCACAGAGTCAGTACGCCGCAGACAAGCGTACCACTCCCCCAGTCACATTTTACTACCAGATGAAACATTAAAGGCCAACGGCAAGTAAAATTCACTTTCCCAAATGTGGTCTGAGCGGGGTTCGAACTCACAGCGGTGAGAGACCCTGAATTTGTAGACTGACGTATTATCCATTAGGCCACAGCATTTAAGTTACTGCTTGTTATATGTAATCTATATATTATATCTTCAATGTGCATTAATCATTTTATATTTGTTTATTATATTGTAAAGGTTTGGATATTCAATACCAATGATATTTGGATTTATTGTCACGTTTGCATCAACTATCGGTGAGTATTATTTAAAATAGAGACAAGAAGTTACGCAACAACACAGCACTGACCAGCAACAATTGTATTTTGCAATACACAAAATGAACCAAGCCCAAAACATATTCGATTTCTCTATATGAATCGTAGCCATGTCAAAAATTATTATGAACCTGACATGTATAGGAAATGAATTATTCTAGAGCATCCCTACAAAGGGAGACTACTCTATAAAACATGGCGTGTAGCAAGACAGGGGTAATATGACATTGGTTATGGAAAAGACAAATTTGAGTTAAATTGTTCATTGGAAATGCAACATGTTAATGTTCTCATTTTCCTATAAATCAAATGACGCTATTTACTTCAGACACGAATTTTCTTTGTTGTGGCTCCACTCGCGCAAATTACGGTACAAGCTACATATCAAGTACCGTTAGCCATTGTTGTCTTAACACTATATTTTCCAAAATAATTATTAAAAATAAACTATACCGGAATTAGTTTCAAGGGAGATAATTCATACCGTTGGTCAGAGATTTTATATAGAGCGGTTTCTCCCTTAAAAACTATTGTTTTCTGTCGTTAGTTGTGATCATTATTCAAAGAATATTTTTTCAAACATACAGATATTTATAATCCAGTTTTTTATTGGAGAAAATAAAGACAGTTGTTATTAAATAGCTGTAACAGGTTAATTTGTCAGGAAAATGTATTTTTTAAAAACGCGAAAACTTGAACCCGTGAAATTAAGTACATTTACAGTAACGTACTTTGTGGTAGGATGTAATCATGGTAATCAGTATGTAAATGTCAGGAATTTGTTATAAGAAGACGTACTTGATCACTTGATATATTATTGCATGCGGTTTTTTGTTACAGCATTTGGATTCGGAAGCAGTTATTGGGCACTTCTTGTTGCTAGGGCTATACAGGGACTGGGGTCATCATGTGCCAGCGTTGCAGGTATATAGTATGCTTAAACGTTCATGTCATAGATTATCTCATAAATGTTTAATAAAAATATGCCGAAAACGGATGTCACGGTCCTGGACCCTTAAACAATTAAATTCGATATACATGTAGAAATATCACATCTGAATTTTGCTCTTTATTACCACTCTTAATATTTTAATTTTTGATTTTTTAAAAACGCAAGAACAATACCCCTATTGCTATTTTTTCCTTTTACAAATTTTACTACGCCCCAAATGGTTGACTTCGATTGGTTTGATGTGCCTGGTGGATTGCTCGGTCGCTGTTTCGGGTGTAAAGTTTGAATAAAATATATACTCAAACATCAATCTGAACGTATCTAAAATACCGGATTCACATTGATTTCTCTTAACGTAAATCTGGCAAAATTTCAAATCTCTCTAATTTGTCAATTTTTTAATATATTCAGGAATTTTAAGTGTCATTTTAAGATTATTTAGAGCTTAAAATATTTGTCAAAAATATTTATTAGTAGTTCTAAAAAAGATTATCAAAATTTGTTGAGTTTAAGTGGAGGAAAATCTTAAGAATGATTGTGAAACCGGGTTTTGATGACACGGATTTGGCGAGTGACACATTTAATAAAACTGATTACTGAACGCGAGTAACACATTTTAGATTAAATCCTTACTAATCTAAAATCCTATATATTGTTATATCGTTGGAAGCTAGTCTGTTTTAGAATAGATTAATCATATTTAAGATATACACAGTGTATGAACGGAACTGTACGCAAAAAGATAGCTACTGTTCGTCGAAGCGAGAAGAAGGTGTATCGGGAGACACAAGGTTGTTGATTATCTATCTTTTCTAGCTCACGTTTAATGGATTTAGTTTACCCCTTCTATTTAATCCATCTTCGCTATATATAGCTTTAGTGGTAGCCATATGATCTCAGAAAAATGTCAACTTATATAATAAATATGATAATGAACATCAACAAACGCTGAGCCGTGGGCTTCTCACTTCTAGTTAAATGATGTAAAATACGTATTATTTAACATTGTATGTTCCATTATCAGTACCTATATGTAGAAAATTATTCTTAGATTCCTTAAACCATGTACAGAATGTTTCAAAACGCGAATTTACACTGAAAAAGCAAGTTTTCCTTCCGTCGTCGAAAGTTAGAACTGTACCGGTAGTTTTCAACATCTGTATTGTTTCTGTACCGGTAGCTACTTTTCTCTTTCACGTCATCCATGCGAGTTAGATTGAATTTTCAGTTTGATATTAGAAATTTTGTAATCATCAATTAAATCATGCTTTTCTATTGAAACAAAATATGCTATGGACAATATTAAAGACCATAGCCCCTTAATTATAGTACATTTTGCAGTTGCATTAAAATATAATTGTATACTGTATTATGTTTTTGGCAATTTATTACACAAATTTCAATATTGCAAGGACTGAGGGGGTGATAGCTATAATATAGAAATATTATTAAACTTAAGCTACTATTCGCGACGAGAACAAGATTATTTCCCTCTGAGGATCAATCTATGTGCGTGAGATTTGCTAGTGTGTTAGCAAGGAATTCAGCTGTATGGTCATTACAAAGATTAAGACAGGAGTGGACAAGAGACTCAGGAAGGAACAAGCAGGATTTAGACCAGAGAGAGGAACAACAGAGCATCCTGAGAAAAATACTGGAACAAGCAAATGAATTCAGAACTCCAATATACACATACTTTGTGGATTTTGAAAAGGCATTCGACTCGGTGCACAGGAAGAGCCTTTGACCGATAACGAAGAGCTAAGGGATTCCAACTAAAATCACTAATGCTATAGAGGGATGTATGAGGGATTCGAATGCTGTCATTGAAGAAAATGAAACATCAGAGTGATTCGCTATTAAAAGTGTGTAAAACAGGGATGTGTAAAGTCAGGGTTTCTTTCTACTAGTTATAGACTGGTTGACGAAGAAAACATAAAATGGAGTGAGAAGAGAAATAATATGAAACTTTACATTAGGTCTTGGGTTTGAGGAAGATATAGCACTTTTCCTCCAAATTATAAGACCTGAATGATAAGTTTAGGAAAACGACTGAAGAGGCATCAAGATAGGGCTTAAATTAAATTCAAAGAAATAGACTAGGAAGGATTTGGAACACCAAAAATATTGGAAAAATACAAAGATGCACCTATTTAAGACTTTAGTAGGACCAGTATTGTTTTATAAAAGTAAAACGTGGTAAAGAACGAAGAAAGATGAACACCTCTTACAAACGGCTTCCAAACATATTGCCTCAGAAGGATACTAAGAATAAGATGGCAACAGAAAATACCTAATGAAAAAAATATTAAAAACAGCTAGACTTAACAACATCAGCTATGAGATCAGGAATAGAAAGTGGAACTGATTCGGACATATACTAAGGAAAGAGGAAACAAATGACTGAAAGACAACACTTGGGTGGCAGCCAGAGAGAAAAAAGGGAAGACCTAAGTCCACATGGAGGTGAACAACGAAAAAGGAAAGAAACGCTGCTGGATGGAGTAGATAAACACAGCTAAAGCAGCAACGAAGGACAGACAAAAATGGAACGATAGCGTTGAGTCCTTATGCGTGTTCTGGCGCAGATAACATTAAGTTAAGTTTATGGTCTTCATTGTACTAGCGCGCATCAGGGTGACTTTTAAGGTGCGAGTAGTTTTGAGCCTAAGTTCAAGCTCAATGTCGTAAAAATAAAAATGTATAAAGACTATTTGCAGTAACAACAATGGTAAGAAACCATCTTTGTAACTGCAAGTAATTCAAAATATTTTATTTTACGAAAATCCTTTTTGACCAAAGCAATATCACAAGTTTCAGAGGAGTTGAGCTGAGTAAATGTGTTCTATGTCCCAGTCAAGAATATTTCATTTATATCAAGACATCGCCAGCTATAGGTGAAGGTGCAAAAATTTTGTCTGTGCGTAGCACTGATGGCAATTTACAGCAGGGTTCTTTATCTTGCCAAGCCTACCATGACACGGGACCTTGTTTATTTAAGTTCCCATCCGAAAGAAACGTGACTTTCATTTCGCAATGCCGAGTGCTTGGCGAAAAAGCAGTCACTTCCCATTCCAAGTTTTGGGTCAGACCCGGTTGGGGTTCGAAGCAACGACCTCCCACTTACGGAGCGAGCACTCTACCAACTAAGATACCGCAGGGGTTATGTTTAAAAGGAAGTGGTGGCTGTATTACCATAATACTTTTACAACTAATTAGAGAGAATCATATGGTAGCATAATAAGCATAAAAGTACTAAAAATCTCTGACTGGAAAAAGAGAAATTTCTCCAGTATCCCAAAGAGACTGAAGTTAAAGTATCACAATAAAAACTACCGATACAGTGTTTCTTTAACTAAAAATTCACTACCGGTACAGACAAAAAACTAACTACCGGTACAGTAACACCTTGTCAGTCATGTCGTTTGAATCAATATTTTGAATGTTTCTGTGCCAAAGTAGATTTTGTAACTATATAGACTGATTGAAAAAAGGTTTGTTTCATCATGTGTTGCATTGCTCAAATACCTTTTTACGTACAGTTCCGTTCATACACTGTGATATAGGGGCATAACAATTGTGTTTCTCCAACTTATTCAAGATTGCTCTCATCTCAAGCTACATGCTTTTCTTCTGTCATATACCATGTATATATTTTATGATTAAATTCCAAAAATGGCATACGACATTTCCATGAGTCAACAACGATGCAGGACATTGTATACTCAGTTTTAAACCTATTATTTCCATGGTCATTTCAATGTTGGCATTTAAAAAAAATATTTGTATCAATTGTAGGTTTGGGAATGTTAGCATCACTCTATACAGATGACAAAGAACGGGGTAAGGCCATGAGTACAGCTCTAAGTGGTATGGCCCTAGGTGTTTTAGGTGAGTGTGTTATTTAATATTTACGAGGGTCGTTCAAAAAGTCTTGTCCCTTCCTGTAAACCGTAAATAAAACACCGTAATTTATTATATTGTCACTTGTCGCGGGTGACTGAGTTCATTCCCAAACACGTGGAACATTTTTAGATTATATATGCAAAAGAATTAGTTTTTTCTTGCCATATTTTCATCATAACACTCGTTACACTGCTTGGAAAATGACGGACATGACAGGTAAAAACATTATTGAAATGGAAAGCTTCATGAAAGCCTGTGCAATACTCGTTAAATCGCCCAAACAAACATTCATTGAAATGCAAGATGTTTTTGGTCATATAGGTCCATCTCACGCTAGATACGTAAATTTAAAAATGGTGCTAACGACATTTCTGATAAGGCCCGTTCTGGAGGACCAAAAACAGCATGCACCAAAGAAAACATTACAGAAATTCAAAAACTGGTCAATAGGGATGGAAGGTTGACTGTTAAACAGATAGCTGAAGTCGTTGGTTTATCAATGGGGGCCGTACATTTCATTCTCTGAAAAAAACTAGTCATGAGAAAGATTTGTGCTAGATGGATCCCTCATTTGTTGTCAAAAGAGCAAAGCTCACACGGGTCAAAATGGCTAAAATCTGCTGAAAATATATGGTAATTGTAACAGCAGGCGTCTGGCTGATATAGTTACAGGTGACGAAACATGGGTATATTACTTTTAGCCACATAGAAAGATAAATAATAAAATATGGCTAACCAGAAAAGGAAAACGTCCTGAAATTGCAAGGCGCACTCAACGCACAAAGAAAGTTCTTTATGCTATATTTTTCAATAGTAACGACATAGTTGCCCAAATTCCCATCCTTAAAGGCCATGGTATTACGGAAAACATTTATAAAAATAAAATTCTTAAGAAAATGAAAAAAATTATAAAAAGAAAAGACCAAAGTCAGGAATTCGTGGTATTCGGTTACTCCATGACAATGCTCCTGCTCACAAATTTAAGTTGGTGACTGAATTTTTGTACAAGGAACCTTTTGTTTTACCTCATCCACCTGATCTTTCACCGTGTGACTTTTATCTCTTTCCTAAACTTAAGAAACACCTTTCTGGTCGTCGATACAGATCTCGTTCATCGCTAGGTTCAGCAATTCATCAGTTTCTCAATGGTATATCCAAAAAAGATGCAAATGTTTTTAGAAAATGGATCCAGCGTCTTAAAAAGTGTGTAGCCGTTAAAAGTGATTATTTTGAAGGAATGAAAATAAAATATCATAAATAAAACGTCTTAATTTGTGTTTTTATTATGAAGGACAAGACTTTTTGAACGGCCCTCGTACATAAACAGTTCTTTGAGTCAAAACAATAAATTAACTATCGAATAACAACATTGATCTGTTTAACCTTTCATTAGGAATATTCTAAAGAAGGATCCGCCCAATAAATGGGTTGTAGTAGGATTCACTGTTAATAGAATGTACTCAAGTTACATGATAAGTGTTCACATTATGTAGACAAAATAAACACCTGCGCTCCCTATACATAAATGTACGTGGTCCGTGGTAAATATTTAAATCAAAGGTCAAGCGTACAGGTCAAAGTTGTTTACCTATACACAAAATGTATGCAACCTTTTATTGTAAATGACATCTTGCCAGAGACTGTGAAATGTACAATACACAAAAAGTGAAATTAAAACAAACAATTAAATGCACCAAATATTACAAAATGTGTATAACTCAAATAATGCTTTAACAAGACACTGATTGTGTATGAAATACGAGAGAGAGAGAGAGAGAGAGAGAGAGAGAGAGAGAGATGCACATTAGCATTTTATTTGAACGCACTTTAATTATTATAGACTGCAACGTGATTTTAATATTAATCTTTCAGTTGGACCACCATATGGAGGTGTTATGTATGAGTTTACCGGAAAAGAAATGCCGTTTATAGTCATAGCTTTCGTTCACTATAGACGGTGGTGTGTATACATTACATTTGATATTTTAGCATTGAATCGTCTCTCTGGATATGTAGACGTCAGACGGGATTTCTCTTTTAAAGTTGTTAGAATAGTCATATACCACTATTTGAATTTATTTTATGATTAACTTAAAAATTGGTATATGACAACACTATCGCATAACAATCATGTACGCTAATACAATCAAGCTAAAATTAATTAAAATCATTTCCATTATAGTTTACACAATATGACAAAAATGTCACCCTTGTCTCCATTAACTGGATATCCATTGGTGAAATACATCAGCTGAATTACATTGTGATGGGGGTGTGTTGATGGGATTAAGAATATTTCAATAATTTCATTTGTCATATATCATTTTTTTAATTCAATCATAAAATACATTCAAAAATGGTATATGGCAATATATTGTCATATACCATTTTTAATGTATTTTATGATTAAATTAAAAAAATGGTATATGACACATTCAATAATATTGACGCGAGCCCTGAAATGGCCAAACAAACTGGTGAACTTTTAGACGCTACAATCCACCGAACTCAGACTCGAACCGAGAGGATAAATGACAGTGTGGCCCGAAAAAGTCACCTTAGATCACTAAAGCTTTCACTCTCTGATATTGCAAATTGCTGGAAACATGTAAAAAAAATTAATAAACTGTTCAAGCTAATTATATGACAAACCTTCACATTGATTTACAGCATATCAATCATTTATCATATAGTTGGATGTTTTAATCTAGAAAGCAAAGGCGTAGCTATATTACAATGTTTATAAAGCATTTATTTAACATTTATTTGTTTTTTTTCTTGTAGTTTTGCGACTTTGCGTATTAACACCCAAAAACAATAAATGTAACCAACAAGTGTCATCATCCATGCTACCACTGCTGAAAGACCCATACGTTATCGTAGTAACAGGTGTGTTACAGAGAGAGAGAGAAAGAGAGAGAGAGGTGTTAATAGTCGAGATTATTTCATTTATATCCAGTATCGTAACGATCATTTCAGAAAATCAACTGTGCATAGCTTACCTATTACGACAATTCATCCATAATTTTAACAGAACCATTTATACACTGTCCCCTCGACTGCCTCAGAACTGAAACCCCTCGACATCAGCGAAATATATTGACCGTTAATCAATGCTTAACCGTTAATCAACGGTTTCAATTTTTTGTGCACTGTATGTTGTAAATGTTTTGCTATCATATTCCCTAAAATTGTAGTGTGTTTATTTTGCCAGTAGTGTTCTGTATTTTTTATTCTATCTTATGTATTTTTCAGGAGGGATGATCGTGTCTACCCTTGCAATTGCAGTTGTTGAACCAACCCTGCCAATTTGGATGCATGAAAAGTTTGGCGCAACGGCCTGGCAACAAGGTAAGTTATAGATTGCGTTGAATAATTGGGTAAATCTAAGTAAAGTTCTTTTAGTTGAGTACTTCACTCTCTTTATAGTTTTTGATTATTGGAAAATTAGATTGGAAGATGTCTATAATATAATTAGTTATGTAGCTATACATGTACTTATTTACGGATCTTATATGACAACCGGCTACATTTGTGATACACATATTATGAAGTGCAGGATAAAAATGAATTTAAGTTCTGATTTTGTTACAATAGCTAACGATCCAATGTGTAGATAAATGATTCATTTACTAATTTACGGAGGACATCATTGCGTACAACAAATGGTGTTTTTTTTATTTTGTAACTGTATACCTATAGAAATGCATATTTACTTCATAACATATTTCCCACAGGTATTGCTTTTATTTCTATGACGTTACCGTATTTGGTGGGAACCAGTCTTTTCGGTGGCGTTGGCAACAAAATAGGAAGGTAAATTTTACTCTTTGTGATATAGCAACTTTGTAACTATTTCAAGTCAGGATATAAGATATGCTCTTTTGAGAAAGAAAATGTCATATTATTGGTTCAACTTAAAATATTGCTTTGATACATAATGCTTATGAAGAACAAGAGATGAACCATTTGGTGGTTCAAAATACTCCGTATGACCATATAGGCAAAATATTAACGTTCTCTTTGATTCCGATAACATTATTAACTAGCTATGGTTAAGGGTTCACATTATAGTTACTTTGAGCGACAAGTTTCTGTATATTACAGTAACTAGTGTTAAAATATGTGTTTATTTTATTTTGTGACCTTTAGTTTTCATTGGTAACAATTTGTGTTTATCTTGTGTTGGCTTTTGGAAGTTACTGTTAAATTCATGTATGGAGGCAATTTTTACAGCTAGATCTTATTGTTATCATTTCCTATGTTTCAAAGATGGGTTTTTATTATTTATAGATGGTTATCAGCTATAATAGGATTAGTTTTTATAACAGCAGGACTAGCCACGGTATGTACATGTATCTACTTTTTATGTAGCGATTATTTGGCAGAAAACCTTATTTGAATTAAATAATGATTCTCCCTGTATTGAGAAAGCTTTTGTCGGTACGGAATACGCTTTATTTTTAGACATTTCGTGTCAGTTTCTCATTTTCATCAAGATACGCAACTTCTGTTATTCAAACTGAAATATACATGTAGGTTCAGCGGCAATCATGGACACAGAATCAGACATCGCGCGAATGTGTTTAAATGTTTTGAATAAATATATGTATTTAGATACATATATCAATAACGTCACGGATGAACATATCTGTCAATTTATTATATGTTAACCAGGAAAAGAAAAAAGACTGCCCACATGCAGTAGATGATGTGCATTCAGAACCAGGTACACGTAATCGGCATTACGAAATGAAAGTCACGGCTCTTTCGGATGGGAACCTAAACTAATCGAGGTCTCGTGTCACGGTAGGCTTTGCACGATAAAGAACCCTGCTGTATAATGCCATCAGCGCAACGCACAGGCAAAACTTCTGCACCTTTGCCTATAGCTGGCGACGTCTCGATATAAGTGAAACATTCTTGCCTGGGACGATAAACACCATTACTCAACTTAACTCAACTCTTAACCGCTGCGGCTAAGACGCTAATAAACTACAAACGGAGAAAGACATTTTCTTCTCAGTCTGTAATATTTGAAAATGACCAAAGCAATTTAGTAATATTAAATAAAAAATGTTTACTTGTTTGTTGCAGCTTCCTTTAGCAAACACACAGTATTTGTTAATTCCGCCACTTGCAGTTTTAGGACTTGCTATTGGTAAGACATATAACGAAACACATCTAATATCTCGCTGTCTGGTTTATAGTGTTTTCTGTAAACGTATTTAATTTAGCATGCACTATAACACAATAAGCATCATATAATTTTCGGTATTAATTTTCGCGCAAAAAGAACGACCGGAAAATAAACGAAAATTCCTACACCGCGAAAATTAATACGTTTACAGTTTTTATAATGAAAATTTTATCAAAATTCACTGTCATCCTGTATCAAATGATTCCAAATTTATATGAATCGCAAAGTAACATTGTTTGATAAATTAAATGAGGACAATTTCACAATGTAATATTAATTTTAATTAATTCAACACTGAAATGATGATAAATTATTTAACAGAAAAAGAAGCAGTTTGTTGACATACCAAAATACAACCAAGTGTATGAAACATTGAAGTAAAATTCAAGTGAAGAATACAAAGGACAGAAAAGTTAGATTGATAATTATAAAACTCCAGCGTATGGATGTTCATTGTCTGTGTTACCTTGACTAGCTGGACGGCGACATTGCGTTCGACGTTTTCATACATATATAATAGTTGATTTCACTGAACAATGACCATAACAACTAAGTGTACGATAACAACCGATCAAAATACATATCAAAACACTAAAACTAATAATGTTATACATGTAATTGCGTTAATGTTTGACAAATGAGAAGTTGTTGTACTGACATGTGGGTATTTTCTATTTACAGGAATGGTTAGCAGTTCTTTATTCCCGACTATGGGGTATCTAGTAGATATACGTCAGTTGCCTTCTTATGCCGATGCATATGCATTGGCTGATGCATGTTTGTGTTTAGGTTTCTTAATTGGTAAGTTAGTATGTAGTGCCTGACAAGGGTGTACAATCATGTATTTACATCACTTGTTTTAAACTGTGATTATATTAAGTGATATTGTTTTTAGATTCAATGAAATCAGAACTACTCGTTTCGTTGTCTTGTCGTCTATTTTGTACAAACTAACATTTATTTATAAGTGTGAAACCTGCTATTGTGATTTAGTATGTGTAACAATCAATCATATTTTAAACCGGTTATGATTTCTCATTCAACAGCTTAGTGATATACTAATAGAATCTATTATTACTTGTGGTGACACATTGATATATACTGACCAGAACAAGTAATTATTAATAGAATCTATTATTACTTGTGGTGACACATTGATATATACTGACCAGAACAAGTAATTATTGACTCTTCTTCTTTTGGTTTCACCAAAAAATACTTCAATTTAAAATCCAGTTTAAAGAACAGGTTTTCGACTTTTGAATACATATATGATTCCTTCTTGTACAGGGGAGGGGGTACAAAGTAAAGATTGATCTCACGCTCTTTGTATGCATTTTTCTGTCTGGTAATGTAATATAGTATTGGTAAAAGCAAAGAACAAACTACATTTGAATATACTATAAAGCATTTATTTACTATTCACAGAAAATCTAAAGCAGTTCCTCATGTATTAATGCTCTTAATTTTTGGTTTTACAGGTCCAGCTATAAGTGGTGCTATATTCCGACAGCTGGGATTTAATTGGTAGGTTTGATATTTTTATATAACATTTTCATTTATATGAGAAAACTATGCATACAGTCATGCCTTTAATGTTCCGACACTGCCCATCATCACGGTACCAAGACATCGTCAGTCACAGGAACTAATGCCGTGCGTGTCAGTGACGTCATTTAATGGCACAATTTAGGTCTAGTTTTCATTCTTTTAGTGTGTAATTCAATCATGTCGGTTCTTTTTTTCGGAACATTGTGGGCGTGGCTGGCGATCCGTCAATTAAGGAAGTAAATATTCCTTTTTTTGAAAATTATACATACAATATATTATATTTTTCTTGTTTCTTAATTACAGGAAGGAGGAGTACAGGCTGGGACTCTGGTTTCACCTATAGCTTTTAACAATAGGTCCATATATAAGATGGCAACCAAAAAGATAATAAATGTTATAATAAATTTTCATACACATGTAATTTTATGAAAAAAATAGGGTAAAATAAACACGTTGGTAATGCAAAATCAATAAACAAAAAAAACAAAAAAAAACAAAAAAAAACAAAAAAAAAAAAAAACGGAGGGAAAACCACCCACATGGAATAACATGTGTAATGGTAAATGATGGAATATAATATGTTACTTTTCTTTTGCAGGCTTTTGTGGATCGTTGCAATATTAAACGTAGTTTATTCACCACTTCTTGTCTTTCTGAAAAATCCATCAAAAAAGTCGGAGGATAAGGTAACTGATATTATGAAAATAATACATTGTATATCTATATGTTTGTTGCTTTTAAGAACACCTGTGTACTTTTCTGATTTACATTTTGCTAGTCTGAACAACCATGCACTTGTAATATTGATTAAACAACCAAATTCATAATAAATGACGACCACCATATATAACGTAGAAAAAGTGCAAACTGGTTTTTTTCACTTCTAACCGATCTTTAGTGAACAGACATTATGCTAAAAAGAACTTAATAACAGAGCTTAAACATTGATCTAAGCAAAAGGTGACATTTGAATGGCGTTTTACTTCCTAGTCAAAAATATTTCACTTATATCGAGACGTCATCAGCTATAGGTGAAGTGGTAGAAATATTTTGACCTTTGCAGTGCGCTCAGGGCAATGTTCAGGGAGGGTTCTTGTATGTGCCACGCATGCCATGGCATGGGTCAGCCGTTTTAAGGTCATTTCAGTCGATTTCGTTTTCTAGAGGCAGAGTGGTTAGCAAAAGAACAGTCACTATTTATTTCCAAGTGTTGATTAGACCTGACCGAGGTTCGGATCCACGACCTCCCACATACGAAGCAAGAACTGAAACATTTTGAGTTATTAATTGGAGAAACGTATAAAAGACATTTCTGTCTGGTAATATTATATCAATTATGGATTATCTATCATATTAGCAGAAAAATAATCTAATGTCAATATCCGTCACAGATGTTTAACAGAACCGTCTCAATTACCTAATATACATTGTGGTGTAGTTGTTGCATTAATACGGTTTAGCTTACCTGGACCGAAGGTCCATGTGAGTTATTGCCACCACTTGCATGGCTTCCGTCGTCGTCGTCTGTCGTCCGTAAACAATTTTTAAAAAATATTCTCCTCCAAAACTACTGGGCTGAATTTGATGAAACTTGTGGAATATCATTCCTGGGTAACAGGCTTTTAAAATTGTGTTCGGGGTTTGGCCACGCCCAACAAGATGACCGCCGTTACTAAAAATAGTCAAAAGACAAAAAAAATCTTCTTCTCTGAAACCAAAAGGTGCAGGCAAATTTCAATTGGATATTTGGATTCAGGATACCTGGGAACATTAAAATTGTGTTTTTCATGAACAGTGGGCGAAATATAGGTTACGCATTTTTTTGCGAAAAATTATGTAATTTTTAAAATGAGACATTTATTGTTATAACACAATAACAACTAAGGATAATTATATGGAGTTTTTACTGTTGATCTTGTTTTGCTATTTTTTTCCAATAGATGTCAAAGGTCAAGGTCATGTCCCTGTTTTTGACCTTTGATAAAAATGCTTTTTTTTAATATTTGAGATGTTTATGGCATAGGATTTTCAGTTAATTGTAGGTATTGATATGACGATCATTTTGATACATAGATAAAGGTTGTGGGTTCAAAGGTCAAGGTCAATGATGAACAAATATACCGAAATAGTTAATTATCTGAAAATCTAATAACTTTATGTATAGGCATGTATATTAGAACATTGTAGGTAATGGCACAATGGTCATTTTGATATATGAATAAAGGTCATTGGTTCAAAGGTCAAGGTCATAGATGGGAATACTGAAATGGCTATTTATCTAAAAAATTATATACTTTTTGTATATGCATATATATTAGAATATTGTAAGTATTGGCCTAACAGTCATTTTGATATTTGAATAAAGGTCATGGGTTTAAAGTTCAAGGTCATAGATGCGAACAAGTACTGAAATGGTTAATTATCTCAAAAACTATAATTTTTTTGTATTGGCATGTATATTAGAATATTGTAGGCATTTGCACAATGATCATTTTGATATATGAATAAAGGTCATAGGTTCAAATGTCAAGGTCATAGATGCAAACAAATACTGAAATGGTTCATTATCTGAAAAATTATAGACATTTTGTATAGGTATGTATATTAAAATATTGTAGGTATTTGCACAATATTAATGATCATTTTGTTGTATGAATGAAGGTCATAGGTTCAATGGTCAAGGTCATAGCTGCAAACGAATACTGATATGGTTCATTATCTCAAAAACTATGAACTTTTTTGTATAGGCATGGATATTAGAATATTGCAGGTATTGGCCTAATGGTCATTTTGATATATGATTGAAGGTCATAGGTTCAAAGGTCAAGGTTACAGATTTAAACGAATACTGAAATGGTTGAATATCTCAAAAACTATGTCCATGTATAGATATGTATGTTAGAATATTGTTGACATTGACCTAATGTTCAATTTGATATATATAGATTCTATAGATGTTTAAAAAATAGTATATTGTAGCTAGACTTTTGATATATTATATGTAGCATTCTTAGGACAAGCTATAATAAATTTGCAAAAATCCTTGCATATAATTTGCTCTAACTGCTGAAAATTTGGACTTCTCTTTAATTAATGTCATTGACCATTGAACCTCTGCATGAGATATGTACTCAGCCTCAGGTGAGCGTTAAGGCCCATGGGCCTCTTGTTTAAGTAACAGAGTTTTTTTGTCATTTGTAGATTAATTACAATATTTCGATTTGTTTCAGCACCTTCTTTTTAAAGATGAATTAACAGTTCATTACTACGGTGATGAAAAAAGTCAGATTTCTATTGATTAGAAAAACAGTATATTTGTTGGACAACATTGTTCATTTAAATATTCTAAAAGTGTGTGTTGAAACAACAGATAGCAATGATTGAAGAAAAAACAGTTGGTGAACGATTTATTCAGGGAAAATGCTACATGATGTTGAAACGTACCCAAAAAGACAATAGGACAGTCAAACTTGATGTTTTAAATTCACATGAATTATGAAATGTTGTATAATGTTTATGCATACTTTTGCATTATGCTTCAAGTTGATAAATTGTGCTAGCGATAAAGAAGATTCTAAGAGGCCTTTTGGGTGGAACACGATGTAATATAAATAACGGGTTGAATATATAATCTTATTCGTATATGTGGTTCTAACTGTTACATGACCTTTAGGATTTTACGAATTCATACTTCTTTATTTTATTGTTTTATATCATTCTATGAATTCTTGTTGCAAGGATCTAGACATGTATATTCATTTTAAAAAAAAATCATGTTCTTTTATTTATTTTGGAGGCTGAAAAAGTGCCGCTTATACCTCCGAAGCAATCGATTTTATTTTCCCGGTGGAAGTGCACATGTTCAGATTTGTCAGTTTGGAAGTTTTCACATTTATTTTAGACACGGATTTGTGTATTTGTATTTGATATAAGCAACATTTTTGTTTTTGCAAATCTTCTCTGAAAGACATTGCTGAACACTACCACATTTTAACAAGAAGATTCCCGGTTTGATTTAGATTCGAAACTATGAGCGTCATGTCGTTCTATAAACAATGATCAACGTTTCTCTAAAGAGAATAAAATAAATACCAAACTGGATAGTTGCCATAGACTGATACTGGACCCATAAATCTATACATTTTATAATGACTCACTATTTAGGCATGTTATATATGTATATCGTTTGAAACTGTACGCATCAAGCCTTTGCAATATTTTAAGCTAATCTGACATTTACTTTACAATTATTCTTCAGTCGTCTTGAATATATCATATTTTATCGCCAGATTATCATTTTAAATAGTACAGTTCTGTCTAATATTTTAATGGTTATTACATTAATATATGCATAACTCTTAAACATAAGTTTCAGCCCAACCTGCATTAAAGGACACCTCTATATAAGGACCACCTGCTTATAAAGGTCAGTAGAATTATATCCCAATTGATCTTTATTCAGATTATTTGAACCTGTATATAAAGGACACCTGCGTATAAAGAGCCACTTTTACTGGTTCCCTTTGGTGACCTTTATAAACATGATTGACTGTATCAACCGATTAACAAATATAACCTATAATAAAATGAATATAATAATAACTAAGTTCTAAAATTCAATTAGGTGTAAAAATCATAAAAACCGTTCTGGTCTAATCAAAAACAAACATACTTATCCATTTCCGAATCACAATCCAGAAGCAAAGTAAAAACTTTGGAACTGACAAGTTAGGTTAGACATACTGACACGGATGTGGGAGAACACTAGAAGGATTATAACCTGACTGTGGTAAAACTGTCCCCAGTCTATCACCCCAGACGTACGACAGCTGATATATAGTGTCCAGACAGAACACGACATTGTTTGGTCATTACTGTACCATTGTTAAACAGACAAAACATTTTATATGCGTTTCTGCACCATGGTACACACGATAATTGTCTACAGTTCATATATTATAATATATCACATAACCCTCCTGTTTATTGATGGAATAAAACGGTGTAATATTTTTCATATTACACAGGTACCCATGTCATATCACTTGATTGTGACGTAATTAGTTATCACGCTTCTGATTTACGTAGTGGTCGTGCCTAATGACGTCATATGAAAACTGTGTCAGTCTGTTGTTTATTTTTAGACTTTTGAAGACTTTCCGATTCTTTGAAAAACATTTTTGATGCATTCGGAAAAATATTATGATTTAAACTTACATACTGATTATGTCTTTTTTTTCTAGGTGATTAATTTACTTTTACTATAACTAAATAGAACTATATTCTTACTTGCGCAGTTAATTTGGAGGTGATTTGTCTGACCCAGATAGAAATCGTCTGTTTCTATATGGCATCAAATAATATGTACATGTCATTATGCCTCGGTATTTTGAGTTATGTGATATATAGAATCTTTGACTCGTGAGGGTTTAATATGAAATTTATTAAACTCGTTCAATAATTAAATATGCCACTCGCCAAGGCTCGTGGCATATTTAATTATTAAACGAGTTTAATAAATTTCATATTAAACCCCCACTCGTCTAAGATCCTCTATATATGGAATATACACTTTCCTATATTAGTTACGCGAAAATTACACCCACACGGAATGACAATTCAGAAATTCCACCCCATTAAAAATAATTGTCTTTACAGTATAGTGGAATTTGTGTAATAATATACACCTCAACTAAAATGCAGGTACATAAACACGCGATTCACTAACACAACATTTAATAAGTTTCTGTATCATTTATGGTACAGATAAAAACAAAATCATAACATTATCTGCCTGTGTTTTCCCCGCCAGCTTGCAGCCGAAATCAAACAAACAACAGATCAAAACTCAAATAACTGCAAAAGATATTGAGTGCATCACGTCAAATCAAACTATATGATTGACAGTTTTCCGCTGCAATGGTACACGCACATAAGTACAATGGTATAGAAACGCACAAAGTGCTCTGTTTTGGTATCCCGTGTACATATAGCGTATTACAAAATCATCAATAAATTGCTATTTATGTATCATACTTTTGTGTATTATGCTACGGAAACACAAATAAAAATGTTGTGTATTTGCCTGTCCACTATTTGGTAATAGTAAATTTAATAAAATGATATTAAAATGTATCTAATGGGTACCATGTGTTTGTGTACTGTGTGCTGTGTACCATGGTACAGAAAATGTATAAAATGCAGTGTTTTTGTACCGCGTGTTTGTGTACCATGTTACAGAAATTCCATAAAATGTTGTGTTTGCGTACCACGTGTTTGTGTACCATGGTACGCAATAATAAATGAATTACTCTGGTTTTCTCTGGCAGCTATCGACTGCCATACAGAAAAGCGTATTAAAATAAACTACTGTCGCCTAGACTGCTAGCGAGTGACTATTAATGGTTAAATCCACCATTTACAGCTTATGCACATAATACATGTATACATAAAATTATAAAAATACAATATAATTATGTAATACTTATGACGTCGCTGTGATAAAACACAATATATCACTATTGTAACTTGATGCATAACTCACTTGAGTCACTTAAATGCACAACGTAATTCACTTTGAATTCATTTCGCAGTTTCCAATTAATGGGAACTGACAGACCACTAGATTCCACGGCACTGCCCCTCATAAGACTGTAATATCTCTGTACAACACAATACTGTGATATACACAAATGCACATTTCTACTACAATACACCTTATATGGTCAATGTGCATTTCACTTAAACTGCACCTCTAAAAGTTACAATCACTGCTGTTCTATGGCTGGCATCATATTATTGTTGATCAGTATCATGTCTCTGTGTCTAGGATAACCCTGGACATTTTTGACGTCCCGTAGTTCCATGTTCCTTTCAATTTTGATCGTACACGTGGCAGACGTAGCTAGCTAAACAGGAGGTGCTTACCCTTCCGGAGCATTCGGACTCACTTCCTTGGTAGAAGTTCGCGTGTTTAACCTAATTTGTCATTTTCAAAGTTTTTACTTTGCTTTTAGATTGTGATTCCGACATGGATTAGTATGTTTGCTTTTTGATTTTTTATGAAAATTTAAACTTTTACATTAAATTGACAACCACGTAGGACCCGGAAGGATGAATTCATTGAACCAGTATTCGAATGAAGTAAAATATGTGCTATTTTAGAAAAGGGTTAATATTCAAGGATAAACTTCAAAGTCTGCACCTGAAATATAGTGTCACTCCAGTCATTTGAATTTTCAGTATGAACAACTTATATGTTAAATGATATGAAAACATTAACTTTTCATCAAACTACGAGCTAATACAATAGTCTAAATACTAAAAATAAATAAATATGATAATATATCGATACAATATTTTTTTTCTCACAAATTTTTTATTTGCTTTTTTGAACATATAGATATATAATACACAAATAAACAATACATTTTGACTTTACAACCATCCACACACGCACATACACACTTAAATATATATACGGTACTTAAATAAGTTTACTTTGTAGAGATCAACACAGTATATAATGATATATAATTATCTCCCTTACATTGATACAAAATATAAGAAGCATGTAATAGCTAAATATGAAAAATAAAACATATTTAGAAAAAGAGTAATAGAAGCTACAGCAGACACATTCTAAAGGACTAATGCATCTAAAAATTCCACACATGACAGTTAAAACCAATATAATTTTTTCTATACACAATCCCTATTGATAATTTTTAAAAAATATGCCACCGCTTTAAGAACAAATCATAATTGCCATTCTTTTTATAAAATTATTTATCTGGAAAATATTAATTCAAATATATATTTATATATATATATATATATATATATATATATATATATATATATAAGATATATATATATATAATTATATATACATGTATATAGTAATTAGAGTAAAAGTTTCGAAACAAAACGAGAATCCATTATTATAACTTCTGTGTTTTTCAAAAGGATCAATCCCTCTATGAACGTCTTTATTTATTTATATCGATGTCATTTCTCCGCAAAGATACATTTTTGATTTTGTAAGAAAAACCAGGTAAATAAACAAGATGATAAAGTAAATACCTGCTCTGATTAGATAAATGATTGATTGATGTATTGAAAACGTTAGTGTGTACAATTGTAAATAAATTGCTGAAACAAATAATCTAAAAACAGTTCCTATAACGCTAGTTACAGAGAATACTTGACCAACTTCATCAGGCTGCACAAGTTTACTTATTCTGGATCGGATTGCTGCAGTGGATATTTGACCAAATGATCCTATAATTGTAAAGGTATACACCATCCAAGTCTGAGTGCAAAATCCAAAAAGCGATAAACGAATCGTTCTTAAGGAAAGTCCAATAATAATTATCGCATCGTCTGAAAGTCCGAGTTTCCCAGACAAGAAGGGCAAAACTGTTACCAATCCAATCCACATCGAAGCATTATCAGCACAAAATAAATATCCATACCACGAAGCTCTCCAGTTGAGTGGACTGGATTGGACAAATAACATAGTTATGTCTCGTTCTGTGAGAAGAAATTCATTGTCCAATATCAAAGATATAAATAATAAAAGAAGAACAAATCTGTCGTAATTTTCTCGTTTTTATAAAGTATCTTCATTGAATCGAATATCATCATAATCCGCTGCATACACGTGGTTGATGAAGAGCTTGTCGTTGAAATAGTAACCGTTTCTTTTAAAAGAAATATAACAGTAAGAAAAACAATGGTGTGCATAACAGAGCTCATAAGGTAGTTAACAGAAACAGGGAAAAATTCTTGAAGAAATCCAGATATTAGTGATCCGATTACCTGGCCAAGGAATTGCATGGATTCTAAAGTTCCAAACCTTGTTGTACGATTTGATTGTGTTGTAGTATCTGACGCATATCCATAAAGAGCCGGTACCATGACACATGTCCCGCCGAACATGCCTTGTATCGCGGACCCGATTAACAAATATTTTATCTTTTCTCCAAAAAATGTAGTACTTGCGAGATATGGTACACAACCAAGAACACCGCCAACGGAAGGAAATAAAAGTGGTATTATTCTACTGTATCTGTCACCTAAAACACCACAGTAAATTCCTAACAGAAAGTTCGGGAAAAATAATAAAATTTTGTAATAAATCAAATACATAGCTGAAGTTGTTTGAATGCTTTTCTCTATTGTTCCATCACCGTTAGCGTCTTTGCATATTTCATCACTTCTATAAATGTCTAAACATATTGCTAGAGGTATAAATGACCTGCATGTAAGGTCAAACAGAATAATCCCAAAATAAAAACTAAAACATACAAAATCAATGACATGTGAACTTAAGAAAGTTTTCACCGACGCACATGTTATCAAAATCATTTTTAAATGCGAAGTGGATTGACGATGACAGATAAATCAAGTACATATATCCTCGTTATGTAATATTTAAAATCAATTTAAACCCGTAATTTTATGTTTAAGCAAACAACATCCACTTGACATTTGATTTAAATTTTCATTAGAGACCAGTTAATTTAAGGATAGAGATCACGCTTGTAAACCTCGTCTATATAAAGTGAACACTTATCACTGGCAATTTGTATAAGTATTAACTGCGAATCTTAATACTACCCACCAGTTGAGTAGATCGTCTTATATGAATATCCTTAATGAAAGGTCAAGCGGACAGGCCAATGTTGTTTATCTATACCTCCTTCCCCTGCTTATGTTGTATTTGTTTCAAAAGTAAACTTACGCTAGACTTAATCGCATGACGGAGGCTTTATACAACGACGTAAGCTGCTTAAAACACATTTATTTTTATTATTTTTTTCAATCACTAGTATCTTATCAATTTATTGTTATGTAGTCACAACAATACATTGTACATAAATAGAACCAAATATATGAATAAATTATATAAAGAAAATGTGTATATCAAAGGGTATGTGTAGTGCCACGGTATAGTGTCTTTGAGGCTAAAATGATAACATTAACATATCAATGCATTGTAAATATGTTAACCTGCATTTTAGTTGGGGTGTATATTATAAAAAATATACTGTAAAGGCAATTATTTGGCTATAAATTACGCGATTTCTGAAATCTGGCAGTCCGTGTGGGTGTACTTTTCGCGTAACTATATAGGAGAGTATATACTTTTGTACAACGAAGAAGGCTGCTTGCAAATAAATTGTTAACTAATGGATATTGCAAGCCTTGGCTTATCAAGGTTCTCAAAAAAATATATGGCCATCATCACAGTATTGTTGATAAGTTTAATGTTTCTGTGTCCAGGATTCTCCTGGATATGTTGGTGTCCCATAGTTCCATGTTACTTTCACACAATTTTGACTTGTCACTTTCGAAGTTTTTACTTTGCTTCTGGAGTGTGATTTGGGCATGGATAAGTATGTTTGTTTTTTATTTTAATATATTAAACGGTAGACATTTTCGTGTGAGTAAAATTTTCACGTACTTGTAATGCATTTAGTGCAAAATAAGCAATAATTTAACCCATGCCAACCCCCCTTTACATTATGCAAATTTGTGTATATACATATCACAATATCATTTCAATTTAGATACAATGACGGTCAATTTCTTAACACTGTACATTATGTACAATGTTTTGTTTTGACTATAAAACAAAATAATTGTCAGATAATAAAAAATATAAAAATAAAAATACAAGTTTATTTCAATAAAGATACAATTACGGTCAATTTCATAACACTGCAGAAATAAATTGCACATCATTTATTATCAAGAGTTATTTCTCCCTTAATACTTGCAAGATAAGATTGCAGTGTTTAAACTTTCATAATTTTACTCCACCTACCTGCTCTTGCTCGTCTTCTCTCTATATTTATGGACCTGCTGGACATGTAATAACTGGTGATCTCAATATAATCGAGAACACCAAATTAAGATCTTTACTTTCAAAAGGTCCTAAATATAGAGAAGCTCAACCTTTTACTTGGGGACAGAATTTCAGACTTGTCATGGATTCCGTTGAAGAGTACGCCAGACGTTGGGCTAAATTAGAAGATGTTGAGCTTGATACCTTATCCGACTGGATAAAGGTTGTGAGATCTTTCGTTAAAACTAGTATTGCCAAACTTAAAAGGTCCTAAACCGTCTTACGTACTCAAGGACCCAGAAATCAAGGCAATTCTAACAGACATGCACAACAAATATGTTGTTGTCCCAGCTGATAAGGCTTTCAACAACATTATTCTCGTTTGTAATCAAAAACAAACATACTTATCCATTACCGAATCACAATCCAGAAGCAAAGTAAAAACTTTGGAACTGACAAGTTAAGAGATTCTACCTTGAATGTCTTATTAAGGAGCTTGGTTTAGATAGTATATCAAATAACCCTGCATATACTAAAACTAATTTTACCAAAGATGAAGTTCTTTCCAACCATAGGGGAGTTCTCGAGTCTTTCGGTATCAATCTTAAAGAGGAAGATCTTGATCTTCCTTACTTGTATTGGATTCCTAAACTCCATAAAAATCCATACAAGGAAAGATATATAGCAGGCTCATCTAAATGTACTACTAAATCATTATCGGTAACTCTAACACAAATTTTGACAATCGCCGAAGATGGTATTCAGTCTTATTCAGAAAAAGTATATTCTACATCTGGAATCAACCAAATGTGGATTCTTAAACATTCTAAAGAATTACTTGAACATCTTGCTTCTAATACTTTATCTCATGTAAAAAGTATAGAAACATTTGATTTTTCTACACTATACACCACAATCCCTCATTCTAAATTGAAAGAACGTCTGAAAGAAATTATTCACTTGTCTTTCTTCTACAAAAACGGTAAGCCAAGATACAAATATCTGGTGCTAAACAGGGATTCTGGTTATTTTGTCAAGCACCATACGGATTCCAAACAAAAATATACTGAAAAATACCATCAACAAAATGTTGGAGTTTTTGATAGATAACATATTTGTTGTGTTTGGTAATATAGTTTTTTAGCAAACAATTGGTATACCAATGGGTACAAACTGTGCACCATTGCTTGCCGATTTGTTTCTTTATTCTTACGAAGCAGAATGTATGCAGAACCTTGTTAAATCTGGAGAGAAAACTGTCGCCAAATCATTCAACTCAACATACAGATATATAGATGACGTTCTGTCTCTTAACAATCCTAAATTTGGAGACTATGTAAATGTCATCTATCCTAGTGAGCTTGAAATAAAAGACACGACTGATTCCTCAAGTTCTGCTTCATATTTAGACTTATACCTGAATTATGACGCACAGGAAAGGCTATATTTGAAACTTTATGACAAACGTGATGACTTCAATTTTTCTATTGTCAACTTTTCTTTTTTATGCAGCAATATACCTGCTTCTCCTGCTTATGGTGTATTTGTTTCCCAATTAATACGCTATGGTAGAGCTTGTTCCCACTACGGGGACTTTGTACAACGAAGTAGGCTGCTTGCAAATAAATTGTTGACTCAGGGATATTGCAAGCCTAGGCTTATCAAGGCCCTCAAAAAGTTTTATGGCCGTCATCGCAGTATTGTTGATAAGTTTGATGTCTCTGTGTCCAGGATTGCCTTGGATATATTTGACGTCTCATAGTTCCATGTTCCTTTCACACAATTTTGATTACACACGTGGCGGGTGTAGCTAGCTAAACAGGAGGTGTTTACCCTTCCGGAGCACCCGGCCTCACTTCCCTGGTGGAAGTTCACGTGTCTAACCTAACTTTTCAGTTCCAAAGTTTTTACTTTGCTTCTGGATTGTGATTCGGAAATGGATTAGTATGTTTGTTTTTGATTGAAACTTGGCATGTATAAAAATAAAAGTCATTGTCCTTTTATCTGAAAATAATACAATTTCCAATATACTATAAAGGCAATCATTTTAGTGGGGTGTAAATTACGCGATGTCTGGCATTCTTAATATAAATGCAATTTGGCTATGACAGATAAAAGAAACGAAAGGAACGGGAAAGAGTTCACTGTTTTCGTTCTTTTGGTACAGCCAGTTTTTGTTTTTAAAGTATAATCAGAAATGGATTACACTCAGTTTTATGGATTTTCTCAAAAATCAGTTTTTCATCCCTTTGGACTTTACCTCTGTATAGTATAAATTTTTGTCAAATATGTTCAACCTGAAAAAAATCTAAGTTTTTGACTCTACCTCTTATGACAAACCCAACCCTTTTTACTATGGGTTCCATTCAAAGTGTAAAAGGTGTCACAGATGATTGACTTAAAAACTGAAAAGCAGTTTCATGACAACACAATTAGTCCAAGGGAAAATAAACTGCTGTGTATATGGTTATAGAGAGATTAAAATGATCCAAAAATTGTCAAATAATTACATTACTTGCATTTGAAGTGAATACAATTTATACATGTTTATTTCTTTTAATTGTTTGCCTTGTTAATTTTAGGTACACAAGCGTATCACTGACATTTGTTAATCCATTGCTCAATAAAGCTATAAGTAGTACCAATGTTAGTTTTGTATAACAATTCTGTACATAATTCTGAAAATTAATGAAAATGTAAATTCCAGATACATAATTAAAGTCACTCACCCATGTGAGTCAATCTGAATCCTATCGCAAATACCTTTGGAAGGCATTGTGGTAGAAAAACATTAAGCAGAACATAATTTGGTTTTGCCTATACGTAGGACATAGCACATGGTTGATCAGCCTTCCTTGCATAATAAACAGGTTCAATGAATAAAAAAAGGGCATGGCATATCATTGTTCCTTACATGATAAAAGGTTGGAGTAAATAGACTTTGTTAAATTTCCATCATTGCAGAAATTGCCAACTTTTTTTCAGTAAAGCTGGATTATTGCAAAATATACATTATGAATAATAGGCCGATTGATTATAAATACATTTTATCAAGAAAAAATTAAATATTTTCAATAATAATGTTTTTATAGACAAATAACTGAGTATAATCTATTTCTGTTTATACTTTAATTCGGATATGGATTAGTATGTTTGTCTTTGAAATCACAATCTTTATACAAATCCATCTTTAGACACACATTATGACATAAATCGGGGTGATTCCAACACCGGCCATTGGCTGCATTTGCTAACAAATGAATTGTTGGCTCGGGGATACTTCAAGCTTGGGCTTGTCAGGGCCATCAGAAAGTTTTACGGCCGTCCTCACAGTATTGTTTACAAGTTTGATGCATCTGTGTTCAGTTTGTTTCTCTCAATTTTGATTACACACGTTGCGGGTGAAGCTAGCTAAACACGAGGTGCTTTCCAGTTCGAAGCACCGGCCTCACTTCCCTGGTGGAAGATAAAAACTAACTTGTTAGTTTTAAAGTTTTTACTTTGCTTCTGGATTGTGATTCGGACATGTATTGGTATAATTGTTTTTGATTTCACTAGCTCGCATTAATCACAGACCTATATTAGCTGTACAACATAACTTCCTTAGCCGTTATGACTTAGTTTCCCTTACCATTGGTATCTGATTTGTTTTATATATAAATATCCCACACCTTTGTATGTGTTTTTGAATTCAAGGTGTAGACATAAGTAAAACATTCTGTTGTTGTCCATGTCTTTATAAAAAGTAGACTTTCGACAAATCATTTAACTCCACAAATAGATATATAATTGCGTTGTATTTCCATATAAGCATACCATAACCATATGATGGAAGTTATCGTGTTTTTATTAATATTCCAGTTTCAAAGTATAAACTTTGCTTTTGTGATTTGGAGATGATGGATCGGATGGATTTAGACTTATACCGCAATCACTTTATTCGAAAAAAGAACCTTCAAAACTAATACATCATTACAGTTTTTCACGTTAAAGACCCTTCGTTCACATTGACGCAGGAATATTGCAAGCCTAGGCTATCTATGTCCTAAAAAATTCTATAGTTATCATCTCAATATTGTTTATAAATATGATGTCTCTGTATCCAATATTATCCTGGATTAATTTGACGTGTTATAGTTCCATGTTCCTTTCATTGTCAATTTCAATTCCACTCGTGGTGGGTTTAGCAAGTTTAGCAGGATGTTGATTATTGTCATGGTGGGAGTGGGATTGTTTAACTTAATTTGCCAGTTTCAATGTTTATACTTTACTTTGGGTTTATACATTTGACCTGATTTGTTTTTAAATTGGTAAGTTTGTTTTTCATGACTGCTTAAAGTATTTATTTGTTTTAATATGGGTGTTATTAGTTCCGGGCCTCACTTCCCTGGTGAAAAATTCATGTGATTAAAGTTATTTAGCAGCTTCAAAGTTGTACTTTTGCTTTGGGATTGTGATTTAGACATGGATTGATACGTTTTGTGGATTGCTTTGGTAATTTCATTTATATTATAAGTTGTTATTTAAATTGGTATGTTTGTTTTTCATGACTTCTTAAAGTATTTATTTGTTTTAATATTGGAAGTTTTTTGTTCCCGGCCTCACTTATGGTGTTATAGTGTGTATTTTAAAAACGCAAAAATTAACTACGCGGATATGTCTTTCCTATACCGCGAAACTAAATACAAGCGAAATTAAATACATTTACAGAATATAAATGTTGTGATTGATGAACACCTTACTTTAAATTTCATTTTGTTTCAATTACATTTTTTTTACTTTAAAGACATATGTTACATTGGCTTACAGAATTATTTTAAAAAGTCCTATACAGATGTTACCAGTTTTACTTTTAATTATATTATATTAATATTCTATATTAAAATAATCCGGAAAATCAATACTGGAATCGAAGTCAGTACTTAAAAACCTTGTGATAATTTTGAAAAAATTGACACATTTTTGTTTTGAAATGTTATATTTTAGTTTATATACAGATAAATCATATTACGATTCTAAATACTTGTACTTTTGGACAACCATTGATCCAAATAAAAATGTACCTATATTGAATATGTTCTGACGTAGTAAAAGCCGAACTAAAATAAACATGTGATCCTCTACGAGAAGCAGTTGGTAGAGTGCTCGCTCCGTAAGTGGGAGGTCGTGGGTTCGAACCCCGGCCGTTCTGACCAAATACAAGGCTTAAAAATGGGTAGTGACTGTTTTTTTCGCATAGCACTCAGCATTACGAAATTAAAACCACGGTTCTATCGGATGGGAACTTAAAAAAACGAGGTCCCGTGTCTTGAACCCTGCTGTATAATTGTATCAGCGCGACGCACAGGCAAAATTTCTGTACCTTCGCCTATAGAAGGCAAGGTCTCGATATAAGTGAAATTTTTGACTGGGACGTTAAACACCAATACTAAACTCTACGAGAGAAGTAAGGTTGGGTACTCCGGAAAGGTAATTTTGTCCTATGTAGTTTGTTGTATTGTTATGTGTAAAATTACAATTGAGCATGAAAGGAACATGGAACATTGGGGTAAATTTTGGCAGCTGATTTAGTTGTATAAATTTCCCCGCATTGAGAACAAGCTCTGTCGTAGAGTTTTATCTCTAAAAAGAATTCAACATAAGCATATTGCATAGAAAATGAAACCTAAAAATAGCAACATGAAGTCATCATTTTGTCATTAAGCTTCAAATGTAGCCTTTGTTGGGTGCAATACTTTAGTTTGAATCAAAATACCAAGCCGAATAATTAGTCGTATGTTTAATATCAACCGCACCAGAATAGAAAGCGTTTTTTATATTCCCCTAACACAGGATAATTAACAGATAAAAACATCTATTATGTCCATGTAACTAGACCATAAACTCGCAACTCTTCATATTACAGGAGTCGAAAGGTGTCAGAAAAGGATTTATCATTCTTTATAAAATCGGTTATTATAATACCTACTCATTTTGATAAATCAATCGTACCTATATTAACACATTTTTCCTAATCAGTTCAACATGATCAAGTTTGAAGGTATCTATTCACCAACAATGTCATTGCACTGTCTGCTATATTCCGTTTTATCTTTTGACTCTTTGCGAAATGCCGAAACGTAAAGGCATACGATAAATATGTAAACGGCTCCTCGGATTATATATACAATTGATTGGTGTACAAGAAACGTTACACTGTACATGCGTACGTAAACCGACGATATGCATAATTTAAAAAGAGTTCCAAATACACTGACAAAGGAAGATATTTGACCAACTTCATCAGGATTGACGATTTTTATCATCTTCGATCTCATTGCAGCAGTTGATATTTGGCCAAATGACCCGAGTATTGTGAGTGTATATACCATCCAAGTCTGAGTGCAAAATCCAAACAACACTAGGCGTACAATCCTCAGTGATAGCCCTGTTATGATTACAGCTTCGTCAGAAAACCCCAGTTTTTCGCTTAACAGAGGTAAAAGTGTTAACAACCCAAACCATGTCACAGCATTGTCGACACAAAACAGATACCCGTACCATGAGGAAGGCCAACTGAGTGGCTTTGATTGAACAAATAAAAGTGTTATATCGCGTTCTGTTAGAAGATATTCAACATCTAATAATAAAGATATAAATACCAAAATGAGAACACACCGCGAATTACTTTCTCGCTTCTTAACAAGTATTTTCCCCGAATCCAATATGCTTAAAATGCCAGACATTCCTGGTTGAGAAGAAGACTTTATATTTGAAATCCCAGCAGTTGTTTCTTTTAAGAGAATAACAACTGAAAGAAAAACAATCGTTTGGATAACGGAGCTTACAAGATAATTAACTGAAACAGAAAACCATTCTTGAAACAACCCAGACAGAAAAGATCCAAATAATTGTCCTATGAATTGTACAGAAACTAAAATTCCAAACCTTGTTGTTCGTTTTGACGGTTCCGTAATGTCTGAAACATAGCCATATATAGCAGAACCCATAACACAAGTTCCACCAAATAAACCATTGGTGGCAGCACCAACTATCAAATATTTTGCCTTTTCTATATCGAGTGTCGTTGTGGCGATGTATATAACGCAAGCAAGCGTGTCACCAAAACTTGGTAGTAAAAGAGGTATTTTTCTGCTGTATTTGTCACTGATGATTCCACAATATAAACCAAATATTACACTCGGGGCGTATGTCACAATTTTGTAATAAATCAAATACTGAGCTGATATGATTTGAACATTTTGTTCCAGTGTTGAATGATACACTACAGAATTGCATACGGCAGAATTTGAAACATATCCAAACACACGGCGTGTGATATATATGATCTAAATGTAAGATCCATCAATATGTTGCCTATTGAAAACCACAGAAACACCCAGTCCAAGGCATATGTTCTAATGAATGCCCTCACTGATTCTAATTTAAAATACAGCATAGTAAAATACTTCCAGATAAACTAGCATTAAGATACTAATGTATCGATTCCTACAACTCGAAATAAGACTATTTAATTTAAAAAAAGTGAGTTCTTAATTATACTTCTGTAAAAGTGCACAGCTGGTTTTTTTAAATTTATTTTATCTAAATCTATTCTGTTTTAATTTAGAAACACAAGACAGCTGTTTTGAAATATAATTCCTCAACATTAATGCTTGGACCAAGTTTAAAACTGAAAAATCAAATAGTTTTTTAAGATGCGGATAATAGAAAAACAGAAGGATCCAAATAAAGCAACATATATTTTTTTCATAATTTTAAAATTTACGAAGCAGATCATTAACAATGTTTATCTGACAACGCAATACATTGCTTCCTGTGTTAACGATATGCTTAGTTCAACAGCAAGAGCAGCAACAGATCCAAGAGCAAAAGAGATCGTAAAATGACTCGATGTATGTAAGGACGATCGAAAAAATAAAATAAAATAAAAAAGTCCATGTTCCAATACTGTGTGATTTGATAGCAACAAATTGATTCGAATATTAACACGGACACCGGTGATAGTAAACACTTGTCATTATTTATAGTGGAAAAATATTTATAGTCTGATGATAAATAAGAACAGTAGAAAATAATCAATTGATAGTACCAGAAATTACCATATAAGGTGACGGTTTTAGTGGCGGGAATGACTAATTCAATGGTGATCTGTTACTGTCGTAACGCATGTATGTCAAAAAGTATTACCAAGGAAACAAATGCTTTGGTCAAATGAAAGTTAATAAGTAACGCCGTGCTGTATGTAGTACGTAAATCAACTGTTATATAGTCAAACGTGTGCTCATGGTGACCTGTCTATAACAAAACTCTGCTACATATTGCACCTGCCCGTAATGACCACCCCTCTAATTTGTTCGTGGCCACTACTCTTAAGTTACAATTTGATAATAAGCTGTCTATATTACCTTTTTTAATTTCAAACAGCCTTCGATATAAGATTTGATTCGATGTGTGCATCTATTTAGTCACAATGAAATCTTTAGTACAAAGATTGAATTCCGTATTAGAATGCAATCGAGATATATCATAGTCAAATCATTCATTCGTTCCTACTATTTTATAACTAACATCTATAGTGATTTCACTGGTCAATGTACAAGTGCAGAATGCAGTCTTCAAGATTACGAGTTATATCGAAGAAATGAGATAAACTTTTTTCAGTTTTTCTAAAATTTTATTGTTCACGCTGCACAAAAAAAAACAACTTTAATACAAGACTTGAAGCAGTATTACAATATACCCATGCATCAATAAATAAAGACGAAGACGTTGAGTGAATCAACAATACCTATTCCAATAGCATGTCTTGCCGTAATACTTCTCACAAACAAGTCTTGGTGCGATCCTGGGAAGCCTACACAGCCACATTTTGGAATTGGGCAAAACGGTTGTCCAGGAAAACAAACGCTTACCTGCAAAAATAAATGTAAATAGTTAGATTTTAAAATACATGTAATTACGTTTGTACCCGACACATTTTGTTGTTTGCAATCTTGTGTACTTGAATATTTTGGTTATTGCAGGAAAGATGTTTTATTAAATATTTTATTTCTTCGTGTACTTTTCTATTGTTTTGCAGTACCATATTCCATATTCTTCTACTTGTTTTAAATACGCCAGAGATAAAATATCACGTTCAACCAATTTAGCACAAACCCATGAAGTTGTAACTTTGCAAAATTTCATATCACTGTCAATTGAAAACTTCAGATGAGCATTGATTTGAAATGTGCCATTGGTGTCGTATATGTACTCCCTTTTTATCGCTTTACTACTGCTCTCTTTTCACGACTTAGGTCTGCTTCTCAAATCAGTAATTACCCAATATACCACAGTACAATTGATATTACACTTACAATACAAAATTTCAGAGCTTTTTTTACTCATCAGGACAGGTTTTTATTGGCGTAATTCATGATCAATATACACTTCAGGAGAAATCTGCATCATGTCAATTACTGAGTAAATTCTCTAGTATAATTCTATTGCGATGTCTTTATATTTTTTATTTCATAACAATGACTACGTTTTGGTTGTGTTTATGTTGATTTCAGAAACAATGTCTTTTTAAACATACAAGAAATTTGAATTTGAATATCAGTTATGTATGTGTTTGAATTGATTAAATTAAACATTGCATAATTCAAACATTTATAGTTATCAGACATATACTTTCACTCTCTCTAGACCATTTTAATTTACCTCGCATCTGCAATTGGCTTCATATCTTCCAAATCTCAAATTATCAAGTTGACATTTAGATAAGGATGTGCACAGTCTGTTGAAACCACATGAATTTATGTGTAAACCACCTGGAAAACTATGGCTTCCTGAATAAAAAAACATTTAAGATATTTAAAAATACGCAAAAAGTTTCTGAATAATAAGTCTAGCAAAACTTGTAACAAAAAATTGTATAATTGAAGACCGAATAAGTCAGTCATGATTGATCATCAATACGACACCAAAAGACTTCACCACGGCGACTAGACGACACTATCACTATCGATGTATAAAACAAACTAAACTTTAAACAGACATTAGTATCTTCATACATAAGATATACTAGTACATCGTTTAAAAACCTAAGTGTTTTACTTAATCTTAACGCAAATGATTTCCTTCGACAGTATTCTCTACGTTCCAAATATATAGATATCAACGCAGGCTGATATTTCCTGTTCAAACTTCAATTCTAATTGATTGTTCAGTTAAATAAGGTTTGTATAAAAAACAAACATACTTATCTATGTCCGAATCACAATTCAGAAGCAAAACTGACAAGTCAGGTGGGACACGTAGACTTCCACCAGGGAAGTAAGGCCGGGTGGTCTGGAAGGGTAAGGCCCTCCTCTTTAGCTTTGTATTTTCATTTTATTTTTTTAAACAATATGCATATTTAATGTCATAAAATTTGTTTTTGATCGGAGATGTCCATATACTTGATCACTATTGAAATTATCTATGTTCATGCCTGTTCAGGTGGCGAAGCAAACGCAAGGATATGATACATTTGTAAATGTCGGTATAATACTATTTCTATTATATAAAGTTAATAACTACATCATAAAGCATATTATTCCTTTTTCAAGTCACAAATGGTAAGTATAATACATTTAAATAGCTTAAAACTTACCTGACAGTACATATTTTTCTCCAATTCGTAGGTATAATCCACAGCTAGCACTAGAGATTGGAGTCGAAATGTATTGTATAGATCCAGGTGTTATGTAAAGACCAAATTTACACTAAAATAAATAAATATGATACATAAAAACTAAAACAGATAACGCTAAACCGTTTTGGGATGTATTAAAAAACATTGTTCGAATATATACCTGCTATATATATCATAAATTCCAAACAAAAATATACTGAAGATACCATTAAGAAAATGGAGTTTTTTATAGAATTGTTTTTGTTGTGGTTGGTAATATAATTTTCCAGCAAACAATCAGTATTTCAATGTGCGCCATTGCTTGTTGTTTTGTTTCTTTATTCTTATGAAGCATAATTAATGCAGAACCTTGATAAATCTGGAGAGGAGACTATGTAATTTGTTTCCCTCACTTCAACTATAACAATAGGGTAATATAAGTAGGAACATTCAAGTGAAAACAATTTGGTTGAAAAGCATGAAAGAGGGGTATAATTATGAAATTACCTAGACAAGTGTGAAGATTTATCAATAAAAATAAAGAAAATTGCGCAATATATGATATATGTGATATTTTTATTCTAAGGCCACTTATAATCTAAAATACAAGAAGTCACTAAAAGTGCACGGTCACACAATACTGTTCTATTTGAATTGAGGTGAATATTGTTTGGTTTTAACAATGTTGAACTATATAAAGCCGAATATGCCACAACAATAATAAATTAATATTCAAACTTGGCTTTTATAATCTTACCTTGGATCGTTGGTAGCCTTAGAATATGAACTGCCACGCCTGGTACACACGTTTTAAAAGGAAAACAAATCATAGAAAACCTCCACCGTAAATTGAGTTTTCAAAAACCTCGTGTTTCTTTAACAAACTTTGCCCTCTTTGCACTGCTCTATGATGTTGACCATCTTAATATCTTTTCATTTTTTAAAATAAATTAGTTATAGAAGGTGTAAGCTTTTTTCCCCAACACGTGTATTTTTGCACAATTTTCTTTAAAAAAATGCAACAAATATTTTATTAACTCTTAAATTATCAATTTATTTTTATTTATAAATCTTCACTCTTGTGTATGTTATTTCTAAATTATATCCCTCTTTCGCGCATTTCAACCAAACGGTTTTCAATAGAATTTTCCTACTTAGATTACCCTTAAGCTTGTATATAATACAAGATATCCACAACGATAGCAGACCAATTGCTCTATACAGACGAATAAATGAATGATATTCACAACAAAAATGAGTTGTGTTTACGGCCTGGACTAGGGGTTCTGTTATGGTAACGAAACCGTAGTATCCGGAGAATTTAATCGAACTTCGGCAAGCGAAATATTATGCACTAGGATCTATCATATTTGCTTCCAACCTCGATGCCAAGAAGCCAGTTTAAGCAAGCATTATACTTCTGAGGACCCAAACGTGTGTGCGTGTAAGTTTATATTACCCTATACTTAGCAATCACTAAAACTTTGTATATGCGTAGATTTCCTTGTATATACGATCCAAGCACCTGGCCTTTTATAACTGTAACAAACATAACAAACAATTATATTTAAACCAAAATCTCAAAATAAAACATTATATAAGTATTAAAACAAAATTTTGAACATAATTGATAGAGCTAAATTGTACAACTGATCAAGACACATCAAAATCAACCATACTAATCCATGTCCGAATCACAATCCAGAAGCAAAGTATAAAACTTTTGAACTAACAAGTTGGGTTAGACACGTGAACTTCTTTACTAGGTAAGTGCTGCCGGGTGCTAATAACTTACTGTTTCAGGTCCTGTTGAAGAATATTCATTAGTTAGATCACAATACGTCATGAAAGCATACAAGAGTACAGTTTACACCTGTCGAGCGTTCAATATTAAGTTTAAGGATTAATTTCAAATCGACAGCACATCTCCGTTAGCTATATGTAGACAGCTCTTCGACTGCATCTATTTGTTTATCGAATGGTTTGTGACCGAAAGCTATCAATATCTCAACCATGTGGCAGCCGACACCAATTTTTGTGCTAAACTTTTGACAAGTCTACCTTGTTTAATATTATTGTAAGTTAATTGTAAGAAGTATAGCTATGTATGAGCGTTCATTTGTCTTTGCATACATCACAGTGTAACGTTACTTACCGAAATCAGATTCACAAAACTGCTGTTGTGGATGCGAGGGGAAACATGAACATCCAAATGTCGCTCCAATACAAACTACAAGGACGGTTAGTTTAAACGATAAACTAAGTGTTGCCATAATGTCTGAAAAAATAAACAAAACGTTATGACGTGTTGAATTGGTGTCTTGATATCAACAACCAATCTGAATTCCTTTACTTATGTTTATATTTTTGGACATTTTGAGCTTTTCGTATTTCAGTGTTATAATTTGTATTGATACTTCAAATTTAAAAGCGCAATCGTTGGAACTTTGTTTACAAACATAGTGACAGGTGAAAGATATTTAAAAATGTTTTGTAAATAAATAAAAATATTTTTTTTTAAATAAATGCTTGAACGAATATATGCTTAACGTTGCGTTTGTAATTTTCGGTAATTAGAAATAGATTTACCGGGTTCCTTCCAATATGATAAGATATAGTTAAAAAGCATGACAAAGTCGATGGCTTTCAGTTTCAAAATCATTTTTTGAAGGTTGCTACCTTATTCGGGATTTAACTTTAAATGTTATAGCCCATATCTTTCTCTTGTTTTTCAATTTGTCGGTAACTAGTGTTCCACTTCAAAGGCCCTAAAATAATGTCTTCCACAACGTAGAAATAATTGGGTCTTCAGACTACATTACATCCGCGTTCTTATCTGGTTGACATTGTTTGTTTTCATACCTTTACATGAGCAAGCAAAGCAATATGAGTGAAACAATATAAACATATTATATATATGGAAAATTTCAAATTTTGGACGGTCGTCGCCGCACATAATTGTCCAATGCGAATGCTTCAAAGACGTTCCATGGTATACCTTTAGTTTGGTAAAAAAAATAATAAACAAAATTGAAATAAGCGTTATTGTACCACAAGTGAAAAATCAAATTTTTTTTGTAGAGATGAAAGACTTACCTTTTTAATCACCACCTTCCAGTAACGAGCAATGATGTGAATGTGCAAAATGGTAAAATGTTCTCTTATTTATATGCTATCAATTTAAATGACGGATAAGTGACAATTATTACCTTTTTTCAAGGAAACCCCCATCAAAGTTTAATTTGACACAAGAAAATAATAAAAATAATAATTTTTGAAATAAATGTTGACAGGTAAAACTAACATGATTGTGGTCAACAGATCGGAATAAATTACTAACGTTCAATGAATTAAAGACATTGAGGTCTCGTTAGTCTAGGAGATAATGGATGTTTAAGGTTTAATTACGTAACGTTTAAGTTATGACTCATGTCTTTATTGTTTGTGAGATAAATACCAAGAGGTGAGGTAATGAAATCTAAACGATACTAAACTGTTTTGTTGTGACCTGGTGTAGTTGGGAATATGTTAACAACATTTTATTTATGTTACACAAATCCTTACGAATAGTTACTTATGAAGAATAATTTCCTCATTCGAAACATTTCCTATGTAAAATTGATTTGATATGAATTGCTCTTTTCAATTTCAATAATACACTTTTTGGCACATTGAAAGTATGATTACATCAGTCTTGAATGTTAATTAGAAATTTTCACGCGAATTTAAAATGCAAAAATTGAAATAATATTTGAGTAAACATATAAAAAGAAAAAGATAAAAACAAAAATAATGCAATTTTAGCAAAAATTGCAGCATCTGTGTCTTTATATTTCTTTCGAAATGTCGGATAAAAATGTAAGTTGTGCACTTGGATGAGGTAAACTCGAGCTTTTAGTTTGGGAGATAATGTTTCGTCGGGGAGACAATTCTCCATGTTTCCCTCAACCATGAGCACCATTTATTTTAAATCAAACACAAACATACTGACTCATATCCAAATCACAATCCTAAAAGCAATGTAAAGTTAGGCCTGGAAAGGTAATTGAAATAATTGGACATCAATTGTATGCAGAATAATTTTTGATAAAGAGACATTATACTTGTTAACACTATTCTGATGACAATGACACTAAGTCAACAATTTATATGTAAGCAGCTTGCCACCCCAAGCTTTAAATTAACGTATTAACTTTAAAAATGCACATTAAACAGTGGAAGCAGGTAAATTGCTGTATAGAAACGAAAAGGTGATAATAAAAAGAATAAAGTCACCACGTTTGTCATACAGCTTAAACGTAGCCTTTCTTGGGTAACGTATAACTCCAAATATGAAGCAGAATTCGATGGATCAGTCGTATTTTTCATTTTGAATCTGACTAGTATATTATTTAAAAGTATGACGTAGGTATACTCCCTAATGCGAAGTATTACCGTAGCTAACTTCGATAAAATATATCTTCGTCCTTTGGGTATTTTTTCAACATGTTGAGAACAATTTTGGTTTAATATTTTTTATCTAAGCATAACTGCTGAGGGACAGTATTCAGAAACGACTGTCTAGTGCTGTAAAATTAAATTAGTATAATATGTATCGTAGCATATTTGACACAATAAATAGAATCCCTGTTAAACGTTATATATATATTTATATCTAGGTTTCCTTTTTTGTAAAATAATGGCAAATAAATGAATTGCTTTAGACGTTCTTTCAATTCAGAATAAAGGATAGTGATGTAAAGTTTAGAAAAATTGTTGTTTTTTTTTACTTTTTAATGAGATAAAGCTTTAGAACTAAGATATTCAAATACATGCAATTTTTTAGAATCCGCATTTGGTTGTATTTCTGTGCAGTTAAGAAATTCAATAAAAGAAAGAAAGGTCAAGTGTTTTCTGGTTTTTTTTATATAGAAAGACTCAAAAATTTCTTTATGATTGGAAAGAATTTTATTTTTGGTAAATTAAACTATTTTTATTTTGTTTTTGGCCGAGCACTACTAATGAATGTTTTTCTTCCGAAACGGTCGTCTTATAATGTGCTGCAAAATTATAACGGGTTCAATTACTAATACATATTATTGTCAGAAATATACTATTAATGCCTACATTTCCTGCGAGTTAAAATTTGAAATTTCTCAAAAATTAAGGTATACTGCCTCATGCAAAGTATTTCCTTAGCTTAATTTGGTAAAATATATTTTGGTCCTTTGGGTAGCTTTTCAACATCTTCAAAATAATTTTGGTTTCATAATTTTGGTCGAAGCACTACTGATGAGGAATTGTATTCCGAAACGGTCGTCTAGTGCTGTAAAATTAAAACTGGTATAATATGTCATTACATTATGTATATTTTTAATTTCCTTTTTGAATTATTATTGTGACACGTTTTTTCATAAATAAAAAAAGAAACCAATCACGACTAACAGGGAAATAAATACAATCAAGAAAAATATAAAGGAACGACGTTTTATACGTATGACATTAAACAGAAGTGCTTTAGAGATTTCAGTCTCATCATTTGGTAAACAAATAAGAGAAAATGTCAATCATAAATTCTCTCAAACATGAAACTGCGTGGTAATATCTTATTAGAATAAAAAATAAATAGACGTGATTGAAATTGGTATTTTACCGTTTGAATATATTTGCTAACATTTATAATTGGTGAGTATAGTCTCCAGTAGGCGCGCCACATTTCCGGTAAAAGCGACAATGGTATGGTACGTTGAAGTTTGTCTAAAGTTCAGACCGTAAAGTGTCTATTGAATGTATGTACTAAATATTTTAATTCCGTGTTATTTTGTAGTCACATATCGATCGAAAATAGTTCACTTGTTGAACTTCATTTGCCAGTTTTCAAAATTACATATCCATGGCATGTGTTTTAATATCAAAATAACCAAAATTTCACCTTGAGCTTATTATGACGGATATTTACATGGCAGATGTAAATAAAGCAATGGACAACTGCTAGTAAAAAAGTTGAGGATTTTGTGAATGGGTTCAAACAGAGCGCAAACAGAAGAAGTGAATAAGTAACAAACCTTGAATGCGACCAACGTAACTGTCTTTACTATTAGCCGAATAGGAAGGTTTTAACCTTTCGGAGCGACCCACGTAATTGCTTTTACTATTAGCGAAATTGAAAGGTATCACTCTTTCGGAGCGACCCAACGTAATTACTTTACTATTAGCCCAATAGGAAGGTTTCAACCTTTCGGAAAGACCACCCACGTTATTGCCTTTACTATTAGCCAAATAGGAAGGTATCACTCTTTCGGAGCCACCCACGTTATTGCCTTAATTTACTATTAGCCCAATAGGAAGGTTTTACCCTTTCGGAGCGACCCACGAAATTGCTTTTACAATTAGCCAAATAGAAAGGTATCACCCTTTCGGAGTGACCCACGTAATTGCCTTTACAATTAGCTAAATAGGAAGGTTTCACCCTTTCGGAGTGACCCACGTAATTGCCTTTACAATTAGCTAAATAGGAAGGTTTCACCCTTTCGGAGCGACCCACGTAATTGCCTTTACTATTAGCCAAATATGAGGGTTTCACCATTTCGCGGCAACCCACGTAATTGCCTGAACTATTAGCCAAATAGGAGGGTTTCACCATTTCGAAGCGACCCACGTAATCGCCTTTACAATTAGCTAAATAAAAATGTTTCACCCTTTCGGAGCGACCCACGTAATTACCTTTACTATTAGCCAAATAGGAAGTTTTCGCCCTTTCGGAGCGACCCACGTTACTGCCTTTACTATTAGCCAAATAGGAAGGTTTCACCCTTTTGGAGCGACCCACGTAATTGCCTTTACTATAAGCCAAATAGGAGGGTTTCACCATTTCGTGGCGATCCACGTAATTGCCTTTACAATTAGCTAAATAGGAAGGTTTCCCCCTTTTGGAGTTACCCACGTAATTGCCTTTACTATTAGCCAAATAGGAAGGTTTTATCCTTGCGGAGCGTCTGGTCATATTTTCCCGGTGGCAGTTCACGTTTTTGACTAAATTCGTTTTTTTTTAAATTAAAATTTTTATGTTTGGATTGTAATGATATAGTTGTTTTTAATGAAATACGCCATGTTTTGTAAATTGTTATGTTGTTTGGGACTCTTTAATTACGTGGGACTTTTAGTAAAATAAAGCTATTCATAACATTTGCATTTGCTTCATATGTAGATTTATATCACAATTGTTATACCCAAGAAAGGCCATACGTCCAACGCGAAAGTTTTAAGCCCTGTGGGACCCCTGTATGTAGTAACTACCACAAATGTAGTAACTGCCACCCACGTTATTGCCTTTACTATTAGCCCAATAGGAAGGTTTCACCCTTTCGGAGCGACCCACGAAATTGCTTTTACTATTAGCCAAATAGAAAGGTATGACCCTTTCGGAGTGACCCACGTAATTGCCTTTACAATTAGCTAAATAGGAAGGTTTCACCCTTTCGGAGCGACCCACGTAATTGCCTTTACTATTAGCCAAATATGAGGGTTTCACCATTTCGGGGCCACCCACGTAATTGCCTGAACTATTAGCCAAATAGGAGGGTTTCACCATTTCGGAGCGACCCACGTAATCGCCTTTACATATTAGCTAAATAAAAATGTATCACCCTTTCGGAGCGACCCACGTAATTACCTTTACTATTAGCCAAATAGGAAGTTTTCGCCCTTTCGGAGCGACCCACGTTACTGCCTTTACTATTAGCCAAATAGGAAGGTTTCACCCTTTTGGAGCGACCCACGTAATTGCCTTTACTATAAGCCAAATAGGAGGGTTTCACCATTTCGTGGCGATCCACGTAATTGCCTTTACAATTAGCTAAATAGGAAGGTTTCCCCCTTTTGGAGTTACCCACGTAATTGCCTTTACTATTAGCCAAATAGGAAGGTTTTATCCTTGCGGAGCGTCTGGTCATATTTTCCCGGTGGCAGTTCACGTTTTTGACTAAATTCGGTTTTTTTTTAAAGTTTGGATTGTAATGATATAGTTGTTTTTTATGAAATACGCCATGTTTTGTAAATTGTAATGTTGTTTGGGACTCTTTAATTACGTGGGACTTTTAGTAAAATAAAGCTATCCAATAACATTTGCATTTGCTGCATAGATTTATATCCCAATTGTTATACCCAAGAAAGGCCATACGTCCAACGCGAAAGTTTTAAGCCCTGTGGGACCCCTGTATGTAGTAACTACCACAAATGTAGTAACTGTCACAAATGTAATAAAAAAGTGTCACATATGTAGTAACGAACCAAAATGTAGTAAGGTTTGTCACACATGTAGTAAATGTTTATCACAAATGTAGCAAAATTTTACCACAAATGTAGCAACAAAACTTTACCACAAATGTAACAACTCAATTTTACCACAAATGTAGTAAAATTTAAAAAATGATAAAATGTATTTTTTTCATAATGGGTAATATATAGGCTAGTGTTAATAAATGACAAGCACTGTGGTTTCTCTGTCAGGTAATTTAAGAAAATGTTTGTCGGGTTATTTAAGGAATGAAACTCCCAACCCATATTATGCCTCAGTTTCAACCATGTTTAGACAGAGTCAAATGCAAGTAGATTTTTCAATACTAAACTGTAACAGTTAGTAAACTACCCATAACGATGTGGAATGTCACGGTTCATGTTCATGTGTACAGCCATTTTCAGCTATGACAAGGCTACTACAAGGGAGTCCCGAGGTGAATTTCACGTCCCCAGGACATTTATTAGTCGCCGCTTCGAAGATATTTTTTTTTATTGGTCACACCCAGAGAGTGTTCGCGAACTTCGCTCCGTAAGTGGGAGGTCGTGGGTTCGTGGGTCTGACCCAAGACTTGAAAGTGGGTAGTGACTGTTCTTTTACCAAGCACTCGGCATTACGAAATGAAAGTTACGGTTCTTTCGGATGGGAACGAGGTCCCGTGTCACGGTGGGCTTGGCACGGTAAAGAACCCTGCAGTATAATGCCATCAGCGCAACGCACAGACATAAATTTATCGATGTATAGGTGGCGACGTCTCGATATAAGTGAAATATTCTTGACTGGGACGTTAAACACCATTACCCACTCCACTTTCCGTCACGAAAGGTAATTTCCATGTGTGGAAGATCGCGGGTTCGCAACCCGGACATGGTCTGACCAAGACTTAAAAATTGTATTTTGAAATGAACGTCATTAGGGTAATTTGGAGAAGACCTTAAAATCGACGCAGGTGTGGCACGTTAAAGAACCTTAGTTCATGGACCAAACTTTCTGTCACTTCGCATATAGCTGGTGAAGTCTTTATATAAGTGGAACATTCAATTAACGGATCGATACTCTTGCAAATTACACTTGACGTGTGATTGACATTGAGATTTGTATGTTTATCAAAAGTCTTAAAAACGTGTAACCTTGTACAAATCAAATTAGACGCTTTGTAGTGCTTCAATATAGACTGATCAGATGATTTCGTGTGCGTGTGGTGGAGTGGGGTGGGGCGGTTAGATGAGCACATAACTAGACAATAACAAAATAAAAGATTCTGATGATGGTTAAAGTATGCAAACTATCACTTAAAACTTGTAAAACGTTTTTTTTTGGGGGGGGGGGGGGGGGAGGGGGTTGCATTATTCATCTAGTCGGTGAAATTGCAATCTTCAATAGACACCTATATGCGCATTTTGCAGCAGGCAACTGGACACCCATAGCGATGCAAGTTAAAATAATAGAATTAGAATTTAGAAACAAAATAATACAATCTTGAATCGTTTTGAAAACTTCCGTTTAATAAACCGCAGACAAAAGAGAAAACCTTAAAGAAGTAATCACACTATGATCTGGCTTAAGTGGGTAGGGTACGCAAATAGCCTGTGAGAAGCGCACTTAAACACTAGACAGGGTACAGGATATACCATATATGATTACAGACGTTCTATTTTACAGACTGAAGAAAATAACAAATCTTATAAAATGCAGTTGATATACTCTACTAACAATATTAATGAAGTATTATAAAGGCAACACACACACACACACACACACACAGAGAGAGAGAGAGAGAGAGAGAGAGAGATCTATCAAAACAAGCTTAACGCTCACCTGTGACCTTGACCTTTGAATCCATGACCTTCATTCATATATCAAAATGATCATTAGGCCAATATTCTAATATACATCCCTATGCAAAAAGTTTATAGTTCTTGAGATAAATAATCATTTCAGTACTCGTTTGTATCTGCGACCTTGACCTTTGAATCCATGACCTTCATTCATATATCAAAATGACCATTGTGCCATTACCTACGATATTCTAATATACATGACTATACAAAAAAGTTAATAGTTTTGCAGATAATTAACTATTTTTCGTATATTTGTACATCCGTGACCTTGACCTTTGAACCCATATACTTGATCTATGTATCAAAATGATCGGCATGTCAATACCTACAATTAACTGAAAATCCTATACCATTATCACCAGAAATGTTTTTAAAAAAATAGCATTTTTTATCAAAGGTCAAAAACTGGGACACGACCGTGACCTTTGACCTTGACTCAATTTGAAGAAAATCGCTACACAAGATCAACAGTGAAAACTGCATACAATTATCTTCAGCCGTTATGAAGTTATAACAATAAATGTCTCATTTTAAAAATTACACAAATTTACGCAAAAAACGCGTAATCTATTTTTCGTCCAATTTTCATGAAAAACACAATTTTAATGTTCTTAGGTATCCTAAATCCAAATATCTAATCAAAAGTTTCCTGCAACTTTTGGTTTCAGAGAAGAAGATTTTTTTGTCTTTTTGCTATTTACAGTAACGACAGCCATCTTGTTGGGCGTGGTCAAACCTTGAACACAATTTTGAAAGTCTGTTACCAAGGCATGATAATTACCAAGTTTCATCAAATTTGGCTCAGTAGTTTTGGAGGAGAAGATTAAATATAAAATTTACACACGACGGACGGTGATAGATTGCAATAGCTCAACTGAGCCTCTTGGCTCAGGTGAGCTAAAATCCGCAAATATTAAAAGAAAACCTTTGTGAGGTCGCGCGTATACGTAATTTCAGCGGAGCAAAATGAAAAGTGAACTTGATCTGTAACACATTGTGGAAGACTCGCATGCCAAAAAAAATCAGTTCAATATGTCCAAGCTTTTAGAATAAAAATGCAGAAAACTGTTATTTCAATCAAATTGTCAAAAACGGAATCGTAGTGGAAAAAAACAACATTAACTTGATCTGCAACTCACTATGGTTGACTCGCATTAAAAAACTCAGCTTAGTATCTGCAAGTGTTTAGGAAACAATGCGGAAAACTTATAACGGACTGATGGACGGACAGAGGGAGGGACCAACAGCATTATACATCCTACAACTTGAGTTTCGTGGAGTATAATAATAAATGCCCCACTTAAATCTGCCAAAATAAAGAGTACCTGTCAAAACTAACGCGTTAAAAGTCACTTCTATCCGAATAACAGTCGCTTCTATCGGGTTAGAACGTACCGTAAGTGTTGGTTTCTAACGCTTAAATTTCAAAATTTCGTTTCTTCATATAGCGGTTTTCATTTACTACAATTGTGGTAACAAAAATTGTTACTACATTTGTGGTAACGGTCGTTACTATATTTGTGGTTCGTTACTACATATGTGACACTATTTTATTACATTTGTGACAGTTACTACATTTGTGGTAGTGACTACATATAGGGGTCCCACAAGCACCCCTTCCCTGTATAACGGAGTGAAACGACTATTTTTATCTACTATTTAGGATGTTTTAAAAATGACATAATTGATAACAAGTTAAATTTAAGTTCAACTGAACTGTGAGTGGAAAATAAAATAACAATATTAAGGCAAAAATCCAAATGCTTGAAATATGGACTAAATGAATAGAAAATGATGAAAAGGGTTACAAAAACTTAAATCCATGTTATTAACAAGCACACACAAGACAAACAAACAATTTGATGAGTTACAATCTCTTCTGTAATAAAATACGTGAATATTTATAAATGGGACAAAATCCGATTTTAGTGAGTGTATTGAAAGATGATTTATTTTTGTAACGTCTATTTCCTACTGCAAAACTATGATTTATAGTATCATTTTAGGAACTGTATTCCGAAACTGTCGTCTAGCGCTGTAAAATTAAAACTGGTGTAATATGTAATTGACGTAGAAAAAGAATTGTGATTCACGTTATTGATGCATTCTTTTCGGTGTCTAGAAACATTTTTGCCAAATAGCGCCATCTTTATGTCTGAAATGTATAAATGGACATAACTGTGTCCTTTCAATTTTTTGCGCCAAATTGACATCGGTCTGATTTAGTGGCATGTCACCTGTAACTTTTTATTGATAAAACATGTCAAAATTTTTTAAAAGTTAACATTACAACCTGTTGCTAAGCTTAATACTACATTGAGACCTCCAAATTTCGGTTTGGATCTGTACATTTTTAATCTGATTTTTTTCTATTGTGAACTTTTTGTTTCTATGCAGCAATATACCTGGTTCTACCTGTTATGGTGTGTTTGTTTCGCAATAAGCACGTTTTGCTGGGATTTATCCAACTACGGAAACTTTATACAACGAAGCAAACTGCTTACAAATAAATTGTTGACGTAGGGATATTGCAAACCGAGGCTTATCAAGGCCCTCAAAAAGTTTTAAGGCCGTCAGGGATATATTGTAATATTTCTGTATCTAAATTTACCCTAGATATACCGCACGTCCCATCCTTTAATTTTCCTGTTTTCTCACTTTTTATTACACGAATGGAGACTGTATCTAGCTATCTTTGCAGAGCACCTGGCCTCGTTTTCCTCGTTGAATTTTTCATGTTTAACTAAACTTGTCAGTTTTCATTTTTTCAATATTTTTATTGTAATTTGGACATGATGGACTGGTATGATTGTTTTGATCTGACCACTGAACATATAAAGCTATCCCTTGTAAATTCAACTTATTTCTTGTCTATTGTCATACATGTTTAAAAGCATGTTGTTACATATAAAACCGTAAATCATGTGTATAAAAACAATTTTGGTGTCTACATAAACATGTTCTTTTAACATATTATAAGTTGTTATCTAGTTTATAATTTTTTATAATACATGTGTCGTCTTCCATGTCTCGCATTTTCACGTACAATTGTAAGTAATGTGTCAGTTTTAGTTGATTTATGACAGGAAAAGCGTTCCATTGATCACCATTGTTATGTTTGTTGACAAATCAAATGTGAACCCACCTGATGAAATAAAGCTACTCTTATTTGTTCTCGCAGGTGATTGGTTCTTCGAATGCATGGCTGCTCCTAGGTCTAACTTTAAAATAATTGGTTAAAAATAGTCGCTAAATTCAGAAATTATTTATCATTGACTGGAGTAATTACAGTCTTGTTTTTGAAAGCGAATGAGATCCTGATTTACCCTAACATTACTAAACAAGGCATGTATATTTTATCTATCATGCTTTAGTATTTAAGATATTCAACATGCGACATATAGCGTATTCCCATCTATTTCCATATTATCATATATTTACTAGGTATCGATATGTGTAAAAGCGTCTATGAACACATGTTGTTAGACTGAGTTTTAGCATTGCAGCACGAGGGGAGGTCAGAAAGTTCATAGAACAGCGTATTCAGCCAAGCGTAACACACAATTTCTTTACTTATTTAGACAACACAACATTCCGCCATTCTAAACATATCAAGTTTATTTTTCACAACATATTTGTGTAATTCTCAAAAGCATTCAAAGTTGGTGACCATCAAGCCATGATGGAAAATCAAAATGTTGAGATTAGGGCAGTAATAAAGTTCCTCACAGTAGAGAGATCAAATGCCAAAGAAATTCACCGGAGAATGGCCGAGGTGTAAGGTGACAGTGGTCCTGTCTATTCCACAGTGGCAAAATGGTTAGCTGAATTTAAACGTGGGCGCACCTTACTGAAGGATGACCCACGGTCAGGTCGGCCAATTGATGTCATCACAAAGGAAATTGTCACGTCTGTGGAGACCCTCATCATGAATGATCGTCGAATTAGGATTGATGACATAGCTAGGGAGTAGACATTTCACATGGAAGTGTATACACGGATATCCACGAGGATCTTGGGATGTCATAAGTATCCGTAAGATGGGTCCCCAGAAACCTTAATGTGCAGAATCGCTTCCAAAGACTCCAGTCAAGTCGGGAGCTTCTTGGCATTTATAATGGTAACCCATTACGTTTAGTAACTGGTGATGAAACATGGATTCATCATTGGGACCCAGAAACCAAAAAAAGTCCATGCAATGGAAACACTATGGTTCACCCCCACCAAAGAAATTCAAAACCTAACCATCAGCTGTCAAAAGGAGGAGAAAGTTGAGCGAGGGGTATTGCTTCTTCACGACAATGCTCCTGTGCACAAATCAAGGATTGCACAAGCAGCGATTCGTGAATGCAAGTTCGAACAACTTAATCACCTACCCTACAGTCCCGATTTGACACCCAGTGATTATTTCCTATTTAGAAATTTGAAATCCCATTTACGGGGAATCAGATTTTCTGATGATGATGGACTTAAGTCTGCCACAGATACATGGTTTCAACACCAAACCGAAGACTTCTATTTCAAAGGTATAGACAGTCTGAAAGAAAAGTGGGCTAAGTGAATAGGGGTAAATGGGACTATATTGAAAAATAATAATAAAATTATGGTTTGTTGCGGCAATATATACCCCGTTCTATGAACTTTTTGACCTTCCTCGTATAAGCTACAAACGTTCATCTTTAAGGATGTATTCTTCAGACCAAACTGACGCAGTCTGTTAAAAGAAGACGATTGTTATAGAACAGAAGGCGAAAATACCAAAGCTGTTTTTGTAAAATATGGTTGATAAAGATGTTAAAGATCTTAAACAGACCAAGTATATTTTGAAAGGACTTAGATTCTTAGGTATGCTGATGGCATAATTTCACAGAGCGTGTTCGTAATACTGCAACTTTTAACAAAGAAAGCAGCTACTCACAGACAAATTGTTGACTCGGATATATTCTAAAGCATAGACTTATTATTGCCCTAAAAAGATTAAAAGCCTTCATCCCAATATTGGTGAAAAGTATATTGTAACTAGATTCAAAACTATCCAGGATATTTGATGCCCCATAGTACATAGTACCATGTTTACTAGTATGTTTGTTTTTTGATTTGTTAATTTTAACTGATTGATAGCGTTCTATCTACATGGACAATGTTGTATTTTTAAAGAAAATAGTAAGTGTATTAAATGTTTAGTCTTTTACAATTTTTTTTATAAAAACCTTTAAAACGAAGTTAGTCACAATGTTTAATTTTTCGTGCCGTATTTTTGTTAGCTGTTTGGTAAAGTCAGAAATGTTTTGTTAGTACATAAAGTTCTTTATCGACATTAGTTAAATGATCACAAGACAAAAAAGCTATTTACAACAACTTAAAATTGTTGTGTAATTAATTAAATGTAAATTTGTGTGGTTGTTGATTTATAATTAATTTAATGTTTTTTCACAGACAATTGAATTCAATCAAAACTTTAACAATAACGTGATATATCATGTTTTATACCTGTAAGTACCTGGTAAACACAGTCCCTGTTCTTACAATCAAAGTAGACTAATTAACAAGCCATAAAATGTCTTATTAAAAAAGTGACATCTAATGTAAATATAATAAAAAGTGCACGAAATAAAATCGACCAAGGTCGCACGTATCTTGGTTCAGATTAGTTCAGTCGAGATGAATCAAGAAAAACATTTCGATGTGGTGTTTTAACTATATTTTCATGATTTTTATGATATTGAAGACAAATGTTCAATCGAAATGTTAAATACTAAAAAGAGAATCGTGCCTACTACCATGATCAGGCGATAAATAAGTTAACATGAATACATATACATATATAAGCAAGGGGGTTCAATCATATTTTCTAAAAGAAGTAAAGTAAGCAGCGAAAGTACAACTTTTAAACTTAAAAACTTCTGTTTTATTACGGCTTCATCCTTTAAGCAATAATCAGGTAAATACATTATTATGTTTTAGTTTAATCAAGTTTTTATGACGTCATGGTTGAGAAAAGGAAAATATTCTGAAAATACTTACGGAGAGAGATTATAAATAAAAAAAATATATCATTTAGTTTAAGAACATACAGATGAATGATCTACGGAAGTTTTGTATGGCTTTTATAGACAGACAGTTGCAGCGAATCAGACACGCTAATAAACACATTCATTAAGATATAGTAGTTATGTAATTATGCACGGTAAACCAATAATCAGTCACGCGTGTGTGGTCCTTAAAAACGAATGAAACATCTTGAAATTTTATTTCTGGATTGAAATAATAAAAACATTATCTTTACTGCTGAATGAGGTTTAATGACTGAATAAGTAAATATATACAACTCTAACAATGTTATCAAGTGCAATATATGGATTAACAGCTCACTTTCTGAAATTGACTTTTTCATAATTTTAATCTCGGACATCAATGATATATTTTTCTCCATGGGTAGACCTAACTATTGTTTATTTTTTGGCAAGACAGTAGCTACGCCATTGACATTCGCTACCATTCCAGGCACACACGGCGTTCTTTAAATGACTTTGAGTGGATGGATTGAACTCGCAAACATCACTTGGCACATCATAGTCACAGGTTCCTGGATATGGACATCTTGTCTCCTGAAATAATAAAACAACATCGTCTGATACTACGACACGCCTTATTCTACGACGGGTATTGGATCACATATCCTATTTCATCAGTTAAGTGTTAATGTTTATAGATGCTTAATCAGATGATCGCTGCGTGATATATTAAATTTCATTTTCCAACCTTATATAACACGACAAATAACCTGTAATCTAACTTCGATTGATGCAAAAGCCGTGCTATTTACAAAGTGACTTTACTACGTTTTCGCATGACAAAAGGCAAAATATGTCAAAAATAATTGACAAATCGGTTGAAGTTTTTTCTTCCCAAAACAGTTCTGGAATACTATTTTACTTCTTGTTGTCATTTAAACGAAAATTTGAAACAATGCTAAATCAACCCAAAAGATATCTATTCAAAATCTCATACTTAAAAGTTTCATATCAAAGCACTAATTGGAGAATTTTTAACAGTTATAATCACCTAAACATTCAATTTGCTATTCTTTGCAGTGCCATCCACAGCAATTACCGTATGAAAAAAAAAATCAAATCGTTTTTTTTTGCATTTGGTAATTTTTAAACAGGAATCAAGTTTCCATATGTTCATTCAATAAGCTACTTTATTGCCTTATAGAGCATATTTTTAAATAATAAAATTAGTTTTCAATATTATACCCGTATACGACAAAAACCGCAGTTATTTCTGTATGCGTCATTGGTCACGTGTTGCATTTGACAACTGTCGATCGCACTCCATTCGCTATACCAGTTACATTCATATAGACGTAACTTGCCTCCCATAATTTCTCCTGCAAATATAAAACAAATGCAATACACTCTATTGGGTAAAAGAAGTTCATGTAGTTCTATTGCTATATGTTGAACTATAATTCGGCACTTCTGGATTTATTCAAAGAAACAAACTATTTGGAAATGTTTCTTAATCATACACACGCACATTGATTAAACTCGATAGAAGCTTTCGTATTTTACAAGTCTTAAGTACAGTATTTGAAAAAAAGAATTCCGCGATCTAACTTATTGTGCGCGGCTTTTTATAGCTAACGGTCGGTTTGGAAATAAAAAAACGCGTTTCATGTGTTCATCAAATGTATATTTTCTAAACATGTTCCAATTGTAGCACAAGAAGGTCGCTTCGGAACAAATCCCGTACCAGCGGCGCCCTGGCTAAAACTGCGGATTCCAATACAATTTTTAGATGCCAAAATGAGAGAAATGTATTAATTTGTTAGATTGAGTTGTTATTTTTTGGCTTTTTGATATAGTTTACTCTAGTAATTTAAAGTGTGTGTGTGTGTGTGTGTGTGATTGATTAAGGTTAGCTTCTAACTCATAAAACATAATTTACTTTTATACGGTTACCTGTAAAGAAGTAATATTTGCCAACCGATACATCAATTGTACATGCCATTGGAGAGTATATCAGACGTTCTTTTCCAAAGATAAGACCTGAAGGACCCTATACATATAAATAAATATAGAATAAAATTAGCACAGAAATGATTTAAATTGCCACCCATGCATTTAGATATCGGTTTATCATTTTGTATCAGGAAAAACCTGGTGTTTGAACTGTACAAAACGTTGCACGTCGGTTTATGATGTTTAAACGCGATGAACAAAGTAACTGAGTTCATATTCAATTAATAAATTAGCAAAAATTATGATAACAACTTTAAGTCTTTATACAATAATAAAACAACTGTCGAAATAAAATGTTTGATTAGAACTAAACAACTACATATAATTACTAGTAGCAATCAACCAGAAACCATCCTGTACATGTTCTTGACCACGATACCTAATGCAAAGTAAAAAGTATCATGATTATTTCCGACGTATCTGCTTCAAAACACTAGTCTAGTCTTATATAATCAAGAATAAAAATGTTGAATATTGAAATACAGTTATACGTTCGCTAATAATTTCGCTGCTATCAATATAGAATTTATCAATTCGAACAAAAAATCTTCTCAAATACTTACACAAACATAGCAGTCAATGATGAAATCACGATTGAAAAAGGTAAGAATGAATCTTGGAAAACGTTCATTTAACATACATGTAGAAATACTAAGAAAATACATCGAAATTAGAGCGTGTGGGTAATATTCTGAAAGCATGCATTTCTTGTATCATTGCCTCAAGTTGTTGTTAAATGAAAACGATGTGTAAGGTCAACTGATAGTAAAACGAATTTTTCCTTTATTTTTGTCCGAGTTCAAGCAACTTCATAAAACAAAAATCAACTAGAATTTTAATTGTGGCAAGCACAATGACGAAAGTCCCCACCTCCCCCACATTTACGTGGTTGCATGAATTAATACATTGTTGCTATAGAAGAATAGAAATATCTCGGATATAAAGTTATATATATATGCAAGTTTTTGCAAAAGCAATTATTTGTATATAAAATTTATGAAAAGCTTATACCTGTATACTTAAAACTCAGTTTCCATAGTAACGGAAAACTTTTTTGAAAAATCGAAAACCAAAGTGATAATCAACTGAAATTGACCCGCTAACTGATAATCTTATAAAGTTTCAATAAGTTTCGATGATATTAATTTTTTGTGTTTCTATGGCATTGTGGCAATATTTGATTTTGTCAATATCAATATTCTTGCCATTGGAATCTATTACTAATTGTTGCTAGCTATAATCCTGTGCAATTCCATGAAAATCGGACGAACGGTTATCGAGAAAGATGGGTTTTGAGGTTTCGATACTTTTACCTGTTTCCATCGCAAAAGCACCTTTGTTGAAAATTTAAAATGCGGATTGCACATCTACATGGTTGATACTTTGTTGAGTGAGGCATTTCTGAGAAAAGGCACAGGAAGGCGTGTCGAAGTTGGAATAATAATATTACAAAGACACTTGAGTTGTAATTGTGGTAAGCACAATGACGAAAGCTCCCCAACCTCCCCCACATTTTTGTTGGAATTAAATATAATTACGAGGGTCATTTATATGCAAGGTTTTGGATATACAAGTTTTATGAAAAGCTAATACTTCTAAATATAAAACTTCCGTTTCCGATGAAACGTTGAGCTTTTTGAAAACTTGAAACTCCAAGTAATAATCTACTGAAGGTGGGTGACCTTATAAAGTTTTGGATTCTGTCGATATCGTTATTTTTTTTTTTTTTTTTTTTTTTTTTTTTTTTTTTTTTTTGGTTGGAACTGATTAACTTTGATGCTATAAATAATCCTATAAATCAAAATTGGGCTTTGAAGTTTTACTACTTTTACCTGTTCCCATAGTAAAGGCAGCCATGTAGCAAACATGGATTTCACATCTTCATGGTTGATACATTGTTGCTATAAAAGGTGCATCGAGATTAAGAGGAATCTCAAAGAAAAATGGCGAAAAGTAGAATACTAATTATAATGAAAAATGAAAAGGGCAGAAACGGAATAAGGACAATAAGTCTCTAACAGTGTGGTGGAAGACTAGATAAGGTTTTCATGGATCTTAGATAGATAAAAGTGCGTTTAAATTTAGGTTTTTTCATGTAGCAGGTATGTAATATACTTTTTTATCATTCAATACATTATACAAAATAGTATATTACATGTAAAACAAATATACACTTAATAATTGTAATTAGTCATTTTAGAAGCGGTCAGGAACAGGACGTGAAAAGCCGTAGTAGTAAAGCAGGAGGTGCTTACCATTATGCTTACGGAGCGCCCAGCCTCACTTCCTTGTCCTTGTGGAAAGTTCACGTGTTTCTTTTAATTTTTAGCTTCAAAGATTTTACTTTGTAATTGAATTCTGATCTGGACATCAATGAATGGTATGTAAGTTTTTCATTAAAGAAAATATGTTTACACTTACATATATTTGTTTGATTACTTGAACACGCATTACCCTGTTTCTTCCAGTTGAATCACTAATAGGATCTGTTAAAACCCTAGCTATAATGACTGAAATAACAAAAACAAAATTAGGTAACGTTCTATGATAAACTGTTTATCAATTACACATACATGCATTCAAATTTATCTATAAAGTTCACCCAAGGGAACCAGCAAAAGTGGCCTTTATGGACAGGTAGCCTTAATATACAGGTTCAAATAACATTAAGGGATACAATTCAACTGGCCTTTATAAGCAAGTGGTCTTTATATAGAGATAGCCTTTAAGGCTAGTTGTACTGCACTAGTATTACTTTACCGGTAAAATTAAGCACTTATAATAATATGAAAGAAAGGCATTTAGCCATCAGATGGAACATAGTAAAACACCAATGACAAATGAAAACACCATATATACAGAACAAACAAGTTGAAGATTGCACACTGAGCTAAAGAATAACATTCGAAGCTAGGCTGTCGTGTGGCCGAGATATAAGAGCTAATAACCAAACAAATCTTGCCAAAATACCAGAAATAAGTTGTCAAATAAATATTAGTAAAATTTCGATTATAAACTGATTATTAGTACCTATTAGTTAAAGTCTAACAATACAAAAGAAAAGCAGTCTTGCGTGCAAAGGACAAGTAGCAATGGATTTTTGTTTGTTAATTAATGTATACTGTTATGCAACTACCTGTTTATAATTAGATGCATGATTAATCTTATTTTGCATAGTTAACCATATTTTAAGCATTTTTATCAATAATGAAACGTGCAGTAAACGTATAATAAATGGACAATGGACCTGTTTTATGATTAATGCTGTCATGAGATCCTTAAAGTTTTTAGTATGTATTAACACAACAGAGCATTTGATACGATGACATGACAAAAGAATAATGGTATCGCTATCATTCTTAATGCCGCATGGAATTTTGAAATACTTTCTGCCATTTTTTACCATTACAAGTCATTTATAGTACTCATATCATAAATAAACTTGTCAAAACGTATAGTTCAAGATGTATGCAAACTTTGATGTTATAACAATTTGAAATGTTTTAACATAAAAGTTTGGTTTTAAAATTACATATTATAATACCAGTGTCAATTTTACAACATTAGACAGTCGTTACAATTCATCATCAGTAGTGCTTGGACCAGATCTGAGATATCCATCGGGAAAACAGCCACATGCAGTGGTTTAAATTCCAAATTATACCAGTTTTAATTTCACAGCACTAGACGGCCGTTTCGGAATACAATTCCTCATCCGTAGTGCTTAGACCAAAATTATGAAACCCAAACTTTTTTTTCAAGTTGCTGAAAAGAAACCCAAAGAACGAAAATATATTTTATCGAATTTAGCTAAGGAAATACTTTGCATGAGGAAGTATACTTTAGTATTTGTGGAATTTCATATTTTAACTAGCAGCAATTTTCAACAATAGTATATTTCTGACAATAATATACAGTTATTGCCTATTGAATGATATCCTTGGAACAACAGCCACCAGTAGAGATACCGGCTCAGTGGATTATAAACAGTTTATTAATGCTAGAGCCCGGTATAAGTATAGGAAATCTAACAATACGAAAAAAGCAGTCATTCGTACAATGCACAAGTTGCATAGTCTATTTGTTTATTCATTTACAATGTTTATAAACAGATGCACGATAAATTTTATGTTACAAAGTTAACCATATTTTGAGCATTTCTTATATATTATGAAACATATAATAAATGGACATGTCTGTTAATTGCTGTCTTGAGATCCTTACAGTCTGTCAGTATTTATTAAAACAATAGAGCATTATTTTTGACATGATCCGTCAGCGATATTGTGACAGAGTGTTCATAAACATGGAAGAGTCTATGTAATGTAGATAGCGTAAGATAGTGATATATAAATATGGAGTTGATAAATGAAGGCGTGAATATACGTATACCATAACACGGTATAGGTAAACAACTTTGACATGTCCGCTTGACCTTTCATTTAAATATTTATCATGGACCAAGTATAGAGCAAGGGAGCACAGGTATTTAATTTGTATATATCATGAGATATACTCACCACTTTGAGTACACCTGTACACTGTGTATGTATTAACTTAACACTAACCATATATTGGGTGGATCCTCCTATATGAATATTCCTACTAAAAGGTCCAGCGGACAGGTCAAAGTGGTTTACCTATATTATAGTCCGTAAGTGATATTGTTGCAGAGTGTTTATAAACACAGTCGAGTTTATTATACACCAATAGGTATAGGCAAACAACATTGACCTGTCCGTTTGACCTTTCATTAGGAATATTCATATAGGAGGGTCCAACCAATAAATGGGTAGCGTTAAGATTGAAGTTAATACATACGCAGAGCACAGGCGTACTCTAAGCGGTGAGTATATCTCATAATGTATACAAAATAAACACCAGTGCTCCCTATATATAGATGTAATTGGTCCGTGATAAATATTTAAATGAAAGCTCAAGCGGACAGGTCAAAGTTGTTTACCTATATTAATATCGTATAGGCAAACAACATAGACCTGTCCGCTTGACTTTTGATTTAAATATTTATTATGGAAGAGATAATTTAAGAATTGAGATCACGCGTGTAATCTCCGTCTACATACTATGAACACTAATCATTGGCAATGTGGATATGTATTAACTGGGAATCTTAATACTACCTACGCTACGAGTTGAGTGAATCGTCTTATATGAATATTCGTAATGAAAGGTCAGGTCAGTGTTGTTTACCTATATAAGAATATTCACGCCTTTATGCGTTCATTTGTAAACTCCACCTTTATAAATAACTATTTTATGTTATTAAATTATTTTGTCTCTTCCGTGTTTATAAACACTCTGTCACAATATCGCTGACGGACTATAATACAGGCAAACAACACTGACCTGTCCGTTTGACCTTTTATTAGGAATGATCAGGGGCGGATCCAGGATTTTTTGAAAGGGGGGGGGGGGGGGTTGAGAACTATCCAGGATTTTTTTAAAGGCGGGGTTGAGAACTATACAGGATTTTTTTAAAGGGGATGAGAATTATATCAATGCTAGATGCGAGCGCCGAAGGCGCGAGCTTCCAGAAACGATGGGTCTAGGGCCGATGGGGGCCAAGAAAATAATTTTAATCAGTCAATATCTCGCTCTCTCTCTCTCTCTCTCTCTCTTCAAATTTTTCAAAGGGGGGGGGGTTGCAACCCCCGCAACCCCTCCCCTAAATCCGCCACTGAGGATCCATCCAATAAACGGGTACTGTTAAGGAATACATACACAGTGTACAGGTTTACTCTATGAGGTGAATATATCTCATGATATATAAGAATAAACACCTGTGTTCCCTGTACATAGATGTACTTAGTCCGCGAGAAATATTTAAATTAAAGGTCAAGCGGACAGGTCAATGTTGTTTACCTATACTTATTGTGTAAAATATATAAACACTCTGCCACAATATCGCTGACGGGCTATATGATGACATAAGAATAGGTATGCTTTAAACTCACACTTTCTGCCATTTTTTATCATGATAAGTAATATATAGCACTCATATAATAAATAAACTTGTCAAAACGTATAGTTTAAGATGAATGCAAACTTTCTTTGCATTTGTGTAATGTTATAACAATTTACAAGGTTTTAACAAAAATTTAGTTTTATTATTACGTATTAAACCAGTATTCATTTTACATCACTAGTCGGCCGTTACAATTCCTCATCAGTGGTGCTTGGACCAAAAGTGCCAAGCAATTTTTTCAGAGGTAGAAAAATGTTAAAAAGACCAAATCCAAAGAGGTATGGCGGGTTTGATAGGGGCTTTTCACATTGCCCCCTGCTTGAATGGATGAATGATGTAACGGTATATTTTTAAACACCTGAGGATTTCGCGTTCTATAATTAGACCAGATCTATGAAAAACAAGCGCTTCGTTTGTGTAAACTTGTTTTTCCTTGAAGAGCCGAAGATATTGAACAAAACTTAACATCCATAATCTTCATTTTTCACCTTTATACAATAAACAGAAAAACTTTAACAATAAAATATTAACTTACATCACGCTTCACTAAGAATTCACGGGTAATGTGTGTAGATTTATTGTATAAAAATGTAACCTGGCTTGATCTGCTAGTAGTGTTTTGAAAGAAGATAATGCTCATTTTTAAAAACTAATATTTGTTAAGGAAAATTTAACAACAGTATTTTATAAAGACAAAAATAAAAAAATAATAAGAATAATAAATAAAAAGATATCCGGATGGGATTTGAACACATGCCGTACAGGTTTTAAAGCGTCTTCGCTACCCTCTGAGCTAACCACAGCAGTTAGTGCCAGCCGTGTTAAAATGCAACATCAGTTATATGTGCAGAGATCAGTTTTAATTTTCCCTAACTTTCAAAAATTGACCATTTTCTCCTAAGAGAACCAATTTTTTGAAAACTCGTAATGATTGCATTTTGAAAATATTTTCAGAAACAATAACGTAAAAAAGGGTCTTCCGAGGAGAACACTTTGATAATAATTATCAAAGACGGGAAAACCCGCTAATGTCTCATATTTTAGCATAATATAGCACAAAGATGAGCTTATTAAGAAAAATACAAGTATAATAGACCTTTGTTCGAGCCAAAATCTGAAAGTCCACATAAAATACTGCTGCTTTATTATTTAAGTGCAAGAATATTTAGACTTTTATTTTTCAAAAACCAAAACGGTCCATTTAGGACAAAATCCCATCAAACCCGCCATACCTCTTTAGCTAAGGAAATACTTTGCATGAGGGATTTACTTCAGTGTTGGAGGATATTCAGATTTCCTTTCCGGAGCACCCGGTCCCACTTCTCTTGTGGAAGTCCACGTATTTCACCTAATTTGTCAGTTTCAAAGTTTTTACTTTGCTTCTGGCTTGTGCTTCGAACAAGGATTAGTATGTTTGTTTTGTATTTACCCTTAGAAAGCGACAAGACACCTCCTGAAGGCTGAAGAACTTTGTAATTATACATTCAATAAAGTTCTTGAACACCTTTATATTTCAAAATGTAGACAATACAGAAATGCTTTATGACTAAATGTTACATTGTCTATAAGACTAAGTACATCGAGCCAATTAAGTACAAATATAAACCTCGTACTTTTGAAAGAAATAATGATCTCAATTGAAGTATCACCTGCCATGCGTACTATGTTCCGACACTGGCCGCCTTCACGGCACGACAACTAATGGCGTACTAGTGTCTGTAACGTCATTAATCACACAATTCAGTCCAAGTTTTCGTTCTTTTTGCGTGTAATTCAAGTATACCGGACCTCTGTCGGAACATTGTGGGCGTGGCCGGCCATCCGTCAATTTGTGATCAGCTACAGTTCAATTGTCCAAACATCAAAGGATATACAAAATTGACTAATAAACCCTCGAAATAAAGTTACATTAGGAACAGTTTTTACTCGCTTTATACTGCATTAAACTGATCATAAATTGATATTTAACCTGAATGAATGAAGCAGAATGTTTCTAACTCCGTGCCTAATTTATCCGGCCTTTGTTAACTATCATAAAAAAATTCAAATCTTATTATCAAACTTACTATAATGTGCATTACAGAATTTCTCCTGGTTGTGGATACGTTTATTGGGGCAAGGGCATGTGGATCTTGCTAATCCAACACAGACGATAGCGAGTATCAGTGATGATGTCAACCAAACCATTGCAGCTTTCCTGAAAAAAAAACAGTTACTTGTATTTGTATATCCATGAAGGTAAAGTGTAAAACTTATAACTTTGAATGTCTTAGTATATAAGTAGAAATCTAACAAGCACGGAATTAAATTATTGATTCCATCTTTTTTCAAAATTGAATTTCACAAAGGACAATAATTCAAGAAATGAACAATATTCGTTGTCACTTCCTTGTTTTTCCTGAATAATAATTTTTAATAATATTTTAAAAATTGTGTTTAGAATAGATCTGCATTTGGAGGATGCCGGGACCAACTATGGCGAAAGAACAATGGAGGGAAAGATGGGTAAAGCTAGTCCAAAAGAGTTCTGTTTCACCTAGGTTTACCTGACGCCTTAACGCAGTCTTTGTGCACTATTTTCTTTTCAATGTGGTTCAATTTTACTACGGTTTAAATTATCAATGAATATATTGCCTGGTTATATACGATTGAAGAACTATAAACATCATAATATTGTATCTTTATTATCTGTTATTAACGTTAATTTGTTGCAGTCACTGAACTTTTTTGCTCTCATGGTCCTTCGATTTCATTTCCCTTAAAGAAATTCTATGGTTCTTATGGCGGAAGGCGTACCAGTTTACGCCAATTTTGTAAGGTTGGTAGCTGTAAGTCTCGAAGTTGTTTTTTACGCTGCCTTCTTCTGTTTTTATAGTTTTTGTGGTAAATTGTGCGTCAATTCGTTGCGTTCATTTAAGTTGGTTTATTTCTCCCTTTTGGTAAGGGACACAGATGATTGCTCCATAATTGAATAATGATCAAATTAGGCAGATGTATGCTTTTTTCATTCATTTTAGAGTGGAATTAGATTTCTTTACTATTTTATGTGCAAGTTCCATTTCATGCTATCTTGGAGCTCTATTCTAGGATAAAGATTATTCGTAACTTGTTCCAGATGTGATTGTTAAAGGTGTAGTTGCATGCTACTTTTGGCGTAACACTTGATATGAAGCATTTCATTGCGTTCAAGCGTATTCCCCATGTTTTTTTGGTTTTCCCCCCAAACTTCCAATTATGCAGGTCTTCCTGAAGTATAGTATGGTCGTTGGTGTTTCTTATCGTTCTGTACAGACGGAAGTCGTCGTTAAAAAGTCGGATGATTGATTTGATGTTATCCGGTAAATCGTTAATTTCACATAGGAATAATAACGGCCTTATGCTGTCCCTTAGGGTAATACATTGACTCCATTGGATTATTCACTGTCTAAAACTACTTTCATGCTTCCTTTGGTTGGGAATTTGGTTACCCATTTTAGAAGCGATCCTTGAATTCCTATGTCAAACTTTAAATTATCAAACTATCAACGATAAACTTTTATAGTTACAATTGAAAATTATATTTAATTCGGAGACAGGATAAAATTAACGTTAACACGGCAATAAGAATTGAGTTTACTTCATAAAGACTTTTTCATTATTTTTTCGAAATTAAGATGTGAAAACAGCAGCAAGACAATGATCGGATATTCTTGATATATTAACAATAATTAAGCGGCTGGTTTGTGTTTCATATGACAATTTCCTTTAGAAATTCGAAATAAACCCTACTACTTCTGACACCATCACATCATTAGTTAATGTATACAAAAAACTATACCTTACTTTTATTAAACAATCAAAAACAAACATACTAATCCAGCTACTTTTCAACATTATCGATTGTTATCTCTGAATAAGGGTGCCAGTTTATGGCCTCTGAATTTTACGAGCGAGGCAAAAATCGAAATGTGCTAATAACAGTTTGCTACATTGTATGCGGCATGCCAGTTTTTACAGTTTATTCCGGTTATTTAAATCGGTTCTTATTCCATAATTGCACGAAGAGCTTCATATACAAATAGTACCCCTCTCGCCTTAAATAATTTCATAAATATAGAAGTTAAATTTGACAAACTTACCTTGTGCGAATTTCCAAGAAAAAGTAAAATAGAACCTTCAACTCGAGTCATTTAAAGACATTTTCTGAAGTAAAGTTGTCATTTGTCATATAAACTTCTTAAAATAGATGCATTAAAAATGCTCATATTCATAAAAACTGCAGAAAATGCAAATTATTGTCTCAAGTTCTAAGAAATATGAATATACTTAGCTTCCGTAAACTTAACAATACAATGATCATATTGTGGGTTGAAATTAAACTCTAATGTAAATATTGTACAAGAGAGAATATTTTTAACTCAAAAAAGGAAGATTTTTTATTTCATTTTACTTTTCGGTAACGTTTCTAGCCGTTACTATATGTTTGTGTAATTGCGTGATTTTTATTCCTCATTAATTAGCCCAATAAAAAGTACCTGGTTCGTAAATTTTAAAATTCATTAAAAAAACAAAACTTTACTTAAACCTTAAATATTGCCTTAGGTGGATATAATAAAACACATTTTTGTTTTTCTATTTCTCCCATCTCAACAAATTTTAAATATTTCGATTTCCACAATTTTGGTCAGAGTAATGGTATTCCAAACAGCCGTCTAGTGCAAGGTTAGTAATAATGGTCTTACAAAGGCTAATGATGGTGTTCAGATGACGCCAGGTGACAGACTGTTTGCAAAAAATTGTTGACCTAAGGTCATTACAAGCCTAGGCTTAGCCAGGCCATCAAAGCGTTTTATGGCCGTCATCACAGTATTGTTGATAAGTTTTCATGTCTCTGTGTCCAGGATTGTCCTGGATATATTTGACGTCCCATAGTTCTATGTCTTTTACTCATTTGATTACACACGTGGCGGGTGTAGCGATTTTACCAGAAGTTGCTTATCTTCCCGGAGCACCCGGCCTAACTTCACTGGTGGAATTTCACGTGTCTAACCTAACTTGTTAGTTAAAGTTTTTACTTTGCTTCTGGATTGTCACTCAAACATGGGTTAGTTTGTTTGTTTTTTGATATTATATAGAATATTTCACTTATATTGAGATTCTTTCTATATGTAGTTAAAAGGTGTGGAAATAGAAATAAACGCATTGCATTTACAACGGTAGCAGCAATGGTTCTTTTTTGCGGTTTTTCGTACAGATAACCATTTGTTAATATGGCATATACTGTTACACGATGTCTTTGAACTTTGACAAAATTAATATAGGATTCAATTATTCAAATAAACTAGTTTTAAAACAAATATGTAATGAAACTTTTACTTTTCACGACCAAAACTAAACAATTGCAAAGAGTCGCATATTGTATATTGTGATATTCTATTCATAATGATGCCAAAATATAATTGTATGTTTCGGTGATCGTGATAAGATATTGTTTGTAGTATTGTTGGGTATGTCTGGACCGGTAATATAGTTGTTCTCACTTTTCACATGGATTTAACATGAAGTATACTAAAGGGCGATTTTTACAGCAAATCTGGGCCTTTGGCAAAGGTGATGTACTTATCTAACTGACCATTGCTTTTGACAGCTTGACTTGATTTTGGCTGATCTATTGTTTAAACGACTTTGTATCACCTCTTTTCGTTAATGTTCTTTATTTTTTGCATATTATTTTATTTTGTTAAGTGTAATTTTCTTAAAATTAATCAAATAAAAACAGAATTTGGTACCTGATAAACAACAGTCAACAGAAACTAGATCACTACATATTACGAACAATGGACCAGCCAATCAAGACAATGAGAGCAAATAAATATTGGGATAATTGATCATGGGATTCTCGATATCGACGATCACGGAAGTAGAAGTCCAGTTGGGTGCTTATTTTAGAAATCATCTTGTTGTGGTTTATATGATATCAACAAGATTTTGGAAGTGGCAATTCTCATAAAACTGTGAAGAAATTTATGATATAAATGACAATTCCAAAATCTTGTTTATATCCCCGTAAACCACAACAAATTGAAAATTATTTCCTATATTTACAATATTAATCGTTGACGTTTTTGCTTAAAATTTGCAAAAAGACAACCATTTAATATCACAAAATTCTGGTTTTTATTTCTTATCCGCTTATTATTATTTTGTCAGTGAATAAAACAGCGTCATTAATCCCTTTAGAGCTTTTGGTCCCGCCATCTGGGACGTCACAATAAAAACGCAAACCAAAATCAGACTTGACGAGAGGTTGACAGGTCATGCTAGTTCACTGAAATATAAACGTTATTCTCGTTTATTAATTTATGTAAGAAAAAGTCATCGATTGTAAATACATGTATAGTATTATGACACATTACAATCTCGCTGATTATACAACAAGTGGTCATTTCACAGAGAGTGTATAACATTGGCAATTATTTTTCTTTAAGTGTCTTAATTAATAAGAATCCTTTGACCCTGCATCCACAAAATAAGACATAATAAAGACATATAGACACCACTGATTATAACAGAAAAAGACAATATGTAAACAAACCTCCTGACTTTGGATTGACACCGGATTCATTAACAACATATCGTTAAAAGAATAAATGGGCATTTCAAGTGACGCTGTTCATATACCCATGTTAATATATCATTTAAAAATCGACTCGTACTTTCCCCAACAGCAGCACATAACATAGCCACAAATCTTGAAACTCTACAAACAGATGACTGGGTACAATTTATGACTGTGATAAAAAATTTCTTCCAATTTCATTCTATATATATATATATTATAAGTAATACAGGGCTTTGGCAGGTTACACGGCCCCATGTACCCCGTCAAAGATAAATTATGTACCCTGAGCCGCAGACTTAGGGTACATTCATCTTTGACTGGGTACATGGGGCCACTTAACCTGCAAAAGCCCTGTATAACGTTTCTGTCACCCTTTAAAGCATAACCACCTGGATCTTTTTAACATCCATTTCGTATTTTGTGTGACTTGCGTACGCTGTCGCCATGTTTGTTTACTGTAACTAGACGTCAGCGATGTACGAGTTACTTCCCGTTTACCGCTAAATGTCGCGTGCGTTCATGTACCCCGGCAGATTTCTGAACATAGTTCCATGTACCCCGGCAAGTTAACCAATCGCTATGCGAGAAATTTCTTTGAAGGGTGACAAATATATATATACGAGGAGAGGTCAAAAAGTTCATAGAACGGGGTATATATAGCCGCAACAAACCATACATTTTATTATTATTTTTCAATATAGTCCCCATTTACCCCAATGCACTTAGCCCACTTTTCTTTTAAACTGTCTATACCTTTGAAAGTCTTCGGTTTGGTCCTGAAACCATGCCTCTGTGACAGCCTTAAGTCCATCATCATCAGGAAACCTGATTCCCCGTAAATGGGATTTCAAATTTCTAATATAAATAGGAAATAATCACTGGGTGCCAAATCGGGACTGTAGGATGGGTAGTTGTTCGAACTTGCATTCATGAATCGCTGCTTGTGCAATCCTTGACTTGTGCACAGGAGCATTGTCGTGAAGAAGCAATACCCCTCGGCTCAACTTTTCCCTCCTTTTTCATTTAATAGCAGCTTTCAGCTGTTTCATTAGATCAGCATAGTAAGCCCCAGTGATAGAGATTCCAGCAGGTTTATAATTGATTAACAGAGCATCCTTAGAATCCCAAAACACAGTGGCCATGACTTTGCCAGCTGATGGTTGGGTTTTAAATTTCTTTGGTGGGGGTGAGCCAGGGTGCTTCCATTGCGTGGACTCTTTTTTTTTTTTTTTTTTGGTTTCTGGGTTCCAATGATGAATCCATGTTTCATCACAAGTTACTAATGGTAGAAGGAAGCTCTCCGGGTTATCATTATAAATGCCAAAAAGCTCCCGACTTGGCTGGAGTCTTTGGAGCGATCCTGCACATTAAGGTTTCTGGGAACTCATCTTGCGGATACTTTTGACATTCCCAGATGTTCGTGGATAACCGTGTATACATTTCCATGTGAAATGTCACACTCCTTAGTTATGTCATCAATCCTAATTCGACGATCATTCATGATGAGGGTCTCCACAGATGTGACAATTTCCTTTGTGATGGCATCAGCTGGCGAACCTGACCGTGGGTCATCCTTCAGTGAGGTGCGCCCACGTTTAAATACAGCTGACCATTTTGCCACTGTGAAATAGGCAGGACCACTGTCACCGTACACCTCGGCAATTCGCCGGTGAATTTCTTTGGCATTTGATCCCTCTACTGTTAGGAACTTTATTACTGCCCTAAACTCAACATTTTGTTTTTTCATCATTGCTTGATGGTCACCAACTTTGAATGCTTTTGAGAATTACACAAATATGTTGTGACAAATAAACTTGATATGTTTAAAATGGCGGAATGTTGTGTATGTGTGTTACGCTTGGCTGAATACGCTGTTCAATGAATTTTCTGACTTCTCCTTGTATATATCCTGCCTCAGATAAAAATCCTTTATTCCCATTGGTCAATAAGTAACCTAATATGGGGTTATATTACGTCACTGGTTATCTCCATTGCCCCCCCCCCCCCATATTCGTTCAGTAGCGATTACGTCCCCTGTAACCTATATAAACAATGGCGTCGTCAAAGCGGTTTACTATTTATGCAGATGCACTAATGTAATGATGATTTGTAATAACTCCATCTATGTCCGTATTAGGTCACTATATCGTAAACGCAAGAGGACGAAATAATGTTCACATCTTGTCTTAATGACACCTTATGCTTTAGAAACCAAGTACTTTATATAAATCATTAAAACATTTTATTTTCTCTAATTAATCTGTTATAAATGTCTGTAAAGCATGCAGATACGTATAATACCTGTTAATATATTAATAAATTAAACAACATCGTGTTAACATCGTACACTAAATTTAAGTTTTTGACATATTCATTACTTACATACAGAAGCTGTTGGGTGATTTAGAAACAATGCCAGTATTAATTATTTAGTTTATTGGGTTGTTTTTGTTCAGGTCCATTATTCGAATATTTTACCTTCTATAATTGGTGCCTATTGTCACCGATATCCAGCGGAGGTTTGAAGTTCTCAATATAAATTGAGAGAAGCTGAAGAAACTAGAATGAGACTATAACGAGAAATACTTGGGACTTTACGAATAATGCAGATTTCTATCAAATTAATGTCTTCTGTATTTTAATATCTCACAAACGAAGTTTCAAGGGTGATACATGTATATGGTTCGATTTTAAAGCATGTTATTAGAAGTACATGTACATATACATATGTTACGCTTCCCGTCTCAAAGTTCTAACCACTTTTTTCTGAATGGAGTTTATTGAAACAAGGGTTAAGTATGTTATTTTTTGGTTGTGTTTCATACCGAACTAGCTATCCCTTTTTGACAGAGTTATTTCCCTTTGCCTATTTCATTCGTTTTGAAGGAGCATTGTAACACTTTATAAATTTATAAATAACGGAATTCCATGAAACTTGAAACAATGGCTTAACATGGTATATGAGGCAAATTCGTGTTTCTGAACTTTCATAACCCGGAAGTCCGCTTTGCAGACTTTGTAAAAATACAAAGTTGCAAATCGTTCATTCGTCGTTTTTTTCTTTCTTCCGAAGTTATTGACGAAACCTTTTGTTTTATTTCGAATTGTCTCTTCGCCTCCTTCTTTAGCCTGTCTAACGTCTACTGAGAGAGAGAGAGAGAGAGAGAGAGAGAGAGAGGGGTTGATAATGGAGAATTAAGACATTGAAATATATATTGTTTTCACACAAGCTCAATATTATTCCATTTTACCGTACACACCTCGCATATATATATGTCGTAAAGCTATGTTTAAAGTGTTATTGTAATTAGTCATTTTCAGAATAAGTAAAACCTAAAAGGCAACAACATGTAAAAATAATTAATTCCAAATAGTTTTTAAAATGCTTTGACGAATCGCTATGCATTTTAGTAGACAGTGATTTTGGATAAAATACAATTTGCAATGAACAGAACCATCACGGCCACAACATTGATCAAAACCAGAAAAAAAAAAAGCAAACTCTGTGAATTAGGATCCCCCGCGCCAGGAGGCAATTTTTGTTTAACTTCTTCTATAGTTTATTTCTCATAATTGCAAATACGTATACAATAATACAGTACAGACGTGCCGAAAGTTCAACACTAAGCCAACGAATTCGTTCTGCATCGGAAGCTCATCTCAGCCCGCGTTACCTATATCTTTTCTGCTGCTACTGTCTATGTCCAGGCAGCTTTTGCAATCCATATCAAAAATATTTATTGGCGGAGTTTGGTTCAATTTCCTAAGCGCAGTGATAAAGTTTTGGCGGGTCTGTACTATATAAACAAATACACGTTATAATCCAAAACAAATATACTAATCCATGTCCGAATCACAATCCAGAAGCAAAGTAAAGACTTTGGAACTGACAAGTTAGGTTAGACACGTGAACTTTCACCAGGGAAGTGAGGCCGGGTGCTCCGGAAGGGGTAAGCACCTCCTGTTTAGCTAGCTACAACCGCCACGTGTGTAATCAAAATTGTGTGAAAGGAACATGGAACTATGAATCGTCGAATATATCCAGGGAAATCCTGGACACAGAGACATCAAACTTATCAACAATATGTGATGACGGCCATAACACATTTTGAGGGCCTTGATAAGCCTAGGCTTGCAATATCCCTGATCATGAGTCAACGATTTCTTTGCAAGCAGCCTACTTCGTTGTACAAAGTCCCCGTAGTATTAATTGGGAAACAAATACACTATAAGCAGGAGAAGCAGGTATATCGCTGCATAAAAAAGGAAAGTTGACAAGTTTGCAACACTGAACGAGTACCTGATTTTCACCAAGGCAGTTGCCTCGGTTGCCTCATAGTAATTAAGCTACGCCTCTGACTACAGAGAGTGCAATTTCATACGTATTTGCATACGGAGTATATATCATTCCAACTGCCGGTTTCGACAGGAAATTTATGATAACTTGATTAACAATTAATCTATAAATAAAACATTTTGTTGAACTGTCAGTTCTGTAAAAACTGATCTAAATTCTTTGTTTAACATTATTGACTGACCAATTAATACTTGGAAAATAATGAGATATAAAAAAGATTTCAAATCGACATTCCACATTCATCAAAAATAGATTTCAATTCATTTACACAAGTTAAAAGTGTCATAACTCCTAGAAAAATAAGCAAACTAACTCATGTTTATTATTTATGCGTTGTATAAAGTTTCGTACAATATTGCTTCATAGTTTTAGAAGTTACTCCAGATAAGAAAAGAAGTGTCTACACAGACAGAAGGACGGCGGACGGAAATTCAAATGTATTATTCCCCATTTTCTTTGAATTGTTAGGGTTAAATAGACAAACGAGACCCATATAATATTGTGATGTGGAAACTGGTTTGTTGTTTAAGCCACTTTGATAGTCCCTATAATTACCACAACTAGTCATATATATTATAGTAAAAAAAACTGTGATAAACTACATAGAAAACATCTATACAATTGTTTAACCTAGCGACTGCAAATCACCAGTCATCTAGAATCTCAACCAATTCTGGTCAAATCACCCAATCAAATTTAATCCCAGCTGCTATATAGGATACGGCCATGTGCAACAAATAGTGCCATCCAGAGAAAATTATAAAGAAGCATCACAGAAGCAGAACTGCTTACAACGATGTCTAACTACGTAAGAAACATAAGAAACTATATAGAGAACACTGGTTGTGACACTTTCGAGAACTCTTCTTCGGTATTATACAAAATAAAGTTATTAATTATACAAATGAAGTTATTAATTATACAAATGAAGTTATTAATTATTTGTTGAATTTTATCAAAAAATAGTAAACAAAATACTTTTTAATCTAATCGCCATAACATAATTTCTACAAAAACATTATACAAAATAACAGTCGTTTGATTCTGTTATTTAATTTATTTAATTATTAAACAATCAATTTACTTGTATTATAACAAATTCAACTGTTCCTAATAAGAGTTGTTTCCCCTTAACCAAAGAGTTGTGACTTTGGCCACTGCGACGTTTTGATGTGTAAAACCTGAATTATTTTCAATTTTGCATAGTGTCATATTTATACCCACTTTAAATATTGTCACTTTTAGCGAAATATAAAATATGTATCACAATAACTGTTTCTCAATTCTAAACACAGCCACAGTATGGGAACACGATGAATGAAACACAATTATGATACTAGCCAGAAACATACCGATCCATGTTCAAACCACAATCTCTATAAATTTGGTAAAACACATGAACTTCAACCATAGAAGTGATATCGGGTGCCCCGGAAGGATGGGAAGCTCCTGTGTCTAGCTAGTTTCATCCATCACGTGTGTCATCAGATTTGAGAATGAAAAGACTGAAATTGCACTATGAGACGGCAAAAATGTCCAGATGCATGACATTTTTGCTATTGTTTTGGATACAGACAAGCCATATTTATAATGTTTTTGTGTTGACGGCTTAAACTTATGTCTGCATAATCCCTGAGTCAACAGTTTATTTGTTAGCAGTTTGCTTCGTTGTATAAAGTTCCCGTAGTGGTAACAAGCTCTACCATAACGTATTAACTGTGAAACAAATACACCATAAGCAGAAGAAGCAGGTACATTGCTGCATAGAAAAAGGTAAGATGGTAATAAAATACATTGTAGTCAGTCTCAATACGAAGCGTGAAAAAATGAGGAAAATAAACAAATTATATAATGTTCCTCCCTTAAAATTTATTCAAAAAATATATGATTTTCTTGCGATTATTTTTCTTTTGAACATTACATATTTTTACAGTGACCATCCTGCTTTTATTCTTCCAAATTTCTCAAACTAAACTTGTACATGTATAAATAAATATACAAGTACTTAGGTGTTATCACTTCAATAAAGCAATAAATACTTGACCATAAATCTGATAATCAGAGTAACCATCTAACTGAACAATAAACAAATATTTTGTTAGTAATGGTGTTATAAAACCTTCAGTAAGGTCAATCGCTACAATAATTGATCCGTGTGTGTGTGTGTGTGTGTGTGTGTGTGTGTGTGTGTGTGTGTGTGTGTGTTATTAAACTTTCCATAAGATCAGTCGCTACACGCGCGCGCGCGTGTGTGTGTGTGTGTGTGTGTTGTGTGTGTGTGTGTGATTTAGTAATGTTGTTTTTAAACTTCCAATAAGATCAATTGCTACACTTAAATCATGTTAACAAGTTTTATTTATTTGCACATAAGTATGGAAATGTGGATGGATAGATGGGCGGTGGGTGTGTAGATAGACGGGTGTTTGGGTGAATGGATGGATAGATGGGTTAATTGTTGCATATAGATGGGTGGATGGATTGATAGACGGATCGGTGGGTGGATGGATAGATTTTTGGAAGATGGGTTTGTAGATAGATGGATGGATTGATGGATGAATGTAACTTTTGGTTCAATATAAGTAATATTTTTACATGCATTTATATACGTAGTTAAAGGTTATGAAACTCTTTTTTATTATAACTATTTTCATTTTCTACTTAAACTGTATCGGCTGTCTTGACTGTGCTTAAGTTAAGGTGAAATCTAGAACAACTATCTATATGAAGTGTCTTTCCAGCATGGTTAGTTGGTTTAGATTTAAACACTAAAGATAACCTTTATTTATTTTAACTTTGTGCATTTTCCATTCAGACAGTTTAAACGTTTTCCTATTAAAACACTTGATTTTTCTACAACCTGTCGCCTTATCTATTCATTTATTCGGTTATTTATTTTGAAATTATCGCATTCTGACGTTTATTTATTTGGTTATTTATTTTGAAATTATCGCATTCCGACGTTATCGAGATATTTTGGGTGAAAAAGAAGAAAACGGACGCAATTTTTAATCTTTCATACATGTAGAAATGGAGAAATTAAATTTCGGACGGCCACGCCGGACACAAATTTTAAATGGAGAAATTAAATTTCGGACGGCCACGCCGGACACAAATTTTAATCTGCATCATCTAAGGATCTAACATAACAAATTTGATTCAGGGAACATTTTCAAAGAAGCGCCTAAAAATAACACCCCATTTGCATAAACCATGACAATCTGGTAAACAAAAATACAAATGCTTGAAAACCCGGCACATTTCTTAAATGGCAATACCTCATTGTTGCTTTCTATAGATCAAATTTGAACAAAATAGTCCAATAGTTCTACAACGGCATTTTACCTGTTTCTGTTTTTAAAATTTAAATAGTACTTGTGACCATCGTGGATTTCGTATGGCTATATTGGAAACAAATTTCAGTCATATTACTCAATGATCATCGTCATAAAAATAAACTTGTTCAATGTGACGCTCTATAGTCATATTTGAGCAAAAATATTTAGTCACTGAAACATTGCGAATGTGACGTAAAACATCATTCGCCAAACCCAACTCTTTTAAAAGTCACAAGTAATTGTAATTTTTAGTAGTGCGCAAAATCAGTAACTTTTTTGCTCAAAATTTCCAATTTCATTGTTTACCATGTAAGTTTGTAGTAAAACTCCTGTATTGTTGTGATTTTTTTCTATTATCTCGCTATACGTTATATGAGACTGTCGTAAGCTTTGCAATTTGAACCCACGTGTCTGAATCCCCCACTTTAAATCATGTCATGTCCCCCTATCGCAAAGCAGTAAACGGTGTTGTATAAATTTTAAAAAAAAATGTGTAGTTAGAACATTGAAATTTGCCGACGTATCACGTGGTCAATACCTTTAACGTTTGTGTGGAACTGAATAACGTCGTTTTTGGTCTGATGTGCTTCCAATGAACGTAATGGTTCTGCACAGTATATATCGTAACATGTATGCCGGCGAACACCATTTTAATTGATTTCAGGTCTACAATGCCATTTTATTATATCATACATTATTTCCGACATCTACGTGTACTTACATGTACTTACACAAGTAGTAAGAACCAAGTACAAAACATTCATAAATCTTGGTTTTAATAACCATTATACACATCAACAGATAAGGAAAGGTTGAAAAGCAAGAAACAAGCAGACAATCGCTAACTTACAAAAGTGGGTATTTATCAAACTAAAGCCATGTGCAGGGCCACAAGCAATCATGTAATACAAGTTTCTGCGTGATAAAACCTTTATTTATACTCATTTTAACATGATTTCCTGTCAATTTCTCATATAAAGGCGTTGTTTTAATTACTTAATGTCACTGTTTATATTTACTGTTGATGATAAGACGGAAGAGCCGGTAGCTAGGGGTGTAATTTGTTTAATTACAATGTACTGTAAATTATATATACTGCAATCCCTATCATCGAAACATTCTATACTCTTACACTTAAGTTGAAACAGTAGTTGTTTAAGCAGTATTTACATTAGTTGTAGCGCGCTCTCTCTCTCTCTCTCTCTCTCTCTCTCTCTCTCTCTCTCTCTCCCCTCTCTCTCTCTCTCTCTCTGTGTGTGTGTGTGTGCTGTCTAGGAAAGAATATTTTGTATTTGTACAAAAAATAAAATAAAATAAAACAATTTTTTTCACAAGTGGATGCATTTTTTGTATATAGGTCGTGAATCCTTTATATAGAGGTTATATAAATGGGGTACATGAATAATGTCAAATCTTCTCTCATCTGTCATTTTAGAGTACAAGAGTAATATAAAACTATAATAAAACTGACATTGTTGGTTATTGGAAACAAAGTATCAGCCTTCAACCCAAACTGAACTGTGGTGTGTGGCCACTATTCCTCCACCCACATGGGATGTTTGGTCACTATTCCTCCACCCACATGGGATGTTTGGTCACTATACCTCTATCCACATGTGATGTTTGGTCACTATTCCTCCACCCAAATGTGGTGTTTGGCCACTATTCATCCACCCAAATGTGGTGTTTGGTCACTTTACCTCTATCCACATGTGATGTTTGGTCACTATTCCTCCATTCAAACTGTGGTGTTTGGTCACTATTCCTCCATCCAAATGAGGTGTTTGGTCACTATACCTTCACCCAAATGTGGTGTTTGGTCACTATACCTCTATCCACATGTGGTGTTTGGTCACTATTCATCCAACCACATGGGATGTTTGGTCACTATTCGTCCACCCACATAGGATGTTTGGTCACTATACCTCTATCCACATGTGATGTTTGGTCACTATTCCTCCACCCAAATGTGGTGTTTGGTCACTATTCCTCCACCCAAATGTGATGTTTGGTCACTATTCCTCCACCCAAATGTGATGTTTGGTCACAATACCTCTATCCACATGTGATGTTTGGTCACTATTCCTCCACCCAAATGTGGTGTTTGGTCACTATTCCTCCACCCAAATGTGATGTTTGGTCACTATACCTCTATCCACATGTGGTGTTTGGTCACTATTCCTCCACCCAAATGTGGTGTTTGGTCACTATTCCTCCACCCAAATGTGATGTTTGGTCACTATACCTCTATCCACATGTGACGTTTGGTCACTATTCCTCCACCCAAATGTAGTGTTTGGTCACTATACCTCCACCCAAATGTGATGTTTGGTCACTATACCTCTATCCACATCTGGTGTTTGGTCACTATTCATCCAACCAAATGTGGAGTTTGGTCACTATTTCTCCACCCACATGGGATGTTTGGTCACTATACCTCTATCCACATGTGGTGTTTAGTCACTATTCCTCCACCCAAATGTGATGTTTGGCCACTATTCCTCCACCCACATGGGATGTTTCGTCACTATACCTCTATCCACATGTGATGTTTGGTCACTATTCCTCCACCCAAATGTCGTGTTTGGCCACTATTCCTCCACCCAAATGTGATGTTTGGTCACTATACCTCTATCCACATCTGGTGTTTAGTCACTATTCCTCCACCCAAATGTGATGTTTGGTCACTATTCCTCCACCCACATGGGATGTTTGGTCACTATACCTCTATCCACATGTGATGTTTGGTCACTATTCCTCCACCCAAATGTGGTGTTTGGCCACTATTCCTCCACCCAAATGTGATGTTTGGTCACTATACCTCTATCCACATGTGATGTTTGGTCACTATTCCTCCATTCAAACTGTGGTGTTTGGTCACTATTCCTCCACCCAAATGTGGTGTTTGGTCACTATACCTTCACCCAAATGTGGTGTTTGATCACTATACCTCTATCCACATGTGGTGTTTGGTCACTATTCCTCCAACCACATGGGATGTTTGGTCACTATTCCTCCACCCACATGGGATGTTTGGTCACTATACCTCTATCAACATGTGATGTTTGGTTACTATTTCTCCACCCAAATGTGGTGTTTGGTCACTATTCCTCCACCCAAATGTGGTGTTTGGTCACTATTCCTCCACCCAAATGTGATGTTTGGTCACTATACCTCTATCCACATGTGGTGTTTGGTCACTATTCATCCAACCAAATGTGCAGTTTGGTCACTATTCCTCCACCCACATGGGATGTTTGGTCACTATACCTCTATCCACATGTGGTGTTTAGTCACTATTCCTCCACCCAAATGTGATGTTTGGTCACTATTCCTCAACCCACATGGGATGTTTGGTCACTATACCTCTATCCACATGTGATGTTTGGTCACTATTCCTCCACCCAAATGTGGTGTTTGGTCACTATTCTTCCACCCAAATGTGGTGTTTGGTCACTATTCCTCCACCCAAATGTGATGTTTGGTCACTATACCTCTATCCACATGTGGTGTTTGGTCACTATTCCTCCACCCAAATGTGGTGTTTGGTCACTATTCCTCCACCCAAATGTGATGTTTGGTCACTATACCTCTATCCACATGTGATGTTTGGTCACTATTCCTCCACCCAAATGTAGTGTTTGGTCACTATACCTCCACCCAAATGTGATGTTTGGTCACTATACCTCTATCCACATCTGGTGTTTGGTCACTATTCATCCAACCAAATGTGGAGTTTGGTCACTATTCCTCCACCCACATGGGATGTTTGGTCACTATACCTCTATCCACATGTGGTGTTTAGTCACTATTCCTCCACCCAAATGTGATGTTTGGCCACTATTCCTCCACCCACATGGGATGTTTCGTCACTATACCTCTATCCACATGTGATGTTTGGTCACTATTCCTCCACCCAAATGTGGCGTTTGGCCACTATTCCTCCACCCAAATGTGATGTTTGGTCACTATACCTCTATCCACATCTAGTGTTTAGTCACTATTCCTCCACCCAAATGTGATGTTTGGTCACTATTCCTCCACCCACATGGGATGTTTGGTCACTATACCTCTATCCACATGTGATGTTTGGTCACTATTCCTCCACCCAAATGTGGTGTTTGGCCACTATTCCTCCACCCAAATGTGATGTTTGGTCATTATACCTCTATCCACATGTGATGTTTGGTCACTATTCCTCCATTCAAACTGTGGTGTTTGGTCACTATTCCTCCACCCAAATGTGGTGTTTGGTCACTATACCTCTATCCACATGTGGTGTTTGGTCACTATTCCTCCAACCACATGGGATGTTTGGTCACTATTCCTCCACCCACATGGGATGTTTGGTCACTATACCTCTATCAACATGTGATGTTTGGTTACTATTCCTCCACCCAAATGTGGTGTTTGGTCACTATTCCTCCACCCAAATGTGGTGTTTGGTCACTATTCCTCCACCCAAATGTGATGTTTGGTCACTATACCTCTATCCACATGTGGTGTTTGGTCACTATTCATCCAACCAAATGTGCAGTTTGGTCACTATTCCTCCACCCACATGGGATGTTTGGTCACTATACCTCTATCCACATGTGGTGTTTAGTCACTATTCCTCCACCCAAATGTGATGTTTGGTCACTATTCCTCAACCCACATGGGATGTTTGGTCACTATACCTCTATCCACATGTGATGTTTGGTCACTATTCCTCCACCCAAATGTGGTGTTTGGTCACTATTCCTCCACCCAAATGTGGTGTTTGGTCACTATTCCTCCACCCAAATGTGGTGTTTGGTCACTATACCTCTATCCACATGTGGTGTTTGGTCACTATTCCTCCACCCAAATGTGGTGTTTGTTCACTATACCTCTATCCACATGTGATGTTTGGTCATTATACCTCTATCCACATGTGATGTTTGGTTACTATTCCTCCACCCAAATGTGGTGTTTGTTCACTATACCTCTATCCACATGTGATGTTTGGTTACTATTCCTCCACCCAAATGTGGTGTTTGGTCACTATTCCTCCACCAAAATGTGGTGTTTGTTCACTATTCCTCCACCCACATGGGATGTTTGGTTCCCTATTCCTCCATCCACATGTTGTGTTTGGTCACTATTCCTCCACCCACATGGGATGTTTGGTCACTATTCCTCCATCAAAATGTTATGCTTGGTCACTATTCCTCCATCCACATGTGATGCTTGGTCACTATTCCTCCATCCACATGTGATGTTTGGTCACTATTCCTCCACACACATGTGACGTTTGGTCACTATACTTCCACCCACATGTGGTGTTTGGCCACTATTCATCCATCAACATGTGGTGTTTGGTCACTATTCCTCCATTCAAACTGTGGTGTTTGGCCACTATTCCTCCCCCAAAACTGTGGTGTTTGGTCACTATTCCTCCATTCAAACTGTGGTGTTTGGTCACTATTCCTTCACCCAAATGTGATGTTTGGTCACTATTCCTCCACACAAATGTGGTGTTTGGTCACTATTCCTCCACCCACCTGTGACGTTTGGTCACTATACTTCCATCCACATGTAGCGTTTGGCCACTATTCATCCATCCACATGTGGTGTTTGGTCACTATTCCTCCATTCAAACTGTGGTGTTTGGCCACTATTCCTCCACCCAAACTGTGGTGTTTGTTCACTATTCCTCCATTCAAACTGTGGTGTTTGGTCACTATTCCTCCACCCATATGTGATGTTTGGTCACTATTCCTCCACCCAAATATGGTGTTTGGTCACTATTCCTCCACCCAAATGTGATGTTTGGTCACTATTCCTCTACACAAATGTGGTGTTTGGTCACTATTCCTCCACCCAAATGTGGTGTTTGGTCACTATACCTCTATCCACATGTGATGTTTGGTCACTATACCTCCACCCAAATGTGATGTTTGGCCACTATTCATTCATCCACATGTGGTGTTTGGTCACTATTTATCCACCCAAACTGTGGTGTTTGTTCACTATTCCTCCACCAAAATGTGGTGTTTGGTCACTATTTATCCATCCACATGTGGTGCTTGGCCACTATTCATCCATCTACATGTGTTGTTTGATCACTATTCATCCACCCAAATTGTGGTGTTTGGACACTGTATTGACCCTCCACTTAATTAATTTTATATGGTCTTGAATGTGCTTTTGGATATAGGGGCCACATCAAATTCAAACTCAAATTGTAACGTTTAATAAAGAGGCAATATCTAACCTCATCTCAAACGAGACTATATGACAATGGAACATTGCACGCTTTTCTTTATTGCTCGAACACACCAATTCCGCATTGATGGACATTGAACAAGACCTACAAAGGATATTCCAGGGAGGTTGAAAATATTGATATATGTATGGTGTCATCTTGATAAATGGAAGGCATGTCACATTCTATTTCTAGACGATTTAAGATGACATGACAACGGTGACAAAATCCATAACGTAATACTACTATGTAAATAACAAGCAATGAAATATTTACCCACAGTTCCAATTTAAATACGAAACTAAACCTAACCCATCAAATGGTGATCTACGTTTAATCTCTATCTAAATCCATGTAATCCACAATTGGCGATCTATTGGTGACATATACAGCGATATAAACTTAACTTTTTGACCCATCTTAGATTTTGAATAATGCTATTTTTATTGATTTAAAACCGTCTACTATATATTTTTTCTACTTGGATGCATGATTCATCAAATTATAAAACCCGTGTCATTTGGATATATTTAGTGCTGTACAATATAGTTGCTACAAGCATTTTAATTTTATTGAATTTGATTAAAAATTTAAACGCCACTAATTGCGACAGTGAATTACCCGGTTTTCTTTCTAAACTTTATTTTTGCGCGTCATAATCGAGAATTGTGCGAATACTCTTAAAAAGCAATTTAAAAGATACCCATTTTTTATGATGTGCAGTTTCTATTCCACAGTGACGAGCTAGATGAACATCTCCAATGAAAAAAGACAGTATTGGTTTGTTAAATTTTTTTCAAGATAAAACAACATTTTGGGATTGAAAATAAAGACCAAAGTGTGACAACTGCGCAAATTTACATAACCAAACATTTATGTTGTGTCAGTATGAACTCATTAAATAAAAAAGACAATTTGCAACTGAACACCATATATTTGCAATGGCCAACATAATCAAGAACAGGAAACAATCCATGTTCATGAGTTTTATTTGCACTACACAATAATAAAACCTAATTATGGGAAGTATGAAAAATTGTTACTGGTCAAATTTAGCTTATTTTAATAATAACCATAGGACTTATACAACCTTCAATCTTAGTAATGCGTATCCTTATATATTGACTGATAAAGGATAATTAATTATTAATTTGTTTATATTAACGAAAAGAACATAAGTGCGACAACTTACCGTTTGTGTGTTACAAAAATATTGCAGAAATTAGTTCCTTATATAAAAAACATATAGAAACAATTATTGCACACATATAATTATATTGTTATATGCATGGATGAAAATAAATATGACTACTGAAATATTGCCCACTTTGGATTAACGCAAATCAGTTGCCCAAAGACGCCACCTGTCAACCAATCTTATTTTTAAGGTTCTGATAATTATTTGTTTATATTAATAATTTTCTGCAAACAAAACTTTGCATATATGTGGTTGGTTTGTATTAATCAACCAAAAACAAACATTCTAATCCATGTTTATTTTAAATCGAAATCTAGAAGCAAAGAAAAAACTTTGAAACTAACAAATTAGGTTGACACCTCATATTTAGCTGGCTATACCCGCCAATTGAATAAAAGGAACATCGATCTATTGGACGCCATTTGCATGCATATCCAGGGCAATCCTGGACAGAAACATCATACTTATCAACAATACTGTGATGACGGTCATGAAACTTGCAATATCCATGGCTCAACAATTTATTTGTAAGCTGATTGCTGCTTCATTGTATTACGTCCCCGTAATACTTTACATATTATACCAAACCAACATTAATTTTACAGCCACTAGACGGCCGTTTCGGAATACAGTTCCTCATTAGTAGTACTTGAACCGAAATTGTGAAACCCAAATTTTATTCAAGATGTTTAAAAGAAATATCCAAAGTACCAAAATACATATTATGTATATTTTACCAAATTTATCTAAGAAAGTTCTTTGCGAAAGGGTATACCTTAGTTTTATAGCATTTTTCATTTTTTACTGACAGCAGATTTACACAATAGTATAATTCTGACAATATATATAATATATAGAACTGACCGCTATAAAGACTTAGTCTATGTATACTTATAAAAAGATTCAAGGCGATAGCAACTGTTTTATTTGTCTCTTGCGTTTCTGCTTATATAATTTTTTTCACAAATGTTCTAAATTAATATTTCAAAATATTTATGAGTGGTAGAATATCACCTGCAATAAACCAGAGGTGGCATATATTTTGACATAATCATTTTTAACATTTTTCAAAACATATTTTTCGATTTTTGAAATCATAATCTACCTGTCGGTATTGTCACAAAGAGCGATCCAAATCACCATGAACAATGTGCACAAACCCTGCATGTATGACGTGTCAGGTATATTAGCTAGGAAGAGTACAATTTCAGTTAAGTGACATTTTTGACTAATGATGGTATTTAACACTTTGCATTGTCTTACCAAATTATTTATGTATAGCTTACGAGGAAATATTTACTTTTTGCCATTTTTTATCTTGTAAATCAAAACACATACCAGTGAGGTACAACAGTCTGAAAGTCATCTGTCTATATCTGTAAAACATTCCACATTTTATTGAACAATCTGTTGAAAAGGGGATTATAATTTGAGTCTCCCCATGTGGTTTAAGCTGAAAATCTGTCAATTTGGCATTCGTCTTTAATCTGTAAAATATACCGAGATAATACCGCCATATTATCTATGTCACCTATATCCTAAATACCTCAGATTGACCTTTGACCCTGTCTGGCTGGCGTGCGCAATCACTTAAAGGGATAAAATTCAGATTTGGAGATGATTTAAAGTATTTGGTCCTCAGGTATCTGGCCTGTCGATCTAGAGAATTATTTTCCATATATAGCAAGATTCAAATGGTAAAAACTAACACGATTGATGTGGTGTGTTCCGGGAGTCTCCTGTTTTACTGGCAACACTGTTTTCATTATATATTTGTCTTATTTTTTTATCTTAATTTGTTCGTTTTGTTGTTTTGTCTTCTTAATCCATGTTCTTGTTGCTTAATACTCAGGCTGACAGCTGCGTCTTTTCTCAATTCTTAGATTGAATATGAATTTGTATATTACAAAGTAATCTATGTGGAAAAAGAAATAAAAATAATAACAAAGCAAATGGATCATAAATAAACATTAAAAACACTATTGGATGTTAAATCTGTATAAAACTTTTTCAGTGCCTTATTGGCCAAGGCTTGCAACAAAAAACAAACATGCTTATCCATGTCCGAATCACAATCCAGAAGCAAAGTAAAAACTTTGGAACTGACAAGTTAGGTTAGGAACGTGAACTTCCACCATGGAAGTGAGGCCGAGTGCTCCGGAAGGGTAAGCACCTCCTGTTTATCTAGCTACACCCGTCACGCGTGTAATCAAAATTGTGTGAAAGGAACATGGAACTATGAGACGTCAAATATATCCAGGACAATCCTGGACACAGAGACATCAAACTTATCAACAATACTGTGATGACGGCCATAAAACTTTTTGAGGGCCTTGGTAAGCCTAGGTTTGCAATATCCCTAAGTCAACAATTTATTTGCAAGCAGCCTACTTCGTTGTACAAAGTCCCCGTAGTGGAAACAAGCTCTACCATAGCGTATTAATTGGGAAACAAATACACCATAAGCAGGAGGAGCAGGTATATTGCTGCATAAAAAAAGGAAATAGAAAAATTGAAATCATCACGTTTGTCATAAAGTTTCAAATGTAGCCTTTCGTGTGCGTCATAATTCAGGTATAAGTCTAAATATGAAGCAGAAGGAATCAGTCTTGTCTTAATACAAGCTCACTAGTAGGATAGATGACATTTACATAGTCATAAGAGACAGAACGTCATCTATATATCTGTATGTTGAGTTGAATGATTTGGCGACAGTCTTCTCTCCAGATTTAACAAGGGTCTGCATAAATCCTGCTTCACAAGAAACAAATCAGCAAGGAATGGTGCACAGTTTTTACCCATTGGTGTACCGATTGTTTGCTGAAAAACTACATTACCAAACACAACAAATATGTTATCTATCAAAACCTTCAACATTTTGTTGTGTATTGATGGTTTCTTCAGTATTTTTGTTTGTATGATGCTTGACAAAATAACCAGAATCCCTGTTCAGCACCAGATATTTGTATCTTGGCTTACCGTTTTTGTCAAAGAAAGACAAGTGAGTAATTTCTTTCAGACGTTCTTTCAATTTAGAATGAGGGATAGTGGTGTATAGTGTAGAAAAATCAAATGTGTTTATACTTTTTACATGAGATAAAGTATTAGAAGCAAGATGTTCAAGTAATTCTTTAAACATTTTGAGAATCCAGATTTGGTTGATTCCAGATGTAGAATATACTTTTTCTGAAAAAGACTGAAGACCATCTTTGACGATTGTCAAAATTTGTGTTAGCGTTACCGATAATGATTTAGTAGTACATTTAGATGAGCCTGCTATATATATTTCCTTGTATGGATTTTTATGGAGTTTAGGAATCCAATACAAGTAAGGAAGATCAAGATCTTCCTCTTTTAGATTGATACCGAAAGACTCCAGAACTCCCCTATGGTTGAAATCAAAAACAAACATACTAATCCATGTCCGAATCACAATCCAGAAGCAAAGTAAAAACTTTGGAACTGACAAGTTAGGTTAGACACGTGAACTTCCACCAGGGAAGTGAGGCCGGGTGCTCCGGAAGGGTAAACACCTCCTGTTTAGCTAGCTACACCCTCCACGTGTGTAATCAAAATTGTGTGAAGAACATGGAACTATGAGACGTCAAATATATCCAAGGCAATCCTGGACACAGAGACATCAAACTTCATCTTTGGTAAAATTAGTTCTAGTATATGCAGGGTTATTTGATATACATGTACTATCTAAACCAAGCTCCTTAATAAGACATTCAAGGTAGAATCTCTTACAAACGAGAATAATGTTGTTGGAAGCCTGATCAGCTGGGACACCAACATATTTGTTGTGTATGTCTGTTAGAATTGTCTTGATTTCTGGATCCTTGAGTACTGAAGACGGTTTAGTACTCATAGACCCTTTAAGTTTGACAATCCTAGTTTTAACGAACTTCATCTTTGGTAAAATTAGTTCTAGTATATGCAGGTTTTTTTTAATATATTATCTAAATAAGACATTCAAGGTAGAATATCTTACAAACGAGAATAATGTTGTTGGAAGCCTTATCAGCTGGGACACCAACATATTTGTTGTGTATGTCTGTTAGAATTGTCTTGATTTCTGGATCCTTGAGTACTGTAGACGGTTTAGTACTCATAGACCCTTTAAGTTTGACAATCTTAGTTTTAACGGAAGATCTCACAACCTTTATCCAGTCGGATAAGATATATCTTCTAATTTAGCCCAACGTCTGGCGTACTCTTCAACAGAATCCATGACAAGTCTGAAATTCTGTCCCCAAGTAAAAGGTTGAGCTTCTCTATATTTAGAACCTTTTGAAAGTAAAGATCTTAATTTAGCGTTCTCGATTATATTTAGATCACCAGTTATCACATGTCCAGCTGGTCCATAAATATAGGGAGAAGACGAGCAAGAGCAGGTAGGTGGAGTAAGCTATTGCCTCCTATTTCAAAATTCCGTCTTAACAACATACATGTACTTTCAACTACACTGTAAATCAGCAGCCCAGTGTATGATAGCCTGGATAATGTGATGTTATGGATAATAAGTGACAACGCTCTTCAGAGGGATTGTCTACAAATAAAGCAATGTTTAAAATCGCTCCATGTAGTTATAGTACAAACATACCGCTCAAAGCATCAGTTCATGTCGTTTCTAATCTCTGTACCATGAACGTATTTACACAATGTCGACAAAAGCGGCTATAATTTTAGTCAGGGGGCAGATCTCAAAAAATAGCCTCTTTATTGACCCCCCTAAACTTTTTTGTTAAAAGCAGGAAACATGGTGGATCTTATTGTCCTATATGTACTTAGTTAAGCTAGGTATGTTTCCACCTTGACTTTTTCCGTTTAATGAAAATATGGCTGCCAAAAAGATAATCTAAGTATAAAAAATCAATATCAAATCAACCACTTAACCATTTTAGTTGAAATTTGGTATTTTACCAATTAAATATTTATACTAATTTTCTGTAATAATTATTGGTTGTAAAATTAAATATGGCTGCCATTTTCAAGATGACCGACGTATAATCATTGTGCTGCATTTTAAATCAAATACAACAAAGGATGTCATTATTTAATGACATAAAACCAATGTATTGCATTTAATGTATGTATTTAGTTAAGCTAAGTATGTTTCCATCTTGACATTTTCCGTTTAATGAAAATGTGACTGCCAAATCCAAGATGGCCACCAAAAAGATAATTTTAAAATTCAATAACAAATTAACCGCTTAACCTTTTGAGTTGAAATTTGGTATTTGATCAATTAAATGTTTATATTAATTTCACATGAACAAACTGTGGTTGTAAAATTCAATATGGCCGCCATTTCTTAAGATGACCGACTAATAATCACCGCGCTGCATTGTTTAAATACAATAAACCAATATATTGAATTTGTTAATATATATACTAGTTAACTGACTCCTTCAAAAGCTTTTTACACCGGCATGATTCACATTCACAAACAACTGCGCAGTAGAATGTGTTTATCACAATAATTAAACTACACAAACATCACAACGATTCAACAATTCAACATTCATAAATATTGTAGGTCAATTTCTCAACTGCTCACAAGAGTTGATGGTAGTTTTTACTTGAAAAAAACACAGATTCCAAACCATTTCCTGATAATTAATGTGTTTAATGTGCATGACCTTACCACATCTTGTAACGTTGCAATGACGGAACATATGACAGTGAAGTTCATGAAGGTTTTTGTTGAGGGTTTGTAGTTTGAAATAGATTACAAACAAAGGAATCTACAATTGATCACAATGTTGCCGACTTTATCGTATATTCATAAGCTTTCAGTTCAGAGTTTTCAAGCTCTGTAATTTGTTTGAACACTCCCAATGCTGGAAGCTCAATCACTGTTGTTGATCAAATACCAACAGATCTAAATGTTTTTTCATCTGATATTTCTTATTGGCTCTTGGTTTCTTATTTGTTCTAGTACTCACTTAAACCTTACTGTTTAGTTGTGACACAAGAGAATACAAACATCTGATCATTATCCGTTATTCTATCCATCTCAATCTGAATACGTATACGCAACAAGTCTTGAGTATTTATAGTTTGCACAAGGACCTTATGTATCTTGCCCTGAACTCGAGAATATAGTATTTGGATCCGCAACCCTTCGATAACCACTGACTCCTTGTCAAGTACTACCTTGCTCAACTAATTTGATATAAAACTAGTCAGTTAAGCCTTATTCTCCCCCATATTTATAAAATTGTTCAAATTCTCAGGCAACATGGAATTCCATCTCTCTTCTGCATTCTTTAAATCACTTTATACAATGGTGCAAACTGCTAACAAATGAATTGTTGATGTAGGTATAGCGCAAGCCTTGACTTATTAAGGCCCTAATAAAGTTTTATGGCTGTCATCACAATATAGTATGGTGACTCTGTATCCGAAAATACCATGGATATGTGGCGTCCCAAACTTCCTTTCTAAAACGTGTGGGCTGCACAGTTATCCTTCCAGGTCACTTGTTCTCACTTCCCTGGTGGATGTTCCTGTGTTAAATTTCATTTGAAAGTTTCAAGATTTTACTTTGCTTCATAATTGTGATTTTGACATGGATTGGTATGTTCGTTTTAAATTTATTCTTTTTGTCTGGTTCAAGTCTGTCTTTATAAAAGCAAACAATCTACTCTAACGCTATTTTCTAAAACGATACTTTGTGGTAGCTGCGAGACAATCTTCAAAGTGAATATTGTGGTTTTCCAATGCTGTTAACCAATGCCATACCATATTTATCGTACAGGTCTTTATATTTTTCGGTAGCGTTATGGAGTTTCAAAAATCAAAACAACAATTGCTAAATAATATCATTGTGCTAGTGAAAACAGGAAGAGGTAACGGTGATGGTGATATACTGGACAAAAAGACTAAGTGTAGTCTACGTAACATCATCAGGTAGTTTACGACCAATCGACAAACATTTGATGTAGCCACAGGTTGATGATGTCATCCAGAAATATCCAGAAAAAAGGTATAAATATTTGTACCATAATAGAGAGTATGACATTGGTTAACAGCATTCGGAAAACGTCAATGCACAAACCTTTGACAACGTTGTAACAAAATGTCATTTCAGGAATAGTGATAGAGTAGATGTTTTGTTTGATTGATATTTTGAGCATTCTATAAAGTCTGAAAAGAAAACATAAATCAAAAACACAACAGTCCATCCACAAAACACAATCATAGTGCATTAAAACCAGTAAGAACTGGCGAGAATAATTCGATTTAAAGAATAATATATGTACTGCAGAATTGAGATGGAAAGTTGAAAAATGGAATAATTCAATATACATATGGACGAGAATAAAGAATTCATCTGATTCTTTTAGTTTTATATCAAATGATATAAACAAAAATGGTATATGGCAAGCAGTTAATGGTTTGGTTAGGATTTCTTGGATGCGAATACTACATTCTCCAGTACTGGCCGGGGTAAATCAGGTCATTGAGCAAATCATAAAGAGGCAGACATGAGAATTGTTCTTTGTGGCAAAGAAGCCAAAGAAACAGGTAATAGTCAGACGCTTATCCTTTGTAGCCATGCAGATGTTTTTGTTATGGTCTTGGTTTTTGTTTTACAATTAATGTTTTGGAAATAAAAGATTGTAATTCAATCCTATATTTATAGCTGTTGAATTGTTGAAATGGGGAAATATGTTATATTCTGATCATACTTATATAATAAATATAAGGGATATACGTAAAGAATATATTACTGCACTAAGGTGCTTGTGGATGTTAATCATGTTGCTGTTGAACCTCTTTGAATGTGTGAATAAGCGAGAGGACTTTTTTTATTGCAGACATCAAAAGTCATAGCTATTAAATTAATTCATATGATATTTATTGAAAACTTGAAAAATGTTTCGGCTTCGTTATTTAAAATATTTAAAATTTAATTGATCAAATACCAAATTTCAACTATAAAAGTTCAGTGGTTGATTTGATATTGAATTTTTATACTTAAATTATCTTTTTGGGTAGCCATCTTGGATTTGGCAGCCATATTTTCATTAAACGGAAAAATGTCAAGGTGGAAACTAACCTAGCTTAACTAAGTACATATATATTAAATACAATACATTGGTTTTATGTCATAAAATAATGACATCCTTTGTTGTATTTGATTTAAAATGCAGTGCAATGATTATAAGTCGGCATCTTGAAAATGGCAGCCATATTGAATTTTACAACCAATATTTATTCATGGAAAAATAGTATAAATATTTAATTGATCAAATACCAAATTTCAACTCAAAAGGTTAAGTGGTTGATTTGCTATTGCATTTTATACTTAAATTATCTCTTTTGGCGGCCATCTTGGATTGGCCGCCATATTTTCATTAAACGGAAAAAGTCAAGGTGGAAAAATACCTAGCCTGACTACGTACATATAGGGCAATAAGACCCACCATGTTTCCTGCTTTCAACAAAAAAGTTTAGGGGATGTCACATTTTTGGGATCTGCTCCCTGACTATGCTTTTGGAATCGAGTTTGAACATTGACCTGTATGTCAATGACTTTATCTACAGATCTAGAACGCAAGACCTATCACGTAGGAAGCCCTTATTTCCTCTGAACTCTTCAATGCCTGTTTGTTATATAGAAAAGGTACTTAATACCACTTTGTCTGATACATAACCTTGTCCAGATAATCAGAAAGTAGGCTAAACGCCTTCACCAATCCCCCTGCTCAACTATGAATATAGAAATTGCATATTTTACCTTTGTATATATTATCTATATACCAACAAAAATATATTTTTGTTAATACAAGTTTTACGGGAGAAACAAAATCTCAAACTATTGTAACTGAAAAAAAAACGTTCAAGTTTTACGGGAGAAACAAAATCTCAAACTATTGTAACTGAAAAAAAACGTTTGCAATCAAACCAAAAAATAAAAAAATGTCATATTGACTACATATATGAACACATCAAAACAGGCAAAGTGAATGTCTTGATAAACATATCCAACAACACTAGAGATGACAATATTATATAATGCCGGATAAGATGAATATCTCCAATCAAAACTAGAGACTGTAAGATTCATAATGACTGCGAAAATGAACATATCAAATCACATATGGTACGGTGTCATAATGATTGTCTAGATGAACATCTCCAATCAAAACTAGAGACTGTAAGATTCATAATGACTGCGAAAATGAACATATTAAATCACATATGGTACGGTGTCATAATGATTGTCTAGATGAACATTTCCAATCAAAACATATGGTACGGTGTCATAATGATTGTCTAGATGAACATTTCCAATCAAAACTAGAGACTGTAAGATTCATAATGACTGCGAAAATGAACATATCAAATCACATATGGTACGGTGTCATAATGATTGTCTAGATGAACATCTCCAATCAAAACTAGAGACTGTAAGATTCATAATGACTGCGAAAATAAACATATCAAATCACATATGGTACGGTGTCATAATGATTGTCTAGATGAACATTTCCAATCAGAACAGAGATAGTCAGCTATTTGGTTTACATTATAAGCTATGGTTTTTGTTCATTGTTTTTTTATTTATCTAATGTATTTTTAGTCCACCTTACATAGTCTTTGCTGTATTATTTATTTTCTCTCCCTTCTTTATTATAAAAAGGTTCCATACATGTTTAAGCTAATATTCAGAAGTAAAATACGATTTTATTTTTATTTTTTCTGCCATTATCGAACTAGTTACTATTTACATTTATAAAATTGAAATTAAGTAGTAAAATATTACTTGCTTTTCTTTTTCTGTGGTAGCTTAGTTAGTAGAGTGCTCGCTCCGTAAGTGGGAGGTTGTGGGTTCAAACCCCGACCGAGTCTGACCCAAGACTTGAAAGTGGGTAGCGACTGTTCTTTCGCCATGCACTCGGCATTACTATAATATTCAAATGAAAGTCACGGTTCTTTCGGGTGGGAACTTAAATAAACGAGGCCTCGCGTCACGGTGGGCTTGGAACGCTAAATTACTGCTGTATAGTGCCATCAGCGCAACGTACAGGCAAACTTTCTGCACTTTGGCCAATAGCTGGCGACGTCTCGATATAAGTGAAATAATATTTACTGGATTACTCAACTCAAATTTAGTGTCTAGTTGTTACAATATAATTTCGTAAAATGTTGCCAATAAGTGTTTTACATTCATAGTTCTTTACTTCTTACTATTTTTACATTACACACGAGTTAAGACAAATATATTACTGAGATCAACAGGAGAGGTGACCTTATGAAGGGATAGACAGTACACTTATATTGCTTATCAACTTTACAAATTGCAGTTTAACATGTCAAGCTGACCAGATGTTAGGAAAGGCATATTTCACACACTATTATTACGGTATAATCGTGATGAATGGGTTTTCTGTTGATATGGAAACTGTTTTACGTCTAAACAGGCCAATAATCTGCGAAAGTGGTAATGTGTGTGTTGACAAAAGCATAACGTACAGCCCCTTAATGCCTTTAATGCCACTTACAACAGATAAATTAACACAATATCAGCTTCTGTAACGACTTATTGTCGGGGTACTTAAAACAGAAGTATTATCGTTATAACGGTACTAGATTAATGTATAATGTTTGTACATTTAATTAACAAATATTGGATTTTCTGACGGATCAGTCTATCTGTTTTCTATCCTTGTATTAAGTCAGTAGATACACAGCGATAGTTTTAAACATTTTTGTTCGGGTTTGTTCAAAGTGCGATTATTACCAAATTAGCGTTATTACATCACCAATTATACTCTCAGAAAGTACTGTCTCAAAATAAGTTAAATTTTTCGCGATAAAAAGTTTATTTTTTGTCAATTTGTATGAAATTGAAAGAACAAACTTGTTGTATCCACATACTTCTCATTCCGACCAATAGTTTTACTACATGTATATAATCACACTTTAGTCACGAGTTCCTTAAGCCCGTCTCACACAGAACACACGGCTAATACGGTTGGCCACCCGTGTAAACCGTACATGTATACAACCGAACCAACCGTGGCCTTATCCGACTTACACTCGGGCCATTCGAGTGTATCCGTGAAAGCCGTGTATGATTTTTAAAACTTTTAAAAAAACTGGCACAGGTGCCATGTCCGTGTATGATCGTATTAGACCGCGTGAGACCGTACGAGACCGTATATACAACCGCACATGAAGTCCACTCCACTCGAATGTCACACGATCACCGTACGATTCACACGAGTGTACACACGGTTTTATACGACCAATACGGTTTCATACGATCGCCATACGACCAATACGGTTCAAGTACAAATTATATATTCGAGTCTAAATCGTACCATCCCCAGGCACAGTTGGAGCTCAATACTCGTACCAGTCAACCCGTGTATAACCGAGTATACCGTATTGGAACCGTGTGCTCAACCGTGTTCTGTGTAAGACAGGCTTTAGGTTTCAAAAATATGTTTCAATATTCGGTAGTTTTGTCTACGTTACTTTTATCTTATCCTTCCGGAGCACCCGGTCTCACTTCCCTGGTCGAAATTCACGTGTTTCATCTAACTTGCTTCTGTGATTCGGACATGGATTAGTATGTTTGTTTTTGATTACTACATGTATATGGTGATGTGTACTTGCTGTCTTGGTTTCCTTTTAAGTACATTTACTACTGACTCGCATTTAAAATTTGGAATGTTCAAAACAATTTTACCGATAATTTGAACTAAAGTGCAGGCCTGTTGAAAGTTTAACACGTATTCGGTAAAATGTTGGAAGTGTTTTGGCAGTTACTGTATATCTCTCAGCAGCTTTTTGGTCATACATGTAGCTATCCATATCTCGGTAACAGAGGAACGGGGCTTCTAGTTCTTTCATTAGCCGCGTTTGTGGTAAACTTTCGGGTCTGTACTGCGTTTGAACAGCAAAGACTGGCGTAGTTCACTAAATTTTTTATTTTTGTTTGTGTTAATTTGGAAATCATACAAATGAAAACAAAAAAAAAACAAGACAAAATGAGCACCAGTGCTTTTCACTATCCTTCTTGTAACAATCCTGTTTATCAATTATCAATTATTCGATAATTATTACAAAACTGAAAAATATTGATTGATACACACTGATACTAAGTACAGTAGCATAGATCATGTATCCTGATACCAAAGAGGCGCGTATTGTTTAAATAAGATTTCCAATAATTGATTCTAATTATCAACAATGTAAGATTGAGGGAAATCACATGTGTGGTCTCTCTCAGTAATATTGATACTGGAGGGGATTTAATAGCATCAAGGATTTAATATTTATTTTATTTGTTTGTAATAGGTTATAAGCAGAGTTTGGTAATAGAACTGTTCAGAGCTATTGCCAGTAGGAAAAGGTCTAGGAAGACATGTGTTAAACAATTTAGAGACCTCTTACGAGGGAAATATATAAACAATCGCCCTATTTCTACATTAAACTATTACTTCGGTCTCTTAACAATCCATTAGAATCGGTTAATAAAGATCTAAATAGCGCGCAATTAAGTTACACTTGCTCCAAACACGTTAATTTGATTCATATTCCAAATTGAATTAGCACATTTTACTAATATGATAAATGGTTTTTCTACTATTCCTCATTTCGTCGTTTTAGATTTCAATCAGCAATTCACCATCAAATTTCAATCATTCCGTGAATATTTTTATGTAAACCTTATTGACAAATGCTCGTCATAATGATTTAACCAAACCATGTATTAATTCACAAATGCCAGCGATGAGATTATTATAATGCGACAAAGCATTAACCTCGTTGGTCTGTGAGCTTTCTGTATGCCAATCACAACATTAGATACTGTACAGTAGGCGGTGCATCGTTCAACTTTGAATTGATTAGAACTATGATTGCTATATACTAAGTATCTTCATATGTTAAGGTGCAAAATTATCAGCGCATTGTGCAAATTTGGTTTAAATGACTGTACCTGATAAGAGACTTACCTTTTTATTTTTCGTTTTAAATTACCGTCAGATTTGAAACAGAACATTTAGAATATTGGAAAAATACAAGTTAATTTAATATAAAAAAGATTTTTTTAAAATGAATAAAAAAGAAAATGAAACTCATCATTTTTCGTCGTTTTCCATTGACAATTTACTACATAAAAATGATACAACGACAAAAACTGAGGAGAACTGTGAAAATAAACTCAATTCAAAAGAAAAATTCAATTTCAAAATTGAAGACAATATTACGGATTTTAAAAATACTTTAGAAAATAACTGTGGAAAAACATTATATGATCCAAGTGTTCCACCAGATGTTAATAACAGTTCCGCGGATTCCGATACGGATTTTGATGTAGACATTGAAGGTTCCGATTCAGAATCTGTGACGTCACATATATCGGACTTTTCGATGTCCTCTGATTCAGTGTTAAACACAGACCAAACAGATCATCATAGTCCGAGTTCCTCGGGTAAATTTTCAATTTTTACAGACTTACATTCAGAAACAGGTAAGAATATCCATGTCAATTTACAAATTTACAAATCTTCAAAGAAGATGCAAGAAAAAGTAATTTTTGTCTTTGTTAGAAATTTAGTTTAGTACTATTTATTTATTTTTTATTTATTTTATTATTATTTATTTATTTTATTTATTTATTTATTTATTTATTTATTTATTTATTTATTTACCAATGCATTTCTTTATCTATTTATTCATCTTGTAAACAACAACGGATTGTCAAAAAAGTAACACCTTTTGAATTACAATAACGTTTATTTATTTATTTATTTATTTATTTATTTATTTATTCATTTACTTATAACTATGCAATAATAAGGAAAGTGATTGTTTGTATCCTGCGACCGTATATGTATATACTGTATAAAAAGTGTCTCATAAGTCAATTTATTGGATATTTACTGGATGATAGTCTATGAGGTATTTTTTTAAATTTGTGTTAATTAATGTGTGTTATTATATTTATAATAAATGCTTCAGTCAATAATTTTTTTAAAAATCTGGCTCGTTTCACAATTATCCATTAACTAAAGTTTTCCTCAGTCGCTTTTAAATCTTACAATTTTGTAAACAAAATTGTTATTAAGACGTATTTCGTTTAGAATGATCTTTAAAACGACACCTTGAATTTCATGAATATCTAGAAAACTAACAAAATAATTAGGCTTTAAATTTGATAGATTTAATTGAAGGAAAATCTAAGTAGTGAAACTGGAGCTTGCAAATTGGTTTCCTAACATATACAAACAATCATATATAAATTCAATGTGTGTAAATAAACCAAATTGATAAAATTAAAATAAAATAGTATGAAAAAACTATTTTCTTCATTATAATATAATTTTATTTTCAAAACTGTTTTTAAATTGACTTCTGAACTAGCAAAAATCGATGTTGCTTTTTTATTTAATTTTCTTAAAACTTTTTACAGAAAGACGACGTCGGGAACTCTTCCATGCACTCTTAAACAAAAATAATTAGATAAAATGCATCTAGATACAATGCTGTGACAATTGTTGCATACTCATGTAAAATGCTTTATAATGGGTTGAATAAAAAATCACACACACACACACACACATATATATATATTTATTTTTATAGGCATTTTTCATTTATTTTCACTATAAACAAAGTGTGTTCTGTTGATTCAAATTGTTCAAACTAGTACATTTTATAACAATGACGTCAACAACAGTACATATTGTTTCAAAAATATTCCATACAAATTCACATTTATCATAAATGTTTTATCAATATATTGTAATCCATACTATAATCTTTAAACACGTTTAATTTTTATATAAATGAAATTAAAAAATATGACTTCTCTCGTAAAATTTGAAAATTAAAACAAAACAGTTACTTATATGTAAAAACTTCCTATTTAAATTAAAATTTATGATTAATTTTTTTCAAATATGTTTCAAAAGAGACGTGTTCTGTGAGAAAATTAAAATTAAGCATATCTAAAATCAATTTATCAATTTGTACCGAGATCCTTATCAAGTAGTTGACAGGGACGATGTGTTTAAGTGCATTAAGTATCCATTATTTTTAAGTTTTGTGATATGTGAACGTTTAACGAATCATTATAAAGGTAACGTAATCTTCATTGGAAGCAGTAGGTGTCAATTTCAATGTCAAAACAATGTTTCTAATCCTGATAAGATATGATGATTTTGTGTTTGAATTTAAATAAATACACACCTGTGTCACTTCATATACCTGTTTGTATCAAGGGGTGAAATCCGTTTGCGCCATTTAAGCGTCCTTTAGCATCACAATCTATTTACGCTAGCATATCATTTTTGCCGCCAATTTTTTATAAAAATTCTTAGTCCTTTTGCGCCAATATGGTTCCCAATTGCCTCACTTTTTTGAGAGTGCGATGGAGATGTGAACAATATGTTTGACAATGCCATTATATTTCACCACTATTTTAGGCATGTAGCTCTATCATGTGACTATACTTACCTATTTTCTTTTTGTTTTGTAATTATTTATTTTGAACAGAGAACTTATCTCCAGATCACTATTCACCTTACGTATTTGGGACACTTACAACATGAATAACCAGTACAGGTAGACTGGCGCAAAAGACCTCAAGATTCGGGCGAAATTAATACACCAGAAATTTAAATTGATGGTTGAAATGATACCCTTAAAATATGTAATTGACGTAAAAGGTCACAGTCCGTATTAATTTCATTATGTCCATCTCAGAACTGTTTTAATAGCACAATCTGCAGCATTTACATATTGTTTCTTTGCATCATTACAGAAGTTTTAGCGATTGTCGTTTTAACATATTTATATATTTACATTTGTGATGTTTTATAATATGAAACTCTGTTAAAGACCAAATTTAATTATAGGACTTTAATTACATTCGCTAAAATGACGTCACTCATTTCTTGTTTTGCCTATACGCGTGACGTCATAGATTGGCTGTTCCAACGATTGGAAAGGCATATCGTACACGGCGGCGTTTTATTATTTTTTTCAGAATAAGATTTTCAAAAAACGAGAAATGTAAATATAACCATTGAACTGTCTAGAAATGACATTTATAACTTCCATTAAAGAGCAAAGCAAACTAAATAACGCGCGTTATAGCGCGTCATAATTAGTCTGCTTCGTCATTTCTAGACAGTTCAATGGTTATATTCCAATCCACCACCACTCCCCCCCCCCTCAAAAAAAAGAAGAAGCGTCTGAATTACGTTTTCGATTGACTAAAATAAAACCAGATTTGAATTATGTTTAATGGATCAGAATCCTTGCTAACATGTAAACTAACTACATGTAGCTTACCATCTCCGCCAGAACCCTAGCTAACATGTAAACTAACTACATGTAGCTTACCATCTCCGTCAGAACCCTAGCTAACATGTAAACTAACTACATGTAGCTTACCATCTCCGCCAGAACCCTAGCTAACATGTAAACTAACTACATGTAGCTTACCATCTCCGCCAGAATCCTAACTAACATGTAAACTAACTTCATGTAGCTTACAATCTCCGCCAGAACCCTAGCTAACATGTAAACTAACTACATGTAGCTTACCATCTCCGCCAGAATCCTAACTAACATGTAAACTAACTTCATGTAGCTTACCATCTCCGCCAGAACCCTAGCTAACATGTAAACTAACTACATGTAGCTTACCATCTCCGCCAGAACCCTAGCTAACATGTAAACTAACTACATGTAGCTTACCATCTCCGCCAGAACCCTAGCTAACATGTAAACTAACTACATGTAGCTTAACATCTCCGCCAGAACCCTAGCTAACATGTAAACTAACTACATGTAGCTTAACATCTCCGCCAGAATCCTAGCTAACATGTAAACTAACTACATGTAGCTTAACATCTCCGCCAGAACCCTAGCTAACATATAAACTAACTACTTGTAGCTTACCATCTCCACCAGAACCCTAGCTAACATGTAAACTAACTACATGTAGCTTACCATCTCCACCAGAACCCTAGCTAACATGTAAACTAACTACATGTAGCTTACCATCTCCACCAGAACCCTAGCTAACATGTAAACTAACTACATGTAGCTTACAATCTCCGCCAGAACCCTAGCTAACATGTAAACTAACTACATGTAGCTTAACATCTCCGCCAGAACCCTAGCTAACATGTAAACTAACTACATGTAGCTTACCATCTCCACCAGAAGCCTAGCTAACATGTAAACTAACTACATGTAGCTTACCATCTCCAACAGAACCCTAGCTAACATGTAAACTAACTACATGTAGCTTACCATCTCCACCAGAACCCTAGCTAACATGTAAACTAACTACATGTAGCTTACCATCTCCGCCAGAACCCTAGCTAACATGTAAACTAACTACATGTAGCTTAACATCTCCGCCAGAACCCTAGCTAACATGTAAACTAACTACATGTAGCTTAACATCTCCGCCAGAACCCTACCTAACATGTAAACTAACTACATGTAGCTTACCATCTCCACCAGAAGCCTAGCTAACATGTAAACTAACTACATGTAGCTTACCATCTCCGCCAGAACCCTAGCTAACATGAAAACTAACTACATGTAGCTTAACATCTCCGCCAGAACCCTAGCTAACATGTAAACTAACTACATGTAGCTTACCATCTCCACCAGAAGCCTAGCTAACATGTAAACTAACTACATGTAGCTTACCATCTCCAACAGAAGCCTAGCTAACATGTAAACTAACTACATGTAGCTTAACATCTCCGCCAGAACCCTAGCTAACATATAAACTAACTACATGTAGCTTACCATCTCCACCAGAACCCTAGCTAACATGTAACTAACTACATGTAGCTTACCATCTCCACCAGAACCCTAGCTAACATGTAAACTAACTACATGTAGCTTACCATCTCCACCAGAACCCTAGCTAACATGTAAACTAACTACATGTAGCTTACCATCTCCACCAGAACCCTAGCTAACATGTAAACTAACTACATGTAGCTTACCATCTCCGCCAGAACCCTAGCTAACATGTAAACTAACTACATGTAGCTTACATCTCCGACAGAACCCTAGCTAACATGTAAACTAACTACATGTAGCTTACATCTCCGCCAGAACCCTAGCTAACATGTAAACTAACTACATGTAGCTTACCATCTCCGCCAGAACCTAGCTAACATGTAAACTAACTACATGTAGCTTACCATCTCCGCCAGAATCCTTGCTAACATGTAAACTAACTACATGTAGCTTACCATCTCCGCCAGAATCCTTGCTAACATGTAAACTAACTACATGTAGCTTACCATCTCCGCCAGAACCTAGCTAACATGTAAACTACTACATGTAGCTTACCATCTCCGCCAGAACCCTAGCTAACATGTAAACTAACTACATGTAGCTTACCATCTCCGCCAGAACCTAGCTAACATGTAAACTAACTACATGTAGCTTACCATCTCCGCCAGAACCCTAGCTAACATGTAAACTAACTACATGTAGCTTACCATCTCCGCCAGAATCCTTGCTAACATGTAAACTAACTACATGTAGCTTACCATCTCCGCCAGAACCCTAGCTAACATGTAAACTAACTACATGTAGCTTACCATCTCCGCCAGAATCCTTGCTAACATGTAAACTAACTACATGTAGCTTACCATCTCCGCCAGAACCCTAGCTAACATGTAAACTAACTACATGTAGCTTACCATCTCCGCCAGAATCCTTGCTAACATGTAAACTAACTACATGTAGCTTACCATCTCCGCCAGAACCCTAGCTAACATGTAAACTAACTACATGTAGCTTACCATCTCCGCCAGAACCTAGCTAACATGTAAACTAACTACATGTAGCTTACCATCTCCGCCAGAACCCTAGCTAACATGTAAACTAACTACATGTAGCTTACCATCTCCGCCAGAACCCTAGCTAACATGTAAACTAACTACATGTAGCTTACATCTCCGCCAGAACCCTAGCTAACATGTAAACTAACTACATGTAGCTTACCATCTCCGCCAGAACCTAGCTAACATGTAAACTAACTACATGTAGCTTACATCTCCGCCAGAACCTAGCTAACATGTAAACTAACTACATGTAGCTTACCATCTCCGCCAGAACCCTAGCTAACATGTAAACTAACTACATGTAGCTTACAATCTCCGCCAGAACCCTAGCTAACATGTAAACTAACTACATGTAGCTTACCATCTCCGCCAGAACCCTAGCTAACATGTAAACTAACTACATGTAGCTTACCATCTCCGCCAGAACCCTAGCTAACATGTAAACTAACTACATGTAGCTTACCATCTCCGCCAGAACCCTAGCTAACATGTAAACTAACTACATGTAGCTTACCATCTCCACCAGAACCCTAGCTAACATGTAAACTAACTACATGTAGCTTACCATCTCCGCCAGAACCCTAGCTAACATGTAAACTAACTACATGTAGCTTACCATCTCCGCCAGAACCCTAGCTAACATGTAAACTAACTACATGTAGCTTACAATCTCCGCCAGAACCCTAGCTAACATGTAAACTAACTACATGTAGCTTACCATCTCCGCCAGAACCCTAGCTAACATGTAAACTAACTACATGTAGCTTACAATCTCCGCCAGAACCCTAGCTAACATGTAAACTCACTACATGTAGCTTACAATCTCCGCCAGAACCCTAGCTAACATGTAAACTAACTACATGTAGCTTACAATCTCCGCCAGAACCCTAGCTAACATGTAAACTAACTACATGTAGCTTACAATCTCCGCCAGAACCCTAGCTAACATGTAAACTAACTACATGTAGCTTACAATCTCCGCCAGAACCCTAGCTAACATGTAAACTAACTACATGTAGCTTACATCTCCGCCAGAACCCTAGCTAACATGTAAACTAACTACATGTAGCTTACCATCTCCGCCAGAACCCTAGCTAACATGTAAACTAACTACATGTAGCTTACCATCTCCGCCAGAACCCTAGCTAACATGTAAACTAACTTCATGTAGCTTACCATCTCCGCCAGAACCCTAGCTAGCTAACATGTAAACTAACTACATGTAGCTTACCATTTCCGGTAAGAAGGGTTATAAAGATTACTTGGTGGTTCCCATCGTTTAAGACAGTCCAACACGGTCTGTCATTCATATTCTCGTAGTAGTTGACTAAGATTGAGATTATAATTTAGAATGGACAAATAAATAAGATTTGCTGCAATAAATACAGTTTAAAAATAGTTTTATTATAATGTGAAGCGACAAAAAAATTGATAATTACTATTGAATAAAATCTAAAATATGTTAAACCATTTAATTCCGCACTTAATGAACTCGTTTCTGCTGCCATTATTTCGACAGATCCACGTGGAAGGGGCATATTATAAAACCCATTCATTTCCCGTTGTCACAAATCACATTTTTCCTTATCAATAATTCAATAATATTAATGCAGAATTAAGTACAAAAACTCAGTCATAAATTGATAAACATAAGAAAAAGTTAATAGAGGACATAATTTTTCAGAAAAAAAACATTATCTCGTTTCAATACATTGTTTCAATTTTTTTACACTTTATAATACAGATACCATTATTGAATGTATTTAATGAATTTTTAAAAAAGGGTATATGACTTAACTATTTTTCAATTTGTATATTTTAGGTGGAGATGTTATGACACAGAAAACACAAAAATCGTCACACGCGCAAAAACCTAGGAAGAAAAGATCACGTGCTGCTTTTTCGCATGCGCAGGTATTTGAACTAGAACGCCGATTCCGACACCAGCGATATCTATCAGGACCAGAGCGAGCTGATTTAGCACAAGCTCTAAAACTTACCGAACAACAGGTTAAAATATGGTTCCAAAATAGACGATATAAAACAAAACGAAGACAAATGCAACAAGAACAGTCATTTGTGAGTTCAGCTAAGAAAGCTGCTGTAACATTACTTATCAAAGACGGTAAGCGGATTTATAATCCTGGAGAGATCGGTCCACCGTTACTGTTCCCATCTGTCCCATTATGTGGCTCTAGTGTTTTGCAGTGTTACTATTTTTAGTCTGAAATAAATGGGACAATAGCGTATGGATAAAGCAATTGAATATATGTAAAAACAATACTTTTTTTGTTGGACTTAAATTCTAGGCAAATTTTCCGAATAAAATGATTAACATAAGTTGAAACATTGATGTTGTGTAATGTTTGTCAGTCAATATCTAAACCATAAATGTCTACTTGAACACTATCTCTATTTTTGAAGGGAAAACAACTTTTCTATACGTAATGAGCAGCATGCTTGAAATGATGAATTATTTCACTATATCAGCCACTTTATGCGGCAAGTGTAGGTGGCTAAACAGGAAGTGCTTACTCTTCTGGAGCCATTTCCCTATTGGAAGTTCACTTGTTCAACTAGAGCCTTGGTCTGGGGAGGAGGAGGGGGCGAGTGGTTCAGATATGCGCATTCTTTCAGTTTCCAAAGTGTTTACTTTTGTTGCGGATTGTGATTCGAACATGAATTGGTATGTTTGATTTAGATTTGAGTAAAACAGGAGACGTTTAGTTTTAATTATTACATACTTAGTTACTGGATGGTTCTTGTCTATCAAATAAAAACGTGTAATTTTATTTCAATATCCACGTTTCCAGAGAAGTAGAAACAATATGAAATTCCTTTACCAGTAGTTAACATAGAGTATTAAATATTTCACCACGTGTTTCATTATCATTGATACTTTATTTGTTAAGTACTGATATCAAGTGTTAAGAGACTAGTTAAGAACCTGTCAGTTAGTATAACAAGTAGGTACTATACAAATAGAAATTGTTACATCACAGTAGGCTAACACAGGTGCTTGTTACGTCATTGTCAAAAGACCGCTAAATCTCACGTGAGTATTGTAATAAGGGGAAAAGGTTCAAGAAGATGGGGTAAAAAGTGCAAAATTAACAGTTAAGAAATTCACCGCATTCCATTACAAACTTATAAATTGTCATGTCCAATCGTGACTCGAAGAACCATTTTGTGTTTGCAATATTGTATAAGTTGAAAGTACTTGAAATTAGCAGAAAAACGGATAACGCACTTCAACAAAATATTTCAGAAAATGGGAATCCAATAAAGAACATAACGGTTTTAAAACTACCTACGATGGACATCGGGTGTTCTTTAAAATTGGCTTCCATTAGTGTGGTCCAAATATGTTTAAGCGCCTTGGACAGTAATTCTTTCACAAAAACAACGTTTACAAATACATATGATCTGACTGTTGTTTTTTTTTCAGTCTTGTAACGCAACACTTTTCTTATAATTACAGCATATCATTTAAACACAAAAACCTTCTAAACTATAATAAATTAACTGAATGTGTATGTTTAATGTGATTAAAGTGCATATGAAAATGAGTATTCATCTTTTTTTCTTTTTTTTTTTTTTTTTTGTTCATTACTAAAATATCTTGGTATGCCTGTTATGGGCTAATTTTGAAATTCTGTTAAAATAATGCGTTCAAAATCACCACATGACACTTCGAATATCTGTAAATTCCTTTCATACTTCCCTCTTTTCCCTAATAGATCTTTTGGATATGCAGTGTCAAAGTCCACTATATTTTTTATTTCGATCAAGAGACTGAATAGTATTAAAATTAAATAATTACCAGACGGAAAACGAAGGGGTATAACTCTTGTTCATATTTTGTAAAATTCAAAATAGATAGTAATGTTCGAAGGGTTTGAAAATACGAAGAAATATGCATGCTAATTAGGACAAGAAGGTTAATTACATTGTCTTTATAGTAACATGTAAAACAGTTGAAAATGTGTGTGCATAAAAGTGACTGTAGGTCATTGTTGATTATGAATTAGGACTTATATTTAAAAACTTATAGCAATGTAATCTGAACACGTTTTTGAGATCTTTTTTCGTAAAATTGAATAATGTAAATCAATATAGCAAATGTTACCAAGAACACTTAATAACAAAAGGGAATAAAACACAAATATACCGATTAATGTTGAAATCAAAAACCTAAACTGAGCAAAGTAAAAAACACTGGTAAATTTAAGTTTAATGTGGAATTGAAGCCGGGTGTCCTGTCATTGAACAAGCATTTGAGCTTCTGATTATGTAAAATTTTCATGAGTAATCCTGATAATATTATAAGTAATAGGCTGTATAAATACTTTTTGGAGACTAACAATGCAAATTTAGCCCTTACTTAATTAAAGATAAAAGATACCGAAAATAAAGAAATATAGGGGAAAATATCAATTGAACACTGTATTGTGTACTGGAATCAAAAGTTGTATTTAGAATTTGAACTTTGCTGGGCTTACTTATCAATAATAAATATACACAGGAATTCAAACCGGAATAAGCGTCAAGATCACCTGATGTCACTTTGATTGCTAATGGCCCATGGAATTCTGATTTGTTGATGTAAAGCCTTCCTTTTATTTTATTTTATTTTATTTCATTTTTAGTTTATTTTGCAACCGATACGTATTTAAAAAAAATGCAAATCAACAAGTATTTGTAATAGAAATATAGTACACTGTACTATATATTATGTGAAAGCTAAATATGGAATCTTATTTTTCTTTTAAAAAAAGTTAATGAAAACAGGAATTCCTCAGAATCCTATGTTCCGACACCCTAACCTAAATCATATAATTATGAAATGACACGCGGAAAGACGAACTTAAGAATCGACTCTGCAATAAGTGCTTAAATCACAACACTAGGCAGCGTAACTTGTCAGTGTTATAATCAGTGTACCAATATGTTTTGTCTTTTCTTGTCTTGTTTTCTCTGTTTATTTTTCCAGCTAGTTGTTGTGTTTGCTACCGTTCAGTTTTACAGCGACACATTGCTTCCTACTATTGTTAGCAGGCAATTACGTTTTTGTTCCATGCCTAATTAGATAAATTATAGGAACATTCCGCATTCTAAGATTATGATTTCCATGTGAAAAAACACCATTGTAATAAATTATTTTAGTCTCGTAGACAATATTTGATACTTCATATTTAAAACCACGCCAATCTGATTTTCCCATAGTGTACCTGCAATATCGATGGTTATATAATACAATACCGATTAACATATTACGTCCGTGAACTCTTCTATCAAAAACACATGCTAGATTTTCATAATAAATATTATTTGAACAAACATATTAAGACTAAAATCAACAAGTTAAAACACGGATACTTGAAGTTTTTAGTGGTGAAGGCAAAATCGTTACAAATACCTTGGATACGATCACTGTTAAAAGAATGCATAGCGCAAAATGTAATTCTCGAGGAACAATCGTTACATCGGGAAGGAATTAGTTACTGCGTTTAAAATATATTACACACGAGAGGGCTTACACCTGGACACATTTCCTAAATATTTCCCTGAACCTATATTTGATAAACGTGAAATATGAATATTTTTCTTGGTTTACAACATTTTCATTAATTAATATGTCATCATGTGAAGATGATTTTTGAAAACCACTTTCTAGTTTTGTCAGAAAACTGAGAATATTAGTAGTTCCCTATATATATATATATATTGCCAAAATTAGAGAGAGGAATGCCGATGGTGTTGTAAAACCGGGTACATGCAACCAATATTGAACCAAATAATCTTTCAAATAAATAAAAATGTAGACGTACTTTACAATAACCACAAGAAGTATCGATACTATTGAGGTCATTGACTATAAAACCATTACATGTACACAAGAAGAACACTAGATATAATGCTATATGACATCCAGTGGTGCGGTTAAATTGAGGACAAAATGCTTATAAAAATGAAACTATATAATAAAGGGGATAATTTGTAGCATTCATAGATTAAAAATTTATATATAGTTGTCATCATAGCATGTGTTATGTGCCGATTTTAAAGTATTTTTAAAATGATGCATTCCAAATCGTGTGGTTGTTATGTACTGATTCTGAATGCAATATTAAGCCAGCACATGATTTATGTGACATTATATCAGAAATCTTCAGCTATTTCATGTATTCCAGTGACATAGATATACCGAGATCTACCTAATGTATAGGTATATGTGCAAAACAAGAAAAAGGGATGAACGGCTAAATAATGAAAAATTATATCGAAAGCGAACTGTACAAAATGCACATTCTTGAAGAGGGTAGGACAAGATGATATGGAGGAAAAGGCTTCTTACTTGATGATGTTTCTACTCATCTAAATAACAACAGGCCGCGAACATGTAAAAACCGCAATGAAACAGTGATGTTGCTGATAATCTTCTTGAATACATGGAATCATAAAATCTTTGACATTTTGTTTATACTTGTCAAATATACTTATCTTATCATAGATACTGTCAAAGATCAAATTATAACTTCATTTAAACATGTCATATAGTGTGTGTGTGTGTGTGTGTGTGTGTGTGTGTGTGTGTGTGTGATAAATAGTTTGCATATTTGGACATATACCTCAATTATGACACCCACGAAAAGCTACATTTGAAGCTATATAACAAACGTGATTACTTTAATGTTTCTATTGTCAACTTTCCTTTTCTACGTAGCAATATATCTGCTTTTCCCTGCTTTTGGTGTATTCTTTTACACTTACCATGTTATCGTAAAGCTTGTTCCCGCTATCTGGACTTAATAAAACGAATCATGCTGCTTACAATTGAATTTTTGACTCATGGATATTGCAAGCCTAGGCTTATTAATGCTTTCAAAAACTTTTATGGCCGCCATCACAATATTTGTCGATAAGTATGATGTCTCTGTATCCAAAACTACTATGGGTATGTTTGACGTTCAATAGTTCTATGTTCCTTTCACTCTCAATTTTAATTATACAAGTGGCGGATGTAGCTAGCTAAACAGGAGTATCCGGAGCTTAACCTTCCAGAGCACCCGGCCTCACTTCCCAGGTGGAAGTTTGTCAGTTTCAAAGTTTTTACTTTGCTTTTGAAATTAATTAGTATGTTTGTTTTTTATATAAACCTGAATAGATCACCTGGATACAAATAAACAATGACGCTTGTTTAATATGAAATACAAATTCTTATGATAAAATGCATATAAATGATAAGGTTACCCAATTTGCTGTTTAGAACTTAATATATCTCACATGCACAAAAAAGTAAAACAAAAGTAAACAGTTAATTAAAAACTTTTTTCTTTTGTCTTCACTTTTTTTCAATATTGATATCCTGGTGCGGAACCAGTGCGGAAAATGTTGGTGCATGACATTAAATACATTTTGTATTACCAAAAATACCCCTTTTCTATTATTTCTACAAGGTAGAATACAAACATTGAAATACATGTAGTTTTAAATTTCTTTTAAATGCAATGAAACATCTTATTGATATGTGATTCAAAAAGTTTATCGGAATTATAACTATTTGTTATGGTATAATCTGTTGTTACAGTGCAACTGCAACTAAATGTAATGAGATCAGTGAATTAATCATAAGACAAGATTGTAAGCCGCACTTACTGGAGGTAAACTTAGATAGTACCATTGGCGTTGTAAGATTTATTACATAGAAACAAGTCGTGTTAAAGGCGCCAAAACTTAAGCTGACAGCCAAATGTATCTCGAGATGAAATCTTTGGAAATATTTCAATAATAAATAGACAGCGAACTGATATAAATTTGTATTTAATTACTGGTACGGATCAATAATGTTTGTTTATCAACATTAACAGCACCGTAATTACAATGTAAATATACACAGAAGTGGGAAATTATGATAAATAGACGTACATTTAAACATGTTTCTTGTTTTACTACTGGACGTAATTGTAAACTATGTCGTTCTCATAGCTTAACACTACAACTGAAGCTGGTATAATGTAATAGTTTTTCTACAGTAAAGAAGTATAACAGTCACTGTGTTGATAGGCAAGATGTCTTTCTATTAAGAACAAAGAGATATTAGAGTTACAAGAAAATTGCGAGAATGATTATGTCAACAAAACAATTAATAATACACTTCCCACATAGTGATAAATTAACATTATATCATGAGGGAGAAATTCGGTATTTTTACACACTTTTTTTACAATTTGTTTTCAAGACAAGGGCTTTCTACATACACTTAGAGAAAAGGAATAAAATGGTAATAAAATAAATAGTTTGTTTCTTCGTCTGAATTCTAACTCCCATACCACAAAATAACAATCTGATTCTTTTATTTTTAAACTTAACAGACCTTGTATGTTTATGTGCAAAACATTTTTCTGAAGTTTTAATTTAGTCGGGCTTGCCGTTTTATTATACATATTTAGCATTCTTTATGCATGAAATAATTACAACAGAGAAGAGCGAGTCGACCTCAAATTCTAAGTACTACTAACATGTAACATATAAGCTGATTATGGTTGACTGTTTATCAATACATACAAAAAAAACCACAGCATTTTGCCATATGTATTTTGCATTTAGCTTTTCTTAATTCCAAGATACCATTGCGAATTTAGAAACTCTCATATCAGTAAAGTACCACTAAAATAAAACTGGAATCCACAGTACATATATATATATAACAAGTCTTGTTCTTTGACAGCAATTTATCATGATATTTCCCACAGAAAATTAACTACTCAACAGTCGATTTTAAATATGTTTGGATAGCCCGCTAAGGTTTTTATTGTTTTTTATATATAAAATGAGATTCAATTTAATTCAATATTTTATTTACGTCTCGCCTTTTAAAACATTTAAAATACATATTACAATTATAAGAGATTCAGAAATTAGCATGTCATTTGTGATATTTAAATAGTTTATTCATAAAAAAATCCAGAATGATCACATGACATCATGAAGTATTGCATTTAAATTTAAATGCGATTATTTTTAAAATAAATTTAGTTAATTTTGTAACATGTCGATATTTTGTTATAAATTTAAATATTTCAAATGAATTCCCATTGTAGATATTTCTAAACGTGTGTTAAATCAACAAATTAAACTGTCAAATCGTGACCTTGTCATTTGTTAATAAAAAAAATAACAATCTAACATAATCAATTAGTGGTAATTAGAGGCGGCTTAGGATATAATAATTTTTAAGACATTTTAGTTTTAATGTCAACAAATTATAAGAATCTCGTCACGACTCCTCTTAATGTATTTATTGAAATGTATCATAAATGACTTTGAGAGAAAAGGTCAGCATTGAGAACCAAAAAACTGTCGTGCGACAAAATCCTTTCATAGAAGAGCGCTCTTTCATCCCATTCTGAAGCCTCCTAATAGAATAAATGCCTTTAAAATTAGTTATCGCCTATTTAACTTCTGCACAAAAAGGTCGCGTGCGAACTCCATGATAAACTCACGTGTATGTTAAGTTGCGGAAATCACCCATATGGTGTTAATTGTTAAAACACGCTTGTTAAGTTAGGCAGTGAATACAGTATCTTTGCATGAATAAAACTGATTTTCATGACATTAGTATCCCAATATCCTGTTTCATTTCACCTTGTTATGCGTTAGGATATAGGATTTCTTCATTTCTTAATGACAACCTGTTACTATGAAAACAATTTTAATCATTATAAAGGTCTGTTTTCCTCTGATGTCTCAATTCCTCTGATGTTACTGTACAAAATGGGAAATATTTTATCAAAGACACAAGTTTGGTTTCCGAAACTTAGTGGGTTGACAATAGGTTCATAATACTTACGATCAATGAGTGGGTTCTAAGCAAAATACATATGACAACATAAAAGAAAGAAAATTGTAAATGAGAGCAAAATTTTTCATATTAAAAGCACCGCAATATACATGATAAGCAATTTGTTGCTGAAAACACGAACTAGACAAAAGTTAATAAAAACCCGGATCACGAAACAACAAACGAAAGATACAAAAATAGTAATTATGTGGCAGGCGGACGAATCATATTTATCTATTTGTCCAGATTGGTACATTTTTAGTGCGGAAGGTTGCCATTTAGGTACTTTTTATCGTTAAGTGTTTGATTTTGGTACAGTTTCCATACAAAAAGTCCGAATTTTTAGTACTTTTAATTATAAAAATCCCCGTCAAAATGAACAAAAAAATCCGTCTATATCTGACCTTTTGATTTATCCGTCCGTTTATCAGTTTTTATGGTACAAATCCGTCGAATTGGTCAGCCTGAATTTTGGTAACTGATTTTGGTATCTACGACACTGACCGGATGGGCGAGCGCTGGATCAAATTCAAATTCTATATCTTATTTGGTTTAAGTACCTTGTAGAAAACATTCCAAGGCTCATTTTACAAACAACAGTCCTGAACACAGTTTCACAATCATTCCTTAGTAAAGATTCTCCTTAACTTAAATTAAGCAAATTTTGGTAATATTTTTTTGGATTAAGTGATAAATAATTTTGTCAAGATTAAATGCACATATTTTAATCTAGAAGCGATGATAAAATTTACGCTTTAAATTTTAGAACATCTTGAAAAATAACAAGATTATTAAGATTTAAAATTTTGACAGATTTACAAGGAAAACCTTGGCTAAGAAAGATTGTGAAACCTGGGCCTGACACATAATAAACTTTATTTGTTAACCCAGTTTGAACCAACAATACCCTGCATGTATATCTTCTTCAACAAAATTAATATATAAAGAAAAGTAATTTTGTCATTTTGTGTCTAGGGTCATCAAAGTGCTCCCGTTAAATGTAATCATTCTTGTTAGTCAGGGGGCAGATCCCAAAAATGTGACACCCCTAAACTTTTTTGTTAAAAGCAGGAAACATGAGGGATCTTATTGCCCTATATGTACTTAGTCACGCTAGGTATGTTTCCACCTTGACTTTTTTCCGTTTAATGACAATATGGCTGCCAATCCAAGATGGCCGCCAAAAAAGATAATTTAAGTATAAAATTCAATATCAAATCAACCACTATATCTTTTTAGTTGCAATTTCGTATTTTATCAATTAAACATTTATACTAATTTTCCATGAATAAATTTTGGTTGTAAAATTCAATATGGCCGCCATTTTTAAGATGGCCGACTTATAATCATCGCGCTGCATTTTAAATCAAATACGACAAAGGATGCCATTATTTAATGACATAAAACCAATGTATTGTATTTAATATATATGTACTAAGTTAAGCTAGGTTTGTTTCCACCTTGACTTTTCTGTTTAATGAAAATATGGCTGCCAAATCCAAGATGGCTACCCAAAAAGATAAATTAAGTATAAAAAATTGAATATCAAGTCAACCACTTAACGTTTTAAGTTGAAATTTGGTATTTGATCAATTAAATATTTATACTAATTTTCCATGAATAAATATTGGTTGTAAAATTCAATATGGCTGCCAATTTTAAGATGGCCGACTTGTAATCATCGAGCTGCATTTAAAATCAAATACAACAAAAGCTGTCATTATTTTATGACATAAAACTAATGTGTGTGTGTTACATATTATGTGAAAATATTATCAGTACTGCTCTTTAAACTTATTTTATGTAAATTAAATAATTTAAATAACGAAGCCGAAACATTTTTTAAGTTTTCAATAAATATCATTTAAATTAATTTAATAGCTATGACTTTTGATGTCTGCAATAAAAAATAGTTCTCTCGTTTATTCAAACATTCAAAGAGGTCCAACAGCAACATGATTAACATCCACAAGCACCTTGCAGCAATATATTCTATACGTATACCCCTTATATTTATTATATAAGTATGATCAGAATATAACATATTTCCCAGGTTCAACAATTCAACAGCTATAAATATAGGATTGAATAACAATCTTTTAATTCCAAAATATTAAAAAAATAAATTGTAAAACAAAAACCAAGACCATAACAAAAACATCTGCATAGCTACAAAGGATAAGCGTTTGACCATTATCTGTTTCTTTGGCACAAAGAACAATTCTTATGTCTGCCTCTTTATGATTTCCTCAAAGACCTGATTTACCCCCAGCCAGTACTCGAAAATGCAGTATTTGCATCCAAAAAACCCTAACTGAACCATTAACTGCTTGCCATATACCATTTTTGTTTATCTGATTTGATATAAAACTAAAAGAATCAGATTCATTCTTTATTCTCGTCCATATGTATATCGAATTATTCCAATTTTCAACTTTCCATCTCTATTTTGCAGTACATGTATTATTCTTTAAATCGAATGATTCTCACCAGTTCTTACTGATTTTAATGCTCTATGATTGTGATTTGTGGATGGATTGTTGTGTTTTTGATTTAATTTTTTCTTGTCAGACTTTATAGAATGCTCAAAATATCAATCAAACAAAACATCTACTCTATCACTATTCCTGAAATGACATTTTGTTCTATCTGCAAATCTACAAAGTTGTCAAAGGTTTGTGCATTGGCGTTTTCCGAATGCTGTTAACCAATGTCACACTCTCTATTATGGTACAAATCTTTATACCTTTTTCTGAACATTTCTGTATGACATCATCAACCTTGTTTGTTGATTGGCCGTAAACCACCTGATGATGTTACGTATATCACTATCACCGTTACCTCTTCCGGCTTTCACTGGCACACTGATATTATTTAGCAATTATTGTTTTGATTTTTGAAACTCCATAACTCTACCGAAAAATATAAAGACCTGTACGATAATATATGGTACGACATTGGTTAACAGCATTGGAAAACCACAATATGCACTTTGAAGATTGCCTTGCAGCAACCACAAAGTATCGTTTTAGAAAATAGCGTTAGAGTAGATTGTTTGCTTTTATAAAGGCTTGAACCAGACGAAAAGAATAAATTCAAAACAAACATACCAATCCATGTCAAAATCACAATTATGAAGCAAAGTAAAAATTTTGAAACTTTCAAATGAAGTTTAACACAGGAACATCCACCAGCGAAGTGAGAACAAGTGACCTGGAAGGATAATTGAGAACCCACACTTTTTAGAAACAAAGGAACATGGAACTTTGGGACGCCACATATCCATGGTATTTTCGGATACAGAGTCACCATACTATATTGTGATGACAGCCATAAAACTTTATGAGGGCCTTAATAAGCCAAGGCTTGCGCTATCATTGCATCAACAATTCATTTGTTAGCAGTTTGCACCGTAGAGATATGGAATTCCATGTTGCCTGAGAATTTAAAAATTTTATAAATATGGGGGAGAATAAGGCTTAACTGACTAGTTCTATATCAAATGAGTTGAGCAAGAAAGTACTTGGCAAGGAGTCAGTGGTTATTGGAGGGTTGCGGATCCAAATACTATATTCTCGAGTGCAAACTACAAATACGCAGACTCAAAACTTGTTGCTTATTCAGAGTGAGATGGATAGATGGGAACTAATCACAGAGCTTGAAAACTCTGAACTGAAAGCTTATGAATATACGATAAAGTCGGCAATGTTGTTATCAATTATAAATTCTTTTGTTTGTAATCTATTTGAAACTACCAACCCTCAATAAAAACCTTCTTAAAACTTCACTGTCATATGTTCCGTCATTGCCACGTTACAAGATGTGTTCCGGCCACATTAATTCTCAGGAAATAGTTTGGAATCTATGTTTTTTCCTAGTAAAAACTACCATTAACTCTTGTGAGCAGTTTGAAAACTGACCTACAATATTTATGAATGTGGAATTGTTGAATCTTTATGATGTTTGTGCAGTTTTAGTATTGCAAAAACACATTCTACTGCACTGTTGTTTGTGGATGTGAATCATGTCGGTGTAAAAAGCTTTTGAAGGAGTCAGTTAACTAGTATATATATTAACAAATTCAATATATTAGTTTATTGTATTAAAACTATGCAGCGCGATGATTATTAGTCGGCCATCTTAAGAAATGGCGGCCATATTGAAACTTACAACGACAGTTTGTTATGGGAAATTAATATAAATATTTAATTGATTAAATATCAAATTTCCACTCAAAAAGTTAAGCGGTTGATTTGTTATTGAATTTTCATTTTAAAATTATCTTTTTTGGTGGCCATCTTGGATTTGGCAGCAATATTTTCATTAAACGGAAAAAGTCAAGATGGAAACATACTTAGGCTTACTAAGTGCATATATATTAAATGCAATACATTGGTTTTATCTCATAAAATAATGACATCCTTTGTCGTATTTGATTTAAAATGCAGCACAATGATTATATGTCGGCCATCTTCAAAATGGCGGCCATATTGAATTTTACAACCAATTATCATTCACAGAAAATTAGTATAAATATTTAATTGATAAAATACCAAATTTCAACCTAAATGGTTAAGTGGTTGATTTGATATTGAATTTTTATACTTAAATTATCTTTTTTGGCGGCCATCTTGGATTGGCAGCCATATTTTCATTAAACGGAAAAAGTCAAGGTGGAAACATACCTAGCGTGACTAAGTACATATAGGGCAATAAGATCCCTCATGTTTCCTGCTTTTAACAAAAAAGTTTAGGGGGGTCAATAAAGAGGCTACTTTTTGAGATCTGCCCCCTGACTATGTGTGTCTGGTCACTTATTAAAGGAAACCCATCGATTTTAGACAAATCATTTAAACAGCTATGTGAATTAAAAGGAGGTTATGGTATGATATAATGCAGTCATTAATTAATTCACTCAATCAATCATTTAAATATATTGAAATCAATTTATGATATAAAATCATTGTTACGTGTTGACCTTGATCTCAACCATTTTGTCAACACCTTATGTCATGATGTTTATTGGGACATGTTTTATGTCAATTTTTAGCATGGACAAAGTTTCACGATAATATTTTAATTACAACTTTAGCCCTTGTTAATCATGTCAAATGATGAGAAGAAACAAGTGAAATTTTCTAGTAATTATAAGTAGAACATGTAGCCGTGAGGTACATCCTCAATCAAAGTCAAGATTTAAAAGGGACGTAGTAACAAGATTAAGTACATGATATATGACTGTCCCTACAGTACAGCCCTGTCGAAAGTTTAACACTGAGCTAACGAAAACTAGCTCGGTTCATTAGTGGCTGAGATACGGGTAGCTAGTGACGGAAAGCTGCCGAGAGATAGACAGCAGCTGCCGAGAGATAGATAACAGCTGCCGAGAGATAGATAACAGCTGCCGGCCGAGAGATAGATAACAGCTGCCGGCCGAGAGATAGATAACAGCTGCCGAGAGATAGATAACAGCTGCCGAAAAATAGCTAACGATGGGCCAAGGTGGGATACCATGTCAGCACCAACTTGTTGTTAAACTTTCGACAGTTCTGTACTGTATACATGTGACCATCGCCGTGTATATTTGTGTATTGAAGAGAGAAGAGGAGATAATCGACATGGATGAATACGTGTCGGGTAATGTATGTTTTCAGGCATCTTCTAATCGATGATCAAAAAATGGTGATGTTGACTTAAACCCATAGTTGGACTCGTAAATAATAGACGTAACAGGAACTAACACAGACCTCCAGTTCAAAACTTTCAGGATTTATATCTGGCATTGAGTGATGGTTATAGTTAGGAATTGAGTAATTGTATTTAACGTCACAGTCAAGTATTTTTCACTTATATCGATACGTTCCCAGCTATAGGCGAAGGTGCAAATATTTTGCTTGTGTGTTGCGCTGATGGCATAGTACAGCAGATTCTTTATCGTGTTACGCCTACCATGACACGGGACCTCGTTTGTTTTAATTTCCCACCCGAAGGAACCGTGACTTTCATTTCTGTTTGCCGAGTGCTTGGCGAAACAACAGTCACTACCCACTTTCAAGTCTTAGGTCAGACTCAGTCGGGGTTCTAACCCAAGACCCCCCCCCCCACTTACGGAGCGAGCAACTGAGTTACAGCATTAATTGATGGTTAGAGTTAGGGATATCTTATGAAAAACATTGATAACTTTTCATGTATAGGCAAACGACTTTGACCTGTCCGCTTAAATTTAAATACTAATTAGGGACCAGTACATTTATGTATATATAGGAAACACGGGTGTTTATTTTGTCTCATATTGGGAAACACGCATTCATCTTAATTCCAAATGAAAGATCGCGCGGACAGGTCAACGCCGTTTGCCTATATAAGTCGACTTCAATAATAAAAAACAAATATACTGATCCGTGTCCAAATCAAAATCCAGACGCAAAGTAATAACTTTGAATCTGACAAGTAAGGTTAAACACGTGAACTTCCACCTGGGAAGTGAGGCTGAGTGCTCCAGAAAGGAGATAATTATAAGAGATAAAGAAAAAGCAAGAGTACAAAATGTAAATTACAAAACGGTCTATCTAAAATAGATAGATAAGGTAGCACATTCCGGGTTACCTCTTTATGCATTTTAATAGTTCTTTATGAAATGTCCTACAACAATGTTAAAACCCGAATGATCAGCATATATAGGTATCTCAAAATATGAAATCAAACGTGAGGTTCCCGTGTTGTATTGTAAATGACACGTGTTTCAATATGGATGACAAGAATACTAAACAACACCAGCAATGTGTACCTGTAATAACGCGTGTATTTAAATAACCAATTTTAATTTTTTGCTTGTTTGACATTTTATCAGTATCCACATTTTATCAGATATATTTATATTCCATCAATTCTACTATTATCAAGTGCAAGCCGCGCTTAAGAGTGTTCCGTTCCCGGACTCCATTCACAATGTTTATTAGCGGTTTTTAGTAAAGCAATATGTTGTGTAATATGCATTTATTTAGAAAGTACTAGCCAGTTAAAATACTGTCTGAACATTTGTTTTTCTAACAGAAGTTGTCTCGCGTTTCTTGTTAATAACAGCCTTACAAGACCAACCACGTGGTTGTTGTGTTATTTGATAGTTTAAAATCTCTATGTTATTAAGCTTCTTTATTCATTCGTTATTTGTTTCCAATTCAGAATGTTACAATTTGCATACCATGTACCGAACAATATTACACAAATATTATAATATTATATATATATATATGAAAGCAACATGAACATGCTCTATGTGCTAAACCCTATTTAGATGACCCTTAAACATATTGATTATTACTTACACAATTTACAACGAGTTTTACATGTATGCTGTTCATTTTTTATTGTCATGTTTAGAGGATTTTTACAAGAAATTTCGTCCATCGATATCTACAAATTTGAATCAGCGCCGTGTTCATAAGGGTCCCGGGTGTCTGTGTTACCGACAGTCCATAAAATAGTATTGCATACCTTAAATATAACCGTGTATCATTAAACAGAAATGTCACAATCAAGCTTAGATTTGAATTTGCCACCGTATCTAGTTAAATCACACTGATGGATTATTTCTAATTAAGACCAATGCAAGTTAGGAAATATAATAGCATATGGATCACACATTTTGTTTAAGTGTACATGTATCCAACAAGAGTTCTCTCGCTTTTCTTGATGGAGAACTGTAGTCTTAATAACCAGACAAGAAGACGTATATTTGAACCATGACTTTACAATGATTGTCCCATAGATTATTAATATTAATATTATTATTATATTGTGTATTATTATTATTATTCATTGTGTATTATTATTATTATTATTATTATTATTATTATGAATGTTATTTTTGTTATACTTGTTATTATATATATTATGTACTCTGACTAAGGAGAGGACTTACTTATATAGGCAATGCCTGCTGTCCAATCCTTTTCAACATTTTTTTTAATAAAATATTGTTTAAATTAATTGTCCCATAGATAATTATTAAACAGGCAATGAAATGTTTTGAAAACTAATTGCTTATGTGCCATTGAATGCTTAAGAATCAGCTTTATTACGAGCACAGCATAGTATACCCCTATTTCAGCATCAACGCCTGTTTATCTCAAAGACAGGAAGAGGATATTTTCCTCATACCGAAAAGCAACATTAAGTACACTTTATTCTCTTCCAACATTTATGTCTAAATGGATTTTGCTGCACGGAAACTTTAGAAGTGTCTTGTTTATTAAGATGATTATTCTATCAAGAAAACAGAAGACGAAAAGAAACATCCACCGCAACCAGAACACGGCACGACACAATAGAGTAAAATATCATACTGATCCATGTCCTAATCATGAACTTCTATTATTGAAGTGAGACCGGGTGCTTGGGAAAGGTAAAGCACCTGGTGTTTTTTAGCTATGCCTGTCACGTCTGTAATCAAAATTGAGAATGAAAGGAACATGGAACTAAGGGATGCCAAATATATCCAGGATAATCCTGGACGCAGAGACATCAAACAAATATTGTGATGGCGGTCATAAAACGTACAATTTAATGTCAGGAGCAATCCAATGAAACAAGTCAAGACAATGAAAATAAATATTGGGACTACTGATTAAAAAGTTCCAGTGCATGATCAGAGGCTGGATGAAATGGCCAGTGATATGCAATTTATGAAAACATCTTACTCGGCTAGAGTTGCATGTAAATTGCATAAGTGGATAGTCTCTCTTTGAGAACATGTATATAATTGTGTTTTTGTTATTTTATATTCGCCACGTCAATATGAAGACAACAAGTAATTTTTATACATAGACTGACGATAAAATTCGCAAGTTATGCCAATACAAACATAATAATGTTAAAAAATGCAAAGTCGTTGTTGGCTTGTATTTCTTCAAATAATGTTTTGTTTATAAAAATCATTGTCATTTTCCATTTTATCCTAGAAATTATGGCATCTTTGCAATACATAAATTTAAATACTTTATTCAATTCCCTAGTATATCTATATCAACAGAATGTTTTGAGCCAACTATGGTATGATCTGTTCATTTACCGAAGCAGGTTATAGTTGAAAAATTGTTTATCCAATTTTCGTCGCGCTTAGCTTTTGGTAACTGGGCAAGATATGTCTTAACTTCTTAATTTTTTTTTAAAATGTCGTATATTAGGTACCACACGTATAAATTTTGAGAAATTGTCCGTATTCATGTCATTATTCAGCTTAATTACATTTAAAAGTCAGATTGTACCCGATACTAGAGCTATTTTACGGGTAATTAAACAAAACATTGGATATTTACAATACATATATTAATTTCACTTTATTTATACTAATAATGGTTTAACTGAAGGTGGAAATGAATAATTAAACTATACAGTGACCATTCAATATATATCAATTATATTATTAAACAATAATATTTATTTTTCATATTAGTTTTAGTAACAATATAAATAAGTATATATAAATGTAGGCATAATCAAATTTTAGAATCATGTTTGTGGTTTTTATCGCCCGCTCTTTTATGCTATCAGATGAAATGTTTCTTTATTTATTGAGTAAGCATCGAGGTAACCCACTAATACACATAACACAATTATTTATGACAAAACGTAAGATCTTGGTAAAGGATTTTTGACCTCAGTTGAAATATTTATTTATTTCTTATGCTTATATATGTGTATTGGTATTATACGTCTTTATATGCCATAGTCAACCAATGGAACAGAGCTCTCAATAACTAACTATTTAAATGTCCCCTTAACAATTGACCGTGTGCAGTCGGTGATCCAGTTAAATACGGGACTTCCAATACACGTAACGTGTCCCAAGCTGTACCAACATGTGGGGTATCCAATACAAATTCTGAGTTATGTTTTTGGACAGTATATATCTGTAAGTTAGAAACCTTGACTTGTAGATTTAAAGAAAAACGTTGATGGACTTTTAATCTTAAATTGTTCGTGATAAATTGGGATGAAACATTTAAGCCGTTCCATTGGATTCCATGGATTAACGGTGTATTAGATTACTGGATCACGGATTTGGGATGCCAAGCTTCACAATGGCAGAGGTAAAGATATCGCTAATTCATTTCTTTGTTGTGTTGACAAGTTTATTATCAGTGGAATTACCTTTGTCTGTAGGTACTTATTTAAAACGATAAGAAATAAATTTAATTCATTTATTTATCAGAAAACGAAGGTCATTTATAAAATTTTCAAATACTAATCTGTTTTATCTCTGCATTTTGAACTTATGTTTACTTCTAAAATTAATAATAAATGTCAAGTTTACCATATAAGGCATATAAATGTTTATTGAACTATTTTTCAAAAATCTTTAAACAATTACCCCAGTTCTCTAAATAATAACTCAATGTCCTCAGCTAAATTAAGGAATTTGGATAATTGGTGTAACATTTAAATCCAATGTTTGTCTGTTTATGCATTGATTGTGGATCAAAAAAGACACCAGGACAGATAGTCAATTTAAAGGCAAGTAAACTAATGATAAATTGTAAGATCAATTCATACACACATAAAAAAAACTACGAACAGATAGTAACGCGAAGTACGCATCGGGGTGTATACAAAATTGTAACCCCTCCCTCGTCCAGATATAGGCATACATGTATTTGTATATTGAAAAAATAAATTAAACATCGCATACAAACTGTAATTACATATATAGAGCAGAACGTTGACGATGGCATATCTAATCTGATGCTGTATAGCCGGAAATAGGGCATGAATAGATGTTTTACACAAGTTTTGAGAAAAAGGAAATTTTAGAATAGGAACTATCTTTAATGTTACAACGGGTCAATGGTTTATGGTTTAAACTTCCTAACATTGTTACCCAATCTGTCCTGATGTACGAAATCTATTGTCATGAACATCTTTTGATTACTAGCTAGTATGTTACATTTGCATTTTAGTTTCTCACTCTCGGTTGAACTGTATATAATATAAAGATGTTTCACATCCTCTGTTAAAATATCAAATTTTCAGATGACTTGGTTTTCTGTCATATGATGTAAAGACATTACATACCCTCTGTTAAAATATCTTGTTTCAATTTTATTCATTCACATATAACTGAAGGTGATACAGGAGGTTCACATTAACATAATACCAATACATGGCCTTTCGTCATATCTGGTTTTATTGTTTGGTTGTGCTTTAACCAAGCTTGGTATTCATTAAAGATCGACGTGTTACGCAATATAGACTTTATAGAATATCAAGGCAGAGGATGCGCCGAGCGAATACTAAATGCTGCTAATGTCAATGACATGACAAAGGTTTTGTTGGCGATACATCGTTTATGACATTACCAGGCCATTGTATTTCTTAGTACTCGTACTTCAGATATATTCGATAGATTACGTACTACCAAAACATGTTCTAGATGCTTAATTATTATAACTTGATATATGCACATATACGCGAAAAAGGCTTTACTAACAAAACTATGTCATGTATGCTTAGATATCTTCGGCCTAGTGTGTGTTTTGTGTTTACTTCAAAGGTACAACATGTGTATACGGTATGTTGTCTATGACCAGATGCATATTGTTTAAAAGTAACATCACGGCTATAGGCTTAAAACATGATCGCACAATAGATCAATCACGCGTTATGCAAGGATACACACTTCTAGAATGCCTTTCTACAGACTAATGTTATTCGATTTTTTAACGAAAGTTTGCTGAAATAGAATTAATTTTTTCTTTATTTGTAAACAATAATGCCAACATTGTAAGAAATTTGTTCTTTTTAATTTTAATGTTTTCTTCATTGAGCCAGTAAATTTATTACAATCAGATAAATTGATAAATATATAGATATGTATTATAAATCTAATTAAAAGTCAATTATATTCTGGTGGGTATGGAAGATCTCAAAGATAATGTTCATGACTTTTTGTTTCTTTTTTATTTACATTGAAGTCAGTATTTATGTTTAAAACACACATCAACAAAGGCGATTGTTTCTTATCAAATGATTTTTGAAAGTGGAATGTATTTTATTGAAATGGCCTGTTTTTATCGTTAAATTACTCTTACAATAGACAAAGTATGGCCAAAGTTTTTGATGATTTAACAACAAAACATTTCAATAAATACACAATAAAAACATCAGTAAAGTTGAACAATACAATAAACTAGTGTTATTGGATTATAATAGTAAAATTACATTTTAAACGGATAAAAATAGGATTATGTTTCCGGAGTTTCTTATTTTCCATTTCAATATTGGAAATAAGTTGCCTATTTAAATACCAATAAAACATACAGGTATACGCGGTATCAGACAGGAATAAATTATTGATAGAAAACGTGTTCTATTCACAGTTTGGGGATATTTAGTGAAATAGATCTAATTTTATGTTGTCGTTTAGTGTAAGCTGTATAATGGACACGTGTTGGATTAAGCTAGGTCATTCTGAACTTATGAGAAAATGAGAGATAAGTGTGATAATGTGACCAAAATAATCGTAAGTATAACTTATCCCTTGTTTCGTTCAGACGCATCGCTGCAATTTTCGTTACCTCATCACATATAAAACATAAAGCATTGTCTCTGGATGTTATATGACTCCATACTTCAACTTTATGAAACCTTCGTCTTTTTATGCATATTCTTACCGAGTTTATATCGTGTTTTTGTTGAAGGTTTTTAGTCGGCAATCGAAACCTTTGAGTTCATGGCATGACCAAATGTGCCCCAATCGGAAAACTTTATTTTCATTGTAACCTTATTACTGTCACGTCTTCGAAATCGATTTTCAAAGCTGGTTGGGTTTGTAGTCCCAGACTAATAACATGTCTCATTTCGTATTTGTGTGGAAAAATAAGCCGAGTGCTTAGCTGTGTTTTGCTTAGCAACTTTTTATGCATTCAACTGACCATGATTATTTATCGTCGTAAATCTTTCAGAAGCGAATATGTTAGTAAAGTTTTTTTTTTCCAGCGCCCGGCCTCACTTCATGTGTCTTTGTTCAAGTATATACCTCGCTTTTGATGTTGTATTTTCACATGAATCGATATGTTTCTGGTTGATACTAAGTCTTCCTATTCAAAACTTCCATTGTACTTTTGTGTATGATAAGCAAGAAGAATGGGAAAGGTCATCAGTTCTACTATACTGTGTTCAGAATTTGATACACATCCTGCGTCATCATATTGAATCCAAGAAAATGATTCGGTGAATTTTGTATTATGGTCATGGCATGTATTCCTTTAAGTAATTATTATTAATTTACACCGTAGATAATACATAGAAATTCTTTTAAAGTTTGTGATACAATACAAAAGACAACGTAATTGTTTTGTGAGAAGACATGTTTCATGTTAAGATGTGACCCTGTCAAATCCAATACCGCACCGGTGTAATCTACATACTGAAGCCATCGTAAATAAAACACATGTCTGTTGCTTGTTAGGCATCGTAATCATCACACTCTATCGTAACTTTGCTGTAACGCGTCGTCGATGTACACATGCATTGCGCTGCAGTTAAATTAACTGAAGAGTGTCAAAATGCGTGTGTGCATCAATGACGCGCTACAGTAAAGTTACTGTAGAGTTTTATGGCTGATATCAGTCATCGTATGTTAGGGCAGTTTTTTCATCCACATTCCTTAAACAAATGATATTGATAATTGATTTGTACGATCTGTACAGCAGTTTGAGCTGGCTGATTGACCTCTTCTCTAATGCTCGGATGGGGTTTGAAATGCGTACTACATATTAGGTATAAAATCCTACCCGAAAGAACCGACAAGACTTAGTATGAAACAGGTACCAATCAATAATTCATTAGGTATCTCTTAAATTTTAAAACTGTTTTCCTGCTTGTGACTGCAGCTAAGGTTATCACTAGAAGGGGGTTTTACCGGAATAATTGCGAAAATCTGGAATAATCAGACCAAATCCGGAATAAACCAAATTGATCCGGAGTAATCAGGTAAAGTCCGGAATAAACCGGTAAAATCCGGAATAATCAGGCAAAATCTGGAATAATCAGGCAAAATCCGGAATAATTGGACTATTTTGTTATGGTAAGTTTTCCGTAATCTAAAAATTACGGTAAGTGTCTGATTATTCCGGAAAATGACCGATTATTACGGAAAAAGTCTAATTATTCCGGCAAATGTCCAATTATTACGGGAAATTTTCTAAAAAATAATAACTTTGTAAAAAAATTTTACCGTAATAATTAGACATTTGCCGGAATAATTAGATTTTTACCGTAATAATCAGTCTTTTACCGGAATAATCAGACAATTTACCGTAATAATCAGACACTTGCCGGAATTGTTAGAATCCGTAAAATTTACCGTAAAATTATTCTTATTATTCCGGATTTTGACCAATTATTCCGGATTTTGTCCGATTATTTCGGATTTGGTCTAAAAATTCCGGAATTGATCTAAACATTCCGGATTTTCGCAAAGATTACGGAAAGTGTCTTACTATTCCGGAATTTCGCAATTATTCCGGTAAAACCCCCTTCTAGTGTTATGGTGACAGGTCGCAGTAGCTGAATAACTGATCTATAGTGTCAATGTACACAACCATGTTGACATTCATATCATGATATAAAATACGTAATTTATGAGTTTTTGTGTTATTTGTTATATTTTGGATGTGTTTATGTATCAGAATTATTCTTTATTATAGAATACATGCAGTAATTATAAGTCTAAAGACCTGTCTCGCTCGATAAACACGACACTTAAAGGGGTATAAAAATGTTGTACCAAATGTACGTGGGAAAGTTTTTTGGTCATTCATTTTGTTACAAATTAAAGATTTTAGATCAGATATGACACAAAGGAGTTGTTTTTCTGTCAGGTGTTGTCTAATAAACAAATACAATTGTTTTCAAATTTAACATGAACTGTATAGTCTAAAATAGCCTTACGTATACATTACCATATTGAAAACCTTGACTGAAACGTAAATTATTATAATTGTCATGTGCTACTTCATTCTTAATTGTCATGTGCTACTTTTGAATGCATTCTTTTATAAAAATCAAAAGTAGCACATGACATAAATGGCGAGAAATATAATTATTTATAAATAGGCGGGCATGCTTTCGCTAGAGTCCTGAGTTAAATCCAAAGCAAAAGTGACTTAAATTAATTGTTTAAAATATTTTATTAAACATCATTCATAGTTGAATTTTAATTTTAACACATATTTGTATTTTAGTCCCATAGGTCCATGGTCCGTTCATTCTCAATTGTGATTTCAAACGTGGCAGATGTAGCTAGCTTATCATGATGTGATTACCGTTCCGGAGCACCCGGTCTCACTTTCCTGACGGAAATCCACATGTATAACTTGATTTTCCAGTATTCAAAGATTTATCTTTGATTTTTGTTTGTGATTTTAACATTTATCGATATTCTTATGTTTCATACATGTATACATTTGTAACATGATATGGCATGTACATATATTAAAAACATGTGATAATAGTTTGTACATGTCAACTTTCGGTGTGTGTGTGTGTGTGTGTGTGTGTGTGTGTGTGTGTGATAGAATGAAGGGGCCTTCATACTTAAAAGGCTGTGAATTAAAGGTTTGCTAAAACTGACTCTAAACTCCTGAAAGTATACGTACTGAAATAATTCTAAACCAATTCCAGCAGACTGGTTAATAAAACATTATCATAATAACATTTCCATGTAGCATGCACATATATACCACGGTTTTACAATTTAGTTCAGAATAATCCAATAGTGTTTTTGTACATTTTAATCATCAAATATTGAGTAATATATCATTGTACATATTTTGGTGTGATAGCATTTACTGGGCTTATTTGGTACAAATGAAAAAATAGACATTGAACACACAGGTATATGTATACAGGGACGCAACCAAGTGCACTTAAGCATTTGTATATATAGAAAAATGACAATACAGTCGATCAGGACCCAGTTGTTGGAAGCTTGATTAGTTTAATCAATGATTAGCAGAAAATTAAAACATGATTTAAAATCAAAATATCATTATCAAATCCATAGTTTCGTTATAATTTACTTTAGTTTGGTGAAACTTTTGTTCATAATATAACTGAAATAATGCAAATTCAAATTTAGACTCATCAATTAATTAAACTAACCAGGCTTCAAACAACTAACCCAGGCCGCCGAAGTTACTTTTGTTACAAGTAAGAAGTTTTAAATTTTGATTAAAAAGAAATTTATAAACAAGAGAACAATACCAAATAAGCAAAACTTCTAAATCATTCAGTACTTTCTAAAATTATCATTACAGGTGTAAATTATATATAAATGATATGTAATTCATTTTAGTTTCACCCAGGCAATGAACTGAAAGGATAAAAAAGGACCATCTTTAAAAAGTGTTATTAAACTTTTATCACTCGTATGAGAGTAAATATTCTGTAAGAGGCTTCAAAAGATTATATTATTAGAGTGTTAAATAAAAAGGAGATTTTAGCAAATTTTAAACAATTAACGGGTGTGATTTCAATGTTCATACCCCCACTAAGCATAGTCGGTTTGTATCAGGCTTTACAATGGTGTATTTGGTGTATTTGGCCTTCGTTTTTCGGTGAATGTATATTCTCTTTAAATTAATTATCCATTACCTGTAAAACTGATTAAACGCATTACCTTTCTCTAACCGTTTATATATTTAAATACAAATATTGTGTTTTAGGGTAGTATTTGTTATGTCAGTTAATAGTTCAACCTTTCATGTTATCGTTCTGGTCGGATTGTGTTCAGATCTTTGTACCAGTCACCGGATATCAGACTAGATTTTCTCTCTTATGAAAGTGAGATAGTTTACTTACAATTAAACGTTTTGTTTTTCTTAAAACATTAAAGGTTTAACTTACAGAGTTAGGCTACTAAGATTACAGAACGAACTCTAACTTAGTTTGTATAATGAAATTAAAACAGATAGTCAATACCCATAGTACCTGCTGTAATATTTAGTAACAAACTGTGACAGTACTCTGGGGGATCTAACTGTGAACGGTACCGTATTTCACTAGCGCTTTATTCCTGTGAATTAATCAGCTGTTATTAACTGTGAATTAGTCGACCAGTTTGAACAAATCAAAAATATTCTACCCATTGGTAAAGAGTAATATACAACATTTAAGTGCTATTTTGTTTTTCTATTATCTTTTTTATTTTGAATGAAAGTTGGTTTTTTATAACGGCAGTGAAATATATGTCAATTTTGGTCAGGACACTGTAATTTGTCAAAGCGGTGAAGAAACTGGAAGCTTCCCTTGGAACACATGATTCATACGAATGACCTATACCATGGTTGGCATATTTGGCTAAGATGTCTTGTAGTCCTAGAATCTTTTTTGGATAGTATTGTCACTGGGATACACATTAGTACTGATATAGGAAGCATTACTACAAAGAATAAAAGTACTTTGAATTAGTATGAATCATCAGCTAATCCTCATATATACTAGTACGTATTTCCTGAACGTAATCTTGGAAATTATTAATATTTGAATTGAACCCCCTATATATCACAGAGTATGGATGAAGACAAAAGCAGTGTAAGTATAATTACCTCAATAGCCAATGGCTAATTTTAAAACTTTTTGGCTCTAAAATATAGCTTTTGGCTTATATTTTTGCTTGAAATTTTTCATCAATTTCATTGTGATGCAGATGAAAATTACTAATTTTAATGTTATAAATTGTTGATAATTAGAAATAAAATCGATATATATCAGATAAGCAGAACTACAATGGAGACATACTTGCCCCTTTTAGTTTTATTTATAATGGTTCCTTAACAAATTAATTGCCTTCTAAATTTTAAAACTGGCTAATCATTTTTTGCTTAAACTTACTGAGAGCCAGAGCTAACCCTGTATTAAAGATAAACAGGAAGTGGTTAAATTGATGAGAGATAAAGGGAATTTTGTTGCCAAATAGACAGAGCATGGACAGGTTTCCGTGAACGGATATAATGTTACAGTGTAACTTATAATACTATGCTTTCACAGGCAAGTGTCCGACTAGATGATCACATCTAATGGAGCCTTTGTTTGCTCCATTAAATGTTTATTCAGTACGTTTTTGTTCATCAAACATTTGTCCGAACATTGCCGTTACATCTTTTTGTGGAACGTTTTGTTCCTTCAAACGCGAATCACACTTTTTTTTATTTGTCGAACATTGATATGTAAAAAGGGAGTGCCATCGACGTAACTTTTGTTTTACCGCTTAAAAGTAGCAATCGTTTATAAATATCATAAAGTCATATAGGTGTGTAACACAGGCATAGGATAAAATATATCATGACAATTATCTTACGTGTAGATTGTTCAACTTGTACTTGGCGTTTCTTTTAATACTTGACAGTTTTACAAAACCTACTTGAAAATGTTCTTTTGTCAATAAAATTGGGTAAAATTAATATTTCAAGACGTTTTAAACATTCTTTAAGACGATATTACATATTTTAATCTTCCAAAAAAGGTATTTTAAATTTTAAAATTGTTTACGCAACTTCGCTGTGCATGATATAAGTAAAATGATTTACAAGGTCCATAAATCAAATTTCGTTTAAATATTTTTTCTTTTAACAATATTCTTCAAAACTTTTGTCAAACCGAGGTTCATCAAGAGACATAAACTCTCTATATATCGATCTATAAACGTTTTAATGAAAATGTTAATATCTTTGTTAAGACTTTATTTCTATTTGTCTACAAACTTGAGATCTGCCTCAGGAAAAAATATTACCCTTTGGGGTCTTCCCGATTCTCCCACTTTTAATTACTGGTAAATATAAACATTGGTCTTAAATGTTATTTTAGTAATTATAGTCTATTTCCATATCCTTCGTTTTATTCACCTGGATTTTTACCCTGTTAAAATAATTTGTTCTTTGAATGTAAAAAACATTTTTAAAAAATAAGAATTTTCAAATACCTGTTATTATTATTATTATTATTATTATAGCACTAATTTATGAATTATGATAATAATTGGAGCCAGCCAAATAACACTGATCAGCCGTAATTTTAAAAAATTAAATGTATAAAAAAATAAAGAAGAGAAAAGTGTCAATGTAACACATATTGTCCCCGCTTTATTAATGATAGATTGATTGGATGCGATTTACTCTCCCGAGGGTCAGTGGTTTACTCCGGTTTCCTCTTCCTTTCCTGAGCAGATCACCTTGATCTTGACCTTGATGTTATCAATTTGGTGTGTGACACACCATTTTTCCATACTATATGTAGCTTGTAAATATCAGTTTTAATTTAAAAGTTAAGGAGCAGGATCGGATAAAAATCATTCTTCAAAGTTTTTATAGTCCTTATATTATTTATATCTTACAATTTTAATTGTAATACACAAGCTAAAATAGACCTGTACAATGCGACTAGTATTTAACGTCTACCAGGGAAAGATTTTGATTGTTTACATTTCTCGTTTTATGATTTTTAGTGCATTTGAAAATTTACAGCATCTTGCAAGTGCGTCTGTGATATTTTGTGATGGTACATTCTATACTTGCCCAAAAATTTTCCATCAACCTTTGTATTATACATGTTATACTCAATGGTCTTATTGTAGCTTTTGGTATTTGGACTGTTACCAGGGACAAGTGAAGACTTTTATGTTCAGCTAGATACCATTTTCTTTGAGTTTTAAATTGCTTGAGAAATGCTGTGAAGAATCTTCCTTTCACTATACACAATGTCATAAAGTTTTCGAATTTATAGTGCTTGATCTTAACTTTGATGGGTTTTTTTTTTTTTTTGAGCTGGCGTTTATAATATTGTGCTATTATGTTTTGTTGCTTGAAATTATCATTATTATATGTTATATTTGTTTTAAAGAAACTTGATAAATATAAATGTTAAAATTATGTTTAAGTTAATCAATTTCTGATAAAAATAACCAGGTATTAGTCTTCTTTAAAACAGACTATATTTTTAATCCTATTGTTCTAATTGTATATCCAAGGGATTATAATTCTATAGATAATTAAAAGTGGGAGAATCGGGAATGAACCTACCCTTTAGATAAAGAAATAAAAACCCTCTGAACGGTCTGAATACAAGGTGATATGAAAATATCTTTAATGTAATCCCTGACATGTTAAGTGTACAAAACTTAAAAATTCTTTTATTTGTGGAGATTTTACGAGAAAATCCGAGAGATTATAACTCCTTAATAACGTGATGTTTTATCTAATTGTGTATAGACTTTATAGAAAATTAAAGTTTTTGTAGTTTTAGGGCATTTTATTGTTATATGTACGTAGGTTTAGTGGGTTTATTTTACTTATACTGTTTTTCACTATTCAGCGATATTTACCTTGGCTGACAAATGTCCATTAGTCCAGTCATACTAAAATAAATTATACTACAATCTACAACAAATAAATCAAAAGTCAAAACGAAAATATCTTCTATAAACTGACCTCAAACACATAGTTCTGGCAATAGTCATGATGGTGGCTTACAAAATGAAGTCGATCTCTTGCGAGATTATAAGATTAATTACAAATGCTTTCTATACTAGTTGGGCGAACGGACAACAATTCAAATAAAACGCATAATGATCATTATGTATATTAAGTACATGTACACCGTGAATACACGCCTCTAGACATCATTGTTTCAGTGTGTCAATAACATTATTTTGTCTTTCTTTTATTGAGGAGTGGTTTTGTTATAATCGACAGTTATCGAGTACAATTTATGCTGATCCTATATACGTTTTTCCCCATTCATTTTACTCTTATCTTAGGTTCTTGAAATTTCACCAAATGTTGCAATTGGATAGATGTACCAGTTGTAGAAAGGCCTAGATGGGGAAACCCATTTTACGCTCTGTGCGGAATTCCCTACTTGCACGTTGAAACACGATTCTTGTGGTCTTATTATACAGGTTGTCTTAATAAAAATTGTATGTAATGCCAAAAACCCGTATGTACATGTATTCAATATTTATCATTAATTAGTAAGACTAAGCGGTGTAAAGAAAATTGAATCGCGGGTTTCTATGAATTTGCGGACTGACGGATTTCTATGAAATTGAGGACTGGGCTTGCGGGCTAGTTTCTCACAGGTTCAGCTGATTTCTTACCTTGTGTTGTATGTCTTATGTTTTTCATTTTGTTTCACGATATTGTCACTAAGCATATGTTATACAGCAGTATAATTATGACCATGTGTGTATTTGCTTTTAAAATAATGCTTTTGTGCAAAAGAATGCCCCTGTCTTGCAAACAAAGGCATTGTACAAGAAATATGTCCTGTCTTACTATATTGACTATATGCATAAGACTCAAACGTATTTATATACATGTAAATTTATATTTCAATTAGCAATAACCCAAATGTTCATTGAAATGTACATCTACCAAAAAGGTTAAGCCTGTACCTGTGAAACTAATATCCAAGTGACTAAGACAATTGCAATTTTCAAAACCACAATGAAAGAGAAGTTCACACGTACGCGTATATGTATTTGGTGTAAAGCGTATGACTGTCGAGTACATGTATATTAACTGGCTAAATGAAACACTGCTGTGTCATTGATGTTATTTTTGTAAAGCACAATTGTTGAGTATATTGACTGACTAAATGAACGACTGTTGTGTCATGGAGAAGTTTACACGTACTTGTTGTAAAGCAAAGCACATAGTTGTTGAGTATATTGTCTGGTTAGATGAACGGTTGTTGTGTCATGGAGAAGTTTACACGTACTTGTTGTAAAGCAAAGCACATGTTTGTTGAGTATATTGACTGGCTAGATGAACGGCTGTTGTATCATAAAGAAGTTTACACGTACTTGTTGTAAAGCAAAGCACATGTTTGTTGAGTATATTGACTGGCTAGGTGAACGGTTGTTGTGTCATGGAGAAGTTTACACGTACTTATTGTAAAGCAAAGCACATGTTTGTTGAGTATATTAACTGGCTAGATGAACGGCTGTTGTGTCATGGAGAAGTTTACACGTACTTGTTGTGTTTGTTGAATATATTAACTGGTTAGATGAACGGCTGTTGTGTCATTGAGAAGTTGACACGTACTTGTTGTTAAGCAAAGCACATGTTTGTTGAGTATATTAACTGGCTAGATGAACGGCTGTTGTGTCATTGAGAAGTTTACACGTACTTGTTGTAAAGCAAAGCACATAGTTGTCGAGTATATAGACTGTCTAAATGAACGGCTGTTGTATCATGGAGAAGTTTACACGTACTTGTTGTAAAGCAAAGCACATGGTTGTTGAGTATATTAACTGGCTAGATGAACGGCTGTTGTGTCATGGAGAAGTTTACACGTACTTGTTGTAAAGCAAAGCACATGGTTGTTGAGTATATTAACTGGCTAGATGAACGGCTGTTGTGTCATGAAGAAGTTTACACGTACTTGTTGTAAAGCAAAGCACATGGTTGTTGAGTATATTAACTGGCTAGATGAACGGCTGTTGTGTCATGGAGAAGTTTACACGTACTTGTTGTAAAGCAAAGCACATGTTTGTTTAGTATATTAACTGGCTAGATGAACGGCTGTTGTGTCATGGAGAAGTTTACACGTACTTGTTGTAAAGCAAAGCACATGTTTGTTTAGTATATTAACTGGCTAGATGAACGGCTGTTGTATCATGGAGAAGTTTACACGTACTTTTGTAAAGCAAGCACATGTTGTTGAGTATATTAACTGGCTAGATGAACGGCTGTTGTGTCATGGAGAAGTTTACACGTACTTGTTGGTAAAGCAAAGCACATGGTTGTTGAGTATATTAACTGGCTAGATGAACGGCTGTTGTGTCATGGAGAAGTTTACACGTACTTGTTGTAAAGCAAAGCACATGTTTGTTGAGTATATTAACTGGCTAGATGAACGGCTGTTGTGTCATGGAGAAGTTTACACGTACTTGTTGTAAAGCAAAGCACATGGTTGTTGAGTATATTAACTGGCTAGATGAACGGCTGTTGTGTCATGGAGAAGTTTACACGTACTTGTTGTAAAGCAAAGCACATGGTTGTTGAGTATATTAACTGGCTAGATGAACGGCTGTTGTGTCATGAAAAAGTTTACACGTACTTGTTGTAAAGCAAAGCACATGGTTGTTGAGTATATTAACTGGCTAGATGAACGGCTGTTGTGTCATGAAAAAGTTTACACGTACTTGTTGTAAAGCAAAGCACATGTTTGTTTAGTATATTGACTGGCTAGATGAACGGCTGTTGTGTCATGGAGAAGTTTACACGTACTTGTTGTAAAGCAAAGCACATGTTTGTTTAGTATATTGACTGGCTAGATGAACGGCTGTTGTGTCATGGAGAAGTTTACACGTACTTGTTGTAAAGCAAAGCACATGTTTGTTTAGTATATTGACTGGCTAGATGAACGGCTGTTGTGTCATGGAGAAGTTGACACGTACTTGTTGTAAAGCAAAACACATAGTTGTCGAGTATATAGACTGTTGTGTCATGGAGAAGTTTACACGTACTTGGCTGTAGTATATCTACTGGCTGGGAGAAGTACTGTCGTGTCAGTAATATTTAAGTTCAGAATGTGCTTTAGTCTAGATTACATGTTCAGCATTTATGACAGATTCCTAATTATTGAGACTAAACTCTTCAATAAAACCGTTTGACTTACTCCTCCTTTCCTGATCTGTCTTCGTTCTATGGGACTGAAGTACGATATACATATATAGTGTTTGGTCCGATTTTTTCACAACACGTCTCTTTAAAAGTGCTAAAATTTAACAAAATACTATTTTGTTTGACAACTAGGTATAATTTATGACTGTCAATTTTGGCGTTATGTATCTATACAAAATACTTCCGCGGTGTTTGTATTTACATTTTATCCTTCACACCGTATTTATTAAAATGCTATTCTTGTGTTTAAGATTCATTAAGTGCAACTTTAGAAATTTTTTATTCATTATTTGAACTTTTCACTCTGTCTTACGTAAGACTCGTTAAATATCGAATTTAGTCACAGAATATAATCATCTTATTTTAAAAAGGCATTGAATCATATTTACATGCCTTTATTCAATTAGTTTGTTCATATGATCCAATTAACATAACGTTGCATTGAATACATATCTTACAATGAGCTAGCTATATAGAAAACAAACGTTGTCGTAGGGGACACCAACACCAACAAGTTACCACTGGATTGACACGAGAGGATTTATTTTGATCGTTCTCGTTAGAACAAAAGATAGACAATTGATCTCAAGCTATACCAAGTTAAACGCGTCCTTGGAAACCGTCGATTGAAAGCTGCATAGAATATACATTATGTCATTGCATTTTTGAGAATGTGAAATAATGAGTTAACTGTGTTTTAAGATTTTTGTCAAACCAGTGTACGATAGAAGAGCTGCTGCTAGCATATAACGATGTTTTGGTTTTCGTAGCAATGTATCATAACTATATTGGTTTTATGTTAATGTTGATAGAGCCACCAAATCACGGTGCAACAATACCGACCGACTAGATGTACATCTCCAATAAAACCAGAGATTTTTAGTATTAATGATTTGTTTTGGTTCTTGACCATAAAACATGTTTTGTAGAACATTATTATTCAGAAATCGATCATAAAACATTACTAAGTGTGGTGAATATTCTGTGTTAATAATTAAAACACATGATCAATTTTTGTAATTGTTCAGTGAACATTATGTTCGTTAGATAGAGGTAAAAATCTATGTTACGAGAAAGGAAATCTTTTAGCCGGGAATTCCATGCCAGAACATTGAAGATGAAGACTGATCACGCTCTGTAGCATTGACACTAATCTCGATAATAATGGATCTGGAAAATAAAAGGAACAATGGATATAATTGATTAACATAAATATATAATTTTGGAATGGTAACTTCGATTTTTTGTCCTCAACATAAGTAGTTGTAACTGATACATACTATTTGTATTCATTGATTATTAAAACACATTTTAATTAGGTCCTGTCTCAGCGCGTATTCCACTCTGCTGGGATGTTATATACATGTGCTTTTGTTTAAAATCAATGTTAAAATTTCCATATCATTTATATAACAATGGAATAATACAGAATTTGGAATCTTTGTAATTATACATATTACACGAAGAAATGGTTAAAGTTATTCTGATCGATACCGATTTATTGATTATTTGAAGTATTTAAGTATTTATATTGTGATTATCCAATTAAATATGAAACAAGGATGTCACTAGTTGTAATTGTGTTGAACTGTTAACTGTTATGTAGAATATACACACTCAAGGCAACACAGGAAGTGCTTTAAGATTGCATGCTTGAATTATGCAAATTTCATCTCTATAGTTACGCAATTTCGATGAATTCACAGAAAGAATGACAGTTAAAATTTTGTAAATTTTGTGACTTTATTCATTTAAAGGAATAACCATGGATACTTGTGCTAAATTATGTGATTCTGTAGCTCTATACAATTTATACAAAATTTAACACTAGTTTATACTAACGTGATTTCACATGGATTGATTTTTCTCTCCGATAAATGGTAGGTGATTATAAGTTTGCTTGTTTGTTTACTTTTCAATTGGGTGTTATAATTGTTATTTTATGCAAAATAATTTAAACACCATACATTTTAATTTCCATAAAAGTGAAATGGCCTGTTATACTCCAGATTACTATATAGATAGATTACAGACCTGTCGAAAGTTTAACACTAAGATAACGTATTAATACCGACAGAAGCTCGTCTCGAATCCTCATAAACTATATATTTAAGACAGCTGCTTTCTATATCCCTGCAGCTTTTCAACCACTTGGTAATCCATATGTCGACCACTTAGCACCAGAGTTTCTACTCCATTTCGTAAGCGTAGTGTTAAACTTTCGACAGGTCTGTACTGTAATTTATCGACATCCCGAGTGAATTTGAATTAAACCCAAAACAAATAAATAAACGAGTTATTCCAGTAACAAATGAGCATGAGTAGTGTTTGGGGATCAACAGAAACGAAAATAATGTCAATTTTTGTTTGTAAATGTATGTATGTTTGACAGAAAGGTCGACCAAACAACACGACTTCAAAAATACCTAAATCATTTAAGGAGGTGTTCATGTCAAACCTTGTGTCCATATTAATGAAATTTAAAATATTAGAAATAGATACAAATCGAGTACTAAACAGAACTGATAAAGTTTTTAAGTGTCTTACAAATAATCATGCTCCAAGTCTTTAAAGAATCAACTTGGATCCAATGTATATCAAATTGTAAACCTGTGTAATGAAAACATTTTAAAGCTTGTAGCTTCTTTCCCATTACTATCTGCAAATGTTTATGGATTTGCAGATGACAATGGATAATAATTTAGCCCAGCTTTATATTTTCTATAAGATGACCTGAAAAAGCAGAGACGGATTTAAGTGACTAGGAACTGTGTTTTTGTAGTTGAATGAAGCACGTTTTCGAGGCAGGGTAAGGGGCACTATTACCAGACAACACAAAACCATCGTGATGAAATCATAAACGGCTATTGTTATTGAGAATTTGTCTTAAACTAGAATGATTAAACACCAAATGTTTTGTAATTTATCTTTCACTTATTATTGTCTTTTATTTCCTTACAGACGGAAAGTTCCAGTTCAGGTTCTGGAAGAATGGAACGGATACGTCCAGAGAAAGTTCCAAGACAGCGCGTACAGAAGTTATGGCGTAATGTCCGATGGGCAAATGCTTTCCCAGATGAATCTTTAAACATGGAAAGTGTTGATCAAATAACACCGAACTTTGCTTTACGCAAAATTGCACTTTTGTTTGAAACAAAAAAGTTTGATGAATGTGCGTCCTTAATTAGAAGACTTAATTATGTTGCATTAGAAAACATTCTTCAAGAGGTACCCATTGAAGTGCTTCATGATTCTATGCCAAACAGTTTGTCTATACTTGAGGCATTATATGTAAAATTGTACGAAACGTCAGCTGAACAATTTCCTAAAGAGCAACTGTGTGTTGATCAGTTATTGAAGCACCTTGTGGCGTGGTTTGCTAAATGTAATTCTTTAACGTATAAGATGGAGAAGAATTGCAACACATACTACCCCTCATGTCGGAATATTTAAGAGTTATTTTATTTATTGAACCTCATATAAACCAACAGTTTACGGGCAAAAAATGAAAGCACTGACAAAATGTCTTCGTCACCTTGGTCAACATGGATTAGTGGATAGTTCAGATGGACATCTTATGAATTTACACGATGCCTTAAAACTAGAATTTGATAAGGTTATTTCACATACAAACTGCATTACAAAAACTGGACGAGTTAAGTCTGTCGACTAAAAACCCCACATCAAGTACTGTTACTTCCGGTAAGGCACCTAGTGAAGCTAGTCATCAACGGTTGATGCAATTATCTCGGACAGATGTTCAAAATAGGATATAAAGAATAAAACTCTATATAACATAGTAAACCAGCAATGACAAACCAATATTTGAAGAAGTTGTTACTGATTCTGGAAAGGCGGATAGATTACGACAAACTTGTGTTGTTTCATGATACAGAGTTAAGAAATATTTAGATGGTCAGTCGGATCGTCATTCTTATCTTTAACCTTAAGACATTTCTCACAGGGCTATAAAATGGTATTACAGTTACTGAAGGATGTATCTGATGAACAGAAGGCATGACAACAGACGATGAAGGGGCGTCTACTGATGAAGATATTACCTCCCCCTGTTACAAACGAAGAAAGAATGAAATCTCTAAGCAGAATAAACGATTCGTTCCGTTTAAAAAGGCGGAAGTGGTAAGTTTATATAATTTATATTTGGTTGATCTTTATTTTGGTGCATGGGTACGGTTATCAGCAGTGAAGCAATATGGCAATCAAATATAAAATAAGGTTGAAAGGGAAACTTAAATAAAATGTCACTTTTATCATTTGCTTATTGTTGGATCTGCCTTCAAATAAAAGCAGCTGCTTGGTGTTCAAGTCGAATTGTTAGTTGAATGGAATTTCAGCTTGGAGTTTAATTGCTAGGTGTTGGAAAAGCAACAGCTCTATTGGTAACTTTTACACCTAATCATAACTTCGTTTCAGGTGCATAATTGAAATAATTTTATAAATTGGTTCAGAAAAAATCGCTCATTAAATTCAGCAGGTCGAATTTACAATTGATTACCTTAACTAACTCTGTAATTGTTCCATTTAATCCTTTTATGTATGGTTTTAATAGGAAATATTTGTAGGTATAATTACTTTATTGTCCCGTTTTATTATAAAATTGACATCATGACAGTGCAATAAACAGTAACAAGAGTTTGGATTTAAACAATTCATAGTTCCCGGCAATGCATGGGGTACACTATCATTAAATATAAATATTGAATACCGTACTTAATGTATTAAGGGTATCCGTGATTAAACATGTAGTAATGTACCGATGGTTAGTAGGATGGATGCACCGAGAATATGTTCATTGCCGATATGAAAGGTCCACATCAATTTTGTATATTTAATAAGAATCTAAAACGAAGGAAAATCTTTGTGACATGCCCTATTTTTATTTTAATAAAATAGAGTATTTAAGTGCGTTTTCAATCCTTTATTTTTAAAATTGAAAACATAAGCACATATCAAAAGTGCTACTATAAAATTATACCTAATAATGTATCGTCTACTTTGGATTTTTACAGTCCAACCTGCCTTAAAGGCCACCTCTATATAAGGGACACCTGCTTATAAAGGCTAGTAGAATTGTATCCCAATTGTTCTTTATTGATATTATTTGAACCTGTATATAAATGCCACCTGTCCATAAAGGCCATTTTTATTGGTTCCCTTGGGTGGCCTTTATAGACAGGTTTGACTATATATTTAATAAGAACACAAAACGAAGATATAATCCAGAATTCTTAGTGGCATGCGCTATTTTTTTTATTTTAAATGAAATAAAATGCTATCTTTGCATTTTTTATTTGTTAAAAATTGAACAAATAAGCACATACATGTACCACAATTGCTACTGTAAAGACTTTTTACCTGCTGACTTTAATTTATCCTCAACTTTTGGTGTTTAATTAAGAAAACACAACTGTCAATTGCAACATGCAAAAGCAATAAGACCAAGTCATGAAAACTTGGGACTGATAGTCGTAGGACGTTTGATGTATGCTCACTAAATAGAATTAATTAATGTTTTAGCTGAGTTCACTCGGAAACGTTTCTGTTATATGCCGAATAATGTTTTCAAAATTCGGCAAAGCCATCACACTCCCTTTAGCACACACACACACTTAGCACACACACACACACACACACACACACACACACACACACACACACACACACACAACATTTAGCTAATTAACTACGGTATTAATTGTATATACATATAATATGTATTTCTAAACAAGTCTTAGTTAGCTATATAAAAAATTCAATCATTTTACAATGGAATAAGTATATGATCTTGTTGTATTGTTTCTGAACCTTTATCAGTTACATTTAACTATAGGATATCTTGTTGATTGACCAGTCAACCCTGTATGTTTACGGTATTGTATTCACGTACAGAATGTTGAATATTCCAAATAAAAAATATGTTGGGATCAGTACCTGGAATCTAAATATAAAATTAGACATACAGCTGTACGGACGTGTCGAAAGTTTAACATTAAGCTGATTAAAAGAAATCAAAGATCGGCTGCCGAGATGTGGATAGCTACAGTACAGACCTGTCGAAAGGACTAAAAGAAGTCGAAGTTCGCTGCCGAGATGTAGATAGCTATATGTAGTACCAAAAAGCTGCGAATGTACATATGGCGGTCAACAAAAAGCTCTCGAAATGTAGCTAACGATGAACCCAGATGACATGTCGATTTGCCGAAATGTAGCTAACGATGGACCCAGATGACATGTCGATTTGCCGAAATGTAGCTAACGATGGACCCAGATGACATGTCGATTTGCCAAAATGTAGCTAACGATGGACCCAGATGACATGTCGATTTGCCGAAATGTAGCTAACGATGAACCCAGATGAGATGTCGATTTGCCGAAATGTAGCTAACGATGGACCCAGATGAGATATCGATTTGCCAAAATGTAGCTAACGATGGACCCAGATGAGATGTCGATTTGCCAAAATGTAGCTAACGATGGACCCAAATGACATGTCGATTTGCCAAAATGTAGCTAACGATGAACCCAGATGAGATGTCGATTTGCCGAAATGTAGCTAACGATGGACCCAGATGAGATATCGATTTGCCAAAATGTAGCTAACGATGGACCCAGATGAGATGTCGATTTGCCAAAATGTAGCTAACGATGGACCCAAATGACATGTCGATTTGCCAAAATGTAGCTAACGATGGACCCTGATGAGATGTCGATTTGTCGAAATGCAGCCAACGATAGACCCAGATGAGATATTGATTTGTCGAAATGTAGCTAACGGTGGACCAAGATGAGATGTCGATTTGCCGAAATGTAGCTAACGATGGACCCAGATGAGATGTCGATTTGCCGAAATGCAGCCAACGATAGACCCAGATGAGATGTCGATTTGCCAAAATGTAGCTAACGATGGACCCAGATGAGATGTCGGTTTGCCGAAATGTAGCTAACGATGGACCAAGATGAGATGTCGATTTGCCGAAATGTAGCTAACAAAAGACCCAGATGAGATGTCGATTTGCCGAAATGTAGCTAACGATGGATCCAGATGAGATGTCGATTTGCCGAAATGTAGCTAACGATGAACCCAGATGAGATGTCGATTTGCCGAAATGTAGCTAACGATGGACCAAGATGAGATTTCGATTTGCCGAAATGTAGCTAACAATGGACCCAGATGAGATGCCGATTTGCCGAAATGTAGCTAACGATGGACCCAGATGAGATGCCGATTTGCCGAAATGTAGCTAACGATGAACCCAGATGAGATGTCGATTTGCCGAAATGTAGCTAACAATGGACCCAGATAAGCTGTCGATTTGCCGAAATGTAGCTAACGATGGACCCAGATAAGCTGTCGGATAGACAGTAGTTCGTTAGCTTGGTGTTAAACTTTCGACACGTCTGTACTTCGTGTTAAGTAATGTGATATCTTCTTTATCTCAGATCCTTATCTGTTTACGACTTATCCACGTGTTGAGATTTCGATAACCGTTTGTCTGAACTTGTTCATTCGATATTTAATATTCCAAAGACGCATTTTAAAAACAGATTTAAAATAAATTTGAAAAAAATAAAACATTTAAAGGCAGATTAAAAATGATTTGAAATAGCATATATCGATTTTTGTCTACAATAGAATCGTTTTTCATGAAAAACAAAATTAAAGAAAAAAGTAAGATAAATAATAATACATTAGTCATGTGTTGCTATGTATTATTATTTCTTATAAAACAGCAAATGGCAGATGTGTACATGTATCTGCAAAATTCAAATAAATAAATGTATTGTGTTAAATATATTTATGAACTGTTGAATCAGATGATATATCAATGTATTTTTAATACAAAGAACGTTTGAATCGTAAATAATCAGATTTGGAAATTTAAAAAAAAAGAATTGCTAAAAAGAAGAAAAAAGGTCAAACACAATAGAACCTTCCCTAACAAGTGGTACAATAAGATATAAATATTAGCATTGTGTAAATGGTTGCACTTTAAATATAGAATATATCTCTTAGGTATAGAACAATTTTCTCATAAATCAATTTAGTGTTTAAGTTTGAAAAAGAGCAAAAAGTGATATGACTGAAATATGAAACAACGTGGGATACGTTCTGGTAATAGAAGACCATAAACAAATTGGTTTTAGTTAAACCCCTCTCAGAGTGAGGTTAGATTTCTGAATATAACAAAAAAAACCTCTAATAAGGATGGAACATATTCATCTTTTCTCCAGATAGGTTGTTTTGGATGAAAGAAACGATAAAAAATTATAATGTATACAATGTATACATCTTACACGGCAGAACACAACGTCTTACGTTCATCTTTTCTCCAGATAGGTTGTTTTGGATGAAAGAAACGATAAAAAATTATAATGTATACAATGTATACATCTTACACGGCAGAACACAACGTCTTACGTCCATATAAGTAATAGAAAATTTTTATCGACAAGCCGTATTGAAGCTTTCATAGTAATGCTTACCGACTAGATGAACACCTCCAATCAAACAGTATATGGAATGCTTTTTGGTTTACATTATTAGCTATGGTTCTGTTTCACCATCTATGTTTCAAAACATCCTTCCTTAGTTACTACAGATATGATATGTATTTGTGAGTAATAAATCGTTGTCGTATTATGATTATTTCAGAGACAAATTATGTATTTTTTTAAAAACATTTTGGGAAAAATAAAAAAAATATATATGATAGATAAATAATAGTTGCATTAGACGTTATAGATTTATAGGAACGATACCATGGTTAAAAATGTTAAATATATAAGTTTCTCGGTATGAGACCATTCCTTGTAGAGATCATATTTCTATTTTATTTGTTAAATTATTACCTGATCAAGCTTGTTTTGTAAATTTGTAAAATTAATAAACATAAAATGATACATGTACATACCTAATTGATATAGAATCATCCTTGACAAATAAGCTAACTAGATTTAAATTGGTCAGAGCATATGTGCATTTAATTAAAATTGAAAAACGATGCCAAATTTCATTTTGTGCCAATTACATATTATAATGAAGTTATAAACATTGTTTACTAGGCATATTTCACAGTCAAAACAGCAAAACACAAGTTATTCTTAATCAAATGATTAAGAGCTACATTTTCACATGTTACTAGAGCTCTTGGTCAACTTTAGCATTTGGGGAAAATGAATTTTAAACAATCAAAACCTAAACGACTCTCTGCCATTTGTGCAAAGATTATTGGACAACACAAGCAGTATAGACTGTTTAGTGATGGAGGTAGGTGTGTTTTGTTTTAGCTTTAAAAGTTGACGGTCTGCACATTGACGGAAGTACTACACGTAACCGTCAATTTCCGGCAATCATCTAAAACTTTTTTTCATAAATCATGTATGTACTATCAGCAATATGTGATCTATAGTGAAACTAAAGGTTATTTAGTGTCTAAGGTTTTAGAATGTTTTAAATTCACGCAAACAATGATTTAATAATGTACGTCGGTATTTTAAGTAATTGATAAAATTCAAAGTAAGTAAGAATTGGAGGAGTTGCGTACTCAAGCTTTAAGGTTAGAGTATCTCAAAACAGCATTTATCTTGAGACAGAAAAATGTTGTGAGAAAGTGAGATTGATGAGAAGCGAATTTAAAAAAAACTTTAAAAGAGTCTTTTTTTTCTTTTTCTATGCTTTGTCTTATTATTTATTAATTGTTGAAGAGGGTTATAACTGAGTAAAGAGTTTCGTATGGGAAGCTAATACACAGTTAAAACAGGGATAAGTACGGAGAATTTAAAGAGGTTAAATAGAATAAAGAGACCGTTTAATAAGAAATCTCCAGAATTAGAATGATAATGTTCTTTGTCATGCTATTATTATATAAATCACCTGTAATAGTCTGTAAGTACTAAACGTGTCTCTGGTTTGCGTCTGATTCGGCGCCATTCAAAATTCCTTGTGTTTAAAGTGAAATCAACGTTACTTACTCAATTTTATATAGATATTGTAAACTTTAAGATAAAAATTAAGAAAACAAAATAGAAGTTAAAAAAAAAACGTATGCCCAGTATCCAATACTTGTATATCAAACGCATATAAGTACTGGTGATGACTGTGTGCTTGTATTCTGAAAGGGTAAATGTTTTCTGAATACGACCCATTTGATGTTTACAGCTGCGATGCAACGCCAAATATCACTGAGTTATTGCAGCTGACAATATTGACATTGTTGTCAAATGTATTTTATGATTAAATTCAAAAAGTAGTATATGTTTGTATATGACACAGCGATAAATATCACCTGTAGTAGTAATCTGTGAGTTAACAGGGTTAACAAAGCACGTAAGAGTAAACAAGGGCAACGTTCTAATACATAAATTGTCATCATGATTCGTGAGTCACTAGAATTATAACCCATGTCCAATAAAATTAAACATCATAACGTTTCTGCTGTCGCTAATTTACGCTTCCCAATAATTCATAACTATTGACTGACATTAGTTTGTATTCTGTAGGATTGAACAAATAAAAGACTCTCCATTGTGAACCAGTGAGTAAATCAACATTCTCTCACAGACCCAATATCCATGATGTTAGTTTTCTTAATCTTTTACCATTCCTACAGAAACCTCTCGGATTACACCATATCCGAACTAAACTCTACTCTATACCACTATCCCGTCTTAGACAGTTACAAGAAGAATGCATATCTAAAACTACTACAGATTTTAATACACCAGAATATAAGCTTACTGCTATCATCATGGATATTGCTTTTAACAGATTATTGAAACCTGCTCGGGAAAACGATATTGATAACGATGGTCAACGCCAATATCTTAAGTTACACTATGCTAACAAAGGAATAGATGCTATAAACATTTCCAATATTCTTCAAAATAAACAAGTCCAATCTAAAATTCCTGCTTATTTCAAAATTAATTCTCCACCTCTAGTTTCCTACTCCTATAATAAACCTATTGCATCCAAAATATTTAATTATAAACAAACATTGCAGTGTTTAAACTTCCATAATTTTACTCCACCTACTTGCTCTTGCTCGTCTTCTCCCTATATTTATGGACCGGCTGGACATGTAATAACTGGTGATCTCAATATAATTGAGAACACCAAATTAAGACTTTTACTTTCAAAAGGTCCTAAATATAGAGAAGCTCAACCTTTTACTTGGGGACAGAATTTCCGACTTATCATGGATTCTGTTGAAGAGTACGCCAGACGTTGGGCTAAATTAGAAGATGTTGAGCTTGATACCTTATCCGACTGGATAAAGGTTGTGAGATCTTTCGTTAAAACTAGGATTGCCAAACTTAAAGGGTCTATGAGTACTAAACCTTCTTCAGTACTCAGGGATCCAGAAATCAAAGCAATTCTAACAGACATACACAACAAATATGTTGTTGTCCCAGCTGATAAGGCTTCCAACAACATTATTCTCGTTTGTAAGAGGTTCTACCTTGAATGTCTTATTAAGGAGCTTGGTTTAGATAGTATATCAAATAACCCTGCATATACTAGAACTAATTTTACCAAAGATGAAGTTCTTTCCAACCATAGGGGAGTTCTCGAGTCTTTTGGTATCAATCTTAAAGAGGAAGATCTTGATCTTCCTTACTTGTATTGGATTCCTAAACTACATAAAAATCCATACAAGGAAAGATATATAGCAGGCTCATCTAAATGTACTACTAAATCATTATCGGTAACTCTAACACAAATTTTGACAATCGTCAAAGATGGTCTTCAGTCTTATTCAGAAAAAGTATATTCTACATCTGGAATCAACCAAATGTGGATTCTCAAAAATTCTAAAGAATTACTTGAACATCTTGCTTCTAATACTTTATCTCATGTAAAAAGTATAAAAACATTTGATTTTTCTACACTATACACCACAATCCCTCATTCTAAATTGAAAGAACGTCTTAAAGAAATTATTCACTTGTCTTTCTTCTACAAAAACGGTAAGCCTAGATACAAATATCTGGTGCTGAATAGGGAGTCTGGTTATTTTGTCAAGCACCATACGGATTCCAAACAAAAATATATTGAAGATACCATCAACAAAATGTTGGAGTTTTTGATAGATAACATATTTGTTGTGTTTGGTAATATAGTTTTTCAGCAAACAATCGGTATACCAATGGGTACAAACTGTGCACCATTGCTTGCTGATTTGTTTCTTTATTCTTACGAAGCAGAATTTATGCAGAACCTTGTTAAATCTGGAGAGAAAACTGTCGCCAAATCATTCAACTCAACATACAGATATATAGATGACGTTCTGTCTCTTAACAATCCTAAATTTGGAGACTATGTAAATGCCATCTATCCTAGTGAGCTTGAAATAAAAGACACGACTGATTCCTCAAGTTCTGCTTCATATTTAGACTTATACCTGAAATATGACGCACAGGAAAGGCTACATTTGAAACTTTATGACAAACGTGATGACTTCAATTTTTCTATTGTCAACTTTCCTTTTTTATGCAGCAATATACCTGCTTCTCCTGCTTATGGTGTATTTGTTTCCCAATTAATACGCTATGGTAGAGCTTGTTCCCACTACGGGGACTTTGTAGAACGAAGTAGGCTGCTTGCAAATAAATTGTTGACTCAGGGATATTGCAAGCCTAGGCTTATCAAGGCCCTCAAAAAGTTTTATGGCCGTCATCACAGTATTGTTGATAAGTTTGATGTCTCTGTGTCCAGGATTGCCTTGGATATATTTGACGTCTCATAGTTCCATGTTCCTTTCACACAATTTTGATTACACACGTGGCGGGTGTAGCTAGCTAAACAGGAGGTGCTTACCCTTCCGGAGCACCCGGCCTCACTTCCCTGGTGGAAGTTCACGTGTCTAACCTAACTTGTCAGTTCCAAAGTTTTTACTTTGCTTCTGGATTGTGATTCGGAAATGGATAAGTATGTTTGTTTTTGATTACATGTATATATCGAAGCATTCCGTTCTCGGATGCCTTCTTTGATTAAAGGAACATAATTCACTGTAAATAACGTTTTTTACCATGTTTTCTATACAATCGGCTTCCAGTGGAATTCCCCATGTCTACTGAATTCAAAATTAATTTCATTGCTAGTTGTAACAGGAGGTGTTAATCCTTCCGGGGCACCCGGTTTCGCTTTCTAGTTAAAGGCCATGTGTTTCATTAAATTTGCCAGTTCAGTTTTTACATTGAGGGTTAGGTATGTGTTCAAAAATGGTACCGATTTACACCCCGATATTCTGATGGTAATGTACATTTATTTAGTGACCAGCATATAGGTCCAATAAAATGTTTTTCTTATGATCATCCCTTTTAAATGTGCTTATCTCCTATTATAATTGGCGAAATTGTCATTACCTCATTTAACATACTTCTGTTTATAACAAGGGATATAGGGTTATTTCTTGATTACTTATATGTCTCTAGAACTTATCAAAAATAATGGTAAAAATGTGATCAATTGAAATCCTGCAACGCCTCTAATACGAAAGAGAGGGTGTAAAAACGTTGTTTCTTCAATATAAGAAAAAATGTTCATGGATTATTGATAAAAAAACATATTTCTATCAATCGGAGGATACCAAATAATATTGGACCTGCATATTGCATGTCACAAACAATTCTAACATGACCTGCGTTTTCCTTCATATGAAACATGAATAGAGCCAGCTGTGGTATAACAAACGATATACCCATCGTTGTCCCGTTTTAATTACGTACTACCTTGCTTATCTTATGACGTCATGCTATGTGTTGCGAACAATGGTTGTGACGTAATTTTCATCCATAAAATCATTTAATAGAGGTAATCTCAACAATGGACCTTTTTGCAAATAGATAGTACAATGTACTTCCGAAGAAAGAGTTCCCAATGTTTATTTCAACCATTTTTATCTAATCTATGGTCAACATTTACCCGTGGTATATCGTTAATAATACATATTCTTCCGCATGTAAACCCCGGCCCGTGTATTATTTAACGATATACCACGGGTATAAATGGTATATAGTACATGTTTGTACATTATTCAATCCGTATGAAAGCATAGCTTGTTTTCATTATTCCTACTTCGTGATGATATGTTTCTTGTAGAACATATCCCTTGTGTCATTATCAGGCTTTCATTAGGCATATAGCTCAGAAAATAAATTCATATCAATATTATGACACACATCAGGCTACCATGCTTCATTTAACGATGTTTATGGGTCACAAAATTCTTTTATGCGACATCTTAAATTAAAATCGTGGATTTTGCCATATATATCGATGCATGTATAATTTATATGATTTTCACTGGAATAATCCCCTGACATTTTTTCATATAATTAACAATTCTACCTTTATTGACAAACTTAATAAAAGATGACATTATTTAAATTTATTGAGACATCTATAATAAGATGTGGAATTTGACATTTGTATTTAGATTTATTTGTCATCATTATTGTAGAATTACTAATAATGGTGCAATTTCGTCTAGATCAAAGTTACTCGAAAACACATTTTGGTAATGATGTCCATAAATTAAAATGAGAACGGGTTTATAGGAAAAATGTGTTTCACCAAAATCTTATTTTAGCGAAAACCATTTTAAGTACAGGAGTCTGGTGGTTTCTTAATAAATATGTACCTTTATGCTATATGTTGCCTTGTTTGTTTCAATAGAAAATACTGTAAACGTATTTATTTTCGCGGTATAGAATATTTTGAAATATATTCGCGTAGTTAAAGTTTTCTTTTGTGAAATATGCACTATAACACAAAAAGCATAATATAATTTTCGCTCGGTATTAATTTTCGCGAACAACAAATGACCGCTAAATATGCGAAAATCACTACACAGCGAAAATAAATACGTTTTCAGTACAACGTATTAGCGAATTTATGCGTTTTCCGCGACCAGTCGACGTGTTTTGTTGATTTTTCTCGTGATCAAGTATTATTATTGTCGATATGAAAGTGATCTCTTGATATGGTATAAAGTATAAAATTTGCATCGTTATATTTCTCCATATAAGTTTGTTCAATATATTACAGTACATGTTTAATGTTTGTTAAAGAGTACTCGCCAACCGTTTCAGCCATGTTCATTTTCATTCGTTATTCGCTTCAGAAAACAGAGCTACCGGCAGTTGTACAGTTTAACTGAACTTCCGTTCCCACACTGTGAAAAAAAGTAGAACAAATGTGTTAATATATAAGGTCCTGTACATATTTGAATATAGCTGAAATATAAATGAGTACCAGCAAAATGCTGGGGGTTAACCCTGCGATGGACCGGCGTCCCATTTAGGGGAGAGTCTTGTACTCTCAGTCGCTTAACGCCACGGAAACCGGGATAAGCTCCGGCCTGATGGGCCTAATGGCTCGAGACAGACTTTAACTTTTTAACATATTTGAAACCCGGTATATAGTTCAGAATATCGTTATACCGAAAGAATTCAGAAATGGCGACTTGTATATAAATATTGTTTCTAAATTCAAATTGAGTCTATTCACACGATCAGAAGTTCAAATGAAAAAATAATCCAACCTCTTGTAAAAATGAGTTGAACAAAGAAAATCTGACATCGCCGCTGTTCATAAATATATACTGAGGATAAGTAATAAATACCTAGGTTCATAAATAAACTGACAAGTGCACAACAAGATCATATAACACCTTAATGTTTAGACAAATGAAAAGTTTACATGGCCTGTTTAAATTAAATTGTTTCTTTTTAATTGCGACTATAAAGAGATCCTCACATACACCCAACATAAAAACCATACATATTTGTCCCTTTAGCTTAAAGTTGTAAACAATATACCCCACATTCTGCCAGTTTCACAGTAATTCTCATTAACTTGATTTCATCAAATAATGGTGCTGTACTAAAAAAGTGCTAGAAAAGGTTTAAGTATTGTGACAAATATTTGTATTTAAAAGCCTCGAAATCTTCAAAACTGTCACATTTTGTTACAAGAAATGATTCATTGTTAAAATGGTTGTAGCCAGACCTTAAAGCATATGATTGCTGAACACAAACCATACAACGATTGAGTTATGTAATGTAATACACTAATTAATTAACATGCTTTTTATTGAAGAAATGCAGTAGTGACCTATAATAGCTTCAAAGTTCTTTTGTTCTAAGAGGTATCAAAACGTTTCTGAATAGAGCAGAGGTATCAAATTAAAACCACACATGCCGATTCATGTCCAAATCACAATCCCAAAGCAAAAACTTTGTAAACTGGCAAATAAGATTAAACACGTGAGCTTCAACAACCACAATGAGCTCTCTAAACAGAACAGAGGTATCAAGTTTTCCTGAAACGAACCGCTATTATAAACAATGAAACCCTGTACCCTGGAAGGAGGTGGAAGCACGTGGCCTAGTGGTTAAGGCGTTGGACTCATGATTCGAAGGTCGTGGGTTCGATCCCTGGACCGGGCGATGTGTTGTGTCCTTGAGCAAGACACTTAATTTCACGTTGTTCCAGTTCACTCAGCTGAAAAATAAATGAGTACCAGCAAAATGCTGGGGGTTAACCCTGCGATGGACCGGCGTCCCATTCAGGGGAGAGTTTTGTACTCTCAGTCGCTTAACGCCACGGAAACCGGGATAAGCTCCGGCCTGATGGGCCTAATGGCTCGGGACAGACTTTAACTTAACTTAACCCTGGAAGGAGAAGGCATTTCTAGCACATGTCCATTAATGTAATGTATTTTGTGTAGGTATTTCGATTTGGATATATGTATTATTCGTTGTAAAATCCACAGTGAAAAATAAGCTATATTAGTATGACAGCATTTGATTTTATCGTCAAAAATGATAAAATACATGAAAATATCATTACAAGCAATCTTAGAATGAATAGTTATTCCTTGAAAGCAGTTATACCTTGAAAGCTCAAAATATATGATCAATATTTCACAACGTATTTTATTTAGGAAATCATTTTCGGAATAACACACTAGTACTCATGAATAGGTTTTTATAAAACTTATGATTATATAATTTTATAAGTAGACGTTCCGTGATTTTTAACAAAGATATATAATAATTTTAGTATTTTCACTAACAGCAATTATACACACAATGTAACACGGGTTTTATTCTACCTGGTAGTTCAGATAATGATTCTAAGTCACTTTTTGTGACATTTATTATTGAATAAGTGAAAGAATACAGAATTTTCCCATGAATATTTTAATTTATCTGTTATTCAATCTTTATTTAACACTTGTATTCAAAATGTTGTATGGATATAAAATGGTGTTGAAAAATACCATTTGTCGAGCGAACGGGGCTTGTACATACTGAATACACAATACATGTGTTTTTCTTCTAACTTACATGTACGGTATCCGTGTATATAAAGTTACCTTCTTTTTGTCGCTTTTCTTTCAATTCTATTATATATTTCAGAAAATTTCACTTCTATTACGATGATTTTTATCCATTTTTAATTAGATTTACATTTTCAAGAAGAAACAGGCTAATGAATTTACATGACAAAATATGTCGATATTTCAATATACAATTTTCAAAAGACGCATTGATTTGAAAAACTAAACTAACACGAAAAAGAAACGTTAAGCTTTCACATATTTGAACTGAATTGAATCTAAACTAAATTTTGTTATGCAACAGATATTCCAATATTGAAATCATCTCACGCCTGTGACCTAAGTCTAGTCTCTAGTTTGTTAGATATCACGGGTGATTACGTTATGATCTAACCTCGTGGCTTAAATAAAACACAGATTTTTACACTGATAGATTTCAACAACAATCCTATTAACTTATGACTTATTGGAATAAGATTAAATTATTAATATAGGCACAGTTTGGTCAGGTTGACTCATAATCCTTGTGTTAAAAGTCAAGATGTATTCTGACTTTATAGTAACCAATTCTCTAATCACTTTTTACACACGATCAAATGTCTTTTAAATATCTTTAAACGTTAATCTCATCATAATCTGATTAACACTTTTCCTTCGCTGTAATTCAGAAGGAAAATTTTTCATATTAAGATTCAATGTTATTCTATTTGAATATAACATAACTTACTCAATAGGGACCATATAAATTGAACCTTCAGGTGTTTCAGATATTTACATCACCCCCGGGGCCCCCTTTAAACAACAAGATCATAATGTTTCGGGGTTGGATATGTTGTTTTATCAAGTACTGTCGGACCTCAGTAGTTTGGTGGTTGATGCTTACAAAACACGGCATGCATTGTTAAGCTTCGAATCTCGCCCCACTCAGGCAGATTCTAGTAAAAATAAAAACTTTCTGATTTTTTTGTCATAAATTTCATTGAGATGCGTGGTTCCGATTGTTATAAGTTTGTGATTTCCTCTAGAATGGTAACGGTCGTTTTTTTTCACTCTCATGAGGTTGATGGGTACGCCTAATTTCTGCCAGCATCTCAGATATAAGAGTAGAAATCACGACATCAATACTACACCCTATTTGATATCTGAGGCCGCGGTGGCCTAATGGATAAGACGTCAGTCTTCAAATCCAGGGTCTTTTACCGCTGTGAGTTCGAGTCCCGCTCAGACCACATGTGGAAAAGTTAATTTTCCTTTCCGTCGACCTTAACTGGTTCACCTGTGTCTGGGGGACATTACTCCTCTTGTATGTGGCGTACTAAGTCAAACCTGAGTGTGCGTTGGTACAAGGTAGACCATAAAACACACTCGCACTTCACATGAATACACGAACTTGTTCATAGATTAATCCATAGAGATTAACAAAATACGAGTAGTTCTCTTCGCGAATAGCTCGAAAGATGCGACGTCAAGCAACATTCAACCAACCAACTATTTGATGTAGGCTCACTTTACAATCAGGATGTATGTTTAATGCGACGACCTTTGTCTTGTGGAGTTTCACTGAATGAATTTGAATAGAAGATGACAGTGTATAGTTTACAAGAACTTAGCGGGTAGAGGGAGAAATATTTATCTTATCATTTTGTAAGAATATTGTAATCACCCAGTGTTGATAAGCGGATTAATTACTCGACTTAGGCCTATTTATTACTTAATGACGACCTCTTATCTCCATAGCCATCACTGAACCCTCGGGGGTCCCGACAGTCTTTTAATTTAGATTAATCAAATATTAATTTGATTTACAAATTTGAATTAAACTTACAAAAACTAGATAATTATTTAACTTAATTTATGTCTTACGCTGACATGCCGATAATTAAAAAAGCAAGATCGCACTGTATACCAAGGTCTTTGTTTTTAAATTGAAGTAAGATTTTAGTGTGCTATAAAATAGACTAATTAAAAACCATCATATTGTGTGCATATAAAGACTTCTGCCTGGTCTTCTTAACAAATCCATTGAATATCGGTTCTGCGCATTTACGCGTGTTTTGTTTGTGGATGTGCAAGTTGTTGATGTTTATTTTGATATCACTAAAACTACCGAGGAAATTTAAAGTTTCGTTCATTATTAAACGTATTTATATGAACACTGTTTACGTTTCTTTCGAATAAATTCCACACATCTCTAATTATAAATGCGATTATACTGTTAAGCAAAACATTTTTTACAAAACTTTTCCCGTACACAATCTCCTTAGACTTACAACATAATCGAGACTTACAAAATAACGGATATTCTTAAAAAAGCTTCTTCACCTACCTTAAAATATCTCTGCCATATTAATGTTGGAACCACTTTGTTCTTGACAGTTAAATATTCTTTATTTCCATAGAAAATCAAATAAACTTGAATAAAGATTGATATTTTTCACTTACTTGTACCTTGTAGTAAAAGGAAAGTATGGGCATCCGTGATTAGCAAAAAAATATTTCTGTACATGGTAAAATGTTGGCGTTATGGGAATTTAACATTGTTGATAAACTATGCAAATGGCGGATCCTGTTGCGCATAAGACGTAAAACGTCACCAAGGACATTATTTCCAATGTAAACATCACCACTTTCTGCATGTAAAATCCCCATAGCGCTAACATTTTCCTTTCTACAGAAATGACAATTATTAACAATTACTATTGTTTCTCCTCCTGTGCAAATAATGACAGTTACTAATAATGTGATGTCAACGAGTATACACGTCACACGTTACTTATTATCATTAAAGTCTCAATATATGAGTGAGCATTCGTATCGGCACCACATATATAGACGTAACCATTTTACTGATATGTATTGTTTTTGAAGAAAATTTAATTTTTTAAAAAGGGTTTGCTTTACGAAACTGGGGTTCACCGCTCTACCACATGTTGTCCTCTAACGTTTGTGTGGAACACTTTTTTCCAGTGGATATGGAATCGCATAAGATGACATTTTCTCGTAAAACGACAAGAGGTATGAATCACGTGGTACAGCGATGAACCCAATTATATGAGCTATAATTACCATTGATAACGTGACGTCACTCATTATTTGCGTATGCATGTACGTGTGGTGTCATTTATTAAATGTTTCAGGGAATGGAAATGGGTTTTTTTTTCAGGATTAAACAATCGAAATATTTTTTTTTAAATGCCAATGTAAATATAACAATTGAATAGTCTAGAGTTTATAGTGCTGCAGCTCCCTCGCTGTGTAATGCAAACTAATTATTCGGTTTGCTTTCCGCTGCAATGGAAGTTATAGCACAATAAACGCCTTTTCTGTACAGTTTAATGTTTAAATAATATTGTACAAAGTACTACATATTTGGAAATGTTTGACTTTCCTTCTGTCATATTATAAGTTTTTGAATTTTCTGAATGAAATATTCAAAAATTTATAATATGACAACATTCAGAAAATTCAAAAATTTATATGACACTACCTAGTACAGATACTACACGCACATATTTGGAAATGTTTGTTCACATATTTGGAAATGTTTGTTCACATATTTGGAAATGTTTGACTTTCAATGGTAGTATTTGGTCTGAATTGAATACTCCGACTGATTTCGCTTAAAGAAATCTCTCTCTCTCTCTCTCTCTCTCTCTCTCTCTCATTAACAACTACGACTACATTCATTACGTACACTGTACAAGAGAGATAACCGATATAAGAAAATTGGATTTTGGTCTCGACAGATTTATCTCCCTTATTTAACTGTGTCCTGATATGTTAATGTGTAACTACGAATTTCCCAGGTCATTAAATTTTCTGATTATTTATCAGTGGTAATTAACACAAATTTATGTACATACACGATATATGTTACAAATTGGTGATAACAATGGAATAAACTGATAATTCAATAGGTGGCAGCACTAGTCGTGGTGTAAGAGGAAGAAAAGGTGTCGCAGGTCAGTTTTTTCTGCAATATTATAATGCACGTATTTACAAATTTATAAAAATATTTTTGGTTTGTGCTTCCATATTTTTGGTATGTGCTTCCAATATAGCCTTGGTAACTAACATTTTTTTTATTTAATCAAGGTATGTGTTGCAGCAGTTGTACTTATAAACGAGTGATGTGTGAAACTAACAACAGTGTGTGAATTTTGTTTTATTATCCCAGTTCAATTTTATTATATACAAACTGTCAACATCACTACAAGCTTGTGTGAGATTTAAAAACTTTAAAGCTGGTCGCAAATGTTTGTGTCCAGACAAGTTTTTCTTATCTTTCTTGCACATCAGGTGATGATTCTTTTCTTATATACTCAGTGTTCAAATTGCAGGTTTTCAACGTTTAAGAAAAAATCTATAGTTGTTACGTTACGTCATGCAGTGACACTATATATTACGTCACACCATATATTGCAAAACAAGGCAGACACTACCCGCTGTCAAACAAGAATTTTCATCCATTTTCATGCCTTCCTTCTATCGTAGAATTATTGAACTCCAATCGTGCTCTCGACTTGCTCCCCCGGATGTTAGATGATTTTCTATTTTCCTTCAGGAAGTAGTCTAAACAATACAGGAAGTGAAATGAGGGTTACTGAGGAAAAAATTAAAATCCAGTTTTGAACATAATGGGGTTCGCCGCTGAACTACTTGATACCCTCTTATGTTTGTGCGGAACTCTTATTTCCATTGGATATGGAATCGCACCCGTCATTCGGGGAATTTGTGACGTTGACGTTTTCCAAAATGTTCCACACAAATGTTAAGGGGTATTGATCACGTGGTACAGCGGCAAACCCCATTGTCAATGATGAAAAAAGAGAAGTAGACTTAGAAAAGAGTGTGTACGTTAAATTGATATTACATGGGCGTGGCTTCATGGCGTCATTTTGCAGTGAAACTGTTCGCCGTAGAATGTTCAACGAGAATGTTCTCTTATTTCTTCATCAAAGTAATTCTCGTCACTTTGTCAACACGAATGTTCAGAAAAACATTTTCGCACTCATATCGGTATAAGATTCCGCTGTTATTCTCACCATTACATAAGAGATAATTTATATGCTTTTTGTTGGTAGAAGAATTCTTCTTCTGGAATTATGTTGTCACGATCCTTCTGTTTTCTTACAGGAAGTAGTCTAAACCCATACAGGAAGTGACAGTTACCATGACAAAGAATAAAAATTCTTTAAGCAAAAGTAACGATTATGTTTGCAAACAATTAACACAACATAACACGCTCTTACATTTTAAATCAAATTATTTTAATGTCATAACTAGAGACAAACATTGTCAATCAAAATCAGATTATTTGTTCTTTTATTATAATTGTGAAATTTATCAAACGTGAGCATGGCTTCATGAAGTCATCGTATAGGAAATAATCGACGTTTCCATATAGAAAATTCCCTTTGTGCCGTAAAACAGTTATGTTCTGGCAACAGGGTTTGCCAGTGTACCACGTGATACCCCATAACGTATCTGTAAAACAATTATTTCCATTAGAGATGGAATCGTTTCAGTTCACGTTTTCCCGTAAAAATGATGTTTCTCCGGGAAAAGTTCACCGTAAACGTTTCTAAAAACGTTTCACAGAAGCGTTAAGGGATATTAAACACGTGGCACTCTGCTAAACTCCGTTATTTCCCCAATATTGACCTTGTAATCATTGTAATTTGTGTGGGATAGACTTTTATGAACATTCCCTTTTTGACAAACCCTTGTTGTAACATCGCATAGCAGTGTAAAAATTGTAATCTCTACACACACACCGCAGCAACCATTGTTATAAATACAGCACAAGTAATAATGCATGATTAAGGCATTGACATGCGCAGTGGTGGAATATTTTCCAGTCATGGATAACCTCCGACCCAGAGACACATACCACTTCTTTTAAGTAAGATAACCTCATATCAGAAGAGGTTACATTGTATGAACTAGTCTATGATGTAAATAGTCGTTGCCATGTGTTTTATATCAGGAAAAAATACTAATAACGATTTTTTTTCTTTTACCATATATAGACAAAACATTAATCCAACTTCATTGTAAGGTCTTGTATGTTTTTCTATATACGTGTGTCCTTTTCATTATGTTCTTTGGTATTGTTATAACCATAATTTGCAAACACCGTTCAGCTTTAAACATTGCGCATTTCTCATTCTTAGCATGATTAGTTTGACATATATATCGACATTGTTTATACTATGACCTTCTAAATCTCTGAAGTTTACAGAAAGGAGAAAATGTGCTGGTTTCATTTATATTGTATGATTATATAATTATTTTCTTCATTTAACAATTGAACTGTTTAGAAATGCGGTTCATAGTCGATATAAACGCAATTGATATGCAAGCAAAATGAATAACGCGCGTGTTATGATTAGTTTGCCTTGCTTATCAATTGCGTTCATATCGACTATGAACCGCATTTCTAAACAGTTCAATTGTTATATTTACGTTTAAAACTATTTTCGTTTCTTTTTCTTGGTTCAAAATCATTTTAGAAAATTTTAATTCCGCGCTTTGTCAACAACGATTTTCGATTAACGGAACAGCTGATGGAAAAGCAGCTGTGCAGTTTGGCGCCAGAAATTCTAGGACAAAATAGTGCGTGGAAAAAACAACAAATTGCATACAAAATTTCTACTAAAATGTTCAATTTTTTATTAAATACAATTATTTCGGTAATAAATAATCACAATTTTTTATGTCAATATAGTTCTGGTTTTGTGTATTTCATATTGTGTATTCATACGCCGATTGTTGTGAATGGAATTCCCGTGACGTCCCTAAGGTAGATCTTGCAGTTCATAGCCGATATGAACGCAATTGCTCTGAAACCTTGTGTGGAAGACAAAAAACTGACAAAATGTAAATATATATATATATAGGGTTTTTACATGTTGAGATGTTGAGAAAGTGTATACCAGCAAATGTTTACTTAATTGCACATAACGTCATATCGCACTATAGAAACAATTTTGGAAGAGGTATATCTTTGTAAAGTAGATCATCTTGAACACAATTTCTTTAGCTGGGCTTATGATATGGTGATTGAAATGTCTCTATAACACTATTTTATTAGTAGTTTTTATATTGATTAACAAACAACCAATAAAAGTTGGAAATGACACGACATCTTTAGCAAATGCATTTAAAAAGGAATGACTCTGTAAATTGTAGAATTATTAAAGGATCGGTTTTATTTGGACATTACACGATAGATGGACTATTTTAAACATACCAGAAACACTTGTCATAAACCTGTTAATAATTAATACATAAGTCCCACCTTTCATTTAAGAACTAGTAGCCATTAACCTCACAATGTGTACATGCACATTTGTTTTAACTCCTTTCCTTGTTACGGTTACATCTAAGCACTACCTTATATTAAGAACTAGTAGCATTAACATGTACAATTTATAGGGAAGCATTCCTTCCTTGTAACGGCTACACCGAAGTCCCACCTTACAATCTATTAACCTCACAATGTGTATTATAAAGGAAGACCCCCTTCCTCTAGATCTAAGTCCTACATTAAGAACTACTACCCATTGACCCTGTGATGTACATTTTATGATGGGAATCCCTTCCTTGTTACGGTTACAATGCTTGGTCGAAGTGATATGTCTTTACAAATAATATATTCTGTGTGTATATAATGCGCCATTTATTGTATTGTTCATGACTGCTACTTTATTTTTTATTTATAGGTCTGCGACCATCTCTCATTTCGGGACCATTTCCACTAAACGGGTTGACAAATGGTCACGGTACAGTAGGACCACATTCTTTTTCATCGATGTCAACATTATCTTTAGCCAACGGGCATTCAGATAACAGTGTTGCTATGGATGCTTTAGAACAGGAAGTTCAGAAGTTGCAATTGGAACTTAAACAAAGTCAAGATCTGGTGAAACAACTAAAAGAAAGAGAAATGCAACTTATTGAAAGGTATAATGAACTGTGGTAAATGTTTTAAAATGATGGGTACCACTTATGGTTGGAACCCTCCAAAAGTACTGAATCACACAACTGGACATTCATCCCAGTACCCGTCCAAAGTAAAACCATAAGACCAATAAGATCATTAATTAATATTTCGCCGGATGTTTCGGGTGCAAGTTATTCACAACAAAATATAACTCACTGATGATGCGTGTATAAACTTAGCGTATACTTTGTCCGATGAAGACAATGTAATTAAAAGTTAAAAACAATTATGATAAAATACACTAACATATGATCTATTTCAAGATGCTTTTTCCAGTTTGAGACTTCATACTAATCTTTCGATGGTATCCATACATATTTATGCCAGAATTCTAGGCGACAATGCGCTTAGCCTATTTAGCATTGGCATGCGTGGCATTTGCCATATATAATATGATCGCGTTTGTTTATTTTAAAGGTTGGCAGAGCACGCACAGCGACAATTCAGCAATAACAACAACCATTTTGAAGACCTCAATCTTGGAGAGAATCGTCCGACTGAGTTGATAAGAATATATGGTAACTTGTACAGCGAGGGACGTATGGAAGCATTGGATTCTCTAGACAATATGCCAATGATGGGAGAACTGTCTGTCCTGAAGGAGAAGATACTATTCTCTGTCATTGTGGTAAGGCTTTATTACTGTAACAACTACAGACTTTATAATCAATGGCACGCGGAACGGTTCATCCTCTAATACTTATTGTTTGTCGTGTGGGGTGGTTCTAATTTTTTCAATTCGATACAATGACTTATTTAAACATTACCACTTGACAAATTCTGGGTAATGTGAAGACTAGTTGCGTCCTGTTACAAGCTTTAGAGTGTAATGCTGTGCATTGCATTGAAGATTCCATATTGACTAACTAGAAGAATATCTTCCATTTAAATACCGGATATGGTAATTAATTGATCAATTATGTTGGGGAATCGTTTGATTCCTGGTTTTTATAATACTATATAAATGTCCGATTTCGGTATAATTTCACCATTCCTCTGATTGTGACTTACGTTTGATGATCGGTGGACTGTCGTGAGTTCTATTTCATATGATTTGAAGACGGATTTCATTTTCACTAACTTTCAGAATATTTAATTTCATAACTGATGGGCAGTGCATTCAGACTTGTATATGATAAGTTAAGTGATAATACATCATTAAACATGTTATCGACAATATCCTCAATCATTTGCTAGTACATAAAATAAATAATTTTAACTACCAATTTTACCACATTTTCAAACTTTGTTTCGAAAACAAGCACTTAGCAACTTATCCGCCTTTGGCGTAATTAACGAAAAGGCAACATTATTCCCTTTTATATAATTTTTTTAAGAAAATCGGATAAATTGGCAATTTAAATATTCTATTTTAAACGAAACTGGCTTTTGAGACACCATATTTATATAACTGTTCATCTTACGCAACACAACAATTGTTTATTACAACATTACGCAGTTTTTTAATTATATTTTAGTTGTCGTTTAGAGCGACACAACAAGCAGTCCATGAATTACGAGGTAAACTACGTCACTTACTTAACATACCTCATCCAGACCCGAGACTATCATCTACACAAGATCCTCTGGAACAACAGATGGAAAAACACATCGAACATTACTTATCTAGGAAAGCAAGGCGGTTTGATGTCTCCCACATTATACAGGTAATTAATATTGTTACTACTCTACACCAGTGTGAACGAGCTAGGATCACATGGACATGTCTCTATTTTAGTGTGAACGAGCTAGGATCACATGGACATGTCTCTACACCAGTGTGAGCGAGCGAGGATCACATGGACATGTCTCTACACCAGTGTGAGCGAGTGAGGATCACATGGACATGTCTCTATTTTAGTGTGAACGAGCTAGGATCACATGGACATGTCTCTACACCAGTGTGAACGAGCGAGGATCACATGGACATGTCTCTACACCAGTGTGAGCGAGCTAGGATCACATGGACATGTCTCTACACCAGTGTGAACGAGCTAGGATCACATGGACATGTCTCTACACCAGTGTGAGCGAGCGAGGATCACATGGACATGTCTCTACACCAGTGTGAACGAGCTAGGATCACATGGACATGTCTCTACACCAGTGTGAGCGAGCTAGGATCACATGGACATGTCTCTACACCAGTGTGAGCGAGCGAGGATCACATGGACATGTCTCTACACCAGTGTGAACGAGCTAGGATCACATGGACATGTCTCTACACCAGTGTGAGCGAGCTAGGATCACATGGACATGTCTCTACACCAGTGTGAACGAGCTAGGATCACATGGACATGTCTCTACACCAGTGTGAGCGAGCTAGGATCACATGGACATGTCTCTACACCAGTGTGAGCGAGCGAGGATCACATGGACATGTCTCTACACCAGTGTGAACGAGCTAGGATCACATGGACATGTCTCTACACCAGTGTGAACGAGCGAGGATCACATGGACATGTCTCTACACCAGTGTGAGCGAGCGAGGATCACATGGACATGTCTCTACACCAGTGTGAGCGAGCGAGGATCACATGGACATGTCTCTACACCAGTGTGAACGAGCTAGGATCACATGGACATGTCTCTACACCAGTGTGAGCGAGCGAGGATCACATGGACATGTCTCTACACCAGTGTGAGCGAGCGAGGATCACATGGACATGTCTCTACACCAGTGTGAGCGAGCGAGGATCACATGGACATGTCTCTACACCAGTGTGAACGAGCTAGGATCACATGGACATGTCTCTACACCAGTGTGAACGAGCGAGGATCACATGGACATGTCTCTACACCAGTGTGAGCGAGCGAGGATCACATGGACATGTCTCTACACCAGTGTGAACGAGCTAGGATCACATGGACATGTCTCTACACCAGTGTGAGCGAGTGAGGATCACATGGACATGTCTCTACACCAGTGTGAACGAGCGAGGATCACATGGACATGTCTCTACACCAGTGTGAACGAGCGAGGATCACATGGACATGTCTCTACACCAGTGTGAACGAGCGAGGATCACATGGACATGTCTCTACACCAGTGTGAGCGAGTGAGGATCACATGGACATGTCTCTATTTTAGTGTGAGCGAGCGAGGATCACATGGACATGTCTCTACACCAGTGTGAACGAGCTAGGATCACATGGACATGTCTCTACACCAGTGTGAACGAGCTAGGATCACATGGACATGTCTCTACACCAGTGTGAGCGAGCGAGGATCACATGGACATGTCTCTACACCAGTGTGAACGAGCGAGGATCACATGGACATGTCTCTACACCAGTGTGAGCGAGCGAGGATCACATGGACATGTCTCTACACCAGTGTGAACGAGCGAGGATCACATGGACATGTCTCTACACCAGTGTGAACGAGCGAGGATCACATGGACATGTCTCTACACCAGTGTGAACGAGCGAGGATCACATGGACATGTCTCTACACCAGTGTGAACGAGCGAGGATCACATGGACATGTCTCTACACCAGTGTGAACGAGCTAGGATCACATGGACATGTCTCTACACCAGTGTGAGCGAGTGAGGATCACATGGACATGTCTCTATTTTAGTGTGAGCGAGCTAGGATCACATGGACATGTCTCTACACCAGTGTGAGCGAGCGAGGATCACATGGACATGTCTCTATTTTAGTGTGAGCGAGCGAGGATCACATGGACATGTCTCTATTTTAGTGTGAGCGAGCGAGGATCACATGGACATACATGTAGATGACTTTTTCATTAAATTAAACTGGAGAGGGTCAAAGTCGAGAATTATCCGATTTCAAACGCGTACACCTGCTAAAAATATGTCATCGTACATGTTTCTTTTTAATTCAAGCTAATCTAATTTCACCATTGCCAAATTCTTCTTGTCTGGTCTTGGCTCTTAATTCAGAGAAAAAAGCGTGTCTTCCCTGACGTCCGAAATTGCATCTATATAGCATCTGGTTTGGAATTGAACATTTACCAAACAAGCGCTCTGCTACTTTTTTTTAAAGTTTAGTTTAAGTGTTGGTATTTATGACTGGATAACATGAAATCCCATGCTTTCTGCACTTTAGTGTCTCCTGAAAAAAACATCCGAATGTATAAAGGGAAATAACTCATCTGATAAAGTGCCGTTATATTGAACTCTGTCGCGGTATATGTTGTTTACAGTCATCTTTCATCTGTCTGTCACTGTCTAATATGACATTTACACGTTATTTTATTATGTAATTATTATGTAATTTGTGTTTAAATTGTAACAGGTTAGACAGTACATCAGAACACAGCAATGTTTTCAATGTTTAAAGTGCTTCGTTGAATGCCATTCCAAAATACTTATTTTTCGAAAAAGTAAGGGACGACTTTTCAATCTATACATCATCACCTGTTGCGAAACATACTTTGTCCTAGTGTTGTTGGGTAATGGTGATGAACTCAGTCTTGATAAATTTTGAAATTATTAGTTCACGACTTGCTTCTGCCTTGTTCGACAGATGTTGGTCACATACATGTCCGTATTAAATACAAGAGTGTAGTTGGTACATTATTTATTCCCATTCTTAGTTCTTGTGTAAAACGTAGACGTTCGTTATTATTATTCAAGTGCATATATATATAATTACAATTCCATTTTTACAACTTTGATAGCACTTTAATTGTCATTATATGTTATCAGCCGATAACAATAATAGAAAGTAGTTCTGGCTTTGTTGACAATCTGTGTGTCAACGGGTTTCTATATCCCCACTTTGACGTTGCGCGTAACGTTAAAAACGGGAAAACCCAAAGATATTCACACTACGCTCAATAACCTCAGTCGGGTATACTCACAAATTTTACGTTTTCAAATTGCACGTTCATTTTTAACATGAGAATGTAAACCAATTTGTAATTATTCAATAAAAAAGGAAAAGCCTGTACTATTTTTTTCACGTTGACAGTATCATCGGCATTTCCATCCGCCATTAACGCAGTGGAGTACCATCGAAATATACATTGTATATGTTTGTTAAAGTTACCATGGGAAATATTGAAAATATAAGAAATAAAGACAATTGTATTGTTAGTTATTGTGGTATAACTAACAATGGCCTTTCGCAAATTTATCATGAAATCACTGTTTTGCATTTCATTCAGTTTGCGAAAGGCCATTGTTAGTTATACAATGATAACTAACAATACAATTGTCTTTATTTCTTATATTTTCAATATAAACATTATGTTATATATGGCCCCAGTCAAGGATATTTCACTTATATCGAGACGTCACCATCTATTGGTAAAGTAGCAGAAATTTTTACCTTTGCAGTGCGCTCAGAGTAATGTGTAGGGAGGGTTTTTGTTACCATGTCATGCCTGTAGTGACACGGGGCATGAGTTTTTAAGTCACTTTTAAAGGAGCCTCTTCAATAGAAGAAGTAAATAAATACTAGTAGATAATGAATAGATAACAATTGATTGTGATAAATCAGACACTTCTGATTACATGAAACAACCTTTGCATTCAAACTGTTCAAGGCATACTCTATAAACTTTTATATTGACAGACACCTGAAATATATATTTGACTAGCAACAGTATAGCTTTTTTGCGAGATATGGAAACAAAACGAAAGCGCCACTTAATTTTAATATTTTTCTTATTTTCAATTTTAGGAAGTGTGTTCACAGATATATGCGACATTGTTTGACTATCCGTGTCTAAAGAACTGTTTGGGATTACAAAACTATATAGCCACGTGTGTGAGAACGGCATGGGGACTTTCGGTACAAAATCCGCCGTATTACATCGCCTATGATTCACGGACATTTAACCCATCAATACATACCAGATTCCACACATCTGACGCATCTTCTGATGAAATAAAAGGTTTCTTGTGGCCAGCATTAACTGAGGGATTTAGTGGTGAATGTGTTCACAAAGGCGTGGTGGTTACATAGTGACGGTCTCAATGTCTAGTATCCCTACATCGGTTTTTCGTTTCGTTTTAAATATCCTTCCTAAGAAAGGCTTCCTTACCAAGACTATTTATTATCTATAAGAACCACTGTATGTCATTTTCGAATGTCGTAGAGAAAACATTAACAAATCCAACAAAGTTTGTATTTGACTTTCGAGGGGGATTTACTTCCGGTCATTAGCAATTCGTAAGCAATTCACATCCCCCCGAGACTATTTTTTTAATTTGAGGACAGAATTTTTTTTACAAATGTGTACGCAGATAAAGAAACTAGTCATATGAACATTTATAAGTGTACTGTACATTAAGAGTTTGTAAGAATTTGAATACATGTCCAGCGGTGCTTTTTATGCCGAATGCATGTGTTGTCTTTCCTGTGATAACGTGTTTTGTTCGATATAAAATATGTGATTTCTTGAAAATCAAATTACATCGTGGGAATTCTTGTTAAAGCAACTAACTTACTTAACATGTGCATACAACAAACATTTAATTTTACAGTGTCAGTTTGAATCGTGTAAAAATTGCTTGCCACAGTATATTCGAAATCAAAGCCTGTTTTGAGAGAGAGAGAGAGAGAGAGAGAGAGAGCGTGTGTGCGTGTGTTAACACTTTGATTGTTGTTTAAGAATGCAATATGTCATTTCATGAATTCTGGTTTGTTTTGTATTCTTTCGGTAATATCACTACACAAATTTTCTTTTACTTTATAGTGGTACAATTAATTCAATATACAACGTATGATTACAGTAAATGCGGGGTATAACTCGATTTGTTTTCTACGTCCTGACACCTTTTGTCTGTCTGTCTGAGCGTTCGCATTTTGTTTTCCTTTATTACCTCTTCACTGATGATATGCTACGTGTATATAGATTTGATTCATACAGTCCAACCTGCCTTAAAGGCCACCTTTATAAAAGGACCACCTGCTTATAAAGGCCATTAAAATTGTATCCCAATTGTTCTTTATTCATATTATTTAATCCTGTATATAAAGACCACCTCCCCATAAAGGTCACTTTTACTGGTTCCAGCGGATGGCCTTTATCGACAGGTTTGATTTATTTTGCATGTATACTATTCTTGATATAAGGAAGTCATTTAAACTGTTACTTTGTAACAGTTAAACGAGTGTATAACCCAAGCATGGTTTAAATAACTTAAAAAAGGTCACTATTATGTCACATACCCATGGTAACTGTATTATATATACGTTTATGATAACAATTAATGTGCTTCCTATGTCTGTATCATTCAAGTTACTTTCAAATTGCCCACATGTTCAAAATATAAAGATGGTATCGTCTTACCGATCACCTTGACATAAGCAATGACATCAAAACTAGGAATGCATACCTAAGACAGGATTTAAAGGTGTTGTATTGCATCTATGCTAGCTGACTTGTACATCTGCAGTTTATCAATACCGAAAAAAAGAATTTCATTATATTTAAGAATATTCTAAGTTTAAAAGTGTGTATATATGGTATCTGTATTTTAACTACTTTTAAAAAACAAATCAATTTGCATTTTTTAATTATTTTACATGATTGTTACCGATTTTGTGATTTCATAATTTGTACATTTAAATGACTTCAGGAAATAAACCTTATTTAATAACAAATCTTTTATATTGTTTTGTACTACTGTTCATATATTATAAAACATGGATTCTTAAATATATATTTAAATTTAGATTGAGTCCTGAATTATGACGCCCACGAAAGGCTACATTTGACACTTTGTGACAAACGTGGTGACTTTAATTTTTCTATTGTCAACTTTCGTTTTCTATGCAGCAATATACCTGCTTCTCTTGCTTATGGTGTATTTGTGCTATAGTATAGCTTGTTCTCACTACGGGGACTTTGTACAACGAAGCAGATTGCAAGCTCTCAAAAAGTTTTATGGCCGTCATCACAGTATTGTTGATAAGCTTGATGTCTCTGTGTCTAGGATTGCCCTGGATATATTTGACATCCCATAGTTCCATGTTCCTTCCACTTAATTTTGATAACACAAGTGGCGGGTGTAGCTAGCTAAACAGGAGGTGCCTACCCCTCCGAAGCACCCTGCCTCACTTCCCTGTAGGAAGTTCACTATCTAATCTGACTTGTCAGTTCAAAGTTTTTACTTTGCTTCTGGATTGTGGATCGAACATGGAGTAGTACAAAGTTTTCCAAAACAGACTGCACAATTAAGCTAATTTTCCCATATTACATTCCCAATAAGGGAACTTTATACAACGAAGGAAACAAATAAATTGTTGTCTTGGAGATATTGCTAGCCTAGGCTAATCAAGGCTTTTAAAAGTTTTATGACCGTCCTCGCAATATTGTTGATAAGTATGTTTTAACGTCCCACTACTCTCAATTTCAAAATTTCACACTAAACAGAAGGAGTTCCCTACGTTTTCGGAGCACTCGGCCTCACTTCCCCGAAGGAAGTTTGCATGTTCTCAACTGAACAGGAGGAGTTCCCTACGTTTTCGGAGCACCCGGCCTCACTTCTCTGAAGGAAGTTCCATATTCTCAACTAAACAGGAGGAGTTCCCTACGTTTTCGGAGCACTCGGGTGGAAGTTCTCACTCATTTCAAGCAGATCTTAGTTACGTTTCCAACCATGAGGTCCAGATCTGTGTAACACAGTTAAGCTATGTTTACCATGTTTTGTGTATCATGTTAGAGAATCCCATCATTTTTTATATGACAATGGCAAGTATTTTTCAAGCAGAAAAAATTGAGGTTTAAAAGAAAGCTATTGTGTCATGTGCTGATTTAGAAAGCATTATCTTAAATTTTTTTTTTTTAAAAATCAAAATCAGCATATGACAATAGTATCACGCATAACTATACAATTTATTAGCATATACTTGTACTATCTTTGGGAAACTTGCTGTACAAGATTGCAATGTTCAGTTAACCTAAAGGAACACATACAGTAAAGCATGTAAACACGATTACCGACTTTAGCCGAATGTAATACTTTGCACAATCAAATATATTTGTGAGATCTTAAAATGACACAAAGGAAGATGACCTGTAAGAGGGTTTGTCTCTCTATGTATATGGTTTGTTTTGATTTAGGAAGTATAAAGACAAGAAGGTGAATTGGTTTGGGTGAATGTAGTTTACTTCACATCAGTATTTTGTCAACTATTTTCGACGTATGAACTCAAAGGATTAATCCTAAAACATATCCATGTGTTGGGTGCGTTCACTAGTTTTATGCAAGCAGTTTTGTCTGTCTTGAACAAGTGCAATGTCCCAAATTAAGACCACAGAACATTCAGTCCATTATATTGACACCAGTCTAACAGTCTATATCAAGGAAAAAGAGCAAACCAAAAATTAGCAAATGCATCAATACAGTCCTTATTTAGAAAATTTTAGACAGAGGCCAATAAATAAACATTGACCAACCTGGAGATATTCAATTTTAAACTTTTTATTTATTTATTTATTTATTTATTTATAGATTTGCAATTAATAGTTCATTAATTTCTGTTTTTGAAAAAAAAAAAACTGATATATTTTCTATTAAGTATAACAGAGGCGATATTCAGATCATGATGATTGCCGAAGAATGTTAATAAATAACTTACTAATAATATATAGTTTATTAATATTAAAAAATAAAGAAAAAATAATTAAAAAAAACAGCAAATAAAAAAGTGTCGATAATGTAATCAATTTGTAAGTATAAGGTTGTCTACTGACCCATGGCGATCGTGGAGAAACTCAGTCAGCAGGTAAATAATAAAGTCATGATTTATTATACGTAACATCTGCCAATACTAAATCATAATTTATAACACCTAGTTGTGGGATGTCACTGTCATAACTTAATTAATTTATCTTATTTAATTAAGTACCATGTGAAGAGTAATATATGTGTCATCAGAAGTATGTTACCGATGTTTTATTTTTTTTAATGTCGTGCGTCGATTTTCACGTCTTGTATAAGGATTATTCAAGAAACTGAACATTTCATAATTATGTCGCGCGTCGATTTTCACTTCTTATTCAAGAAACTGAACATTTCATAATCATGTCGCACGTCGATTTCCATGATTCATCCTTGCATTCAGGTTAATTCAAGAAACTGAACATTTCATAATTATGTCGCGCGTCGATTTCCATGAATCATCCTTGCATTCAGGTTATTTCAAGAAACTGAACATTTCATAATTATGTCGCGCGTCGATTTCCATGATTCATCCTTGCATTCAGGTTAATTCAAGAAACTGAACATTTCATAATTATGTCGCACGTCGATTTCCATGATTCATCCTTGCATTCAGGTTAATTCAAGAAACTGGACATTTCATAATTATGTCGCACGTCGATTTCCATGATTCATCCTTGCATTCAGGTTAATTCAAGAAACTGAACATTTCATAATTATGTCGCGCGTCAATTTCCATGATTCATCCTTGTATTCAGTTTTTTTTTCAAGAAACTGATCCTATCATAATTACTAAAAATTCGATTGAGAAACGAATAAATTGGTATGGAGCTGCGGTGGTTTCACGCCCCGGTCAAGAATACTGTACTGATGTCAGTTTGGGAATGGTGGAAGATACCGGAGTAACTGAAGAAAGAACTACCAATCTCCGGCAGGCATGATAACTGACGTTTGTTATGTTATGGCTAAAACACATAACGTGCTACTTTTATTATATTTGAAAGTTTTAATTTTAACTAAAAACTAGTGTACTGCTCTGAACAATTAATCTGTTGATTGTATTTAATGTTTTGGTCAGTCGTAAATGGTACTTGCCGCAGATGACCTAAATATCAGTTAAAACTAACCAAAAACATTTTCTTTGTTTCATTGCAAATAGAAACGAACACTGAAAAGATTGCCTCTCTCTCTCTCTCTCTCTCTCTCTCTCTCTCTCTCTAAAAAAACAAATACTTCCTTTAGCTTCAACTATAACCTCAGTGGTATCTTTCAAACCAGAAAAATATCATAAAAATGTTACCTATGATATTTTTGATGAAGATTTCTGTAAACTTTGACACTAAATGATTCAATCGCAGTAAAAAATTTGATGCCATGGTCCTTTAGGAGTCATAAAAATTTCGTTTATGACAAATAAATTGAGATGTTTGCGTATTTCTTATAAAAACTACTAAAACGGTATTTATGTAAACATATGTATTTGTGACAGGAACCAAGTTTTGTCACGGTAAAACTGTACATTTTCACATTTTTGTCTCCTTAGTACACATATCTCAGAGATCATGCCCGTTATGCTTAATGAGAAATTAAACAAAAAATCGACCAATCAGATGCGTCACATCGCAAATTACTAATTTTATTAGTTTTGGTTTAGTATGTTTTTACCCACATTTTTCAGCCCAACATTACATTTATTAGTGTTTTTCTCGATATAACATTCCTAAATGACTAACCGTTATTTTTTTATATTTAAAGTTGATCTATCTTAAGATTGAAAACTCCCAAAAAGTTGTAATCCTTAGAACCATTCTTGCTGACGGAATGCAACCGTGACATATACAACAACACCATTTTCTTTATACCCTCGGTTTTAGAGTGAGTGAGTAATGGTGTTTAACGTCCCAGTCAAGAATATTTCACTTATATCGAGACGTCGCCAGCTATAGGCGAAGGTGCAATAGCTTTAGAGAAATAAAGATTCTTGAATAAGAATAAGAATTTGAATTGTAACTTAAAACATTCCTTTGGTATTCAATTATTATTACTATTATAAATTGTAAAAGATATACGATCCCACTAAAAAAATAATTTTGCAGTAACACGTGTAAATCTGAATGCATTAGGATACGTGACCAAATATCATAAAGGTTCTGTTCTGTTTATTTCAAGGAGTAAATTAAATTCATAGTTAGCTAACAACTGTATTTCAAACGGGGGGTGGGGTGGGGGGGTTGCACTAGATTTAGATTTTTTGCTAGTTTTGTTTCTTAAATACACGTATCTTTCTATAAATATAAATGTTTGTGGAATTTTTGTGTTTAAATATATTTCAGTTGTGTCTCCTTTTTCTCATTCATGTACAAACATACATTTGATGACTTTATAGTACCAAAACTTGACGTCTAGGTGTGTGTAAATTATCCGATGTATATATACGGACAGTGTCCTTAAGGGGGATCTTCATGACAAAAATATCAATATGACAAGTAGCAAAATAAAATAAAACAGACTCATCTGAAAAAATATATTTAAACAAAAACGATATTTTATGCAAAAATTTATGTCCTCTCGTTATCTCTATTTCTCCTCTTATTCCATTGGCACATACATGTATATACATTCCCTACTGCTACATGTCAGAGTTCCCCCCTTTATTACCTTGTTTTAGAGATGTCATTGTTTCACCTGGATTTTGCCAGCCTGGACCATGCCCATGTGAAGACCATCAACAGAGAACGAATGCCCATAAATAACCAACCAAATTTAATTTGATTATGCGTACATTTTCCGTGTAAATTTTTCACATTAGCATGGCGAGTGATAAGGCAGGATTTGTTTTACAACCTGGCTCTGAGTGTTTTACTGCTATTTAAAACGACGGCATAATTAGGATACAACAAATATTTATTTACACACTGTAACTATATATATATATTAAAAGTTGGCAGTAGGTACTATAACGATGTCACACGGCGACCTAGTTTAATTAGGAATGCTTCAGAATATATATACTGTTTCAAAACATTTAATTCATTTTAAACCAAGTGGAACGATTTTCCGGATTTAGAGTAGCATCTACGTGTTTTGTTTTCAGATTTTATTTTTTCCATGCTTAGTGCAAATTAATTGAGAGATTCTTTTTGGATGTGGGATTTCATGTTAAAAATGATGTGATTTTATTTTGGATTTTTACTGCAGAAAATCTAGTTTTAAGCAAAGCCGAAATGTCGATCGCCAAAAGAATAAGCGTTGGTAGGACTTACTCCTATAGGAATTTTAAGGATCCTGGAATTCCTGGACATTACAGAAAGCTTTCCGAAGACGAAGCCACAGCAGAATGGAAAAGGTTCCAAGAACAACCTGTGGTAAGACGACAACCAAAAGAGAAAAAGGCAAGACCTATGAGTTTTGCATTCGGAAGTCGAAGTGAAAGTGATCTCAAAATGGAACAAGATGGCAATCTCCAGTTTGGAAGTCAGGATTTCAGCAATAAAAAAGCAAGGCCTCAGTCACACTCAGTCGCTACATTGCCAGGAAGGCTAAAAAATATCATAGACGCTAAAAGAAAGGTTAGAAGGAAAACTACGGGTTCTTTTAATTTAGGTGATCGTTTTGAAAGTCAACCAGAGCTGAGTGCTAAGTTAGATGCTTCATTACCAAACCATACGTCCAGTCATACTGATTTAACAACAGGCCAGACTAAAGAGGGAGAATATGAAATAACTGTGAACACAGTAAACGCTGAAGACAATATTCCAGACAATAGAAAACTAAGTGCAAGTCCAAATAGCGGTGATAGAAAAGGCAGCAGCTCCTCATCAATCGGAGAAAGACCACCATTACCGGAATCATCTCCTCCAATGTCTCTTGTCTCTGAGCCAGAGATTATCCAGGAATATCGAATTTCAGATTTAGAGCTGGGCATTGCTAATATAGATGGGATTAGCCTGGATTCTCACTCATCAGATGCTAGCTCACGTAAAGAGTTACATAACATAACTGGACAACAAGAAATTATCCTTGATAATGACATTATACTGGAGTATAACTTCGAGCCAAAAATGGCTAATTTCGACGATTTGTCCGACTATTATTTAGAAAATGGACATAAGATTCCAAAGACACAAATAGCGTATTATGGGCCAGTCTACCTCAGAGGCAACCGATTCATTCTGCCGCCACACAAAGGTAAGCGTTCAAAATTACTTCATTTACAGCAATTTATGCATCTTGTTAATGTTTTAGTTTTAACAGAATAGCAATAGGTAATTTTTTTCCGGTATACCTGATCTCACGTTATCACTGAAAGTTTATGCGAATTGCTTTAGGAATGTTTGGTTCATTGCTTAACTTGACAACAAAAAATTAACCTTGATAATTAAATTATACTGGAGTACAATTAAAGCAAAAATGTCTAATTTCATTTGATTTTAATTATAGTGCTGTAAAATTGAAACTGGTATAATATGTAATTTAAAGTATTAAATTATAAATTTCTGAAACTTTTACTTTCGGTTTTAAATAATTGAAACAATTTGACTATTGTATTGATATCATGGTTACCCAATGAACATGTCAATAAGCTTAATGTGGCATTGCTGTGGACTAAAACTAAATTATATTTTACTTTTCATTTATATAAATTGATTCAAAGAAACTAAATGATTTCATATGTGACTTAAAATAATGTTCATTGATATATATATATATATATATATATATATATATATATATATATATATATATAATCATATATTACTATATATATAATCATTGGATTAAAGGTTCCATAGAGTTAGTATTTCTTATTTCGGATCAGAATTTAACATATTTTATATCTTTACTTGCACTGTCCAATTTGATTACGACATGGCAGTGTATAATAAAATCACAATTAAAAGAAGGTTTGATACTGAAAACCGTGCACTTGGTAACAGTCAACAGAACCGAGAAATAAGTAACGTATAAAAACAGACAAACAAGAAAAGATACCGGCTTTGGACATGGAGTAAATGCCTATTGGTGTTGTCGGAGTTATATTGGAGGAATCCCACCATCTATCAATGTTCCATAAACATGTACGCAAATTCAAAAACATTAAAATGAGACACGGATGGACCGTCCGCGGCATCCGTGGTAATTAAGCCACAGCAACAGGCCATTCGCAGAGTCTTATTAAACAGCTAACATTAAATATTATGTACAGGTATCGGTTTCACAATCATTCCTTAGCTAAGATTTTCCTTAACTTAAATTTAGCAAATTTTGGTAATCCTTTTTTTGGAACTGCTGATGAATATTTTTGTCAAAACTTATTGCAAATGTTTTATTCTAAGCGTGATCTTAAAAATAACACCTTAAATTTCTGAATATCTTATAAATTAACAGAATGAAAAACATTTAATTTTTGCCAGATTTAAGTGAAGGAAAATCTTAGATAAGAAATGATTGTGAAACTGTGGTCAGGTGTGTTGTGGGTAGGGATGTGTTAATGTCACAGCTATATAACAGCTGCAGTTATCCTCCTGATAAAATAGGATGGAATATTTAGTCCACTGCATCGTTAAACCTAATTTTAACTGACTATTACGATGATATAATCAACGAACATCTCATTGTAACTGTTTTAATACTGAATCATATTACATCAGGTACATTATTTAAAAGTGAATACATAATGTCCTGATCATTTTTATGTTAAAAACTGAATACATATTTTAGTGATAACTTGTGCATTACCTTTGAAGATAATGTCGAAATGTCACCTTTACAGAGGACAATTTAACACGATTTTTAATTTTTTGACACTGAAGTTCTCGTATGCATTTTACAGTGTATATTGATGGTAGAGTTTTTGTTCAAACTTGCTTTTATTAGAAATTAATATGTATGACGTTAAGGCATGATCACCATTTTTCCGTAAACATACCGTGTAAAAGATAATAGTCACGGTCAATGTTTCAAAATTTCCCATGTGTAATTTTATTTTTATAAAAAGCGTTTTATATTATAACAATATCTATAATTTTCATACATATTGACACTGAGTATAAAATATAATGTTGGGACAAATTCTTTAAAGCACAACTCTGGGATGTTTTTTTTTCCTTTTTGAAATGTAACAGAAAACAGAAAATGTTATAAAATCAGCTAAAACTATAATAGCATACAACAAAGTATATGATTCTTATGTCAACACAACTCTTTTTGCGTTGTTCACATTTTCGTAAAAAATATGTAATATTAATTGAGGTGAGCTATACGATATAGCCTTTGAAAACACTTCATGATGACACTGTTTTAAGGCTTTGTGGTTTTCTCTAACATTAGGTAAATCATTGCTGAACATACGTGGTTTAATATCAATTGATCTCTACCAGTCTTGTGATTAATTTGTTTGAGGTTATGGCGTTTGTAGTTTTGTAATATTTAGTTGTACAATTTACTATGTACTATACATCATTATTTTACAAATACTCGAAAACACTCCAAAGTTTACTTACAGTGTCATAAATCTATAATGGTAGCCAAGTGTGAGCGGTCAAGTGGTCATTATCTCATTAATTCATAAATGTTTGTTTGTCCGAATCTTGACATTCTAAAGACTTTGATTTGATTCGCATTCCGTGAATCTGCTTTGATCTGAATTTTAGGGGCCCTGCTTTAACCTACCTTGTAGAAACCCTGCATTGAACTACATTTTAACGATCCTGGTTTGACCTACCTATTAAGGATCCTGATTCTGGCAACCCTGCTATTGCTCAAATTTTGGAGATCCTACTAAAACATTTTGCAGACCCAGCTTTGACCCATTCTGACAGGGCCTGTTTTAGTTCATATTTTGGAGGTCCTCTTTTGATTAACATTATGGATCCGGTCATTGCTTACAATTTAAAGCCTACGCTTTGACAAACATTTTGGAGACTCACATGTTATAAAATGCTTTTGCATCCTCCACAAACTTGTAATCTTGAGATCTTGCTTAGACTAACATTTTGTAGACCCTGCTTTGGCTTGCATTCTTCTCTGTTATGATGTTATTTTAGATCCCGTGTTTTGACTCGCATTTCTATTTATAGTCTCGACATCCTGTTTTGCTTTAGGCCTTGTTTTAACTTATATTATGGAGCACTTAATGCGGTTTATATTCTGGAGGTGCTGTATTTGCTTATATTGGGGGGGGGGGGGGTTCATGTTTTTGGTTTACTTTTTGGAAACCATGCTTTGGCTTTAGCCCCCTTTGGCTTATATTCTAGATGCCATTCGTTGGCTTATATTATGCGGAATTTGCATTTGCTTATATTCTGGAGGACATTGTTTGGCTTAAATATTCCTTAGCCCCTTTGGCTTATATTCTGGGGGCCCTGCTGTAATGAAAATAATTTCACTAACACTTTCCCGAACATGCATTTTAAGTTTTCTTTGACTCTCTGTAATTATATTGACATTGGAGAATTCTCGAGTGGTTTTATTTGCCTGTGAAAATGAAACCCTCTTAAGTTTACGATCACAGCGAAGTTAAATTGATAACACACATAAGTAAATTATTTATCTAGTCTTAAAGTGTAGCATTTCACTAGTAGATATAAGATATACTTTCTTGAGGATCGTTTGTTTTTCTTTCGGAAAATATTCGAAGATAAAGCGTTTAGGGTTTGTTGGCGACAGAGAAGGTGTAATTTGTAATAGAAAGTGTAATTTTAAATGCACTTGGCGTTATTTTGGCATGGTTACAAATATTTTCATATCATAAATATTGTCATATAAATTTCTTTGTTTTAAAACCCGAGATAGCTGAATTTATCAATTACCAGCTAGGTCCTCAATAGTCGATATTTAGATTTCAATGACCGCTCAATAATTTCCCGAGTTGCGTGTTTAATCCTATGACAGCTGATCCCGAAACATTAAAATTATGTATGATCAAGTTAAAAACCAATGCTATCCGGTATTCATTGAATATAAGTAATAGATTTAATATACAATAAAGGTGTTAATAAAATGGTCAAACAAACAAAAACATTATTTAAGTAAAATTGAACAAAGAGAAATTCATAATTTCTGGGGAAAACCCGTGTTTATGTCTTGCTACTAATATTTGTTTGCCAATGATTTCGGTTAGATTCCGAATTGCGTGTTAAGAATGAATTGTGCGTTTGCCAATCCCTTACTTGAAATCTGTAATGAGCGCACAAGTGTCATATTGAATATAATTATGATGATCTGTAATTAAGAAGGGTCTGAAAAATGTTTGATCATCCAAAATCATAGGTAATAGTGTATACCACTTAGCTTAACATCTCCCATTTGATTGGAATTGATCATCTTCCATACGCCAAAACGCGTTACATTACAAGCAACATTCAAATCATCTTCCATACGCCAAAACGCGTTACATTACAAGCAACCAGACATCCTTAGCCTTGTAACTGGAGCAGTATTAAGCGAGCAAATATAAATAACTAAAACGTCTTGAAGTTGTTTTTAACACCTCCTCCTGTATATTTTTAAGTGAAGACTCGATAGAAATGTTTCCAGAAGCAATAGTACGCTTACAATGGTTGTGTAAGGCCCATGTGAACTAAACCCCTTGAGGCGATTGTGAATGTAGACTTCTTGCTTAAAAACCTTTAAAATATAGCAGAAAGATTAAAAAAAAGAATTTGGGATTTAATTATAACCTGTAATAATCGACAAAATAAATTTCAGAATATTGAACAGGACAATAACACCTGCTCAACATTGTATGAAATGATAGAGTTCAAGAATTTAAAAGAATGAATGTTTTGAAAATGGTTAATTGACAAATCAATATTTTTATGTAAAGTTTTTTAAGGTCACAAATTAGAGTATAGTAGTTAGAAGTAACGTAGTAACGAATATTAATTAAGTCAATTATGATACTGCTATCAGTGGCGTAGCCAACAAGCAATTAGTGTGCAAGCCTGGTTCCAATGCGTTCACGCGACGAGGGTCTGGGAGCATGCTCTCCTGAAAATTAAAAAAAAAAAAAAAAAGCTAAATCTAGTGAACTTTTCTTTTTGATCTTGCTGGATTGTTTTCCAAGTCCAAAGGGTTTTCAACGCAGGAGGACGTTTCTATAGTGTAAATGACAATTGACAGAATGACAAATGACATATTGAATTTTTTTTAATATGAAATCATTTTCTATCGTAAAATACATTCAAATGCTGTATTTTTTAATGAATTGAATGATAAAATTAAAAAAATAAACCACAACAACGGTATATGACAATACTGTCATAATGTGCTACTTTTGATTTTTTATAAAATAATATAATTCAAAAGTAGCACATGACAATACTATTCCAGTTAACACTTACAGAGACTATATATATATATATATATATATATATATATATATATATATATATATATATATATACTATATATAGGTATAAAGCCGTCTCTGGTATTATGTGTCATGTATTACATTTGTTACATATAACCAAATGCAGCCATTGTCTTGACATGCAACTATAAGCCCGTTAGTACAATGTAATGGTCAGTTCAGGTGTACAATTTATTGCAATATAAAACAGTACAGACTGGACATAGCTAGAGGCGAAACTCCTCAAACACCAGTTTTTATCCTGCGGTCAACATTTAAATAGTTATATATACACAAGTTATGGTTAATTTTTTTCCCAAAGTACAATTTTTATTTCATATTTTGGTGAACTATAGACTTTCCTTTCAAAATGAATAATAAAGGATTCGATAAATAATTACAATAAAACAGACATGACTGACGATAACATAAACATATAGATTATTGTACATTTTTTATTTAAAAGTTGGACCGAGTAAGTTTATTGCATGTCACTGTCAAGAGTATTTCACTTAAATCGAGACAGTCAGTTCAGGGATGATTGAGTAACCCAGAGTGCCGGAGAAAACCACCTACCTTCGAAACTAGTATCTACCCCAGTTAGATTCGGATCTAGGTGGTAAAAGGGACCTAGATCCGAATCCTGCTGGGGTAGAACCTAGTTGTAAAAGTGGTTAAGGCGCTGTGATCTGTTAGCGCACACTTTACAACATAGGAAGCTATGAGACAAACAGGACAATGTACTGTGTCGTTAAATAATTTAATAAATTGCACTTGGGAACTTTCCCACCGGATATCAAATTATGTATTAATTAAGGAATATTTCCTCAGCTATCAGATAACATAAGCTATTTCTGTCAGTTTTAATTTATTTTGATTACAAAAACAAATAGAGGGTTTTCACTGCCGGACTGTATTATAGTACATCAGTAGTACATCAGGGGTGGCTGGGCGACGTCTATATGCAACCATGTAAGTAAACTAATGAAATTGTCATGTGTAAAATTTTCAAAATATTCCTGTCATATACCATTTTTTAAAATTAAATCATGAAATACATTCAAAAAATGATATATGACAATATATTTTCAATGGTTTTTGTTTTACTTTTGGGACTGTGGTTTGGGCACGGGCTGGACCGGGTGTTGGTTTACAATATTAAATAGCAGTTCAAGATGAAGATGGGATATTAAAAACAGCCAGTAGTAATAAAACGTAAATATTATAAGTATTACATATAAATAAATCTTTTGAAATCTGCATAATTAACAGAGTTATGAATTGCTCCTCTTACGTACAAGTACAACCTGCTTGTTAAAATTCCGATGGGTCAATTTCAATATGACATAACACAATTAGTTACACGACACAGATCATATAACACCTTTATATAGACTCATTATCAGACTGAGTAACACATGAATACTTAGTTAGTCACTGATTATAACATTGTTTTAATGTGTGGTATTTATGAACACTGACGACCAGGGACATCTGGATACATTCATTTCTGGTATTAAAACAAAATGTCATTTATTTTCAGACATCATACGGGGTACCAAGGAGGATTTAGAATCTTGTGATACCTTATCAAGCTGCAGTTCAAAGTCTACCTCATCGTCTAAAAGCCGAAATGTGAAAAAACAAGAAAACGAACAAGTTATGGACAAGGATGAAAATATCAAAGAAATTAATGTGGAGGTTGAAGAAAATTTCGAATTACGAGAAGTAGCACCAATACAAGCCACCATCAACCCAAAGAATACAGAGAGAGATGCTAGTCCAGAGGATAAATTTGAAGAATTGATGGTTTTTGAGAGGAAAAATTCAGATGGGTTTGAAGCAGAACATCATATAATGGAACCTTTGAACGAAGAGTCTGGTCATTTGGAAATTGATGTCAGTTTTAATGACGTCAGACATGGGGACAGTGACAGCGGTATTAATGGTACACGTGACTCGGCCAGTGTTTCACCGATGTCTTCACCAAGTCATTCTATCAACATCTCACCCGGAAGTAATGAAATCAGTCAAGCAATTGAAACGTTGGATAATGCTATTACGAGCTCGACCGTGCAAGAAGACACCTCAATGGTGACCAATCAGAAGCATCAGGGTCATTTTGTTGTCGTTGCTATTGACTTTGGTACGACATATAGCGGATATGCGTTTAGTTTTACCCGTGATCCTAACAGCATCCATATGATGAGGAAATGGGAGGGTGGCGACCCAGGCGTGATTAATCAGAAAACAACCACTACAATTCTTTTAACTCCTGACGGTGAATTTCATTCTTTCGGATTTTCTGCAAGGGACAACTTCCATGATTTAGATGAAAACGACGCCAAGAAATGGTTTTATTTTGAGAATTTTAAGATGCTTCTACACCATGCACCGGTAAGTAAAATCTAATGCATAAAAACATTGATTTGTATCTAATATATTACTAATCAAAACATCTACGTTAAGATAATTACCGGTAACAGGAATTGGTGGTATACCGGAAATGATGGCCCAGTTGCACTACAAAATAGTTGTTTAATTCTGCGGGGGAAAACTTTCGCGGTTCAGACACTGGAACTTTTTCACGGGTATAAAATTTCGCGGTCCAGTGGCCAGGGTTAACAATTTTCTGTACGGATTATCGTAGTTTACGTTTAATGAATGCTACATGACAATATGCACTTTGAATTTAATTTCGCGTTATGAAGTTAAACCCCGAATATAGCGTAATCAAATTTCCAGTAAATAAAAGCAACTACACAGTATGTCCCTGTCTAGATTTGAACAATTCTTTCAGAATTTACCAGTTGTAAGTAAAAATGACTGGGTAAAATGATATATCAAAGTATGTTGTTACGCATAAAATTTGTGAATGGGTATAGTAAAAATGTCCCATCAGTATATGCAAGGTGCATTTTTTTCGATGACCTATGTTTACATAAATAATACATTGAAACTAACGAAATAACAACGCTCACCATTTACATTAAACATTTATGGGAAAACAATTCATAAAATGATAACAAAGCAGCCTGGATTCACAATAAAGCCGCGAAAATTATACATCTTGCATATTTTGACTAGATATAAACCGTGTCGCTTAAAGCAAACACTAGTTGCATTTCATTTAACATAGAACATAGGAAAGTTATTGGATTTTAATGGGGTTATCATTTTTGGTGCGTTTGGGCGTAGTCCAAACAAAAAAAAAACCGCATGAAATTAAACTATTAAAATAACAATGGACTTAAGAACACAGCAGAAGTTGTACCTAATGCAGTCTATATAGGGTCAATTGGTCTCGTAGTTTTAAGCATTTATATCATTAAAGTTTCTTTTGAAATAAATTTGTTTTGTTTTAACAGAACAGTGCGTCAACAAAGCTCAAAGAAATTCATCAGTTTAAAATGTTCCAGTATGAAAACTATTTAATTCCATCTTAAATACTCAGCATTCAGAGTCACGTTTTACTATGGGGAACGTCCTTAGTATAAACATTATAACCTGGCCCTTTATAACGAGCTACGTAAGATTTATTAACGGTAATTACATGATGATTTATTCAGCACCACGACCTTCCCGTTTTATTTCGTTAATGTCATAAGCGACCCTTGACCCAAGACGCTGCTTAGAATTAGGTAGATTACTCAAGTCATCCTTTATATTCCTAATAAACACACAAACATTAAACATATTACATTCTTTACATTTTATTAAAACATTTCTTTAAGTTACATGTCCATATTACGTTGGTTACAACCGAAGCAAACAGCTTGTTCTAGTTTGATCATTTTTACCTGATGAACTATGAATTTGCCTTTTTAATTTTGGTTTCTTATAAGTAGATTGTCTTTTTCGCATTGGAAATAAAATAAATACATTTAATAAAGTGACAATTGTTAATAAACAAAAAAAAACAAACAAGAAAACCCAAAAAACAAAAAAACAAAAAAAGAAGAAGAAAGAAACAAAATAAATGCGTTGTATCTCTTATTCACGTCAATATCATCGAACCATGCACTTTTCATATACAATTTTTTATATGACTACTTATTTAATGAAAATAGAAAATTCTATTATTAGTTCAAAATTTACGATCTTTATTTGGACTGAAAAAAATAAACAAAGAAGAAGTTCACAATTTTTATATTTTATGTACTAAAACTGGCAATGTCAGTTTTGTCTGTCTTTTCTATCGTAAAGGTTGCATGTAATATTCTGTGCATATCAATTTAATATGATACAAACAAATCGTGGAATCAAAAGTCCGGATCCAATTTAAATTTTTATACTTCAGTCAGTTAATTCTTATCCTTGACCTGAGTAAAAAGTATTAAGCAACCCCCAATATTGCAGATAACTTTGAACTTGTACTTTGTACGTGTCTGAAAAATATTGTCTGAATGTATGTCTTTGTACTTTCGATAAGTATTGCTTAAAATGTTTCCTCAAGTGTTAATTGCCGAATGTAGAAATGTGTAGCTGGAAAGCATGTACTTTCAAAATCCAACATAACAAAGAACACATTACAACAAGCTACGAAATGTATAAGAAACAAGGCACAAAATAAGAGTGCTAGTGTTGAATTTCAGATATACCAATATAGTTTAGTACATTGTATAAACTGGCATCCTAAATTCTTTGTAACCTATTGGAAAGAATCTATCGTTTGCAATACATTGTTAGACCCATTCCATTAAAGATAGAGTAAAGACAAAAACGTCTTTGGTGTAAGGTTTAAATTTAAAAAGTCCAAAGCCTAAAACACTGGCTCTATGGCTTGTCTCGGTCCCTTGGTACCTGTATACTTGCATTTACACCTTTTCGACATCAGCTATGTATCTCTAGGCTGGACTTTCAACATCTTGTTGTAAATATATCGACTGAGCTTTGACACCATTTTGTTATCTTCGTGTTTAAACTTTTGACAGGTCTGTACTGTATATGAACACTCCAGATTATCCAGATTTTAACAGTGCAGTAGTTTATTAATACTAATTATCGCTAAGTAGATCATTATTTAATTCCCTTTTTTATATTGATCGTGTTTTATTGTTTTCATTTTTCAGGAGTTGAGTAGAGATACTTTACTTATGGCAAGTAATGGTAAACTGTTTCCAGCTCTAACTGTTTTCGCATTTGCACTCCAATTCTTCAAAGATCATGCCCTTCAGGAGTTGAGTGATCAGTCTGGAATAAGGATAATTAATGAGGATATCCGATGGGTCATCACGGTTCCCGCCATTTGGAAAGCACCAGCCAAACAGTTCATGAGACAAGCTGCTTATGAGGTAAGATCCTCCGTTTAGTTCAAAGCTGTTTTATTTTAGATTGGTCAGTTGCAAATCAAGCTATGCATAACCAAAAGAAGAAGAAGAATACATTCGAGAACGTTACAAGTCGCATTCATTGTCTAGTATTCTACGGGGAAAAAATTATCAATTGAGTATTTGATAAGTGTTCGGAATCATTAGTAATTAATCATTATACATACAAATGTATATTCAACGATACAATGCGTTAAACAACTACCAAATCAAAAACAAACATACTAATCCATGTTCGAATCAAAATCCAGAAGCAAAGTAAAGACGTTGGAACTGACAAGTTAGTCAGGTAGTGCAAGGGGCATATGTTATTGACATATTGAAGCTGGAACAAGTTTTCAAATAATGATCGACTTGGTGAAATACAAAACGGAGAATTGTTTAAACGAATGCTCTTCTGATATATTCACATTTCAGGCTGGTTTGATATCACCAGAGTTTCCAGAACAATTAGTTATCGCCCTTGAACCAGAAGTTGCTTCAATCTATTGCCGTAAACTTAAAATGCATCAACTCGTACCAGAATTTATGGAACAACGACCATTACAGTCACCTGAAAAAAACAAATCTGATCCCATGAATCTTGACCCAGCATGTGCAGATTTTGGGTATGGTAAGTGAACTCGTCTATGTAAAAAATTATATAATAAAAATTTAACGCATTTTTATTTCATTAAGGATACATCATTGTTGTTTTTGTTCAATATTACCTATCTTAAGTTAAAACTAAAGTCTCAAGATTATATTTCACATTTAGTTTCAAGTCCTTTTTAAAGCTTCATTTATTCTTAGACCTTATAAGGTCAGTGTAGAGTACTATTCTAGAGGGTTTTCAATGGGGAAAAAGCTTCAAGGCAGAACATTACTGATGGTTTTTTTTTACCTTTCTGCTTAACTTGCCATGTTGGAGGTGTCTAGCTATTTACTGTAAAGTTCATCATGTATATTGAAGATTCCATAGCGACCGAGATAATTAGTTTTAGAAATTGTTGATAATGTCAATGATACTGGTCTATAAAACCATTCCATTTTTTTTATAATTCTACTTTGAACATTTTAAGGTTTTATTTGGTTCCAATTATACGGCAAAACCGAGCAAAGTTGAAATTTCCGTCTAGTTATTTGATATACTATTACATCTGTCATATACCATTTCGTTTTTATTTCATCATAAAATACATTCAAAATATTGTGTATGACATATCCATAAAAGATGTCATGAAGCGTTCAGAATACTTTCTTACAGTTACTATCGGACCTGTTCACACCAACATATATATCACATAGAAAATGTACATATAACCAGTTCATAACTAGGCTTTGTGAACTTTCTGTATATCTGTACTCATTTTTTATGTATCTTAATTTCAATACAATATAATGATATTTATAGTGTATGTATTTTATTTATTACGACCTGGTCTAGTAACGGGAATGTCCGTTATTTTAAGATATACAAAAATAGCACAAAAAGATGGTATTTTTGACAAATTATTATAAACAGCTTAAAGCTGAAAATAGTATTTTTATGGATTATATAGGCGTTTATAACACATTTTAGTTGTAACATATTACTATCATTAGCTAGTGTCATATTTGTTATTTATTATAAGTAAAATTTGCATAGTTTACTACATACGGTTCCCATCTGGTGTTGTGGGTAAGGCAACAGTTGCTCTCACAACCTTTTCTGGAAGCCCATAATTTGTTTAACAATTTATTTTGTTTTTTGATGGGCATTTTACCGAAAGGTCGTTGATCCGCAAGCTCGCTTCTTTTTTCGTAGTGTACATTTCCCCCTCTATTACCAACTTTAATACTGTCACGGTATGTCATTTCATTAAGCTTTATCATTAGTGGTTTTAGTATGTGTTTACATGGTATGTCCTGTTTCTGTTTTTGCACGTTAATTTGTGGTTGTTATTATTTTTACTTATCGAAAGTTTTATTTTTTCAATATACAATATATTATGAGAATGACAAAAAACAATTTGATTCCATTATCATAGGCAACTATTATGTACATTGTCGTACTTCACCTGTGTAACGATCTACAGCTCAGTGTCTTACGATCGGTACATAGAAATATAGAACAGGTGTACAGTTTTTGTTTCGTTAAAAAGAAACCAAAAACGATACAAAAAATAACCACATCTATTTGAGTTCCTCATTAAATTCCGGTTATTTCAGTATTTTTTGTAAAATTTTAGGACGTCGGGAAATTACTTCCATTTTAAGTTAAAAATATAGCAGTTATTTCGGCACCATCTCTTAATTTTGAACAATGTGGCGAAAGGCCATTAGTTTTAGGCTGTTTTTTCACGCTAATTTCAGTTTTTTCAAAAATGACCACATCTAAAATGTTAGAGCACACTTTGATAGAGGTAAAAACATAAAAATCAAAGGTTGGTTTTGACGGCAAATTACTTCCAAATCTATTTAAAAATAGGGGAATTTGTGAATATCTAGTGAAGAAATATCCAATATGGCCGACACCGCACCAAATATAAAAGTTTTATTTTCCCCACCAGTATTCCGGTACAAGTTACACCGACTTCCCCGTAAGTAAAAAACGGTAAAAATTATAATAATAATAATAATAGTAATAATAATAATAACCAAACAAAAGGTGATATACTTCTCGACCTTTGAATATACTATTCAAAGTTTTAAAAAATTAAAAATTAAAGACAGATTTGTCAGTCAGCTTCATAAATGTTCTGGATTTTTTTTTTTTCAAATAAATATAACGAGAAAAGTGAGGGGAATGAAAGTGAAATAATCTCTTAAGACAATAAAAATAATTATAAATTATTAATTTAGTCAAATAAGAAAAAAGTATATATTTTAATAATTTTAAAATTTCAAAATTAATTTAATTAGGCCAGTAAGTCGGTCCATCAGTAGTATATCCATCCAAATTAATCTTATTAATTTGTTGGATTTATCTTATTAATTTGGTCAAATATATCTTTTCAAAATTACAGAAATAACATTTACCGGGTATCATAGAGACTTCATATCTAATGATTTATACACACACGTGTCAATCATTTTTTGCAAATTGGACGGTAAGTTCTTTTGATTACAGGTGATAAAGGTCTACTAATAAACAGGATGTTTATTGATAATCTTTTAATTACTGGTATGCGATTGGTTGTTGGTTGAATGTTGCTTAACGTCGCATCGAGACGAGAACTATTTAATTAATCTCTATGGATTAATCTATGAACAATTTTGTGTATGCATGTGAAGTGCGAGTGTGTTGTATGGTCTGCCTTGTACTAGCGCGCACTCAGGGCGACTTTACCGTGCTAGCTCACAGAGTCAGTACGCCGCAGACAAGCGTACCACTCCCCCAGTCCATTATACTGATACTAGGTGAATCAGTGAAGGCCAACGGTAAGAAAAATTCACTTTCCCACATGTGGTCCGAGCAGGACTCGAACTCACAGCGGTGAGAGACCCTGGATTTGAAGACTAACGTCTTATCCATTAGGCCACCGCGCCCTCTATACTGGTATGCGAGATCCCACTTTTAGCATTATAAATTTATTGTGAATTTATAGTAATCAGAAACTACCTATTGAAGTTTGCCGTGGGAAGATTATACCAGAAAACCAAGACATCATGGATTATGTGAACTTTGTAAAAGTGATTTTATACATATTATTTGTTTTTTATTGCAATATGAGAAATTTTCTGATGCAAAAATGTATTCCATTGATATAAATAATACATTCTTTTTTTCTAATAATGGGCCAAAATATTATTCAAAATTTTATTTATTTATTTATGTATTTATTTATTTATTTATTTATTTTGCATTTACCATTTAAATATTTGTTTAATGAATTTGATAAGATAGTTAAACATTAGCATTGGGATGGATGGGTGCAGTGTATCATGAATAATCACACTTATTAAAATGTGTATTAGCATTTTTACCTTTATTTGTATTGCGCAAACATATAATATTTTTATGCAATTTGATTCATGACTGGATCAAGTTACTGTTTTTGTGTAAATTAAAAGGATAAACGTTTAATATATATCCCATTGTTTTTTGCCTAACAAACAGTATATCTTCTACTTCTAAATAACCATCTACTTTTTCTTTCTCTCGACTTGTATATTTTCCTCTTCATGTAAACATTTAAATTAATATACTGTTTTGCTTGGAATATCTCTTAGAATCATTTTTACCGTCATCAGTCCATTTTAATCTCATAATGACCATGTCACGTTGTCAGTTACCCAGTGGTAAGTTATCGATAGCTCTTGGTAACGAGGTTTGTGAAATTTACCTGGAAGAGTTATTCCGCCTGATCATTATACAACATTTTTGCAGTCGTTGTCCAAAATTGAAATTTACATTTTTGTATACAACCACAAAAATGGAATGTTATAATACAATGAGCACACATATTAAGACTAATGGTACAGCGCTGAATCTGTAAGCTGAGTATATTAAAATATCAAATAAAACAGCGTTAGAAATTGTGGTTTTGCTACATCAACCACTTTTAGAAACCCTTACACAAAGATTTAGGACAAAAGAGAACTCCAATCCACATGAAGTTCCTTTAAATTGATCATGTTTTCATGTTTTTCTATTTAGAAAAGTAAACTTCTTATTTGATATCTAAATTTTTCAAAAACAAATGCAAATACAACATTTCCCCGTTTGGACCTTTAACTGCACGTATCCTTTTATACTAGAAAAATAATGTTTTAATCATTGGTTTTATACTCACTGTGTGTTCATGGTAGACATCTTTGCATAATATACATGGATTTCTGTTTTTTGACTTTATCTTTAGGTACTCGTTACATGGTGGTAGATTGTGGTGGAGGGACTGTTGATATCACAGTACACGAACTTGATATAAATGAAAAGTTGATTGAACTACATAAAGCGTCTGGAGGACCGTTCGGCGCAGTTGGTATGTATAGGGTAATGCCTAGTATTATTTATGTGTTACTGTTTTCTTTCGAATTAATACCAAAATTATTATTATCATGATTTGGATTTATGACATTTATGGAATGTATTCCTACTTACTGGAAACAGTCTGAAGTTCTAAATATCATCCAGTACCCATAATTCAATAAACACGTAAAATAGACGTGTTTACTTTTTTACTTAACGTCCATACTTGGGTGGATAAAATAGTTGTTTTCATATACACTATGTTCATTTGGTCATATGTATTTGTTCAGAGTACAATGTAAATGTTTCATTTAGTGCAAATGATCTCATTTTTCTTTGTTTCAAGGCATTGTGATTGGCAGATCCTTTCTGTTAATTTTGCATGAATAGATTGGCTGTCCATGACGTCATGTCACGACAGACGAGGAGTTTGAATTCCTATTTAAATTTTATTTTTTATGATTGTATTGTTGTTTAAATCGTTTTTTTTAAATAATAATTTATTGAATTATAAGAGATGAAATTTGTTTTCGTTTTGAATTTTGACACACTACATAAATCAATTTCTAAAATGAATGAATAAAATAGGTTTAATGTTGCACACTTTTATAAATAAAAAACAAGCCCTCAAATGTATATGATTCCTGTAAAACTAAGGTTATGAACTCCATTCTATATGAAATCCATACACCGACAGATTTCACATTGAACCAACCGATAACATGCCACCTGGACATTTTTGTCGGGCTTTCATGTTTTCTCTTCTTTTCTCCATTTTAGGTGTAGACAAAGAGTTTGAGGAGCTATTGAAGAATATTTTTGGTAAAGATTTCATTGAGACTTACAAAATAAAACGTCCAGCTGGCTGGGTTGATCTGATGGTGGCTTTTGAATCAAGGAAACGCTCAGCAAGTCCACTGAAGTCTTCACCTTTAAATGTATCTCTGCCGTTTTCGTTTATAGATTACTTCAAGAAACACAAGGTTTGATCTCCTTACTTATTATATCAGTTTGAAGGTGTGTTGTGTTCCATTGTATGTATCACGTCTTGAATTTAACTAAGATATTTCGGGGCCATGATTAATTGCAAAGTCCCTTTGACCATTTATTGATGAATTGCTTTCTGTACCTTGTAACTTTTTCATCTAAAAGACGCACATTTGCTAAGAAATAAAATGTTTATCCGGTCAACTCAGCTTGTTACTTTTTCATCTAAAAGACGCACATTTGCTAAGGATTAAGTTCATCTAGTCAAATCAGCAATAGACTTTGTTCTTGTGTCGGGGCTAAATAACAATGTATATTCTGATTTTCTCCAAGCATGTATGTTTCTACTGAGAAGATGACATACATTCCATTGGTATTAAATGTAACTACACGAGTTCAAGAATGAAACATATCCCAGCCTGTGAATTTTCGATAATATCGTTATTTTCTTTCATTTATCATAGCTTAAATGCACATTTAATCTTAAATTATATTTTCTTACCTTTACAGAGTGGTCACATCGAAAATGTTATAAAAAAGTATGGCGACAAAAACATCCGATGGACTCCTCAAGGAATGCTTCGACTTAGTCCAGACGCTATGTACCGACTCTTCCACCCGACTGTTGAGAAAATCAAACAAGCAATCGGTGACGTAGTTAACCATCCAGACATGTCAGGTAATTAAAACTCATTTTCAAATTAACATTTTTGTGATATTAATGACACTATTGAAAATGCTAGCACTGAGTTAATGTAGATCTTGTAAATTTTGCCGTTAATGTAATAGATAGATCATTGCTTGTTTCCTATGGTTTTATTCAGTATTATTTATGTTGATGACATCCTATATTTTATCAAGTCTTTATCGTGCTCATGAAGTAGATTATGTTTGTCCTCTATTCTGCAATTATAATCATCACTGTTACAATAATAATACAATATAACGTCAGGTAATGAAAATGCAAGTTGAAATTAACATTTTAATGATACTAATGACACTATTAAAAATGTTATCACAGATTAATGCCGATCGTTGATCCAAAGCTAATAAATGTTGTTACCGTAATAATAGATCATTATTTGTTTCCTACGCCTTGTATTCGGTATTGATTTTTGATGGCATCGCTATATCCTATAGCAGAGACCTGTCGAAAGTTTAACGCGAAGATAACAAATTTATATTTATTTTCTAAATTTGCTGATAGTTAAAATTTAAAATTTCTCAAAAATAAGGTATACTCCCTCATGCAAAGTATTTCTTTAGCTAAATTTGGTAACATATATTTTGGTCCTTTGGGTATCTTTTCAACATCTTGAAAACCAAATTCACTACTGATGAGGAATTGTATTGCTGAAAAATTAAAACTGGTATAATCACTAAGCCGGTATCTCTGCTGGTGGATGTTTCCCCGAGGACATCGCAAACTCAGTAGGCACATGCCACACCAACACAAGGCGTTTAGAGATACATGTATATTATTCAGAACACTTTTTTCTATTTTGCAATCATCTTTTGTACATCAATAATACAAATTATAAAAGATTATTATACATCTGATTTCAGATTTGAAATATTTGTTCCTAGTCGGAGGTTTCGCGGAGTCGGAGATTTTACAAAACGAAGTCAGAAATGCATTTGGTCATCTAGTCAAAATCATCATTCCTCAAGGAGTTGCGATGTCAATTTTGAAAGGTAAACCAATAATGAAACGGACGTAAATTTATATTGCATATGATACTGTAAATGTTTCAAAATCAACAAACATACTAATCAATTTCACATTACAATCAAAGACCAAAATAAAAACTTTTAAACTGACAAATTGGGCTAAACACGTAAACGTTCAAAAAGAAATGAGTTCGGATGATTTTTGAATTAGATGCTTTATCAAAATGTAATTCGTCTCTGAAGTAAAAAATTGAACGAACTGACAAAGTTTGAGGGAAACAAAAGCCTACCATATCATAGAAAAATCTAAAAACGAACATTGGTAAAGTAAAAGGAAATTGCTTAGAAATTCTGTAGCAAAGGAAGATGTGGCTGACGGCAAATATATATATATATTTTTCAGAAACTGTTGTAAATTTTCTTCTATTTAAGTATTTCAAATCTCGTTTATCAATGCCCTCAAAAAGTTTTATGGCCGTCATCACAGTATTGTTGATAAGTTTGATGTCTCAGTGTCCAGGATTGCCGCCTGGATGTATTTGACGTCCCATAGTTCCATGTTTCTTTCACACAATTTTGATTACACACGTGGTGGGTGTAGCAAGCTAAACGGGATGTGCATACCCTTCGGGACCACCCGGACTCACTTCCCTGGTGGAAGTTCACGTGTCTAACCTGATTTGTCAGTTCAAATGTTTTTACTTTGCTTCTGGATTGTGATTCGGGCATTGATTGGTTTGTTTTTTATTATAATAATTGTTTCCATGTTATATTTATTATCTTGTATTTGGTCTGGCAATAAATAAAGAATAATTTTCATTCTCCGCGTTTTATCTTTATTCTCTAGGTGCTGTTCTGTTCGGTTTAGACCCTACAGTAGTCAGTGTTCGTCGATCAAGATTGACTTATGGAGTTGGTGTACTTAATCGTTATAATTCACAAAGACATCCCAAGGACAAAAGGATTGATAAGGATGGTTATACGTGGTGCACTGACGTGTTTGATAAATATGTGGAGATCGATCAGCCGCTTGCCCTTGGTGATGTGGTGCTAAGGAGCTATACTCCCGCCAAATCCAGCCAGAAGCTTAGCCAGATAAACATTTATTGTAGTGAAGACGACACTGCGATGTTTATAACAGACGAAGGCGTCAGGAAATGTGGATCATTGAGATTAGATTTATCAGATTTGGATCAAGATTCGTTACCACAGAAACGTGAAATTCAGACAAGAATGCAGTTTGGAGAGACTGAAATTAGAGTTAGTGCTTTAGATGTTGTTACAGGGAGACACGTGCAAGCAAACATTGATTTCTTGAGCAGATAAACATGCATGTGTGGACAATTACTACAAAAATAATGAAATCCAATCTGTGAAGAACAGCCTGATATACCTCTTTTTGTATATATAACGTATTTGTAATGTATTGGCTTTCTTTTTCTGTTTCTGTATACCCATCATGAGTTTTTGTCAGCATCGCAAGTTTAAGAGGGAGTTTATGACACTAATAACCTTTATGTTAATGAATAGTTCTGTTTACATACATACACCATTTTGAACGATTCTACTTTACATTGCGTTATGACATATAATACGAGTCTCATTGTTCATGAAAATCATATAGATTTTTTATCAAGAATGCATTTTGGCGATGGTATTATCTGGATTATTTCTGGGTCTGTAACCAGTGCTATTATCTTTCCGTAAACAATGAATGTGAACGAGTTTAAATTCGCATTCGCTGGAATAAGCCTCCTTTAGTAGTAAGACTGTTAATTTGTTATAATGTCTACCATATTTACAATTTGTCGACTCTGTGACTGTCTAATTGTAAAATTGTTAGTTACTATGAATGCATATATTATTGTTTTACATATAGGTAGAGTGAAAAGTAAATCTAGTCGTTAGACAAATGATGTAATAATAACAATAATCAATACAGTCTTGCCATTTGAGTTCGATTTTGGTCGATATGTGTATCTTTTTTCATTATATACATGTATGTGTTTTATTTTTCACTTTTTACAGAATTATCATTAACTTCATTTTTATCCATCCTTGATTTTATATATTGAATGTATATAAATGGGCATTTATTTGAGATATGCATTGTTATTTAGTTAAGGTAACTAGGTAAGTGTTGTTACCAGCATCAGCAGATTACAATAAGTTTAGAATACATAAAACACAAAACATTTGCCATCCAGCTACATCCTATTGTGGGTGATTTAAGAAGAAATGCTTATCTAGAAAAGTGCTCGGGCCACTATTTCAATGTCTTTATATTGCAAGGTTCTGAATCCTTGATGTTTAAATATACAAAAGAATATATTAATTAGATTGTATTAGATGGAAAGTGGAAACTTCAAAAATTATTTGAATAACTAGATCATCTGATGCGACATTTTCGGTAAATGTCTACTCTAGCATATGCGAGATTTTTAAAAGATTTTTTCTTTGTTATTCAAGAAAACCGAAGCATGTCTTATATGGACCTACATACGAATACCATAAAAATATCACATCAGATGATACTGGGGGTTGTTTTGTTGCACATATTTAGCTATATATAAAATTTCGGCAATGTAGACCACCTCTTTTAAAAAATCAAATCTTTTACCATTATGAAGATATCATACAATTTTAGATCTTAGAAATGGTTGTGATATACATGTAGTTACTGAATTTATATACAACTTAAAGCAGTTGTATGTCAAGTTTTAAAGTTTTATCTCAATTTCCATATACTTCATTACAGTGACCTATATCTAAAGTCTTTTACGATTGTATAATGTATTAGCATGTGAGTTTTCTTTTAATGGATAATTTCTCTGTCTTCTCTATTAAGAAAAATTATTAATGTTTGTATATTTTTAATAACGTGTAATTTGTAAAATAGAATGTAATTTCGTTTAGATGATTTAGTCATTATACAAATAGTCTCATTCTGATAATGTAAGATTTAAGTATATGTAATGACTTGCATGGAACAAACAGTATCAATAAACATAGTATTAACATTATAGTGATGGATGTTAGTTGTGTTGTTGGTCTCTTCAGAAACATACCACTGCAATAACTCAGTTGGTAGAGTGCTTGCTTCGTGAGTAGAAGGTCGTTGGTTTGAATCCAGACCGGGTCTGAACCAAGACTTAAAAGTGGGTAATAACTGGGTTCTTTCGCCAAACACTCGGCATTACGAAATAATAATCACGGTTCTTTCGGATTGGAGCGTAAGATAAACAAGGTCCTGTGTAATGGTAGGCGTGGCACGACAAGGATGTCTGCTGTATAAACCCATGAGCGCAACGCATAGGCAAAATTTCTGCACCTTCGTCTATAACTGGCGACGTCTGGATATAAGTGAAATATTCTTAACTGGGATGTTAAACACGATTACTCAACTTAATTCGTCAGAAACATGTTAAAGGCGGGTGACAGATATTACATGTATCTTTATATTTTGAACAGGAGGAAGGGTGGATCTCACTATATGAAAGGAGTATAGTGGATTAAAGTAATAGTGTTTTACACTTTCACTTATATCGAAACGGTCATTTCTACGATGGTTAAGATAAGGAAGCGGATTGCACGGAGAAAGTCGCCGACCTTCAGAAAGCGAACTTTCAAACTTTCTTCAATAGAGTCTGCATGAGTGTGATTCGAAACTAGGCGGTGACAGGAACTCGGACCTATAACGCGCAATTTTAACGACTCGACCATTTCACTTCTTCAACACCAAACACGGTATTTAGCCGGTATCACTTACACGAAATATATAATGTATGATCAAGGATTATTATATAAACTGAAGCTTAATCGGCTATAACCAAAGCTGTCATTAAAAACACAAAATATAGAAATAAAACAAAGATAAAGCATATATTATCAATTATGAATTCTGAGAATTAAACAAAAATATTTTATTTACCATACGATAAAAGTCAATTAAAATTTAAAAAAGTACTTGAAAAACATAATGTGCAATATTGTATATAAACGATAAATACCAAATTGCGGCTTAATCATAGCCACCAAAATATAGAAATACACAACACATTTTACTTATAATTATATGATTATATTTGATTAACAATACTTCAGAAGCCATTTTGAATTAGAAACAAAACAATGTGCAAACAGCAAACACAACAAAGGACGCGATAAATACAAGTTCATGATGAAAACAACCAAACAAGAAAGGAAAAAACAATGTTGGGAACACTGATTATAAAACTTTCGAGAGATATAGGAAAAAGTTCCAGTGGTGTGGTTATGGTGCTATTAGAGTGTCCCTTCCATCCCACTTACCGTTAGTCTATAAACACGCACATTTAAAAATAAGCCTTTTTTCCAAATAAGGAACAAAAAATTCTCACATAAAAATAAAAACAAAATATTTTATAATTTGGAAAATACGAAATACTAGTAACTATTGCGAGTTTCAAAATTACGCAATAACTTATAAACAGGCTCCATATACTGTATTGGCAAAGTTACAATTTGGTTTATTTATAACCGTGATAATTGGAAATCCTAATTTCAGTTTGCCTTTTAACGAATCTATTGTAAAATGAACCAATTAATTTCATACTTAGTTATGACAAAGTTATTATTAAAAACGGTTTATTTATAACCATGATTATAGTAAAATCCTACTTTCAGTTTGCCTTTTGACAAATCATTTTTAAAACCAACCAATTATTCTGTAGGACGTGTCCAAAGTTAATAAACTGTAAAAACCTTTTGTTAAAAACCAAATAACAATGATAACAAAATATATTTTGCGCATAGTACGCCTGAAGTCATATAGAGACTTGATATTTACTAAGACGTAAGTTTACAGTCTGTAGCCGGTACATTATGGATTTTAGTACGGATATTATCCGGATTTTCTGCTTTATCTCGATTATAGGTAAGTATTGGATCTTTGTTCATAATCCATAATCATTGTAGGTTGTTTCTATAGATGGCCATTTATTAGTCTTATTGTCAAGTGAAGATTTTTCTTTACCTTTTACAAAAAAATGATGCCCATGATAATTACTAAAATATTCTATGGTTTCTAAATTTGCATCCGGTCTCACTTCTCTAGTAAATGTTCACGTGTTAATTGGCTTTGGGATTGTGATTTTGACATAGATTGATATGTTTTTTCTAAAATGCATATAGAGGTTGTTGGTTCATTGTGTTGTACAATCAGGCTTACTTTTTATTTTGAAATGTGAGTGTTTAAGGACAACCGATAGTGTTATAACCACGCCAATGGAAATTTACCTCGGCGCCCGTCCAAATTTATGAACTTTAATTTATAATAACTTAAATTCTATTATCCGATCGCGAGGTTCTGATAATATGTTTTATTGCTTATTTTTTTTATTTATTTATTTATTTATTTATTTATTTATTTTTGTTTGGTCTTGTTTTTGCTGTGTTGTTAACTTTTCTGGTTACGTTTGCTGTTGTTAAATTTGTTTTTCAGTTACAAATTACTTTGTATTTTACATTATTAATGAGTGTACTTGGCATAGATTGCATATCATTCAGGTGAATTTTTAACCAACCAGTAGATAAATTCTTTCTCAAACGTACACGTGATGATCATCTAGGAAGAACCTGCAGTGTCACGGTTTTTCCGACTGATATACAATATACATGTATTAGTAATTGTAACTTCATATGTAGAGATTACTATACCATTTTTTAATTACTTGCTCTGCTAATTAATTTATTTAAGTGTAAATAAGTTATCAATAAATTCTAAAACAAACTATTTTTAACAATTAAGAAACTGGGAAATCCTACTTTCGGTTTGTCGCTCCAATCTATTTTAATCAAGTAAGTACAGTCGCTATGTACACTTCAATTTTTAAATTTCTATTGCTACATAGGGATAAATTACACATAATCACCATGCTTAAATAATTAGTCATATTTTACTAAAATAGGGTGAATACTCGTACCAAAGTATAAAATTTCTATTTTCTTACAAACCGTAAGCCTCATTGCTTTCAATATCTGTGTTATTCTCTAGGTGTTGTTTACGGGATCAAGCAGACAGGTGAATATTACGTCGATAAGGAAGACAGTGATTGTGTCGTCATTAATGGAAAACGTATATGTAACGGAGGGTAATATGATATTATACAATTAATGACTTTTGATGAGGTAGACATAAGGATTTATCAACCTTAAACACATTATATTTACCGAGGCCGTAGGCAAGAATGAAAGTACCCAGCACAAAATGAAACTATTCACTTTAAAATGAAAGTTTTCAGTTAAGAACGAAAGTATCCGCTACAGAATGAAAGTACCCAACACAAAATGAAACTATTCACTTTAAAATGAAAGTTTTCAGTTAAGAACGAAAGTATCCGCTACAGAATGAAAGTACCCAATACAAAATGAAAGTAATTTGTTTCCCAATTAATACGCTATGGTAGAGCTTGTTCCCACTACGGGGACTTTGTACAACGAAGTAGGCTGCTTGCAAATAAATTGTTGACTCAGGGATATTGCAAGCCTAGGCTTATCAAGGCCCTCAAAAAGTTTTATGGCCGTCATCACAGTATTGTTGATAAGTTTGATGTCTCTGTGTCCAGGATTGCCTTGGATATATTTGACGTCTCATAGTTCCATGTTCCTTTCACACAATTTTGATTACACACGTGGCGGGTGTAGCTAGCTAAACAGGAGGTGCTTACCCTTCCGGAGCACCCGGCCTCACTTCCCTGGTGGAAGTTCACGTGTCTAACCTAACTTGTCAGTTCCAAAGTTTTTACTTTGCTTCTGGATTGTGATTCGGAAATGGATAAGTATGTTTGTTTTTGATTAGTACAGAATGAAAGTATCCGGTACAGAATGGAAGTACTCAGTGCAGAATGAAAGTACTTAGTGCAGAATGAAAGTATCCGCTACAAAATGGAAGTACTCAGTACAGAACGAAAGTATCCGCTACAGAATGGAAGTACTCAGTGCAGAATGAAAGTACTTAGTGCAGAATGAAAGTACCCGATACAAAATGAAAGTACTTAGTACAGAATGAAAGTATCCGGTACAGAATGAAAGTACCCAGTACAGAATGAAAGTATCCGCTACAGAATGAAATTACCCGGTACAAAATGAAAGTACCCAGTACAGAATGAAAGTATCCGGTACAGAATGAAAGTACCCGGTACAAAATGAAAGTACCCAGTACAGAATGAAAGTACCCAGTACAGAATGAAAGTATCCGGTACAGAATGAAAGTATCCGGTACAGAATGAAAGTATCCGGTACAGAATGAAAGTACCCGGTACAGAATGAAATTACCCAGTACAGAATGAAAGTACCCAGTACAGAATGAAAGTACCCAGTACAGAATGAAAGTATCCGGTACAGAATGAAATTACCCGGTACAGAATGAAAGTACCCAGTACAGAATGAAAGTATCCGGTACAGAATGAAATTACCCGGTACAGAATGAAAGTACCCAGTACAGAATGAAAGTATCCGGTACAGAATGAAAGTACCCGGTACAAAATGAAAGTACCCAGTACAGAATGAAAGTACCCAGTACAGAATGAAAGTACCCAGTACAGAATGAAAGTATCCGGTACAGAATGAAATTACCCAGTACAGAATGAAAGTACCCAGTACAGAATGAAAGTACCCAGTACAGAATGAAAGTATCCGGTACAGAATGAAATTACCCGGTACAGAATGAAAGTACCCAGTACAGAATGAAAGTATCCGGTACAGAATGAAATTACCCGGTACAAAATGAAAGTACCCAGTACAGAATGAAAGTATCCGCTACAGAATGAAATTACCCGATACAAAATGAAAGTACCCAGTACAGAATGAAAGTATCCGGTACAGAATGAAAGTATCCGGTACAGAATGAAAGTATCCGGTACAAAATGAAAGTACTTAGTGCAGAATGAAAGTACCCAGTGAAAAATGAAATTTGACACTAAAGAATTAAAGTTTGCCGTACAGAATGAAATTATCCGGTACAGAATGGAAGTACTCAGTACAGAATAAAAGTATCCACTTTAGAATGAAAGTGTTCAGTATAGAACGAAAGTATCCGCTACAGAATGAAAGTACCCACTACAGAATGGAAGTACTCAGTACAGAATAAAAGTATCCACTTTAGAATGAAAGTGTTCAGTATAGAACGAAAGTATCCGCTACAGAATGAAAGTACCAACTACAGAATAAAAGTAACCGGTACAAAATGAAAGTACCCAGTACAGAATGAAAGTACTTAGTATAGAACGAAAGTATCCGCTACAGAATGAAAGTACCAACTACAGAATAAAAGTAACCGGTACAAAATGAAAGTACCCAGTACAGAATGAAAGTACCCAGTACAGAATGAAAGTATCCGGAACAGAATGAAAGTACTCAGTGAAAAATGACATTTCCCACTACAGAATGAAAGTACCCCGTACAGAATAAAAGTACCCGGAACAGAATGAAAGAACTCAGTACAGAATGAAAGTACCGGAACAGAATGAAAGTACCCGGAACAGAATGAAAGTACCCGGAACAGAATAAAAGTACTCGGTGAAAAATGACATTTCCCACTACAGAATGAAAGTACCCCGTACAGAATAAAAGTACTCGGTGAAAAATGACATTTCCCACTACAGAATGAAAGTACCCCGTACAGAATAAAAGTACCCGGTACAGAATGAAAGTACCCAGTACAGAATAAAAGTACTCAGTACAGAATGAAAGTACTTAGTACAGAATGAAAGTACCCGGTACAGAATGAAAGTACCCGGAACAGAATGAAAGTATCCGGTGCAGAATGAAAGTACCCGGTAAAAAAAAATGAAAGTATCCGGTACAGAATGAAAGTACCCGGTAAAAAAATGAAATTTCCCACTACAGACTGAAAGTACCCCGTACAGAATAAAAGTACCCGGAACAGAATGAAAGTACCCAGTAAATAATGAAAGTACCGAGTAAATAATGAAAGTATCGGGTACGGAATGAAAGTACCCCGTACAGAATGAAAGTACTCAGCACAGAATGAAAGTATTCAGTATGGTATGAAAGTAACCAGTATAGAATGAATGTACTCACTATAGTGTGAAAGTACCCAGTATGGTATGAAAGTACCCAGTACAAAATGAAAGTATCGGGTACAGAATGAAAGTACCCGGTACAGAATGAAAGTACCCGGTACAGAATGAAAGTACTCAGTATGGTATGAAAGTAACCAGTAAAGAATGAAAGTACCCGGTATGGAATGAAAGTACCCGGTATGGAATGAAAGTATCTGTTTTAGAATGAAATTAACCAGTATATAATGAAAGTGCCACTTTAAAATGAAAGTGTCCAGTATAGAATTTAAGTACCCACCTTAGATTGGTAAGTACCCAGTACAGAATGAGGGCATCCAGTATAGAACGGTTTATCCATTATATGAAAGTATCCAAAATAAAATGAAAGCACTCGATACATTTTTGCGCAATTCACAAATAAATTATATATCTGACGTATCTAGTAAAAAAAACCAATGCTTACCAAAACTGTCATTTGTATTTTTTTCAGACACAAGTATTACAGTGACCAGAAGGCATGCTCTGTAGTCGACGAAGATGGAGTTTGTTTAAATGGTAGATAAATTCAAATTAATAAAAATAGATGTGTATATGGAAGGTTTGATAAAATGACCGACTGATGTTCGCCGATTTCTATTTTACATTGTATTTTTTCTTCTTGTGTGCGGGGAGGGGAGGGGGGTATTCGCACTAACGTTAGACATGTAACATACAGATATCGCATCTTATGTCATGGAGTTAAATGAAAACATCCACGACGATGCATCATGGCGTTACAAATTAATCGTGGCGAGTGTGTGATGTAATTATTAATTGTAGATTTTTCTGGTAAATATATAGCGTGCAAAATAATTGACTCCAAACAAATACCTCTTGCAAATCTTGTTGTAATGATGATGAAATACTGATGTTCATGTCTGAATGTTTACCGTCAATCATAAAAAATAAAAATATCTATCATGAGCTAAATTATTTTTAATGGTAATGTAAATTTACTACCTACCTATACTTTGCAGTTCCTAGAGTCGATGATGATTGTCCCAGTGTGAATTTAGTTACCAGAGAAGGATGGAATGCGACGACATCAAAAACGATAGAGCAAATGCGGACACCCGTCAGTATAGTGTTTATACATCATACTGCTCAGGGTTACTGTCATACAAAGAAAAAATGTATCGAACAAGTCCAGTATGCCCAAAACTACCATATGAAATATAAAGGTATGGTGGTACTTTATCTTTGATTCTGTATAACAGATAATCAGAAAGAAATCTGTAGGTTTTTTTTCAAAATGAATGTATATAATGTTATGCTGTATGAGGGATAACTTTCCAATGTTGAGTGAGTCCCAAAGCAATAGGAACATTAACGTTTGATGGACAGGTATTCGTACATGGCGCATACACTTGCATATGCAGACCACTACGGTAGTTCAGTGGTAGGGTGCTGGCTTCTATGTGAGGTCTTGGGTTCGAAACCAGGCCGGGTCTGACCAAGACTTAATTGCAAAATAAGAAGGAACTGTTCTTTCGCCAAGCACTCGGCATTTAGAAATGGAAGTTACGGGGTTCTTCGGAAGAGAACTTAAAAACCTATGTTCCTGCCATGACACGTTAAAAACCTTCCCTGCACATTGCCTTGAGTGCACTGCAAAGGTCAAAATTTCTGCCACTTCACCTGTAGCTGGTGACGTCTCGATATAAGTGAAATATTCTTGACTGGGACGTAAAATCCCATTCAATCAATCAATGAATAGCATACGCACAGTCGATAACGGTATTACCGTTATATTATCCGCAGTGGTGGAAATACATAAAGCTGTTGATAATACCCTTTTAGATTGATCTGTGCAACACTTAATCTTGGTGTTAACACCGAGTCCGTTGTGCGATTATCTGCCTAATGCCGGGGTTTAGAGTTCTATGCATATATAATGAAAATGCACATAATGTAACATTTTTTTGTTTTTAGATTTATTTTCCGTTTTCATTGTGTTTCAGGGTGGGACGATATCAGTTACAATTTTTTGGTTGGCGAGGACGGCAGTGTTTATGAAGGACGTGGATGGGATAGAATTGGCGCACACACTTTAGGGTTTAACAGAATATCCGTTTCCATAGCAGCACTTGGAGATTTTAATCATCGTGCACCAAACCAGAAATTACTTGATGCTATTGATCGGATAATCGCCTGTGGAGTTATAATGAAGAAAATCACGCCCGATTACGGACTTTACGGACACAGAGACGCACGGCCAATGTTTGATTCACCAGGGCATCACCTCTATGATATTATCAAGGGTTGGAAACATTATGATAAAAATGGCCCTTCTAAAAACAAAACGACTCATTAAACCCGATAAACAAATTGACATCGTGCAAAATGCATTTTTTTAGTGCGTGTGTGTATGTATTGCTTGTCTGTGAATTTCAACCGATTCGCACTTTGTTAAGGGTCATTTAAGTAGGAAAATTCAAGTGAAAACCAATTTGTTGAAAAGCGTGAAAGAGGCGTATGATTATGAAATTACCTACACAAATGTGAAGATTTATAAATAAAAATAAAGTAGGAATTGATAATTTAAGAGTTTATAAAATATTTGTTGCATTTTTTAAAGGAAATTGTGCAAAAATACACGTGTTGTGGAAAAAAGCTTACACCTTGTATAACGAATTAATTTTTAAAAATGAAAAGATATTAAGATAGTCAACGTCATAAGGCAGTGCAAAGGGGGCAGAGTTTGTTAAAGAAATACGAGGTTTTTGAAAACTCGACAATTTACGGTGGAGGTTTTTTATGATTTGTTTTGCTTTTAAAAATGCGTGTACCAGGCGTGATAGTTCATATTTTAAGGGTGCCAACGATCCGATGAAGGATTATAAAAGCCAAGTTTGTATATTACTTGATTATTGTTGAGGCATATTTGGCTTTATATAGTTCAACATTGTTGAAACCAAACAATATTCACCTCAATTCAAATAGAACAGTATTGTGTGACCGTGCACTTTTAGTGACTTGTTGTATTTTGGATTATAAGTGGCCTTAGAATATAAATATCACGCCTGGTACACGCATTTTTAAAAGGAAAATAAATCGTAGATAACCTCAACCGTAAATTGTCGAATTTTCAAAAACCTCGTATTTCTTTAACAAACTCTGGTCCCTTTGCACTGCTCTATGACGTTGACTATCTTAATATATTTTCATATTTTAACATTAATTCGTTATACAAGGTGTAAACTGTTTTCCCCAACACGTGTATTTTTGCACAATTTTCATAAAAACATGCAACAAATATTTTAAAATTTCTTAAATTATCAATTCCTGTTGTATTTTTATTTATAAATCATCACGCTTGTGTAGGTAATTTCATAATTATACTCCTCTTTCGTGCTTTTCAATCAAATGGTTTTCACTTGAATTTTCCTACTTAGATGACCCTTAACAAGATCAATGAGTAGTGGGGTTTACTTAAATATGAACCAATATGACTGATTATATCGTTGTCTTCTTTTGGTATTGTGCATCTATGAAATATGATAAAAAGTAATAATAATGAATAAATGAGAACTTCTGAAACAAATAAGTAATAATTGCCTATTTATCACTTTCATGAACAGACTAATAAAGTGTTACTGTTAATTGGCGTTTTTAGTAGGATAAATTGTTTTATTATAAAAACAACATCTCTTACTTTTTAGCTCACCTGAGCCAAAGGCTCAGATGAGCTATTGCAATCTATCACCGTCCGTCGTCCGTCGTGCGTCGTCCGTCGTGTGTAAACTTTGCATTTTAATCTTCTCCTCCAAAACTACTGGGGCAAATTTGATGAAACTTGGCGATTATCATGCCTGGGTAACAGCCTTTAAAAATTGTGTTCGGGGTTTGGCCACGCCCAACAAGATGGCCGCCATTACTAAAAATAGCAAAAAGACAAAAAAAATCTACTTCTCTAAAACCAAAAGGTACAGGCAAATTTTGATTGGATATTTAGATTCAGCATACCTGGGAACATTAAAATTGTGTTTTTCATGAAAATTGAACGAAAAATAGGTTACGCGTTTTTTGCGTAAAATTATGTAATTTTGAAAATGAGACATTTATTGTTATAACTCAATAATGGCTGAAGATAATTGCATGGAGTTTTCACTGTTGATCTTGTCTTGCTATTTTCTTCCAAAAAATGTCAAGGTCAAAGGTCAAGGTCATGTCCCTGTTTTTGACCTTTGATAAAAAATGCTATTTTTTAAACATTTCAGGTGATAATAGCATGGGATTTTCAGTTAATTGTAGGTATTGACATGACAATCATTTTGATACATAGATCAAGGTCATGAGTTCAAAGGTCAAGGTCAAGGATGCACAACTATTTCCGTTATAGTTGATTATCTGCAAAACTATTAACTTTTTGTATAGGCATATATATTAGAATATTGTAGGTAATGGCACAATGGTCATTTTGATATATTAATAAAGGTCATGGGTTCTAAGGTCAAGGTCACAGATGCAAAACAATACCGAAATGGTTAATTATCTGGAAAACTATAGACTTTTTGTATAGACATGTATATTACAATATTGAAGGAATTGATTTAACGATCATTTTGATATATAGATAAAGGTCATGGGTTCAAAGGTCAAGGTCACAGATGCGAAAGAATACTGAAATGGTTAATTATCTAAAAAACTATAAGCTTTTTGTATAGACATGTATATTACAATATTGTAGGAATTGATTTAACGATCATTTTGATATATAGATAAAGGTCATGGGTTCAAAGGTCAAGGTCACAGATGCGAAAGAATACTGAAATGGTTAATTATCTAAAAAACTATAAGCTTTTTGTATAGACATGTATATTACAATATTGTAGGAATTGATTTAACGATCATTTTTATATATAGATTAAGGCCATAGGTTCAAAGGTCAAGGTCACAGATGCAAAAGTGTACCAAAATGGTTAATTATCTCGAAAACTATTAACTTTTTGTATAAACATGTACATTACAATATTGTAGGAATTGATTTAACGATCATTTTGATATGTAGATTAAGGTCATGGGTTCAAAGGTCAAGGTCACAGATCCAAATCAATACATAAATGGTTAATTATCTCGAAAACTTTTAACTTTTTGTATAGACATGTATATTCGAATATTGTAGGTTTTGATTTAACGATCATTTTGATATATACAGTGATTAATGTCATGGGTTCAAAGGTCAAGGTCACAAATGCGAAAGAATACTGAAATGGTTAATTATCTCAAAAACTATAAACTTTTTGTATAAACATGTATATTAGAATATTGTAGGTTTTGATTTAGCGATCATTTTGATATATAGATCAATGTCATGCGTTTAAAGGTCAAGGTCACAGATGCGAAAGAATACTGAAATGGTTAATTATCTTAAAACCTATAAGCTTTTTGTATAGACATGTATAATACAATGTTGTAGGAATTGATTTAACGATCATTTTGATATAGAGATTAAGGTCATGGATTCAAAGGTCAAGGTCACAGATGGGAAAGGATACTCAAATGGTTAATTATCTTGAAAACTATTAACTTTTTGTATAGGCATGTATATTCGAATATTGTAGGTAATGGCCTAACAATCATTTTGATATATAGATGAAGGTCATAGTTTCATACTTTTGTTTTTACTTTTTTAGCTGCTTATAATAATATATATATATATATATATATATTATATATATATATATATATATATATATATATTAATATATTATACATATATTATATGTAGCAATCTCGGGACAAGGTATGATTAATTTGCAAAAATCCTTGCATTTAATTCTGCCTTACTGCTGAAAATTAGGAGTTCTCTTTAATAAATGTTATTGACCATTGAACCTCTGCATGAGATATGTACTTAGCCTCAGGTGAGCGTTAAGGCCTCCAACACGGACTCTCAAGTTGCCTCTGAACAAGCTCTAAGGAATCCAAAAACGGACTCTCAAGTTGCCTCTGAACAAGCTCTAAGGAATCCAAAAACGGACTCTCAAATTGCCTCTGTACAAACTCTTCAGTCTCTCTAACTGCTTCTGTGCAAGTTCTACAGAATCCCACAACGGATCTTGAAGTTGCCTCTGAACAAGCTCTAAGAAAATGGTTAATTATCTCGAAAACTTTTAACTTTTTGTATAGACATGTATATTCGAATATTGTAGGTTTTGATTTAACGATCATTTTGATATATACAGTGATTAATGTCATGGGTTCAAAGGTCAAGGTCACAAATGCGAAAGAATACTGAAATGGTTAATTATCTCAAAAACTATAAACTTTTTGTATAAACATGTATATTAGAATATTGTAGGTTTTGATTTAGCGATCATTTTGATATATAGATCAATGTCATGCGTTTAAAGGTCAAGGTCACAGATGCGAAAGAATACTGAAATGGTTAATTATCTTAAAACCTATAAGCTTTTTGTATAGACATGTATAATACAATGTTGTAGGAATTGATTTAACGATCATTTTGATATAGAGATTAAGGTCATGGATTCAAAGGTCAAGGTCACAGATGGGAAAGGATACTCAAATGGTTAATTATCTTGAAAACTATTAACTTTTTGTATAGGCATGTATATTCGAATATTGTAGGTAATGGCCTAACAATCATTTTGATATATAGATGAAGGTCATAGTTTCATACTTTTGTTTTTACTTTTTTAGCTGCTTATAATAATATATATATATATATATATATATATATATATATATATATATATATATATATATATATATATATATATATATATATTAATATATTATACATATATTATATGTAGCAATCTCGGGACAAGGTATGATTAATTTGCAAAAATCCTTGCATTTAATTCTGCCTTACTGCTGAAAATTAGGAGTTCTCTTTAATAAATGTTATTGACCATTGAACCTCTGCATGAGATATGTACTTAGCCTCAGGTGAGCGTTAAGGCCCATGGGCCTCTTGTTTATTTTAATCATACTACTTGGTTGGTTGTTTTACGTCGCATTAAAAATGTTTTAGTCTCTCTTTACAAAGTAATTCTTCAACTAATTTTGAGTATAGATGTAAACACAGTTTCGCTTTGCTTGTTTTGATATGCTATCAAACAGCTGAAATTCAAACATCGAATAATGGAGTTTACATCCCAGTCGTTTTCTTTTGAATTATATCGAGACGGTCAGTTCAGAGATGTTGGAGGATAATCGAAGTGCTCGAAGAAAACCACCAATCTGCCAGCTGACAGACTTTATCCTTCCAACAAGAATATACACAGAGTGGGATGGGATGTTTCAATAAAAAAACAACATTGTTGAATACATATGGGTAGTCAAATTAAGAAATCACTTTCAAATACGACAAAAACTTCAATATTTCAGTTCTATGAATTTTAACGAAAATCCACACGATAATTAAAACATAAACCTAAGTTATTTATGAATGACAGTGTATAGCTGACAAAAACTACCCCGTTTCCGTGCATACCCGTCCTACAAATATATGTATGTAAAACAACTTTCACAGTAACCAGTTAACATGTTATTCCTGTCATTATGAAGGTGGCATATAAACTCTTCTGTACTTGATACTTGTAAGGGAAAATCAATGAACTTCTGATGTAAGCGGGTAGGTGAATTTAAAACAAACCAAGATGTAAACATTTTGAGGCATTTTATTAGAAAAAGCAGATTTGCATATAAAGTAAGTCATACCGATAATAATTGTATAAAACCATTATTTATAATACATAAATGATAAATATAATTACTTCTACAGATATGTGTTTACATACATCCCAGGTTTATAATACAATCATTAATAGCATTGAATATCCGGGAATCTTGAATAAAATAAAACAATGTTTATTATTGAGTTTATCAGTGATCACAATGCACAGCAGTCATGGTCAAAGTAGACTAGTTGGATGGTGATATCTGAGACCAGGTCATCCTTGTATATAAGTAGGAGGCAGTAAAGTTACGGTTTACTTTAAGATAATGTTGTACAAGCACAACAGAACCCCACAACAGGCTCTCACGTAGCATCTGTACAAGCACAACAGAACCCCACAACAGACCCTCAAGAGGCCAATGTATAAGCTCTACAAGCTCTATAAGAATCCTACAATGATCCTAATCAAGTTATTCAATCTTAAACTGCTTCTGTACACCTCATTCAGAATTCCACAACAGACCCCAACTTGCTTCTGTACAAGCTCTAAAGAATCCTACAATGGTCCCTAAGCCTTTCTGAACAAGCTCTAAAGAATCCCAAAACGGACCCCTAAGCCTTTCTGAACAAGCTCTCAAGAATCCCACCAACAGACCCTCAAGTTTCCTTTTTACAACCTATACACAATTTCCCAAACTGCTTCTGTACACGCAATTCAGAATCCCACAATGGATCTTGAAGTTGCCTCTGAAAAAGCTCTAAGAAATCCAAAAACGGACTCTCAAGTTGCCTCTGAACAAGCTCTAAGGAATCCAAAAACGGACTCTCAAATTGCCTCTGTACAAGCTCTAAGGAATCCAAAAACGGACTCTCAAGTTGCCTCTGTACAAGCTCTTCACAGTCTCTCTAACTGCTTCTGTGCAAGCTCTACAGAATCCCACAACGGATCCTAAACATGCCTCTCTAACGCCATTGCTGATTTGCAATTGGTATTTATTATAAGGGCATTTTCGAAGGAGTTGTTTTTTCTAATTAACTACATGTTTTTAAAAATAATTTAAAACTCGCGCTGTAGTTGTATTGATGCACAGTGTATATTTAATCATAATTGATTAAGAGTTTAGTGTTATATGCCCTGAACAAGATTTTTTTTCTAGAGTGTCCCAAGATATTCTTTTTGCAAATGAATAATACTCTTTCTCACATGAGGATGTCCATTTTGGTTATTAAAAACTTGGGCCATAAGAGTTGCTTTGAACCCTGGCCGGGTCTGACCCAAGCCTTAAAAGTGGGTAGTGACTATTCTTTCACCAAGCACTGGGCATCAGGGAATGAAAGTCACAATTCTTTCGGATGGGAACTTAAAATAAACCCTGTCATGGTGGGCTTGGCATGATAAAGAACCCTGCTGTATGATGCCATCAGCCCAACATACAGGCAAAATTCCTGCGCCTTTGTCGATAGCTGGCGACATCTCGGTAAAAGTGAAATGTTCTTGAATGGGACGTTAAACAAGGACGTTAACATTACTCTACTCACAAGAGTTGCTGTTATCCCCAAAACTTCATTTTAAACATCATGACCACCAAGTTAAATGATAGATTTGTTATAAACCAGCAGATATTAAATGGCAGTTAATGTTTTAGATATAATGATTAGAGGCTTTACCTGCAGCACTCTCCAATAAGTAATGGGTTACTGAGGTAACTGGTTCATCTGGAGTATAAATGGAATGCAACATTATTACTAACACAGAGACAATTATTCATGCCATCAAAATACTATGTAGTTTATGAGATGGATAATTATGTATTACTCTGTCAGTTTCAATATTCAAAACTTAGCAGTAATAGAATTTATTTCCATCTCTAAACTTCAGTTTTGCAAGAGAGAAAATAAAAGAGACATCACCCCCCACCACCTTTTTGAGAGAAATGCTAATTTCCAGCATGTTGAAAATCTGATTATCTCCCTTGGTATCATTATTCACGTTACATGATTATCTCCCTTGGTATCATCATTTACTTAACAGGTGTTTCATATTATGATATATATATTCAAAGAACATTAATTCAAAATAAAAACAAATAAACTGTGTACTGACATCATACTTGATTACAAAGCCACTTCTATAAATAGTAACCAAACACAGATTTATTTATATTAGACTAGAATAACTGATATACATGTAAACAAGAGTTACTAAGAGGACCAGCTCCTGTGTTAGGTAAAACACAGGTGTATACAGATATTGAAGTGATAGTTGGGTATTTATCATGCAGGTGTAATAACACAAGTTCTCCATCCATTGTCACCCAAAACAAACATCATACTATGTGGCATTTCTGCTCCGATTCTCATAGTTTTGTCAAAATTATTTTACGGGTTTAGCATCTCTGTTCATATTGAAGTAGCCAAAAAGAAAAGAGAGATTTTATAAGATAATTTTAAAGATTTTCAATCTTCTTAATAGATCGACATAACACAAGCACTGTATTGACAATGCACTGTATTGCTCTATAAAGTGAATGGAATCTGGCATATGAAAAGCTGATGATCAGATTTAACATCTTTTCTTTAACGAGCTACATAAGCAGCATGCCCATGTTATATATAAATTTGCATGCATATGTTGTATATTTACAACAGTAGGCAATGTTTTCTCTTAATTAAATGATACATAATTGTAAAACTCTGCTGATGGACACTGATTTATGTGAAATATGGAAACTTAAAAATTAACTATAAAAATATATCTACCTCTTATACAATTGTAATTACGTTTATTTACCTGAACACACCTTTATATATGTATACATGTAATTGTGAAGAACTGCTCGGTTCAACAAGCACCTGTTGTGGCCATGTGTGATTACTATATTTATATGACAATAAAATGAAACAAGGCTTTCAGGAATACATATGGGGTGTTCAATCTAGAACAAGCTTTTGTACATGTACCATTGATTGGCAATTAAAGCCCACAGATAAAGCCACAATCAAGGACCTGAATATTGAATATATGGTTCCTATTTTTGAGTGTGGGACAAGATGACACCACTTTGGATTGAATATGGACATTATACTGTAATCTAGCACTTAACATCAATCTGGTTATATAAATATCTAGATACTAAATATCTAACATAACAGTAAGCATTAACATAATTTTTATATTATATAATATCTACTTAAAATCAGAAACTGATTACAAAAATTGGTCTACATGATTGTACAGTCGTAATTACAGTCAAACCTGTCTATACATGCTGTCTTAGGAAACCAGTAAAAGTGAACTTAATTGGCAGGTGGCCCTTACATACAGGCCCAAATGACATGAATATAGAGAAATTGGAATCATATTTTACTGGTTTTTAAAACCAGGTGACCCTTATATAGAGATAGCCTTTAAGGCAGGTTTGACTGTAAATGTTTTAACAATGGAAATCACTAAATCATAATACATATGCATCCAAATTTATTTACTGATATTAAATATCCACAATGCAACTTAACTATTTATGAAAATGTTCAAACACATTTCCCCTTACAATTTGGAGTTAAATATTTATATTTACTATTGAAATGCCGAGATAATACCTTAGTTAATCTGAGTAGACATATGGTTTATATATTATATATTTAAATGTATGCGACAATCAGAGTTGGTCCTTGTAACCTTAATATTAAAAATATTTGTATTTGTCATAAATATCAAGACAAGCTTTTAAATGAAAACAAAATCAGACGTTTAAGCTCACCCAACATTAAATACTCAAGACTAAACAATGTACATGTATGAACGTAAAGAACAATCTTTTTATAAACTTTATATATTCTACATTTGTGACTGCGATCAGGGTAAAAAGTAAAATTTTGTTATATCGAATATAACCCATTATCACACACACACACACACACACACACACACACACACACTGTACATGTATATGTGAATTTAATTCAAAAATAAATTTATTAGTATAGCTGTATTAAGCAACCTTATATTCTGACAAAAATGAGCAAAAAATAACAAGAATACCCAAAACCTAGCCACCAAAATATTTATCCCAAAATTCTGATGTTGGAAAATAAGCTAAGGTTAAATGCACGAAACCATTATTACCACAAACTAAATAATGTTATTGTGATTAAAATAAAACCTCCCCTTTTATGTACGCTTAAAAATTGTTATAATAGTAACATAGTCAAACATGTTTATTAAGATTATAAAAGGGCACCTGTTAAGTACCTGACCCTTAGTAAGCAGGTGTTTTATAATGATTAAGAACTTGGATCAACGTCTTGACTGACCATATAATTCATTCTTAACAAGGTGAAAGATTTTTACAGTCACTTCTAACTGGCATCTTTGTATTTTGAATTATCCTGTACAAAAATGTACACAAATTTTCACATATTCCAAGTTCTCATATCAAAATATGACTTTTCTTATTTTACCACAAATTTAGTTTCATTACATCGGCAATGTACATATGTACATGTAATAATATCTTTGTTCTTAATTTTCTCAATTTTAACAATACAAGTAATAATTAAATGTGCACCAATTTGCCAAATAACATTTTTTTATAAGTACCCTTTTGATTTTTATTAAAAATTACTTTATGGAATATTTTCCTCAATAGATAAAGTCATCATCAATATCACCACAAAATAACATGTAGTATCCACAAGGTTCAACCTGCTTGTTATTTTATATCCTGATTGAAACAAATTTCAGAAATCAAGTATAACCATTACCATGGTTACTGTGGTTTGTTCTGTAGTAAATAATACATTAACAAAGTCATTTTGTTGGATCTTGGTATAAATTAAGTCTATAATACTATAAAATATTGTCTATTATTTGATTATCAACCATTTAACACCTCCACATAATTAGCGGGAAACATCCCACGATGTCCGTCGGCTGTGTACCCTGTCCACCAGCCATCATCAATCTGGTCAATGTTAGTTATGATGTCACCAGGGTCAAAGGTCACCTCTGTTTCATCAGCTGAAAAAATGGAGTACAAGTTAGATATCAGTTTAGTACTTAGGACAATAATGAGGGACATGATTGATTTTTAATGAGGAACATGTTTAACAAGTATTAATGTAATGATGGATGCACCATTACAAATAAGGCGCCCAAACGAATAAAAATCAAACCCTCTACTTAGAACTCATATTAGGAGGACTTGTGCTTTTGCCGCTTTTTTCCATGTCCATGGCAACGGCTGCCATTTTGAAAATTTTAAACCTTTAATTACGATCTACATCACTAAAAAACTGCAGGGAAACCAAATTACTTTTTGCCATTTTTAAAAGGACAACAAAAATATGATCACTTTGCATAATTACAAAATATATTTTTTTCATTTACATGGTATTACATTATTGTAAACATGTACTTAGTGAACTTTTTTTTATCAAATACCAAGTTTCCAAACTTAAAAATCCCTAATCAAATAGTAACACTTATTTTAATCCCAACATGGATTATTAGAAATTTTAAACTTGTATTATTCTTTTCATTTTAAGATTTGATTTTATATATAGAAGTAGTACATGAATCCAATTGGTTGAAATTCAAACAATAGGCAAAGTTGATTGACATCGCCTATACCCAATATCACAACCTGTTGTTTTGATTAGCCAATGATGTGTTGATTTTAAATTAATCCAAGCATTTACCCATGTAATGTCATATTGATAACTAAATGCAGCTACTCTATCGAATTGAATCATAAATCATGCCCCAAGGATAACTGACCATTGGTGCTGCTTATAAAAACATATTTAGCTTGAGAGCTTTTAGACATGGATCAGTGATTACTTAAGTATCCTTGACAATGAAAATTCATGCTTATGGTTTTAATTCTTAAACAAAACGATAGCAACCATCCCACGAAGAAAACTATAGTTTGAGGGTGAGGATCTCAAAGTTAGTACCTAGACCTACCTGTCCCCACCCTCTTATTGAATGACCATATGGGTTTACTTAAGTATCAATCTATTCAACTTTTCATAAAGAATAAGAGAATATATATGTTAGGGATGGGGATCTCAACTGATCAAAAGTTAGTACCCAGCCCCGCCTGTCCCCTTCCTCCTCTGGAAAACGCCATGGGCATTTCTTCAGTATCACTCTATTCAACTTTTAAAACAGAACTGGAAAATATATAGTTTCAGGATGGGGATATCAACCATTTAAAAGTTAGTACCAAGCCCCGCCCATCCCCACCCTCCATCCGGAATGACCCCATAGGACTTTCTTTAGTATCACTCAATTCAACTTTTCATGCAGAACCAGAAAATATATAGTTTATGGGTGGGGATCTTAACCGTTTAAAAGTTAGCACACTGCCCCGCCCATCCCCACCCTCCCTGATATCCCCGGGAAAATCTTGTGATACAGACTTGTACATCTTGAGACACTGATCATGAATATATATGGTTTTATAGTACAAATATAGTATAAATAGCAAAATTGAGCATTATTGTTTTTAAGACCCCGCCCTCCTGCCCTCCCCTAATGACCCCATGGGCATTTTACCTCGGCCTCTGGGGAAGGAGATGGGGGTCAACCTTCCTGTGAAGTTTGGTTAAGATTGGACCAACGGTCTTCGAGAAATTGGTTGGACAAGTTCATGGCCGGAAGAAGAAGAGAGGAAGAATAAAAAAATATAATAATAATAATAATAATAATAATAATAAGAAACGGTGCAAAAACAATAAGTCGCCAAACTTCGTTTGGGCGCCTTAATAAAATCAATCACAACTTGTGGTACTAGATATGGAAATCTCATCCAAGTTTTAATATATTTTTTCCAGATAGTTTGCCACCACAAAAATAGATCAATACAATGAAAAATCATTTCAAGATGTTCTCAGCAATCAATAAACCTATGATTTTATTGACAAATCTTGGGTGGGAATAACGAGCGTGTAGGCTATCTTACTGGAGGTTTAGGGGGTGGGGGATGGGGCGGTGGTGCAAAAAAGTAATCTACATTGTATGTTAATTGATTGCATTGAATTATTTATAAATAAGACTACATTATTTATTTATTGATGTACAAAATTATACGTAAATACTGACTTAATGTGAATGAATAGTAAGAATCTATCTGATTTTTATTTTAAAATTTCTACTACAGTCGTATGAAAATATTTATGAATGTATCTGCAAAAAAATAATTTCCAATTAAATGAGGTTTAATTATTGGCACTGTATGTGAGAAGGTACCACCTGCTAAATCTATAGTTTTTAAATAATTGCTGTTGTCTTTCTACATTGAGATCTCATGCACAATTAAAACAAGGGTAAAGTTTATGGACCACTGTAAAATAAATAAAAATTTATTGTTAAATGACACTAAATCATGGCCTTATTCTGAATTTCTGAGTTTTACTATTCATGTATATCTTACAAGCTTGGTAGTCATATAAAGCACGGGCACACAATCCGTGTTCTGGTAAGAGCTCTGGCACATCATCTGACTGAGCCACTTCTTCATGTTCGTGTTCTGGTTCCTCAAGTGGTTCATTGGGTGTGGCATGAACTGCTTGTATGACAGGTGGAGATGAATCATCTGAAAAAGTTAATATTTCAATTAATGTTGGAAACAGTCAGTCTAATATATTGCAGACAACAAGGATACTAATGTAAGAAAAACATCTGTATGTAGTAGCAACCATTTTATCACCTAGCAACCTAAATATTGTCAAACAGTGTTAGCAACTCCACTGTTGACTTGTTTGTATAATGGTAAAGTGATGTTCCTCGAACTAATACAAAGTTTTCCTCTTTATTATAACTTGAAGAAAACACAAAATGATTTATTTGAATTTTTGGCATTACAACAAAGACATGGCTATTATAAGCTATAATTAACTCAAGAGATACAATCAAATGCATTGTAATGAGCCATTAGATTAATAGAATGTGAATGTATTTCTGCTTTAGAATGGAGACAGAGACATAACAACTGGAAGGATGAGATTCTTTATTTTTCAAAAGGAGGCTTCAATATATTCCTGTTTTGTAAAGCTTTTATGGTAAAGTTTATTCCAAAACTACACAAAGAGTACATTGTTTATACTTGTAACCTATGACATCACAATCAGTGATACTATGACATCACAGTGTGTGTGTAGCTTGTCTAACAAAATAAGTATCCTGTCCTGACTGTTGAGATTTTAATGTGTTCACTACAAAGCAGGGGTTGATTCTCTTTCTCCCATATCCAATAAATGTCTGTTTTGTAAAGCTTTTATGGAAAAAATTATGCTAAAACTACAAAAAAGTACATTGTCTACATTTTGCAACAAATGATTTCATAATATAAATTGTTGACATCACAATAGAAATTATATTGTAGTGTGTGTAGCTTGTCTTACCCTAGAGTAAGACAAAAAATCTTCCCCTGTTAAAATGTGGGAATTCCTTGTCCAATATGGGAGAAAGAAACATCTCGCCCTGTTAATATGCGAAATTTTCTTGTCTGATATGGGAGAATAATATATATGTATTTTTAAATTCAATGCCTTGTCTCACTCACATAGCAACAAAAGTAAAATCCTAGAAAATAATAATGAAACTATATTTATATAGACCATAAACCAAGCTACTAAAAAATCAAAAATATTTTAATATACATTTCTAATATTTCTACTTTCTTACAACCCCATGTCCATTCATAAAACTGAAAACATACTGGAAAATATGGTTACCAAAGTAAGTCATCATTGAATTCTTATATCTACTGTATAAGAAGAAATATTTACAATTTTCATGGCGACACTTGTACTGAAAATTATCTTCTCAGTGAAAATTATTTATTTCCTTTAAGCTAACTTTTGAAACAGTTGACACTGTAAAAATTTCTTACCTTGAATATTTCAACTTATACAGTATTTTATAAATAATATATAATCATATTTATATCTACTTAAATCTATGACATGAATTCATGACATACAAGTATGGGATACTAGGATTCCTATATTCCATGAACATTCTCCCGTACATTACAATTTTTGTTGACAAAAATTCAAAATTTATAAGCCTGAGAGAGAAATCTGCATTTAGTTATTGAAAGCAAAGAAACTGTATGGAGAATAAAAGTGACTGGCCAAGCATTTACAAGTAGTTCAAAAATTTTACCGATTTTACCGATGTGACACAAAACAGTTCATGATCCTATCTTGAGGTTAAAGTTCAGGATAACATGACCATTGTTAGTACTTTGAAATATTTTTCCAGAAACTATATGTGAAGTTATGATGCATAAAAAACATACTGACAGATGAACAGAAAGATAGAATGATAAATCACAAATGAACGCTGTCACATGCTCTTTTATATATAGAACTGATGTAATAATTGTTATGCAATAATAATATTGAGATATAAAATGTACTAAAATATAGTATGATATTTCTTTCATGCATCACAAACAAGATAAGTCTGCGGAGCAGAATCATGTCCACTTCCAGAAAACTTACAAAAGTCAAAATTTCAAACAACCATTACCGTACCGTCAAAACTATTTGATATTAAATCTAAGTCAAACTTGACTTGTAGGTCAACTGTATGATGGTACATGTCATGTTATGAATCCAATATCTCAACAAATTAATGAAAAGGTCTGGAAAACTTACAAAAGTGAAATCGCAAAGGGTGATTTCTCTGTCAAAACTTATCAAAATTGAGGCTTAGTTAAACCTGACTTGTAGGTCAAGTCTATAAAAGTACAAACCAAATATGAATCCAATATTTCAATGAATACAGAAAAAAGTCCAAAAAACTCTCATAAAAGGGAAAATTTAAAAGGGCCTAACTCTGTCAAAACCGATTGAAATTAAGGGTAAGTGGAATTGAATTGAAGGTCAACAATTGAGGAACAAACCAAATATAAATTCAAGAAAACAGTCCAGAAAACTGTTTAAAGACAGACAAAACAGACAAACAGACAATGGAGGAAAAACTTATAGTATCCTTCTAGTTTTATCAGGAGTGGACTAATAATAAATGGTAAACATGTAACCATGGCCCATGCATAACACAGTATATGATATATTTTAATAATTTACCACGGCTACTGAAATCAATAATGGAAATATTAATGATAACATAAATATAGGCTGGTTTGTATACATGCACAGTAACTGAGTGATACATCCTGTTCTAATCCTGAATATAAAAAGATAAACATGACATGCTACTTTCTATTTATCTGCTAATATAAAACTCACTTTTCATTCTCCTTCCTAAGTAAATTGATAAACTTTGTACATGTACTTTTTCAAAGTAGGCATCCAATAGTGTGGGTGTGTGTGTGTGTGTGTGTGTGTGTGTGTGTGTGTGATGAATCTTTTTTTGTACACATATGAATTGTATGAATTCAAATAAAATGAAGTAACTAGAATCTGATCAACATGAATTTTGACAATGCAAATTGATTTTTTTCCTGAAATTTGACTAATTACACCATTCACAAACCCTGAAAAAATGTAAACCCGTTAATGTGTTGCTATCATCATCATCATGGATGAAGCTTAACTATTTTTATTTAGGGGCCCAGCTCACTTCAGAAAAGAAGTTGTATTTAGTAATAAATAGCTAAAATGCGTAAACATTAAGGGGCACAAACTGATTTTTAGTAGTCATGGGCTACTAGCCCCTCCCTAATCTTCATTCATGATCATCATCATCATGTAATCATATCATTGCCAGTACAAAACTGACTACACCAGATAAGTCTGTTATTAAAGTGAAATCTGAATTGTTGTTAGATACGTAATAGAAATATTTCACAAATATAAAATTTAATGGGTTTGGTAATTAGAACACTTTCACTGATATAAACTTTTGTGGTTCAAGATAATATAGAAAAGATATAGGTATTCAATTCCATAATGGATTTTCACTGCAATTCCTTAAATGGCGATATTTATACACTGAATATTTTTATTTATATTATTGATTTCCATACTTTTTTCACTTTTTCTTTTACAGTGTAAAGGTTAATTTTTTGTCAGAAGATATAATAACTGAATGAACTGATAGCATATTGTATTTTCTGAATGAAAATTTAGCTTATTGTAAACAGTCCATGACCAGCAATTTTGCAGAATCTTTGTCTTTTGACAATTGTTTTATCAATGTTCCAATGTCCTACAATTATACCCTTTATAAAACAATCTTTGGTAAAGTCTGTAAGAAAATATGTTGAATAAAACAAAATCATACTTTCATCCCAGTCTTCAGCCTCTTCCTCCTCATCTGAATCGTGTCGCCGTGGCAACCCTTCTGCTAATAAATTTCTGCCTTTTGGTAACTTAGGTGGTTCCTCATTTCTAGACATTGATAGTACTGGTGATGGTTCTCTTGGTGGTGGTGATGGCTCCCTGGGTGGTGGTGATGGCTCTCTGGGTGGTGGTGATGGCTCTCTGGGTGGTGGTGATGGCTCCCTGGGTGGTGGTGATGGCTCTCTACGGGGTGGTGAAGGTTGTCTAGGTGGTGGTGATGGTTCTCTTGGAGGTGATCTACGACCATTTTCTTGAGGGTCATCCTGAGAAGATTGACTACCGAATCCTGACCTGATTTCCTATATAAAAGTGAATTGTTTGTAATAATTACCCAAGTTTTAATCTAATACAGTGTTATAAACAATCTTTTGCTAGTAGCTTATTTCATATAACAAACAGAATAATGGTAATAATTGAGAAACATACAGAAAATTCAAGTCAGTTTATTTACAAGACGATCGATATGTGTACTTTCATTTTTCCATTGCCAGATGATGGTCAATGCAAACTTGAGAGCCAAATACACCCACCCCCAATATTTAAAGTTTTCCTGCGAACTTGACCATTCCGATATGACCTTGGATCAAGATCATGACACAACTTTGGACCATGAAGATTATTCATGTGAAGTTTCGTGAGAGTCATCCAAAGCATTGATGAATATTGCCCAGACACAATTATTTTACACAGAAAGACAGACAGACATGGTGATTCCTATATATACCCCCCCCCCCCCAAACTAGTTTGTGGGGGGTATAATAATATAAAAATAAAAATATTTGTGCAAGTTTTATTTTTGCCACTTGTTACTGTTGCCAATTGAGGTGAAAAAATAAATGAAAATATTCAGTATTTGTACTATATCTGCACTGTCAAATATTATTACAGGAATGATCAGCATTATATTATTCAACAAGAATAGAATTCCTGGGTCCCCCGCCGGTCAAGCAGTATACTAGTATACTGTATAACTCCATAACTCATAAGTCCCATAACTCCAACAAAAAGTATCGACCAAGGCTGATTTACGAACTTGACCAAGGTATTAGTAGTATAAACATTTGGTATAAATTTAATGAAAATCCGTCAAAATTTGTAGGCATGAGAGCGTTTACAAGGTCAAGTTTTGGATAAAACAGAGTCATTATTGTGGTCAAAGTCCCATAACTCTAACAAAAAAGATCGACCAATGCTGATTTTCGAACTTAACCAAGGTATTAGTGGTATAAACATTTGGTATAAATTTAATGAAAATCCGTCAAAATTTGTAGGCATGAGAGCGCTTACAAGGTCAAGTTTAGGCATGAGAGCGCTTACAAGGTCAAGTTTTAGATAAAACAGTCATTATTGTGGTCAAAGTCCCATAACTCCAACAAAAAGTATCGACCAATGCTGATTTTCAAACTTGACCAAGGTATTAGTGGTATAAACATTTGGTATAAATTTAATGAAAATCCGTCAAAATTTGTAGGCATGAGAGCGCTTACAAGGTCAAGTTTTGGATAAAACAGAGTCATTATTGTGGTCAAAGTCCCATAACTCTAACAAAAAAGATCGACCAATGCTGATTTTCGAACTTGTCCAAGGTATTAGTGGTGTAAACATTTGGTATAAATTTAATGAAAATCCGTCAAAATTTGTAGGCATGAGAGCGCTTACAAAAAAGTGTGACGGACGGAAACACGGACGCTAGGACACACGGACGCCCGGCATTTGTATGTCCCCGCTCCGCGTTGCGGCGGGGGACAACATCCATTTAAAATTGCACATGCACACAAACAATTTAATTTAGACCATCACTATATATAATTTAAATTACATGTATATATGATAGATACCTGAATACAATAAGACTTTTTCACACAAGTTAATTAAGAATATTAAATAAACTGCACATTTTAAGTATCACATATTTATGTGTATACATTACATACCTTGCTGGTGGTGGTGGTCTTCTGGAGAAATCGTTATCATCTGTTTCTGATTCACGTCTTTTAAATAGTGCTCTTGCATTTGCTGCTGAATTTGATCCTAAAGCTCGAGCTTCCTAGAATTAAAATGAACTTTCAATATAAAGATATAAGACAAGTTCAAGATTTTACCAGAAATTTTTTTATAACAATTCAAATTTTCATAATTTCAAAAATGTGTATGACTATGTGTTTGAAAAAAAAACTTTTTACACAACTTTAAATTGATTTGGTTCGTTTTGTAAAGGTTCATCTATTGTAATCTATAAAGAAACTGTTCAGTTATACTTTTGTAGATCACAGCAAATTATTAACATCAATGACGAATATTTCTTTCACAATAGGGGTGACACGATTTACTGGAATTGTAAAGATAAATGGTTACATGACATTATTTATTGTTTCTTACATTACTGACTGTTCTTGTGTCCAGAAAGAACAAAATCATGCTAGTCACATGACAATGGTTAGATCATATTAATACTTACGGCTGCCCTCTCTTTACGTAACTTTTCAGCTCGTTGACGTCTTTCTTCTTCTTCTTTGTATGATTGTTCTTGTTCTATTTCCTACAAAAAAAGTTAATTTATGCTTTCATTAACTTACAAATTAATTGATGGCTGTGGAGTAATGGTGTTATACAGCTAGTCAAGATTTTTTCACTTATATCGAGATGGTCAATTTTGTAATGTACTGATTATGAAAACAGCAATGCTTGTAGTTAGTTGACTGACCTTAAGCATTTGAACTGATGAACTTTTTCACTCTAGGATCTACTAGAGGTGGATTTGAAACCAGGTACTGAGACAAATATAGGATCTACAGTAGTAACTGTAAAAGTTACCATGATTACCTAATTCGACATTAACAGAAGTTTAAAATTCCCAAGGTCTGAGGTCTAGGACCTACTGCTTTTCCATTAGGACCCTTGATATTTAAACTGTAAAGGTCTGATTGACCTGCAGTTTTTTACAAGTATACCTGTAATACTGCTTTTTCTATGTAAGATTATTGCACATAGACCTTTCAATGGCGATATTTGATTTTCAAAACTTGGTAACTGCCCAAAAATAAAGGCAAAATAGCTAGAACCTTCCATTACAAATACATAACTTTAAACCCTTGATCAATAATTTTTAACGACCATTATTAGAGGAGTTTAACATTGTTTATTACGCATGGGCAAGGCCCGCGACCTTACAAGATAATAAAGGTCTAAAGCTGGTAACGGTTTTAAATGGTTAAACATTGCCATAAATGGGATATATTTACATTCATTCATGAATAAATATATATTTTATGTGACAAAACTTTTTCTTACTAATAAATTTATATTTTCTTTAAGTCAAATATGTTAATTATTTAATATTTTAGAAATTAAAACTATCAAGAATTATAAAAACAGTTAAAATTAAAAGATGATAAAAATGAATAAACCAAATTAAAGAAGTATAATTAATATATTTTGTTTAGCATTTTAAACTTTAAAAATAAAATAAAATGGTTATATTTGCTATAAGGACAAAGATATGATACCAATAATAGGCAGTCTATAGCTAGAAAAACAATCTTGAATACATACAAGTTTTTTTAAGAACTTTACCAGTTGTTCTTTCCTTGAAATAGTATCAAAACTTATAAAGTTTACGCCAATGTGGGAGAAAATTGAATCGATATATTCTGTATACATGTATATAATTGCCTTTGACAGAATTACACTTAACTAATTTTAATTAATTAAACGAACCCAAAATTATGATGTACTTATGGCGATTACAATTACATTTTATTTTTCCCCTTACCCAATATTTGCTCCAAGAAATATGATGCTCCTCATATCTACATGTTACATTGCTGTTTATTAAAAAGTTTATCATTGATGAATTGTTTATCCCATAATGTATTACCAAGATTATGGTGTGGAAGTCTTAATCTGTTAATTAGTATCCGTAATTTACATACCTCCGCACACCTGTCAACATTACCAGATGACTCAATACATGACACGTACCGACAAACGACAAATGAACCCATCCATCGATAACAGTAAGAAGTTACAAGTATCGTTTTTATCAATTATACAAACTTCATCAAACTTATTCAATATACAAGATAATATCAAACTTATAAACTGATAAATGAAATGTATGAATGTTAGAGAATATTGTAAAAGTATTTAGAACGTGAATAAAAAAAATAAAATAAACTTTAACATTAAATATCTGTATGGTTTCAATAATTTTATCCGTTATTTTGGTTGTCATATTTTTTTATTTTTTTATAAAATACATCTGTATTTTATGATTTCATAAATAATGGCATATGAAATGGTAAACGATTCATTACTTTTAAGAAATAATCCCTATTTATTTCAAACATTTTAACTAAAGTAACCATCCATTCCCTTATAAAGTTACTTTCCAAAATAAAATTTAAAATAAATAAATAAATAAATAAATAAATAATAAATAAAATAAAATAAATTTAATTGATAGACATGACATGATTTTTTTCACTGTGTGTCAATGAAAAAAAAGAGAAAAAGTAAAAAAAGAATAAATAAAACTAAAAGATAAAATAAAGATTTAAAATATTTAAAGTGTATATTGATGCGGCATTCAAGGTCATGTTTCAAAATTTATTTATTTATTTATTTATTTATTTAAATACTATAATTTAACCTTGCATCAATCATTATTCAATTACATTGTGGGTACTTATTGGGTCAAGATTACTTTTCAGTCTTTTTTATTTATTTATTTATTTATTTATTTATTTATTTATTTATTTATTTATTTATTTATTTTCAGACGAAACACTTTAAGAAAATAAAATATAATGTAGAAACATTTATATGTATTACATATAGGCCTACTAATTTTCCTACTTGTAGGTAATAGGGGAATGCCCCCTGGCTTGCAGACGGTACACTTTCTTACCTCTAACCATAGAGAGTAATCAAGGGAGATAAAATTGTTAAACTCCCCTATTGGTCAATTTTTAATGCTAAAACTTTATCTAAAGTATACTTTTTTAAGTCTTAGTCAAGATCAAGCAGCCTCAACATACATCACATTAGATTTTACATCTTAGATATGTGACATAGAGAGTTCTACATTTTAACAAGAAAATCTGTAATCGGTACCCATTGTTTCTTTTTTTGTTCTTTATCAACAGAATTAGCTCTTCTCTCCGCCATCTTCATCTGACTTGCTTGTTTTGCGCGTTCCTGGACCAATCTTTCTCTTTCTTTTGCTTCTTTCTCCTGAAAATACATGCATGTGTATGTGTATAATAATTTAATTCTCATTTGTTAAAAGCATTTTGATTGGTCATATTTTTCTGTTACATTTGCATGAATGGCTTGGCTCAGTAATGTCATGTTATTATGGATGATGCACAGAGGCATTTGAATTCCTACGCCATAGCGATGCTATTTTTTACTTCCTACAGCTACATTGTTATTTAAATTGTTGATTTGCTGTCGAAAACATTTCTTTAAATCGAATTATAAGGAATGAATTAATTTTTCTTTTTGTTAGCAAAGTATGAAAGAATTGGACATTGCACACGTAACATAATTCGCATAGTGAATTATTTCTTATCTTGTATATTACATATATGTTATGCAGTCCAATGTCTATAAAGATAATGTGATTTATAGGTCCAATGTCTGGTGACTTATAGGACCAATAGTCCTGGCGTAATAAGCATTGGTTGAGCTATTGTGTTTTGTTTTAAATACACTTTCATAACAAGAGCACAGCTGAACAGTGCAATATACTTTATGTTAAAAAATTACATTTTACAACAGAAATCCACTAAACTATGTTATAACGTGACGTCACAATGAGAAAGTGCAGATGCACTTTACCGCCATGGTGGTGATACAAGATTCTGTATCATGCATGTTCGATAAAACTTGTATTTCATCAAATCAGATAGAAAAACTAGTCTAATGTTAGATAAAGATGTATATAAAGAGAATCATTAATTATGACCAGTGTGTGTGTGTGTGTGTGTGTGTGTGTGAATAGAATACACATGTGCAAGAACAAGCTAGAATTATCTATCCAAAAAACCAACAGCATTGTTAAGATACAAGAAAAAAAAAATTACTTTTAACTAGTCTAAAAGTGCTAAAAGACTACATACATGTACACCCTAAATATAGTGTTTTAACACTACACCCAATGATACCAAAGTAGTGAAAACAAGATGAAAGATATCAACATGCAACATTTACTAAAATACTTTAGAAGTAAGAAATAAATATGATAAAGGCTTATCCTTGTCCCAAAATCATACACCAAATTAAATTTGAATAGTGAAATTACATGTCAGCACACATGAATTATGAGTACTTGGTCGCCCATGGAAAATTGTAAGAGAATTAGTTACAAGATGTTTAGAAGATTGAAAGAACATAATTGCCCCACTTAAATTTCATTTTAATGACCCCATCTATTAATTTTATATCATTAATTTTCTAATTTGCCTCCATATTAAGGACACCTGTCAATATATATTATACACAGGTGGTTTTACAGTATCAGTGTTGGGTATAGAATAGCCATTTACTATATCTTCTCCATTTACCACGAAAACAATAAATAGATGTACTGTGTTATTTCCAGTCTAACCACACATTTCATACAGAAATTTGGACTCCCAAATTTAAGGACTTTTAGGGTCTTTTCAGGGTCTTATTGACAAATGTAAAGCCTAATCAGAGGGACAATTTAAGCAAAACATATTGAACCAGATACCTTTAAATCCCTCATTTTAATGTCTGTTTTGCAAGTTTCCAACACTTCACTCCATTTAAAATCTTTGTGCTTAAACAGTGCTAAACTACACTTAGCTGTTTGAAAAAAGTGTTGCGTATCATAACACTTAGCATTATGGCCATGTTTGTCACTAGATGTGTGTGAAACTAATGTAGCTTCCTCCATTTAATTAATTTATTTTGATCAGTCTATTCTTAACCACTTAATATTGAAATACAGACACCCAATTGGCCAATTCAAGGGCTTTTTAGGGCCTTCAGGATAAATTAAAGTGCTTTTTAAGGTCAGACTTGTTTTTAGGGTCTTTTTAGGGCAAACCTAAATATTTAAGGACTTTTCCAGACCTGTACGAACCCTGAACTAGAGCAATAACCGATTCCATAGGAAAATTTGTGTTACTCTGATTACCGAATTTTCAAAAAAGGGTTTGGAGGAAAATGTCATTTTTTTTAAATACATATTATTATACTAATTTACACAACATATCTACAATATAAAACATAAGCACTTCAGAATACTGAATAAAACTTATTCATCTTTGCTTTTGTTTATCTACATGTATATGTGAGCACTTTGTTCTGTTCATTCTTTTAATAGGCTTCAACCATGTTCTATGTGATACCCAGGAATTTATGTTGCATTGTTGTTTTTTGAGATTTATGCTATAACCATTTTGCTGGGAAAATATCATTTCAAGGGAAAATGCAAAATCATGTGATCCAAGTGCAAATGGAATAGTATTTCTTAACATAATGTTATGTAGTATTACTTAGTCTGTGAACGAAATACACCAGGAAAGATTAAATAACCCAAGCATGTACGGGTATATATAAAGGTTTTCTAGTCAAAAGAATGCCTTTATCAGATATACAAAACTGAAAGGCCCTCAAACAACTAAAATGTATTACATTCTCTGTTTTTGAAACAAAATTTAATCAGCCACAAAAACATGCGATTCTGAAAAATACCGTACTTATTTGGTGTCTAACCTAACTTGTCAGTTCCAAAGTTTTTATTTTGCTTCTGGATTGTGATTCGAACATGGATTAGTATGTTTGTTTTTACTTTGCTTCTGGATTGTGATTCGGACATGGATTAGTATGTTTTTTTTTACTTTGCTTCTGGATTGTGATTCAAACATGGATTAGTATTTTTTGTTTTTACTTTGCTTTTGGATTGTGATTCAAACATGGATTAGTATTTTTTGTTTTTACTTTGCTTCTGAATTGTGATTCAAACATGGATTAGTATGTTTGTTTTTACTTTGCTTCTGGATTGTGATTCAAACATGGATTAGTATTTTTGTTTTTACTTTGCTTCTGGATTGTGATTCAAACATGGATTAGTATTTTTTGTTTTTACTTTGCTTCTGGATTGTGATTCAAACATGGATTAGTATTTTTTGTTTTTACTTTGCTTCTGGATTGTGATTCAAACATGGATTAGTATTTTTTGTTTTTACTTTGCTTCTGGATTGTGATTCGGACATGGATTAGTATTTTTGTTTTTGATTATTTGACAAGTTTCATATACAATTAGAAATTTAGTATCAAACATAATGTGTAGAGTATAAATATAAGAATAAATTAGCGATAATCTGCAATTAAAAGTAAAACTAATATTAGTAACCAACACCATGGCTTTCACTTAGGGTATTCAGAGTATTGGTTGGTTGAAATATTTCATTTTGTTAACTGTTTGCCAACCAGAAGTTACTCTAATATTGTTTCATCTGTTATACATTAACCCTCTTGCTGCCAAATTAAGTTTTAAAAACATCATTGACAGTGCTGAATTGATTTTCACAATGCAAATTGATATGACGTCAACAAATGATTATGACATCACACACGTTTATAATCATATGACATCATAAGTTTATGATAGATTCTAACCTCAATAGCCAATATTTTGCATTTTTGTTTACCTTTCAAAATATTATTCGTATCCCTTAGTCTTTTTACAAAAGAGTTGTCAATTCAATTGAAAGGTGACAGGCATCTGCCGAGCTGGTAGAAGACAAATACAGTAGAACTTTGATGGCTCGAGGGGGGGGGGGGGGGGGGGGGGGGGGGGGGAGGGGGGGTTTGAGTGACCGAGACGATCTTCATCAGATTTAGGTTTCATGCTCCCGTTTTAATCAAGTCATAAAATCGTGAAAATTGACAAACATCATAGAAAATTAAATGTCCCTTTGAAAATATTAAATTCACGATGATATCTCGAAGTTTTCAAACTTCATTTGTAAATAAAATGTTGAACTTCAAACTGCAAATCTATCCATATCCACAGTTCATTTGAATTAAATCAAATTTGGTTTAAAAGTAAAAGTAAATAACTGATGATATAAAATAAACTTACTTTATTATTGTTATAATACAGAGCACATGGTATTGCCGGTTATTAATAATCACCGGAACTACCGGTAATACACATTGCCATGCGCATTCCAATGAGAATCTGAATGTTCTATGATGAGGATCTGGGGTGGACTCGGGTGTTTTACCGATCAAGCACCCGGGGGTCATAATCGGATTAAGAGATTACTGAACTGATCACGGTTAATTACTAATCTCGAGTAACTCTCTATGTTCCAGACAAGTTATTTCGTTTCGCTCTTTTACTTTCGGTGAAATCTGTATCATGGCTTCAGCTTGTGTTTTGTTTACAATGACTGACTACATGTCATTCTGATAAAATTGTATTCGAGCAAAAGAAGTTAAATTTTCACCAAATTTACTCCTTCGGGAAATATTTATTGTTCGAGCGAGCGGGGGTATTCGAGCTATCGTAGTTCGAGCGATCGAGGTTTATTTACATATGATTTAATAGGGACTTGGACGGGACAGACAGATGACTTCGAGTCATCCGGGATATTCGAGGCATCAACGTTAGAGCGATCAAAGTTCTACTGTATTATGTTTGGCAGACAGAGGGTTAAACTAAAATAAATTTGTGGTTTTCTTTATTTACTGGTGATCATAGTCCGTGATACAAAAAATATGTAATCTGGCTCAGTTTGGGTAAATAACAAATAATTTGATCAAGATTTAAAAAATTTTGATTTGACTTATCTAAAATTCAAAATAACAAAGTTCAAAACTGAAATAAATTTTAAAATCCCATCTGCCCCTTAGTGAAAGCCTTACTACCACAAAAATAATTAGTTAACACCCACACAGCTAAATATTACTGATTAAAACACTCTATAAATAAACAGTAAAAAGCAAAGCCAAGACAGGCATGCAGCAGTCCTTTAAGCTGTTCTTTTTACCTCCCTCTCTCGTCGTTCCTTCTCAAACTCTTTTTGTTTTTCTGCTGCTCTTTGTTTTTCCTCTTCTAGACGTTGTTTTTCCTCTATCTATTGAGTTTGGAATTGTTCAAATATATTCAATTTAATATTTTAAACAGCTTTAACCAATAGTTTGTATTTTTCAAGGTTCATGTAAGTAATCCAAGGACTGGGGCATTTCAAATTCTTCCTAGTGAATGCATTAAGAGAATTTCTAAATAGTTTCCATCAAACCTTATATACCAATTACATATGCATAACTATGTATATCAATTATTAAATATAAACATAATAATCCATTTCTATAAGTAAACTACCAGTACATTTTTAAAATCTTATCAAATTAGATATAGCATCTTATGTCTCTCTACAGGTTTCAAACAGGGTTATCTCCCCTTGGTAAATACATAATGTTGCAATATACAGTATTTACCTCAGTTTTAGCCCAGAAATCGTCTCTCCTTTTACTGCTTATATCTTTAGCTGCTATTGTTCTTTTGTACACTGATCCCTGAAAACACAATTACAATAAACTATCAGTAAACCAGTAAATGTTTGGAGTTGCACAGAGTGGAGTATGGGTAATGGAATCTTGTCAAAAAGACAGCAGAATCTTACCCTCGTCTTATAGGCAGATTAGCCTTATTTAGTTAAAGTCTGTCCCGAGCCATTAGGCCCATCAGGCCGGAGCTTATCCCGGTTTCGGTGGTGTTAAGCGACTGAGAGTACAAGACTCTCCCCTGAATGGGACGCCGGTCCATCGCAGGGTTAACCCCCAGCATTTTGCTGGTACTCATTTATTTTTCAGCTGAGTGAACTGGAACAACATGAAATTAAGTGTCTTGCTCAAGGACACAACACATCGCCCGGTCTAGGGATCGAACCCACGACCTTCGAATCATAAGTCCAACGCCTTAACCACTAGGCCACGCGCTTCCACAGATTAGCCTTATAGTCAGGGATTAACGGTAATGGAATCTTAAGGCCTGGCCAAGATTCTTTCACTTCTCCTTGGCCTTCAGTTCTGGGATGGTGGAGGAAACCTAAGGATCTAGAGAACACCACTGAGATACAACAGGCAGACTCTGTCAGTGTTTGGATTAAGACATAAGCAGTTAGAGGCGCTGTGATACAGATATAAACACTGTGTTTGGATGTTCTGTCTATTGGAAGATATTGGTCAAAGTAGCAAGATTACATCGTGATTATTATAATTCAGCCATGACTATAACATACAGGGCTCAAAATAAGGGCGAAGTTGGGCGATATCTTCGCCCTGTTTCAAAAAACTTCGCCCTAAACTGTCCCAAAAGCGAAGTTCTAGTCGCCCTAAGTTTTGACAAGTTTATTTAACCCCTCAAGGCGCCTCTGTATATTACATGCATACAAAGGTAAACACAGGTAACTCCCGATATATCCAGGTGTCTTAATCCGATAATTAGCTTAACTTGAGATCATCCATGCATGTCATGGATTCATCAACCTGTCGACTGATGTAATTGAATGCCATCTTGATGAAGAACCTCAAATATTTGCTATAAAAAACGCCTGTACGAGTAATAGAAATGGGGGGGGTATTGAACAAAATAGTAGATCGTTTTTTGTATGAAAATTTAATAAAATGACAGACCTTCTCAGAATGTTGCCTCTTCACAAAGGAATCCATAAATAAAAGCATTTGCCGATTGAATGATTTAAAATGAGTAAAATCATCTCTAGAAATTTGGAGTCAGGCTCATGACATACATGTGCTTTTAAACAAGGGGGATAACTCAATCAGAAAATAAAAGTGCACATAGGGGGCCTAGATTTATTTATTTATTTACTTTATTTTTTTATGTTAATAATCATTGTATTCTTAAAATTAATTATTAAAAGAAATTGTACATGTACTTCACATTTACATTGTAATATTTAGACAGTGTTAGTGATGTGAAAATGTAATATTATTAGGACATGTTTTACATGATCAATGTGTTTTGATTTAATAAAAGAGCCTTTAAATTACAATAAACATAAGAACAATATTTTTTGTTAAATTATTATCAGTATGGCAGCACTGAGCTTGTACATATATAGTTCTACACATTGCAAAAGAAAAAAAAAAAAAAAAAGAAAAAAGAAAAAGTAAAATAGGCCTAATTATATCTTAGAAGAATTTTACATCTTGGTTTCTTTAAATAAGATAATTAATATAACATTTATGTAATAAGCAAGTCCTAAATAGGGATGCTACCATTTATAAAGACAAACAGCTTGGAGCACGCGTGGCAGCGTATTATATTTCGCGGCGGAAAAACTTCTCCCTGTTTTGAAAAACTTCTCCCTCATCTTGGCTGAGGGAGAAGTCACTTCTCCCTGTTTCAAAATCTAATTTGAGCCCTGAACATAGCGTTATTCAATTATGCATTACCACATTCCCCTATTTCTTTTTGATATATCAATTTGCTTCTTTTTTTGGGGGGGAGGGGGGTTGTTTTCTTTCTTTCTTTTTCTTTTTTTTGGGGGGGGGGTGTCATAAGACTTAGTTGTGTAAGGGTTGACAATCCCAAATCCCCTTGTACATACATGGTAATATAAAGCTTAAAAAGGATTTTTGGTACATCTAATCTATTAAAAGATTTAACATTGATTGTATTGACACTCATACCCTAAAGATATCCCTTCTGAAGGTCAAGATCTGGTTGCATACAAGTACTTTTGCATTATCATAAAATATAATTTTTACCACTGGTCCAGCAGGTTCATTAGCAAATTTATTTTCTTTTTTAACTGGTTTCCTTTCTTCATTGTGTATGCTGTAATTTGCCCCTGAAGCACTTGCTACTTTCTTTGTGATGTCATCAACGTTGATATCCACGTCGTCACGGGCATTAATTGTTATGTGTATACTCTGTAAAGAGAAAAGAAAATACAGTTAAACCTTGATTTACCGTCACATTGGTTTTTTTTTACATTTTTTAAAAACTACCTTCTGTGTTTAAGAATGGGAAATTTCAAGTTCTATGATTTATCAAACTACATTATGATATACTGACAATAGCTATTATCTTCATTGCAAAGACACTATATTTTGGTCCTTTCTGATATTTTATGGGTAAGGACAAATAGATTAAGTTTTTCAGTGCATCACTGTTGTTATGGGAATTTTAGTGGACAAATTTTAGTATTTTTTCCTAGAGGAAACTACCTTTATTTGGTAGTAATTTAAATCAAACAAAATCACTGTGTCACTATTTGTGCAATAAAACTTTGGCCTTATAAAGTTGTTTCATGATAAGTTGAGGAAGGCTTATAAAGAAAAATATAGAAGACATGAATTCTGGAACTTTAAATTACACTGCCAATAAGAGAGGAGTCAGATTTATCGTGGGACATTATAATGAGGTTTTACTGCATCAGGTAAGTTAACTTCAATAATCAACATTCTTAAAAGAAATATAAGATTTTGTGACATTATGGAGTTAAATGTATTGTTAAATTAAGTTGACTACCATGTACAAATAAAGATAAATTAAAAGCAATTGGCAAAAGCTAACAGGAACACCATATTTTAAGTATAATCTGACAACTGATAATTTAAAAGCTGATAAATTTAATAAATATGATCAAAAATGAAAGTAGAAATTTCCTTTGTTATTGTCATAGGATGTATTATCATCAAGTGATCTGTCCGATATTGTCAGAATGGCATCTGAGAGTAATTGCACAACATTTTCACATCAAAATATTCTAGTTGTCATTTGTTATCTCAAATAAATGATTAAAACATGAACAGAATTTCTTTTTGATTATCAAAGTGTAACCTGAAAATTGGCACTCAAAATTAATACATTTTCTCATCTGTTTTCAAGTTATACCTCGATAATAAGAATGAAAATTTTGTCCATTTGTCATGCATAATAAAGTAATAAGTACGGTCAAACCTGTCTATAAAGGCCACCCAAGGGAACCAGTAAAAGTGGTCTTTTTGGACAGATGGTCTTTAAATACAGGTTCAAATAATATGAATGAAGAACATTTGCAGGTCTACTGGCCTTTATAAGCAGGTAGTCCTTATATAGACGTAGCCTTTAAGGCAGGTTGGACTGTATACATAAATATGAACACCAATTACATACCCTAAGAAAAGATTTTACATCATGTAGGTGATTGGCACATTTAAATTTCATAGAATCTGGAGCACCTTCACCTTGCTGCAATGTAAAAGATAAATAAATGTATGAATATATTGTAAACCTAGAAAAATTAACAGCAGTTTAGTTTTGGCACAATGGCCAGTAAGATTAAAGCTGTAAAATAAATATGTCACTAAATCTGTCATTCACTCAAATTGTATCAGTTAGACCTCCCCTAGCCTGGTAAATATAAACAACTATACTGATGTCAGTATTTGATGCTTGGTCTCTACGTGAATTACTTGTCATTAATTACGGTACCCAATTATTACCTGTATTACTGGTGGCGAATGGTCACATTATATAGTCAAAGTTGTTAAAAAACCAGCAATCACTTATGCTTAATTGGGAGTAAGCGCTTCTTTGTCTATTGATCAACTTAACAGATTTCATCTATGGCACCATTCACTTTCAATAAACAAGTGTATGTGTGTCAAATCCTTGATAATTTGTTAATGGAATCTGATAGACTGATTAATTGACATTAAATACAAACACCTGTCCATATTTTTATTCAGATGCCACATCTCCAAGGCATTATATATCGCTTTATTCGCAATGACTATATCTTACATACCCAGTTAATTAGGACATATTTAGGTAGATTGGTATTTGGGTCTAGAACCCTGCAGTATGCATACATAACTTTGGAACCACTAAGCTCCTCTGCCATTTCTTCAATTCCTCCTTCTGAAAATAATAAAATATGATATATCTGAATAACAAAGATTAAGAAATTATTTGGTCCTAAATTGACTTAACGTTAGATAACATGTAGACTTAATCAAGCAATCTCTAGCACTACTAGAGAATAAAACAAAGAAACATTCACGAGGAAAACTCATTTGCTATTTTCCGAAACCATGTGTACTGCAAATATATCTTCTCAGCAGAAATTTTTTTCCTTGGTACACTTTCTGCATGGTCGAAACCATGAAAATTTCTTACCAGAAATATTTTAGAAGTTCAAAACTGCCAAAAGTTTTCCACAGCTAATGTTTATTCTTATACAGTAAAAGACCATAAATACCAAATGTTTCTCCTCTTCATAAATGGTTGTTGAATTCAAATTCAAAATATTTAAAATATTGGAATAATTTGTACAGTTTATATTTTAACTCATCACTCACACAGTCACTCATTATACCTTAATCCTTAAATCAGTTCATTTTTGTGATGTTAAAGTTTTCATGGGAGGAGAACAACTGAAAAGGAAAGAAACGCCCCCGGATGGACCAGCTGGAACATAGCAAAAACAGCAGCAAAGGACGGGCAAAAATGGAAAGATAGCGTTACGGCTTTATGCACCTTCTGGCAAGGAGAGAATAAAGGTTAAGGTAAGGAAAGTTTTCGTGGACACTCCGACTCATTACCGGTAATTAATTAACTGACATATCAGCTACATATTAAATGTATATTTCAAATATGCCATAAACGATCTAGATTCTTTTGTTTATATTATAAAGAAGCTATATTAAAGTGTTTGTTGGCCAACAAATTTTTGTGATTCAATGTGCAATAAACATTGTAGGATTAGGATGCCACGGTGGATAGACTGATTCAGACTGGTCTGTCACGGTGGATAGACTGATTCAGACTGGTCTGTCACGGTGGATAGACTGATTCAGACTGGTCTGTCAAGGTGGATAGACTGATTCAGACTGGTCTGACATGGTGGATAGACTGATTCAGACTGGTCTGTTACGGTGGATAGACTGATTCAGACTGTAGAGTAACATGGGTAAGTGCTGATAGAATTATGTATTACCTCCCTTGCCAACAAGTTTGAGTGTCATACTTTGACCTTCATATCCAAACACCAACCTGTAAAAGAAAGAGATATTTTCATTAGTAAATCTAAATTGAAAGCAGGTCACTCTAATTTCCACAATAAGAAACATGTGTAACTGTTAATAAATCTTATGTTTCAATTACTGTACAGTGTTTGAATAAATACTTGTTGTAAAAGCTTCAGTTGTTTTATAACCTGTAATTAAATATATACACTTGTATATGTAATAAAAGTCATAGTACACTACCGGTAATTAGAAATTAGAAATAACTAATAAGTAGAATAATGTCAATCTCATCAGCTTCTAGGTCAGGATTCGTAAAGACATGGACTCCAAATTTAAGGACTTTTTAGGGTCTTTTCAGGGTCTTATTTGCAAATTTAAGGCCTTATCAGAAAGACAATTTTAGCAAAAACATATTTGTTCAAAGGCAATTAAATCAATAAAACAATTACTTCCCCATCCATAGTAACGGTACTTGAAGTGGAGTTTGACGTTGTTCGTTCGGTTGGGCCAGGTACCTTTAAATTGCCCATTTCAATGTTACTTATTAATTTATTTTTTATTTATATCAGTCTATTTGCAACCACTTAATATGGAAATATAGACACCAAACTGGCCAAATTCAAGGGCTTTTTAGGGCCTTCAGAATAAATTCAAGGGCTTTTTAGGGTCAGACTTGTTTTTAGGGTCTTTTTAGGGCAAATCTCAAAATTTAAGGACTTTTCCAGGCCTGTACGAACCCTGTAGGTTAATGATTCAATTCAATTCATTTTATTTCATATTAAAGCATACACCCATAGCATTTTACAATGAATTTAAATTTGTATGACAGCACATATATATATACATAACAGTGTATGACAGCATGGCAAAATATTCATTAAATAGCAACAATAATAATGCATTTAATAATAATAATAGTAAGTGAGAAGAAGAAGAAGAAGAGAAAAGAAGAAAAAAGGCTGTAATAGTCTAGTCAATTATATTTAAATATGGATGGACAGTGATTACATTATTTGTGATCCCTTCTATAAGTAGCTCTATATAGAAATATATCTAACCAGAGAATTTTGCACATACTAGAAACACCTAACAGTTGTGTTAGTTGATGTCACCCTATTGTTTTAACAAGCAATGAAGCCAATGTCACCTTTTTGTATTATATTGTGTTGCATGTCTTGTGTGTATTGCCAATATTTTAGCTGTTGCTTTAGAGCAAGGAACAACCCTCTATTATAAAAATGCTATAACTTACAAGATTGAACAATAACAAAAACATTGCAGCAAAACTGTGTGAAAAAAATTTCAGAAATTGTAATTAATTATATTAATTATTATATTATTTCGTTATTTTTTTTTTCCAACACGAACCAATTTTCAACAGTCTTGAAATTTAACTGCATAAGCTGCATTATGAAGGCCATTAATTGACTTTCTATCATTTCACACTTCTGTAAATATTGTATATTGTTTTATTTTCATGATGTCAAATTTTCGCAGTTTGACAATGACAAGTGAATTTGCAGTGTCAAATTTTTTGGGGTCTTCTCGAGCAACATTACTGAATGCTTCAAAATGCTGTATTTTGGTGGTGGTTTTATTTTTGCAGGAATAAAATAAATGTCAATAAATTAGTGACATTTAATTCTATTGATAGCAGGTTAAAATTTTGTTTTAAAAAGTCCAACACAACTACTGGAATGTGATTTCCACAAGAATAATAAGTCAGCAAATTCGCATGTAGTTAAAATCTCTTTGTTTGATTGATTTCATCTTGTGATGTCACTGATGTGACAATTAATTAAACATAAGCACCATTTAAAAATACCTCTGGCTAGTGTAAGGAGTTCAATGCTGTAATGGGTAAAATCCATCTCAGCTTAAATCAATTAAGATTGAAACCAGTATGTGTTTTAATACCAACAACTGTACTAAACCTGCATTATTATTAATTTACCCCCATTTCTAGGTTTCCAGAAATTTGAAATAATTAGTGGCCAAATTTCCAAAATTTGTGAAAATACAGTCCTTTTTAAAGTATTTTTCAACAAATTTGCCAAAATAGGTAACTTTTTGAAAGAATTCCTCAGAAATTAGTAGCCAATGGCGATTTTGGCTACCAGGAATGGAAACATAGCCATTTTTCAGAGATGTACCCATATTTTACAATAATTATATATTGGTTTTCTTGGAGTGGTATCATTTGATTAGAAAGTGACAAAATGTACAATGTCAATCTCTGTTAAAAAAATTGTCAACGTCACTTCAAACTAAAAAATGACTACCGATATGTACAACTACTCTACCTTCTTAAAAGGAATGATTGATAACTGGTAATGTAAATGACATCACAAATTACCTGTCCAATTATACTACGGTATTATTAAAGAAAGTGGTATTGAACCCTGTAAACCTTGAGCATGTGACCAGTACTTATTACATATCTCTGCATATATATTCCTTATGTTCATATATTTTGTTTTAAATAACCTATGTTTCCATTCCTACTAGCCAAAATCGCCATTGGCTACTCATTTCTGAGGAATTCTTTCAAAAAGTAACCTATTTTTGCAAATTTATGGAAAAATACTTTAAAAAGGACTATATTTTCACAAATTTTGAAAATTTGGCTACTAATTATTTTAAATATGTGGAAACCTAGAATAACTCGTGATGCATTTTCCTGAGACATGTTATACTTTTTTTAAAAATGAACAGGAAACCCTTCTTAATTATTTTTTTCGATATAAAGAAATATTGAAAAACATATATATAACAAATTTATATTCACACCAAAATTATCTAGTGGGACATAGCAAGGAAGTTAATTTTATGAAAAAAATTTCTGAGCACACAACTACATATATTTGGGACAAAATGGGTATAATATATATCTATAGAATTCAAGTCAATTCGCCCCACGGTAAATTCGCCCCCGTCAAATTCGCTCCCATGTTAAAATCACCCCCACTCCTTGCAAATTCACCCCCACTGTCAAAATCGCCCCCATTTTTTTTCCAATAACCATATAACAATTTATTTTTTATATAAAAAATCAAATAAAATATAATGCTACTTAAGAAATGAAACATTTAATAATGGATTTAACTTTTATGTTTAATTGCATTATTAAACGTACCGTAGTCAATGTTTCTTTTGACATGGGGTGAATTTGATGAAAGTGGGGGCAAATTTGACGGAACGAATTTACCGTGGGGCAAATTGACCCGATACCCTGATACCTATCTATACATATTGCCTATTGTAATTGAGGATGCATGCCAAGTGGTTTGCATATTGGCTGACAGGCTACAGGTAGATGGTAGATGCTAAACTCTGACAATGATCACTAAGGAGTTGGGAGACACAAACTAACAAAGATAATTTTCAGTTATGATTACGCTTGTTACCTAGACATAATGGTAGACACGTTTTTGATGGAGTGATTATTTATGTGTCATGCCTAACAATTTAGTAAGAAAAATAAAGCACACAATACAAGGTAACACCCAAACAAAGAAAAAAAAATCTAATGATGTTGGACAGTAGGCTATTTTATATATCATAAGCCCACTACCACAGAGGGCCAATAACTGACTACACACACTACCACAGACCGTCAGTGACCGACTACACACACTACCACAGACGGTCAGTGACCGACTACCAGTAACATGAATAGTACATCCTTAAAGAAATATGTATTTTTCATTTGATCCTTCAACCTTATGCCTAGTTTTTCAACCTTCTTTGATTCTCCTATTTTTACTCTAAATGTGGCTTAGATTACTGTCACTAAACAAGCAGTTAAGTGTTTCCAACAATGATTAACCTAAAATAGGAGGGATTTACAAAAGGAAACACACACTTCACCTATGATTCATAATGGTACACATGAATCACATGTAACAGAAAACAAGGCTACTGCGACGCCAAAATCAGAAATGCAATTACTTCTCTGGATTCTTTTTTTTAATTTTTACATTCATACAAATCCATTTTGATCATGAACCCTAAAAATCCCGAAACCAACATCAGAGGGGGCAAACAAAAATTCAAAAACACGGAAGTTAAAGTGTCCAAATTCCCCGTGCAGAATAAATATAATTTCTGTAATTCTGTGATAAATTTGAGAACATCTTACCAGTCTGTGTCTGATTTATCATTAACTACTTCGTTATACGCCTTTAACAAGGCTTCTTGGTTCTTTCTCATGTCCAGCGCCATCCTCCTACTTGCAGGTGCTTGTGCACTACGTCATCAATACTGTTGTAAGGTTAAGTAAATTTAACGGCACATTTCCGGTGACGTCACGTATTGTTTATGTTTTTCCAGAAAGAAAATAAAACGAAATGTGACTGCCCCTAGACGGAGGGAACCTTGGTATTACATAACACAGGTAATTTATGACATGTTTATGATATTGACGTTATATATCGAATATGCATTTATTTTCAATCAGACAGGTATTTTTGGCTGACACATTATTTTTTTCGTACAGTAAACAAATAGAGTTAACAGGTCAAATATACACAGCTGACTGACCAATAAACAAACAAAGAGAATGAATGAAAATTTAATTATGCAGCTCCATTATTTTATTCCCTGTACTGGCATGTTGTAGTCGAATATTAAAGAAGCTTTTGAAGAGTTTATTCCTTGATAATATTGCTCAAACTCAAAGTAAATAACATTTGAAGCACAAAATATTTATAAATATTTATCTTGTTATGTCAAATCTTTATAAGAATATTCTTTTGCTTTGGACATAAAGTATTCTCTATCCTGAGATAACAACATAGGCACTTGAAACTGGATAGATAGAAATTGGCTGAAGTTTTATCTTGTGGCATGAATTTTGTTTTCTGTGGTAGGTAAGCGAAGACATGCGGAGTTATACTGACTGAGGAATTTTATCTTGGACCTCTCACATTTAATATCAAGTTTATGCATGTACTAACTCGGCTACACAATATTTCATTCCTGACCTGTATATTCTTCAATCCAATGATATACCTTGGTGTACATGTACCTGAATTGGAACAAATGCATGTAGTAATGAGCAACACAGCCAGACCAACTTACCAGCACCTTAACCCTCTTGCTGCCAAATGGACATATGTGTATTCTACCGACAGCCAGCCATACGAACACATATGTCCTTTCAATGGAATTGACAACTCTTGGTTAAAATACTAAGAATAACTCGAATTCTTTTGAAAAGTAAACAAAAATGTAAAATGTTGACTATTGAGATTATAATCTACAATTAAGGAATGATTGAACACTCCTAAATAAAAAGACGCAAGTCAAAACTGATATTTAAATTTGCACCCATAACATTATACATGAGCATGTGCTCTACCACTTACGTTATATAATCCAGCGATTCAAGACTGTCTGTCTAAATGATAAATCGACCAAAGGTAACCAGGCCATTCTCATTCTATCCCCCGAATTGCCAAATACTCCCATTTTATATTGGTGTTCCATTTAGCACTGTATTTGTGTTGCAATATTTGAAAAATTAAGTACAATGCTAGTAGTTAACAGTTTTCATATTAATTTTCTCCAAAATGACATTATGTCATACAATCTCAAATTTCTCCCATCATAGGACCCAACCCAAGTGCCAAAATGTGTGACAACCTTTCATTTTCATTCTTTTCCTGTTTACATTTCAAAATGAAAAACCAAAGCTAATAAAAAACAGCCTTTATTTTCAACATGTAGATGACCATTATTATTACTGGTTATCATAATATGTGTGGATGACCCTGAGGTAATTTTAATTTGGATGAGCTTTTGGCCTCAGCTGTTGTAACGGTAACATCATGAAGCTACTATATCACAGAAATTTAATGTTGACCTTGATGTGACTGTTTAATATATATTTATTTGTATGCATTTTACTGAAATTTTGTAAGCATAAGTACAATTAGCACTCATGAGTTATTGATATTTTTTTTCATTTTAGCTGAAACAAACACATTTAATTACCAAACTATGTAAGCTTTAACCATGGTAAACAGATCCCAGTTTGATGCCACAACACGGCAACATGACTATATTAAATGTGTGGTGGTTGGTGATCCTAGTAGGAAGACATGTCTAGTGGTGTATCCTGGCTTGTGGTACACAGTATACTTTAAAGAATTGTTGAAGACCCATGTATCAACTGTTTGGGCTACAGACCACTACTGGAAAGACAAAGAGGTAGGCAAAAAGGCACATTGTTATTAACTAATATATGTAATAAGAATTTTAAAAAAGTTGTAATAAAAAATGGCTACAGCAGGAGCTGCGGCAACACAATATAATGCTTTGTCCTAAATCAATATGGGTAAGAACATAAACAAATTAATTACATGTGTAAAAATGAAAGTTGGTGTGCAGCTCAAACATGAGACAAGTAGAAACAAAAATTATTCCCCTGTTTACTTGGGTTTCCCAAAACCACCCTGTGTTTGTGGGGAGGTACAGTATCAAAATCAATATAAAAATTCTCCGACTGAAAATTTTTCTCAGACTGACCAAGATTTTGGTAGGATTGATGTTCAAACGGACACATTGAAACATGAATTACAAGTGGATAAATTCAATTTGCAGCTATTGTAAATAGATTTGTGAGGATAAATGCACAAAAGTTGGCAACATCTCAATATAAGTGAATATTCTTAACATGATTACCATAGTAAAAATCATTCAGTAATGTACATCAAATGATTATAGTCTAACTGGCCTTAAGTTGCTAGAGGAAATTATATAGATTTGCTTAAATTTTTAAGATCATAATGTGATCTACCTAAATGTGGTATATTATAACGGTAATAAATATATTGGTAGTCAAAAAATGTCCCTGATATTATAGATTTTGTTACACCCAAAGTTCATTCCAGTAAGGAGTTAATTAATATGTAATGAACAAAACTGAACATTTTATTTTTTCAAGTCGAAGTACCGTAATTGACTATACAGTGAGTTTTTTATCCAGACAGATAGACGCACACAGTATTGCCTAAATATATATAATGTTTACTAACATGTATGGTATTATATGTTAATTATGATTAATGTTGTATTTATTTATATATATGTTATGATATATAGGCAAACAACTTTGACCTTTGATTAAATATTCATTAAATTTAAGTAATAGGGATAATGCATGTACCAGTATATTTAGTCTTATGATGTGATTAATCACAGACAATGTGTATAAGTATTAAAGGCAAATCTTAACGCTACCCATGTATTGGTTGGACCCTCCTATATGAATATGCCTAATGAAAGGTCAAACGGACAGGTCAGTGTTGTTTGTCTTTAGCAACATATTTTGTATACTAATTAAGACACCATGTTTACAGTAATGTACAGTGTGGCTGGGGCATACATGTAGTTGTCAGATATATATAAGTAAACCTGTTATTTCTTAGCCTTAAGCAGTGTTACCATTCCAGAGGGTGACCTAATGTCGTAAACACCTGTCATTATATATCACCTAAAATTGTATAATGCAGATGAATATATCTTACATGTTGTTATTAATTATATCTAGAACTGCAGTGGAGACACGAATAAATTTTTTTTTCTTTTTTCTTTTAAAAAGTAAAAATCCTATCAGATTGTTTGCAATTGTTTTAGGACAAAATCATGTCTAATATTGTAAAACTTGAGGTTCATTTAATATTTTCATATAAATTTCATGCATATTTTAGATAAAGATCTGTTATGCCAAACATTGAAAAATCAAAAGAAACTACTGTAATTCTGGTTTATTTTTCTAGTTTTTCAAAATCTACAAAATTCCATAAAGAATATATTTCAAAAAATCAATTTTACTAATTTTGAAAATATTGGCAATGGGGCTCTAAACCTACCGTAATTATTGAAAACATAGATTTGGAACACCATAGAGCATTACATAAAAACTTTAGATTTAAAAGTAAAATTTTAAAAATGGTACTTTTTGTAAATGAATGTATGGATATCTTTTATTTGATATAATTTATTTTAGCATTGTCAAGAAAAAAAAACAACAAACAAACAAATTTATGTTCCAAGAAAACCCCCCAATTTTTGTAGTTACAGTTTTTCATATATTGCGCTGGTATTTGACATTTTCAACTATGATAAATATGAAACAACCTTGGAATTTTTATGACGTCATATATTATTAAGTGTCAAATTATTAAAGTTAAATATAGAGTTGATCTAGCTCTGACAGTGCTACTGTCACTTTATGTGTGGTGATGGTGATGAAGATAAACCATTTTAGTATGTGAATTTTAAAGGTGAATTTAAAGATAATTTGTTTTGGTCAGTTTCTAGTGTAAATAAAGCACAACCTTCTTTAACCGATCTGGTATTTAGGCTCCAGGATAATCTTTTGTGATTTATTTTGGATATTTTTGAAAATATTATGTTTGAAGACTAAAAAGTAAAAATTTGTTGCATTGAAAACGTTTTTATGTGACATCATAGATAGGGAAACAGTTAATTGCTCCATTAAGTGCTTTCTGTACTTAAATTGTAGCACCTGGCCTCACTTCCTTGGTGGAAGTTCACATGATTAACTTAATTTGCTAGTTTTCACTTTGCTTTTGGATTGTGATTGGTATGTTTGTTTTTTTCATTTTGATGTTAATACTACTCTCATCATAATAGGTTACCAAATTAATAAATTATTGGAAGCACCTGACCTCATTACATTTGTTTGATGTTGAGGTGTTTAATTGTTTCTCAACTTTCTTTGTTATTCACTGTTAGATAATTATATGTGTTAATTATTCAATGCAAGGCATGTCACGCTGCAGTTATAGAAATATTTTTGTCATTATAATTACATGTATGTGTTCAAAGGTTTATTTTCAACAAATCAATATGTATTTTAGAACAGATACAGGGTGCATATGTACCCAAATTATACATAAAAATATAAAGACATATACCATGTAATGTAACAATAAAAACTTTATTTTGTGTCCAGGTAAAATAATAAATTTAACAGGTCAGGCAGATACTAATAGCCCGTAGACATTATAGAAGATCTGACAATAGTGTAAAACAATGTGTCCATTATCTACATCTACTCCTCAATGGACATGTGAAAATTTAAAATTTCAGATGTGTTCAAATTGTTATGATTGAAGATTAAAATCTTTTAGAATTTACAAAGCACTTGTTGGGTGAGAAGTTTGGTTAAAGTATTAGATTATATAACAGTGGTATTATTGTCCTTAAACATAGCAGGTACTCAGAAAGCTGTTACCTTAATATTTGTATAGGCAAACAACATTGACCTGTCTGCTTGACCTTTCCATAAAAAATATACCTGTATATACCACAATCCACCTTATACATAGGTTAAGTTAGGATTTGCAGTTAATAAATACACAAAACAGTGTTTCTCTTAAAATAGCAAAGATGTTTCCCAAACGTACTTGAGTTTCCTTTACATAAATGTACTGTTCACAAATATTTAAATTAAAGGCCAAGCGGACAGGTCAATACCAATGAATAGAGAAGGTCAGCAGAAAAATACTTATTACATATCTGTGTATTTAAAGGCTACTTAGTGGACAAATAGTTCATTGACCATAAGGATCCTTAAGACCAAGGTTGAGCAGAGTTTAAGGTTAATCACCTTTAATGTCCAAGGTCCAAATTTTAAAGGCCAAAAAAATTTGATATGTTTCTTGTCACCCTACCAACACTGATTTTAGTCAACCTCAAAGTTTTTATCTTCACTTTAGACAAGTCGAACCATGTTGGTGATTTATAAAAGTTTATACTGTAATGAAAAAACTATAATATCAAATAAATCCTATTTTTGTGATCTTGGTGACTAATTAAGTGCCATTTTATGGATCACATCGACTCTAACCACTAGCAGGTTCGCATCCTGCATGGGTAAATTCTAAATGTGAGATAGTTTGTTTGCTGAAGGTTGGTGGTTTTCCCCAGATATTCTAGTTTTCTCTACAGTCCTCAAATGGGTTTCAAAACCAAGTGACCAGCTGGCCACTAAATGAAAATTTCAGGTGGCTAGTGGAAATTCCAAGTGGCCAGGCAATCTTTTCTTGCAAATGAAGGAAGGAAAATTAAGACATCTGTAAGATATGGAAAGCAAAAGTCCACTTTTTTAAAACTGACTTACAATCACTTACATACATCAGTGTTATTAATAACAATTATGATGATGTAAAGTGTCCATTATATTGCCTTTATTGGTAATAGTATCATAAAAAATTTGTGATGCAGAAATAGTATTTGTTCTCTGGTCACAAAAGTTCAAATTTAAAGTGGACAAGCTGGCCACCATTTACAAAGTTTAGGTCACCAGACACAATTACAGGTCAGTTAGGTCACCGTTTTATTTGACAAAATTGAGAGCTGCTCTATTATCCTAAAACATATCACACTATAAGTTAATCTTATCAGGGGTAATATAAAATACCATCACTGTCTGTTTTGACTGTTGTTACAATAAACACTTATTTTATTTATCAGGCCTTAATGTGTAAACATTAGATAAGAGTCAACCTTCCAACAAATTATTATTTATATATAGATTTGAAAATTACACAATCTATATAAGGAATTAATTGGTTTTGTAAAGGAAAACTATATTCTGGTTTCCCAGCAATGACCAAACAGATATCAAACTCATATGTTAGTAGTGAGGTTACATGTACTTACACTTTAAGAGAAATTCAATAAAATTTAAAAAGAATCTTTAAGCACAAATATTTTAAATACAATACATGAAGTCATTATTTCATCCTGAAAATTTAAATTTTCTTTGGTGTTTTGACCATGTTCTTTTGAAGTATATAACTTTATAATTGAAAAACCTTGATAACTCTTTATGTCACATTTGAAGCTCAGACAGTATGTTCTGCTGTTCATCAGTGGCAAACATTTTACATGTAGTTGTGTACATTGGCTTAACCCTCTTGCTGCCAAATTAAATTTCAGAACAGCGTTGACAGTGCCAAATTGATTTTTAATGCAATGTTGGCAGTGCCAAATTGATGTTCACAATGCGAATTAATATGATTTCAACAATTAAGTTATGAAAGGTTTTGAAGTCATATGACATCATTTGTAAATAATAGTTTTTAATCTCAATAGTGAACATTTGCAATTATGTTTACTTTACAAAAAAATTATAAGTATATGGTAATCTTATAACAAAGTGTTCCCATTTCTATTGAAAGGACATATGTGTCCCAGTGGCAGGCCGTTGGTAGAAAACACTTATGTCTGTGTGGCAGGGTATTGGTAGAAGACACATGTCATATTGTGGCAGCAAGAGAGTTAAAGAATCGAATCTGATTGGTTGACATTAGATGGAGTATCATTGTATGTACTGGTAACTACTGAAAATGTTTTTTAATTTTAACATTATTTTTGACATGATACTTCATATATTTGATTTTTATTGACATGATAATTCATACATTTGATTTTCTTTATAACAGATTCATGACCGTTCATACTGCATGGTAGATGGCGCCAGTGTAAAAACTACATATCTGGGATACATTGGTTACCATGACAAGGATAGAAGTTTCGCATACAAAGAGTAAATAATTTTTGTGTATTTTTTTCCATTTACTGTAACAGTTTCATTGTTGTTACATCATTATGGGTATATATGTTACTTGTTAACCCGACTTATGAACAACACCTTATCGTGTGTGTAAATTAAGGCACTGCATTGCTACAAATGATACATTAATATAGAGATGTTATTGTGGACATACATGTGTCATGGATATTGAGGGAAAATTATATCATTACATTACAACTTCTCTATAAATAGTTAAGAGTTAAATATTTAAAAACCAATAAAGCAAAGAAAATTTTATCACAAACATTTTCTGTATACTGGTGTTTTAAAACTTTGTGTCAATTTCTCCTGAAATTTCTGCTATTATGTTATTATGTGACCATTATGTTATCAACTAACATCAGATCTTGCTAATTCTTCCTATCTCAGGCTGACCAATCAAATTTATTTATTTGTACTGATCGGTACACTTTTAGTGCGCAAGTTTACCATTTAGGTACCTTTTTATCGTTAAATGGTTGATTTTGGTACAATTTCCAAACAAAAAGTCTGATTTTTTAGTACTTTTAAAAAACAGTCAAAATGAGAAAAATCTGTCTAATTTGACCTTTTTAAATTTATCCGTCCGTTTATCTGTTTTTTATGGTATAAATCCATCAAAAATGGATAAATCGAATTGATCAGCCTGCTATCTATTTTCTGTTTAGAACACCACTAGATCTAGAAGTGGATACAGTTACTAAATAACACACTGTTAAAATGTTTTAGGAATTGCCAGTGGTACAAACATAAATCATTTATTGCATTCTGGTATTAACATGATTTTGATTTAAAAGTAAGAAAATTAACCACATAATTTTTTTAAAAACAAGTTTTAGAGTATATTTAAGGTTAGCTGTGTCTTCTAAATGGTCTCATCATCAGTAATATTACTTCTTTTACAGTGCTGATGTGATCATGTTGGTTTACAGTGTTGTAAACAAGAAATCTCTAAACAATGCCAAACTATTCTGGTTATCAGAGATTAAGAAGATGTGTCCAGCCACACCAGTAATCCTTGTTGGAGCTAAGGCTGATCTCCGTTATTTATACAAGATCAGGATTATTTAGCCATGAAGAAAAGTCTCCTTTATAGGTACAGTATTCAGTCATTGGCTCACTCTTAATCCAGGTCCAGCCTTTAACTCTGTTTAGTTTTCATGTTCATGAAATAGTCTACTAACTATGTATACCCAATCTGTCCATTAATTCACCATGTATACATACCATATCTGTCTGTGTACAATTACTGCCTCATTCATTCATTTCATTCATTCATTCATTCATTCATTCATTCATTCATTCATTCATTCATTCATTCATTCATTCATTCATTTGCTTGTTCATTCATTCATTCATTCATTCATTCATTTGCTTGTTCATTCATTTATTCATTTAAGACTTAACTGTAGGTAGTGACTGTTCTTTCGCTAAGCACTGGGCATTTACAAATGAAAGTCACAGGGTCCTTTTGAAGAGACGTTAAAAACTGATGCCCCATGTCATGGCAGGCATGGAACATTAAGAACCCTCCCTGCACATTGCCACGATTGCACTGCAAAGGTGAAAAATTTTGACACTTTACCTATAGCTGGTGACATCTCGATATAAGTGAAATATTCTTATTTGGAAATAAAACCATCATTCATTCAGATTTAACAGTCATTGTACCAGTACTTACATTTGATCATACAGTGCAATATTCAGGCTTTTGATATGGCTGTTGATATATATAGAATAATACATGGTGAAATACATATCACATGTCATATCTGACAGAGACCCCCCATATCAGTCAGAGGTTTAATATTGGTCGAGGTCTGATATGGCATTTGAGATGGATTTCACCATGTTTTATTTTGTTTATCATAAACGTAAACTTTTACCATCTAGAACAACTACATGCATTGCAGACATTTGTCCAGAATATCACAAATGTCAACATGGCGGCAATTAAAATGCATTTCTCAAAATAATTCCATTCACATAATATTCTTCCTAATTATCAGGCAAACCTTTATAAGCCACTTAGGGATGTCATTGGAAGATTTTCTTACTGATATAATGATAAGATTTATTTGTTCCGAGTCGAAATCAGACCAGTGATACAACTTTTCCGACCAGGTGGTGCGGTCGGTGATATAGATGACGTCATAACTGAGCATGCAGAAACTCTGTATTTACTACGAAGTATATGATAATAATAATTACAGACCTATGTATTATAATATTAACTTTTTTTTTTGCTCCCTCACCATGCAAATGAAGTTTAGGGGGATATATGGGAACCACCCTGTCCATCTTGCTGTCCATTGATTCAAATATTTTGTCTGCTCCATTATCTTTCATGTCTATGTATGAATAATTTTGATGATACTTAAAAGAAATGTATACCATTGTGAGACGATTTGTCACATACCAAATTTATTGTCTGTCCATTTGGACTTTCATACAGATTTTTCATTGTTTTCATAAAATCATTGATATTTTTTTATTTTGATGATATTTTATGAACATATGTATTGTTTGTTTCAGACCAATCCATGATAAGGATATAGTGACACCAGATTTGGGTCGTCACGTTGCTAAAACTGCTGGGATACCATACTATGAATGTAGCTCACTAACTCAGTATGGAATTAAGGATGTTATATATAATGTTGTCAGAGCTGCTGTTTGTGAAAAGAGACAGTTTTGGAGAACACAGTTTCGTTCAGTGCAATACCCCCTGATTCAATCACCAATGCAACTCCCTGCTCCATCATTGCCCGATGTAACTGCCACAAGCCAAAATGTCAATGAAGATTTTTCAGCACTGGTTCACAACCAGGAATATGGAGATGTTTTGTTTCTTGTTCAAGGTGTTTGTTTCAGAGGACACAAAATTTGTTTGGCTGCTGCTGATAAAACTCTAGAAGAAATTCTAACCATGGACTTATCGATACAAGAGACACCTACGGTAAATGAAAAATATGTTAGTCTCTCTCCTGACATTTCTAAAGACGGAAATACACGGAAGGAGGATAAACACAGATTGATTGACAACGAGGAGGTAGATTCATCGCTGGAAGATGTATCTAAGCAACCGGACATACAACCAATCAAATCTGTATTTGACACTAGCTGCCAAATGTTGAACCACCTTGCTTACGAAAAAATCGAGAGGAAGTTTTGTGAGAACCCATTTAACCCAGGTCAGTCTGACTTAATGACCGTTATAACTGTTAATGCAGATATAACACCTAGAGTTTTTCAGTATGTTTTAGAGTTTCTTTACACTGGAGTTGCCAGAGAGGATTACGAGATCCTTAGTGATGTTAAAAAAGCTGCTGAAATAATGAAGCTGTCATCTTTACTGGTTATGATATCAAATCTACAAGGAGGGGACATATATCTGAATCCTGAGGCACAGAGGCATTTTTATACCAGTAGACATAACAAATTTCGCGAGCTTGGACTTACAAAGTGCTTGTTTAGTGGTAAGTATTTCTTTATGATAACTGTACATAATGCTACATTAGTGGTAAGATCTGTATGTATCTATCCTACATACTGTATATTGCTTTATTTTCATGGTGTCAAATTTTTGTGGTTTGATGATGACCTGTATTTACGAAGTTATATTTTCGCAGTCTTATCTTGTTAAAGGAAAACGACTCTAGCAAGATCAATGGGCTGGTAATACCCATTTAATTTCATGGTGGGTTTATTATAGCTGGAATACACAGGACTGCAAATATAGAGAAAATAAAACCACAGTGAAATATAAGCATTATACAGTAGTTTTCAGGGTTTTTATTCATTGTATGAATATATTCCATTTGGTAATTATGTCAGATATCTATGCAAAGTCTAAAGTTTTATAATCAGTGGTCTAAGTATATGTTTTATATTGTATTGTTTTCTTATTTCATTTATTGGTTGGTTGCTTTGTAAAGCCATTGTTTATCAGCAACAATTGACGGATCAACAGCCATGTCCTAATGTTCCAACAAAGGCTCGGCATGTTTAAATTGCACACAAAAGAATGAAAACTCCGCCTGAATTGTGCCATTCAATGATGTCACTGACACTAATACATCATTAGTTTTCGTGACGCTGGTTTGGTACTATGATAGTGGCCATTGTCACAATATAAGAGGCATGACAGGCGATACCTCAATTGTTCATCAGCTGTAAAATCAAAGTTTATAGCCACGGTTGGAATACACAATGTATAGTGCTATAAATGAATTTGGCATCATATAAAGACAAGCATAGAAGGAATACTTTTGCTGTATTAAAATTTCACTGACAAGGCTTGGAGTATTTCACATTGTTTTATTTCCATGGTCTTGACTTGAGATATTTCTTTTCACATATGGCTTTATTTTTGTGGAGACTTACTGGATAGCAAATATAGTGAAAATGAAACCACCACAAAACATAACCAATTTTTTAGACAAATGAGGTAGTTAATTCACCAAAGGGAATTAAAAAGAGGTTTAACCTTTTGTATTTTATTTTTTTTTATATTGAAGAATTCTGCCTGTGTTAAATATAAATGTTTGTTGACTTTGTGTGTTGCAAGCCTAGGCTTATCAGGGCCCTCAAAAAGTTTTATGGATGACAGTATTGATGATAAGTATGATGTCTCCATCTAGATATATTTGACATCCCATGTTCCATGTCTTTTTCATTCTCAATTTTGATTATACACATGGTGGATGTAGCTAGCTAAACAGGAGGTGCTTACCCTTCTGGAGCACCTGACCTCACTCATTTCACCAGTTTTACTATGGGATTGTGATTTGGATATTGATTGGTATGTTTGTTCATAAATTTCAGCAAGATCTGACAAAACAAAAATCTTTATACCAACTGATTATTTTTACAATCAGAGCATGTACTGTCTTCCTCCTTCATGAATTACACTTTATTGTGAAAATACTGATTCATTTTTACAATTTTATAAATTTCAGATATAAAGTTTATGGTTGATGATGGTATTGTTGTGGCTCATAAGCCAATTTTGATGACACAATGTGAAATGATGCATGCCATGTTTAGTGCTAATTTTGTTGAGGCCTCAGCTGATATTGTAAGTTGTATGAAACATATTAATTTTTTATATACATGTTAAATCCAACTTGCCTTAACGGCCACCTTTATATAATGGCCATCGGCATATGAAGACCAGTAGAATTGTAACCAAATTGTTCTTTATTTATATTGTTTGAACCTGTGTATAAAGGCCACCTGCCAATAAAGATTACTTTTACTGGTTCCCTTGGGTTGCCTTTATAAACTGGTTTGATTGTATACTGTAATTTATATTTATTTGAACTTTACACATAATAATTATGATTAAATGATGTAAGTCATTTTAAGCAGGTGCTCCATATATAATAGTGCATGAAAATAGTAGAATTATCTGATACAGAAATATACTATCTTAAAATGAACACAAATTTAGTAATATCAATCAGGAATTTGTTACTATGGTAACTAAAGTTTTGCTGTTTTCTAATGATTACTAGTATATTATATAATTACTGGTCTTTAAAATTGTTTGTCCCATCAATTTTGATCTAATTATTAATTAGCACCAAAATGTTTAATCCCCATTGTCTGTTTTACAAGGGTTTGATATAAAGCTTGCATTTGTGCTAAATTTGACCTAAATTGGGAAAATGTGACCTAGATGTCAACCCCTGGTATAAAATTTAGTTACAAGTTGTTCTTTAATGTGAAAAGAAAAACGAAGTCATTGGTGTTGGTCTAAGCAGCAGAAATATTGGAAACACAAATTTAAATGACGAGCATCATCACCCAGGTGTTTGGTTTGTAGTCATAGTGATGATAAGCATCCAGTAAATTATACTTACATAAAGACAACACAATTTGTTTATTAATTTGATTATAATCACCTGCAATAAATGCAAAATATTTCAGTGCTATAATAGTTATGATAAAAGTTGCACAGGTTCCAGTTGATTCAGCACCTAAGATTTAAAGGCCTGTGCCATTTTAAGACCCATCTAAAAAGTAAGTCATGACCCCTGTTTACATTCTTATATGTGTCATCACAAATAAATAATTAAAATATTCTGCAGATATAAAACATTTTCTAACATTACAGGTACCATTCCCTGGTCTGAAGAAGGAGACATTTACTGCTGTATTAGAGTATTTATATACCAACTGCCTGCCATCTAAAGACGGACTGGATTATCTTTCCCTGATAGAAGTAGCCAATCGTCTCTGTTTACCAGGACTGATAGAACTGATAGAGGTCAAGGTCACACAAGAGTTCATAAAGTTAGATGTTGCTGGAGAGAATATCATAGAAGATGCACTTTCTTTGTTAGAGTTTGCCCAGGTTGGTATCCAATTCTTTAAGTTGTCTGAATATCTCAAAAAATGTTCTTCCTTTAGAGGTTGTTGGTGTAATGTTGTTAAACGCCTTGCCAGAAATCTTTCACCTTTCACATAATGGAAGCAAGTTTATTAGAAAGAATTATTTTAAGAACAAGTTTGTTTATGTGTTAGATGTGTGTGAGATGTGTGTATTGTGGTATGTGCGAGATGTGTGTATTGTAGCTTGTGTTTTGTTAGAGCACACTGTGTCAGAATTTAATTTGCTAGTTTAGTGAGTCAGTATGCTACAGAAAAGCACACCACTACCCCAGTCATGTTACATTGATACCTGATGAACCAGGTGTTCACACTCTGTTCTGTCAATATAATACCAAGTGACAAACAAAGAAGATTTATTTCAAATTTTTAAGTGTGGAAGAAGACCTGTCTGGGGTTTGAACATTTAACCTCCCAGTAAATAATGATATTATTATTAATCATATTAAGATTAATAACAGTACATGTACATGCTTATAATTGGCCGTTTCCTTGTTATTGTTTAAAATGAATCATGTCATCCCAGACTATAATGAGTGTTTGGGTCAATTATAAGTTCTTGTTACAATGTTTAGTGACCTTCAGAAATCTATCTTTACAGCTACACAATGCCAGACAGTTAGCAGATTGGTGTAGTTCATACTTGTGTTTAAACTACCAAGCTTTGAGTCGCCATTATAAGAAACAGGTACAAAGTCTACAGAAGGACAATCAAGTTTACCTGGAGAAAAACAGATGGCCACCAGATTGGTAGGTTTTATCATATTACCAAAACCTTAGAACGCTTTCCATATATATATATAAAGAAACAGCCATTTTTATTGCTTTTATTAGGTCTTTTTGTGTATCTTGAAGTACAACTTTATTCCAGTTTATATTTGATTTAGTAATAAGATGTAAATATTCCATGATTTTATTTCAAATTAATGAATAGTTGGTTAATATCATATTTGATTAGACTATTTGTGAATTCTGTGAAAGGTTGCATTATCTGTATTGTATTTTACTTTTACCTCCATTAGGTAATTTCAAAAACAGCGTTCCAACAGACGAGCATTACTTTGACTGGTCACCAATCTATGATGTCACAATTTATTTGACAACCAGTTGTTCAAGAGTAGTTTTGTTCAATTTGTCACTTACATAAAATATAATTTATCACACCAAACTAATCACAGTTAGAATGAATAATTCACAAAAACACTTCCAAGTCAAAATGATTGGTCTCCCTTTAAAGCTATGTTTTACCAGGAAATGCACCAGTTTAATTTGAGACTGTCCAAAACAATTACAGTCAAATCTGTCTATAAAGGCCACCCAAGGAAACAAGTAAAAGTGGCTTTTATAGGCAGGTGGCCTTTATATACAGATTCAAATAATATAAATAAAGAGCAATATTGGGATACAATTCTACTGGCCTTTATAAGAAATGGCCCTCATATAGAGATGGCCTTTAAGGCAGGTTGGACTGTATTTGTCTAATCAAAATGCTTATCTAGACTGGATAACTGATGACAAATCCAGTATTTGACAGATCATATAGCAGCCAGGAGTAATGGTTTATTATTTTATCTCCCACACAAAGTAGTAGTGGTGGGGGGCATAGTGATTTTGCTGTGTTTCTTACTATTTTCCTTCTGCTTCTTTGACTGCCACTGCCTAGTCCTGAGCATTTCTAGAGATTTATAATGTATATTTTTAAAACTTCATAGAAATGATATAAGAGATGAATATAGTTATGCCTTTTTCTATTCTTTTTTGTATCCGAGTCTATTTGAGTTATTTTGAGCCCCAATTCCAAAATGGCTTAAATGGTATTTGTTTGAGGAAAAGAATATAATAATTGTTATTCTAACATGGCCTGCATTTTCCTTCCTGAATAAAGCCAATCCTGGTATAACAAACAATGTATCATGGCTGTTTCATTTTTATGACATATGCCTTTGTTGACTTTTTGACACTGTGCTATGTGTCATTTGACTTGGCTTCCTATCATAGCCTATGTTTTTGTTTCGGAAATCATCAATTCATGTTGGTTATTTACAGTGACATATAGACTGTATCATCATACTGGAGCTTTCTTTATTTCTCTGTATGAGATTTATGATTATTATGGCTTTTGTATTGAATAGAGCACCGGTATATCTATTCAACTTAATTCTCACTTTTATTTTAAAACCTAGGCACTTGCGTGAAGTTGAGTATTATACTAATGCAACAGCTGATGCCAGACCAAAGAAACTAATTCAGCAAAAACGCCAATTTTCAAAATGGCAGCAGTGTCGGGGTTCCTGTCTCTGCTTTGTGGGCAGGAAGTTTGTCATAGATGATGAGGATGAAGAGAAAGAGAACCAAGGAAACATGCATAATGTCAGATAGGAGGAAAATATTATAATATGGATATTGTAGAACTGTTATTGTAAGATTGTGAAAAAAGGTCAGATTTTATGGAAATTTATTCAGTAAAAAATACTCTCAAAGTAAAAAATGAAGCTGTCAAATCAGGCATTATTTGTTATGTTCATGGTACAAAAATATTTAATTCTAAATTTTTCTCTATTTAGTTGAAAAGCAAATAATATAAAACTTGTTTTTTTTTTAAAAAAAAAAAAAGGAAAGAAAGATGGGACATTTAACTGTTGATAAATAGATAAATTAAGATTATACAAGTGCATTTCCATAGAACATTTATGGTTTGTTTTAATTTTGCATGAATTGTCTCCCTTTATACAAAAAAATAAGACTTTTAATGGATGAAAAAGGCAGAGTGAAAATGATTTGTCCCCCTTTAATTGTATGATTTGAGATTGCCATATTTCATATTATGTTGTAAAAAAAATTAGTTTATTTAATTTTGTATTTTTATCTAGAATCTGCTGGTACAATCACACAAAACTGCTTTTTCAGGTACTTCAATTAAGTTATTTAGGTGTTTTAGGCCTACATGTGTAAAGTTTTCAGTTATGCCAAATATAGTTGATAGCATAAATATTATGTTGAACATTTAGAAAAATTTTCAGGACTAAGATTTATTCAGGCTGACCAATCAATTCTATCAATTCATCCGAAATGATACATTTTTAACGCCCAAAGCCATGATTTAGGTACATTTTTAACGTGCAATGTTATAATGTTAGTACATTTTCAAAATTGAAGTTAACACAAAAACTGGAAAATGGGTTAAAACATCTGTCATAAGGGGAAAAATCTGTTGAATCTGTATTTTTAATTTTATCCACCTGTTTATTCATTTTTACGGTACATATCCATCCACAAATCAGGTGAATTGGTCAGCAGGGATGAAGCCTAACTATTCTGAGTTAGGAACCCAGCTAACTTCATTAAAGAATTTGTAATAGTAAAAAATAGATAAAATGTACAGTAAAACCTCGATTCATCGCCACCATTTGTTCAGTCAAATTTTGGCGTTATAAAGGGGTTTGGCGATAAATTGGGGGAAGTGTATAAAGAAAAACATAAACAAAATGGATTTTGGGACTTCAAAATAGTGTGGCAATAAGCGAGGTGGCAAAGCTATCGAGGGGCATTATAACGAGGTTTTACTGTATAAACATTTAAGGGACCCAGACTGATTTTTAGTAGTCATTGGCTACTGGACCCCTGCTAATCTTCATCCCTGGTCAGCCTGTTTATTGATCAATTAAGAAGACATAGGAGGCAGGGGGATTAGTATAAGTCAAGGCCATATTGTACTAATTCAGTGATCAAGTCTGTGATAGATTTTGACCCTTTGACTAAAAGTTACAGATACAGATTAAAAGTTTACTAGTCCTGTCTTAATATGTCACATTGATAAATATTCAAGTGATGCCTGTACACAAATGTGATATTAAAATGTATTGTAACAAGAAAAGTATATGGTGATAGGTACTGAAAAATGGGATTTCCTAAAAGATATTTTTAGCAACTGAGTCATGACTTTCATCCTCATAAGAATTTTCACATAATTCATAAAAATAAATTTTTAATAATTTGGTGCTGAAAATATTTTAAATTAATACATTAAAAATTTTGATCATTAAATTCAGCAGTATTCAATAGTCTAGTCCACATTTTATCCTCAACTCATATGAGAGTTTTTCGTCCAAAATATAGGGTATACTTACTGTAGTCATACTATTTGAAGTGTTTTTAGGACTATCATTGTTGGTAAGGTAGTCTTAATTAGTTCCTTTTTAACGTGATATTGCCTCATAGTCAGAACAAAACGATAAGTGATTTAGTCAGTATAGTCAGTAAGTACTTGTACTACCGTAATCTGTGATTTAAACTGTCTAATAGTACTCAAATGTAGGCTATATAAATAATGGTACTAATTTATGAATATAAATGTAACTAAAAATTAATACACTAAATTATCATAATTAGTAGGACAGTCGATTCCGTTTCGGAATTCAGGATTTTCCCCAATTCAAATAACCAATTTTAAAAACATTAATTTTAGAAATGGATTGGTGCAGGGTGAAATTATGCAATTAACCGAAATACTTGTATGCAATTAACCAACATGCAATTAAGTTGAATTGACTGTAATAAGTTTGCACCAAAACAACCTAGCTTGAACTAAAGGATGTTTGGCCAGTTAACATAAATGTTAATTATCATTAAACTTTGCTTTTATCGGTTCACTTAAGGTACAATAGTTATGTTTTAACTATAAAATACTCTAAATTCTACACAGGTAAAAGTGGAACGAAGAATCAAGTCTTTCATGAACTGTTCATTCAATATAAATAGGGATGCTACATTTACAATTTGAAAACGGTATTTGCAAATTTTCCTCCACTGAAAGAGTGACTTTATAATTGAAGATTGGAGCTATATTTAGATTGGAGCTCTATTTTCATGTACAAACAATTTATTGCAAACAAAGTTTTCAAGATACACATTTTACATGTCTAAGCGTATATATTTGCCACATTATCAAGTTAGGTTTAGAATAAGTTGTTTTAGTTATCACTGTCATACAGAAAATGTTTATGAAGTTCTGGTAAAAGAATAGGCCCAAATTTCCCAATCATTCCATAACAGGGTTGGCTTCTTGTACCATCCATGGTATCAATATCTCTTAACATTTGTGTGTGTGTGTGGGGGGGGGGGGGTTGGTTAGAAAACAATTTCCTTGCAAATGCCCAGAATAACATTGTTTTTATGAGAAAAAGTGAGCCAATATACAACTGAACCTGCCACTCCTATATAAGGGCCACCTGCTTATAAAGGCCAGTAAAATTGTATCCCAATTGCTCTTTATTCATGTAATTTGAACCTGTATATAAGGACCACCTATCCATACAGGCCACTATTACTTGTTCCCTTGGGTGGCCCTTATAGGCAAGTTTGAATGTAATTCCATTATCCATGACAATGATTGTTTCACACAAATGTTAGGGGTATCATGTGGTACAGTGGAGAAGCCCATTAAGAGTTTCCTTAATTATAACCAATTTTGTCAATCTTCTATCATACTACAACAAAACATTTTTGACAAAACAAGAGTATTGGTGTCATGAGCATAAATAATCATCAAAATATTGCTTTAAAATTCTGAAAATCTTGGGAACTAACAAAATTATTCCAATTTTAAATAATGAGTCAAATAAAAGTTATAGGCAATCGTAATTAAGGAACTAGGTTTCTACAAATGTAAAATCATTAGTAGCCAGATTTCCAAAATATAGCCTTTTCAAATGTATTTTTTCAGAAATTTGCTAAAATAAGTTACTTTTTGAAAGAATTTCTCAGAATTTAGTAGCAATTGGCGATTTTGTCTACGAGGAATGGAAGCATACAATGGATGGTTGTGAAACCTGGGCCTTTGATCACTGTAAACATTTTTGCTGAAGTGTACATTGCCATTTAGTTATACCATGATCCCACCAGACATAGTTATATTTAGTAAAAGGAAGTAGCAGTGTAAGTCTACCCTGTGATACAGTAACCCTGCCTTGTACAAAAACTTCCCCACCACCACCAAATGAGAATAATGACATACAAATAATTTATGTAGGCAGCTTGACAGCCACCTATATGACCTGTTTTAATGTTTAGTTAGATATAGGATACTGACAGATCATGCTATGCAAATACTGAAATAGGTTTTTTAATTTGTAGAACAAGTTTGTAAAATAGCAATATACCATGACTGAATGTTATCATATTATTATCAAATCAATGAAGAATGAATTAACATAATTGTTGTGCTTATATGTCTAGTAATACATGTATATCAGTGTCAGAGTATTTTATTCTTTGGAACACATTACCATTTTAGACAAACAACACCCTTTACTAGATTTTACATACTTTTATGTTAATTAATGTCATTATTGTGATTAATAATTTGTGTGAGCTCTTTGACAAGCAACTTTCCACATCTCCAAAAAGCCTTGTATTTGTATTGTGCCTGCAAACAGTGGTCTGTTTGTTGTTTTGGATGTTTTTTTTCTCTCTCTCTATGTCTGTTCCAAGATGTCAAGTGTTCTTCTGACATGAATATTTATACGAAAAATGATGTGGTATTCCAATATTAATGATATTGGTCATTGATGCATTAATCTTGATTTGATAAATTTCTATCAATCAACAAAACTTGAGGCATGTTTATACTGGAGGTTTTTATACACTGCTGTTGTTTGTGATTTCAGTCTATTCAAGGCACCATTTTGACTATTGTAGATAGATTAGGTTTGTGCAAATGAACTGTTTTGCTGACTTTATGCTTGATACTCCTCTTCATACAATCAATATATTAAGTAATATATTTGCTCAATTTTTAAATTCTGAAATCCCAAGGTTTTGTCTCACAAAATTAGCTTCATTTATCATCTATTAGCCATCAAATTGTGATGCACACGATTGAAAGAAATTTTTGAAAATTCTAATATTGCATGCACTAAATCATTGATTTAACTTTCATATAAAGAAAACTGAAAAATTTAACACAAAAAAATAAAAAAAGGAAATTGGACAACTGTTTGAGACAAGTATTCTTGAAATAATGGTAAGTAAAAACAGTAAGAGGAGAAATGGAAGTATTATTTGTCTGTGGTTTAATGTAGAGATTTTCTAGATAACAGTTCACTGTAAAAGAAAAACTGTTTTGTTTCATTTTGTTTCATTTTGATGCTTTTTACTCTGATATTATATCACAAAATACTGTATAGAATAAAATATTACTACAGTATAGTGTAATGTTTGTAGGACAATGGTTGCAGAGTAGTTTTAAGTTCATGTTTACAGATCATAGCATCTCCTGCCACATAGGTACAAATACCACCTCAGGACAGTACAGACAATGTGCAAACAGTTTTCAAGTACTTACCAAAGAACAATGGTTTTCTTTGTCCACACCTGTTTCCTCCACCACATTTCACCCCAATACAAGTTAAAGAATCTTGTCTAGGGCTTAAAATAGGATTACTCAATTGATGGACCGCTGACCATGCTCACAATGTTCTGACAAAGGCCCAGCATGCTCGAATTACACACAAAAAGAATGAAAACTCGGTCTGAATTGTGTCATTTAATGACTTCACCGACTCTAGTACATCATTAGTTGCTGTGACACTGCTTTGGTACCATGATGGCGGCCAGTGTTGGAACATAAAAGGCATGGTTGGCGATATGTCAATTCTGCTCTACGCCAAAATGTTGCTTTGACAACACTGTAACTAAGTAACATGACTAACTAATGTAAGACTTTCTATGTTGATATTATAGTTATTATATAGGGTACAAAGGTAGTATATATATCTGGTTTGGTTAAGGTAGTTACCATAGCAACATTTTATATATATTGTTTACCATGAGTTTTATATTATACATTATATCAGTTATTATTAAGTGTTGTTTGTATGTACTATCTTTTATTTGTTGGTAATTTTATTATTTTATATTATAGATAGATTTGAGTGAGTTATTGTAATGAATTAGTTAAATCCTAGCAATCATGAAGTCATACTGATGGACTCTATCCCTACTTTGTATTGGAGACATGAAAACCTCAACCCGAGGGATGAGAGTCTTTATTTTTCAGATCAGGGCTTGTTGAGGTCTGAAAAAAGAGTCTCATCCTGAAGGTTGAGATTTCTATGTCTTCACTGTATGGCAGGGATTGATTCTTTTCTCCCATATCTAACATATTCTTGTTTTGTAAAGGTTTTATAGTACAAATTATCCTCAAACTACACAAAAAGACTTAAAAGCATATTGTGTGCATTTGCAACCCATCACTGACATGACCGAGAGTTAGTTCCCATCATTCCACAACTTTTGAACAAATTGTTAATGATCTCTATGAAGTAATTTCAAAAAGTCAACCAATTTTGGTTTTGAGCTGATATGTTCATTTTTACTGTAAAAGGAAAAAATGTGTTATTTCAAAAAATGGAGTAATCATTGACATCACAATCAAAGTGATATTGCGACATTGTAATATTTGTAAGTTGTCTCAACCCTAGGGTGAGACAGAAAAATCTCACCCTGTAAAACATGGTATTTCCATTGTCTTTTACATCTCCTCCAGTTTTTGTGTCTAGCTTAGAAAAAGCGATAAAAAGAAACTGATATTGACAAAATAAAACATTTGTGGGGAATGTCAAAAATACATGTTCATGACTAGCAAGTGCATAAAATACTAGTATATTGAAAAACTAACAGGTTTTGGAAAAAAAGAATGAAATCTGTAAATACAATTTTGACAATTTTATAGCATTGGATTTTGCTTGTCATTAAAAAAGAAAAAAAGAGACAGATATCAGGAATTAACAATTGAGCACAACATTATTTACGCAGTTAATTTCTCTCTCTCTCTCTCTCTCTCTCTCTCTCTCTCTCTCTCTTTCACACACACACACGCTGAGCCATTTGACAGAATAGGGCATCTATATGATAGTGTTGTAATAGTAAGATTTTATTTGTTTTGGCAATCAGCTGTAATATTCAGTTTTTGTGAATATTATTTGTTTTTATTTATTTTTTAATTGTTGATCTAGTTGTTAAGAAAGTTGCTTTATTTATATATATTTAACCATAGCTGCCATAGCTGTGACTGTAACATCTGTGCTATATGTTCTTAAAGGTGTCATTTAAAAAGTATCTTCACACTTAGCTTTTATTATATATGAAATTACAGTAATGCCATTTATTATGACACTGTATTTTATTTTGACATGATATTGTATACCTTTGTCCCCAGAACCATCATGGTACCTCTGGCTCCAGCTACATATTTCAGGAGGAGAAACATTTGGGTAACCAACAACTTCTGTAGCAATATTTAGTTGCAGCTGCATGAAGCAAGAGGTAGCACGGTGTTTTCACAGACAAATACTATTCAAAAATGGCGAAATTTGTTTTGAGGACAACAGCAGAGGTTGTTTTTAGGATTTCACCATGACATCATTAATGATGGTAACTGAAAGTTAAGTTACATTTCGTAATGATAAATTACATTTCGTAATAAGCAATTAAATGACTCTTATAGCATAAACTTAATGGATACTTATTCCTTTACCAACAAATGGTGTCTTTTTGTAATTTAAGCCTGTAATGTATGTGTTATTACTTTGTGACCTTGAACCAAGGTCATATCATAAAGGTCAAGGTCGCAAGAACGGTATGAAAATTGTGTCTGGGCCATATTTTGCAGCTGTTTTGGATGACTGTCGTAAAACTTCACATGAATAATCTTCATGGTCCAAAGGTGTTTCATGACCTTAAACCAAGGTTATATCAGACTCTTATATATATTTGACTCTCAAGAGACAGTTCTAGTATTTCTACAGCATTCAGACAAGTTGTGTATGTTCAGTCAGTTCTGTTTATTAATCATGTTTGTACTCGACACACTGTATAAGTGTAATGATTTTTTTGACATCGAAGGCTTCCAGATAAATTCCCTTGTGATAACCTACCAATGTTATACTGATTTTGATCTAATAGTAATACTTTTGTATTGTCAGAATTATAGTAATATTATCTGTCTAAATTTGTTGCTAGTTAAAATCCTCTTAAACTGGGGTGTACTCTGTCATGAAAAGTATTTCCTTAGCTAAATTTGGTTAAATGTCCTTTTGGTTTCATAATTTTGGTTCAAGCACTACTGAAGAGGAATTATATCCTGAAGCTACAGGCTGTAAAATTAACACTGGTATAATATGTGAATTAAACATTGAAAAGATTTGTTTTGAAAACACGCTCTCTAACAGAATCCATTCAGTGAAGTGTCTGGTGACACTATCCTCATAATATGTTGTGATCTGTTTTGTGTCTGATAATTGTGCCACAGTTTATTCAACCTACTCTATATTTCATTGTTTAATATTGTAGGTCATACACAGAAATGTCATTGTAGTCTTTGGTCAAACAAAACTGTTCAGTATTATTTATTTATTTTGATTACAAAAAGTATTAATTTCTGATATAAATTACACCTACCATATATTGCTACCATGTATTGCTTAATCTATAATTTCCATCAATCATTGGACAGTTAACCAAACTTCTGTTGAAGCAGGCCTTCAGCATAGCTGGTACCTACAATTTGGTTGTGTTCACATGACTGTTCATAACTGATTACACTTTGACTGACCTCATTGACTTACAACATTGGTCAAATACAAACAAGAATTAATCTCAATCCTAGTCACCCATTGTTATACATTAGTCATTTATAAGTAGGTCACTGTAACCATGTTGTGTTGAGTAGATTACTGTTATCATATTGTTGTGTTATATATTCAGTCTTTATTGTTGCTATATATATGTATATTCCTGTTGATCGATGTATATTTTATTTACAAATTTAAATAGTGCTTTGTTTTGCTATATCTATTTATATTTACCATTATATAATTATATATAACCAAATTAATGTAATCAAAATAAAACGGATCAGTACATACTCTTTGTGTGTGAATTATCATTATTTGCATCATTCAACTGTAATATTGGTGCTTGTTCTTTGTCGTACTTCCTTTGTCAATAATATACATGTAAGGATATAGTTGCCATTTACATAAGGTTTTGCTGTAGCTTTCTAAAAGATTGCTAAACTTAACTTAGGGACCCAGATATTTCGCCAATGCTCACAGACATATACAAGTATGTTGATGTACCAGCTGACAAGATTTCCAACAACATTATCCTTGTTTGCAAGAGTTTCAACCTTGAATGTCGTATTAAGGATCTTGGTTTAGAAAGTAAATCAGGCAATCCTACTTATACTACAACTAATTTTAATTTACCAAAGATGAAATTTTCCCCAATCATAATGGAGTTCTTCAGTCTTTCTCTATCAATATAAAAGAGGAAGACCTTGTCATTCCCTACTTGTGTTGGATTTCTAAACTTCACAAAAATCCATACAATGAACGATATAGCAGTTCCTCTTAATGTAATCATTTTCAAAAGTTCTAACACAAATTTTGACAGTCGTCAAAGATGGTCTTCAGAAGCATCTCTTGCTTGAATATCAGCTCTAACACGATGAGGTAGTGCGCGATACATATTTTGACATTCTGATTTCTTCATCTGATACCAGCGCTTTTAACAGATTGTCAAAGCTCTGTTGACGTTTCCGGACAATTTTCGACTACTTTCGTTTTAAGTGTGTCCCAAAAATTGGACTCTGATCAGGAGAATTTCTGGGCCTATAAAGGATAGAAAGGTTCATTCACGGTTTCAGTCAATTTAGATTCATGAGCAGGAGCAAGATCTTCTAGAAAGATGAATTGTTTTTCGGGGAAAACAAAAAAATTCGCACTAAATCCGTGAATAATTTATTATATTTGTTGGGTAGCGGCGACTGTTTAAGGTGCCAGTAACCTAGTGCACATACGACATTATATAACATAATTCCCCAAATATGAACTTGAGCAGGATTTTCAATGTGAATTGTGTACAAGAATTGAAAAATAATCTTGCTTTTACCCTTAAACCCTTAAACTTTTTATGTTATTTTGACGGGTTTAGAATAAGAAAGTAGCTGGAGATAGGCCAAAACCGTCATTATGGCTTCGGTAGTCGCACATTATCTCATCGTAATAGAGCTGTTACTCAAGCAAGAGATGCTTTTGAAAAAAAATACTAACTTTAAATTCGCTTGTATTGACAACAAGCAATGTAATTGATTCTAAATTAATCATTTCTAAATGAAATGCACTTTGATGTATTTGTACGTTTGCTCTTTCCATTATTGTATTACGGGTGATGTTATGGATATTAGGGAATGATGTTTCTTAGTGAAATAGCTGTATAGATGACATTCTATGTAGTAATAATCCCATTTGCATATTATGTGGATGCCGTTTATCCCAGTGAGTTTGAAATAAAAGACACGACTGATTCTTTAAGCTTCATATTTAGACTTTTACATCAATTATGACGCTAACGAAAGGCTGCATTTGAAACTGTGTGATAAACGTGATAACTGGTTACCGTCATAACTATATTGTTGATAAGTATGACGTATCCAAAATTACCCTCGATATAATAGTATTTGACATCCCGTAGTTCCATGTTCCTTTATTCCCAACTTTGATCGCTCACGTGGCTGGTGTAGCTAGATAAACACGGGGTGCTTACCCTTACGGAGCACGGCATCACTTCCCTGGTCACACTTCATGTGCTTAACCTAATTTGCCAGCTTCAAAATTTTTATTTTGCTTTGGGATTGTGGTTTGGGCATGGAATTGTATGTTTGTTTGGATTGCAGCTCATTTATATATTATTGCAATTTTTTGTCTCGAATGAGATACCTAAAGTTGCAAGGTTTAGTCAGTGATCTTAACAGGTCTTCAAATCACAGCCTCAATTAAAGTCAATGGACTTGCCACTTTGCAAAGAGCCGACTAGCCGGAATTTAATTACTTATTACCAGGGATAGTACGGCCACCTGCTGTAATGATGTTTCATTCTTAGTTAGACTATTAAGTATATTTGTTCTATAAAAACGCATTTTGATGTTAAAACACTAAACACAAAGTTATCGACGCTTTAAGAGATAAGACTCAAGGATAAAACTTTTTTTAATCAGATAGAAAATCACGTTATTCTTACTAATAACAAGAAGGCGGTTTTATCAAGAAGGATGATTTGCAGTCGTGATTCACACTGGAGATGTATATAGAATATATAAATATATAAAGGATGTACATAAATACTTAATACATGTATATTTTTAAAAAAGTAACTTTAATTATACATTTTATGCTCTTCATAAAACAGCGAAGGGCGTTTGTTGTCACTTGTACCTTTATATAGATTTAAAATGGAAGATTTTAAGAAAAACTAAACCAAAGTTTGCATTGTGTGGCTTTTTCTGACCAATAGTAGGTGGGATCTCATGGCTACCTCCTCTGTTCATTGATAAGATTTATTCAAACGATTCTTTACGTTTTTCTTCATATTTATACTTATATCTCAGTTATGACGCCCACGAAACACTGCATTTGAAACTATGCAACAAACGTGACTTTGCTTTTTTATGCAACAACATACCTGCCCCTCCTGCTTATGGTATAGTTGTTTCACAATTAATACGATATGAAAGAGCTTGTTCCCCAAGCCACAATTTTTTGCTGCTTGCAAATAATTTATTGACCTAAAGATATTGCAAGTCCTGTCTTATCAATGCCCTCCAATTTTTATTTTTTATTTTTTTTTGCGTCGTCACACAATATTGTTGATAAGTATTTTGTCTTTAAATACAAAAATACCCTGATTATATTTGACATCACACAGTTCCATGTTCCTTTCAGTCACATTTTCTATTTTAGGTACCTTAACTGTAGATTGCTTACCGTTCCGAAGCACCTTGCATAAATTCCCGGGTGAAAGTTTTTGTATTTCATCTCACTTTTCAATTTCAATGTTTTTCTGTGCTTTGGAATTAGGACATAGATTGATATATTTGTGTTTGACTCCATAAACTAGATATCTTGAAATGTGTTAAATCCTTGTTGCATACGTGATGGATGTAACTAGCTAAACAGGAGGTGCTTAACCTTCCGGAGCACCCGGCCTCACTTCCTAGCGGAAGTTCACATGTTTAACCTGACTTGTCAGTTCCAAAGTTTTTAGTTCCCTTCTGGATTGTGATTCGGACATAGATTTGTCTGTTTGTTTTTGATTGCATACACATATCATCCAACTCAATAGATATATAAATAAATTAATCAATTAGTTAGTTAATTAATTAATGTATTTATTGATTGGAATATGGATAACATATATATGTAGAGATTGCTGGTTCATTGTTTGGTGAATTTAATTTTATATGTTCGTATTCATAGACCACAGGTTGTAAAATAAGTGGGACGTTTGAAGACTTAACAGAAACACTACCAAAGTCAGTCGACATTTACTTCAGTGGTCATTCAAAGTTGGTAACTTATAATCAGCGGTTTCAGTGTGTGTTTTTTCTTCTAGTATTGTCTTGTTTGGCGGAATTTTTTTTAGTAAAATCCCATTCAATCCATCAACAATCAGTCTTTTGATAACTTGTATTGTTTGTATTCCTGATTGCGGTGGTTGTGAAGTACATGCTTTTAAATTACAAATTTCTTTCTTCTAATACGGATATAGCTAGCTAAACAGGGGTGTTTACACCGCCGGAGCAACCGGCATCAATATTCTGGTGGAAGTTCACGTGTCTCACCTAACTTGTCAGTTCCAAAGTTTTTACTTTGCTTCTGGATTGTGATTCGGACATGGGTTAGTATGTTTGTTTATGAGCTAGAATAGACAGCTATTTCTTGTTTTATGTCTGACCTCGATTGAATTGCCTGCGTTTATGTTCATCCCAGAAATCTAATTAAAAGTTCCAAATATCTGTTATCAAAAAATAGAAAATAGTTTAATTCTTAAATGGTAAAGGTAAAGCGTATTTGATTAAATTGTTTCCTTTTATCGGTTTATTGACAGCTAATCTCACATTATCCGATTTTAAACGGATTAATTTTTCGTTTCTATCAAAAAACAATCATACCAATTCATGTCTAAACAAATATCCAAAACCAAAGTTAAAACTTTTAACCACTTGAACTTCCACCAGGGAATTGAGGTTGGATGATAAGCATCGCCTATTTAGCTAGATACACCCCCAACGCGAATAATCAAAACTGGGAATGAAAGAAACATAGAACTACGGAACGTCAAATATATCCAAGGTAGTTTTTGATACTGAGACATCTTAATTATCAACAATATTGTGATGACGACCATAAAGCTTATCAAGGGTCTTGATAAGCCAATGCTTGCAATATCCTTGCGTCGCCAATTTATTTGTAATCAGCTTGCTTCGTTTTATAAAAGTCCTGTAGTGGGAACAAGTTCTCCATTAGCGTATTAATTATGAAACAAATACACCACAAGAAGGAGAATCATATCGTTGCATAGAAGTTTACAATAGAAGTTTTAAAGAAACTTTTATATATAGGAATTATGATTTTAGTATTATCATTGAGTTTGCATATATATATATATATATATATATATATATATATATATATATATATATATATATATATCTTTACTTGGTATCATGTTACCTAATTTCGGTCGACTATTATAGCATATTTATGATTACTTTGACAACGAAGTTATATTTCTCAAGATTCCAAGCAGTTATATGAACCTTGTTCAGTAGAAATTAATTCTCGATCCATTGTAAGTTAATGCGTTTGTACAAAAATGTAAGTTATACATGTAGTTGTTTTAATTAATATGTAAATGACAAGCAGAACTTATATACATGTATACATACAGTCGATATTAAGTGACAGTAACAATTACAGTATTATTGGACATGTAGACATGTTGTGTTGCTGTTTCCGTCCCAAATATAGCATATTTTCATCCATTTTTTTAAAATATGGATAATTTTTGTATAACACTTAATTTATTTTTAAAATAAAAGACTTTTTTACTTTTTAAATGCGAGAAATAATTTATAAACAAATGGTTGTAAAATAAATTTGATGATAGGCATCCTCCAATAGTAATCTAACCTCAGAACGCCCAAAGTAGTGATATGAGTTCCAATGTGTTTTCTGGTTTGGCTGTTTCTGTCAACTTGTTGTACGATGCATTTTTTTTTTCAAATATTGCATATTTTAAAAATAAATCCATAAACATGATATGCCCCTAGATACAATCCTGGTGATGATATTCTTCGAATGATTAAACAGAGAGTCATCAGATTAATATCAGATAATATCAGATAAGAGGAAGTATTCGTCGTATGTTTCTCAGATATGAACCATACACAAGGCAGATTTTTATAATTAAAAGATAGATGAATCAGCATCCAGTATACTTTTAAGCTTCAATAAAACGGTGATGACACAAGGTGTTAACTGTTACTAATTTCCACAACGGTAAATATACCAGTGCTGTCCTGTAAGAATCTTACTAAGAAAATGATCCTGCTAAATGACTATCCATGGCAATACAATCATCATTTGAAATTATCTTAGTTATAACTAATATTTTAAAGAAAACATGTTTTGAACATAACATATTAACGTCTTTTTGTTTTTTGTATCTTCCAAAATCTTGTTTTAATCTAACTTCTACTGAACCGAGGAAAATTGTTACTTAGAAGTTAAAGTAGCAAAATGCAGTATCCAGTCCTTTTTCAAAATTTATTTCAAGAACAAACACATGTTAATGGTTTCATGGAAGATGTTTCTTTTTGTCAATTTTATTACCGAACTTTATAAATACATTTGTAGTTTAATAAAAAGATTTTGAAATATTGCCTGATGGGAAGGAATTAAAGCTTAATATATAAATAATGTAGTCTTCTGTTTGATTGGAGAGTAAGTCAATTTGGAACCTTTAATTCACAATTAAAATAAAACCAAAAACATCCGATGTTTTTAATTTTTACAAAAATCACAGTCTTAATGTTTTTGAGAAATATTGTTTGTGTAGTTTGTCTTAGGAATGAAGGGCTATCGTTTTACTCAACATTGGTGATTATTATTTTTTCTTTTAATAATACCCGCTGCTAGTATGACTTATCTAATATCATAGTGGTAACAATAGATTTCAGGTAAACATCCCGTTTTATACATCAAAGGGATTCATTAAAATGAATGCTTTAAGACATTCTTGTTAGACAGTCCTTTTTACACTCTAAATACCACATTGCATGAATAATTGGTCTAATTAAGGATACGGAGCCAGACGATTCGTAAAACTGACTACAATGACTCAAAAATTCAACATAAAATCAACAGTTAAATTTCCGTTAAATCGGATTGTGAAGAGCAATTTGTTATTCATTGAAAATAACTGAACCGTGTTTGATAAGTACAACACGACTCTTTGTGATATTATGCCAATTAAGTGTTATCTCACTGTGCAGGTATCGGGAGGGAGGGACATATTTAAGGTGCATTATCGATGACACACCTGATATTGATCTACATTAACGTCTATATTCAAATGTTCAATTTTACCTGTATTAAGTGTTAACAAAAATCTGCAAATCATCGTGGGAAAACGTCTTAAGGATATGATTGCTCAAAATGATTATAACAATTATTTCATTTATCAAAAACAAACATACCAATCCGTTGTACATTTATTTTAGACATAAAAGTACATTTGAACTTTAGTTTAGGGTAAGGGACGGACTATTTCAAGTATGTCACCTATTCCCTCCTCAGCAATTGTAAATAGAGGTTCAAGAAAAAATTATAGGTTATAAAACATTTTACAACCAAAATAAATTATTCCTTTGCTGGAAGCTTGAAGACATTGAAATCAAGAAAACAAACATCAATTAGCCGCTTCTAGGTGATAAAATGTAACTGTAGCAAACTTCTTAAGTTCTCAGTCTTAAAACTTAAAACTATGTGTTCAGGTTTTAATACCAGTAAATAGTCCTGTGTATTTTTTTTGTATTTTTATTTTAACTTTATTTCTTCTTGGTTGCATTACCTATAACCAAAAACATGTTTTTAGGAAGAATGAGACAATTTGTAAATATGCAATTACTAATGTAACACACTATTTAAATTCAGACAACACGAAAAAGTTAACAGATCAAAATCAAAAATATCAATCCGTGTGTAAACCACAAACCCAAAGCTATTTAAAACATTGAAGCGGGCAAAACACCTGAACTTCCACCAGAATAGCAGACTGTGTGCTCTGGAAGGGTACAAGCACCTCTTGTTAACTAGCTACAGCCGCGACTTGTGAAATCAAAATTGGAAGTAAAGATTATAATCATTTATTATATCTTCTCAATATTCATAAAATAAACCCATTACATACATAAAATATCGTTTTCGAGACCTTGGCAACCAGAGATTCCAATGTGCTTGCGCGTCGACTGATGTTTTTTCAGACAAAGTAATTTAGTTTAAAACGTGTACAGCGCTTAACCCCTAAGCCTCGGGATTTTGAGTTTAAATTAGAGGGAAATTATACTAATTTTGAAAGCTATTTTTCGGCCTTTTGCATTAATTTTGTCAAATACAAACCCCTATATATTATCAAAGCATATAACTTAAACTTTTTGTTTCCATCAAATTTAGTCAGATATCGGTTACCATGGCAATGGAATAACCATTTTTATGCAAAAAATTTCGAAAACACATTAAAATAGTGCATCTGGATGTATGAGTGACACACAAATGCATATATCTACCAGGAATTCAAACAAAAATGATAAAAATGAAGTAATTTGATACAATTTAAACTTTTATTGTAACGAGTACTGCTAAATTTTATTGGTATAATTATGACAAAAGTATAATGCTAGCTTTTTCATATAACAAATAAAGAAATAACATTTTCCAACTTTTACTAGTTTTTCTTTTATGATATAAAAGTAACTTAATGTATCTGAAACAATCAACAGTCGACGTCATAGCGCGCGCACATTGGAATGTCGCGCGATGGTTACCAAGGACTTCTGTATCGATCTGTCATATTATAAATTTTTGAATATTTCATTCAGAAAATTCAATTGCAATGGTATCAATTGGTGCCGCTCTGGTACTTCTGAGGGCCATACTCATAGAACAATGGAATCGAAAAACAGGTAGCTGACAGTCATTAACTTAAAAATAGACAATGTGACAACAAATGAGCTAAACAGGAAACCAAGACAAGATAAACACAAATCACAGAGTCTAATGGTGCGGTTATCATACGTTTGGAGGATATTAACCATCCTAATGTCCATATTTGTACATTTAAAGTCCAGCATATACGCATATACTTTGCATCAGAAAATTACGGTAAAACCCAAAAATATATTTACTGTAGGAACCACTGTGACTGTGACAGTGAAATTCCATAGAAAATCAAATAAATTTGAATAAAGTTTGATATTTTTCACTTACTTGTACCTAGTCATAACAGGAAATCTGTACGCGCATCCGTGATTAGCCCAAAATATATCTGCATAGGGAAAAACGTTGGTGCTATGGGGATTTAACATGTTGAAAAAACCATGCAAATGGCGGCTTCTGTTGCGCATATGACGTAAAACGTCACCAAGAACATCGTCATTTTCGCATGTGTAAAATCCCATACCGCCAACATTTTCTTTTCTACAGACATACTTTATGACAATCGCGGATGCGCATACAGATTTCCTATTACGACTAGGTACAAGTATGTAAGTACAAGTATATCAAACTTTATTCAAATTTATTTGATTTTCTATGGATATAAAGAGAATTTCACTGTCACAGTCACAGTGGTTCCTACAGTAGTAATTTCTTGTATTAACAACATTTATGCATACCCAATTTTAGATCCTATTTTTCTAAAATTAAGCGGATTTTTAATTTCTTTAAATATGAATAATGTGTATAAAGGGAATGATTGTAAGTTGTAAATAAACGGGATGGTTAGACCCTTATAAAAGTGCTTTAATGGTACTAAACACCATTCTGTCATTATATCTGGTTCCATACCAAAATCTATTGTTTTCTTATCGCCAAATCATTCATCTCGATCTCTTATAGTCCTGAATTTGACACGGGAGAATGCCATCTGTCCAAGTGAGCTTGAAATAAAAATAAGACTGATTCTTCATATTTAGATGCCAATTAAAGGTTACATTTAAAGTTGTATGACAAACATGACTATTAATAATATTGATTTTACGCCGCATAGTTTCATTATCCTTTTATTCTAAATTTTGATTTCACACGTGACGGGTGTAGCTACCTTAACACAAGGAGAAGGTGTTTACCCTTCCGGTGCACGTGGCATCACTTCACTGGCGGAGGAGGTTCACGTGTTTAGCTAAATTTGCCCGTTTTCAAACTTTTGATTTGTTGTTGGAATGTGATTTAAAAATGACCTGGTGTGTTTGAAAGAAACGGGGTTCACAGACAACTGTTGTTTGTATTTTTTATATCTGGTGTAATGCTACCAGAAATTAGACTTAATCGGTCCCGAATTCCTAACAAGCTACCTTTATTTATTTATTTATAACGTAGTTATGGCAATTCACATGCAGATAAATCCTAATACACGACGAATGTAGACTACAAATAAATTACATTACTTGCTTTACATACACGGTATTTTTATTCTTTATTTTTTTTAAAAAAAATAAAGCACACATTCAAAATTATTAAACATGAACATGTGTTATATTAAAGATCACAAGTTGTAAATGAACATAGAAGTACCTTACATTTTTTCATTATAAATTGTGACCTTCAAAAAATTTAATGTTTTTTTATTTCTTTGGTCGATTCCTTGTGCCTTTTGTGTCTGTGGTCAGTTTTTTGTTTTCGTTTTGTTTAATTCTATGGAGTGCGTTGTAACAACTCACAATTAAGTCCAACGGCTAATGAAATCAAAATATTGAGGCTTCGCCGACAAGACGTCTTTTTGGTATTAAAAAATAAAACTATTCCCAATATTGAACGACTGTATTTGACATCTCGTCTGGAGCCTTAAATCTTTGGACTTTATTAGGCGTCGCAAATATCAACGCTTGATGTAGTCTGGTCTTCATGAGGCGTTGAAATGTCCACGCGTTGAAATGTTGGACTTCATTGGGTTACAGCTCGTGTTCCGCGTGTAAAATACATCACAAGAGTGATGAGATTCAAAACACAACTCGGATTTAAATCATTATGTAAAGCATTATACAAACGTACTGCAACCAAAACATTACTGAATATACCAACAGCAAAATGGTCAGAGTTTTTAAAAGACAGCATATTTGTTGTTATGGCAATATAATTTTTCAACAATCATGAACCTATGGGCACAACTGTGCATAATTCCATGCTGATTTGATTTTGTTATTCGTATGAAGTAGAATTTTCGCAGAACCTTGGTAAATCTGGAACTAAATTATCCAACTTCACATGACATTCTATCTCTCAATAATCCTAAATTTGGAGACAATGTGACAACGTCTACCTTTATATGCTTAAAATAAAAGATACGACTGATTCTTCAAGTTCTACTTTATATTTGAACTTATACACCAATTATGAAATTAATGAAAGGCTGTATTTGAAGCTATATGACAATCGCAATGACTTCAATTCCTTTTCAATGCAACAGTACAACTGGCTCTGCTTATGATGTATTTGTTTTACGCTTAATACGCTCAGATAAAGCTTGTTCATGCTACAGAAACTTCATACAGCGAAGCAAGCGCCTTCTAAATCAATTGTCTATTTTGGGGTATTGCAAGCCTATGCTTATCAAGGCACTCAATAAAATCCATGACCGTCATTACATTGTCGATGAGTACGTATCCAAAATTATCCTGGATAACATGTTCACGTCCCATAGTTCCATGTCACTTTCATTCTCAATTTTGATTACACACGTTGCAGGTGACGTTATCTAGACAGGAGATGCTTACCCTTCTTTGGCAATCGGTCTCACTTCCCTGGTGGACGTTTGCGTGTCTAACTTAATTGCAAGTTTTCAAGATTGTGATTTGGACATGGACCGGTAGTGTTTGTGTTTGATGATTACAAAGTCAAATGACAACATCAAATACATTATCATTTTACATTATCTTATTAATATTATTATACAATATGTGTGATTGTATTAAACTCTGCGTTTTTATTCGTACATCTATGCTGTCAAAATGGTAATTCAACATACCTACAGGTATATATAATCTAATACACGACGAATGTAATATAATAATATACACATAAAGTTACTATATTTAAATTTCTTGCTGAAGGACTTGTATGCAAATCTGCAGTAACATGTACAGGAGCCAATGAAAATCAACTTAGAGATCAAACGTATTAGATTTCATATCTGTCACTCTTGTGTCAATAAACATTGTGATAAAATTTAGGAAATTTAAATAAATTTAACAATGTAAATTATCCTATATACAGGTATTTGACGAGGAGCATACCTATATATGGCGATACTTGACACAAAAAAGGTATGATGACTAATTCGTTTCTATAAATAGGCGTAGCTAAATTTTTGGAAGCCTTGCCTCGAACAATTATTTTTGCTATGAAAATATTTAATTGCATAAAAACATTAAAAGTACACATATAAATAATTAAATAAATAAATGGAGAATATAATGGACAGCATTTAAAATTTAGAAAATTGTAAACATGGGTGGTGCCGAAAATAAATAAATAACATTCACATCAGTTCAATAATACTATACTTTATGGGTTTTCTCGCTGTTTTTTATTTCTTGTCAATTTATGCGTAATTTTCAAAGCATATGAATTTTAAAAGATACAAAAACAGCCTAATCATTATTACATTATCATTTATTGAGACTGTTATTGACATACGAGATCATGCTGAAAATCGTTTTACTAATATATATATATATATATATATATATATATATATATATCTGTGTGTGTGTGTGTGTGTGTGTGTGTGTGTGTGTGTGTATTTCAAAATACTGTCCAATCCCAAAAATTTCAGATCTCTTTGTTAATGTATGCGTAGTTTTATACATATGCCAGTCGCAGCATGTGTGACACAATTATGCATATATTTATAACACGGTCTTGTAATGCTGATGATGCGAGTAAAACCTAAAGAATGTTTGCAGATAAAAATGTTTATATTTAGATTTATAATTAGATTCAGCTGCTTATTTTAAGTCAGTAATGAATATTTGAGGTTTTTTATCGTCAGCACGAAGGAATTAATATTTCCAAACCCACCAAAGACACCTGGTTTTAGCATATATCAAGGCTTAATAAAAGAATTATCACTATTTCAAGAATTTGACTAGATTTTAAGGAGTAGGGTAATTCTGGTTCTTTTCAGAGTAGATTACTTCATTTGTCATTTCGTCATTTAATGTTACCTAATTTAGATATTACATAATTTACATCTTGATGTAGTTTTTTGCGATTTAATTTCCACAAATTAAATTTTGTGATGATAGGTAGAGGCTATTTTCATCATCGGTTAAAATGTGATGTTACCAGGTCCTTTGTTTTAATATTCATCTGTTTATGAATCAAATACATGCTGTGCACATCACAATTCCAAAAGAAAAAGGAAAATGTGCAAATTAAGTCAAACACGTGAAGTTCCACCAGGGAAGTGAAAATAATTCTTATCATTGCAGACAATAAATCAATGTTCAGCTAATTATTTTACTTTAAAAAACTTTGTTGAACAATATCCAACATACATTATTTTCCATTTTACAAGGCTATAGGCGTTGCTAGTGTTTTGCTATAGGTAAATGCACTAAATTGTATTGAATATATCAGGCATAGATGTGTACCTTTAATCGAACAGGGGGTGTTAAAGTATTTGCTTTATATTTCGAATATAGATATCAGATATTTACATACACAATCATTCATAACCTAATGGTCAATACATGTTCTGATAATTTTGTATTGTTTTCTTGTTTCTATCGTTAGTGTTCTTGGTCCCATTGTGTTTGCCAATAAGCAGTTTAACAGTTTAAGCTTCAAATGTTTTATCATTCCATTTAGAAAAAAATTAAGATGTTTAGTACATTGCGAAACAAATAATAATTTTGCGGCAATTTATTATTTAAAGAAGAAAAAACCAAAAATATTAAGTAGGCACATATGTATAGAATACACAAGGCTGACATATTTTGCAACTTTTTTCGAGTGTCCCAATACCTCAAATAACAACTTTAAAATATCGGTGAGACATTCAAGATGTTTCAAGAATGTATTTAATCCATGATGTTTAGTTAGGGACAGTAAATAAGGTGTTGCAATACCCCTGCTGAGAGGATTCATCATAATTATAAAATAATAATAAAATCCTTTTAACAAAGAAATAGGATATGTCTTTGTTTAGGGGCGGGGATAAAAGATCACGGCGTCGTAAATGCCAGACAAAAAATTTAATCTTTTTGGGTAAAGTGTTTAAAGCCATGCCCCCTAATTTAAATATTTAAACAGAAATGACGTGGGAGGGTAGTGGATGAGTAATAGGTCCGGAAGTAATTCGCGGCGATTATCGTCGTGTTTATATATAATGTGTGTCAGTTAAACTAGAACAGTTTTATCTAAAGAAGAAAACAGGAAACATATATTTATATTGTACACAGAAGAAAAACAGGTAAGGGAGATAAACCGTAATATTTTTTTTAAATTATGGTTAGTACGTAACGCATGTATATATACATTATAAGAAAGTTATAAAATATATTTTCGCATATTGATTTGTCGTTTCAAGTACACAAAAAATATAATTATTTGAAAAGGTGATACTTTATTATGTTTTTATAATAATCATAAAATATAGTTCTGTTTTTAATATTCAAAAATAAGGTAAAGTATGTTTTAATATATTATATATATATAATAATATAATATAAACCAGATAATTAAAAAGAACCTTTAAACAAAATCCGTTTGTTTAAAGATATATTTTGTCTTGGAACTGACTTAAATCTGTTTTATTTTTATACTTGTCAAAAATTGAATGAATTAAGGAACGTTGGTTAGCTGTACATATATTGATAATTTTCAATTAACTGATTAAGACATATTCCGCTGTTTAGAAAAGTTTTAATGCATGAAATATTTCACCATCGTGACATTGGAATATAAGTTATATAACCTAAATCAAATCAAAAAGGAAAGATTAATACTAGTATAATACGCATGTCAATAGCTGTATAACCATTGCAACCAACACACAACAAACTAATGAGAATAGGAAAAAGCAATCCGGTTCAAAAAAGTTTATGGCGGAATCAAACGAACAAAACGTAACATTGAGACCAATGATTGTAACAGTTCGGTTGAATACTTGGTAAGTGACAAAATTATGTCATTGTTGTAATACAGAAAACAAGATAGAAACGTATTTTGAGACTACAGATGTGATAAAACTCTCGTCTTGATAAACTAACTATTTAATTTGGTATATAAAGTGTTTAGTTCTTAAGTGTATTAATGTAGGATAGTTCATATAACTTGTTATAACTTGGCGTATTCTTGTAACTCCGGGTTTTATGAAGAACTAGTGCTTTGCAAGAACACCAACTGGGACATAAGGCTGGATGGTTGTTCTCTCCAGACTTACTGTAACTAGAAGATTCGATGTCTAAAGACGGTTACATTAAGTTATCTATGGATATGTTAATCTTATCTTCTCTAATCTTTAATCGAATGTTGTTTTCGTGTTCATGGTTGCATTGGCCATGGTTTTTTTTTGCAAATGCAATAAAATTGACACAATTTCCCTGGACTCCTAGCCTGATTTGAAAAGTCTGTGTCCTGAATAAACCCTTAATGTACTTATTGTAACTTAAAAAACAAAAATAAATAAATAAATAAATAAATAAATAAATAAATAAATAAATAAATAAATAAATGTTTCCTTTACCATTTTCTTAATTTATTTTAAAAAGGAGGTGTTTCGGGCCCCCATGGTCTTCCCCACCCTTATCCCCTAGTTTCATCTATGCTTTGTGTTTTGTTTTTAAGTCTAGCTAGTAACATACATTTTATTAAGCCAGTACATAGACTTGATATATACAAGTAGACAAGAGGAGCATACTGATATATGTAACAGTCTGTATTGTACTAGATTGTCCGGGCAACTACATTAAAACAGGATAACATCTCTTACACAGCTGAATCAATATCCTTTTATTTATCAATCCTCGTTTGATGCAAACTTACATAAATAGACAAGTCATCACGGAATATTAAGGACACTTTCAATAAATAATGTGTGATTTTTGTCACATCTATGTCATGGCACTTCAAATAACAATCCCAGGCTTGTCAGAGACGATATCTACAACTCGATGTAGGGAAAACCGGGTTATTTCCGAAAGATTGTACTGACTTGCAAGATTTAGCACAGGTTCGGAAATGGAACATTACATGTAGGTTTAAAGTGCATCGTTGTTTGTACACATCCGTATATATATATTCTCAAAACTTAATCTTCGATTTTCTACGTGTATGACAGCAAAAATATACATTGATACACAAGTATGTTAAATAATAAACATAATGTACTAGGATAGCTACTATATACTTCATATACTTTCCAATTCCATACATCACCTATAATCGCATGTAGTTATTTGAACAATTTGTTGTGCATGCCCGTCTCTCAGCTGATTGTTTAATCAATCATGTTTTGTGAGACACCAATCTCCTGTTTATTAGAGTCATGCCCATTTTTAGCATGCAATCTGATTGAAAACCAAACTTATGATGCTTTTTTGTTTATTTCCAGGCATTGAAATACAAAGTGGAAAAACAGATAAGAACATGTCAAAGGTGAAAGTTATTATTTTATTGTTGGCAACATCAGCGGCTTTAGGACAAGAATGCCCTACAACACAGTGCCGATGTGAGAAAGGCCCGCCTGGAAAAGGGCGGATAATTAACTGTCGTGATCGATCTCTCCGTGCAATACCTAAATTCAAACCGTCAAGTGAACTATTCTATGAGCTTACGTTCAGTAACTCATACGATCCATTAGTGACAAGAACGCCTTGTAATGAACGCTGTAACAACATAACGTACATCCAGGCACGTGCTTTTGAAGGTTTGAGGGTGAAGGTCATTGACCTTGACACTAACAATTTGTTACAAGTATCGGACTCGGCTTTTGTTGGTGTGGAAAACAGTCTAGAAGAGATCAGTCTACAGGGTGCTGGTTACCCCAGCAGTATGTCACCTCCATACAACGCATTATCCAGACTTACAAATCTGAAAAGCTTGTCACTTAAACGTTTCAGACAAGGAACTTTAGACAGAGACTCGGCTCAATTTGATCGGCTTATAAATCTAGAGACACTGAAATTCAAATACATGGATATTACATACATAACAGCTGATGCGTTTAGGCATCGTCTGCCAAAGTTAAAACGCCTTGAACTCATGTTTCTGCCATTGAGAGTATTTCCAAAGGAAGGATTGAAACCATTAACATCATTAGAACACTTGACAGCCGTCCATCTTGAATTAAACCAAATACCATACGAGGCTTTTGCGACGTTAACAAATCTGAGAGAATTAGATTTATCGCACAACAGAATTAATTATTTCGAGCTGAACTGCTTTACAAATGTTCATAACAATTTGGAATATCTCGGACTTCACCTTAATGATTTAGACGAAGAGAAGTTCGGTCCCTTGGCGTCTGTTAATTGGCCTCGTCTTGAACAGTTAAATCTAGGTCATAACAAGCTAAAAAGGATACCCGATGGATTATTTTCAATATGAACAGTGTTACGTATGTGAATTTGGACACAAATGAAATTACTTATATAAATGACACGAATTTTCTAGGTTTGAATTCATTAAAAATTCTAGATTTGTCATACAACTTACTTTCTACTATCAGCCCAGGCGCATTTCGACATACACCTTATTTACAAGAGATGGATCTCCGTGGGGAAAATCTGAAAAATGACCAAAGATTTGTGCTAACCCCAAACAGTATTAGTGGACTTGAAGGCTCACTTAGAAAATTGTTTCTTACCGACACTACTGCCGTAGAACACGATCTTTGGCAAGCCGTATCGAAGTTACAAAAATTAAATGTTTTAGAGCTCGGAAACACCGGCATCACCTTTATTCCAAGTTTTCAGTTTGTAAATAACAAGGAACTTAGTTATATCATGTTAGAACGCAATGGTATCTCTACAGTAACACAGGAAATGTTCCATGGCTTAGAAGACCGATTAGTAAGTCTCAATATCCAACATAATTCAATACAAACCGTGAGTTCGTGTTTTCCAGAACTTTACACAGCTGCAGATGCTGTATTTATCATCTAACCCAATACACTGTGATTGTCGACTAAACTGGTTACACGACTGGATTACAACCGAGAGTGCCAAAGATCCATTTTTCGTTTTCATGATGAATGCCGTCTGTCAAACACCGAAAAATTTAAATAAAAGAGATCTTTATTTAGTTCCAAGGGAAGACTTAAGATGTGACCCTTCATACGAACCGGAAGTATGCAAGGATTTATCTTCGGTTACCGTTCCAACTGCTCAACCAACAACAACAAGTCCCGGAAGTGGAAGTGAAGAATCCGAGCAGAACTTCCGGTTTACAAGAATTGCTGAAACTACCGATGCTATTGAATTAACATGGTTATTTCTGAATGTCAATGAAGTTGCTGACTATAGTTTAGAATATCAAAAGTTGGGTAAAATCTCTCACATAACACAGGTAGAAATTCCTAATAAATATCAAACCAGTTATTCTCTTAACGGATTGTCTCAAAATACTCAATATTTGGTTTGTGTCCGTGTGAACTTTTTAGACACAACACAATCTCAAATAAGACCGTGTATCGTTGTGCGAACTTTAAGCAGTTAATTATGTTTTATTTGTAAAAATTCTCATTTATTTAGAATCTCTCTGACGAATGTCTTTATTATGTTAGTCCCAAATAAGATTCGAAATGGAATCTAAAATGTATATTCATTTGTCCTGCCATGCTTAAATTCTCTACTTGAAAATTCAAGTGCTAGAGATATATTAAATGCATCTTTTAAAGCTTGCCTATGTAAACTAACACATAATTTTTGTAAATGTCTCACCGTGTATTTAATTTATTTTTATGTTTTCATGAAAACTATATAAACAATCCCCGCAATACTATTTACTAATGCTCGTTTTCTAGTCAACCTCATTCAATTTGAATGTTAAAATTCTTTATCTAACACAGATTTATTTTACGTGTATATTATAACTTTTATTTTACATTCCGTGGATGTATATATATATGTAATGTAAATTATTTATGTTTATATGTAACTAAATTATGTACTATAAGTCAGCCTCGTTCTGGTCATTATAGATAAAGTGTTCAGATTTTATATTTTTGCATTATAAATAATAGACATTGGCTAATTTGGCCAACAAAAAATATATTTTTACACTGTTTTATAATCTTTATACATGTATTGATAAAATATGTTGATTTCTTGTAATAAAATGATTATTTAAAGAAGAGAAATTCTTGTTGTTTATATAGAAATACAAAAATGTCTTATAAGAGAGAGAGAGAGAGAGAGAGAGAGAGAGAGAGATTAGTTTTACCCCAAGTCAAAAATATTTCACTTATATTGAGACGTCACCAGTTATAGGTGAAGTGGCAGAAATGTTGACCTTTACTGAGGGTTCAGGGCAGTGTGCAGGAGGTTTCGTTTGTACATGTCGCCTGTCGTGACACGTTGTATAGGTTTTTAAGGTATCATCCGAAGGGCCACGAGTGCTTGGTGAAACAACAGTCACTACATATTTTCAACTTTTCGTCAGCCTTAGCCAGGGTTCGAACCCACGACCTCCCACATACGAAGCAAGCACTCTACATGTACCAACTCCGCTACCGTGGTGGAGAGAAAATAAAGAGAGAGAGCCACACCTTATGTAAGATTACAAAATATATATAACTACAAACCGCAGTTTTACTTAGTAATATTGGCGGCCTATCCCGCTATGACACTGAAGTCACCGGACAGGATCTGTAGGATCAAGCTTACTACTATTTAAGTGTTTATAAGTTTATTACTGAGGACATGAGTACCCAATATACGAAATATGTTCAATATTTTCCTAAAAACAACAAGATAACATTGATTGATTGGTTGGTTGATTGAATAGGGTTCAATCCAGTCCCAGTCAATAATATTTCACTTATATCGAGACGTCACCAGCTATGGGCGAAGTTGCAAGAAGGACAATACAAAGATACTACTGTATTTACAGACGTACAGGCCTGTCGAAATTTTATCACTTAGTTAACGAATGAGTGCCAATTCGCCCCGGCCCGTTCAAATCCACCCCTCATTAGCTGTAGACCTGTCGAAAGTTTAGTAACACTAAGCTAACGAAAAGGAGTCGAAAGCTCAACTGTCGAGTGATCGATATATAGACTACTTGACGAGATACATATATATATATACCAGATAGAAACGACAGGTTTAAATACCCAAATAATAACGACGTTATGTCCATACGTGAAATGGATTATGGGTAGAAATTTTGAAAATGCCTCTGTTTTTCCTGGATAAGTATTTTTAATGTACCATTACATAGTAATGATGGTAATATTTCACAAAAGGGTTAGGTTACAACATTCTATATAACAGTTTCTGACCTAAATCTGACATTGATATTCGTTTTAATCATCAGCACACAAATAATAGGCCAATATTTGGCATTAGTCTGTTCCTGTATCGATGAGGGGCTTTTGGATGACCAAGTGGTCTAAAGAGCGGGCCATACTACCCTATTCAAAATAAAGAGTCTGTTTGCGGACCATACTGCCGCTTATGTTCGCATCCTACTGAAATAGATACTAGAGTGAGAAATAAGTCAGTTTGCTCGCCAAAGGGCAGTGGTTTTCTGTCGAAATCTGTTTTTTACCACCATCGTCAGAACTGAATCGAAACATCTGTATCTCAACATCCGCTTTGGCGTAAAACCCGTTACCCCACTCTACCCCAGTATCTACATCGGGAAGAAGTTTTTCAATGGCAGCAATATAAGGAAACCAATACACAAACGATCCGACAAAACTTTACATTTTCAGTTGTAGTGACCAACGATGACGCATGCGCATGACACATCGATATCTGGACACCATTGAATGAACCTATAGGACCTAAAGTAAAAAAATAATATTCAGTAGTGTTCAAATAGTTTATTATGTGACTTTTCCTATACAATAAAAATATTCATGGCTAAAATGAATATATACGTCACTCTCTGTTTCTCTTTGATGTTAAACTCAACCCCCAATTGTGTGACTGCTGTATTTGTAAGTGTCACATTGTTATATACATCAAGATGACATAAATACATTAAAACCTACATAAAATCATTGATGTTTAAAACTGCATATATAGTGTAATTAAAGTATATATTAATAAACGTTTTATGATTGATTCAGATACCAGCCAATCGGAAGCCATCGAGTTTTGCAAAGTAATGAAATTTCTATTGTGTCATGTGCTATTATTATTATTATTATTATTAGTATTATTAAATACAAATTTTTATATTCCAGATCATAGCTGTCAAAAATCTCTAACCATTTTTCTTGATAATGATTTCGGTGTAAAAAGTATGAATGTAATGTTCATATCCAGTTTGTAATTATTTACCAATTCTTAATAATATAGCTTAGGGTTATGAACCATTGAATATTTTCAAAATGTGTGGAAATAGCAAATATCATAATATCGTATAGAGCTGTCATGTGCTACTTTTGAATGTATTATTTCATAAAAATTTAAAAGTAGCACATGACGGGGCTTCTAACGAATAGAACATCCCGAGAAGAACCTCTATACTTAAGTGCTCATTCCGTTGCAAATATTAACAAATAAGCTCTTTGGAGAACTATTCGATAACACAGGACATCAAACCATAAGACTTTTGTAGCGAATGTGGTGGCTTAATGGATAACACGTCGGTCTACAAATCCAGGGTCTGTCACCGCTGTGAGTTCGAGTCCCGATCAGACCACATGTAGGAAGTGAATTTTCCTTGCCGTTTGCCTTTACTTAAAAGCTTGTTCACCCGGTGTCAGCATAATGTGACTGGGCGAGTGGTACGCTTGTCTGCGGCGTACTGGCTTGGTGAGCTAGCACCTTAAAGTCGCCCTGAGTGCGCGCTGGTACAAGGCAGACCATAAAACACACTCGTACTTCACATGCATACACGGAATTGATCATAAATTAATCCAAAGAGATAAATAATAGTTCTCGTCGCGAATTAGCTGAAAATTGATGTTGCGACGTTAAGCAACATTCAACCAATCAACCATAATATTTTTGTGTGATATTAAAATGCTGATTCTTTAACATTTCCCATATTCAACAACTTCTTTAAATATTCGGAACGTTTTCGGTCTGGACCATTTTTACGTTAGTAGCGTTGTTTTACTGAAACATTCAAGTGATAGCAGGATAATGTATTCGTTTATCATGTATGTAAATGTAGGTGGATTTTCTGGATTCATGTATTTAAAACTTTGAACATTTCCCGTATTTTTGTGGTTTTAGAGTGTGTGAAAGCATGTACAAGTTTAAGCATCGTTATAATGAGATATTGTTATCGCTCTAGAGATACTTAGGCCGGGATACAGTTTATAATTGTGTGAGATAGTTTAAAAGTTAATTTTTTAATTGAATATATTTTGAGTGTTTTATTTTGTAAGTGGGTGATGAAATCTGCACATTAAAATATGTATACACACTTCAATATTCTAGTGATATCAATAAGTATACTTGAACATACAATACATATACATGTAAGATTGTAGTGAAGACCTAAAGTGACTAAAACCATAATGAGAGAGAGAGAGAGAGAGAGAGAGAGGTTGATTCAATACTAGTATGTTTATCTAGATTCTTGTTTTTTATGAAAGTATAATTGGATATATTTGACATCCCATAGATCCATGTTCTTGTCATTCCGGTTTTTTTGTATTACACACGGAGGGGGGGGGGGGGGTGTAACAAGTGGTGCCTTCCCTATCTAGTACCCATGATCACTTCCCTGGTAAAACTCACATGTTGAACTTAATTTGTCAGTTTCAAAGTTTGTACTTTCCTATGTACTTGTGATTCGAGCATGCATTAGCGTGTTTGTTTTTTATTTTAAAAGTTAGTTCACTTGCGTAATGTCGGTGGTATTGACCGGGCACTTTGGTTGCCTCCCCATACTGTCTCCTTATTGACATAACCACTTGACAGGATTCGTAACAATATTACTCCACTCCATTTCCACTGAAAAGAAATTATTTCCTCGGGAAGAAAGTGATTTTCTGAAATGTTTAAATATTTTCAATACCGCAATTATCCCTTTCGTTCGTCAGGTTTTAATCTGTTGTTCTAGTGAAATTTGAAACTTTGATTTTCAAAATGTTTTGGTGAAGATTAGATTTTTTCTTCAGAATCCAACATAACGCTAGCTCCATTTGATATGATAGCGCTATATTCACCCTTTTCAGCATACGGAACTTTCCGCTGTATGTACAGTCAAACTTGTCTATAAAGGCCACACAAGGGAACAAAAGTGGCCTTTAAATACAAGTGACCTTTATATACAGGTTCAAATAATATGAACAAATAACAATTGGGATATAGTTCTTCTGGCCTTTGTAAGCAGGTGGTCTTTAAGGCAGGTTGGACTGTATATCCGTCAGGTAGCAAACAAAATTTTCTTTCATCAAAATTTGAAAACTAAGGTATGATTAGTTCCTCATTCTTACCTTAAACTCATGCCACATGTAAAAATGTACGTTGTGGAATTGAAAACGTGACTACGTGAAAAATTTAAGAAATGCAATGGTCCCTTTTTCAATATTAATAAAAACATGACAATAATTTAAAAAAAAAACATGTCCGAGACCATTTCCGTAGTGTCAGGGCTATGATTTTGTTTTCTGTGATAGAAATCCATAGTAACATATAAATTTTAAAGCATCTTAACAAAAAAAATATTTTTGATTAAAAATGTCTTGTCACCTCATTATTAATAAAATTACGCTTTGTGAATCATAAATCGATTTCCTTAACAATGCTTCACGTATACCTAACTTAAAACTTGTCAAAAACATGATGAGTGCCATTAATCATCGCCATCATGTCCGTTTACCACAAAAACATTGTCCCATAATGCTTTACGGCAAATGGTGCCCCAGGGCTTTATCACACAGTCGGAGCATTCGGAATAAAAGGTATGTCTTGCTTTTTTGTTTTATTTATTTACTTTAATTTATCAACCATTTTATCTATGTTTGTTTTAAACTGTTTTATTTATTATTATGTTGAAATTTTCAGTAGTTTAAGTTCAAATTCTGTGTTTTCCTCGTGTCCTAAAATGACTTAAAACACAATATGGGTATAGACAATATTGAAGTGAGAAAAGAAAACAATAGACTGTCTTGTCATTAACGATTGAGGGCCAAGTCACTGACGTCTATAACGGTACTATGTGTACAATCAAAACACATTAACGAATTTCTTACAGGAAAACGATGTCATAATTATAGAAATGGAACGTTTGAATAAAGTATATGTACATGTAAATATTGTACTAATTTGAGTCAAGTTTAAATTATTTAGTAAATAGGAATTAACCAAGTTGGCGTGGTTTATTAAGTATGAAACATTGATAAGTACCAAAAACTACCTCAGTTTTATCAGCGACATATAAAACTTTTAATACAGATGCCGCTTGTTTTATAAACTTTTACAAAGGTACATATAATAGTAAAGTTTTTCTCTCTCTCAAAATGTCTGATAAAGCACTCCCGAAGTTATTACACCATATATGTATAACATAACACTGATATATATATAGAGGCCAATGTCTTATAGACTTGTTATATGACAAATGTCCATCAATGCCTGCTTTTTTGACATGTAATGGCCATGTAATTTACACACACGTTCTAGTCTTTGATGATAAAGGTTTTTATAGACAGACCATTCTAACTTTACCATCTGACTTTTAGTCTGTAAAGATGAAGTAAAACGCGCATGCTGTTTGAAACTTTGAAAAAAAAGTATGTTCCTAACATTGCAATTCTGAATGTTTCGTAGGTAGTATGTCAATTAAGTTCATATCACATTTATTTTAACTACAGGTCAAATAGTTTGATCACACACACACACACACACACACTGTAATCTACCTTTCTAGGAAATGTTATGACAATTTTTTTAAACAAAAGATTCTCGAAACACAGTTTTTTTCCAAGAAGCACATGTGATATCATATTGATGTTGTGGAATACTACCACGATAGCGACATGTCTTTTGGATTATCACAATAACTGTGAGACACCGATTTTTGTCTGATACAGACTGTAACACAAAATAAAGCAACGAATTACCTACTAACGCTTCTCCACTAGGTGTTGAAAGCAAAACTTATTTAACAGATCGAAAGATTGTCAAAGATGGGTATAGACAATGTGTTAGGATGTGCCAAATTACATAAATAGTCAAAGATGGGTATAAACAATGTGCTAGGATGTGCCAAATTACACAAATTGTCAAAGATGGGTATTGACAATGTGCTAGGATGTGCCAAATTACACAAATTGTCAAAGATGGGTATAAACAATGTGCTAGGATGTGCCAAATTACACAAATTGTCAAAGATGGGTATAAACAATGTGCTAGGATGTGCCAAATTACACAAATTGTCTAAGATGGGTATTGACAATGTGCAAGGATGTGTCAAATTACACAAATTGTCAAAGATTGGTATAGACAATGTGCTAGGATCTGCCAACTTGCATCAAATTGTCAAAGATGGGTATAGACAATGTGTTAGGATGTGTCAAATTACACAAATTGTCAAAGATTGGTATAGACAATGTGCTAGGATCTGCCAACTTGCATCAAATTGTCAAAGATGGGTATAGACAATGTGTTAGGATGTGTCAAATTACACAAATTGTCAAAGATGGGTATAGACAATGCAATGTGCTAGGATGTACCAAATTACACAAATTGTCAAAGATGGGTATTGACAATGTGTAAGGATGTGCCAAATTACACAAATTGTCAAAGATGGGTATTGACAATGTGTAAGGATGTGTCAAATTACACAAATTGTCAAAGATGGGTATAGACAATGTGCTAGGATCTGCCAACTTGCATCAAATTGTCACCGACAGAACTCATTTTAAATATTTGTCTGTATCCATATGTTTAAGTTTATATAATTAACATAAGTGTAGTATAGAGTTATTTGACGTTACTTGGCGATATACCTGGTGTTTTGGGCCAGAAATTGATGTTATTTCCTTAAACACCTTTTGACTTGTCTATAATTACCTGTAATTAGTTGATGTGAATTGACATTCATTTGTAAATTGTAGAAAATTTGTGAGACTTAAAAATGTCACTCTTCACATAAACACGTCTCATTAACATATTTAATGAGTTACTTGTCTACAAAGGTTTATTTCAACATTCTAACATATCTGATGTTTATTTTATAATATATTTTATATTTTATTGATTACGAAAAAAACAAACAAACAAACAAACAAACATCATAAAGTTATCATATCCTATGTACTCACTGAATGAAAGCAACAACCAATTCATGTTTATTTCATCACTTGTGTTGTAAACGTTAAACATGAGTCAATGTGTAAACTTAAATGGGACACGTTGTATTAATATAGTATTTTATATAAGTAACATTTAGTTTTCTTTCAAAAATACAAAACATCTAAAAGGACAAACATTTTAAAATTCTAATATTTCATGTACCCACTGACTAAAAGTAACAGCCGCTTCAAGTTTATTTCATCGTACATGTTGCAAACGTTCAACTTGAGTCGATGTGAAAATTTAAGAGACACGTTGTATTAATGTAGTATTTTATAAAGCTAACATTTAGACTTCTTTCAAAAACACAAAGCATTATCTATCTATAAGAAAAAAATAGACAATGCTCAACTGCTGTGAGTTGACTGACCCAGACACGTTTTGAAGGTATGTTATTTCTGGACATCAACTGAAGTCAGATACACTATCTGTCTGTCTGTTTGTCTGTCTATCTGGTGATGACGTCATGTGATTATATTCTGTGACCTACACTGTACAGTATATAGACTAGACAAGTCTTTAGGTCAATATTAATGCAGTCAATATGCCCACGCATGGGGTCACCATGGCTGTATATTGCATGAACTTTATGCACATAATGAACAATAGCGACATTTTCTAAACACTCCGATACTAAAATAACTTCAATATGAATATTAATTTAGTTTCTATGGAAATAAATATATTTTCTACTTATTCTGCAAATCTAGAGCCCTAGTCCTTTAGTGTGAAATTTAATATTACGTATGTTGAAGACCTCACGTTGGTAGTGTCATATACCATTTTTTGAATTTATCATAAAATACATTCAAAAAATGGTTCATATACCATTTTTTGAATGTATTTTATGATTAAATTCAAAAAATGGTATATGACAGTAGGATATAGTAAGCCTATGAATTATTTATTAATTGTATTGTTTTGTTCATTTGTAAGTTTTCAAATTTACTACTCTGTGTTCTGGACATGGATCGGTACGTTTGTTTTTTATTTCATATTTGTACTGTCGTTAGTTTTATTTGAAATGATTGGGTTGGCATTCAAAATTAGAAAATTATTTCTTAACTAAGATTTTCCTTAAAAACTTAAATCTATCAAATTTGATACTTTTATAAGTTTTTCAATTTTTAAGACATACAGGAATTTAAGGTGCCATTTTGAAGAACAACCAAGGCTCATTCCAGCTACATTTTAATGTTGTCGAAACTTTTTATTTATAGTATTGTCATATACCATTTTTTGAATTTAATCATAAAGTATATTTAAAAAAATGTATATGACAAAATGGTATACGACAGTACTATATAATGTTGTAAAAATTTTTCCAGATTTAAGTTAAGGAAAATCTTAGTTAAGGAATGATTGTGAAGCCGGGGCCTGACCTGAAACACAAAGCTTGGTATTCCATTGTCCAAAAGTTTCACAAGGCGAATAATTTAACAAGCGATTGTTATATTTTGCAGGTTTAACCATGTTACGCAAAATTTCCATCTCAGTAGCCATCTTTGTTGTCGTCTGCATGTATACCACAGATGCCCAATGTAAGTATTGTGTATTAGAATTGTTCGAGGAAGGGAGGGGAGGGTGGAGATGGATAGTATTTTATCCATTTTGCCGCGCCAGATCTATGTAATAAACAATTTAAACAGTAATCCATTTTCACGTAAAAACGTTTTTTTCTAGTGATACCCGAGCGCACAATTTACAGGTACGCGTGTAATTGACAGATCGCCGGCCTCGCCCACAATGTTCCGACAAAAACCCGACATGCTTGAATTACACCAAAAAGAGCCCTTTACTGACGTCACTGGCACTAGTACGTCATTAATTTCCGTGTCGCTGCTTTGGTACCGTGATGGCAGCCATAGTCGGAACATGACCGGCGATGCGTCAAATAATTTTGATCAACTATTTTACTTAGATAATGTGCAAAATCCATGTCTTTAATAAATTTCTATTGACGCTCTTGTTAGTGAGAATAAAATATATGCAACGAATGCGCATGCACTGTAGGTAAAATCAACTCACCATCTATTTGAAACCCCGAAATATATAAAGTGAAATATAATAGTCTTTTATGATAATCTTACAGAACAGTGTTTGGGGTCTTCCAAAATATCTTTTCTGGATTTTTATGCTTGTGCAGAATTAATACATACAGTATAACTTGTGATTATTTTGCACGTATGTATGCGCTAAGGTTAACAGGCATACAAATTCGTGACATTGCATACATTAATTGATGTGACAGTTACCTGTATAAATAAGTTTATATGCGTTTTTTACATAAACATACTTTATTTAAAATGTATGTAATCACTGTTATTTAAGTCATCGTTTTTAAATAATTTTTGCTATTTTATTTTGAATGTTGCATGTTTAACAATAAAACAAGATAAAACGTACGTTAACTACTGAGTCGACAAACACGTTTGACAGTTAATATGACAGGTGTATTTCATTTTTTAGAATTATTATTAATAATAGGTATGACTCTTCTGATTCATCGGACCACTGCGGTTGTTCTGATGGTAGAGTGCTCGCTTCATAAGTGGAAGGTCGTGGGTTCGAACCCCGACCGGTCTGACCCAAGACTTGAAAGTGGGTAGTGACTGTTCTTCCGCCAAGCACTCGACATTACGTAATGAAAGTCACGGTTCTTTCGGATGGGAACTTAAAGTAAACGAGGTCCCGTTTCACGGTAGGCGTGGCACGGTAAAGAACCCTGCTTTATATTGCCATCAGCGCAACGCACAAGCAAAATTTCTGCACCTTCGCCTATAGCTGGCGACGTCTCGATATAAGTGAAATATTCTTGACTGGGACGTTAAACACTATTACTCGCTCTTCTTATTCACGAGTAGATGATAAATGATAGAAGTCCATTGCAAACTGAATCTCCGTGTACTTTGAAACAGCCAGCACACTCAAGAATACCACGGAACATCTAAGTAACAGAAAAAGTAATAGAAACAATCAAGCAAGTAAAGACCAAAACACTACCAATAGAAAAAAACACATTATTGGAACAGTGATATATAGGACAGGGCTAGGCGTGTGTATTACATAAACACTCGTGTAAGATCCTCTATATATTATATAAAGAGAACATCAAAATGCTCGATGGATTAGGCCTTCCATTTTACTTGAAACGTTGTATAATACCATGCCATTATTTCTGGTGTCTGTCCAAAGTCGGGGCTTTTATAATCAATGGTATTATGGTCTCAATGTTTTATGTTTCCTTTGTTCTTTTTTGACGTGTTATTTGCTACTCTGGTTATTGTTTAAGTCTATGTATCATTTTAATGTTGTTTATTCTTTCAGTAAATTGTGCCCAGTACTTGATCCCTGCTGACAGTATGTTTAATCACCCAACAGAAATGCCCACACTTTTTACAGATTCTGTTATAACAAACCTGACACTTATCCACCGTGAATCATACTACCAGTGTACAGAGGAAAAATACGGTATCCACTCTAACTATAAATCATGGTGGCTCTTTAAAGGATGTGGTGGTCTATTTGAACTCAATGAATGTCTTACAGACCAAACAAAAACTCTACAGATGAAGGCTGACTTAGAACTTACTCCAGAACAAATGGAAATAGCTCAGAAATCTTACCAAGAATTCGGAAAATTGGTAAGTAAATTCCCGGATTTAAAAAAAATGCAAAGACTGTGTTAGAATTTTGAAATATTTGCATGCCCGAGCTTAAATTGCTTATTTGTTTAAATTTTGTTGTAGCAATATAAGGATAGTAGATTTTTCTGATTTGATAAAGTACAAGACTTTTTGAAGTTTTGACCTTTATTAGCACATACTCCGCGACCTATTTGTTTAAATTATGATAAGTTTTATCTACAACAAAAATGTCGATCCATGTCCGAAATACAACCCAGAAGCAAAATAAAAACTTTGAAACTAACAAGTTAGGTTAAACACGTAAAGTTCCATCAGGAAAGTGATACCGGGTGTTCCGTAAGGGTAAGCGCCTCCTGTTTAGTTATCTATGCCCGCCACGTGTGTAATCAAAATTGAGTGAAAGGAACATGGAACTATGGGTCGTCAATATAGGCAACTCTACCAACTAATTATTCAAAACATGTTTTTGGTATTGTATCAAACATAAATATTTAAGTTCTACTGGGTCTAAAATATATAGTTATATTTACCGTAATAAGTAAAACCTAATTTGATTTGAAAATACCAATTCCCCAACAGAAGTGTTATAATCAAATAGTTTTAAATAGTCTCAAATCAAAAACAAACATACTGATCTGCGTTCGAATCACAACCCAGAAGCAAAGTAAAAACTTTGAAACTGACAAGTTAGGTGAAACACGTGAACTTCCACTAGGGAATGAAACCGGTTGCTCCGGTAGGATAATCACCTAGCTACACCCACCACGTAAAGATCTTGATGTAAATTGTATGAAGCATATATTTACTGTAGAATAAGTTTGAATGTTGAAAAAGGCTGGTGGTATTAAGTATTATAATTGTGTTTATTTTAATAAGATGTCAATCCATGCTTCTTCAATGAAGTTAAAAAGTTGGCTGGTTGACACCTGTATGTTCTTTATTTATTTTCTTTTTTGATATGATGTTGATTCTGTAATGAAGAATTCAATCTGTTTACTTATACTTGTCCATAGATAAAACTTTTAAGTTTCGACTCCTTCAGTAATATAGTATCTTTTGTCTTTCAGAAAGAAATGATAGAATTCAACAAAGACCAAAATACTGCTGCATAATAACAATACACAGTGACAGAAAACACATACAAATCATGAGAAGGTTATGGTAAAATTTGAGGAAAATACCATCTAAATTCTGAAAATACATCAAGATCTTTGTTTAAATACAAAATCACTCTATGCTTTAACAACAAGACACAATGGAATAAAGTTAATTTAAATGGTGAAATTGTGTTGTTTTACTATACAAATTTATGAAGCCAAATATCTGTAACAATCATAAAATCATTATTTCGCCAATTCTATACCTAGTCTAAATCAATGGCTACAGCATTCCATAACGATATAAATGTGTATATTGTGTACCGTTAGTTGGGGCGTAATGGCTAGAATGGTTTGCTTCCAACAACAGTACTTTAAATTCACCGATTTTTTATTATTGTATTTGGTGCCCGTCTACAGTCGGAAAGTTTACCATCAGTGGCCTCAATATTGTATATGACCATCAATATGCAAATACATGTAGGTAACAAATTTGAGAATTTCACTTCTTGTTATAGTTTTGAAGCACCAGCATTGGGGTAATGTAAAATAATAATAAAAGTGAAAGCAAGCCAGTAGTTGCGGAGAAATTGTCAAAAACACAAAGCCTTGGTGTCATAACAGACAATATTTATTTTCTTTATTTGTTGTTTTCTGCATTGTTTCTGGATTGCTCTGAGGGCCCCTTTCGCTAACTGAATAGAATGTCATATGTTAATCCAATTTGTGTAGCTTTAACTGCAAGTTGTGATTACATATTATACCAGTTTTAATTTTACAGCACTAGTCGGCCGTTTCGAAATACAATTCCTCATCAGTAGTGCTTGGACCAAAATTATGAAACCAAATTGTTTTCAAGATGTTGAAAAAATTACAAAGGCCAAAAATATTTTACCAAATTAGCTACGGAAATACTTTGCATAAGGGAGTATACATAAGTTTTTTTGGAGGAATTTCAAATTTTAACTTGCAGCAAATTTAGTATATATTATTGACATTTGGTACAGTCAAATATTAGTCCTAAATCACAATAGTGTCTAGCAATTTCATCTAGCAATGCTGGATATCATACAGTCAACACACTTGTTATATATGTTATATATGGTATTCTCGGTCATTAGGCATTATTATCATACTGGACAACAATTTTATTTGGTTGAAGATCTGCTCATGCATGCATGGATGTATGTTTGTATGTTGTCCAGGATTTGTACAATCTAATAATGTTATAACACAATGTTTGCTATTTTAATTTGGTATATATGTTATCGTTTTTGGTAACTAGTGCTAGCTACGTTTTATTTTAAATTAAATAGTTAAGTTATTTTGGAAAAAAGAAGAAAAACAAACAAATCTCCAAGCACAAACAACTAATCTTTATAAACAGAACAAATTTATTATCTATAAATACAACAGGAACCGCTATAAACCCCGAGTGTAAAATAAAGAAAAATAAATACAAGTTTTTTTTGGTACGTTAGTCTGCATAATCAGGAGATACCTTGTTGAACCTGAAAACAATAACATAATTACAATACAAAAATGAAGGCTTGTTACACTGGGTTATGTAATAAATATCAAGTAATATACTACCCACCTTGTAGTGTAATTTTTTGTGTAATGTAAAAACACTTTCCTATGTTATGACAAACGGCGTGTAATGTAATAGGAAAGTAATTATTATACTACAAGGTGGGTATTACATTACTTGACATTTATTACATAACCCAGCGTAACCAGCCTTCATATAAAAAAACAATGTTTAAACCAAAATTCATATGAGTAAGCGCATGCATTTCATTCTCTTTAATTAGTTACCACTGTATCAGTGCAGTTTTATAAATTAGAAAAATATGTCCAATTTTTATTGGCATGTTCAGAAATTTTAAAATGTATTACGTATAATTATGATTCTTTACTTTATCGTAATATGTATTGCCAATCTAGAATTGCGAGTTGCATGATCTGACCATGTATCTTGTGTTTGTAGTATGAGTTTAGTGATTTTGGTCTGCATAGTTGCCTGGTTTTTACCAGGATATAAAATTGTTCCCAGCAATTTATTGTCTTGGAACAAAAATTATCGTCGATAACATCACATGGTTATTTGACTTCATTTGTCACGGTTTCTAGTCACCGTGAATCTTCCTGTACACGGAAATTTTTACTGGTGACATGACATCTACTATCTCATAGCCCGTTATATTCTAACATTGTGACTTGCATTGTAAACTGCCTGTACTGATATTATATTGCTGCAAATTATCCCTGCTCAAATTCAAAGAGATGTCTAGCATTGTTGTAGATATACCAATGAGAGTTTTCTAATCAAGTGTGCATAACGGACTATACATATATTGATACATTCAAAATGTTCCTTTATAAATAAACATGGAAAATAAAATTAAAAAGTTAAAATGGATTACCTTTTCATCATATTAAACCTGACATTGTAATCTTCAGGACTGAAAAAATAATTACAGTGTATTAATATCTACAGAATGCTCCGTTGTTCTAGTGAAGAAATTATTATGTTTCAAATATGCAGTACAATTAGACTAATTATCATTGTTTAATTATAAAACACATAGTAACATGATATAGCATAAGTGTAGAACTGATGATTTTCGAAAAACGACGCAAATATGTACACACATCAGTGCAGAAAGGTGAACAAGAGGTTTCTTGAGTGTCTTAAACCGCACTAGTGTTGTGACACGGTTAATCTAAGATGCTGCAATCTCACTGAGGTTTAGTAAACTCTCCAATTGTATGATTTCATATGAAAAATGTGTATAGAAAAGACACTTAGGCACTACCATATATCACAATATTTTACATAGTTAGAAGTCATTTCAGTGGGATACTCCTAATTTACAAACAGTTACTGCGTAACTTCTTGACAAAGACTAGAAAAACATATTGTAACTGAATATAACGTGTTCGTGATCCTATTGGTGATGCAAATGAACATAAGAAAAGAGGAAAAGATACCAGAAGAATAAAGACACCCCAACAAATACCAAGTAGAAGATTTATGAATGATTTTACCATCACAGCATCCGTGTTCAACTTTAATGAATATTAACAGCAAAAAGATATTGGATTGAGAATAATGACATTAACGCCAAGAAAATCCCGATCATTTGTCATGTAACAAAGAAGTTCTAGCTCTCAATACAACACCAAACGCAGTTGATGAAGCAGAAAGAAGACTGTGGCGTGAAATAAACGTAAGGACAACAGCAGTTGATTGACAGAGACTTGATATCGAAACAGGAAAGATGATATAAGAAAGAGAGAGAGAGGGGGGAGTATAGTACAAAAATATCAAAACAAACATAAGAAGCATGGCAAACAAGAGTAGACTAGAAGGGAAGGGGTGTCAACAGGCAGGACGCATGGGAAATATAACAACAGTCCTTTAACTGTTCGAATACATGGCGGCAATAACAAAATAAGTTCAATTCCAACTTTTCCTACTGTGGTTTGTGCATGATGTACTACCACCAAACGTACACTTGCTGCATAGATGGAAAGCCTAAACTGCTCTTTTTGTAGAAAGCATCATATCATTAAATGAAGTTGCTCTTACACGAGCAAGTATTACGTGAATTAGCAGACAAATTGGAAAGGAAAAAGGAAGAGACATTAAAACCAACGAATATCCAACCAACACATATACCATAAATTTATACGAGAGTGGAGAAGGTTGAAAGAGTAGAGAAATAACAAGTCTAACAGAGATTTAAGTTTTAGCCGATTTTGAAGTTGGCATTCCCCGTTACTGTACCAACTAAACGTTGACCTGATTTTGTTTAATATCACTAGGAACAAACAGAATTGTAATGAAGCTAGTTCCATTTCCACATGATGAGAGATGCAGTCAATCTCATGCATTAAGAGTTGTTGACAGAATGTAAAGAAAAGAATTGAAGGTTTGGAGCTATCCAGTGAAGATTAGTTGTAAAGTATTTCTTGTGCAATCAGCATGGATACCGATCGCTAGTGTGGACCCCCTATCCAGAGTGTACAAAGTAAGGGATTGAAACGAACAATGAAGGATATCCTCAACAGAGGACGTCGGCGATGGAGATGTATAACACCATCACGACAGTATGTAATCAAAAACAAACACACCAAATCATGCCCAAACTACAATTCCAAAGCAAAGTAAAAACTTTGATAAACACGTGAACTTCTACCAGGAAAGTGAGATGCTTCTTAAGGGTAAGCATTTCCTACAACCGCCACGTGGGAAAACATTATCTAAACACCAAACAGTGCAATGACATAAAAGTACAAGCTTTTCATATTTAGATCTATTGCATAGTGAATAATTAATGCTATACAAAACATATCAACTATTTTCAGTTCTCTTGAATGCAATAAATAAATAAATTATACACCCTTCCGATAAATCGCGACACCTGGCGGGAGTGCTATGATTGATAGTAGAATGTGACGTCATACAGGGAGTTATGAAAAGGAAATACCAGCATTTCGTATTTTCCCTCAATATAATATTGTTTTAAAATTAAATATTAAATTTCAATTTTAATTGCATATCGCTGGTATTTTATTCCATGACTTCTTGAAAAATAATTTGAAATTAATATATTTTTCATTAAAAAATTTAAAAATTCATTTTAACTGTTACATAATAATAACTGTTCCATGACATATTTGATATTGTAATACCAAGTCATGTGCAGTCATTCGGAACTAATTAGGGCACTGATTTTGATTACCTGATTTACAGGGGTCCAACCTAAGGACAATTTGCTTATGCATGAATGAATCCAGGTGTGTCAGAAGTAGCCTCAGTTTTTCGTTAATCTCGGAAGATTCTCAGTCGGTAGAATTATTTAAACGAGAGAGAGGAGAGAGAGAGAGAGAGAGAGAGAGAGAGAGAGCTACAAACATTGCATTTTAAGTATTCTGTAACTCAGTGAATAATTATATAAACGAACAAATTATCTATCCGAAATATTTATAACGAGTCATGGGATAATTATTTATCCGACATTTTGAAACTTAACATATTTGTGTTACAGTTTAAAGATGATAAATAATAATAAACATCACATAATTAGTATTAAAAGTTATTTTTATTTATTTTCATTTTTATACTTTTTGATTTTTTGACAAATAAGTATAATATAGCCAAAGCAGTGATACGACACTACATGAGAATAAATCGGATATTTATCAATGTGTATTATAATCATGTGTTGCCATGGTCGTCTGTTCATCTCGTAATCAGATAATCTAGAGAGGTAAGCGTACTTCTATTTTCCTGTTAATTGCAAATTGGATTAATGCAACCAATTAAAAGTCCTGTTTTTTAAGTCAACATAGGTAAGAATGCCATCATTTCTACTTGGAATCAGTTGTTATTTATATATTTGGCCGAAATTTTAACCATACAACCAAAATTTCAATGTTGTTGTTTTTTTTTTTTTTTTTTTTTTTTCGTTTTTTTGTCTTTGTTTTTTTTAATATATTTATTAATAATTTAGAAAATAAATCTTCAGAACCTTTAACATTTTTAGCAATAACGGATCTTTCTTTAATTAAAGTTTAATCCGTTGAACAATGATTTTTAAATACAACTTTAAGATGTCGCTAATTTGTAATCACAGGAAAATTTAAGTTTTTAAATTATTTTGAATATCAATTATGTATCTGAATTGTTTAATTTATATCAATATTTTGTAAAAAAAAGTTTTATGAAAATTCCAATTTTATAAAATAAATAAAAATAAATAATAAAAAAAGTGGAAGGTGAACGTTTGTAGTAATTTGATTAAAAAATTAAAATATTTCCAGTCGGATAAAAATATGAATTTCAAATGTCCTTGAGGGTAATTAAATGGTCCAAGATATTAATAAATATACGTACATGTATTTTATATTTTTTCAAATTTGAACATTTACAAGTTGCAATTTTCTAGTAAAAATAAAACTTGTCATTTTGTTTATTTATTTTCATTTTTATACTTTTTGATTTTTTGACAAATAAGTATAATATAGCCAAAGCAGTGATACGACACTACATGAGAATAAATCGGATATTTATCAATGTGTATTATAATCATGTGTTGCCATGGTCGTCTGTTCATCTCGTAATCAGATAATCTAGAGAGGTAAGCGTACTTCTATTTTCCTGTTAATTGCAAATTGGATTAATGCAACCAATTAAAAGTCCTGTTTTTTAAGTCAACATAGGTAAGAATGCCATCATTTCTACTTGGAATCAGTTGTTATTTATATATTTGGCCGAAATTTTAACCATACAACCAAAATTTCAATGTTGTTGTTTTTTTTTTTTTTTTTTTTTTCGTTTTTTTGTTTTGTTTTTTTTTTAATATATTTATTAATAATTTAGAAAATAAATTTTCAGAACCTTTAACATTTTTAGCAATAACGGATCTTTCTTTAATTAAAGTTTAATCCGTTGAACAATGATTTTTAAATACAACTTTAAGATGTCGCTAATTTGTAATCACAGGAAAATTTAAGTTTTTAAATTATTTTGAATATCAATTATGTATCTGAATTGTTTAATTTATATCAATATTTTGTAAAAAAAAGTTTTATGAAAATTCCAATTTTATAAAATAAATAAAAATAAATAATAAAAAAAGTGGAAGGTGAACGTTTGTAGTAATTTGATTAAAAAATTAAAATATTTCCAGTCGGATAAAAATATGAATTTCAAATGTCCTTGAGGGTAATTAAATGGTCCAAGATATTAATAAATATACGTACATGTATTTTATATTTTTTCAAATTTGAACATTTACAAGTTGCAATTTTCTAGTAAAAATAAAACTTGTCATTTTGTTTATTTATTTTCATTTTTATACTTTTTGATTTTTTGACAAATAAGTATAATATAGCCAAAGCAGTGATACGACACTACATGAGAATAAATCGGATATTTATCAATGTGTATTATAATCATGTGTTGCCATGGTCGTCTGTTCATCTCGTAATCAGATAATCTAGAGAGGTAAGCGTACTTCTATTTTCCTGTTAATTGCAAATTGGATTAATGCAACCAATTAAAAGTCCTGTTTTTTAAGTCAACATAGGTAAGAATGCCATCATTTCTACTTGGAATCAGTTGTTATTTATATATTTGGCCGAAATTTTAACCATACAACCAAAATTTCAATGTTGTTGTTTTTTTTTTTTTTGTTTTTCGTTTTTTAAAATGGTCCAAGATATTAATAAATATACGTACATGTATTTTATATTTTTTCAAATTTGAACATTTACAAGTTGCAATTTTCTAGTAAAAATAAAACTTGTCATTTTGTTGAAGAAATTACAACAAATTCTACACAATCCTTTACAATGTTAAGTGTCTTTTCGGATGATCATCTATGTGTTTAAAATTTGTTTAATTAGCCCATTCATAATTTGTAATTTGTAATTTATTTAAAGTAATATTTGCTTTGTTGGTTTATCATCTCACCTGTAGCTTACATATGACACCTAACAGATACTCGAACTGAGTGAATATACTGTACATCCTGATGGGATCGATAGATAGCCTTCCCGGTGTGACGTCATATCAAGAGCGATAACCAGTTTCCGGCTATTTCTGGAAGGGTGTATACCTTCTACTTTTACATCAACCAAAAGTGAAACTACTGTAAAAATAAATACTTACTCTTCATCGTCTGGATCCATATCACTGCAAGAAACAATAAACAAATAGAATTACTAAGTAATGAATTGTATAAAAAACTAACTGCATCATAATGTAATGACCAACATAAAATTTAACAACATAGTAATTTAATCAGCGGGTAGTTGTCAATTGTATGCACATGGCTTTTTGTGATTTTTTTATATTATTCAATATACATGTATAAACACTTTATAAGTATACGCGTACAAGGCACAAACCATACAATGTATAATGAATTGTTTAAATAAGAGGGAGACTTTTTCCTTGATATATGCATTTTAATTAATTAAGGACAATTGTGATTATGTGATGTATTTTATTTTTATTAAATAACACACACACACACACACGACAATAAATTATTTGCTAGGTCCATAAATAATGGTGTTATTCAGCTTGTACAATGGTCAACAATTGTGTTTCCAACAGCAAAATTCCCCTTACTACTTGACTGATCGTCTAGATATGGCGTCACACAAATGTTCCGAAGTGATTTTTGACGGCCATATGAAATAGATAATGCATTTGGCAAATGCAGTGTCAAAATGGTTTAGACAATTACTTTAATTTAATGCTCTACTAGCATACTAAAAGAAGTCTCACAAGCAATAAGCCACTAATGATGCACAGAAACAGCAGAGTAAAAACTTGCTACAATTCTGCATATGATTAGCTAATAAGAACAACATTTACAATTAATTTTACTTCCTTTGTAAATATACGTCGATAGCTCACAGTGATATTTGACCTATGCCGTGAACTAACCTTTACAACAATAACTAAATCAATACAGTAGACTTACTCGTCATATCCTTCCTCTTCATTCATCTTTCTGTAGTACTTTGATAATTTGATTGATATTATAATAGATGGAATAAAAAAGAATAAAGCCCATCCCATTGCAAACCAAAATCCATTCTACAACAAATAATATTAATTCAAATAAATTGTGTACATGTATTGAGGAAATAAAAGTTGCATAGTTATCAAAAGCGATTTTGACTTGATATAAAACTATGACTTACAGTTCAATCTATTACTAAATTAAAAGTTTAAATGCAATTTCTAATTAGTAATTTGGAAAACTATCGATATATTTATTTTGTAAGGATGATAGTCATGGAGTATACTTTTAAGTAGTACCATAGTCGTATTTTCAGAATGGCGTTTTACAAAAAATTCTACACTCACAATAAGTGGTAGATATAGCATGTGCTTCTTAATACTTAGCAACAATACAAAGTTAAAACAAAATAAACGGAAAAGAAACAGAAAACAGCTAAACAAGATTATAATAAATATGGGACAAAGAGGAAAACAGCATTAGCATTGTTGTATTAAAAATCTTACTGAAACAATTTGTTTAAAAATTTACAAGCGTCTATCAAGAAGAATATGGGAAAAAGAGAAAAAACAGTATCAACATTGTTGTATTAAAACTCTTGATGAAGCAATTTGTTTAAAATCTACACGTTTATTAATAAGGGGATGCAACAATTAAGCTTTATTACTTGAACTTTAAAGAAGCTACACGAAACACTCAAGGGCTTAAGTCAAAGTTAGAAAACAAAGAACAACTTCATACGTACAAGTGCATCAACGTATAACTACATAACATCGTCGTGAATGAATCGTATAAATTCCACACTGGTAAACATGCTGCCAAATCGTTATATATCTACAATAAAGGATTTTAATATCTTAAAAGACAATCTAGTGACGCAGCGTGAGCACGTGGTCAACATGACTGGCCTGTTATGTAAAATTCATACGGGTTTTGAAACCAACAATAGTACAACAAAAGGCACCACCCCGATTACCAAATGTGCTAAAGTCTGCTAACACATATATAACAAAGAAGCTTTAACTGTGTGTTTTGGACCTGGCTGTAAATAAATAAAGACTATCAGAGATGTAGTTTTTAAGCCTCACTTATGTTACTAATTTGTCATTACATTGAAAGTCAAAAGTCAGTTTTATATAATGTGATTTGAATGTATTTATTTGACTTGTTTGAAGTTGTTTCTATTTCATCTGTTTGTCGTGTCGCGTTTTTGCTTGATGCTTGATAGCCTAGTACATGTTTGTCAACTACAGGTGTCATTTTTCAGTGTACCAAGCGAAACCCTCTACTAATAATTTCTATTGGATACGGGATCATATCATTTTTTTTGTTAAAACGGAATATTCCAGTTATTAGAGAACCTGCTATAAACATTTGACACAAACAATAAAGAGTTTTGATGACGCAGTACTCTGGCATGCTAATCCCATTTCTCTGTTTCGTATAAAGACATGTTACGGATCACGTTGCTTTGTGTTATCAAGTGCTATAATCAATAAAAAAACCTTTACTTCAGGAAGATATTAACTCATAATTTATTCATACTTCTTACAATGATATTTCAGTTGTTATACTTACCAGGTAGCGAACACGTGCAGCATAAGAGTCAACATAACCAATGATCTGATTTACAAAAGATGTACCAGCCTACAACATAAAGCCAAGAATTTAATATTTATACAGTCCAACTTGCCTTAAAGGCCACATCTATATAAGGGTCACCTTCTTATAAAGGCCAGTATAATTGCATCCCATGTGTTCGTTATTCATATTAATTTAACCCGTATATAAAGGTCACCTGCACATAAAGATCACATTACTGGTTCCTTTGGGTGACCTTTAAAGACAGGTTGACTTACTTAAGTTTATTTTGTTTTATATTTAGTTAAATTTTTCGGTATATCTGGTGCAAAGAATGAACATATGTATTTATGTAAAAATAAATAGCAATCTAGTTAACAAAATAAGAAAGTGTCTTTTTGTTTTAAAACAGTTTGGATACGAATGCTTAAATCTCTGATTCATTGTTTCCAATATATGTATGTAGGAGATATTACACATTTTACATATATCTTATCTGAAAATGACAGTTTGTACTATACCGCTGATAAAACACTGGTAACGTTGTTTTGTATCTGATTATCAGCTTCTGTTGCTGTAGCTTTTACGCTATCTATCTGTGCCTGAAAAAAAGAAATAATATAATAATATCTGGTATCTCTGCTGGTGGCTGTTGCCCCGAGGATATCGCTAACTCAATAGAGCAATAATTATGTATTGTTGCCAGAAATATACTATTGTCTAAATTTGCAGCTAATTAAAATTTGAAATTCCTCAAAAGCTAAGGTATACTCCCCCATGCAAAGTATTTCCTTAGCTGATTTTGGTATCACATGTTTCGGTCCTTTGGATTTATATTCAACATCTTGGGAAAAATTTCGTTTCATAGGTTTGGTCCAAGTACTGCTGAGGAATTATATTCCGAAACGGCCGTCTAGTGCTGTAAAATTAAAACTGGTATAATATGTAACGATGACAATTTTATAAGTTACATTTGAAACAAAGCGCATGTTAGATTTGTATATTCAAAGATGTAGATAAGCCATCTATCACTTGCTGGTCATTTTGATTATCTGAAAACAGCAAAATATCCTTTAAGCATATAATTGAGAAACATTAACAGTGATTCAATAACATTTATTAAACACATAGGGTAGTTACGGTGGCCGATAGCGGTCGTCAATATACAGCTGTTAGATATACATGTTTGCCCACTAAAAAGTATAGTTACTGTACAAATGAATATTGTTAACTTTACGTTTTTGACTTTCAAAAAATATGACGCCAAAATACAACTACAAGCTAAACATATTTGTCAGTCAAAACATTTGTACAAAAATCAACAGTTAAAGATACAAAATGGACAAAAATGTATAGCTAACAGTTGTATATTGACGGTCGCTATCGGTCATCGTAGATAATAGATACAAACTACTTTTATTTTATCTATCAAAGTAACTGGTATGTATATCTTACCGTTACTCCACTAATAGACGCTTCAAGTGCCCACACAGATGTTTGAAGTGTTGTCTGAAAACAAAATGAAAAGTGATATGAACGGTATAAGATGGAGACAATTTTTCACGATGTTTCACACACTTTAACTAAATTAAGTTCTCGTTAATTCTTTTTAGTTATGCCATGCTTTCCGCATAATTGTTTTCTCAAACTGTTTTACATATGTATTATTAGCTTAATATATTTGTTATTTGGCTTAGGTTTAATGATTGTCATAATCTGGCTACGTAGGAGAAATTTCTCATGAGAAACATTACAATAAACAGTGTATGCAGTAAATATTAACCAATGAGCTATTTACAATGTCTGCGTTTCCGGCTATGGCTAGGTCACACTCGTAGAGACTTTTAGGTGATAATACTAGGCAACATTTGCAGGTTTATAAATTGTCCCGTCGATCAGTAGGTAAGCTTAGTTGTTGTATCCAGGAATAACTAAATCCTTTTAAAATGGAAATAATTTGTCGAGAAAAATAATCTTAAACATTGGTGAGTCTCATACCCCAGTCGTCTCATGACATCAACTTTACACGCCTACTGCGACACTTAATGATTAAATAATAGTAATTATTCCTTAATAAGCTGGAAAATACACACAACTACAAGCCTATCTTTCAATGTTTGTTTGACCTATACATACCCTGGCAGATTCTACAGCTGGTAGTTTGTTATCACGTATGTCCTCTGTAGTTGTGATATGAGCAATCCATTCAGACTGAAATAAAAGTGTTAAATTAAATAATGAACAAAAGAAAAGAAAATGCATCTGGTAAAACCAAAAGCATCCAAACCGTACGATAAGAAACCAACAAATCAAATATAAGAGGATAGAGACGTTGGTCACATATTGTGACCCATTATCATAAAGATAAAATACAACTTGAGAATTTCCAGTTACCGTCTGAGATTCGTACCCGTATCTTACGGAACTAAAAATCTTAGCATAGATAGATTGAAGACCAAACGAATTGAATTGTGCTACTAAGACAAGTAAAATACAATAGCTTGCTTCAGGAAAACGTCGGGTTAATAATGTAAACACAGAACGGCATCGTAATTATTGCTTACATATTCACACAGCTTCATGAGACAAAAGTTTAAATTTTGGTTTAACACAGTTTGAACAATCCCTGTAGTAACAATACAATCAATGCTTTAACAGGTGATTGTCAGGAAATTACAGAAGAAACATAATTTATGTTTGAAATCGAAAGCAAAATGGTTTATTGTAACAATTGTATTACCTTTGTGGTGCCGCTACACTGTGTCTTTATACCCTGCATAGTTGCTATTATGGTATTTAAATCTATAGTTATAATACTTGTAGTAAGCTGAAAACATCAAGACATACAGTAATAACTTGATGGTGTACAGATATATAGAAAGAGCATCTGTAGCTGATTTGGTATACATATTTATTTATTTATTTATTTATTTATTTATTTATTTCTTTATTTGAGTACCAAGTATAAAAATATTCTAGTTCCTTTGGCGTGACTAAACCATATGGCTTGAGATAAGTATGAGCACAGCTATTTATTACTATTGTAACTTCTTTCTGGAGTGAGCTGAGTCCTCAAATCAAAGTGTTTATCTTCATCCGTGGTGTAATAATATACAATAATTGCCCTCTAGGTATGTGGACATCCAGAATTGTCACGCGACAGAAGGGTTGTCACCCGAGGGCATCGCCCGATGGTGAAAACCCTTCTGAAGGGTGACAATTCTGGATGTCCACATACCTAGAGGGCAATTATTATTTTATTATACCGAAACAAAGCTTACCGTGTAAAATGACACAAACAATATTTAAATTTTAAATTAAATTAAACGCTACCAGTTTACACTTTTAACCACCCTTTTACGCTCGCCTGCATACGAAGATTCCACAGTAGCTGTGCATGGGTCTTTTGGGAGTAAGATCTAGGTTTAACTCTCATTCTGTTTCCATCAAATACATTTCTAGTATTTTCACTGATGCTTAGGTAACCCTTTTTGTGTTTTCTGCATCTTTGTCATACATAATTAATTCCAAATCCGCTTCCGACGAACTGCAAAAAACGACTGGCCCCCATTGTTATTGTTTACCAAATGACAACAGTTCTGTTGTACGAATTATTTCCCTTGTACCGGGTTATCACCGGGTGATAATAGTATTATCACATGGCTGGTGAGAGGTTATCACATGGCTGTGAGAGGTTGTCACACGCTGACAGTGATTCTGTGGGAAACATCTCATTTATTACATGTCATGTGATTGGAAAACATCCAATGAAAAGTGTTTTAATATATGTGAGGTATAATAATGTGTTTTGTAAAAAATATTCCATTTTATGTATGGTTAATTGATATTTAGTTTTTGATAGTAAAAATAATTGTGGGATCATGTGTTTTATTGTTGTTTTTTCCTTCCCGTGGGTAGGTTGGTTGGCCCAAACTGTAGGTATGTATATTTCATTGTCGTTGTTTTGTTTAGATATTACTTACTGTTGAGTTGATAGTAGCGAAGTCAATAGTGTCTATACCAGAATTCTTGAAATCATTGAGTGCATTTTCCATATCCGGAGTGAGGACTTTGAACATACTTAGGTCTATACTGGTACTCATAGTGTTCATCTGTGTGTTAATATCAGCCACATACTACAAAACAAACCTTAATATTCAATTGTTTCGATTTTAAACCAAATTGACACCATGACCATCATATCCGAACTTTACAATGGTTCATCATGGCGCCTAAGGTATGCTAAAGTCATGCACTATAACTTATTTTCTTGTATTTGGCCAAATGTGGTAACATTCTTTGTACAATTTCATTGACGGCGCCATGGTTACACTCGGTATAACAGCAAATAAAGTGCTTATACTTTTAGATAATTTTGTAAAGTATTGTTTCATGATTTTTTTATCCGTTTCATTCAATATCAGGAAGTATGACTCGTATCAAATCAGAAATCAATCTTTAATAATATCATAGGATTGTTCTTCGTAAACACTGTAATGCCATACTGTTGTTCTTGGTAAAAAAGGTTACTGTACAAAAAAGAAATACTAGTATTAAGCGGTAGGAACCTTTCGCGGTTATGATCATTATAAACTATTTCCCGCTAAGAAATTTTCACGAATTGAACTGAAGGGAAAGTGAACCAAGGGAAATTAATAGTTTTAGCTGAAAAGATATATTCCCGGTACAAGTGTCACCATGAAAATCGCGGATATATCTTCCTCGTGAATGTTTCTTCTTATACAGTATTTAAAGTAATATAGTATCTTACCGTTGTGTAATTAAGGTAGTTATCAATTGGAAGTAACGTGTCTAGCTTAAACAGTTCAAATGGCGCTTGGTTAGCTCGACATCCTCTGTAAAATATCACACAATAGTAATTAGTAAAATTATAATTGTGATGTCATCAAAATTATCTCACTGATGCCTAGCAACTTCGATGATGCGGTTAATATTAAACACAACCAATACCTGTCTATGACCAAACTACAATATCAAAAGTCGAAAATCTAAAAACTGCAGAATAACTTAAACACCGGAACCTTTACCTGGAAGGTAAGGTCATGTGCTCAGGAAGGGTAAGTATGACAGTAAAATTATTTGTTTTTCAATATATTTAGGTTTGTAATATATTATGTTTCCTTCTGTTTACCAGTAAGTATTAATAATATGCGTTATATGTTCTGTAAACTACTCCCTCTTTGTAATTTATGTTGTACCGAATGTTCATTAGGGTTGATTACCATAATATTGTCAATTTTTAAAACTTTATGTTTCTGAAATATATCGTATTATTTCAATACAGAGTTTGAATATATATCTTAGTTTGTGAGACAATAACAGCCAAACAAGACTAATAGATCTATCACAACTTGTGGTGCAAGATAGGGAAATCTTAACCCGAGTTCTAATATATTTGGTCCAGAAAGAGGCCTGTCGAGTTCTTGACCAAATATATCAGAACGAGGGTTGAGGTTTCCTTATCTGGCACTACAAGTAGTGATTGATTCTATTTCTTGCATCACAAAGTACAATTTTTCAATTAAAAATCAATTCCAACTTATCGATACACCTCTGATTTTGTTGATAAGATTTTGCGGTAAAAAAAACAGCGTGTTGTCTATCTTGCACAGAGGGGTACAAGATGGAAATATCTTGCACCTATTTTTATTGATTTTTCTATCTATGATCCAAGAATAATAATTCTGAGAAACAAACAACGAAACAAATAATCCGACCACTTATTTGAAATGAAAGACTTTAGACGGACATTGGGATAAAGGTCTAGTGCTGTGGTCATAGTACTATCGGAGCTTAGGGCATTAAACAATTCAACTAAATTTTAAATCAGTGGTCAATAAATCTATAACATTTATGAATTAAAATTATTTAAAATTATTTACTTACTTGTGAATCAAAAACCATGCATGTAAATGTATCTGCCTTACATTACTTTACTTTACAGTAAATCAAAAACCCTTGCATGTAAACGTATCTGCATAGATAATTCACAAAAATGTAGAGGAACATTACATTTGTTTCAAGTGTATATATAAAGTAAATATTAATAGAAACTTACACCAGTAACAGGGTAAGACAGAGATTTCTCACACATGAGACATGGCAATCCTGCGTTTTTACCCATGTGGGATTTCCTTGTCTCACCCTAGGGTTGAGACAGGCTACACGCTGAATTTCCCGCTTAGTTATACCTGCTATGGATTTATCGTTGAGGGGACTCGATAAGTTGAGAAAAGTTCCGAAGTCAACCAGCAATTTCTCAACGTCACAATCACTTAAAACACATTTATTGATGAAGAGAACGCCAACAAAAATTGATTACGTCATTTTCAGTAGGCACGGATGGTGACATGAAAACTGAACGTTTGATGCAATTTTTTGTTTACAAATCATGTTTTATGATGCAAATGTGTGAGAAAAAGAATCCTACACCAGTAACAGGGTAAGACAAAGATATCTGAAACTCGGATGGATATTTTCAATGTCCAGAACTCGCTAAAGCTCGTTCTGGACAGGAAAATATTCAACCTCTTTTGAGATGTCTTACCCTGTTACTGGTGTAAGATTCTATTAATGTGATTGTGACGTTTAGAAATTGTTGGTTGACTACGCGGGAATTTCAGCCTGTCTCAACCCTAGGGTGAGACAAGGAAATACCACATGGGTAAAAACAAGGGATTTCCATGTCTCATGTGTGAGAAATAGGTATGTACTTACAGAAATATGTTGTATAAACTTAAATTGACTGATGCATTTCCAAGTAAGATGGCGCCCATGGAAAACCCAGGTATACCATTGGCATCAATCAACTAAAAAGAAACATTCACAAAAGATATCATTGGTAATGATAACCGTCATTAGCATTATTCATATACAATCTCACTACTACATTTGTGTTATGATTTTAAATAAGAATGGTATTTTCCCTTTATTAGTTTTAATTACTTAATCGTTGTCATAAACATTTTAATTTAACCTCACTGATAGGGAGTATGTATTTAAACCCACCGACAGTGTTTTGAAGATTTTAACACATACACACCGATAATTTTTTTTAACTTTGGACGTTTTTCGTACTTACTCACATATTTTTATTATAGCCTAGACTTAACTAAAACAAATCATTTCAAAAATTGACTACTTTGTTAATTATTTAGTAATAAACAGAGACAGATGTGTTTTTACTTGCCTGGCTAAAGATCGACAGATCTATAAGTGTTTGACAAATCAACTCCAGAAATCCTCCGATCATAAACGATATCGTTGTCAATAGCATTAATAAACCACCCAACAGGAACATAATAGCAGGTGCCCTGTCATAAAATACAAAAAACATGTTTGACTTTATTCAGTTAATGTTTTTCAAGACCAATCTACACAGAAACACAGAAAGTGAAATCAAAAACAAACTTACTAATCCATGTCCGAATCCCAATCTAGAAGCAAAGTAAAAAAAATTGAAACTGACAAGTTAGATTAAACACGTGAACTTCCTACAGGGAAGTAAGACCGGGCGCTCCGCAAGTGAAAGCACCTCTTGATTAGCAATTCTATACACAAAGGCATCAAACTTATCGACAATTCTGTGATGACGACCTTAAAACTTTTTGAGGGTCATGATAAGACTAGGCTTGCAATATCCCTGGGTCAACAATTCATTGGAAAGCAGCTTGCTTCTTTGTATAAAGTTCCTATAGTAGCTCTACCATAGCGTATTAATTGAGAAACAAATAAAACAAGAAATTGGATGTTCTAAAAAGAAAAAATTATGTAGCTATAATCTGGAAGAATCCATATTTCATCAAATTTGTCAGTAGTGCCATTGAACATAAAATCATACAGAAAATCTCTAACAAAGACAGTTATTTGTATCGGTATTAATTAATCTGTTGTGTTTTAGCTCATCTGGCAAAGCCAGGGTGAGCTTATGACATGGTAAAGCGTGCGTTCGTCAGTGCGAGCGTAAACTTTTAATCTTTTTTCTAAATTTACTAGGCCAATTAAAATCACATTTAATGTGGAAGGTCCTTAGTAGTTTCAGAATTATATCCGACATGTCCGTCCGAAATCCAAGACGGTCGCTATCACCATAAATTGCAAAAACCTGTAAATAGTCATTACAGTTTTATTTATAAACCGATTTTGTTAAAATTTAAAATGTAGAAAATAGAACACGATATGTTAAACATATTAATTTTGTTGTGTTTGGTAATATAGTTTTTCAGCAAACAATCGGTATACCAATGGGTACAAACTGTACAACATTGCTTGCTGATTTGTTTCCTTATTCTTATGAAGCAGAATTTAAAAATTTATGCAGAACCTTGTTAAATCTGGAGAGAAGACTGTCGCCAAATCATTCAACTCAACATACAGATATATAGATGACGCTCTGTCTCTTAACAAACCTAAATTTGGAGACTATGTAAATGTCATCTATCCTAGTGAGCTTGAAATAAAAGACACGACTGATTCCTCAAGATCTGCTTCATATTTAGACTTATACCTGAATTATGATGCACACGAAAGGCTACATTTGAAACTTTATGACAAACGTGATGATTTCAATTTTTCTATTGTCAACTTTCCTTTTTTATGCAGCAATATACCTGCTTCTCCTGCTTATGGTGTATTTGTTTCCCAATTATTACGCTATGGTAGAGCTTGTTCCCACTACGCAGACTTTGTACAACGAAGTAGGCTGCTTGCAAATAAATTGTTGCCTCAGGGATATTGTAAGCCTATTCTTATCAAGGCCCTCAAAAAGTTTTATGGCCGTCATCACAGTATTGTTGATAAGTTTGATGTCTCTTTGTCCAGGATTGCCCTGGATATATTTGACGTCTCATAGTTCCATGTTCCATTAACACAATTTTGATTACACATGTGGCGGGTGTACCTAGCTAAACAGGAGGTGCTTACCCTTCCGAAGCGCCCGGCCTCACTTCCCTGGTGGAAGTTTACGTGTCTAACCTCACTTGTCAGTTCCAAAGTTTTTACTTTGCTTCTGAATTGTGATTCGGACATTGATTAGTATGTTTGTTTTTTATGCAAAGCGTTTTTGTGTACAATTTTTAGTTTGGGTAATATTTACCCAGCATACAAATAAGGTCTATTTTTAGCGTAATTTAAAAAAAAACAAAAAAATCTTCTCTGACAGTACGTAGCCAATTAAAACTAAATTTGATGTGTTCAAATTTAAAAAAAATAAAATAGGGGTATTTAAAAAATTTAACGGGTTTTCTGTACAACATGTAGTTTGCGTAATATTTACGCAATATGCAATTTTGCAAAATCTAAATAAATACACAGGCACTTATTGCAGTCAGGTGAGCGATGCAGGCCCTACTAGGCCTCTTGTTACAAGCGATCGATGTGTAATACTTACAGCATTGCAAAATCTAAACAAATTCACAGGCACTTATTTCAGCCAGGTGAGCGATACATGCCCTACTTGGCCTCTTGTTACAAGCGATCCATGTGTGATACTTACAACATTAGCAAACAACCTCCACAGTTGGATAAACAAGATCTCTCTGTAGGACGCGTGTCTCTTCCAAGACAAAAACATCCACACATTATACCAAGCATGAACATGAACGGTAACAAGGAAAACAAGCCCATTAAACCATAACCAAAGTATTGCCTGTTATAAAAAATACAGATACATTGTATTACTTTGTATTTTACAGAAGATTCACATAAATATATCTTTATTAATCCTTGTAGTTTTAATCATAATGTCTTCCTAACAATTATATGCACTGTACTGAAAAATACACACGAAACTTCATATTGCATAAATCAATGATGTAAAGTATGCTTTTAATACAACAGTTAGTTAGACAGTTAAGACGCGGTCTTCAATGATGCAGTTTTACGACGTTACTTTAATATGTATATACTTCACAGCTGGCTTCACCTGGGCCTTCGAAAAACGCATGAAAGGTACTTAATAAATCAGATTAATGAAGAATATGATCAGTACATTTTCACATTTGCTCTCTCTCTCTCTCTCTCTCTCTCTTTAAATCGGTATATATTTATATATTTTACCTGTATACATCATAATCTTTAGCTGTAGTGAAAAAGCTTCCAATTTCTGTTTTTAAAGTCGTTGTATCAATTGCCTATAAAAATACAAAACTACAGGTAAAACATGTACTTGGCAATAGTAATTTTAGCAGAAACACGTCAGAACAATGCACATTTATGTCACTTAGTATAAAACGGTCTATAAAGACGATTAGTATGATTATGTAAAAACGAATAAGATTTAGTATAACGATCTTCAATACCGGAAATTCAATATCAGAGTCCAAAAAAACGAAAATACATCCGGTCCTGTGTATAAGAAATAGTAATGGTATAATCGGAACAAATACTATTTTCACTATTTGAGTCAAAAACAAACGGACTAATCCATGTCCAAATCACAATCAAGAACAAAGTAAAAAAAACTTTGGAACTGACAAGTCAGGTTAGACACTTGAAGTTCCACCAGGGAAGCGAGGCCGGGTACTCCGGAAGGGTAAGCTCCTTATGTTTAGCTAATTTCACTCGCCATGTGTTATCCAAATTGTGTGAAAGGAACTGAAACTATGGGACGTCAAATATATACAGGTAATCCTGGACACAGAGACATCAAACTTATCATTAATACTGTGATGACGGCCATTGAACTTTATAATAAGATGAAATATAGGTGGTTGTGTGGCATTCTTATACAAATGTATATGCATATGTTTATCGTCTGTCGAAGGGGATGGGAATAAAGTAACTTAGGTGCACGCAGTACATGCTATTTTAACTTACGCCTGTCAATGTAGTGGACAACGTATTGACCATGTTGTTGATTACGGTCTTAAAGCTATTCATTGTTGCATCAACAGCTGAAATATAAACAAATAGGTAAATGAGAAATATAACAAATTTAAAATCAAACATACCAATTCATGTTAAAGTAATTGTAATATCACTATGATAGGAATGAAGAACTTTTTTTATTTTTGTAATAAAAGTATGAAAGAATTGCACACTAAATAATTCGCGAAATATGTTGCGTGTGCAATGTCCAATTCTTTCATACTTCCATAACAAAAATAAAAATTAACTTTATTTCTTATAAGTCAATTTATAGATTTTTTTCAAGAACAGATCAATAATTTAATTTAACAATATTGCCACAGCAAGTACAAATAACATTGCTTATGTGTGTCATCCATAATAAAATGACGTCATTGAGAGCCAATCTATTCACGCAAACGTACAGAAAATCTGAACAATCAAAATGCTTTTAACAAATGAAAAATTAAAAGAGAGCAAATGCCATTGTAGTAGACAAAAGTAAGCTCAGTCAAGAAACGCAAAGGACTAAATTTCAACATTGAAAATAAACAGTACGTATTAATAAAAACAGACAAAAGACATCTTTTGCAAAGTGACAGTTACAACATATATCAATTTAATTGAGTTCATGCTGCAGCAATAGGTTTTAAGTGAGTATTGTTTTAATCAATACAACTTATTTAAGAATAAACGTTAAAGTCAAGACAAAAGTTTAAAAAATGAAGCAACCTTATAGGATAATGAAAACATTTTATGATAATCTAGATATCTTACATGTTTTAACAGAATTAACTGATGCATTTACAGTTCCTTCGATTCCATTCAGAGCCGACTGTGCCTATAAGTAATCAAACAAGTACATTATGATCAATTGAATTCAATCTTAATTTCCGTAAGTAATATAACTTTATTATTGGAACATGTACATAACACAACATACATAACAATGATCAAGTAATACACAGAAAACTAATAATAATAGTAATAAGTAACAATAATCAATATGAAAACATCCATTAATCTCTACTGGCGTAGTAGCTTAACCCCTCGCTCTCTTGAAAAAAAAACCTTCATAGATGTGATGTTTTCATAGATTGTATATTGCCCAAAACGTATGTAAACTTCTTATTTTTGTGTACATTAATAAAAGAAAATTTCTAAAGTGCATCTTTTGATGACTAAGAAGCTTCGTAGCAATGTTATCAGTTGTTATTTCTTGCCATTCTATAATAAACTTTATGAAAAACATCAATGCGCGTTTTATTATCAATATTCTACATATATTGCATGTATACTTACCGTCAAAGCGACTCCTGTCAGATTTTTGGCTACAACAGCGTCAACAGATGTCTGGACTGTTGTTAAATCTGGTAACTTTAAAAACAAAACATGTATGACAATTGATAAAGATATCACAGTACACATTATTGATCACTGATTTATGTAAATAAGCTGATAAAATAAATATATACAACATATACAACATGATGATTAAAATATTTATATCCATTTGAAATTGCCAATAAGACCCATTTTATAGGCTCCATATATGGCCCCTCATTTACAGGGTTTGCTGTCTTTATATAGATGTGCTTTTGATGTAATTCGTGATAAATATCATATTTACTCAGAAAAATCTAGGTATTTATAAAAAGTGTGATAATATGTATATAAAAAGGTGTATTTTGGTTATATTCTGTCATGCCTGAGAGTGTATGGTTGTGTATGTGAGCAGATGAGTGTATAAATGGTGTAAATTGTTTTAAATTGAAAATCATCAAAAAATTCAGATAATAAAAAAAATAATGGTTAATGGTTAAAGTAAAACAATTATTGAAATAAAGAAACCAAGAAGAGAAAACCTCTCCAGCTCAATGTACAACATAAATCAAACCGACATTGTCTTTGTCAGTCATAAACCTGATATAAATTGACAAACATACCTATACATTACACATAATAAATCATTTCTGTTTCATATTGGTAGCTGAAAATATGTATTTGACAATACATGGACTTGCCAATAACCACAATAATACAAGCAAGAACGTGGTTCAATATAATTATGTACTTGGTAATAGCTCATTTAATCAAGAAGATGAAACAACAAGAACCAAAATAAAGGTGTACTTAATAATAGCCATTGTAACCAAGAAAACCAAAAAACAAAGGTATGTACTTTAGCAATAGTCACTTCAATTGGGAATACAAAACAACAACAGCACATACCTAGCAAAAAAGACAACGTAACCAAGAACACGACACAAGATATACTTAAGGATTGACATTTGTCATTTATGTGATTTGTCCCAGTCTGCTTTAACAGTTCAAACATTGAAGAACGCTTAAAACACAAACGTCAGTCGTTATATTAAGTATCATGTAAGTCAGTCGTTATATTAAGTATCATGTAAGTCAGTCGTTATATTAAGTATCATGTAAGTCAGTCGTTAGATTAAGCATCATGTAAGTCAGTCGTTATATTAAGTATCATGTAAGTCAGTCGTTATATTAAGTATCATGTAAGTCAGTCGTTATTAAGTATCATGTAAGTCAGTCGTTATATTAAGTATCATGTAAGTCAGTCGTTATATTAAGTATCATGTAAGTCAGTCGTTATATTAAGTATCATGTAAGTCAGTCGTTATATTAAGTATCATGTAAGTCAGTCGTTATATTAAGTATCATGTAAGTCAGTCGTTATATTAAGTATCATGTAAGTCAGTCGTTATATTAAGTATCATGTAAGTCAGTCGTTAGATTAAGTATCATGTAAGTCAGTCGTTATATTAAGTATCATGTAAGTCAGTCGTTATATTAAGTATCATGTAAGTCAGTCGTTATATTAAGTATCATGTAAGTCAGTCGTTATATTAAGTATCATGTAAGTCAGTCGTTATATTAAGTATCATGTAAGTCAGTCGTTATATTAAGTATCATGTAAGTCAGTGGTTATATTAAGTATCATGTAAGGCAGTCGTTATATTAAGCATCATGTAAGTCAGTCGTTATATTGAGTATCATGTAAGTCAGTCGTTATATTAAGTATCATGTAAGTCAGTCGTTATATTAAGTATCATGTAAGTCAGTGGTTATATTAAGTATCATGTAAGTCAGTCGTTATATTAAGCATCATGTAAGTCAGTCGTTATATTAAGTATCATGTAAGTCAGTCGTTATATTAAGTATCATGTAAGTCAGTCGTTATATTAAGTATCATGTAAGTCAGTGGTTATATTAAGTATCATGTAAGTCAGTCGTTATATTAAGTATCATGTAAGTCAGTGGTTATATTAAGTATCATGTAAGTCAGTCGTTATATTAAGTATCATGTAAGTCAGTCGTTATATTAAGTATCATGTAAGTCAGTCGTTATATTAAGTATCATGTAAGTCAGTCGTTATATTAAGTATCATGTAAGTCAGTCGTTATATTAAGTATCATGTAACTCAGTCGTTATATTAAGTATCATGTAAGTCAGTCGTTATATTAAGTATCATGTAAGTCAGTCGTTATATTAAGTATCATGTAAGTCAGTGGTTATATTAAGTATCATGTAAGTCAGTCGTTATATTAAGCATCATGTAAGTCAGTGGTTATATTAAGTATCATGTGAGTCAGTGGTTATATTAAGTATCATGTAAGTCAGTGGTTATATTAAGTATCATGTAAGTCGGTCGTTATATTAAGTATCATGTAAGTCAGTCGTTATATTAAGTATCATGTAAGTCAGTGGTTATATTAAGTATCATGTAAGTCAGTGGTTATATTAAGTATCATGTAAGTCAGTGGTTATATTAAGTATCATGTAAGTCAGTCGTTATATTAAGTATCATGTAAGGTCGTTATATTAAGTATCATGTAAGTCAGTCGTTATATTAAGTATCATGTAAGTCAGTCGTTATATTAAGTATCATGTAAGTCAGTCGTTATATTAAGTATCATGTAAGTCAGTCGTTATATTAAGTACCATGTAAGTCAGTGGTTATATTAAGTATCATGTAAGTCAGTCGTTATATTAAGTATCATGTAAGTCAGTCGTTATATTAAGTATCATGTAAGTCAGTCGTTATATTAAGTATCATGTAAGTCAGTCGTTATATTAAGTATCATGTAAGTCAGTGGTTATATTAAGTATCATGTAAGTCAGTGGTTATATTAAGTATCATGTAAGTCAGTCGTTATATTAAGTACCATGTAAGTCAGTCGTTATATTAAGTATCATGTAAGTCAGTCGTTATATTAAGTATCATGTAAGTCAGTGGTTATATTAAGTATCATGTAAGTCGGTCGTTATATTAAGTACCATGTAAGTCAGTCGTTATATTAAGTATCATGTAAGTCAGTCGTTATATTAAGTATCATGTAAGTCAGTGGTTATATTAAGTATCATGTAAGTCAGTCGTTATATTAAGTATCATGTAAGTCAGTCGTTATATTAAGTATCATGTAAGTCAGTCGTTATATTAAGTATCATGTAAGTCAGTCGTTATATTAAGTATCATGTAAGTCAGTCGTTATATTAAGTATCATGTAAGTCAGTCGTTATATTAAGTATCATGTAAGTCAGTGGTTATATTAAGTATCATGTAAGTCAGTGGTTATATTAAGTATCATGTAAGTCAGTCGTTATATTAAGTATCATGTAAGTCAGTCGTTATATTAAGTATCATGTAAGTCAGTCGTTATATTAAGTATCATGTAAGTCAGTCGTTATATTAAGTATCATGTAAGTCAGTCGTTATATTAAGTATCATGTAAGTCAGTGGTTATATTAAGTATCATGTAAGTCAGTCGTTATATTAAGTATCATGTAAGTCAGTCGTTATATTAAGTATCATGTAAGTCGGTCGTTATATTAAGTATCATGTAAGTCAGTCGTTATACTAAGTATCATGTAAGTCAGTCGTTATATTAAGTACCATGTAAGTCAGTCGTTATATTAAGTATCATGTAAGTCAGTCGTTATATTAAGTATCATGTAAGTCAGTCGTTATATTAAGTATCATGTAAGTCAGTCGTTATATTAAGTATCATGTAAGTCAGTCGTTATATTAAGTATCATGTAAGTCAGTCGTTATATTAAGTATCATGTAAGTCAGGGTTATATTAAGTATCATGTAAGTCAGTCGTTATATTAAGTATCATGTAAGTCAGTCGTTATATTAAGTATCATGTAAGTCAGTGGTTATATTAAGTATCATGTAAGTCAGTCGTTATATTAAGTATCATGTAAGTCAGTCGTTATATTAAGTATCATGTAAGTCGGTCGTTATATTAAGTATCATGTAAGTCAGTCGTTATATTAAGCATCATGTAAGTCAGTCGTTATATTAAGTATCATGTAAGTCAGTCATTATATTAAGCATCATGTAAGTCAGTGGTTATATTAAGTATCATGTAAGTCAGTCGTTATATTAAGTAGCATGTAAGTCAGTCGTTATATTAAGTATCATGTAAGTCGGTCGTTATATTAAGTATCATGTAAGTCAGTCGTTATATTAAGTATCATGTAAGTCAGTCGTTATATTAAGTATCATGTAAGTCAGTCGTTATATTAAGTATCATGTAAGTCGGTCGTTATATTAAGTATCATGTAAGTCGGTCGTTATATTAAGTATCATGTAAGTCAGTCGTTATATTAAGTATCATGTAAGTCAGTCGTTATATAAGTATCATGTAAGTCAGTCGTTATATTAAGTATATGTAAGTCAGTCGTTATATTAAGTATCATGTAAGTCAGTCGTTATATTAAGTATCATGTAAGTCAGTCGTTATATTAAGTATCATGTAAGTCAGTCGTTATATTAAGTATCATGTAAGTCAGTCGTTATATTAAGTATCATGTAAGCAGTGGTTATATTAAGTATCATGTAAGGCAGTCGTTATATTAAGCATCATGTAAGTCAGTCGTTATATTAAGTATCATGTAAGTCAGTCGTTATATTAAGTATCATGTAAGTCAGTCGTTATATTAAGCATCATGTAAGTCAGTCGTTATATTAAGCATCATGTAAGTCAGTCGTTATATTAAGTATCATGTAAGTCAGTCGTTATATTAAGTATCATGTAACTCAGTCGTTATATTAAGTATCATGTAAGTCAGTCGTTATATTAAGTATCATGTAAGTCAGTCGTTATATAAAGTATCATGTAACTCAGTCGTTATATTAAGTATCATGTAAGTCAGTCGTTATATTAAGTATCATGTAAGTCAGTCGTTATATTAAGTATCATGTAAGTCAGTCGTTATATTAAGTATCATGTAAGTCAGTCGTTATATTAAGTATCATGTAAGTCAGTCGTTATATTAAGTATCATGTAAGTCAGTCGTTATATTAAGTATCATGTAAGTCAGTCGTTATATTAAGTATCATGTAAGTCAGTAGTTATATTAAGTATCATGTAAGTCAGTCGTTATATTAAGTATCATGTAAGTCAGTCGTTATATTAAGTATCATGTAAGTCAGGTTATATTAAGTATCATGTAAGCAGTCGTTATATTAAGCATCATGTAAGTCAGTCGTTATATTAAGTATCATGTAAGTCAGTCGTTATATTAAGTATCATGTAAGTCAGTCGTTATATTAAGCATCATGTAAGTCAGTCGTTATATTGAGTATCATGTAACTCAGTCGTTTTATTAAGTATCATGTAAGTCAGTCGTTATATTAAGTATCATGTAAGTCAGTCGTTATATTAAGTATCATGTAAGTCAGTCGTTATATTAAGTATCATGTAACTCAGTCGTTATAATAAGTATCATGTAAGTCAGTCGTTATATTAAGCATCATGTAAGTCAGTCGTTATATTAAGTATCATGTAACTCAGTCGTTATATTAAGCATCATGTAAGTCAGTCGTTATATTAAGTATCATGTAACTCAGTCGTTATAATAAGTATCATGTAAGTCAGTCGTTATATTAAGTATCATGTAAGTCAGTCGTTATATTAAGTATCATGTAAGTCAGTCGTTATAATAAGTATCATGTAAGTCAGTCGTTATATTAAGCATCATGTAAGTCAGTCGTTATATTAAGTATCATGTAAGTCAGTGGTTATATTAAGTATCATGTAAGTCAGTCGTTATATTAAGCATCATGTAAGTCAGTCGTTATATTGAGTATCATGTAACTCAGTCGTTTTATTAAGTATCATGTAAGTCAGTCGTTATATTAAGTATCATGTAAGTCAGTCGTTATATTAAGTATCATTTAAGTCAGTGGTTATATTAAGTATCATGTAAGTCAGTCGTTATATTAAGTATCATGTAAGTCAGTCGTTATATTAAGTATCATGTAAGTCAGTCGTTATATTAAGTATCATGTAAGTCAGTCGTTATATTAAGTATCATGTAAGTCAGTCGTTATATTAAGTATCATGTAAGTATTCTTTTGTGTTTTGTGACTGATGATTTATCAGATTGTTCAGAAGATGTCGATTTAGAAATATCAGTTAGGACTATTTTCGGAGTGTGTGAATTGTTGCGCTTCATTCGCAATGACGGAACTATTTACACTTTAACAGTTCATCGAAAAAAACGTCAATGGTAGAAAACAGGTCCATAAAGAAGGCGATGCTTAGATTGTAAATATTTGGCAATGGTCAATGCAACCAATTACATAATACAAAAACCTTGCACTTGACAAAACCCTATGTACTCAACGTACCTATGAAACATGTCAGCGTTTACGACTTTATTCGAAAATGATTTTGTACTATCATTTGATATGTTAATACACATGTAGAGAGTTATACTCAGACGTAAGCCCTGTACCACCTTCAAATCAATAAAAAACCTGTAGTAGTAAGAGTTTAAGGTTTTGCTACTTACCGTGTTAAAGTCTACATTCATGGTGATAGCCGAAGCATCAAATGAGCTACAAGGCCCTGACGGACTACAATCAGCAGAACAACCAGCCTGGGTAGAGGTTATGTCTGACGACAGCGTGTTAAGTGAAGAACTCAGTGTGTTAGCTGCACTCTTCAAGGCATTCATATCGATAATGGCCTGGTCTAGGTTTGTCTTTATTGTCTGTAATGCTGTAGATAACAAAACAAGAAATAAACACAACTTGTACTAAAGCATGAAAAGAGAAAGTAAACAGAACTCTACATTAATTCAATGTCATTCTTAGGTTTGCTTCGATATTATGAAATCTATGAAATATAGATACTTGTAGCCGAAAATGGACTTGGGACTATGCAACAATAACAGCAAATAAGCATAGTATGAAAACAATATAAGACAACTAAATTGTACACTTGGTCATAAGTTATAAGGACCACGAATTTTCAAATGTATTTTATTTAAACTAAACTTTTCGAAAGAATAAACACATTTTTTAAAGTAAAATCATTGCCGTTTTCTGAAACCTGAGTTGGTGCTTTAATGTATCCTGATTTTTTTGTTTTGTGGAATCTAGTTATCCAAAACATAACACAATTGAGAACATGTGGAGAAAACAGGTAAATTTGGAGAGGAAAGTTTGATTCCCGAATCTGCACAATAATGATAACGTAATGAAATTTTTAATACAGTCAGTGTATGGCCAAGTGTTTATGATGAAAATATAATTACTCTTATTTAAAAAATTCTAAACACAACTTGTGCTAAGTTCGTTACAAATGTCTTCTTCGTTCAATTTTCACATCATATACTGGGTTTAACACACTTAGTGGAAGACAAACTTACTTGAATCTAATGCAATCACGGAGTTAATGACAGAAGTTATGTCCAAAACACTAAATATAGCATTCATTATAATTCCGGCTAGATCTGAAAACAGAAATAAACATTTGTTAATGATTTAAAAATCTCCACTAAAATTTAAATGAAACTGTTAAAATAGCTGCTTAAGATAACCATTTGATTGAACATTTCTGTAAAAATATTTTTATAGCATTTTAGATATAAATCAGTGGATATTGCCGAGAGGGTGGTCTTACTCTGTAACATTGAAATTTCAATTTTAAATTATCTGTATATTTTCAGCGACTGAGAAACAAAGAGATTTCAATAACACCTATATGGAAATGAGTTGATTTGAGTAATGGTGTTTAACGTCCCAGTCAAGAATATTCCACTTATATCGAGACGTCGCTAGCTATAAGCGAAGGTGCAGAAATTTTGCCTGTGTGTTGTGCTGATGACATTATACAGCAGTGCCAAGCCCACCGTGACACGGGACCTCGTTTATTTTAAGTTCCAATCCGAAAGAACCATGACTTTCATTTCGTAATGCCGAGTGCTTGACGAAAGAACAGCCACTACCCGCTTTCAAGTATTGGGTCAGACCCGGCCGGGGTTCGAACTCACGACCTCCCACTTACGGAGCGAGCATTCTACTGCTACCGCAGTGGTACCTATATGGAAATGAGATAACAATAAGAAACAATATTACAAGTACGTTGTTTATGGAAATACAATAAAAACATTTTTGTGCATAAAAGAAACAGTATAACATTTCCCAAATTACATTCACCAGTATTATATTTAATTTACCTCCAATGTCCCTAACTATGGCAGAGCTTACTATTGAATACATATCAACAGCTATAAATCTGAATTCCTATAAACACAAAAAATAAAACAATTTATTACCTCTTTCAAATTGCTGTTGCGTTGTGCCCAAATGAGAACATATGTAATAAGTGCACGTTCACTCGATATGCGCAAGTGTATTATTTCTGCATGGTCTTATTTAGCCGCCGCATAACGATTTTAAAAGTGAATCAAATTTAAATTTATAAAACGTTATTAGGAAAAGTACACTTTTATTACAAATACACACTCATTGCGTTTAATTTTTATTTTTTATGAAAATAAAGCCATATTTATTATAATTACACATTAAAAGAATTAACACTTATCACACGTTAAATGTTTCATACATGAACCTGTATAATTAACAAATCTGCACAATATGATAATTACTAAACTATTAAATACATGTGACGTTCACGTAAGCAAAAAATGGCCCTTAAAACAATTCTATTGAGATGCAGAAAACAGATTTTGAATACAATAAATACAGTCTGTTACGAAAACATGGCTTTGTTTTTGTTTTGTATTTGATTTTTTTAAAATTTCTCTTCAAATACTAAGGTGATTTAATTTTTATTACTGTTGTATAGTTACATATATCATACCAGTTTTAACTTTACAGCACTGTCATGTGCTGGTTTTGTTGTCATGTGCTGTTTCTGAATGCATTATTTTGATAGAAATTCAAAAACAGCACATGAGAGCACTAAAAGGCCGTTTCGGAATACAATTTCTCATCAGTATTGATTGGACCAAAATTATGAAACCAAAATTGTTATATAAAGATATTGAAAAGATATCCAACTATGTTGGTGCTTCAAAAATAGAACATGAAGCCAAAATCGCAATTGTTTTACCTAAGACCCTTTTGCATATGGATGGCCATGTAGGTACATCGGTTAACATAATTTGCTCCCCGATGTGAAAACGTTCCCGCTAACATGAAACCATTAGTAAGTTGTAGGAGGCCGCGGTGGCCTAATGGAGATCACATGTAGGAAAGTGAATTTTCCTTGCCGTTGGCCTTTACTGGTTCAACTGGTATCAGTATAATGTTACTGGGGATTGGAACGATTCGATTGTCTGTGGCATATTGACTCTGTGAGCTAGCACATTAAACTTGCCCTGAGTGCACTTCACATGCATGTATACACGAAATTGTTCATAGATTATTCCATAAAGATTAACAAATACTTATCGTCGCAAATAGCTGGAAAATTGCTGATGCGACGTTAAGCAACATTCAACCAACCAACCAACTAACTAGTAATTTTAACGAGGTAGGTAAATAGAGAACAACCCACCAATGGCGTTATTCCGTATGAAAATAAATCACCAGTGAAAATTGTCCTTGAGTTAGACAATTTCACTGCCAGAAAAAATAAAGTCAAGTCTGTCAAGGCCGCCAAAGGGAACCAGTGAAAATGGTCATTGTGGGCAGGTGGCCTTTATATACAGGTTCAAATAAAATGAATACAAAACAATCGGGATACAATTCTATTGACCATTATATGCAGGTGGTCCTTACATAGGGTTGGCCTTTAGAGCAGGTTGGACTGTACTCTGCTGCTAATATAATTTGATTTTACATTCAGTACAATTCAGTTTGACTTTTTGTTATAATGTACGTCTTCTGTTATGATTTCTTACCGCCACAGTGTTGTTTAAATATGCACCAATATCATCTAGATTGTCTGCTGATGAACCATCTGCAAAGATTAAAGCTTTGGTAAACCGGTCATTGGTGACGTATACACATCCAGCGGACGCCCTAAAAGAAATAGAAACGCTGTATTGTGACTACCAAGAATGCTCTTGACACAAGCTAGATTAAAAACCACCTTGGACACATATATGAAATTCGGAACGAAGTTTATATGGAGCATGAATAAAGTATTGTAACCGTAAGCGTGGTTTATAGTCATTTTGAGAAGCAAATACGTAAGAGTTTTATCCAAAATTATATAAATTTGCTTGTGTTATATTTAAGGCAGTCTTTTAGCTGTAATTTCTAAACTGTTTACTACTGTACTTTATAGTCATGTGCATGCGAACCTAAATTTGCCTTTCATGTGTAGGAGCATATTTCAAATGTGGCTTTCATGCTTTTACTGTAACACTACCAATATTAAATCAAATATTTTTGTCAAAAATGAGCAATGTATGATACAAAAAGACAGCCTCAATTAGAATATGTTTACATAAAGTCAGTGAAATGATGATGGTCAAGACAAACAGGTTTTATATTACTAGGCTTATACTTACAATAAGCAAATCGCTATCAGAAACAATGCTTGAGCAAAACCCATTCTTTTACAGCCTTCGTTTTCATCATAAATCTGAAATACAGAATAAACGGGTCACATAGATGTTATATATGTTGACCATATCTGATACGGTTATAGGTCCGTTAGTTCTCTTCTAGTTGTTTGGTTAATATTAAGTACATTGTATGTGTAAGCTACACGATTGTCATTTTATTCTACAATTCGAAAGGATGCTAAACAATTCAAACAAGCAATGATTTCTATATATTTTACAGCGTTTAACAACCTGTGTCAATGTCTGTCGGCGACATACTTTAATTACTTTTCATGACAGTGTCTTGGAATCAACACCTCCGTTTGAAGTCAGTCTAAAGCTGACCAAAATTTTGTTCAGTAGCAGTTTATATCTCAGCTAATTGGAATATAACAATGTGAAATTAAATGCCCTCATTTTCTTAAAAAATATACAAAATATGCCAGTCTCTTGTCTTAGCCATTCAACCAAGGGCCTTCGCGATACAAAGGAACAATGATGAGTGTTATAGATTCCAATATACTTACTGCTTTTAAATCACCTCCACAGTTGCCACAACAACACCGACAACAGCAGACACAACATCCACATAACGGTAGGAATATGACAAAAAGCAACCCAATGACGAAACAAATGCCAAAACCCATAGCAAAATTAACAAGCTATAAAGAAGAAAACAGTCAAATTATCAGCAAACGACGGAAGACATTACAATGATACGGTATTTTCAGAAGAAAAACGTTAATACGATAAAAGATTTACCGAAAATATTTTGACTGAGTCATCCGAATAAATGCAGTATCCGACAGTTAAATAGGAAGCATATGATTTAAACCATCATGTATAGATTCCTTGCTGGAAAAGGACCAAAAAATGGATGAAAAATGCCAAAATTATCCACATTTTAAATGATAAAGAAACTAAGATGTGTAACAAATAACCGTTCATTTCAATCATTGATTTATTTTGAGATGCAATAGCCATTAGCTTTTTCAGAAATTTTAGGAAATAAATATATTCAAAATTTGCATAACTATCAAATTAACAAATGGCACAACTAAGCGTTTTATTGGCAACCAATCCACAGGTCCTTGACAACACTTTAAAGAACCTAAATGGAAGTTTTATATTCAGAAAAAGCCTTCAATTTAACAACATAATTTACACATTATATAACACAGTACTAGTTATTCCCAAGAGACCGCGGTGGCGTAGTGGACAAGACACTAGTGTACAAAATCCATGGTCTCTAACCGCTGTGAGTTCGAGTCCCCCACTCAGATTACATGTGGGAATGTGAATTGTTCTTGCCGTTGCTACTTGTTCACCCGGTGCATAATGTGACTTGGGAGTGGTACACTTGTCTGCGGCATACTGACTCTGTGAGCTAGCACCTTAAATTCGAACCCTTGAGTGCGCGCTGGTACAAGACAGACCATAAAACACACTCGCAATTCACATGCATACAGAAACTTGTTCATAGATTAATCCATAGCGATTAATAAAGTAGTTCGTGTCTCGAATAGCTGAAAAATTGCTGCTGCGACGTTCAGTAACATTTAACCAACCAACCAACCGACTAATTATTTTCAGAGAGGAGATATAATTAACTTACCTCCATGTATTGGGCAGATATGTCAAACTCTCCATTTAAAAGCTGTTTGATTAAATCTGTGAAATAAACAAGTTTCTTAAACCATTTGTAATCAATGTTTCAATGTAATTTTAAGCATTTCACTTGCGATGTTTTATATTTACAATAAATTGATAAATATATGGTACATATAAAATCAAGAATCAGTTAAACAATCAATTAATCTCTAAACTGAAATCAGACAATTTTGATATTTTAATCATCTGCTTGGTTCTAGATAGTTGTTCAAATCTGTGAAAGAAACAAGTTTCTTAAAACATTTGTAATCAATGTTACAATGTAATATTTAGCATTTCAATTACACAATTTTTATACTAGTAATAAATTAAAATTTATATTGTAAGTAAAATTAAGGTTCATTTGAAAAATCATTTCTCTTTATAACTGAAATCGGACAGTTTTGACTTTTAATTATCTACTTGGTTCTAGTCACAAACACTATAGAGTAATTTTGTGATTTCATAATATACATTCGATTAAATTGCATTGTAAAAGTTTAAATCTTTTCTTGTTAAAAATTAAATAGTTACATAATAATTTGCTTAAACTGTTTTATTAATTATCTTCTCTGTAATAGACATAAAACAATTTTGATTACACACGTGGTTGGTGTAGCTAGCTAAACAGGACGCGCTTACCCTTCCTGGACACTCGGTCTCACTTCCCTGGTGGAGTTCACGTGTTTAACCTTGTATGTCGGTTCCAAAGTTTTTACTTTGCTTCTGGATTGTGATTCGGACATGGATTAGTATGTTTGTTTTTACTTTGCTTCTGGATTGTGATTTGGACATAGATTAGTATGTTTGTTTTGATTTAGCTTTTTGGTACGTACTGTATATGTACGTTTATTTGATCTGAATCATTAACATATGCAAATGCAACAACATCACCGTACAGAAAAAACGACGAAGTTTTAGATGGTTAGGCCATGTGATGAGAATGCCCAATGAGAGAATACCAAAAACAGCATTGAATTGGACACCACCGGGGAAAAGAAAGCCTGGTAGACCTCGTACCACCTGGAGGAGAACCATTCAAGAACTACAGGAGCTGGGATACACCTGGGGGCAAGCCCAACATATGGCAAAGGACAGAGACAAACGGAGAACGCTTGTTGGTGCCTCATGTACCAGTGGGGATTAAGAGGATAAGTAAGTAAGTATTAACATATATGGGCATGTACCGTACTTACAAAATGTTTTTTTGTATATCTGCATAGTTAAAAAATATCCACAACGTACTAGAGAACTATAAACCCCCGAAAAAATGCAAATGATTTTGTATATCATAAACCTAAAGACGAGACAAAAAGGTTTCAAGACAAATTTCTAGGACCAAGCGAATACCATAACGTGTTAGTGGAGATTGACATAAATTGTCATAATTTTTCCAAATCAATCACAAACATACCTGCCACACCCAAATCAAATTTACAAAAATTAAAGTAAAAACTGACAAATTAATGTAAACAATAAAACACCCCATCAAATAAAAAATAAACATACAAATCCATGTCCAAATCTTAATCCCAAAACAAAGTAAAAACTTTGAAGCTGGTAAGTTAATGTAAAAACTAACACAACTAGTTTTTTGAGAAAATTCCATTAGATCAAAAACAAACATACCAATCCATGTCAATACCACAATCTCAACACAAAGTAAATACATGTAATTGAAGCTGGCAAATCGGTTAAGCATGTGAACGTACACCAGATAAGTGAGACCGGGTGCTCTGGAAAGGTAAGCACATTTAGTCTAGCTAGCAATATGTAAAATAAATTTGAGAATGAATGAATCCGAGACGTTAAATATAGCCAGGATAGTTTCAGATACAGAGGCATTATATACTTATCAACAATACTTTGATGACACTTTTTGAAGACCTTCATCAATAATTTAAGCAGCTTGTTTCGTTGTATAAAGTGTTCGTGGTGGGAAAAAGCTCTACCATAGCATATTGTGAAACAAATACACCATACATAGAAGAAGCAGGCTTAGAAAAGGAAAGCTGACAATAGAATAATTGATGTTTGTCATACAGCTTCAAATATAGTCTCTCCCGTGTAGAAATTTTCTCTATATATCTGTATGTGAAGTTGAATTATTTGGAGTCTGCTCTCCAGATTTAACAAGGTTCTGCATAAATTTCATACGAATAAATACACAAAACAAAAAGAAACTGTGCTAAGATTGTCCCCATTGATATGCCATCATATGTTGGAAAACTATACAATACACAAAAATATGCTGTGTATAAAAAACTCCAGCATTTTGTTGATGGCATCTTCAGTATATTTTTGTTTGGAATCCGTATGACACTTGACAAAATAACAAGAACCCTTATTCTAGGTACGTGTATTTCTTTCTTGGCCTACCGTTTTGTAAAAGAATGATAAGCAAGTGATTTGTTGTAGATTTCTTTTCTTCTTTTTTAAAAAAGGTGGAATTTTGTGAAACTGGTAAAAACTCACCAAAAGGAAAATCGTTAGGCTGCACTGTATTTATAAAACTCCTGGCGAATGCAAACAGGATTTTTAAACCGTCATCCGAGTAGGTTGTAGTGGTTTTGTAAGGAGTTCCGGCTGGAATACCTGCCCAAGATACAGTTCCATTAGTATAGGCAGTGTTTCCATAAGCATCCGTTATAGTAGATCCCGGCAAGGCGGGACTGACAGCCACGGCCAGGAAAAATAAAACTACAAATATCATTATAACACTTCACGCCATTTTCTGTGTAGATATTAAAAACGCCATTTTGAAAAGTTGGTAAATTCTCGATTATATTGTCATAATGCGATTATATTTAATAACATATTCTAATAATACAATCCGCACCGAAAACAGATTAATGTTAACAAAGGTAGTCTTTCCATTTTTTTTATTAAAATATTGTTTTAAATGATAATAAATATGTTTAAAAAAAACAATTGGTTAACTACATTGTTGAAGTAGTTTAAGTTAGAAACTTTTGACATACTAATATTTGTTTTGTTCCAAACTAAAGCCATGGTGTCGTGACCATTCGTTTTCATCCAGTAATTTAAACACAATTGTATAAATAGTTTAACGATAATTTATGCAGAATATTATCAAGAATAAAAAATTGACTACGATATATGATACTTCAAAGTGATGTATACTGATGTGTCTAATTTACTTTGACCAGTGCAGTAGCTCAGTTGATAGGGTGCTTACTTCGTAAGTGGGAGGTCAAGGGTACGAACCCCGACCGGGTCTAACCCGACTTGAAAGTGGGTAGTGATTGTTCTTTCGCCAAGCACTTGGCATCATAAAATAAAAGTCGGATGGGAACTTAAAATAAACGAGACCCCGTGTCACGGTAGGCTTGGCACAATGAAGAACCCTGCTGTATAATGCCATCAGCGCAAAATTCCTGCATCTTCGCCTATAGCTGGCGACGTCTCGATATAAGTGAAATATTCTTGACTGGGATGTAAAACACCATTACTCAACTCTAATTTACAAGTTCTACATGTACATATAGGTACAAGTGTATTAGTTTATTAAAATAGAATAATAATGTTATTATGTTAAAAATTCAACACACAGCGTATTAACCTTAATCCATAGACCTAAATCTACTTATAAGGTAATTATGTCGAACTGGTTAAAGTACAACATGTTTTAAATCAACCTGGAGTTTTTACTGTACACATGTACGGTAGTGTTCCGAGAACCTTCAGTTAATTCTATTTATATCCATACATTAACTTCAGAGATTATGAAGGGTATCTGAAGAAAACCACGCACCTTTGAAAAGCAAAATTACAAACTTCCCCATGCTAGGATTTGCCCGAGTTGGATTCGAACCAAAGCTATAGGGAAATATTACCCCATAGACCACTCTGACACCAGGACTCCCTGCCCAAAGAAGCTACAATACTAATATATCAGAATTAACTCGCAAAGCTAGGGATGTCTAGCTGCTTATAAATATTATACGCTAATAAGTGAGGATAAAAGATTCCATAGTGAGTGGCTGGAATATCTTCCATTAATCCATTAGTATATGGCTAGGAATGCCAAGCTGCTTGTAAATACGCTATGGGGGGAGGATTAAAGATTCTACGGTGACTGGCTAGAATAATATCTTCAATTATTCCATTTGTATATGGTACTTTATTATTAATAGAACTATATTTTGGTTTTTAAAAAACTGACTTATTCAAATATTACAGTACAGACCTGTCGAAAGTTTAATACTGAACTAAACGAAAAAGGAATCGGTGCTCGGCTGCCAAGTGGCTCATATATGCCGGATAACTAGTGTAAGACAACCCGCCAATAGAAAGAAAACACCTGCCGAAAAGCTGTCAAAATGTAGCCAAGATAAGCTGCCAATTCAACAATAATTCGTTAGCATATTGTTAATCTTTTGACAGGTCTGTACTGTACAACTGAACTTAGACTGTGATGAAACGTATTTTCTGCTTATTTCCTTCTCTTTGTCTTATTTCCCCTGTTACTAAAGTATAAAATTTCAAATTATATCTTCATTCTACTCTCTTTTGTTTTATTGTTCCATATTAGCGACTTGTTGAGTGCAACATGTGTTTCGGTAAATTCTAAATAAATTGGGTAACTTAGCAACCATGTTATGATAACCAACAATATTATTTAAGTATAACATGTGCCAGATCGCTGTTCATTGTTAATAAACGTTTATTTTCAAATCCCCGTGTCACATGCCTATCGGTTGTATATACCCAAGATACTTAGTGTTCAGTTATACCAACGGGCACCATTTATCCGGGTAGCTTCAAAATTCCATATACACGTCCTTATGTTCAGTTATACCAACGGGCACCATTTATCCGGGTAGCTTCAAAATTCCATATACATGTTCCTTATGTTCAGTTATACCAACGGGCACCAACTATCCAGGTACCTTCAAAATTCCATTATACACGTCCTTATTGCAAACGTGGTGTAGCTAGCTAAACAGCTAGAAGGTGCTTACGATTATGCTAAAGACGAGTGTTCGTCAGCTAAAATGGTGTTTTCACCATGAAAAATATAATTTTTCAAAATTTTTTATATTTTCCCCAAAATTTCAGATAATTCAAAGAAAATTTATTTTCAAGAAAAAAAAAACCTTTATTACATACATTTATATCATAAAGTTAAGATATCCCTTTCTAGTACAGGAAAAACTTCAACATTTCCTTTGTATGAACAAAATTTGATATAATGATTTTGATGTAAACATATGGCAAATATAAATTTGTAAAGTAATTGATGGGCAGCAATGTATATAATGTGGAAATAATAGTAGGGTAACAATAAATAGATTATTAAAATAAATTTTTCTATAATAAATCAAGATAAATTAATAATAATGTACAGTCAAACCTGTCTATAAAGGCCACCCAAGGGAACCAGTAAAAGTGGCCTTTATGGACAGGTGTGTCTTTTATACAGGATCAAATAATATCAATACAGTCAAACCTGTATATAAAGGCCATCCAAGGGAACCAGTAAAAGTGGCCTTTATGGACAGGTGAGTCTTTTATACAGGATCAAATAATATCAATACAGTCAAACCTGTATATAAAGGCCATCCAAGGGAACCAGTAAAAGGGGCCTTTGTAGGCAGGTGGCCTTTAAAAACAGGTTCAAATAATATGAATAAAGAACAATTGGGATACAATTCTACAGTTGGCTCTTATATAGAGGTGGCCTTTAAGGCAGGTTCAACTGTAAAGAACAATTGATATAATTCTACTGGCCTTTATACGCAGGTAGCTCTTAAATAGAGGTGGCCTTTAAGGCAGGCAACAACTGTATATCAATTTTGTCCATCATGATAATATAAACAGGAATGTTCTGAATAAAAACCAAACAACAATCACTGAATAAAATGAAACCAGAGATGATAAGTGATAAAGGTTCTGATCTACAGTACATACACTCCGCAGATGATAAAGTGATAAAGGTTCTGATCTACAGTACATACACTCTGCAGATGATAAAGTGATAAAGGTTCTGATCTACAGTACATACACTCCGCAGATGATAAAGTCATATAGGTTCTGATCTACAGTACATACACTCCGCAGATGATAAAGTGATATAGGTTCTGATCTACAGTACATACACTCCGGAGATGATAAAGTGATAAAGGTTCTGATCTACAGTACATACACTCCGCAGATGATAAAGTCATATAGGTTCTGATCTACAGTACATACACTCGGCAGATGATAAAGTGATATAGGTTCTGATCTACAGTACATACACTCCACAGATGATAAAGTGATAAAGGTTCTGATCTACAGTACATACACTCCGCAGATGACAAAGTGATAAAGGTTCTGATCTACAGTACATACACTCTGCAGATGATAAAGTGTTAAAGGTTCTGATCTACAGTACATACACTCCGCAGATGATAAAGTCATATAGGTTCTGATCTACAGTACATACACTCTGCAGATGATAAAGGTTCTGATCTACAGTACATACACTCCGCAGATGATAAAGTCATATAGGTTCTGATCTACAGTACATACACTCCGGAGATGATAAAGTGATAAAGGTTCTGATCTACAGTACATACACTCCGCAGATGATAAAGTGATATAGGTTCTGATCTACAGTACATACACTCGGCAGATGATAAAGTGATATAGGTTCTGATCTACAGTACATACACTCCACAGATGATAAAGTGATAAAGGTTCTGATCTACAGTACATACACTCCGCAGATGATAAAGTCATATAGGTTCTGATCTACAGTACATACACTCGGCAGATGATAAAGTGATAAAGGTTCTGATCTACAGTACATACACTCCGCAGATGATAAAGTCATATAGGTTCTGATCTACAGTACATACACTCCGCAGATGATAAAGGCATATAGGTTCTGATCTACAGTACATACACTCGGCAGATGATAAAGTGATATAGGTTCTGATCTACAGTACATACACTCCACAGATGATAAAGTGATAAAGGTTCTGATCTACAGTACATACACTCCGCAGATGATAAAGTGATAAAGGTTCTGATCTACAGTACATACACTCCGCAGATGATAAAGTGATAAAGGTTCTGATCTACAGTACATACACTCCGGATGATAAAGTGATAAAGGTTCTGATCTGCAGTACATGTACATACACTCCACAGATGATAAAATGATAAAGATTCTGATCTACAGTACATACACTCCGCAGATGATAACGTGATAAAGGTTCTGATCTACAGTACATACACTCCGCAGATGATAAAGTGATAAAGGTTCTGATCTACAGTACATACACTCCACAGATGATAAAGTGATACAGGTTCTGATCTACAGTACATACACTCCGCAGATGATAAAGTGATATAGGTTCTGATCTACAGTACATACACTCCACAGATGATAAAGTGATAAAGGTTCTGATCTACAGTACATACACTCGGCAGATGATAAAGTGATAAAGGTTCTGATCTACAGTACATACACTCCACAGATGATAAAGTGATAAAGGTTCTGATCTACAGTACATACACTCCGCAGATGATAAAGTGATATAGGTTCTGATCTACAGTACATACACTCTGCAGATGATAACGTGATAAAGGTTCTGATCTACAGTACATACACTCCGGAGATGATAAAGTGATAAAGGTTCTGATCTACAGTACATACACTCCACAGATGATAAAGGTTCTGATCTACAATACATACACTCCGCAGATGATAAAGTCATATAGGTTCTGATCTACAGTACATACACTCCGCAGATGATAAAGTCATATAGGTTCTGATCTACAGTACATACACTCGGCAGATGATAAAGTGATAAACGTTCTGATCTACAGTACATACACTCCGCAGATGATAAAGTCATATAGGTTCTGATCTACAGTACATGTACATACACTCCGCAGATGATAAAGTCATATAGGTTCTGATCTACAGTACATACACTCGGCAGATAATAAAGTGATAAAGGTTCTGATCTACAGTACATACACTCCACAGATGATAAAGTCATATAGGTTCTGATCTACAATACATACACTCCGCAGATGATAAAGTCATATAGGTTCTGATCTACAGTACATACACTCCGCAGATGATAAAGTGATAAAAGTTCTGATCTACAGTACATACACTCCGCAGATGATAAAGTGATAAAGGTTCTGATCTACAGTACATACATTCCGCAGATGATAAAGTGATAAAGGTTCTGATCTACAGTACATACACTCCGCAGATGATAAAGTGATATAGGTTCTGATCTACAGTACATACACTCCGCAGATGATAAAGTGATAAAGGTTCTGATCTACAGTACATACACTCCGCAGATGATAAAGTGATAAAGGTTCTGATCTACAGTACATACACTCCGCAGATGATAAAGTGATATAGGTTCTGATCTACAGTACATACACTCCGCAGATGATAAAGTGATAAAGGTTCTGATCTACAGTACATACATTCCGCAGATGATAAAGTGATAAAGGTTCTGATCTACAGTACATACACTCCGCAGATGATAAAGTGATAAAGGTTCTGATCTACAGTACATACACTCCGCAGATGATAAAGTGATAAAGGTTCTGATCTACAGTACATACACTCCGCAGATGATAAAGTGATAAAGGTTCTGATCTACAGTACATACACTCCGCAGATGATAAAGTGATAAAGGTTCTGATCTACAGTACATACATTCCGCAGATGATAAAGTGATAAAGGTTCTGATCTACAGTACATACACTCCGCAGATGATAAAGTGATATAGGTTCTGATCTACAGTACATACACTCCGCAGATGATAAAGTGATAAAGGTTCTGATCTACAGTACATACACTCCGCAGATGATAAAGTGATAAAGGTTCTGATCTACAGTACATACACTCCGCAGATGATAAAGTGATAAAGGATCTGATCTACAGTACATACACTCCACAGATGATAAAGTGATAAAGGTTCTGATCTACAGTACATACACTCCGCAGATGATAAAGTGATAAAGGATCTGATCTACAGTACATACACTCCACAGATGATAAAGTGATAAAGGTTCTGATCTACAGTACATACACTCCACAGATGATAAAGTGATAAAGGTTCTGATCTACAGTACATACACTCCGCAGATGATAAAGTGATAAAGGATCTGATCTACAGTACATACACTCCACAGATGATAAAGTGATAAAGGTTCTGATCTACAGTACATACACTCCGCAGATGATAAAGTGATAAAGGATCTGATCTACAGTACATACACTCCACAGATGATAAAGTGATAAAGGTTCTGATCTACAGTACATACACTCCGCAGATGATAAAGTGATAAAGGATCTGATCTACAGTACATACACTCCGCAGATGATAAAGTGATAAAGGATCTGATCTACAGTACATACACTCCGCAGATGATAAAGTGATAAAGGTTCTGATCTACAGTACATACACTCCGCAGATGATAAAGTGATAAAGGATCTGATCTACAGTACATACACTCCGCAGATGATAAAGTGATAAAGGTTCTGATCTACAGTACATACACTCCGCAGATGATAAAGTGATAAAGGTTCTGATCTACAGTACATACACTCCGCAGATGATAAAGTGATAAAGGATCTGATCTACAGTACATACACTCCACAGATGATAAAGTGATAAAGGTTCTGATCTACAGTACATACACTCCGCAGATGATAAAGTGATAAAGGATCTGATCTACAGTACATACACTCCACAGATGATAAAGTGATAAAGGATCTGGTCAAAAGTTTGACAGGTCTGTACTGTATATTTTTGTGTGGCGTTTTCCCCGACTTCATTTTTCAGAACCATATCTCTGTTAATAGGTTTCATTGGAGATGTCAACGGGAGTCTTTAGATGTAATATTGATGTCTGTGCTTAATTAAAGTTGAAATTGGAGTTGCATATACCCGATACTCCTACTGTCTAGTAGGGTCTCAACTCAAAACATTAAATCCAGGATTTTCTATTATATCACTGGAAATATCTCACAACATTTCGAAGCTGGGCTACTTTTCTTCAGCAAACTGTTGAGGGTCATATTCGTAAGCAAAACTTGATTTTAATAAAAATGGGAAATGCAAGACGCCATTTTAAATGTAAATATAAGGGTAACTATTCCTTATGGAAGCATATGTAGTTCTTTAAATCTCTGGGTATGTTCAACTGTTCAACTCCATACATCACATTACATTTACCCGCAAATGTTTGTCTAACCCGAACTCTACAGTAATGTTGTAATAACTTAACACTACTATTATATTCCTGAAGCCACTCTCTAAACTCTTTAGCCTCTTTATCTTCCTCATCTATATTATCCAGTCTGTCCACAATCTGGTCTGGCCGTAATGTAAACCCACACATCACCCAAACCCTTAACGTTAAACATCCTGTCTCTTAAACAACGTGTTAACAAAGCTGATTTTAAGTTCTCTCTGGCTGTGTTCAAGTTAGGAGTTGCTTTCAACAAAGCTGAAATCATTGTGTCAGACGAATGCTGCCACAGACGCATTGAACCATCAATCTGCAGCCACAATGTTTCCACATCATTTAATTCCGCATCCACTCTCAGTAAATGTTCTACACATTTCCCATGACCCTGACGAAATGCCAATGCTATTGGTGTTAATCCAAAATCATTCTTTACTGCAGCATTGGCATTATAATCAAGTAGTTTTTCTACACATAAAAAGTAACCTTCTCTAGCCGCCACGTGTAAGGCTGTGTTTCCGCCCTGAACTTGAATGGCTGCATTCACATCAATACCACCACGTAAAATTGATTCCAGACCACTTACATCATTTTTCAGAATGACATTTTGAAGTTTTTTCTCGGGTGATAAATTGTTTTGCAGAAGAGAAAACAAATCCATTCTCTTTAAGTTTTCTCAAATTTATCTGAAATTGAAATTAAAATAAATTTTGAACAACGTTTCTTTTTGGGGAGGGGGTGAGGATTCCAAGACAATAACAACAAATAATTATCAGAAGCCATGTGTCCCTAGAAGTGGCAAATCAAATGAATGAAATATATCTAAAGACGTTGCTTACTATTAAAATTGTAAGAGCTAAATATCAAAATAGTCAGTGATAGTTTCTGAGAAGTTGAGCACACAAGAAATACCAATGTTTAATACAAAGTACATGTATCTTAATGCCATTACTCATACATAAATATTAACAAATCAAAACAGTGGTAAAGTATGCACATTATAGCAATTGATCCTACCAAATATGAAAGCATTCTACCCAGCAGTTTCTGAATTATTGGGTACACAATAAACAATACAGACGGTGACCTATTATTACTTTGTCCCACCATCACTTCAAATCAGGTGGAAATTTTTTTGTTTTTTTTTATTCATTTATTTGTTGTTGTTTTTTTTTTTTTTTCTAGTTGCCAATTCCAAGTATGTACTATATAAAGTGTTTTATTACATAAAAATATGACAAAAACACAGATTTGACAGATTTCTTTAATAACAACATGTATAGTATCATCCATGTCAATGATTCACATGCACACATACACACAAAGACAAGATCCATACGAAACAAAAAACTAAATCCTTGGGTATTGGTCAGCTGTAGATATCCCATAGACTTATATACTGGTCTTTAGATCCACATGCCAGTAAATTATCATCAGAAAATGTCAGACATTGAACACTTTCTTTATGATAGCTTAAAACAGCTAAAGGCTTTAACTTCTTAAATCCAAAAATTCTTATATTTGAGTCCCAACCTGCTGTAGCAAAGATCTTATTGTCATTCCTGATACATATATCATTAAAACCTGGATTGGTGACCTCAATTTGGTCAGAAGGACTCATGTGTTCTACAGATTTCTCTTCAGTCAATGTCAACTTCCAAGAAACAATTTTATTGTCCACTGAGCCAGACAGACCTTTCATAAACCCTGGAGAAAAATCCATGCACATCACTGACTCCTGGTGAAAACTGCAACTGTCAATCATTTTTAAACTTCTTACATCCCATAATACAACACTGCCATTTTCATATCCAATCACAATATGTCTTTCATCTTGAACTGGTTTTATACTCATACACATTCCATATTTTGACTGGTCACTGCAAGGTTTTAGAAATCCAATAGAATTGTGTGTTTTACAGTCATATATATCAACTTGTGATGTAACATCACTAGGTATTGCAATACAATTTGTACCATTACAACCAATCACAGCTGATGAACAGAATCCAAGTATTCCAGACTGCAGTGTGCCTGAAAAATGTAATTAAAACAAATTTATTGAATTTAACCAATGGAAACAGCCAATAATACTCAACCAGGCAAAATTAGTATTATTAGAGACAGACAGATGACAGCAGACTGGTAACTATAATCCCAATCACAGAAACACTATTTTCAAACATGGAACTATTGTTGTAACATCAGTTCAAAATCATAATCAATCATTGGTTGGTGCTCCTGATAAGATTTTATACATTATGATCGGTTGACATTTTTTATGTTTTGGATGTGAAAGGGTATGTTTTATGGTTTACTTAAAATAATGAAGACTAATAGACTCAATATACATGATGATGGTCGATATGACCTTGATTCAATGATTTTTATATACAGTATGTCAATCCTTCTAACATAACCAGTAGTGTCGTATTACTGGACCCAGTTGTTTGAAGCTTGATTAGCTTAATCAATGATTGACACATATCAGTGAAAACCATCATATTATCATCAGTCCATAGATTTATAGCCATGTGCTTTAATTTGTTGAAATTCTATGCACTGGGGACATTTTCAACATTAATTTCACAACAGGTTTGAAATTGTGCATTATTTAAATTTTGACTAATCAATTGATTAAACTAATCAGGCTTCGAACAACTCAACCCAGGTGTTTACAGAATTAATATGAAAGGTCATAAAGGATAATGTTCAATTTTTTAAATTAAAACAGAATTTATTGATGAAATAAATAATGAATTAAAAGAATCATACCTGATAATTTGTATTCTGAACCTTGTATTGTCCAAAATTTGACAAGTCCATCCCTCCCTTGTGTTACAAGTTTCTCGTCGATAAATTCTAGCCACAGCACCGAATTTTCAGGATGTGCATTGATAGAGGTGTGTATTCTTCTGGTGTGCATATTCCATATATGGACATTACCATCTTCACAGCCTGAATAGAGATTCTGATTGGATGAACCATTAAACTTAAGTGCAGTTACAGGTGATCCTGTACCTCTTAAAGTATATATAGGATCTGGATTAGACATTTATCTTGTTGTCTACCTGTTGATTAAAACAAGGAAACCCAAATAATTAAAACTGAAAAAGTGTGATTTTAATTCAAATTAAAAATCCATATGCCTTTCCTAATACAGGTACTATTTGTGAATTCTTTGTACAAACATTGTATCCAACTCATAAAACCCAATGTATGCAAATTAATATTATACCTAGTATATAATTTTCCTGCATTTACAGACAACAGACAGATTAAAAGCAAAAAATGTAGAATGTCTTTATAGCAACTGCAATCGGGGAAATAAATAATTATGTACAGGAGGTGTCAGAAAAAATAAATAAACTCAAAACTAGGCATGTTCTTTTGACATTGTCAACCATCTTAAGTTTGCTTTCAATTCATGTCTAAAAATGATGACCAAATTTGGAAATTAAAACTAAACTGTTCCACATGTATTCTTAAATTAGGAATCAAATAGCGCAGCATATAAAGAAACAGACTTCTTTGTCTTTCAGTCGAAAGGAGAAACCAAGTTCAAAACAATTTGAGCTTAAACCTGATGGGATTTTTATGACATTACTTTAAGAGTTTATAGAGATATAAGAACTTACCAAAGTTACAATGTTTTAAAACTCCGGTTTTAAGCAGAAATTAAAATTTACACAGCTTCCAGATGACCTGGCCTATGACCTGTAGATGACCTGACCTCTGACCTGTAAAATGGTGAACAATATCCACATGTTGATCATGTAACTCGTGTCAATTAAGTTAACAACGTTTGATTGAAGACTATGATGATTTTTTTATTTATAGAACTATTTACTGTCCAATAGGTTATTTAAATTTTTTGTCAAAACTTATCACGGTTGTAACAACCATTGAGGCAGTTGCGTAACCTTGAATTTTGCTGGGTTTTTTTTTTTTGGGGGGGGGGGGGGGGGGTGGACAGATTTTAGGGCTTTCTGGAATGTTTTTCTTGAGATAATGAATATCCAATTTAAGTTCTCACATGCCAGCATTCTATGCAGTTCTGGGTATTTTGTTGGTAACATCTGATCTAGATATAATGATTTAGATGTTAACTCTAGAGTATGCTGAAGCTGTAACAAAAACCAAATTGAAACTGAAATTCATTTCTTGTTATATTGCAAACAATACAAACAGAATAGAAATACATTATTTAAAGAAAATAAAATTTTTATCACATTCCTTACTTTATGAATTTATCAGATATATAAAAAATAAAATATTTATTAAATAATAAAAATAAAAATATATTAAGACAATTCATAAACTTCATAACTTGCCGTCTTCCCATCAGAAACAACATGTGAATCTCAAATTCAGAAATTTATAATAATTACATGTAATCAAAACCCTTTGGATGTTGCACAGTGATTTATTATATATTAATATCTTATTTGGAATTTACTTCAAACTTTTTGGGGGGAATTTTGACTTTAAATTTTGTATACCTTTTTTTGTTTTGTTTAACATTTTGTATTGCCTTAACCAATATTGTGAAATGTTATTTAGCAGTAAAATTATTATTATGATTCCCCACCACCATAGCTGGGGAATCATATTGTTTCCGTTGTTTCTACTTATTATTCCTATTATTATTATTCCGCCTTTCTCAAGACCTACTGTCATAGTATATGTCGGATCAGATCTCGAAAACGGCTTGATGGATTTAGATGAAATTTGGTACCAATAATCTGTTATCTGTGTAGATATGCTAGACATGTTCATTTTCTCTTTATCTGGAAGGTGGGTGGGTGTAAATGGCATAATTAATGCGTCATTGAAGACCCGGGGAAACCAATTCTGAATGGACATAAGCTGGTTACGACACTTACTTTAATACCAAGCCAATGCCTTCACCTATGAGTTAATCCAATTAGTGACCGTCAAACAAGTCCACTCGAGCATGAAATCTTATAACTGAACAATTTAATTGAGCAATAGATCTGTACGGCACTTACTTTAATACCAAGCCAATGCCTTCACCTATGAGTTAATCCAATTAGTGACCGTCAAACAAGTCCACTCGAGCATGAAATCTTATAACTGAACAATTTAATTGAGCAATAGATCTGTACGGCCGCAGGACAAAACGTACCCATACCATAACGTACCCTACCAGAAGGTACCCATTTTTGGACAAAACAAGTGTTTTGAAATAGATCGGCGCTATATATATAGTCTGGTTTAAAGACCCTATCTATGGGGAAAACATACTTTTTAACACGCAGAGGGTCTTTTTAGTCGAGACATTTATAAATGCGCATTTCTTTGCGTTTTAAAATACAAAAAAAATAAACATGCCCTTTTTGATATTATGCCTCTCCCATAAGAAAACCCTTTAAAACAATTGAATAAACTTAAAATCAACGGAATAAAAATCATTGAAAATATTAGAAATAAAATAGATCGGCGTTATATATATAGTCGGTTAAAAGACCCATCTATGGAAAAAACAGGCATTTTAATGTGTAGAGGATCTTTTAACTGGACTTTATAAAGTGTGTTGAAATAGATCGGCGCTATACTGGAGATACAGTCCGGTTAAAATACCCTATCTATGGGAAAGACATATTTTTTAACACGTAGAGGGTCTTGTTAGTTCAGGTGTATTATACAGAATAAATTTGTGTATGGAATTTATAGGATGGAAAGAGTAAAGGGTCTTGAGTGATCAAGATTAACAACACTCTTATATTCTGAGACGGTTGAAAACCCTGAAAAAGAAGTAAGACCCTAAGGTCTTTTAACCGGATATATGCCATATATTATTTATGGACGGTGGGGAATCATACGTAACTGGTATCCCAGTTACAATCTCTAGTTATTATTATTATATTATTACATGTATTATTATTATTTGATCCATTTCCAAATGATCAGTTTTTTCCAGTTAATCAGATTTCTAATGCTGTAGTCTATACCACTATAGTTCATTATGGTTTTGTAAATAAAATGGCACTGGAATGGAATCCCATAAAAAGTCACTGCAATGTTAAAACAAATTAAGTTGTCATTCACAACCACAGGAATTCTGGATTAAAATGGAATATCCCCTTGGAAAGTGCTCGACGAACAGGTTAGTCAAAGGGTGGAACAAAAAGGGAGGAATGTGGCAGTCTTGAGTTCATTTCTGACCGGGTACCTCTGTCGGTAGAGCATCCAGCTATTATTGGGGCCATTGCATTTTCCCTTTCCTGTTACACTGGTAAATTCGCTTCTTTCAGTCCCTTTTTCGATTCCTTCCAGGTAATGCCACTTTATAATACAAATTTTGTGATGTTATGTGATTTATATTTGGAAATTCTATAATAATAACAGTCGTACTTAATTTCTACTTTCGTTTTACAAACAAGTCATGTTTCTTCCAATGGCAATAAATTGATAAAATAAGTTCGTTTCAAAACAATTAAATTTTCGTAACAAGGCAAATTCAATGTATTAAAATTAGCAAGGTAGTGTCTATTCAATATGATAAATATACCTTTATATTATTCAATTTCAACCAGACATCATTGAACACGTTGAAATGATAAAAAACTGAATTTACTAACTTCCGCATGGGGAAACGAAAAAGTGTAGCTCAGAAGGAATTTCTATCTGAACTTTACCTGATCGAGAAAACCGATCATCCGATAGTAATAAAAAAAAATAAAAACAACAAAAGGTTGTTCACTTGGTGAAGGTTGTTGGTAACTTCAACTATTTCATTATACTAGAGATATAAAACCTGTTTTATATATTCTCTGATTACCCCTTGGTATGTAACAGTGTGTAAGGTGACCAGGTGACAGTAGTAATATTCTGCTTACTCTATGGTATTTTATCTGATTTTTCTGAAAATTGACATCTCGTGAAATTACTTTCAACTTTAACTAAGGAAACTGGACCCCCTCGTATGGCGTTTAAAGTTCCGGAATGATTATTGCCCCGTAATAACAAACGAATTGTATCAGTAGTAAAGAAAGACTGCATAGTTCAGTGTCACGATGCGTTTTTGTGGGGTTTAAGCGTAACATCAAGACAATACAAAACAAAATAATACAGAAACTGTCTTGTCTTTTATATTATTTTTTAAATATTATTAGGTAGACCTTATATATTTTAGATGTGGCATTCTTAGAACAAGTAATTCTAACCCTTGCAATACCATTAAACTTAATAGATAAATAAATATATCATCAGGCGAGGGTTGTTTCGCGTTGGTTTCCAATGAAAATTTTCTGAATTGTCATAAGAAATTCAATTTCAGTTTTCAGCAATATTGGTGCTTTTGTTTAAAATTCGAATGGTCCGTTAGACTTTTTAAAGTAAGTTTTCACGTCTCTGCGTTTCACTTCCAAAAACGCGGGTAATAGACATTTTATTCAGACAAACTGGCCTTGAAAAAAATACAAATGTGACTGTATCAAGTAGAAATTGGTTGAAATCTCAAATTGTCACAAAAATACTTTTTGTCTTTAAAATATATGAAAATTCATTCTCTATCTTTTACAAAATTTTACTTAAAAATTCTAACGAAGACCAAAGTTATGGTGTCATTTATGACGTAGCTATTCACGTATCATCCAATTGTAAATCCGCGCAAAACTACTTTAATTTGCAAAATTTATCAGAAATTCTAACAATATAGGGACCTTAAGTCAATTACAATTTTTCAGTCACATGCAGTATAATGTAGTATTCATTTACTTGTTCTATAAAATATCTGTCTCCATGTTAAGCACTGTGTTGTTGATAAAGGCGCACAGGTACCTGTTTTCACGGCAATGATCGCGGTATAATGATGACGTCGTTCTTCCAACTGTTACGTCACAATACTGAAAATGTTGACGTGGAGATTTTGACCGATTTCTACTTGATACAATCACAAATCTTTAATCTATGTATTAGTTCCTGTGAACCAAAAAATGTTTATTCCTTTCATTCTGGATTCATTTTATCTTTATATTTTTATTATTTGTTCATTAAAAAATGAATAAAGTTTCTATCATTACAAAGGGACGCCAAAAATGTAACGCACCTTTTTATATTGGTTTCACTTTTTGTACACATTCAATGAAAATTAAAAAACCGGAAGTACGTTTACTCTCTTATCAACAGAAATGGCTGCAAAAGGAAAGTTGAATACTTACATAGCCACGTGTTTCTTATTTTTATGCCAGGTTTTGGCAGAATGGGACACGAACGATTACTTGAGAAGAGAACATACATTAGTTAAACCATACCAAGGTAATTGAATCGTTGCAAGATCAGTCCCTATCAAACTAAACACCGATCACTGTGCCCCACCCGATTACTGTAGTTGAGTAAAGACAAAAGTTGAAAACCTACTAGTCTACGTACGGTACTAATTGAAGGATGAAATACTTAAATTAGTTAATATGAATTAAACCATTGCCTTTATCGAGCGAATTATTCAGATTGAAAAAAATTATATGACTGGAAGCAAAAAAAATAATCTTAAAAAAATTAATGATTTTTTTTTAAATAATTTAAAACGCATTTAAAAATATATTGATATATCTACCAAATCATGAACTGGAGTTCAAAATTATGTTTTTAATGGAAGGTCCATGACCTTTTGTCTTTAGTTTTGGCAAGCTCCACATAAGTTTGGTAAATCCGGCCTAATATCAACATTGATATTAGCATGGTTACTAAAGAAATGCAACTTTGGAATCAGCAGTAAAATCTTATCCATAACCAGTCTGAAGCTGAGTGACCATGTGATCGCTGTGACAATGAGGTTTGCTGCTGTACCACGTGATACCTTCTAACGTGTCTGCAAAACGCTTGTTTCCAATGGACATGGAATCGCACAATGACTTTTTCACGTAAAAACTACATTATTCCGGGAATTTGTAACATTGACATTTTCCAAAATGTTCTGCACAAACATTAAGAGGTATTGACCACGTGGTACAGCGGCGAGCTCCATTGTTTACAATAAATAATCACTGGTTTTAAAATGAAAAAAAAAAAACATAAATCATGGTGAAAATGACAGTATTACAGAATTGTTAATTTGTATAATCACATCTTAGTAACTTATATTAGTTTGTTTTCAGTAACATTAAAGTTGATAAAATTTTTGCAAGTAACTGTCTTAAATAAATACTAAAATTGATTCACTTGTCTGTTTTTGTAGGGTCAGGATTAAGTGTACCATTATGGGATTTCTTAGGTGGAACTATGGTAACCAATACATTTGTAAGATTAACACCAGATCATCAGAGTAGACAGGGAGCTATATGGAACAGTAAGGTGAGTGGTGGTATAGTATATACAAATAGACAGAGAGAGATGGGGGTTTTCAACATCAGGATTCCTTCACTAGTACTATAACCACACTGCTGAGCACTTACTACATGTATATTGTGCCTAGATGAAGAAGAAAGTTTTAGAACCAGTGATCCAATATGTGTTTTCCTTTTCTAGTCTTGTTTGGCTGTATCAATCATTAACTTGTATAGTGAAACACCTGTTGGCTGTTGCTAAGTACACGTTTTTCAGTTTCATTTTTTCCCCATTCTTTGTCTTGGAGTAAATGTACTATAAATTAAACCAGGTTTATCAGCATTACAAGCCTCAGTTGTTGTAAAAACAATCATGTCTGAAATAAATCATTTCTGGACCTGGTCTCTTGACATGATTCAGATTTGTTGAGTCTTCACACAGATCACGTGGGGGTGGGGGGGGGGGCTCAGTGGTAGAGTGTCTGTGTAGAGAATAGGGGGATTGGGTTCAATACCCTGACTTGGTCATACATACATAAGGCTTAAAAATTTGAGACACAGCGTCCTCATCTGGTGCTTGGTATTAAGAGGACAGAGTATCTACTGGTTCATCCTATGGCAGTATAATATATTTACAATATGACTGTATCTCTCTTCCATGAAACATGGAGAAGCAATTGTATTGAAATTCACCTTGAAAGACAATTTGGGTCATGACCTTTGATGCATATGAATACAAAACTTTTTTATCATTGTTGGATCAAATTATTAGTACTCAATCCATTTTTCTCATCCACAACTTGATTTCTCATTATCATCTAATACAACTGGGATGTTAACAAATTCAACTTTTAATAATTCAATATATAAACTAGAAAACAAAGGTAATTAATCTAAAATCCCAGAATTAGAATTTGAAACACATTGAAAATTTCTGAGTTATGAATACTCAGGTGTCATTTTCCCGCAAGATGACGTCATGTCCCCCACAGGATGATGTTATGTGATTGTCTTTGATTATGACATCACTAAAGGTCGCATGGTCATGAGAGATATGCCAATCTCACATGGCAAAAAAAAAACAAAACAAAAAAAAAACATCTTACACATGTTACTTGAGCAGATATGGAAGAAATGGTGCCAAGAGTTATTACAAATTATTTATTGAAAGAAAAAAATTAAATATAAGAAATGACATTCTGCTCAAAGTCTTTCAAGAGGTAATGCAAGATAGTGTGACACGTGTCAAATTCAAAATGAAGGGCAAACTTAAGTGACCAAGGAAGAGTTATGTTTGTAGTGTACTATGAGCTAGCACAATAATATTGCCCCAAGTGTGTGATAGTACAATGCAGGTCAGAAAATATATCCAACTTCTCATGTACATGTATATATAAAACCTCTTTTGATTAATTAACACAATTTTGTTGCAAATAGCTGAAAAATTGCTGATATGAAGTTAAACAACATTGCAACCAAAATAACATTGCCTCGCTGATTCATTGGCAGTCTGTAAACATGTTTATCATAAGACATTTCATCAAAATAATGAAAAATAAATGTTTCAATATACCTGAAACATCTCAAATCTAGACATCTTATAGAATATATAGATTAAATGTCAGTCTTGTATTCATTGTATAATTGACGGATCACCGCCCACGCCCACAATGTTCCGACAAAAGCCCGAAATGCATGAATTAGACGGATAAAGAATGGAAACTCGGACTGAATTGTGTCGTTTAATGACGTCACTGACACCAGTGCGTCATTAGTTGCAGTGGCGCTGCTTTGGTACCGTGATGTTGGCTAGTGTCGGAACATAAAAGGCATGGTCCACGATACATTAATTGTTCTTTAACTCCAGATTTACTTGATTTCTTATTAATATATTTAAACGATGTATATGCGATACATCTCAAATCTAGACGTCTTATAGACAATAAAGATTAAATCCCAGTTTTATATACATTGTGTAATTGTTCTTTATCTCCAGATTTACCTAATTTCTTATTAACATATTCAAACTATCTCTCATCATGACATTTTGTACCTATACACACTCCAGATAAGAACTTGACATGAAGGGTTATTTCTTCCCCCTACTTTTTTTCTTAAGGGTATCCTGTAAAATCTAAAGAATATCGACACTGATCCATAAAAATGTAAAGAGTATTTTCAATTTTTAAAACCATTCATTCAAATAAGTATAACTTCTAACAATAATACAGTAACATCATCTTCATTGTAACAATGGCATGTCACAGGTACTTGGGTCAGGAGTTCAACCCCGATAGCAGGCTCTACTGTTAAAGGAATTGTAAAGGGTAATGGGGATTTTCAAAGGGTTTTGATACCTTTACATTTACAATTGAAAGAATATTTAAAAAAAATAAATTGAAAGGTATTTACACAGATACTCCTCTTATCTGGAGCTCTGCTATAAGAACGAGTCACCTGTTACTTAACAAGCCTATTTTCTAATGATCATGATGATATTTAGCTTTAGGGTAGTAATGTTAATGTTTTATTTATATTATCGCAATTTGTACCAGTAGTCTGAATAGCCTGGCAGCTGTGACATGTGATAAATTGATGTATTTATGTGTCTAAATCTAGTTATGCTTAGTGATGTGTGGTACATGTATTATTGGTATACCAATATTTCACAATATGATTTCCTAATAGTAATACATACATATTATGATACAACTGTGCAGATCTGATAATACTGATATATATATATAAAATTATAAATATATATATATATATATATATATATATATATATATATATATATATATATATTTCAAATTGAGTAATGTAGATGATGTTTGAAATTGTCGTAGGGCTTCATATGGTCCTTTAAAAACACATAAACACATTACGTCTGTACGACATACATACAACAATATTTGATGAATTATACAAAAAAATGTATACACAATGTTAAAGGTCTTTATTTTCTTCACTTTTGAAATAATGTATTGTAATACATATTGTGATACAGCATTGGTGTATGAAAATTTTATTAATACCCATCCCTAGTTATGCTGAACTGTATAATACTGATTGATAAGAAATACATGTACATGTGTATGATTGATTCTGAAAACTGAAATTTTACATGTAATATCGAATATTTAATAAATTTCTGGAAATATTCATTTTGTTATTTCATTATTTTCTTTTATTTTTGATAAATTATACCAGAAAAACAGAGCTTTTGAACATATTTAAAAAGATGATATTGAGTATTTGTTGACTAACCACCTCACCTATCCTCTTTGTGCCTGCTTGTACATAAGACATTAATGTGCCCTTTCCACAATGTTCTGTCTTTGGCAGCTACCCTTGCTGACACCCAACTCTTCCAATCCAGTTGTGTGAGTTCTTGTTCTGTTGTTTGGTTGGCTAAAGTTAAAGCTTGTCTGGACCCTATAGTATAAAATCACATCCAATCCAACATTCCTTAAATCATGAATTTATCATCACACTGCTTATCTGTAGAAGGAACCCTTTCAACTATTACTATTTAAAACCCACTCTGGTGGGCATACCTGCTGGACAGACTATTAGCGTGCCTGGGACAAGATTATTCAATCAGCACAATCATTGGCTATGAGACAAGACTCATTAACTTAAACAAAATAGTCTTTCAAGTATCTGTACATCTGCAGGTGAGCAATAAGGCCCATGGGTCTCTTATATTTGATTTTTAATCACATGCATGTTCAGTTTTTTGGTTTCAATTCACTGACTTTACTTTAGAATTTTAATTTCTCCATACTAAGTTTGTTATTTTTAATTTAATTTCTCCACACTAAGTATTTTATTTTTAATTTTAATTTTCCCACACAAAGTTTTTTTCTCAATTTTAATTTCTCCACACTAAGTATTTTATTTTATTTCAGCCTTGTTTTGCAAAGCACTGGGAATTGCATGTACAATTTAAAGTTCATGGTTCAGGAAAAAATTTATTCGGTGATGGAATGGCAATATGGTATACAAAAGATAGATTACAATTAGGTAAGAGTTGTTGGGGTATACATGTATTTGTGTCATGTTGGTCATATGGGCTGCACAGAGTGCAGAATCATGAAACTTATAGTATTGTGAATGTCAGGCGGTTAGGAAGGAAAAATGGGATTCCTGTATTATGTGAAATCAAATCCTTCTACAGTTTTTAAACAACAACCTTGAAACTTCTCAGAATGTGTCTGTGTATATATACCATGTATATCAAAGATGTGCACCTCAATTTATGGAATTATTGGGTTTTTTTTTTTTTTTTTTTGGGACTAAGTTGCTTTTTAACATTTTTCAACTAAGAGGTCATGTGTTGTGATATCAAATCTTCCTGAAGACTGTAAGTTTACATAAAATTTTATACATGTATATTTAAAATGTGTACCAAATAGAGTTTATAAAATTTATTTCATTTATCCCCGTTTTCCATACTTTGGATGTATATCATAGATGTACACCTAACTTTTTGCAATAATTTCAAGATTTTTTCCCAATTTTTGAAGACATTGGAATTTTGTTGTTTTAGCAAGTTTTTAAACAGAGGGGTCCTATTTTGTAAAATTTAAGCCCTTCTACAGTTTTCAACCATTAACCTCTCGATTATACAGCATTTTTAGATTTAAGCAAAAATCTTTAAAAAAAAAACCAAAAAAACCAACATGACCAATTAGGTCTTTGATCTATATTTTGTTTATCAAATGGAGGCATATAACTAGGATGAATTTATTAACTGTAAAATTTGTATTGTATTTAGTCTAGAACTAGTGTAAAGCCTCAACAAGGACTAATATTGTATGCTTTTTCAGCTGGGTTGGCAGAGGTTAAATCCATGCTTTTGGATTCCTTGGTTATTAAACTTTGTTATTGAGTGCTTTGTGCCCCAACTCCTGAGTTCTTTAAGCTTGTCAAACTTGTATCATGTCTAATGCAATCCAGAGTTATATCTTAGACATCTTAGGCTTGATATAAGGGTCAATCAGATATCAGTATTTGTTTAGAATCGTTGTTTAATAATCATCTTATCTTTCTTTAATATTAGCTAAATTCACACACACTGTGCAAAGGTTTGATTACCAGTAATGTAATGTAATGTAATGTAAGATTTCCATGTTTACAAAATAAATGACAGGTTTTATTTAAATTAGCACATGATCCACCATTCCTTTTAAATCATAAATTACAAAGAATGTTTAGTACTTACTTATTTGTTTGTTATAATTTCAGGTCCTGTATTTGGTAATAAGGATTACTTTACTGGGTTGGCCATATTCTTAGATACATACAGTAATCACAACGGACCACATAATGTAAGTGTCTCTATCTGTATTTCTCTTCTTCTATCTTGTACCTCTAGTTAATCCAGCCACTGTGGTAGTTTGGTAGAGTGCTCGCTCCGTAAGTGGGAGGTCATGGGTTTGAACCCTGACCGGGTCTGACCCAAGATTTGAAAGTGGGTAGTCATTGTTCTTTTGCCAAGCACTTGGCATTATGAAATGAAAGTCTTGGTTCTTTCTGATGGGAACTTTAAATAAGAGAGGTACCATGTCACGATAGGCTTGGCACTATAAAGAACCATGCTGTATAATGTCATCAGTGTGAAATTTCTGCACCTTTGCCTATAGCTGGCAACATATTATTTTTGTCTGGGACATTAAACACAATTACTCAACTCAACTCAACTCTAGTTAATCCAATCTACACAATTATTGCTTGATGCTATTGATATCAACATCATGCCACAAAACATTTTATTGTGACCAGATCACTATTTTAATGTTACAGAGGTATGGGGTATTATTATGGGTCTTGCTTTGTCCCACTTGGATAGAAATTGACATCATCATATGAATTCAGTACTTTCAGTAAATCCTGAAGTAGAAGGCAAATTTTCTTATGTAGGCAGCAAGTATGGAGTAATATGTAATGCAAAACAATTTTGGAAGATGTAAAATTATTAGATGTAGGCTTTAAACTTAATACAAATCTAAAGAAGTAGCTGACAACTTCTGTTGCTTACCTGGCTTTATTTAAATTACAGATATGTATTTGAAATCAAAATTATCATTGCTTTTGCCATTGCCATTTATGTTTAATTTCTGCTTATTTTCTCGTATCTTGCAGAAAAGTACTGCCATTATGTTAAATCACAAGTTTTTGAGAGCATTATAAATGTTTACAAAATGAACTTTCCTAGCAACTTACTTCTGTGAAACATTCTGGAAAAAACTCAAATCTGTCACTACTTTCTGATTTTAAAATTTTGATGAAATTTATTTAATCTTTTCTACTACATTCCCCACACTTTTATACAAAACATAAGATGGTTTAGGCACATTTTATATAAGTCCAGTCTAGTTGGTAATAAAGTAGCAATTTGAACTTTTGCTATAAGTGTTTGAACCTTGACATAACTTGACATGGAATACTCTAAATGACTTAAACATTCTTTTACATTGCAGCATGAACATCCCTATGTATCAGCCATGGTAAATAATGGTTCCTTACATTATGACCACGACAGAGATGGAACACACACAGAAATCGCTGGATGTGAGGCTAAATTTCGTAATAAAGATCATGATACATATATAGCCATCAGATATCAAGATAGCACATTAAAGGTTATTATTATTAATGATAAGATAAAACAGTTGGAACACTACATTTTTAGTGAACCTAGTTGGCTGAGTGTATTGTTATGTGCAATTATGGTTTCATATAGAAATGTGTTTTTCTGGTAAAAACTGACAGGTCCATCAGTCTTTTACAGTTTAAATGTCAAGGGTCCCAACGTAAAATTAACAGGACCAGGACCTCTGACTCACAAATTCTCTGCTGAGTGGTCCAAACCGTATACATGTACTTCAGGATCACAGTGCGTCTCACCACTTGGTGTGAATCCCATTCAAGACAGATCCTAGTGTGAGAAAGTTTGTCAGTTTGTTTGCTGAAGGTCAGAGCAGTTTCATCCAGGCACTCCTTTTTCCTCCGCCTTTCTAAACTGACTTGATATACATGTAAGTGAAAAAGTCTTAACTAGGGCATAAAACAGACATTATTATTTGTTCGTAAAATAAAATGATAAGTGACATGATTTGACAGTTTTACACACTGTTCACATGACCTCACACTGGTCACATGACCTCACACTGGTCACATGACCGCACACTGGTCACATGACCTCACACTGGTCACATGACCGCACACTGGTCACATGAATTACAGACCCTATTAACTATTAGTTTTTAAGGCTGATGTTCACTAAGCCATACATTTGATGAGGGATTATATTGAAAGTTTGTCAAATTTGTATCTTGTATCAGTAAATTTGTTTGCCTAACATTACTACCTAATAAACTTATGGTAGTTTCCCCAGGGGAAAAATGACTAAAATTTCCCAATTTGATCACTACATTTCCCAAAACTACAGTGATATAGCAGCAAATTGAGTCTAGTTGTCCTTACAAAATGTTAGATATTATTCAAAATATAACATCTTTGAAATAAGGATCTTAAACTATTGCAAACATGGCATTATGCAGTATACTGTATTTTAGAACTTCAAATTTTCCCAATTAAAAAACCAGAAGGTAGTTTTATAAAATATTACAAAATCATTGTGTATATTTCACTTTACTATTGTAGGTATCATTAGATGTAGAAGGTAAAAATGGTTGGACAGAGTGTTTTGTAGTCAAAGGTGTAAAATTACCGACAGGATATTTCTTTGGTGCTTCAGCAGCTACAGGAGAATTAGCTGGTTTGTATAATTATTACACTGTCATCACTTAAATGCAGGACTATCTGTTTAATTAAGCCAGCCCCAGTTTCACAATCATTCCTTAGCTAAGATTTTCCTTAACTTAAATCTTGCAAAATTTCAAATCTTTATAATTTTATTAATTTTCGGTTATATTCAGGAATTTAAGGTGTTTTTTAAGATAATTTGTAGATGAAAATATTTGCATTTAGTTTTTGACAAAAATTTGCATCAGTAGTTCTAAAAACAGATTACAATAATTTAAGTTAAGGAAAATCTTAGTTAAGGAATGATTGTGAAACTTGAGCCTGACTCCAATTTCTTAACTAAAGTTTTCCTTAAGCTTGGCATATTTGAAATCTGGAAATTTTGTTAGTTTTCAAGATATTCATGAATTAAATGTGTCATTTGAAAGATCACTCTAAACTTATATTCCAATTTTATGATTTTTTTTATTTGTAATACCATGTGATATAATATTGTCAAATTTTTGTCAAAGGTGCTAAATTTAAGTCAAGGAAAATCTTAGATAAGGAATGATCGTGAAATTGGACCCATGTCTGACATCTTCTGACTGTCGTAACTAAAGCAGTAGTTGCAGTAGTAATGTTGATTTATTAGTTGCATGAAAATTAATGAATCAGTTTTTTATAATAGTAGTTAGCTTCCATGGTTAAAATGGGCTAGTTAGAGCTGTCATTGATGAGAATTTGAATATTGATATATCAATTGAAAAATATATCAATAAATTGGTATATCAATTAAAATATTTTATTTCTTGTTGAATCTTTTATAGACAGATTATTTTCCACCAATACTTGGCATGTCTGGTGTTATTTTCATAAGACTATTAATGCCAAACGACGGCATCACTGTTTTAATATTAATATCATCAATACACATTCCGGAACTATTACCTGATAAACAAAATGGCCTTTTCCATGTTCCCATGTGGTTTACTTCTTGTGGTATCAAATGCCTTTGTGTTTGATTATCAAGTTGTTTTTCAGCTTCACAAAGTTTGTGCATTATTAAGTTTGTCGTGCAAAGGTTTGGCATTCATATTGACTATGACCATTTTTTGTTAATAATCATAATCATAATTACACATTGTACAATGAAGATGATGAAACTTTCACAGAGATATTACGGTACAACACAAAATTGTTAAACAAGGTGTTTAATGTTAACCTTGATTTGATAAAGCTGCTCTAGAGTGTTTTGTCCTGTATGTTTTCTTCATGTATCAATTTCCAATTGACAGATCGCCAGCCACTTCAACAATGTTCCGACAAAGGTCTGACATGCTTGAATTGCAAGCAAAAAGAATGCAAACTCAGCCTGAATTGTGCCATTTAATGATGTCACTGACACTTTCAGTCATTAGTTGCTGTGACACTGCTTTGATACCGTGATGGCGGCCAGTGTCGAAAGATAAAATGCGTGGCTGGCGATATGTCCACTCTAACAAAGTTGACAGGGATAATGAAATGGGTTCCGTGAGTGGAGTTTGGGATCTGAAAGACAACGTCTTCTTGCAAATTCCTAAATGATATTTTTTAGATATGATTGTGTTTATTTATTTTGATGGATGCTATAATGTAGTTTTTGTTTGATTTTTACAGATAATCATGATGTTATATCAATGAAGTTATATGAATTAGAATCTGCAGAAGTAAGTCATAGATAAAGGGTCTCGATATCTAGAATGCACAATTATAAATACATTACTGTAAAACAGTGCTCCAGATATTGTGCATAATTGCGTATAAATTTTGCAAATTTTCTTGACAATAATACATTAAAAAATACATTTTAGAAGGCAAACTTAAAAAAACTGGTATTCACATATAACATAAATGAGGTATTATTAGAAAAGTATTAGTAACAAATAACAGTTTGAAACCAAGCCTAATTCTAATTTATAAAAAAAAAAATTGTTGATTTTCATGTACTTTATTAAGCTACAAAAATCTGTGCTATATGAATAGTTATGCCTCAAAGATTATCTGAAACAAGTAAAAGCATTAATATTCCTGGTCTCCCAATTTTAGTTGTTTCCATGGATACCCAGCCCCCACGAATGTATATATCAGCGATCTGTATATAGGTATATTATAGGTATAGTTACCTTAAATGAAAACCACAAACCAAGAATCCACCACCCCACAATAAGTGATTTTATTTCTTAGTACCACAGAAATCAGACACCATAAAAATAAATGATTTCACAGTAGTAGCCAAATTTCTAAATTTTGTGCAAAAGTATTTTTCAAAAATAACTAAGATAGGGTGCTTTTTGGAAAGAATTTTGGTGATTTTGGCTACCAGGAATGAAAACATAGAAATGTTAGTTTTAAATATGCAGTACAACTCGCTATAAAGAAAATATATTTGGTTGAAAATTGTAAATAAACTTTATTTTACTTCACCACCCTAATGTATAACACATAAACTTTTAAAACTCAGAAGTCCTACCATTCCTTTATTTTCCTATAATTTTAACCCTTTCCTATATTTTCCTATATAATTTGAAAATTCTCCTACATTTCCTATATTTTTGTTACTGGTAGCTTCAGGGATTTAAAATGGGGATATTTTCCCCGCATTTAGTACATATCTGAAGCAAGATCAACATTTTTTAAAGCAAGAAGCGTATATTCAATTTATGTTTATTATTAAAAGAAGGAAAGGCAATGGCTGAAGGGGAGAAAAGGAGATCATGGATGTGTATTTTATGTGTAAACTATTTAAAAATACTCCTAAAATTTAAATAAAAACTCCTACAATTTCCTATAAAACTCCTATATTCTTGACCCAATATTCCTGTTTTTCCTATATTTTAACCCAAAACTTGTAGAACCCCTGAAAACTACAAATGGGCATTGGAGAGACCAGCTGTTTTCATAGAACATCCATTTAAGACTTTGTTACTTCATACAGACTAAATAAAATTCTGTTCTGATTTGTTTTACAGAAAGATTCAGAAGAATATAAAGGCTTACCATCAGCTGAATATTTTGCTCCACCAAGAGGTATTTTATTTTATTTTTTCACCATATACAAGACTGTGACAATATATAACACTATATGCAGACCTGTGACTCGAGGGTCAAGGTACTTATTTTATGTTTTCACCATATACAAGACTGTGACAATATATAACACTATATGCAGACCTGTGACTCGAGGGTCAAGGTACTTTATTTTATGTTTTCACCATATACAAGACTGTGACAATATATAACACTATATGCAGACCTGTGATTCGAGGTTCAAGCTGTACAATACGTTATTGAACAAGATTTATGGAAATTTATCTTGCTTCAAAACACTCAGCTTCTAAAAACTTGGTTGCAGGAGAAATGTTGGGATTTAAACCTGGGATAAACTAACTTCCGTAAAATTGGTTTCAGAAGAAATGCTGGGATTTAAACTTGTGATACATTAGCTTATTTTCCATTGACTGGCTTCTGTAACATTGGTTTCAGAAGAATGCTGGAATTTAAACTTTTGATAAACTAGCTGATTTTCCACATCAGTTAAACCAGGATAACCATGATAGACCTCATAATACTATAATAGACTTAAGGCAGATTTAAACTTTAAATGTCCTTAAATTAACTTAAAACAAAATGTTACAATATTTTTGTGTTAATTAATGACATTGCTATTATTGTCAAGAAAAATATAGACAACACAATGGCTCTGTGAAGCAATGAAATTACTGTCATTGTCACAGGAAGTTAAGAAGCACATCAGAAATAATCCTGTATAGATTCCCTATTACTGTCATTGTCACAGGAAGTTAAGAAGCACTGTCATTGTCACAGGAAGTTAAGAAGCACTGTCATTGTCACAGGAAGTTAAGAAGCACTGTCATTGTCACAGGAAGTTAAGAAGCACATCAGAAATAATCCTGTATAGATTCCCTATTACTGTTTTATGACTTGTTTATTTTCTATTTTTAGATCACATAGAGGATCCTAAGGGTGCCTACATGTCTGGTAGTATGTCAGGATGGAAGTTACTAGTAATCATTGTGTTAGGTATAATAGGACTTGGAGTATGTGCTGTTGTAGGATTTATAGTGTTCGGCAAAAATTCAGACTATTCAAGAAAACGTTTTTATTAAAAAAAAATATATGGAAAAAAAATCTTTTTTGTCACATCTTACCTTATTATCAAAGGCTTAATTGAATATTAAAATCAAAATGAATCTTTTTATTTAGAACAGGGAATTCACACTCAAATTACAGCATCATGGGTATTAATTTGTTACATCATTTTGTGAACATTTCCACAGCAATATTTTGTGGGATTCTTAATTCTACTACTTGTACTTGAAAAAAGTATTGTGTATTGTATTAGACTGATAAGACTCTCTTCCAGTTGGGATATTTTTCTTGCCATTTAATTACAGTTATGCTGTAACAATACACTGATTAAAGTTATGTTGGTTAAAATCAGTTTAACTGCTACAATTAACACAATTGTAGCCGATGTTTTGTTTTTTTTTCACATGAAAACTTGTCTATGAATACCCAAGGCCTTATCATATCTCATTACTGTTTTCATAATTATGAAAGGGGGTAGGGTTGTTTTTGATTAGATAAAGATTTAGCTAGTTATCACCCTGATACATGTATAAGAGGCTATATATATATAGTAACAGTAAATTTGTGATAAATCGCTATATGCCTCTATTTGTATATTGTGTATCTAAATTTCTTAAAACTTACAGCAATTCTTTATCCAGAGAAATCGGTGTTCTTTCATTTGAAATCCTTTTGTTGTCTTGACATTCAATAAGTGCTTATTCAGTTTCTATTTTTGTAAAATAATTTATTTTATACACTACACAGCTAAATCAGAGACATATATAGCTAATTTAGTTATATACGTCTCTGGTTAAATTTATACAAATTGGGTAAGTTTAAACTACAAATCATATTAGTTACATTAATGATATTACTAGGTTTCCATAAATTTGAAGTAATTAGTAGCCAAATGTCTAAAATTTGTGAAAATACAGTCCTTTTTAAAGTATTTTTCCACAAATTTACTAAAATAGGTTACTTTTTGAAAGAATTCCTCAGAAATTAGTAGCCAATGGCGATTTTGGCTACCAGATATTACATACAATCTTGATACAAAAAGTATTGGACTTATTATTTTACAAGTGCACATTGTAATGTCAATGATTGTAAATGGATTGATAAATAAATAATTAATATTCAAGTTGTTACAAAGTTATCTCAAAAATTTATTGATATGAGCACATATGTGTAGACTTTCCAGTAATGTGATCACATGTATGCATGATGGCACACACAGAATCGTAAACAAATAGTAATGTTATAAATTTTATATTTTTCTATTGAATTTTAATAAAAAACATAACTGTATACAAGATTTGTATGCTTAAATATTCAGTCACAACTCTACTCTTCCCATACCTTGATAAATTATTCTAAAAATATACAACTTATATGTATATTTATACATAATTACATGTATATATACCAATATATGTTTCACATAGAATTTAAACGATAAATTCAGAGGTGTTAGCATGCAATATGTATTAATATTTGCAGGCCAACTTTGTTAAAGGCCGAGGTTTCCTGAAACATTTTTTTTTCAGACTGCAAGCTCTGTCATGTGACACTGTCATTTATTACATCATGCAATTGTTGTACCATAGCTGAAAACGTTATCACTGTGTTGTTGTCGTCATTGCAGTGTTGTTGTCATATTGCACTAGTTCTTATATCCATTAACAAGAACTAGTGCAATATTTATGTAGTATGGGACAAAATGGTATTTTTAGATGAACTACTAGTGGGAAGTAAACAAAATGTATTTTGCTATATAATAAAAGGGTTATTGAACTGATATTGTGAAATATTGTCCCTCATTGACTCAAAATTTGCACAAAGAAGCTCTTGCAAATGTCAAGTCAACTCGGGATGACTCGGGACAATTTTTCACAATATCAGTTCAATAACCTTTATTATATAAATGTCATATACTGATTAGTAATTATACAGGCAGTCTGTGTAGGTGCTACTGAAACTTTAGGTTTTTTTTTAACTTTTTATGAATTATATTGGCTTTTTCTTCTTCAAAGAACAGCTGAACTTTTTTGTTACCACACTCTGTTGACATACCAATACATTATACATTTACATGTATTGCTTTTGAGGAAGGGAGATATGAACATTTGTTCACCTGTAACAAGTCATGTTTCCCGAGGGTGAAGCTTTGATTGCAAGTGTACATTGGCCTTTAATATCCTTTGCCTTAACTTCTTTAGATACCATCACAACTTTGTTTCTCATTATATTTCTAATAACATTTAAACCAAAACAGTTTTTTCTGTAGATATTCCTGCAAGGTCTGTTTCATTGTACCAGGTCTGTTCTGTTATATAGTATTTATTTATGGTGCTTTGTTTAGAGTAACTTTATATACTGTAGTGCTGTAACCTTTACTCAGAATAAATGTGTACAGCTATAATGATAATAATAATAATAATAATATCTTTATTGCTCAAACTCAATTACATTAATTGGTTATGGCAAATATTATATGAGAGATTTTATAATGTAATTTTAACACAATGGTTCTATATAATGTTGCAGAATATCAGAAGTCTCTGTCAAGCTGTACCATGATTACCATGTCATAGAGTTATCCCCCTGCAAACATAACTATCATTCAAATTTTTTTTTTATGTAATTGATTTCCTTATTTTCTTCAAAATAACCACTTTGTCTCTATGGTAACAACAATTTGCAAGTGGCGCCACTAGTCTCTATACAAAAGTCTGGTATTGTTGTGATGGATGGATACACACTATTAGAATAAGTTTACTTCAAGTTGAAATGTTTTTATACCAGCTTGTTCAATGTAACACTATTACTTGATGTCATATTTACCTGTCATTCAGCATGTTAAAATTACATGTATTTTACATAGTACATTGGTTTAAAACTACATGTGTAACTTCATCTTCATTTTACAATTAAAAAAACTTGTATAACTTTATTAAAGCTTATGGCAAAAAATACATATGTCTATTGTCACACACACACACACACACACACACACACACACACACACACACACTTATAGTGTATTTGACAATGATTTCATTTGGTTCTAGTATCACACTATCACAGACTGAATGTCAGATTATGTGAATGTCAATCTATTGTCACACACACACACACACACACACACACACACACACACACACACATAGTGTATTTGACAATGATTTCATTTGGTTCTAGTATCACACTATCACAGACTGAATGTCAGATTATGTGAATGTCAATCTATTGTCACACACACACACACACTGTGTGCATGAGTGCATGCTGATGTGTGACACATCAGCATGCACACATCTTGTACATTTATAATTACGTATGTATATTTTGCTTGATTACACATATATATGCTGAGTTATTGTTGTAAAAGACCTTGTTATTTTTTAATCATCTGGGTAGTTAAAATGTATTTGAGCCATATTTACATAGTCTATGAAGAAAGATTAAAATGTATGTTTATAAAAAATGTGTGAGAATGCATTGAGATGTTTATATATATAAATACAGCCAAATAGTTATCTTGGTATAAATAAAAGTGATTGTTATAAAGAGTAAAAGCCAGTATAAATGTTGTCATATCAGTATATATCCAGTACAAGTCCAGTATAAATGTCAGTATATGTGTGTCAATTGTTTTGCATCTAGAAGAAACATCAGGAATTACATTATGTACTTTGAATGATGTACACATTTGAATTTGTATGCTTGTTAGTTACCTAGCATTATCACACACACACACACACACACACACACATGGTTATGTATTTACATATGGTCAGAGTTAACAGTGTGTGTGTGTGTGAGTGTGTGTGTGTTGTTAATTCTCAAACATATTTATAAATATATAATTATGTATACATACATGAATCAAAAGAAATTTTTAGGTTAAGGTTGTAGCTTTGTAAACCTTTAACAGATCTTTTCCAATGTAATCTCGGTGCCTGTTTCTGTTTAGATTTGTCATGAAAAAAATGTGCATCTTAATAACTTGTAAAATTGAGAAAAAATGTACTTGTTAATATTAGGTTTTTACTAGAAAATCAGTATTTACTAGAAAATCAGACATTAATACCACAACTAATTTGATATTTTAAGCACATGCAGTAATACAAAAATTATAAATCTCTATTTGATGTCTGGCATTTGTTTACAGTTATAGGGAACATACTGTGTTTAGTTGGTCCTGGTATCACACTATAGTAAACATATTGTGTTTAGTTGATCCTGATATCACACTATAGGGAACATATTGTGTTTACTTGATCCTGACATCACACCTAGACAATAGGGTTATATTGTTTATAGACCTTTAACCAAAGATATTGAATATCAAAGGATTGAATATTTGAAACAATCTTTTGAGAGACATAAAATGTCTATATATATATTGATAGTAATATTAATTTGTACCCAGGAATTGTAAATAAATGCTGAGATGAGTATTATTGAGAATTAATTGTGTAATGTAATGTATGGGAGTTTGATTGAGGTCTAATAAATTTATCTTATGATTATGTTTATTTTGTAATTGTTGTGTCTTGTTTGCCATCAATTTGATCGTCTGCTTTCATGTAATATTATACAGGAGTTATGTCCCTTAGATCATGAGCGCCTGCTAATTGAACTGTGTAGAATGGAAAGACCATTTGACTTTAAAAAGTAGTAAGTGCGTGGATGACATGTTATAGCACATATAACCTTGTTGGATGTGAAATAATTTACTTCAAACAGATAGGGGTATTTAAAGTAACATAGTGTAGGGATATTTAAGTGTTGAAATTTTTACTTTGTTTGATTACTCATGTTTCATGCATTGTGACATGTTTCAGTAGTGATTTATTATGTTTCATAATTGTAATCTGTTTTAAGCTGATCTGAGTAAATGCTCAAGATGATGAGATATTTGAGTACTCTTTTGTTTATCTTTTGTTGTATGTCGTTCATAAGTGACTTCTCTAGAACCATTGGCATTCAAAGTCACAATCACCTGTTGTAGTATAACCTTCATCTTAACCCTCTTTTTAAAATTACAATGATATGTTATAAAATGACTTGTAAACATCTTGACATGAACTGAAAGATGAAACTTCATATACATTTTGTATAACATCAGTAAGTGAAGCTCTACAAATTTGTGAAGCCTGTTGACCTTGACTTTCCTGCAAGATCACAATAACATAAGTTAGTGAAACTCTACCAAGTTTGTGAAGCTTGTTTACCTTGACTGTCACATGCAAGTTAACAGTAACATAAGTTAGTGAAACTCTAACAAGATTGTGAAGCCTGTTGACCTTGACTTTCCTGCAAGATCACAATAACATAAGTTAGTGAAACTCTACCAAGTTTGTGAAGCCTGCTGACCTTGACTGTCACATGCAAGTTAACAGTAACAGTAACATAAGTTAGTGAAGCTCTACCAAGTTTGTGAAGCCTGTTGACCTTGACTGTCATATGCAAGGTAAAAGTAACATAAGTTAGTGAAACTCTACCAAGTTTGTGAAGCTTGTTGACCTTGACTGTCATACGCAAGGTAAAAGTAACATAAGTTAGTGAAACTCTACCAAGTTTGTGAAGCTTGTTGACCTTGACTGTCACATGCAAGGTAACAGTAACATAAGTTAGTGAAGGTCTACCAAGTTTGTTAAGCTTGTTGACCTTGACTGTCACATGCAAGGTAACAGTAACATAAGTTAGTCAAGGTCTACCAAGTTTGTTAAGCTTGTTGACATTGTCTTTCATGCAAGGTAACAGTAACATAAGTTAGTGAAGGTCTACCAAGTTTGTTAAGCTTGTTGACCTTGACTGTCACATGCAAGGTAACAGTAACATAAGTTAGTCAAGGTCTACCAAGTTTGTTAAGCTTGTTGACATTGTCTTTCATGCAAGGTCACAATGACAACAGTAAGCAAAGGTTTGTCAAGTTTGTGAAGCTTGTTGACCTTGACTGTCACATGCAAGGTCATATTAACCTCTTGAAACACCTTGTCATGAAATGAATAGAACCTTAGAATTTCCTATAGTATCAGGTCCTAGTTTCACAATCATTCTTTAACTTATATTTTCCTTAAAAAATGAAACCTCAATAATTTTGTAACTCGTTGTGAAATTAAGTGGCTTAAAGTGCCATTTAGAAGAACACTTTAAGTTAATTAGATCAACATTAAGCTTTTTATGTTTATTCATAGTCCCAAAAAGATTGACAAGATTTACTTAATTTAAGTTAAGGAAATCTAATTTAAGGAATGGTTTTGAAAGTAGTACCTGGTCATAAAGTTCTTATACGTTTGCAGGGTAGCTGATTGCCTTAACAGGTTAACGTTGTAACCGATTCATGTGTAAAACATTGCAACATCCCACGCGTTCCAATACATTATGACTGAGATTTATAACGTCCCAATCCATTTAAACTATGATTTATTTCGTCCCATGCGTTCCAATACATTGTGCGATTTATTACGTCCCTTTCGTCCCAATACATTATAACTGCGATTTATTACGTTTCATGCGTTCCAATACGTTGTAACTGCGATTTATTACGTCCCATGCGTCCTAAAACGTTGTAACTGCGATTTATTACGTCCCTTTCGTTCCAATACATTATAACTGCGATTTATTACGTCCCTTTCGTTCCAATACATTGAAACTGCGATTTATTACGTCCCTTTTGTTTCAATACATTTTAACCGATTTATTACGTCCCTTTCGTTCCAATACATTTTAACTGCGATTTATTACGTCCCATGCATCCCAATATGTTGTTACTGCGATTTATTACGTCTCTTTATAACTACGATTTATTACGTTTCATGCTTTCCAATACTTTGTAACTGCGATTTATTACGTCCCTTTCGTTCCAATACATTGTGACTGCGAATTATTACGTCTTATGCGTTCCAATACATTGTAACTGCGATTTATTAGGTCCCTTTCGTTCCAATACATTTTAACTGCGATTTAATACGTCCCATGCGTCCCAATACATTATACCTGCGATTTATAACGTCCCTTTCGATCCAATACATTTAAACTGCGATTTGTTACGTCCCATGCGTCCCAATATATTGTAACTGCGATATATTACGTCCCTTTCGTTCCAATACATTTAAACGGCGATTTTGTTACGTCCCAATACATTGTAACTGTGATATATTATGTCCCTTTCGTTCCAATACATTGTGACTGCAATTTATTACGTCCCTTTCGTTCTAATACATTTTAACTGCGATTTATTACGTCCCATGCGTCCCAATATGTTGTGACTGCGATTTATTACGTCTCTTTATAACTACGATTTATTACGTTTCATGCTTTCCAATACTTTGTAACTGCGATTTATTACGTCCCTTTCGTTCCAATACATTGTGACTGCGAATTATTACGTCTTATGCGTTCCAATACATTGTAACTGCGATTTATTAGGTCCCTTTCGTTCCAATACATTTTAACTGCGATTTAATACGTCCCATGCGTCCCAATACGTTATAACTGCGATTTATTACGCCCCTTTCGTTCCAATACATTTTACCGCGATTTATTACGTCCCTTTCGTTCCAATACATTGTAACTGCGATTTAATACGTCCCTTTCGTTCCAATACATTGTAACTGCGATTTATTAGGTCCCTTTCGTTCCAATACATTTTAACTGCGATTTAATACGTCCCTGAATTTAGAATATTTTTACTGAAAGCATTACCGATATAAAAAAAAGTTGTATGCGGTCATATAGTTATGAGTTCTGTCGACCAGTAAAGGTTGCTTTAACCCAGCTCTATATAAATGAAACTAAACGAAACTTTACATAAGCAAATTAAATAGTACGCTTCAGCAAATATACAAGAGTTATACTCTTCTTCTGTGGTCCTCTGTAATATAAATGTTAATGTTTTTCGGTAAGATTTTGTTTTTATTATAATAAATATACTAAGCTTAATCAGACTAATACAGAATGGACTCTCACGGAAACGGCCTGGCATATCTCTTGCTGATGTTGAACCCTTCCAACTTTCAACAACTTGTGTCCGAATTTTAAATCTGTCAGCATCGTTTATTATTAACTTTTTAAGTTTTTAAAAACATCGTTTTGAAGAAGCAAAAAAAAAAAAAAAAAAAAACAACTCGCATTAATAAAAATTTGTCGAAATTCCGTTATGTTCGCCGTTAACAGGTTAATATGCATATCATCATTGTCACAAATATAGTGTTCTCGTAAAGGTATAATACCCGTGATGATTAAGGTAATGTAAAATGTTACTGTTTGAAGGAATTCTGCTTTAATTAGCGTCATTTGGGTGTTATAAAAAGGCATGGATCTATGTGAATTTAAAACTGTATTAGACATTGTAAATGATCCGTGAAATTAAACACAGTAATTTAGCGGTGTTTAACGCGCATTGAACGTGGTCATTATAGTGACCGTTATGTAATTTATTCTTCCTAATCTGTCTTTAACCTTCATTTAATCAATGGGACAGTTTCTTTAAAATGTACTTTCGTTTTCTTTCACACTCGAGGTACCCCGATCAATGATCAACGTGAATTTAAAGACACACGTTAACATCCCGGAAATAGCGCTAATCAATATCAGAAAGGTATAATTCAAATTGATGGTCTGTATAAAAACCAAAGAGCTAATGATATCCGACAGTATGGTCCTCCACGGTTTATAACGATTCATAAAATGTGTGTTAATCTTATTTGATAAATGACACTGACTGGTTTAAGCTATGAATATATAGATTTCAGTATAAATTCATCGTGTAAACGTTCTCATTGTAATGGAAAAGTAAATATTATATCGTGTGTTCTGTATTCATAACTTTTATTGTTACAGAACGGTCGATTACAATTATTTACTCCGGAGAGTGTAGTTGTAATTCATCCTTGTATATTCTCTACTACATGTAATAAGGTGGGTGTGCTTTTGTCGCGTAAACACGAGCATGTGCGCGAGATGAGATTTTTTGCGGAAGATAAGTAACTACCTGTGTTGTAAAGAAAACTGTGCAGAGGATACCCGACAACGTTCTGTGGTAAACATCTCTTACTTGGTTTGTTGACGGAAATATTTATATCCCTAGGTCATTTGACAGTAGTTATTTACAATTTGTGAAGAAAGTGATATTAGTAATAAATATTAATGTAATTCTGTCATCAATTTAATATCGAGAGGAAATTTACACCTGAGGATTTTTTTTTACAAATTATGAAGAAATGGCCTCGAAATTAAGTGCACATTTAACCCCGTCACACCTGCTGCCGAAAATTCGAGTGGAACAGGAGAAGGTATTGGAAGCTAACTTCCAGAGAAACAAAAATCCAAACGATTTAGATGTCACACTTATTGCAGCTGAAGCTGGGATGTTAGAACCCGACGTTCAGGTATGTAAGCGATGCTCTCTCTCTCTCTCTCTCTCTCTCTCTCTCTCTCTCTCTCTCAAATACACATGCATACATGTACGTGTGCGATCGCACACACATCGGGGTTATTTAATTCAGAGACATGTATATATATGTCGCTGGTTATTTATTGTTAATGCTAAATTTAATATAAAAACTAATTCTGAAGTAGTACTTGAAAAAAATCTTTAACATTGTTTAGATTTAAAATGACAGGTTTAATTACGTAGGCGATTCATCCACAAAAGTTACCAGGGAGATTGGTTAAATATTAAAGACCAAACTCCACGACTTTATTATTGAACATTTATTGATTAGACAAGTCTGTTAAATGTCGCTCACTCCGCGACACATGTTACATGTTGTCTGCCAACTATTCTTTGTATGTGTACTTTTTTAACGATGCAGATGCATAAATGTGCAACGAGTTTGCATTCTAATTACGGACGTCGTAGAAAACATTTGGCTATTTACCAATACAATCGGCAAAAAAATCAATAACCATTTTTCACGACTCTGATAATTGAAAACGTTGTACATCGGCGTTGTTTATCCCGAACACCACTCTAACACCATGTACATGATGGTCATCTGTACGAAATAGCATTTATATGTAAATGCATTATTAATGTTTTTTGTCGGTTTCATGTTCGGTGTAATTTCCCACAGCTTTCAATTCTGTCGTTTAATATCAATTCATCACAAGTACGTGAAGTAGAAATATCAGTTATCACTTTATCACGGACTCGAATAATAAAAGTTTTAAATATATTAAGCCGTGTATTTTTTCTTCAGTTATGTAATCTGATAATCATAACCCGGTTCATTATAACGTCGCTGTATAAAATTTAAATTAATTTTGTTACATTTATAATCCGTTAAATTAACTTGACTGCATATTACAATTGTGAAATCAGCCGCAGTTTTGTTTATGTCCAAGTCCGAAAATACTGAAAGCACTATATTTCAACTTTTATGTGTGATGTTTTTGTAAGTAGTGCTTTAGAATTTTTCCTTGCTGGAAGTTACAGTGTTTCAAGTCTATGCAAAAATTGAAATTTTGTCCTTATTTAAACATTTGCTATTCAATGTCTCCCTTTAAAATAGTTAAAATATTTATTTATTTATTTATTTATTTATTTATTTATTTATTTATTTATTTATTTATTTATGTTGCTCATGTGTTTTCACATGTTTTCGTGTACGATATTAATACATCAATATATTATTAATATACAGTCATCATTTTTGACATTTATTGATGTAAAATGTACACAAATTTCATTTAATTAGGTTTCGTTTGAAGTATGAAGCAATACCAATCGGTTGATTAATCATAGAACCCATTACAAACTGATCACATATTTATGACACGGGCTACAATTTTGACATGGGAATACTAAAATATCTTTAACGTTAGTAATACAGGCGGTATCGACAAAAAAAATACATGTTTGTATACAGGTCTGATCATAGGGTTGTAATGCTGGACTTTGATCTAAGTTTTAAAGAATAATATCGATTTTAGATAGAATACAGGCCTTTCGAAAGTTTAACAATGAATTATGATGACTGCATTGGCAGTGTATCTCGGCCGCTAGTTACCTACATGTATACATGTATATGCCTTAACGGTCACCTCTATATAAGGATCACCTACTTATAAAGGCAAATAAAATTGTATCCCAATTGTTCTTTATTCGTATTACTTGAACTTGTATATAAAGACCACCTGCCCATGAAGACCACTTTTATTGGTTCTCGGATGGCCTTTATAGACAGGTTTGACTGGATCTCGATAGTTTCGGAAGCTGATATCTATCACTCGACAGTTTTTCGGTCAGTAACTATCCATATCTCTGCCATACATGTACAGTTAAGCTTCAAGAGGTTAAACTCCTATTGGTTAGCTCTGTGTTTAACTTCTGACATGCCTGTACTGTACATCATACAAAACGACAAGTATTTAACTGTAGGTTATATAAAGTCAAAGTAAATACAGAATATTGAAATTTGATGTTTAAATACACTCATTTATTTCCAGATAATTTATATAAATAAGTGTAGTAAAATCCCCTGTCTAGGAGACATTACATACGTGATGATTCTATGTAAACCGGGGACGTCATTTTATTTAGGGGGGAGGAATGTGGTATAATGTTCTTTTGATAGAAACCTGAATTGCACCTAAAACAAAATTACCTTTGAATCACAGGAAAGTTGTCTGGTTAGTTAGTCTATCAAAATTGAACGATTTTAATTTATAGATATATTGCCAAGAACAGAATCACTTGCTACGTTTATATACAGTGTATTTTGTTGTTTTCCAAATTTGACTCGACACATACCTTGCAAAGAATTACATGTTCTGTGTGGCCAATCAACCACCTGCTTTAAGGATAAAAACGAAAATGTGTAACTTATATTCATGGTAAGTTTATTGTAAAAACATTTCAAAAAATATCATGACTTATTTTTTATTGTAAAATCTTGATGGTCATGCTATCAATTTTAACGATTTCATCTTATCTTTAGTTGAGATTACATAATGTAGGAAAAAAACTGACATGCATGCACGTGTGTAATTCGTTCAGAAATGATGTTGGATGCGTTGCCAGTTATTAAGTTTGTAGACCAAGATGTCAATGTTTTAGATAACATTCACATATATACTATAAGTGGGTTAAAACATTCTGAAACTGTTAACAAGAACCACTGTTTCAAATAGTTCAGGTGTCATTCATTTTACGTCCATTTACTTTCTCATTATTTGTAAGATGTATAAATGTGTCGCCCTTGTAAATGTAAAATGATGTGTTGGACTGAACACTTAGTAGGACAGATAATGAATACACATAATTATGTTCTCTAAATACAAGGTTTGGTTACTTAGAAAGATTGGACATCTTTCAATGTATAACTTTCTTAGCGTTATTCCCTGAAGGGAAAATCCTTTTTAAAAACGATATTATAAAACTGGCTCATAGTCAATATTTCGGCTTTAAAAGCCTTTTTCAAGACACTAGATAATTTAAATTGTATTACATCTTTCCATCCACTTCCATCTCCATTTCAGAAAAAATATTATTAAACATTATAATTAAACATTATTATTGTAAACATTATTATTTTTTCTGAAATGGAGATGGAAGTGGATGGAAAGATGTAATACAATCTAAATTATCTAGTGTCTTGAAAAAGGCTTTTTAAAGCCGAAATATTGACTATGAGCCAGTTTTATAATATCACCTTTCAATGTTCAGAGTAAAACATCTAAAACAAACGTATTTGTCTTTTTGTAGCGTAGCTAGCTAAACAGGACCCGGTTGCTCAAAGCTTAATTAAAGCTGATCGATAATTTAACCATAATTAACAAACCAGGCTAATTATGGTTTCCTTATTAATTAACTTTAATTAAGCTTTGTGTAACTGGGCCCTCATCTATATGTTTTACGCGTTTTCTGTATATATTTTGTTATCATTTCTCTATCTCTTCGTCAGCACCACTGCGGTAGCTCAGTTGGTAGAGTGCTCGCTCCGTAGGTTTGAGGTCGTGGGTTCGATTCTCGGCCGGGTCTGACCCAATACTTGAAAGTGGGTGGTGACTGTTCTTTCGCCAAGCGCTTGTCATTACGAAATGAAATTCACGATTCTTTTGGATGGGAACTTAAAATAAACTGACACTCGTGTCATGGTAGATGTGGCATGATAAAGAACCCCGTGTTCTATGATGCAATCAGCGCAACACACAGGCAAAATTTCTGCACCTTTGCTTATAGCTGGCGGCGTCTCGATATAAGTGAAATATTCCTGACTAGGACGTTAAACGCCATTACTCAACTCAACTCTATCCTTTCGTCAGACTTTGTGCTATAATGATGTTGAAGATGCAGTACAGACATGTCGACAGTTTAACACTGACCTAACGAAAACGGGAGCGGAAGCTTGGCTGCCGAATGTGGCTAAGATATGGATAGCCGGTGACCGATAACCGGCAGATAGACAGCAGTCAACGAAAACTGACGAGATATAACGGGTAACGTCGGATCGAGATAACTAAAATACTACCTATTCGACACTGCTTCGTTGTTAAACTTTCGAGAGATCTGTGCTGTAGATCTCTTACTGTTAATTAATACAACTGAACTATATGAACGGAGACTGACCTTTGATGGTCATACTTGATGACCATTCATCAAGAAGCTTATCGCCATCATAAATGAATGATATATCTGCACATGATGCATGGTCATACACATGCACCAGTTTGGGAAGAAATAGTATTATGTAGATTAAAAAAACCATTGTATGAAATAGAACTCAACAGACCACCGCGGATTGTGCTTTGTGTGGTCATTTCGGATCATTCGCTGCAATTTACGCACGTTGGTCTTGTTTAACCTTTAATACTCGTTGGACAGAGAGCAAACTCGACATATATTTGGCGATATTTGAGGTGTAATTTCTTAAAACAGTTGATTCATCTATGAACATTTGAACTTACCTATCATTCAGGTCATGCTTAAAAAGCGGATATTACTAATTTAGGAATCGGAAAACCTGCATCTGTCACGAACAAAATTGTCATGACTTTTGAATGCATTATTTTATAACAGAAATTCTAAAGTAGCACACAATTATATCAATACTATCATGTTTAGTCACCCATTTGAATTTTCAATTTTACTCATTTAATAGTAACAATTTACATACTATAGGACAAGGATACACAATGTTACCACGATTTAAAATTTAAATTGTGCTAGTCTCTAAAATCGTCCGATGTAGGTGAGAACATAGGACTCTTTGGCTCCATGGAATATTATAAGAATTACTCTTGAACACCTTGTGTAAGTGATCTTGAAAAATCCTTTAAAAGCTTGTTGTTGGTGAATATACAGAGTTTAAATTTTAATATCAAACATTACAGGTATGATTATAACCTCCAAACAAAAACAAACTAACTGTTAAAGTTTAATGGATTCGGTTAATGGTCCGTTAAATTAAAAGTCATAAAATCAATTAGAGATTAAAGGGTCCGTTTAATTGATCTATATTTACATTGATACAATGCCAACATACATACTATATCAGTTGAGCCGTCAGTTTGTATACGATCGCAAACTTACAAACATTTCTTTTAAAATATCGCACCACTGCGGTTCTTTCTTATGGGAGCTTAAAATAAACAAGGTCCCTTGTTATGGTAAGCTTGGCACGATAAAGAACCCTGCTGTATAATGTCATCAGCGCAACGCACTTGTACAATTTCTGCACTTACAGCTGGCGACGTTTCGATATAAGTGAAATATTCTTGACGGGGACGTAAACACCATTACTCAACTCAACCCTTTTAAAATATCAACGTCACACACTCACACCAGCGCCCTCCCTCTCTTTTACGTCACAGAAAACGTTAATAAATGGTCAAAATTTCAAACTGCAGTACAGTCATGTCGAGAGTTTAACACTGGGCAAAAGAAAAGGAATCGACGCTGGGTTGTTGAGTGGCCAATATATGGATAGTGTCATATTATAAAATTTGAATTTTCCGATTAAAATATTCAAATATCCATAATATAACAAAATTTATGAATATTTTATTCAGAAAATTCAAAAAATTATAATATGACAATAGCTATTGATGAAAAAGTTGTCCGACAGAAAGCTAGCTAACATCTGCTGAAATAGCTGTCGAGATGTATCTAACGCGTGTGGCTGGGTTCGGGTTGGTAATGAGCTGACGGTGGATTCAGATCGGGCCTCGATTTCTGCGTATGACTAATTCATTAGATAAGTGATATACTTTCGACAGATCTGTACTGTACTAATCTTCTTTGATATGGTGCTTCATAAAAAAACAAACATACCAATCCATGTCCAAATCACAATCCCTAAGCAAAGTATAAACGCTGAAACCGTGAAATTATATTAAACACGTGGACTTCCACCAAGGAAGTGAGGTCGGATGCTCCGGAATGGTAAGCACATCCTGTAAGTTAGCTATACCCAGCACATCCGTAATCAAATCGTATATATGCACATGTAATGAAACCATATATTTAATTATATTGCCCTATGTATTAGTAAGTGGTAAGATAGACACAGATTATATACATATACAATTCTTTATATATTACAGAGGTGGTTCCAACACAGATTGGCATGCTGGCGTAAAGAACAGGGTTTACCGGCTAATAGTGGCACGGTTTGGAGTTGAAACTACACGAGGAGGAGAGGATTTACGCTTTTTATACACAAAAACCTCGATGGAGTTTCCATTTTTTACACTTGCTGAAGGAAAGTTACAGTTATTGCTGAACGCTATAAAAACGAATGTACGCACGCCCTTATATACACAGAGCTAGTCAATTATGTATATTTGCAAGCAAACATACGGGTATTTTAGGTTTAAAGCAACGATTTTTAAGTCTCAAAGTTTTCTTTTTTTTACTTTTAAACAATAAACTGATTTCACATATAAATGTAAATGTTAAGGCTAACAAAGGCTATGGATTATGAAGGCCAACATTTTGCGGTCATGAAAAGTCTCTGTAATGCCTTTTTATAAAATCCTTACAATTATATATGTTCATGCTCTTCTTCGATACATCTTTACCAGAGTAACATTATTTAATTTTTTATTCTTGTCATTGTTCCTCTAATACGTTGCCGGTATTAACATTTATATTTTATTTATTCATTATTTTGTTTAATATTGTGCTTTGGATAACCATTTCTTTTGTGTCGTTACGGTTATAATGTTGGAATGTAACAGGAATTTTTTTTATACATGCCTATGTATTGCTGCTGCCCGATGTTCCTCCAGAAAGACTCGAATATTATACCAATTGTTTTTTTAAACCACAACTACATGTACAATAGGACCCAATAATACTTAAAATTTACTTGATCATTTCACTTTTTATCTGGATAGCATCGTTCTGAACTGACAGGTAATTTCACACAAACATTTCTTATGAAGGAAACATTAGTCCTAGGATTATACACGAGGCTTCTATAAGCGTAAAATTCAAGCTGTGCATTCTACATGTCGCGTTTGTGGTTTATATCCTTTCATTGTTTCTCGTTTTTGCCAAAGCTTATCTTAATTTTTTACTTTGCATGTATAAGTAATTGCTTATTTACATGTCAGAGATCGTTGAATGTCGAGTAGACCAGTGTTACACAATAATGAATTCAAATCACACAAAATCGGAGTCAGCCAATGAGATTCTTTTCAAACGTACATCAATATGTCTGAGGATATCAAACTTGTATCCAAACTTTTTATGTAAAGTTTCACGTTACATGGATCTCTATGTCACTAAATATAATATGGCACGTTGAGTTTTTATAATCAAAGTAATGAAATTAATTCACATTCTTAACATTTAAAAAAATATATATATAATGACATATTTTTGCATACGTCATTTTACATGTTTTTTATTTATTGTTATACGTTTTGTATATCATATTATACTTGTTGTTGTGTATGTTTCAATAAAATTATATAAATGTCTATACATTTGATGTTATATATACACGTAGTAACATCGACATTGTATTTCATAACCCTATGTTATCTATAGTGCAGCGCCGTGCCAAAAATTCCCTTACGTTACTCCCATTGCTTTTCTAGGGAAAAATCCAAGATAATTTTTTGGTAACGTAGAAACACAAGCTCCAAAACAGCGTCGACCTCCTAGCTCCGTATGTCGCAAGGAAGATAAAAGATACGGATGTTGGCCGCTGTTCGGAGATTGATAGAAACAATAGGGAAATTCGTACCATGATTGAATAGGGTTTAACGTCCCAGTCAAGATTTTTTTACTTATATCGAGATGTAAGCAACTATATGTAAAGTGACAGTGTTTTTATATTTGTCGTGCGCTCAGAGCAACGTAGGGGTTTTTAACGTGACTGCATTCCTGCCGTGACACGGGACATCGGTTTTAAGGTCTCTTTCGAAGAACCCAGCGACTTTCATTTCTAAATGCCGAGTGCTTGGCGAAAGAATATTTCCAAGTCTTGTTAGCGCTATCTGGAGGAAACCTGGGTACCTGGGAACATAACTCGACCTGTTTATGATGATCCTTTCAAATCATTTGCTGCAATTTCATTTCAATAATATTTTCACAAGTATCATATACTAGTAGTATAAAAAAGCGTGAATGTGATAGTGATATTTCAATTTCGAAACGCGTTGCTTGATTCATTTCAGAGTGATTCTGGTTATATATTGGGATGTACAGATCTAGAGCAAAATACATGTAACATCTAGAACGGAATAAAATTGATGAATTACATGGTACAAAAGCCATCGAATTAACAGATAAATAATCACAATATTGTTTTCATTTTAAGAAATTGATACTATTGAAAAGTCTTCCCGACTTCTTACTTCTTTCTTGCTTGTATTGGTGTAATACAGTGCCATTTTTTGTATGTCTTCCATGTGACTACATGTATTGGTGTAATACAGTGCCATTTTTTGTATGTCCTCCGTGTGACTACATGTATTGGTGTGATACAGTGCCATTCTTTTGTATGACTTCCGTGTGACTACATGTATGTGTGTATTGGCGCCCCCCCCCCCCCCCATTTGCTGTCACATGCTCCCAGTGTTGCTCTCTGATCCTCTTCATCCCGGTGCTTCTGAGCAGTATGTATTTTCTTACCCTCTGGGTAATTATAAGATGTATTTTACAGCGCCCCTCCCCAATTTGCTGTCATATGCTCCCATTGTTGCTCTCTGATCCTCTACATCCCGGTGCTGCAGTAGTATGTATTTTTGACCCTCTATATATACGTTAACTGTGATTGAGGTTATCGTGAGGGTGATCTACCAGCAGCAGTTTCTCTATCTGATTGTTTTATGTCTACATCTCAGTACCAATCTATCATCAATACCATCACATCATAACAAACACACAGATATATAAACCACGGCATTGTCGGATATACTAATTACATTAACACTACACACTGAAGGTATATAAACATGTAAATGTTTTGACATTGGATGTTGATATTTTCTCTACAAGACATATTGTTTGATATATAGATTACTTCCTAGTTTATGTTGTTACTCGGCTATTTATCCCACCCCACTACTCTTGTTTCACAGTGGGTACAGATCCCGGCACATTACTTCCTAGTTTATGTTGTTACTTGGCTGTTTATCCCACCCCCGCTACTCTTGTTTCACAGTGGGTACAGATCCCGGCACATTACTTCCTAGTTTATGTTGTTACTTGGCTGTTTATCCCACCCCCACTACTCTTGTTTCACAGTGGGTACAGATCCCGGCACATTACTTCCTAGTTTATGTTGTTACTTGGCTGTTTATCCCACCCCCGCTACTCTTGTTTCACAGTGGGTACAGATCCCGGCACATTACTTCCTAGTTTATGTTGTTACTTGGCTGTTTATCCCACCCCCGCTACTCTTGTTTCACAGTGGGTACAGATCCCGGCACATTACTTCCTAGTTTATGTTGTTACTTGGCTGTTTATCCCACCCCCACTACTCTTGTTTCACAGTGGGTACAGATCCCGGCACATTACTTCCTAGTTTATGTTGTTACTTGGCTGTTTATCCCACCCCGCTACTCTTGTTTCACAGTGGGTACAGATCCCGGCACATTACTTCCTAGTTTATGTTGTTACTTGGCTGTTTATCCCACCCCGCTACTCTTGTTTCACAGTGGGTACAGATCCCGGCACATTACTTCCTAGTTTATGTTGTTACTTGGCTATTTATCCCACCCCACTACTCTTGTTTCACAGTGGGTACAGATCCCGATACATTACTTCCTAGTTTATGTTGTTACTCGGCTGTTTATCCCACCCCCACTACTCTTGTTTCACAGTGGGTACAGATCCCGACACATTACTTCCTGGTTTATGTTGTTACTCGCTTGTTTATCCCACCCCCACTACTCTTGTTTCACAGTGGGTACATATCCCGATACATTACTTCCTGGTTTATGTTGTTACTCGGCTGTTTATCGCACCCCCACTACTCTTGTTTCACAGTGGGTACATATCCCGATACATTACTTCCTGGTTTATGTTGTTACTCGGCTGTTTATCCCACACCCGCTACTCTTGTTTCACAGTGGGTACAGATCCCGATACATTACTTCCTGGTTTATGTTGTTACTCGGCTATTTATCCCACCCCCACTACTCTTGTTTCACAGTGGGTACATATCCCGATACATTACTTCCTAGTTTATGTTGTTACTCGGCTGTTTATCCCACCCCCACTACTCTTGTTTCACAGTGGGTACAGATCCCGATACATTACTTCCTGGTTTATGTTGTTACTCGGCTGTTTATCCCACCCCACTACTCTTGTTTCACAGTGGGTACAGATCCCGATACATTACTTCCTGGTTTATGTTGTTACTCGGCTGTTTATCCCACCCCACTACCCTTGTTTCACAGTGGGTACAGATCCCGATACATTACTTCCTGGTTTATGTTGTTACTCGGCTGTTTATCCCACCCCACTACTCTTGTTTCACAGTGGGTACAGATCCCGATACATTACTTCCTGGTTTATGTTGTTACTCGGCTGTTTATCCCACCCCACTACTCTTGTTTCACAGTGGGTACATATCCCGATACATTACTTCCTGGTTTATGTTGTTACTCGGCTGTTTATCCCAACCCACTACTCTTGTTTCACAGTGGGTACAGATCCCGATACATTACTTCCTGGTTTATGTTGTTACTCGGCTGTTTATCCCACCCCACACTACTCTTGTTTCACAGTGGGTACAGATCCCGATACATTACTTCCTGGTTTATGTTGTTACTCGGCTGTTTATCCCACCCCCACTACTCTTGTTTCACAGTGGGTACAGATCCCGACACATTACTTCCTGGTTTATGTTGTTACTCGGCTGTTTATCCCACCCCACTACTCTTGTTTCACAGTGAGTACAGATCCCGATACATTACTTCCTGGTTTATGTTGTTACTCGGCTGTTTATCCCACCCCACTACTCTTGTTTCACAGTGGGTACAGATCCCGATACATCACTTCCTAGTTTATGTTGTTACTCGGCTGTTTATCCCACCCCACTACTCTTGTTTCACAGTGGGTACAGATCCCGATACATTACTTCCTGGTTTATGTTGTTACTCGGCTGTTTATCGCACCCCCACTACTCTTGTTTCACAGTGGGTACAGATCCCGATACATTACTTCCTAGTTTATGTTGTTACTCGGCTGTTTATCCCACCCCCACTACTCTTGTTTCACAGTGGGTACAGATCCCGATACATTACTTCCTGGTTTATGTTGTTACTCGGCTGTTTATCGCACCCCCACTACTCTTGTTTCACAGTGGGTACAGATCCCGATACATTACTTCCTAGTTTATGTTGTTACTCGGCTATTTATCCCACCCCACTACTCTTGTTTCACAGTGGGTACAGATCCCGATACATTACTTCCTGGTTTATGTTGTTACTCGGCTGTTTATCGCACCCCCACTACTCTTGTTTCACAGTGGGTACAGATCCCGATACATTACTTCCTAGTTTATGTTGTTACTCGGCTGTTTATCCCACACCCGCTACTCTTGTTTCACAGTGGGTACAGATCCCGATACATTACTTCCTAGTTTATGTTGTTACTCGGCTGTTTATCCCACCCCACTACTCTTGTTTCACAGTGGGTACAGATCCCGATACATTACTTCCTGGTTTATGTTGTTACTCGGCTATTTACTTATCCCACCCCCACTACTCTTGTTTCACAGTGGGTACATATCCCGATACATTACTTCCTGGTTTATGTTGTTACTCGGCTGTTTATCCCACCCCGCTACTCTTGTTTCACAGTGGGTACAGATCCCGATACATTACTTCCTGGTTTATGTTGTTACTCGGCTGTTTATCCCACCCCACTACTCTTGTTTCACAGTGGGTACAGATCCCGATACATTACTTCCTGGTTTATGTTGTTACTCGGCTGTTTATCCCACCCCACTACTCTTGTTTCACAGTGGGTACAGATCCCGATACATTACTTCCTGGTTTATGTTGTTACTCGGCTGTTTATCCCACCCCCACTACTCTTGTTTCACAGTGGGTACAGATCCCGACACATTACTTCCTGTTTTATGTTGTTACTCGGCTGTTTATCCCACCCCACTACTCTTGTTTCACAGTGAGTACAGATCCCGATACATTACTTCCTGGTTTATGTTGTTACTCGGCTATTTATCCCACCCCACTACTCTTGTTTCACAGTGGGTACAGATCCCGATACATTACTTCCTAGTTTATGTTGTTACTCGGCTGTTTATCCCACCCCACTACTCTTGTTTCACAGTGGGTACAGATCCCGATACATTACTTCCTGGTTTATGTTGTTACTCGGCTGTTTATCGCACCCCCACTACTCTTGTTTCACAGTGGGTACAGATCCCGATACATTACTTCCTAGTTTATGTTGTTACTCGGCTGTTTATCCCACCCCCACTACTCTTGTTTCACAGTGGGTACAGATCTCGATACATTACTTCCTGGTTTATGTTGTTACTCGGCTGTTTATCGCACCCCCACTACTCTTGTTTCACAGTGGGTACAGATCCCGATACATTACTTCCTAGTTTATGTTGTTACTCGGCTATTTATCCCACCCCACTACTCTTGTTTCACAGTGGGTACAGATCCCGATACATTACTTCCTGGTTTATGTTGTTACTCGGCTGTTTATCGCACCCCCACTACTCTTGTTTCACAGTGGGTACAGATCCCGATACATTACTTCCTAGTTTATGTTGTTACTCGGCTGTTTATCCCACACCCGCTACTCTTGTTTCACAGTGGGTACAGATCCCGATACATTACTTCCTAGTTTATGTTGTTACTCGGCTGTTTATCCCACCCCACTACTCTTTTTTCACAGTGGGTACAGATCCCGATACATTACTTCCTGGTTTATGTTGTTACTCGGCTATTTACTTATCCCACCCCCACTACTCTTGTTTCACAGTGGGTACATATCCCGATACATTACTTCCTGGTTTATGTTGTTACTCGGCTGTTTATCCCACCCCGCTACTCTTGTTTCACAGTGGGTACAGATCCCGATACATTACTTCCTGGTTTATGTTGTTACTCGGCTGTTTATCCCACCCCCACTACTCTTGTTTCACAGTGGGTACAGATCCCGACACATTACTTCCTGGTTTATGTTGTTACTCGGCTATTTATCCCACCCCACTACTCTTGTTTCACAGTGAGTACAGATCCCGACACATTACTTCCTAGTTTATGTTGTTACTCGGCTGTTTATCCCACCCCACTACTCTTGTTTCACAGTGGGTACAGATCCCGATACATTACTTCCTGTTTATGTTGTTACTCGGCTGTTTATCCCACCCCACTACTCTTGTTTCACAGTGGGTACAGATCCCGATACATTACTTCCTGGTTTATGTTGTTACTCGGCTGTTTATCGCACCCCCACTACTCTTGTTTCACAGTGGGTACAGATCCCAATACATTACTTCCTAGTTTATGTTGTTACTCGGCTGTTTATCCCACCCCCACTACTCTTGTTTCACAGTGGGTACAGATCCCGATACATTACTTCCTGGTTTATGTTGTTACTCGGCTGTTTATCGCACCCCCACTACTCTTGTTTCACAGTGGGTACAGATCCCGATACATTACTTCCTAGTTTATGTTGTTACTCGGCTATTTATCCCACCCCACTACTCTTGTTTCACAGTGGGTACAGATCCCGATACATTACTTCCTGGTTTATGTTGTTACTCGGCTGTTTATCGCACCCCCACTACTCTTGTTTCACAGTGGGTACAGATCCCGATACATTACTTCCTAGTTTATGTTGTTACTCGGCTGTTTATCCCACCCCTACTCTTGTTTCACAGTGGGTACAGATCCCGATACATTACTTCCTAGTTCATATGTTACTCGGCTGTTTATCCCACCCCACTACTCTTGTTTCACAGTGGGTACAGATCCCGATACATTACTTCCTGGTTTATGTTGTTACTCGGCTATTTACTTATCCCACCCCACTACTCTTGTTTCACAGTGGGTACATATCCCGATACATTACTTCCTGGTTTATGTTGTTACTCGGCTGTTTATCCCACCCCGCTACTCTTGTTTCACAGTGGGTACAGATCCCGATACATTACTTCCTGGTTTATGTTGTTACTCGGCTGTTTATCCCACCCCCACTACTCTTGTTTCACAGTGGGTACAGATCCCGACACATTACTTCCTGGTTTATGTTGTTACTCGGCTGTTTATCCCACCCCCACTACTCTTGTTTCACAGTGAGTACAGATCCCGACACATTACTTCCTAGTTTATGTTGTTACTCGGCTGTTTATCCCACCCCACTACTCTTGTTTCACAGTGGGTACAGATCCCGATACATTACTTCCTGGTTTATGTTGTTACTCGGCTGTTTATCCCACCCCACTACTCTTGTTTCACAGTGGGTACAGATCCCGATACATTACTTCCTGGTTTATGTTGTTACTCGGCTGTTTATCCCACCCCCACTACTCTTGTTTCACAGTGGGTACAGATCCCGACACATTACTTCCTGGTTTATGTTGTTACTCGGCTGTTTATCCCACCCCCACTACTCTTGTTTCACAGTGGGTACAGATCCCGACACATTACTTCCTGGTTTATGTTGTTACTCGGCTGTTTATCCCGCCCCACTACTCTTGTTTCACAGTGGGTACAGATCCCGACACATTACTTCCTGGTTTATGTTGTTACTCGCTTGTTTATCCCACCCCCACTACTCTTGTTTCACATTGTTACAAATCCCGACACATTACTTCCTGGTTTATGTTGTTACTCGCTTGTTTATCCCACCCCCACTACTCTTGTTTCACATTGTTACAAATCCCGACATTACTTCCTGGTTTATGTTGTTACTCGCTTGTTTATCCCACCCCCACTACTCTTGTTTCACAGTGGGTACATATCCCGATACATTACTTCCTGGTTTATGTTGTTACTCGCTTGTTTATCCCACCCCCACTACTCTTGTTTCACATTGTTACAAATCCCGACACATTACTTCCTGGTTTATGTTGTTACTCGCTTGTTTATCCCACCCCCACTACTCTTGTTTCACAGTGGGTACATATCCCGATACATTACTTCCTGGTTTATGTTGTTACTCGGCTGTTTATCCCACCCCGCTACTCTTGTTTCACAGTGGGTACAGATCCCGATACATTACTTCCTGGTTTATGTTGTTACTCGGCTGTTTATCCCACCCCCACTACTCTTGTTTCACAGTGGGTACAGATCCCGACACATTACTTCCTGGTTTATGTTGTTACTCGGCTGTTTATCCCACCCCCTACTCTTGTTTCACAGTGGTACAGATCCCGACACATTACTTCCTAGTTTATGTTGTTACTCGGCTGTTTATCCCACCCCACTACTCTTGTTTCACAGTGGGTACAGATCCCGATACATTACTTCCTGGTTTATGTTGTTACTCGGCTGTTTATCGCACCCCCACTACTCTTGTTTCACAGTGGGTACAGATCCCGATACATTACTTCCTAGTTTATGTTGTTACTCGGCTGTTTATCCCACACCCGCTACTCTTGTTTCACAGTGGGTACAGATCCCGATACATTACTTCCTAGTTCATATTGTTACTCGGCTGTTTATCCCACCCCACTACTCTTGTTTCACAGTGGGTACAGATCCCGATACATTACTTCCTGGTTTATGTTGTTACTCGGCTATTTACTTATCCCACCCCCACTACTCTTGTTTCACAGTGGGTACATATCCCGATACATTACTTCCTGGTTTATGTTGTTACTCGGCTGTTTATCCCACCCCGCTACTCTTGTTTCACAGTGGGTACAGATCCCGATACATTACTTCCTGGTTTATGTTGTTACTCGGCTGTTTATCCCACCCCCCTACTCTTGTTTCACAGTGGGTACAGATCCCGACACATTACTTCCTGGTTTATGTTGTTACTCGGCTGTTTATCCCACCCCCACTACTCTTGTTTCACAGTGAGTACAGATCCCGACACATTACTTCCTAGTTTATGTTGTTACTCGGCTGTTTATCCCACCCCACTACTCTTGTTTCACAGTGGGTACAGATCCCGATACATTACTTCCTGGTTTATGTTGTTACTCGGCTGTTTATCCCACCCCACTACTCTTGTTTCACAGTGGGTACAGATCCCGATACATTACTTCCTGGTTTATGTTGTTACTCGGCTGTTTATCCCACCCCCACTACTCTTGTTTCACAGTGGGTACAGATCCCGACACATTACTTCCTGGTTTATGTTGTTACTCGGCTGTTTATCCCACCCCTACTCTTGTTTCACAGTGGGTACAGATCCCGACACATTACTTCCTGGTTTATGTTGTTACTCGGCTGTTTATCCCGCCCCACTACTCTTGTTTCACAGTGGGTACAGATCCCGACACATTACTTCCTGGTTTATGTTGTTACTCGCTTGTTTATCCCACCCCCACTACTCTTGTTTCACATTGTACAATCCCGACACATTACTTCCTGGTTTATGTTGTTACTCGCTTGTTTATCCCACCCCACTACTCTTGTTTCACATGTTACAATCCCGACACATTACTTCCTGGTTTATGTTGTTACTCGCTTGTTTATCCCACCCCCACTACTCTTGTTTCACAGTGGGTACATCCCGATACATTACTTCCTGGTTTATGTTGTTACTCGCTTGTTTATCCCACCCCACTACTCTTGTTTCACATGTTACAAATCCCGACACATTACTTCCTGGTTTATGTTGTTACTCGCTGTTTATCCCACCCCCTACTCTTGTTTCACAGTGGGTACATATCCCGATACATTACTTCCTGGTTTATGTTGTTACTCGGCTGTTTATCCCACCCCGCTACTCTTGTTTCACAGTGGGTACAGATCCCGATACATTACTTCCTGGTTTATGTTGTTACTCGGCTGTTTATCCCACCCCACTACTCTTGTTTCACAGTGGGTACAGATCCCGACACATTACTTCCTGGTTTATGTTGTTACTCGGCTGTTTATCCCACCCCACTACTCTTGTTTCACAGTGAGTACAGATCCCGACACATTACTTCCTAGTTTATGTTGTTACTCGGCTGTTTATCCCACCCCACTACTCTTGTTTCACAGTGGGTACAGATCCCGATACATTACTTCCTGGTTTATGTTGTTACTCGGCTGTTTATCCCACCCCACTACTCTTGTTTCACAGTGGGTACAGATCCCGATACATTACTTCCTGGTTTATGTTGTTACTCGGCTGTTTATCCCACCCCCACTACTCTTGTTTCACAGTGGGTACAGATCCCGACACATTACTTCCTGGTTTATGTTGTTACTCGGCTGTTTATCCCACCCCCACTACTCTTGTTTCACAGTGGGTACAGATCCCGACACATTACTTCCTGTTTATGTTGTTACTCGGCTGTTTATCCCACCCCACTACTCTTGTTTCACAGTGGGTACAGATCCCGACACATTACTTCCTGGTTTATGTTGTTACTCGCTGTTTATCCCACCCCCACTACTCTTGTTTCACATTGTTACAAATCCCGACACATTACTTCCTGGTTTATGTTGTTACTCGCTTGTTTATCCCACCCCCTACTCTTGTTTCACAGTGGGTACAGATCCCGATACATTACTTCCTAGTTTATGTTGTTACTCGGCTGTTTATCCCACCCCACTACTCTTGTTTCACATTGTACAATCCCGACATTACTTCCTAGTTTATGTTGTTACTCGGCTGTTTATCCACCCCACTACTCTTGTTTCACATTGGGGGTACAGGTCTCGATACATTACTTCCTGGTTTATGTTGTTACTCGGCTGTTTATCCCACCCCCACTACTCTTGTTTCACAGTGGGTACAGATCCCGATACATTACTTCCTAGTTTATGTTGTTACTCGGCTGTTTATCCCACCCCGCTACTCTTGTTTCACAGTGGGTACAGATCCCGATACATTACTTCCTAGTTTATGTTGTTACTCGGCTGTTTATCCCACCCCACTACTCTTGTTTCACAGTGGGTACAGATCCCGATACATTACTTCCTGGTTTATGTTGTTACTCGGCTATTTATTATCCCACCCCCACTACTCTTGTTTCACAGTGGGTACATCCCGATACATTACTTCCTGGTTTATGTTGTTACTCGGCTGTTTATCCCACCCCGCTACTCTTGTTTCACAGTGGGTACAGATCCCGATACATTACTTCCTGGTTTATGTTGTTACTCGGCTGTTTATCCCACCCCACTACTCTTGTTTCACAGTGGGTACAGATCCCGATACATTACTTCCTGGTTTATGTTGTTACTCGGCTGTTTATCCCACCCCACTACTCTTGTTTCACAGTGGGTACAGATCCCGATACATTACTTCCTGGTTTATGTTGTTACTCGGCTGTTTATCCCACCCCCACTACTCTTGTTTCACAGTGGGTACAGATCCCGACACATTACTTCCTGGTTTATGTTGTTACTCGGCTGTTTATCCCACCCCACTACTCTTGTTTCACAGTGAGTACAGATCCCGATACATTACTTCCTGGTTTATGTTGTTACTCGGCTATTTATCCCACCCCACTACTCTTGTTTCACAGTGGGTACAGATCCCGATACATTACTTCCTAGTTTATGTTGTTACTCGGCTGTTTATCCCACCCCACTACTCTTGTTTCACAGTGGGTACAGATCCCGATACATTACTTCCTGGTTTATGTTGTTACTCGGCTGTTTATCCACCCCCACTACTCTTGTTTCACAGTGGGTACAGATCCCGATACATTACTTCCTAGTTTATGTTGTTACTCGGCTGTTTATCCCACCCCCACTACTCTTGTTTCACAGTGGGTACAGATCTCGATACATTACTTCCTGTTTATGTTGTTACTCGGCTGTTTATCCACCCCACTACTCTTGTTTCACAGTGGGTACAGATCCCGATACATTACTTCCTAGTTTATGTTGTTACTCGGCTATTTTATCCCACCCCACTACTCTTGTTTCACAGTGGGTACAGATCCCGATACATTACTTCCTGGTTTATGTTGTTACTCGGCTGTTTATCCACCCCCACTACTCTTGTTTCACAGTGGGTACAGATCCCGATACATTACTTCCTAGTTTATGTTGTTACTCGGCTGTTTATCCCACCCGCTACTCTTGTTTCACAGTGGGTACAGATCCCGATACATTACTTCCTAGTTTATGTTGTTACTCGGCTGTTTATCCCACCCCACTACTCTTGTTTCACAGTGGGTACAGATCCCGATACATTACTTCCTGGTTTATGTTGTTACTCGGCTGTTTTATCCCACCCCACTACTCTTGTTTCACAGTGGGTACAGATCCCGATACATTACTTCCTGGTTTATGTTGTTACTCGGCTGTTTATCCCACCCCTACTCTTGTTTCACAGTGGGTACAGATCCCGATACATTACTTCCTGGTTTATGTTGTTACTCGGCTGTTTATCCCACCCCACTACTCTTGTTTCACAGTGGGTACAGATCCCGACACATTACTTCCTGGTTTATGTTGTTACTCGGCTTTTATCCCACCCCACTACTCTTGTTTCACAGTGTACAGATCCCGACACATTACTTCCTAGTTTATGTTGTTACTCGGCTGTTTATCCCACCCCACTACTCTTGTTTCACAGTGGGTACAGATCCCGATACATTACTTCCTGGTTTATGTTGTTACTCGGCTGTTTATCCCACCCCACTACTCTTGTTTCACAGTGGGTACAGATCCCGATACATTACTTCCTGGTTTATGTTGTTACTCGGCTGTTTATCCCACCCCCACTACTCTTGTTTCACAGTGGGTACAGATCCCGATACATTACTTCCTAGTTTATGTTGTTACTCGGCTGTTTATCCCACCCCCACTACTCTTGTTTCACAGTGGGTACAGATCCCGATACATTACTTCCTGGTTTATGTTGTTACTCGGCTGTTTATCCACCCCCACTACTCTTGTTTCACAGTGGGTACAGATCCCGATACATTACTTCCTAGTTTATGTTGTTACTCGGCTGTTTATCCCACCCCACTACTCTTGTTTCACAGTGGGTACAGATCCCGATACATTACTTCCTAGTTTATGTTGTTACTCGGCTGTTTATCCACCCCCACTACTCTTGTTTCACAGTGGGTACAGATCCCGATACATTACTTCCTAGTTTATGTTGTTACTCGGCTGTTTATCCCACCCCCTACTCTTGTTTCACAGTGGGTACAGATCCCGATACATTACTTCCTAGTTTATGTTGTTACTCGGCTGTTTATCCCACCCCACTACTCTTGTTTCACAGTGGGTACAGATCCCGATACATTACTTCCTGGTTTATGTTGTTACTCGGCTATTTATCCCACCCCACTACTCTTGTTTCACAGTGGGTACAGATCCCGATACATTACTTCCTGGTTTATGTTGTTACTCGGCTGTTTATCCCACCCCGCTACTCTTGTTTCACAGTGGGTACAGATCCCGATACATTACTTCCTGGTTTATGTTGTTACTCGGCTGTTTATCCCACCCCCTACTCTTGTTTCACAGTGGTACAGATCCCGACACATTACTTCCTGGTTTATGTTGTTACTCGGCTGTTTATCCCACCCCACTACTCTTGTTTCACAGTGGTACAGATCCCGACACATTACTTCCTAGTTTATGTTGTTACTCGGCTGTTTATCCCACCCCCTACTCTTGTTTCACAGTGGGTACAGATCCCGATACATTACTTCCTGGTTTATGTTGTTACTCGGCTGTTTATCCCACCCCACTACTCTTGTTTCACAGTGGGTACAGATCCCGATACATTACTTCCTGGTTTATGTTGTTACTCGGCTGTTTATCCCACCCCCACTACTCTTGTTTCACAGTGGGTACAGATCCCGACACATTACTTCCTGGTTTATGTTGTTACTCGGCTGTTTATCCCACCCCACTACTCTTGTTTCACAGTGGGTACAGATCCCGACACATTACTTCCTGGTTTATGTTGTTACTCGGCTGTTTATCCCCCCCACTACTCTTGTTTCACAGTGGGTACAGATCCCGACACATTACTTCCTGGTTTATGTTGTTACTCGCTGTTTATCCCACCCCACTACTCTTGTTTCACAGTGTACAATCCCGACACATTACTTCCTGGTTTATGTTGTTACTCGCTGTTTATCCCACCCCCACTACTCTTGTTTCACATGTACAGATCCCGACACATTACTTCCTGGTTTATGTTGTTACTCGCTTGTTTATCCCACCCCCACTACTCTTGTTTCACAGTGGGTACAGATCCCGATACATTACTTCCTGGTTTATGTTGTTACTCGCTTGTTTATCCCACCCCACTACTCTTGTTTCACAGTGTACAATCCCGACACATTACTTCCTGTTTATGTTGTTACTCGCTTGTTTATCCCACCCCCACTACTCTTGTTTCACATTGTACAATCCCGACATTACTTCCTGGTTTATGTTGTTACTCGCTTGTTTATCCCACCCCCACTACTCTTGTTTCACAGTGGGTACATCCCGATACATTACTTCCTGGTTTATGTTGTTACTCGGCTGTTTATCCCACCCCGCTACTCTTGTTTCACAGTGGGTACAGATCCCGATACATTACTTCCTGGTTTATGTTGTTACTCGGCTGTTTATCCCACCCCCTACTCTTGTTTCACAGTGGGTACAGATCCCGACACATTACTTCCTGGTTTATGTTGTTACTCGGCTGTTTATCCCACCCCACTACTCTTGTTTCACAGTGAGTACAGATCCCGACACATTACTTCCTAGTTTATGTTGTTACTCGGCTGTTTATCCCACCCCACTACTCTTGTTTCACAGTGGGTACAGATCCCGATACATTACTTCCTGGTTTATGTTGTTACTCGGCTGTTTATCCCACCCCACTACTCTTGTTTCACAGTGGGTACAGATCCCGATACATTACTTCCTGGTTTATGTTGTTACTCGGCTGTTTATCCCACCCCACTACTCTTGTTTCACAGTGGGTACAGATCCCGACACATTACTTCCTGGTTTATGTTGTTACTCGGCTGTTTATCCCACCCCCACTACTCTTGTTTCACAGTGGGTACAGATCCCGACACATTACTTCCTGGTTTATGTTGTTACTCGGCTGTTTATCCCACCCCACTACTCTTTTTCACAGTGGGTACAGATCCCGACACATTACTTCCTGGTTTATGTTGTTACTCGCTTGTTTATCCCACCCCACTACTCTTGTTTCACATTGTTACAATCCCGACACATTACTTCCTGGTTTATGTTGTTACTCGCTTGTTTATCCCACCCCCACTACTCTTGTTTCACAGTGGGTACAGATCCCGATACATTACTTCCTAGTTTATGTTGTTACTCGGCTGTTTATCCCACCCCCACTACTCTTGTTTCACATTGTTACAAATCCCGACACATTACTTCCTAGTTTATGTTGTTACTCGGCTGTTTATCGCACCCCCACTACTCTTGTTTCACATTGGGGGGTACAGGTCTCGATACATTACTTCCTGGTTTATGTTGTTACTCGGCTGTTTATCCCACCCCTCTACTCTTGTTTCACAGTGGGTACAGATCCCGATACATTACTTCCTAGTTTATGTTGTTACTCGGCTGTTTATCGCACCCCCACTACTCTTGTTTCACATTGGAGGGTACAGGTCCCGATACATTACTTCCTGGTTTATGTTGTGACTCGGCCGTTTATCCCACCCCCACTACTCTTGTTTCACATTGGATACAGATCCCGACACATTACTTCCTGGTTTATGTTGTTACTCGGCTGTTTATCGCACCCCCACTACTCTTGTTTCACATTGGGGGGTACAGGTCCCGATACATTACTTCCTGGTTTATGTTGTTACTCGGCTGTTTATCGCACCCCCACTACTCTTGTTTCACATTGGGTACAGATCCCGACACATTACTTCCTGGTTTATGTTGTTACTCGGCTGTTTATCCCACCCCCACTACTCTTGTTTCACATTGGGTACAGGTCCCGATACATTACTTCCTGGTTTATGTTGTTACTCGGCTGTTTATCCCACCCCACTACTCTTGTTTCACAGTGGGTACAGATCCCGACACATTACTTCCTGGTTTATGTTGTTACTCGGCTGTTTATCCCACCCCCACTACTCTTGTTTCACAGTGGGTACAGATCCCGACACATTACTTCCTGGTTTATGTTGTTACTCGGCTGTTTATCCCACCCCACTACTCTTGTTTCACAGTGGGTACAGATCCCGACACATTACTTCCTGGTTTATGTTGTTACTCGCTTGTTTATCCCACCCCACTACTCTTGTTTCACAGTGGGTACAGATCCCGATACATTACTTCCTGGTTTATGTTGTTACTCGCTTGTTTATCCCACCCCCACTACTCTTGTTTCACAGTGGGTACATATCCCGATACATTACTTCCTGGTTTATGTTGTTACTCGCTTGTTTATCCCACCCCCACTACTCTTGTTTCACATTGTTACAAATCCCTACACATTACTTCCTGGTTTATGTTGTTACTCGCTTGTTTATCCCACCCCCACTACTCTTGTTTCACATTGTTACAAATCCCGACACATTACTTCCTGGTTTATGTTGTTACTCGCTTGTTTATCCCACCCCCACTACTCTTGTTTCACAGTGGGTACATATCCCGATACATTACTGCCTGGTTTATGTTGTTACTCGGCTGTTTATCCCACCCCGCTACTTTTGTTTCACAGTGGGTACAGATCCCGATACATTACTTCCTGGTTTATGTTGTTACTCGGCTGTTTATCCCACCCCCACTACTCTTGTTTCACAGTGGGTACAGATCCCGACACATTACTTCCTGGTTTATGTTGTTACTCGGCTGTTTATCCCACCCCCACTACTCTTGTTTCACAGTGAGTACAGATCCCGACACATTACTTCCTAGTTTATGTTGTTACTCGGCTGTTTATCCCACCCCACTATTGTTTCACAGTGGGTACAGATCCCGATACATTACTTCCTGGTTTATGTTGTTACTCGGCTGTTTATCCCACCCCACTACTCTTGTTTCACAGTGGTACAGATCCCGATACATTACTTCCTGGTTTATGTTGTTACTCGGCTGTTTATCCCACCCCACTACTCTTGTTTCACAGTGGGTACAGATCCCGACACATTACTTCCTGGTTTATGTTGTTACTCGGATGTTTATCCCACCCCCACTACTCTTGTTTCACAGTGGGTACAGATCCCGACACATTACTTCCTGGTTTATGTTGTTACTCGGCTGTTTATCCCACCCCACTACTCTTGTTTCACAGTGGGTACAGATCCCGACACATTACTTCCTGGTTTATGTTGTTACTCGCTTGTTTATCCCACCCCCACTACTCTTGTTTCACATTGTTACAAATCCCGACACATTACTTCCTGGTTTATGTTGTTACTCGCTTGTTTATCCCACCCCCACTACTCTTGTTTCACATTGTTACAAATCCCGACACATTACTTCCTGGTTTATGTTGTTACTCGCTGTTTATCCCACCCCCACTACTCTTGTTCACAGTGGGTACATATCCCGATACATTACTTCCTAGTTTATGTTGTTACTCGCTGTTTATCCCACCCCCACTACTGTTGTTTCACATTGTTATAAATCCCGACACATTACTTCCTAGTTTATGTTGTTACTCGGCTGTTTATCGCACCCCCACTACTCTTGTTTCACATTGGGGGGTACAGGTCCCGATACATTACTTCCTGGTTTATGTTGTTACTCGGCTGTTTATCCCACCCCCTCTACTCTTGTTTCACAGTGGGTACAGATCCCGATACATTACTTCCTAGTTTATGTTGTTACTCGGCTGTTTATCGCACCCCCACTACTCTTGTTTCACATTGGAGGGTACAGGTCCCGATACATTACTTCCTGGTTTATGTTGTGACTCGGCTGTTTATCCCACCCCCACTACTCTTGTTTCACATTGGGTACAGATCCCGACACATTACTTCCTGGTTTATGTTGTTACTCGGCTGTTTATCGCACCCCCACTACTCTTGTTTCACATTGGGTACAGGTCCCGATACATTACTTCCTGGTTTATGTTGTTACTCGGCTGTTTATCGCACCCCCACTACTCTTGTTTCACATTGGGTACAGATCCCGACACATTACTTCCTGGTTTATGTTGTTACTCGGCTGTTTATCCCACCCCCACTACTCTTGTTTCACATTGGGTACAGGTCCCGATACATTACTTCCTGGTTTATGTTGTTACTCGGCTGTTTATCCCACCCCCACTACTCTTGTTTCACATTGGGTACAGATCCCGACACATTACTTCCTAGTTTATGTTGTTACTCGGCTGTTTATCCCACCCCCACTACTCTTGTTTCACAGTGGGTACAGATCCCGATACATTACTTCCTAGTTTATGTTGTTACTCGGCTGTTTATCGCACCCCCACTACTCTTGTTTCACATTGGGTACACATTCTGATACATTACTTCCTAGTTTATGTTGTTACTCGGCTGTTTATCCCACCCCCACTACTATTATTTCACAGTGATTACAGGTACCCTGTATCTCATGTGCAAGATAGACAGTTTGATGTTGACAAGATATAAATATTTCATCTCGGAAGAATTGGTTCTAGTTGTTTCTTAACTGTATTACTATTATGTAATCCTTTTTAAATTGCCATTTCATTTCATTCAGGGTTACTTTACAATCAGAAAAAGAACTATAAAAAGTACATGTTTCGAATTTGTGACAAAAGAGCCAATACATGTTCCAATAAGTGACTAACGTTTGCCGATGGATTAGCTCTTGTTATTTAAATTCTATTGTAAGGCTCGCTGTTGAGTATTTCATTGTCTCAGTTGTTGTGACAAGTTGTGTATTCCATTGTAAGCTTTGGTGTTGTGTATTCCATTGTAAGCTTTGGTGTTGTGACATGTTGTGTATTCCATTGTAAGCTTTGGTGTTGTGTATTCCATTGTAAGCTTTTGTGTTGTGACATGTTGTGTATTCCATTGTAAGCTTTGGTGTTGTGTATTCCATTGTAAGCTTTGGTGTTGTGACATATTGTGTATTCCATTGTAAGCTTTGGTGTTGTGCATTACCTTGTAAGCTTTGGTGTTGTGACATGTTGTGTATTCCATTGTAAGCTTTAGTGTTGTGTATTCCATTGTAAGCTTTGGTGTTGTGACATGTTGTGTATTCCATTGTAAGCTTTGGTGTTGTGTATTCCATTGTAAGCTTTGGTGTTGTGACATGTTGTGTATTCCATTGTAAGCTTTTGTGTTGTGCATTACTTTGTAAGCTTTGGTGTTGTGACATGTTGTGTATTCCATTGTAAGCTTTGGTGTTGTGTATTCCATTGTAAGCTTTGGTGTTGTGACATATTGTGTATTCCATTGTAAGCTTTGGTGTTGTGTATTCTATTGTAAGCTTTGGTGTTGTGACATGTTGTGTATTCCATTGTAAGCTTTGGTGTTGTGTATTCCATTGTAAGCTTTGGTGTTGTGACATGTTGTATATTCCATTGTAAGCTTTTGTGTTGTGACAAGTTGTGTATTCCATTGTAAGCTTTGGTGTTGTGACATGTTGTGTATTCCATTGTAAGCTTTGGTGTTGTGTATTCCATTGTAAGCTTTGGTGTTGTGACATGTTGTGTATTCCATTGTAAGCTTTGGTGTTGTGTATTCCATTGTAAGCTTTTGTGTTGTGACATGTTGTGTATTCCATTGTAAGCTTTGGTGTTGTGTATTCCATTGTAAGCTTTGGTGTTGTGACATATTGTGTATTCCATTGTAAGCTTTGGTGTTGTGCATTACCTTGTAAGCTTTGGTGTTGTGACATGTTGTGTATTCCATTGTAAGCTTTAGTGTTGTGTATTCCATTGTAAGCTTTGGTGTTGTGACATGTTGTGTATTCCATTGTAAGCTTTGGTGTTGTGTATTCCATTGTAAGCTTTGGTGTTGTGACATGTTGTGTATTCCATTGTAAGCTTTTGTGTTGTGCATTACTTTGTAAGCTTTGGTGTTGTGACATGTTGTGTATTCCATTGTAAGCTTTGGTGTTGTGTATTCCATTGTAAGCTTTGGTGTTGTGACATATTGTGTATTCCATTGTAAGCTTTGGTGTTGTGTATTCTATTGTAAGCTTTGGTGTTGTGACATGTTGTGTATTCCATTGTAAGCTTTGGTGTTGTGTATTCCATTGTAAGCTTTGGTGTTGTGACATGTTGTATATTCCATTGTAAGCTTTTGTGTTGTGACAAGTTGTGTATTCCATTGTAAGCTTTGGTGTTGTGACATGTTGTGTATTCCATTGTAAGCTTTGGTGTTGTGTATTCCATTGTAAGCTTTGGTGTTGTGACATGTTGTATATTCCATTGTAAGCTTTGGTGTTGTGACAAGTTGTGTATTCCATTGTAAGCTTTGGTGTTGTGACATGTTGTGTATTCTATTGTAAGCTTTGGTGTTGTGTATTCCATTGTAAGCTTTGGTGTTGTGACATGTTGTGTATTCCATTGTAAGCTTTGGTGTTGTGTATTCCATTGTAAGCTTTGGTGTTGTGACATGTTTATATTCCATTGTAAGCTTTGGTGTTGTGACAAGTTGTGTATTCCATTGTAAGCTTTGGTGTTGTGACATGTTGTGTATTCCATTGTAAGCTTGGGTGTTGTGACAAGTTGTGTATTCCATTGTAAGCTTTGGTGTTGTGACAAGTTGTGTATTCCATTGTAAGCTTTGGTGTTGTGACATATTGTGTATTCCATTGTAAGCTTTGGTGTTGTGTATTCCATTGTAAGCGTTGGTGTGTTGTGTATTCCATTGTAAGCTTGGGTGTTGTGACAAGTTGTGTATTCCATTGTAAGCTTTGGTGTTGTGACATGTTGTGTATTCCATTGTAAGCTTTGGTGTTGTGTATTCCATTGTAAGCTTTGGTGTTGTGACATGTTGTGTATTCCAATGTAAGCTTTGGTGTTGTGTATTCCATTGTAAGGTTTGGTGTTGTGACAATTTGTGTATTCCATTGTAAGCTTTGGTGTTGTGACATATTGTGTATTCCATTGTAAGCTTTGGTGTTGTGTATTCCATTGTAAGCTTTGGTGTTGTGACATGTTATATATTCCATTGTAAACTTTGGTGTTGTGACAAGTTGTGTATTCCATTGTAAGCTTTGGTGTTGTGACATGTTGTGTATTCCATTGTAAGCTTTGGTGTTGTGTATTCCATTGTAAGCTTTGGTGTTGTGACAAGTTGTGTATTCCATTGTAAGCTTTGGTGTTGTGACATATTGTGTATTCCATTGTAAGCTTTGGTGTTGTGTATTCCATTGTAAGCTTTGGTGTTGTATATTCCATTGTTAGCTTTGGTGTTGTGACATGTTGTGTATTCCATTGTAAGCTTTGGTGTTGTGACATATTGTGTATTCCATTGTAAGCTTTGGTGTTGTGACATGTTGTGTATTCCATTGTAAGCTTTGGTGTTGTGACATGTTGTGTATTCCATTGTATGCTTTTGTGTTGTGGCATGTTGTGCATTACATTGTAAGTTTTACTGTTGTATAATACATTGTAAGTTTTGATGTTGTGTATTCCATTGTAAGTCTTGCTGTTGTGTATTACTTTTTGAGCTTTTGTGTTGTGTATTCCATTGTAAGCTTTGATGTTGTGTATTCCATTGTAAGCTTTGGCGATGTGCATTACATTGTAAGCTTTGGTGTTGTGTATTCCAATGTAAGCTTTGGTGTTGTGACATGTTGTGTAATCCATTGTAAGCTTTCATTTTGTATATTCCATTGTAAGCTATGGTGTTGTGCATTACATTGTAAGCTTTGGTGTTGTGTATTCCAATGTAAGCTTTGGTGTTGTGACATGTTGTGTATTCCATTGTAAGCTTTGGTGATTTGCGTTACATTGTAAGCTTTGGTGTTGTGTATTCCAATGTAAGCTTTGATGTTGTGCATTACATTGTAAGATTTGGTGTTGTGACATGTTGTGTATTCCATTGTAAGCTTTGGTGATTTGCGTTACATTGTAAGCTTTGGTGTTGTGACATGTTGTGTATTCCAATGTAAGCTTTGGTTTTGTGCATTACATTGTTAGCTTTGGTGTTGTGACATGTTGTGTATTCCATAAGAAGCTTTGGTGTTGTGTATTCCATTGTAAACTTTGGTGATTTGCATTACATTGTAAGCTTTGGTGTTGTGTATTCCATTGTAAGCTTTGGTGTTGTGCATTACATTGTAAGCTTTGGTGTTGTGACATGTTGTGTATTCCAATGTAAGCTTTGATGTTGTGCATTATATTGTAAGCTTTGGTGTTGTGACATGTTGTATATTCCAATGTAAGCTTTGATGTTGTGCATTACAGTGTAAGCTTTGGTGTTGTGACATGTTGTATATTCCAATGTAAGCTTTGATGTTGTGCATTACATTGTAAGCTTTGGTGTTGTGTATTCCATAAGAAGCTTTGGTATTGTGCATTACTTTGTAAGTTTTGGTGTTGTGTATGCCATTGTAAGCTTTGGTGTTGTGGCATGTTATTGTGTATTCTGTTTTACCTTTGAAGATGGTGTGTACCTTTTTATATACTCCATCGTAAGCTTTGAAACATCAAAACAGTCAAACAAGACAAACACATATCTAGATCACTGATTATAAAATTCTTGACTTTGGACTGGCACTGTAATAACTATCCAGTCATGTGGTTATAACAATATTTGAGAGTCCAACCATCCGCTTATTATACAACTAGGGGTCCATAAATACCATGACACACTGCGATAGCTCAATTGGTAGAGTGCTTGCTGCGTAACTGGGAGGTCATGGGTTCGAACCCTGCCTGGTCTGACCAAAGACTTGAAAATGGGTAGTGACTGTTATTTCGACAAGCACTCAGCATTACGAAATGAAAGTCACAGTTCTTTTGGATGGGAACTTAAAATAAACGAGGTCCCGTGTCATGGTAGGCTTGGCACCCTGAAGAACCCTGCTGTAAAATGCCATCAGCACAACACACAGGCAAAATTTCTGCACCTTTGCCTAAAGCTGACAATGTCTCGATATAAGTGAAATATTCTTGACTGGGACGTTAAACACCATTACTCACTCACTCACTCACATTTAATAATTAAAAACAAGTCTTACCTTACCAAACAATCATAAAATTTATTTCAATGTACATGCATTCAAGTTTCACAAAAGTCATAAAACACAACAAGAATTACCATTTGTGCTTTCATATAAATTCATTTCAATCAATTAAATTTTAAACTTCATATAAACTCATATAAACTAATAATGATTTAACAACATCAACATAATTTACTTTTTGTTAAACAAAACAACAAAATGGACAGGTATCTAAAAAGGTTACTGTAATATATTTAATTTATAAGATTTACAAATTGTGCAATATGTAGATGATATGGTCCACTTACCCACAAATGAAAATTGTTCCAACTTGATAAATAAATGATATGCATATAAACAAATGATATATTGAACATTTGGTGAACTAACTAGGCTCAACAATTACTTTTTATACAAAAGTTTTATAATTCCAAATAAAGGTATATACCATATGTCCAAGGCACAAAGTACAAATAGGTATGTAGGACTCAAACAACATGTCAAGTTATATTATTGTAAATGTGATTGTAACAGTTTTTATCATTCTAAAATAAAAACACACAACATATCCAAAAACCAAATAAATGGACAAAAAACAGACTTCTACCATTTATAAAACACATGTATTCTTATAACATTGGACCTAAGTAAAACATACAGAAAAAATATAATAAAATAAAAAAGCTATAGATAAATCAAGCATTATTTTAGAATTCATCATTAAAATAATTGTCAAACAATGCATTACATTTATAACTAAAATATAACTAAATACCAGTAAAACCACCTAAAGGGAGGTAACTCAAACACTCATAAAAATAAATATTCACATATCACAGAGTTATTGCACTTTCCAATTACAAAACAGCATATACACTACTAGATATTACATCTCTAACTCCAGGGCAGTTAATGTCATTGTATTGTAACATCAATGATGCATCTTAATATTTGGTTGGGAATATTATGGAAAATAAACGTTTATGTTACAACTTTCACAGCTTGGGTTTTGCCTGATAAGCTCACTTTCCGTTATACGCCAAGTACTACAGTCCAACCTGCCTTAAAGGCCACCTTTATATAAGGCTGCCTGCTTATAAAGGTCAGTAGAATTGTATCACATTGTTCTCTATTCATATTATTTGAACCTGTACATAAAGGTCACCTGCCATATAAAGGCTACTTTTACTGGTTTTCTTGTGTGGCCTTTATAGACAGGTTTGACTGTATTATAGAAAATATTTGTTACAAACTTTACCAGCGGTGGTTTTATTAGCCTGATAAAGCTTACTTCAGTTATACGCCAAGTACTAAATGGAAAACTTTAGTTTATTCAATGTGTTCCTCATAATTATGTAATCATATGAAATAAATGACAATGTTTGCTAGAATTTCTACCAATAATTTTTGTCATATGAATTTTCCTAATATCATCCAGATAAATGAAGTCATCTTTTGTAAGGCGACTTTTGTATATTGCGATATTTTGATTGTTTTCTTAAAGCGAGAAAACAAACTTTGCGGTGCCAAAATTATTTTTTTAAAGATTATACTTTAAAAAGAATCTTGTCATCTTGTACATGTTAACAAAAATATTAAATAAACTCATTGAAAAAATATTTATGCATGTTGCACAAGGCTATTGCATAAAAATTCTATCAACTGGTTTGATATTCAATATAACATGATGCACATATTTAGTATCCTTACTGTATCAAATAACATTCCGAAATAAAGTAAGATAATTATTGAAAACATAAAACTAAAATCAATAACATTCAAAACTAAAATAAATTTTAAGGGGAGTAATGGTGTTTAATGTCCCAGTCAAGAATATTTCACTTATATTGAGACTTTGCCAAAAGGTGCAGAAATTTTGCATGTGCGTTCGCTTATGGCATTATCTAGCAGGGTTCTTTATTGTGCCATGCCTAATGTGACTTTCATTTCGTAATGCTGAGTGCTTGGTAAAAGAACAGTACAGTCACTACCCACTTTCAAGTGGGCCAGACCGGGCTGGGACCAAACCCAAGACCTCCCACTTACGGAGCAACCACACTACCAACTGAGCTACCGCAATGGTTCATATAATAAATTTTAAGGATTTCAGTGTGTGTAGGTTTCAGCATGAAATAAAGACAAGAGAATGTGGCTATATACCAGTGTTACAGCAGGTGCCCCTATCATCTTACAGACACCCACACCATACAGGTGACAGGTAATAGCAATAAGGATTTCAGTGTGTGTAGATTTCAGCATGGAATAAAGACAAGAGAATGTGGCTATATACCAGTGTTACAGCAGGTGCCCCTATCATCTTACAGACCATACACCATACAGGTGACAGGTAATAGCAATAAGGATTTCAGTGTGTGTAGGTTTCAGCATGGAATAAAGACAAGAGTCAATGTGGTTATATACCAGTGTTACAGCAGGTGCCCCTATCATCTTTCGCACACCTACACCATACAGGTGACAGGTAATAGCAATAATCAGTGCAACTCAAAAGGGGTAATGTTCATAAAAAACTGTTATGGCTATATATATATATATAAATGGATTTAATCTACTTATTTAATGAAATAAAATTTTGCATGGCCCAAACATATTAATCAGGAACCATTATTACAGCAAAGTATCAGCATTGTTATTATTAGTAACTTTATTGTATAAAATGTAATAATTGTTGATCTGTACCAATCTACCACACTTCAAGTTCCAATAGATGGAAAAAACACCACAGTTATCTCCCTTGTTTTAATGGGATAGCTTTCCACATATGACAGATATGAAGGAAATTCAAATCAAACTGTTAAAAAATAGATTTAATTTTGGCTGTCAAATATTTCCGCATAAAGTTTAAAATATTAATTTTTTATAAAATGTAACAATGAAAATTTAAATCGAATAAATAAAATATTTTTTTTATTATCAAACTACTCCAAAACACATAAACAATCACTTATAACCAGTACAACAAAATCACTATGCTCGATACATTTCAGTCCCTGAGTATCAACTAACAGCAATCCTGCTATATCGGTATAAATAAACGATGATACATGTGACTGTTGTTATGTTTTGATTTTACACTGTTAAATAAACAATTTACCTGGTAATAAAGATTTAATTTTAAATCTTCAAAAACTCATTTTGGCCCTTGATAAAAATGTGTGTAATTTGAATAAAATTTTGTGTAGAAAATATATGATTTTTTAAATAATGTTATGCATTTATTACAACTTTTTGTCAACAATTTAACAAAATAGCAATTGTTTTAATTAAAAATATTTCCAATTTGTTAAAATACATGTCATTGTAGACCTTCCGGTATATACTTGTATAGAAAATCTAAATTTCTTGATCTACATCCAGCTACATAATGAATTGATATGGTAATTCCAAAGAGTTCAAAAACAGATAATGGTAAGTACTATACATGTATGTTGTACTACTGGTAATCTACATATATACATAGTAAACTCAATGTGAATCACCGATGACTGTCATTTTTATAAAATATGGCAACTTTTTTTAATCAGATGGCTAGTTATCTACTGTCATTTTACAAAAGTGTAATCACAAGTACAGGCTGACCAATTCCACGGATTTATCTATTTTATTTTTAAATTAATAAATTTGATTGGTCAGCCTGTAAGTACCTGTTACATCTACCCATCTATTTAATCAACTGATTTCTCTTTCATTATTCTTTATCATAATAATTACTTGTAAATTGTGTAAAAGCACATGGTAGCACTGAACTATTCTAGACAAAAATTGTAAGACAAGTTATCTCCTTTGATGCGACATTTTTAAATTACACAATGGTTTAGCATTTAGTGGTTTTCTACCCTAAAATGCTGATCTGTGCAATATTTTGTATTTCATAATTTACCCAATAATTGAAAGAATGCTTTTCTTATAGGAATTAAATTTCTCATCAAAGATATAAGAAAGTGATTCAGAGCAAACATAATATCAGATATATGGAATAATCATCAATTTTGTTTCCAATAATTTGGATGAAAATTTATCGAAATATAGAATATGATGCAGGGATGAAACAGGTAGAACATTAAAATGTCTTTAGTTAACAAGGTAAATCAAATGACATCTTCTCAATGAATAACATAAAAAAGATAGAGCAAACCATTAAAAAAAACCTGTAACAGGAAGGAGAAAAAATGCAGGGTCAGACCGGGGATTGAACCTGGGACCTCCCGCACTAAAGGTGAGTGCTCTAGCACCGAGCTATCCAGACCAGTACATTCCTCCTTTTCTTTTTTTCAATTCAACTCCTTTGAATTGTAACCACCAGGTTCCACCCTGGGACCAACCTGCCCCCAAATGTAACAGGAAAGAGAAAAAATGCAGGGTCGGACCGGAGATCAAACAACTTTCATAGCCGACAGCTAATGGTTTAACCTGATAAAGCTCACTTTAAATTACTGTTAGGTATACCCCTAGTGCTAAATGGAAAACTTTTAGTCAATGTGTTCCTCATAATTATGTATATCACATGAAATAAGTGACAATGTTTGCTAGAATTTCTACCAAAAATATTTTGTCACATCATTTAATTTTTCCTACTTTCATCCAGTCTTTAATACAATTTTCATTTTCTGTAGATTTTATTTTTCATACATTTATCACAAAAATAAAGTGTGAAAATAAACTCATCATTATTGTATAGGTAAACAACATTGACCTGTCTGCTTGACCTTTGATTTAAATAGTCATTATAACGAGTAAATGTAAGTAATACTAATAGGGATCATGCAAGTATATTTAGTCTAACTGATGTGAACATCAATCATGGGCTAGTATATTTAGTCTAACTGATGTGAACATCAATCATGGGCTATGTTTATATGTATTAACTGCAATCCTAACACTACCTATTTTTTGGGTAAACCCTCCTATATGAATATTTCTAATGAAGGTCAATCGGACAGGTCAATATTGTTTGCCTATAGATATTAATGTAGAAGACTCTGTATTGTTCTATCTAATGCTTTCTTTTCCATCGCCGTCATCCTTGGCGTTTCTCTAAATGTAGAATTATAACCTGATTGTTCCTGTAAAGATGACAGTTTACGAACTTCACTACTTGCCGACGGAATTGAAAGACTTGAGCTTGTAGTAAAAGATTCCCCTGTTTTTGACCTGGAAGATGCTGTTAATAAATCCCGATCATCAACTTGTAACCATGGTGATGTATTTTTTTGCAGACTCTGTTTATAGAAATCGTGCTCTTTATAAGTTGTGTCATTTATCAAGGGACTAGGTGATGGTCTGGGACCCAATAAATCTGTATGTTTTTTTGTTTTGTCGCTTAAAAATAAAATAAATTCAATTAGTGTAAAAACCATTACTAAGAATAAACTTCTGATATATAAAATATAGATATCTTCAAGACTTATATTTATGATTTCACTTTGAAAATATAATTTTTCCCTTTGGACCTATCATATTTGATTGATTAATTAAATAGATCTTTATACTTCTAATCACTTCTTGTATGACATTTTGTTGCCATCTCATGGTAATTCAGAGGAGATCTTAAACTGATGTCCCATTTCATGGTAGGAATTGCACATTAAAAAACGCATCCTGCACATTGCTCTGAGGGCACTGCAAAGGTCCAAATTTCTGCCCACTTCACCTATAGCTGGTAACATCATGATATAAGTGATATTTGAAGTATTTTTGACTGGGACACATCTCCCTAATCAATCAATCAATCCATCCATCCATCAATCAACCAACAGTCAGTCAATCAATCAATCAACAATTATTGTATCGCCAGCCATGCCCACAATGTTACGACACTGGCCGCCATCATGGTACCAAAATAGCATCTCAGCAACTAATAACGTTCTAGTGTCAGGGACGCCATTAAACTGCACAATTCAGGCCGAGTTTTAATTCTTTTTGCGTGTAATTCAAGCATGTCTACCTTTTCTCGGAACACTGTGGGCGCGGCCGGCGATAGGTCAATTGACATCACAGCAATTTCATTACTATTAACTTGTCTATTGCAATGTCTAGAAGGCAAATGCAATTTAAGCCCAGCAAGCTATATCTCTGTTACTATTAAGGACTTGTATCATTACTGTATTGTAGATATTTAGTTCATAAAAACTACATGTTAAAATGTCATGGTCAATTCTAGAATTATATTTTTATATTAAATTTCAATGTTCCATTTCATTCATAATACTAGTACTGTAAATGTATTTAATTTCGCGTGTATTTATTTTCGTACTATAGGAGATTTAGACATATCCGCGTAGTTAAATTTTCGCGTATATGAAATATGCTCTATAACATAATAAGTAGAATATGATTTTCGCTTTGTATTTATTTTTGCGCAAAACAAACCACCGCAAAATAAGCGAAAATTAGTACACTGCGAAAATAAATATATTTACAGTATTGTATTTAACCGAAATTAGTACTAAATGTAAAAAAAGAAGAAAAAAGATTTCAATATTACGTAAAATCTATGAATATTATGACTTTAGTGTCTTTATGTGGTTATGAGTGAGAATTGATGGAAAATTTGCATGTTAAAGCAATTTTTGGTCCATTATTAAATATCGATAAAAAATAAATATAAATGCATGAGAAGTAAAATCACAATTTCTGCCCACAAATTAGGGGGAGGTGATTTTAATTGTGTCTTACCCAGCTGCCCATATATTAGGGGGAGGCGTCGGCGATCTGTTCTTTGACCCCTCTTTTTCTTTTCTTAAAGCAGCAACTTTATCATTTATTAACTTATTACTTCCTGAAAAAGTTATATAAATTAATGCTGACATTATAAAACATACCTAATACTTTATAGCACGTTATACTTTTCTTTAAAAAAAGCTGATTTTGTAAATGTACTTAATTTCATGGAATCAAATTTTTGTGTTTTTTTTTTTAATTTCAAACCTGTTTATCAGATGTAATATTGGCAAATTTATGAAAACTGACTATAAGACTGAGAGTATAAATTATTCTACATGTGTTACATATTTTCACAACCACAAAATAAGTGCAAATTAGTACACTGCAAAATAAAACTATACTGATAGTAATGAATTACAGCAGCACTGGTCATTATAAAACATTGACCAAATCAAAGTTCAATTTGTTCAGATAAGACATGTCCCAACAACAATATTAGGGAAGCGTTCTTTTGTGCCAATTACATTATTTCCACCGGTAATTTCAATTTCTAGGTTGTTTGTGCCAGTCTACATGTACAGGTAATTCATGTTATAAATGTTAATAGTTAAGTGTTTCTAATATGTATGGTGACTGGTGATCTCAAAAAATGTCTTGGATTAATATGTTGATGAAAATGCCAGGTTTCCACTCTCTGTATGGGCCAAAACACCATCAGAAACAAACAGAAAAAATAATGGACCTGAGGCATTTCACATCATTAGAATGTCCAGTTCTATTCCTCTTATCCATCTATGTAGTGATCCTCCTGGATAAAATTGTAAAACTTCAGATTACAACATACATTATGCTCGGACATACAAATACAGGAGCCAGGAGTCGGCATGACTCCGAGAAAGAGAACTTTTCTGGTGCAAAGGGACTGAGGGTTTTTAAAAAGTAGGTGGCAGAAATGATACACTGGCGCAAATAGGTTGTGGCGCAAAAGGACGCTAAAATGAATTACACCCCAATATTATATCACAATAAAGATGATGGAGTAGAATCTATAATTATAGTGAAGAAAACAAAGAATGGGTACCACTAAACAGTTGGTGAAGTTAAATTAAAGAACTTGGGAACACCTGAAATGAGACAAAGAATACCACTCAGAACAGAGTAAGATGGTGTGTGTGACTGCAGTGGCAGCCTTATGTTCCACTTAACAGATGGTGATGTAAATTAAAGAACTTGGGAACACCTTACATGAGTCAAAGAATACCACTCAGAACAGAGTAAGATGGTGTGTGTGACTGCAGTGGCAGCTTTATGTCCCACTTAACAGATGGTGATGTAAATTAAAGAACTTGGGAACACCTGAAATGAGACAAAGAATACCACTCAGAACAGAGTAAGATGGTGTGTGTGACTGCAGTGGCAGCCTTATGTCCCACTTAACAGATGGTGATGTAAATTAAAGAACTTTGGAACACCTGAAATGAGACAAAGAATACCACTCAGAACAGAGTAAGATGGTGTGTGTGACTGCAGTGGCAGCTTTATGTCCCACTTAACAGATGGTGATGTAAATTAAAGAACTTGGGAACACCTGAAATGAGACAAAGAATACCATTCAGAACAGAGTAAGATGGTGTGTGTGACTGCAGTGGCAGCTTTATGTCCCACTTAACAGTTGGTGATGTAAATTAAAGAACTTGGGAACACCTGAAATGAGACAAAGAATACCACTCAGAACAGAGTAAGATGGTGTGTGTGACTGCAGTGGCAGCTTTATGTCCCACTTAACAGATGGTGATGTAAATTAAAGAACTTGGGAACACCTGAAATGAGACAAAGAATACCACTCAGAACAGAGTAAGATGGTGTGTGTGACTGCAGTGGCAGCCTTATGTCCCACTTAACAGTTGGTGATGTAAATTAAAGAACTTGGGAACACCTGAAATGAGACAAAGAATACCACTCAGAACAGAGTAAGATGGTGTGTGTGACTGCAGTGGCAGCTTTATGTCCCACTTAACAGATGGTGATGTAAATTAAAGAACTTGGGAACACCTGAAATGAGACAAAGAATACCACTCAGAACAGAGTAAGATGGTGTGTGTGACTGCAGTGGCAGCTTTATGTCCCACTTAACAGATGGTGGCGTAAATTAAAGAACTTGGGAACACCTTACATGAGACAAAGAATACCACTCAGAACAGAGTAAGATGGTGTGTGTGACTGCAGTGGCAGCCTTATGTACCACTAAACAGTTGGTGATGTAAATTAAAGAACTTGGGAACACCTTACATGAGTCGAAGAATACCACTCAGAACAGAGTAAGATGGTGTGTGTGACTGCAGTGGCAGCCTTATGTACCACTAAACAGTTGGTGATGTAAATTAAAGAACTTGGGAACACCTGAAATGAGACAAAGAATACCACTCAGAACAGAGTGAGATGGTGTGACTGCGGTGACAGCCTTATGTACCACTAAACAGTTGGTGATGTAAATTAAAGAACTTGGGAACACCTGAAATGAGACAAAGAATACCACTCAGAACAGAGTGAGATGGTGTGACTGCGGTGACAGCCTTATGTACCACTAAACAGTTGGTGATGTAAATTAAAGAACTTGGGAACACCTGAAATGAGACAAAGAATACCACTCAGAACAGAGTGAGATGGTGTGACTGCGGTGACAGCCTTATGTACCACTAAACAGTTGGTGATGTAAATTAAAGAACTTGGGAACACCTGAAATGAGACAAAGAATACCACTCAGAACAGAGTAAGATGGTGTGTGTGACTGCAGTGACAGCCTTATGTACCACTAAACAGTTGGTGATGTAAATTAAAGAACTTGGGAACACCTGAAATGAGACAAAGAATACCACTCAGAACAGAGTGAGATGGTGTGACTGCGGTGACAGCCTTATGTACCACTAAACAGTTGGTGATGTAAATTAAAGAACTTGGGAACACCTGAAATGAGACAAAGAATACCACTCAGAACAGAGTGAGATGGTGTGTGTGCGGTGACAGCCTTTTGCTGACTATAAGGACCATAAAAAATAATAATAAGATGTGACGCAAGTCAGACTTCAATTTCAACAGGTTCTAATGTAGTTTCTTTTGTATATGTATAAATACAGTATATGCCTAAGTGACATACAATTTTGTGGTAAATATTTACTAATGACATTATAAATACTATGGCTTTACCTGATGGTGCTTTTGGTACTCTCAAGGGAGCTAATTCTTCTGACTTTTTTCTAGGAGGTGGTTCCTCTGGTAATGGGGTTATGGGAGGTAAAGGTGTTATCCGTGGACCCATGACCGGAGGTAACATAGGGGATACCCGTGATCCTATGCTCTGTATATTGTCATATCGTCCTGGAGAGGCTAATTCTTCACTAGGTGTCTGTTGAATAAAAGAAACATGGTTTAAAGTATACAAGACACCCAATAACAGAAAATTATATGCCATTTAAAATGATCAGTTATAAAGTATTATTCATTTGTTTTGTTAGCAAAAACTTTAAGGAGCAATTTTTCAGATACTAATTAGAGTAATAGAGTTTTATGGCTTAGACTGTTAGTCAAAAATCTTTCACTTACTCTAAACCAACTTTTGTTCATGTGTGATTGATTAACTTTTGTGTATTTCGCTAGTAAAAAATAATTGTGAAAGTTAAACATCGCAAACTTGTTTCAAAAATTTATACAAGTATCTCTTATACCAAATATTCAGCTAAAGTCCATATCCCAAAAGTTAATAGTCGCGAATTGGTTTTTGGTAAGAGAATCGCATAAATTGATATCAAATAAAAATTGGTTTACAGTATATTAAGGAGGTCAATTTAAAGGTGATGGAGGAAACAGGATTGCCTAGAGAAAACCACTGATCTTCTCAAAGAGAACTAATAAACTAGGATCTGTGACCCACAATATTATATTCTCTCTGGAAATAAGACAATTCAAAAACAAAGATACCAATCCATGTCCAAATCACAATCTAAAATCAAAGTAAAAACAAAGATATCAATCCATGTCCAAATCACAATCTAAAATCAAAGTAAAAACAAAGATATCAATCCATGTCCAAATCACAATCTAAAATTAAAGTAAAAACAAAGATACCAATCCATGTCCAAATCACAATCTAAAATCAAAGTAAAAACAAAGATATCAATCCATGTCCAAATCACAATCTAAAATCAAAGTAAAAACAAAGATATCAATCCATGTCCAAATCACAATCTAAAATCAAAGTAAAAACAAAGATATCAATCCATGTCCAAATCACAATCTAAAATCAAAGTAAAAACAAAGATACCAATCCATGTCCAAATCACAATCTAAAATCAAAGTAAAAACAAAGATATTAATCCATGTCCAATCACAATCTAAAATCAAAGTAAAAACAAAGATATCAATCCATGTCCAAATCACAATCTAAAATCAAAGTAAAAACAAAGATATCAATCCATGTCCAAATCACAATCTAAAATCAAAGTAAAAACAAAGATATCAATCCATGTCCAAATCACAATCTAAAATCAAAGTAAAAACAAAGATATCAATCCATGTCCAAATCACAATCTAAAATCAAAGTAAAAACAAAGATATCAATCCATGTCCAAATCACAATCTAAAATCAAAGTAAAAACAAAGATACCAATCCATGTCCAAATCACAATCTAAAATCAAAGTAAAAACAAAGATATCAATCCATGTCCAAATCACAATCTAAAATTAAAGTAAAAACAAAGATACCAATCCATGTCCAAATCACAATCTAAAATCAAAGTAAAAACAAAGATATCAATCCATGTCCAAATCACAATCTAAAATCAAAGTAAAAACAAAGATATCAATCCATGTCCAAATCACAATCTAAAATCAAAGTAAAAACAAAGATATCAATCCATGTCCAAATCACAATCTAAAATCAAAGTAAAAACAAAGATACCAATCCATGTCCAAATCACAATCTAAAATCAAAGTAAAAACAAAGATATTAATCCATGTCCAATCACAATCTAAAATCAAAGTAAAAACAAAGATATCAATCCATGTCCAAATCACAATCTAAAATCAAAGTAAAAACAAAGATATCAATCCATGTCCAAATCACAATCTAAAATCAAAGTAAAAACAAAGATATCAATCCATGTCCAAATCACAATCTAAAATCAAAGTAAAAACAAAGATATCAATCCATGTCCAAATCACAATCTAAAATCAAAGTAAAAACAAAGATATCAATCCATGTCCAAATCACAATCTAAAATCAAAGTAAAAACAAAGATACCAATCCATGTCCAAATCACAATCTAAAATCAAAGTAAAAACAAAGATATCAATCCATGTCCAAATCACAATCTAAAATCAAAGTAAAAACAAAGATATCAATCCATGTCCAAATCACAATCTAAAATCAAAGATATCAATCCATGTCCAAATCACAATCTAAAATCAAAGTAAAAACAAAGATACCAATCCATGTCCAAATCACAATCTAAAATCAAAGTAAAAACAAAGATATCAATCCATGTCCAAATCCCAATCTAAAATCAAAGTAAAAACAAAGATATCAATCCATGTCCAAATCACAATCTAAAATCAAAGTAAAAACAAAGATATCAATCCATGTCCAAATCACAATCTAAAATCAAAGTAAAAACAAAGATATCAATCCATGTCCAAATCACAATCTAAAATCAAAGTAAAAACAAAGATATCAATCCATGTCCAAATCACAATCTAAAATCAAAGTAAAAACAAAGATATCAATCCATGTCCAAATCACAATCTAAAATCAAAGTAAAAACAAAGATATCAATCCATGTCCAAATCACAATCTAAAATCAAAGTAAAAACAAAGATATCAATCCATGTCCAAATCACAATCTAAAATCAAAGTAAAAACAAAGATACCAATCCATGTCCAAATCACAATCTAAAATCAAAGTAAAAACAAAGATATCAATCCATGTCCAAATCACAATCTAAAATCAAAGTAAAAACAAAGATATCAATCCATGTCCAAATCACAATCTAAAATCAAAGTAAAAACAAAGATACCAATCCATGTCCAAATCACAATCTAAAATCAAAAACTGACGAATTAAGATAAACATGTGAACTTCCACCAAGGAAATGAGGCTTGTTGCCAAGGAAACGAGGCTTGTTGCTCCTGAATGGTAGACACCTCTTGTTAAGTAAGCTACAAACGAATGTTGTAAGATGTAAAATTGTATACATCTCTCTTTCCTTTTTTCACAAAGATGTATGTATATCAAATCACAATTATCTATTCAAACCATTGGACCAATATCTAAAATATTAAAAAAAAAAAAACCATGGCACCATAATTATTTCATCCTAAATATATATCATCACACAATTTTGTTCAATATATAGATATATTCAGACAAGAACAACAATCACAAACAGTCATTGCAATATTCTGTGGAGACCCAATGTGACACGAGACACTAAAAGGGCAGATAATGAGTATATGTATTTACCTTTTTTGACTTCTTCATTTTCTTTTTCTTCTCACTAGCATTTAAAATGCCTTCTACATCATATGATGTTAATGTTATTTTAGGAACACCACCTTTATCAAGACTACTATCAGATTGTAGTACACCTAACTCCCCATTTGTCTGTCCTGATGTGTCCATCTTATGTTGATTGTGCTGTATATTTGTTGTGCCTTTAATGCTGTTTTTATTGTTCTTTTGTCTGTTTGATTTTTGTTTTTGTTTATTTGTGTCCTGTTGAACCAGCATAGTCATTTCTATAGATTCATTAGTCACATTATTGTTAGTCGTTGATATTGCAGCAGTTTTCTTATGTTTTGGCCTGAAGAGGTCCTTCAGAACACCAATAGGATTTTTCCTGATTTTGAATGGCAAGGTATCACCTGACTTTTTAATTTTCTTTTTATCATCTGTATTAGGTGATGGCTTGATACCTAATCTTTCTTCTAATATCAACTTGCAATCTTAAATAAAAGAATGAATGTGAATGAATGTAAATGACTAGTTTCAGACTATTCTTTTTATTAAAATTTGCATTTACATCATAACTGTGTCTGTTTTAGTCTTGTGTAACTGTAAGTAAATTATTGAAAAGTTGTAAGAGATAAAATGATTTTATCTTAAATTGATCATTGTTATTGCAATTGAATTTGCCACTGTGCCATTTGATACCCACTTTATTTGTGCAAAACACTTACTTTGAATGGATGAGGTTTTCCCTTAAAAATGATGTTAATCTGGGAATTTGAGAGGTAAATGATTTCCAAAATTTTCACACAAATGTTAAGGAGTATTGATCACGTGATGCAGCTGCAAACCACATTACAAAGGTTTCTAAAAACATGTATAGATGTACTTAATTGAGGACTTTATTGAGAGAGAGAGAGAAAGGAGAGAGAGAGAGAGAGAGAGAGAGAGAGAGAGTATGTTTATATGAAGATGTTTACAACTTGGATTATCTACATACCATTATGTCCAGACTGACGAGCATAATCCAGTGGCGTCCCACCTTCCATGTCCACAGGGTTAGGTGTAACACCTAGCTTAAGTAGAATACTAACACATTGAGGGTGTCCCATAGCAGCAGCCCAATGTAACGGTGTCCTGAAAAATGTACTCATATGTATTAACAAGAACAGGAACACAACATACCATTAGTTCCTATAAAAATACATTTAAGAACTCAAGACATAAAAAACATATGAGCCTGGCCAAGTAGAAATGTCCCTTATGGTCAATTTTGATATTTTCAGATTTTATTAATACATATCAAGCCCTTTCTAATGATATATGACATTCTTTATTTTAAACGCGTAAAATATATGTTTTTTTATCATAAAAAGGAGTGTTTATTGACATACAACATTTTTTGTGGGTTTTTTTTAAATGAAAACTCAACAGAATTTGTATATTTTAATAATTCTTCACCTGCAACAATTGTAATTTGATATAGAGTCATTTTGTGCAGCGAAACACAATTTTGCCTCCCAGACTTTTGATGCTTATGTCACAATGCACATAAGGGGCGTTTCTACTTGGACTGATTCATATGGCTAACATTAGGAGTCCTATCACTATATAAAAGCAATGTTTTATTTGATATCCATGATAGGTCACATTATTCAGTTTGTATTTTACAATTACAACCATTAACAAATGCAATTCATCCATCATAAAGTGTTCATTGACAACTTGAGTTTTTCTGTATCCATGGCTGTTATAAAGGTAAACAATTGTCTTGATAGCCACTTGTTCTGAAAGAAGTTTATGATCCTTTCAGCCGCTGACAAAAATGCTTTAGCAGGTCAAACTGCTTAGGAATGGATAAATGACAAATCCAATGCATGTATTTCTTTTATATTGTGGTATCATCACCAATTGCATAAGTGCAAATATTGCTTTTCTTTAAATTTCTAAATCCATACACAGATGTCCTACCAGTTTTGTGGTCCAAAAATAAAGGAAAAATAGAAATATGGGGTAGAAATTATAAGAGTTTTATAGGAATATTATAGGAGTTTCACTAAAATTATAGGAATATTTTTAAATAATAAAATATACATCAAGACTCCTTTCCTCCCCTTCAGCCATCCCCTTTCCTCCGTTTACTAACAAACATAAAATACTAACAACTGCAATGCTTTAACAAGGTGCCCATGAGCCTGATAGGCTCACCTGATAACTAATGACTAGCTGTTAGATTTCAAGAAAACATAAATACTAAAACCCCAATGACTTTTTTCTTTACATCATAATGACAATTGTATCAATACCTACAACATTTTGATATACATGTCTATACAAAAAGTTAATAGTTTTTGAGATAATTAACCATTTCTGTATTGTTTTGCATCTGTGACCTTGACCTTTGAACCGATGACCTTTTTCCATACATCAAAATGACTGTTGTATCAATACTTACAACATTCTTATTTATATGCCTATACAAAAAGTTAATAGTTTTCAAGATAATTAACCATTTTGATATTGTTTCGCATATATGACCTTGACCTTTGAACCCATCACCTTTTTCTATACATCAAAATAATCATTGTAACAATACCTACAACATTCTAATATACATGCCTATTAAAAATGTTAGTTTTCGAGATAATTAACCATTTCGGTATTGTTTTGCATCTCTGACCTTGACCTTTGAACCAGGGGTCCGGAAACGGTCATATTTGCCGGACATGTCCGACAAAAAATTATTTTGACCGACGTGAAAAATCACCAGTCGGACATTTTTTGTTTTCGGACATTTTCAATTTAACAACAGAAATATTAAACGGACAAATCAGTTTTCGGTCCGACAAAAGTAAACTACCGCTAGTCTGTCTGTCGGTCTTTTAAACTCTACCTGACTTCACTAAGTGTATTGTCCTTACCACGCGTTTACCTGTCAACAACAGTAAGATCTATAATAATCAGGTGATTGTTTATTAATCAGTAAATACCTGTGGACTTAAGTAGTCGCGTGTCTTTTTCTTTTGTTTCCCAGTCCGAATCATTATAACTTTCTTTAAACGTGTGTTTGTTTAAAAATAAGTGCATGGTCGTAACTGTGTTGATTACGGAAGCCATAACGAGTGTCGGTCAAGGGTGACGGTTTGTCATCAGAGGTTCCACGCGCTTTGTGACTGTTTCTTTATTAAATAAAGAAATGCGATTAAATTTTATTTTAATAAAAGTTTCGGCATTAATATCTTTCATTCACATAAATATATTGGAACCTCGTCAAGCAGTTCCCGTTATATCGTGATTCGTGATACCTGAATTCTAGTACTGGTTCCCTCCCTTTGATTGTTCCCGATGAATCTCCCACGTGGGAGATTCATCGGGAACAATCAAAGGGAGGGAACCAGTACTACCTGAATTCCTAATTTAGAACCTCTCGCGATAATTAATGTTCTAATTACAATTCGTGTATCTTCGGAATACGAAAATTCCCGATTGTTAGTAAACAATATGGCGGACGTGCAATATCAAGCATCGTGGACAGTAACGAATACTGATAATAACAGCATATCGCGGAAGCTTAGAAAAGCAGTAAACGTCTTAGTCTTGTAACAACGCACATGGATTAAAATTGGCAATCGCGGTAGCTCAATGAAATAGGTTGGTTTACTTGTCAAAATAAAATAATCCACAACATGCACTGCACGCATAGTCAGCCCTGTTTGTTTTTTTTTTTTTTTTGCTTTGACAAAATGTCTGACGGGCCGGACCGAAATTTCCGAAGCCCTGCTTTGAACCCATGATCTTTTTCTATACATCAAAATGATAGTTGTATCAATACCTACAACATTCTAATATACATGCCTATACAAAAAATTATTAGTTTTCCAGATAATTATTAAAATCAGAGGCCAAAAAATAGGTCATGACCTTGACCTTTGAACCCATGACATTTTTCTATACATCAAAATGATTGTTGTATCAATACCTACAACATTCTAATATACATGCATATACAAAAACTTTATAGTTTTCGACATAATTAACCAATTCGATATTGTTTCCCATCTGTGACCTTGACCTTTGAACACATGACCTTCATTCATACATCCAAATGATCATTGTATCAATACCTACAACATTCTAATATACATGCCTATACAAAAAGATTTTAGTTTTCAAGATAATTAACCATTTCAGTTTTGTTTTGCATCTGTGACCTTGACCTTTGAACATATGACTTTTTTCTACACATCACAATTGACCTTAACCTTATTTTGAAGATAATTACAAGAATATGTCAAAACTGAAAACCCCATGTCATTATCTGGTCAAATAGTCAAGCTATTACAATTTGAAGCTATTTTACGATTTTTTCAAAATTAAACACAAAAACACGTAACCTATTTTTTGTCCCAATTTCACAAACCCTAGAGAAGCCAAATATTGCATCAGAATTTTTCTCAAATAATTGCTTTCAGAGAAGAAGATTTTTTAAGATTTTTGCACCTCTAGGTCACCTTGACCTAGTTCTGGTAGTCATGGCAACGCCATGAACAAATCTGAATTGCACCGGCCCATATATACATCTGACCAAGTTACATTGAAATCTGTCTTGTAGATTCAGAGGAGATGTCGAAAATAGGTGTTAACCATGCACACACACACGCACCCACGCACATACACATGCTGCGCTATGCCATAAGCTCACATGACCTTTCGGTCAGGTGAGCTAAAAATACACAAATGTTAATCATGCTTCAGATATGTATTAAATGTGGTGAAAATGTCCCCATTCTGAATTTCTGAGGTTGCCAGTAACAAAAATATAGGAGGATTTTCAAATAATATAGAAAAATATAGGAAAGGGTAAAAATTATAGGAAATAGAAGGGTAGGACCCCTGCAAATATGAAGAAAGGCTTAACACAGACCCTTGATCACTATATGTACCTAGATTTATCAGATGATATGTAGTAGATTATGTGACTGGCATGTCACATTATATAAAAGCAGTGATTTTGTTACATTTTTTGAAAACTACCTTCTGCCTTCAAGATAAAAAAAATTGGAAGTTCTGAGATCTAGCAAACTACATTTTGATATGCTGGCAATAGCTAGTACCTTCATCATGTTCATTGCAAAAACACTATATTTTGGTAATATCTGATATTTGTGGGTAAGGGCAACTAGATTTATTTTTTCAGTGCATCTCGGGGAAATTTAGTGGACAAATTGGGAAATTTTAGTCCTTTTTTCTTAGGGGAATCTATCTTTATTTGCTAGCAATTTTAGCAAACAAAATTACTGAAAAGTGATATTGGCATGTCACACAATGTCTTAAATGTTTGACTGACCTGTCATCAGGGTCTTCAGCTTCTAGTTCACATCCCTGGACAGTGGCTAACTCCTGTAGTACCTCATGATGACCAGCAGCTACAGCATAATGTATAGCATTTTTACCAGAGACATCTTGTTGATTGACAAACTCTCCCATTGAACTACAATTCTGAACAAGTATATGACAGCAGCCAGCACTACCATTCTGAAAAATAATTAATCATAAAAGTTCTTATCAAGCAAGTACCAACTTTTACTTGTGATTTATTATCCAATAAACCATGGACAAAACTAAGTGTTACAGTTACATATGGTTCTGAGTACACTGTGATTCTGTTTAAACAAGTTTTGCGGTTTACAAATGGTTCTGAATCCACTATGGTTAAGTTTGACCACATTTTAGTTTAAGTAGGGTTACATTTAAGAGTATTTTCACAATAAATGCCCCTACAAGAACATTGTGGCTTGTACTTTCAGTCCATAAAAAAACTATAACAAGAGATATAACAATGTAATCTGGTGATAACATTGGGGAATAGAAAAACAGATTGATTGAATGGGATTTTACCTCCCAGTCAAAAATATATTACTAACATAGAGATATCATCAGCTATAGGTGAAGAAGCAGAAATGTTTAACCTTTCCAGTGTGCTCAGGGCAATGTGTAGATAGAGTTCTTTAATGTGCCACGCCTACAATGACACAGGACATTGTCTCTGTGACTTTCATTTCTAAATGTCAAGTGCTTGGTGAAAGAATAGTCACTACCTATTTTCAAGCCTCTGTCAGACCTGGCTGGGGTTCAAACACTCAACCTCAAATATATAAAGTACCGGTAAGCACTCTACCATTAAAGGTATAGTAGTGGTGAATAGGACAAATACTAAATTCTATGATGCAAACAAAACTGCCCACCTATCAATACATCTCTTATCAAAAGAGAGACATAGTGTTAAGTCCAGCTAGAATAGTCTGTGATGTACTAAAGTCCAATCCCTCGGCTATTTTTATATGTACACTTCTTTAATCTCTCATGGCTAGCTAGCTGTCAGCATCAAAATCCTTTATAAATAAGCAATTCTTTACATTAACTTTATAATGGTGTTTTACTAACCTGTGCAGCCCAATGTAAGGGTGTTTTGCCATCTACATCCTGACAGGATATATCAGCACCTCTAAGTATCAACATTTGTGCATGTTCTGGTCTGTTGTGAAATGCTGACCAATGTAACCCTGTCATTTTCTACATCAAAAACAAAATAAATAATTAATTAATTAATAAATAAGTAACTCCAATATTAATCTCTCTTAATATTTATAGTATGTTGAATCTGTGGGATCCAATGGTTATGGTCATACATGTTACTATTTCTGAATATTGTGACATCTTTTTTTTCATAAAAGATTTCCTACCTATTCTGATATTGATATATTACTTACCTCAATGTCACCCTGATTTGCCTCTTCCCTGGTAAGTGTTTGAAGTAAGGCACCAATTATTCTTGTATCTTTGTCATATGTTGAAGCATGAAGTGGAGTCCGCCCTGATTTGTCAGGAATATTTTGTTTAGCACCATTTCTTAGCAGATACATGACACCATCATACCAACCCTTGTAAAAAAATAAATAAACATAATATTAATTTAGTCACTCAATGTTTCCTAACATACCCTTAAACTATGTACCACTATGATAGTTCAGTTGGTAGTGTGTTTGCTTCGTAAGTGAGAGGTCCTGTGTCCAATTCTCTTTCATTGGAATTGCAATACAATTGCTTCTGCATATTTCATCGAAGAGAGGTACAGTCATATTTTAAATATAATTATATAAATACATGTATAATAATATTTTAACCAAGGAAATGTAATGCAATGCATTAAACAGATTAATAAACTAATGTACAGTCAAACCTGTCTATAAAGGTCACACAAGGGAACCAGTAAAAGTGGTCTTTATATAAAGGTTCAAATTATATGAATAAAGAACAATCGGGAAACAATTCTACTGACCTTTATAAGCATGTGGCCCTTACACAGAGGTGGCCTTTTGGGCAGGTTGGACTGTAATTGTATTAGCTAAATATATATTGCTTAACTGTTGATTGCTAAACAAAATTTCAAGGTAACTGAATGATCTCCCTTTTAGATGGGTTATAATTTTGAATATTTAACTATAATCTCTTAGATCCTTTCATCAACATAATAATATAACTGAGAATCTTACTTTTGGCTCAACTAAGCCGTAGTGGTTATTGTGTACCGGTAATTGGAATATAATCTAGAAGATTACAATGCTGACATTTTATGAAATCCATCTATGGTGAGCAATTATTATTCATGGTGTTATGAATAATAATGTGAACCTCAACTGGTCTAATCAAAATCTACCGTAAAAGTTGAAGATTTCAGGATACTACTACAACTATGGTCAGCAATTATTATTCATGATGTTATGAATAATAATACAAACCTAAATTGGTCCAATCAAAATGAGACTACTGTCAGGACATCATTTATTATAACAACTGAGAGGAAGTGATTTTTGACTACATGTAATTGGAGTATAATCTAGGTGTTAACTGATTTTTGTGTACATGTAATTGGAGTATAATCTAGGTGTTAACTGATTTTTGTGTACATGTAATTGGAGTATAATCCAGGTGTTAATTGATTTTTGCGTACATGTAATTGGAGTGTAATCTAGGTGTTAACTTATTTTTGTGTACATGTAATTGGAGTATAATCTAGGTGTTAATTGATTTTTCTGTACATGTAATTGGAGTGTAATCTAGGTGTTAACTGATTTTTGTGTACATGTAATTGGAGTATAACCTAGGTGTTAACAATGTTTATTTTATTTACTTTGGTCCATTTTGGATATTAACTTCAACTGGAATAATTAAAATCTGACTCTTGTGTGGTTGTCATGACAATGCAAATTATTATTGGACAGGAAATACTAGTACAACCAACAAGAGTTCCATGAAATGGCATTATAACTACAGTCAAACCTGTCTTTAAAGGCCATTCAAGGGAACCAGTTAAAGTGGCCTTTATGGGCAGGTGGCCTTTATATACAGGTTAAAATAATATGAATTAAGAACAATTGGGATACAATGCTAATAGCCTTTATAAGCAGGTGGCCCTTATATAGGGGTGGCCTTTATGGCAGGCTAGACTGTAATCAGTGAGTACATGTATGTCTGAACAAGTTTTTTTTAGTTGAACACTAAAAAAAATCATAAGTTTTATTTGGAACATGGGTACCTATGACAGTATAAAAGGGATTGGTAGAGACAAAGATAAAATGCTTTCTGTCTGAAAAATGTCATGTTTAAATTATCTGATATCTTACTGAAGGGGCACCTGTATAGATTTTTTAATAATTTAAAAGTCCCTTCTTCATTTTCCCCATGTGGACCCCGAAGCCAAAAGTTTGTGCAAAGACAAAACCAGTGTCATTGATCCTACATTCAACATTTACCATATCTAAAGTCTAGATTTTGCAGAATCAATGGTTGCAAACATTCTTGTCCAGTGGTGACAAGGCAATAAATTCTTATTGTAAATATGAGAATGCACTTATACACGTCTGAGGCTTACAAAGGTCATGATTATGGTGAGAACTGGTGAAAAATTAAATAATTTAGAAGTAACCACTTCAAGGACAAGATGGTAGGTACATGTTAGAGAATAATTTAAAAGATAATAGAAAATTCATATTGTATATCTTCTGATTTAGTACATCACATGTTAATTTGTTGAATAACCATTGGCTAACTACATGAATACTATTTCATGTAGAAATCATCTGTCCTTGACAACACATAGCAATGGGACTATACCTAGGTATAGTCCCCCGACATCAAAGTATAGTCCCTGATGTGAGAGACTATACTTTTATTATCTTTAAATATCAATGTTGAGATTTATTGTAGTTCTTTATTTCTTTTGACATGATCAAGACCACCAAATTACGGTATAAACAGCTCTTACGAGACCATATTCCGGGGAATTTATGCTGATTTGCCCTAGAAAAAAAAAGTTTTTTTTTTAAATGTGAAAAACTACCAAAAACAAAAATAATATTTGAAATAAATCCTCAAAGCCTATTTTCAAATTTGAACTTTGAAAGTTTTTGATAAAATGTTTTGATATTATCCCCAGTTAAATTACACATGTTAGTATCCAGTACATACGTACCCCGTAAGCGAGATAGACATAGCTTATAATCACGGGTTATGTAGATACGAAGTTTACCTGGGGATAACATCACAGCAATTAATACATCATCATTAAATTTCAGATTTGGTAAGAGGCTTGGAGGATTCAATTCAAATATCTTTTCAGGTTTTGGTAATTCTATATATTTAAAATTTCCTATTCTAAGGCAAAGAAGCATTAAATCGTCGGAATATGACCTCATTAGGACTGTGTAAACAGTAATCGGATGGTCAAAATGAGGTAAAAATCGCCATGGCAGTTCATATGACTCTTAAGGTATTACTTACTCTGATGAAACAATCAACAGTTGTTTTATAACTGTTTGTCATTAACTTTAATGATCATTTACAAGATTAATTCAGTGAAAACGTTGTGATGAAGATATACATGCTATACAAAGTATATTAAAATATTGATTTTTTATAATTTAAAAACTGATGAAAGCTGATGTTTTATAAATATATGGTACACTAATGGATGTAATCATGAAGTCGAAATGACATCACTGGAAGATTTAAAAAAGTCTAGTTTTAACATACACACTATATATACATGCTATAAATGGCCTTCTCCAGTTTCTTATAAGTTTCATCAACTGCATTACATATACATGTATATATATTTATAATCATTATGATCAATGTATGTCCTAAAAAAACTGGCTTAAGTATGACAAATAATACATGATAGTATATCAATAATGAAATTGTTACTTTTTCACTATGGAAACAATGACTTTTAAATCAACATTCCTCTTAACAGGATGCATGATTACCTTGACAACAGAAAATGTTTTACCACGGCAACATTAATTTTTTTTGCTATAAAAATAAAATACCTTGGCTCTACCTTGACTTCAGCTTAGAAAAAAGATCAAATGATAACAGAAGAAAGGGAAAGATTTTCTGTAAATGGATTATAATTTATAAGTTTTTCTTCCATCTTCCTATGTTTGAGATATAGATTTCCACTGGAAGAAACAATGGTAAAATTTTTTATCTTCACCTCCACATGCGTATCTTTACCTCCATGTGCTTATCTTCACCTCTGCATGCATATCTTTACCTCCATGTGCTTATCTTCACCTCCGCATGCATATCTTTACCTCCATGTGCATATCTTCACCTCCACATGCATATCTTTACCTCCATGTGCTTATCTTCACCTCTGCATGCGTATCTTTACCTCCATGTGCTTATCTTCACCTCCACATGCATATCTATACCTCCATGTGGTTATCTTCACCTCCACATGCATATCTACCTCCATGTGGTTATCTTCACCTCCACATGCTTATCTTCACCTCCATGTGGTTATCTTCACTCCACATGCATATCTTTACCTCCATGTGGTTATCTTCACCTCCACATGCATATCTTACCTCCATGTGCTTATCTTCACCTCCACATGCATATCTTACCTCCATGTGCTATCTTCACCTCGGCATGCATATCTTTACCTCCATGTGCTTATCTTCACTTCCACATGTATATCTATACCTCCATGTGGTTATCTTCACCTCCACAGGCATATCTATACCTCCATGTGGTTATCTTCACCTCCACATGCTTATCTATACCTCCATGTGCTTATCTTCACTTCTACATGCATATCTATACCTCCATGTGGTTATCTTCACCTCCACATGCATATCTATACCTCCATGTGGTTATCTTCACCTCCACATGCATATCTATACCTCCATGTGCTTATCTTCACCTCCACATGCGTATCTTTACCTCCATGTGCTTATCTTCACCTCCATGCGTATCTTTACCTCCATGTGGTTATCTTCACCTCCACATGCGTATCTTTACCTCCATGTGGTTATCTTACCTCCACATGCATATCTTTACCTCCATGTAGTTATCTTCACCTCCACATGCATATCTATACCTCCATGTGGTTATCTTCACCTCCACATGCATATCTTTACCTCCATGTGGTTATCTTCACCTCCACATGCATATCTATACCTCCATGGGCTTATCTTCACCTCCACATGTATCTTTACCTCCATGTGCTTATCTTCACCTCCACATGCGTATCTTTACCTCCATGTGCTTATCTTCACCTCCACATGCGTATCTTTACCTCCATGTGGTTATCTTCACCTCCACATGCATATCTTTACCTCCATGTGCTTATCTTCACTTCCACATGCATATCTATACCTCCATGTGGTTATCTTCACCTCCACATGCATATCTATACCTCCATGTGGTTATCTTCACCTCCACATGCGTATCTTTACCTCCATGTGCTTATCTTCACCTCCACATGCGTATCTTTACCTCCATGTGCTATCTTCACCTACACATGCAGACATGATGTTGTCTGAAGGGAAATTGAAACTGGAATCTCAAAAATTTAGAAATTTTCATCTTGTGTCAAATGTTCAGTTTTGGAGATTAGAATAAATAATTTTATTTTAGTTAATACATTTTGTATAAACCAAAATCAGGTATATTTTATCCGTTGGTCATATTTATTTTTTGTAAAACGTTAAATAAAAAAATGTTATTTACAAAGATGGTGTCCATGTTGATGTTACCGATACTTGGAGCCAAATATTGTCATCAAAATGGAAGAAAAAGAATCAATCATGTGTTGAACCATGCAGGATAGGGAAATCTCTACCGTGGGGTTGAATATTTCTGTGAGAGACTCAGCAAGCCTTGTCTCTGACTGAAATATTCAACCCCTCAGGTGAGATTATAAGAATCCATTATGAGTACCCATGTAGGATAGGGAAATCTCACCCGAGGGGTTGAACATTTCAGTCAGAGACGAGGCTTGCCGAGTCTCTGACCAGAAATGTTCAACCCTCGGGTGAGATTTCCCTATCCTACATGGGTACTCATAATGGATTATTTTTCTTCCATTTTAGTGCCAATATTTGGCTTCAGGTACGATGAACATGGACATCGACGCCATGTTTGTAAAATCTAACTTTGTAATTCGACATTTTACTTTAAAATAAATATGACCATTGGATAGATCGTACCAGATTTTGGTTTATACAAAATGTATAAACTACAAAACAAAGTGGTTCATTAAAAAATCCAATATTTATCATTTGAAACGCACTCAAAATTTCTTCATTGTGAAGAATTGGATGTCATTTTCCCGCAAGATGACGTCATGTTCTCGATATGATGACGTCATGTAATTGTCTTTTGATTGTGACGTCACTAAAGGTCACGTGGTCATGTGAGATACGCGTATCTCACATAGGGAAAAACCCTATCTTACATGAGCAGATATGGAAGAATTCCCTATCCTACATGGATACTCATGATAGATTCTATTAATCTTAGTGATATCATGCCTATTATTTCATCTAAACACAGACAACTTCTGAGGATATACAAGTTACCTGTATGCTACACATGTAATCTGCTGAAAGTAACACAGAAGTATTCTGCAGACTGGTTAGTTACCGTGGTAACACAGAAGCTTTCTGCAGACTAGTTACCTTGTAAACACAGAACCTTTCTGCAGACTGGTTAGTTACCTTGGTAACACAGAACCTTTCTGCAGACTGGTTAGTTACCTTGGTAACACAGTAGCTTTCTGCAGACTGGCTAGTTACCTTGTTAACACAGAACCTTTCTGAAAGCTGGTTGGTTACCCTGTTAACACAGTAGCTTCCTGCAGACTGGTTTAAGCTACCTTGTTAACACAGAAGCTTTCTGCAAACTGGTTAGTTAACCTTTCTGCAGAATGATTGGTTACCTTGGTAACACAGTAGCTTCCTGCAGACTGGTTTAAGCTACCTTGTTAACACAGAAGCTTTCTGCAAACTGGTTAGTTAACCTTTCTGCAGAATGATTGGTTACCTTGGTAACACAGTAGCTTTCTGCAGACTGTTTAGTTACCTTGTTAACACATACACTTTCTGCAGACTGGTTAGTTAACTTGGTAACACACAAACTTTCTACAGACTGATTGGTTACCTTGGTAACACAGTAGCTTTCTGCAGACTGGTTGGTTACTTTAGTAACACAGTAGCTTTCTGCAGACTGGTTGGTTACCTTGGTAACACATACGCTTTCTACAGACTGGTTAGTTACCTTGGTAACACATACGCTTTCTGCAGACTGGTTAGTTAACTTGGTTACACAGAAGGTTTCTGCAGACTGATTAGTTTCCTTAGTAACACAGAACCTTTCTGCACACTGGTTAGTTGACTTTGTAACATAGAACCTTTCTGCAGACTTGTTAGTTACCTTGTTAACACAGAATCTTTCTGCAGACTGGTTGGTAACACAGAAGCTGTCAGAGTGCAGACTGGTTGGTTATTTTATTAGAACCGGAGTTAATAACTTACTTGATAAGCAGCTATAGATAAACAAGTTCTCCCTTGGCCATCTTGAGCATTTGTATTGGCTCCCATTTTAACCAATCGTTTGACTACTCCCATCTGCTGGGCCTGCACAGCATGTGTCAGTGGGGTACAACCTATAGTATGAATAGTCAATGAAATGTTTAATAAACTTACTTTACTACAATCAAAGGTGTAAATACTTTAAATGTGTTCTTTTAACAAGTGAAAGCTTATTAATAAAGCTCAACAATGTATTGTCAAAATGATGCACATTAATGTTTTTGTGGCACTTTCATTTCTGCTGATGTTATATTTCATGTAAACAATCGGTTATTTTAGAAATGTACTATGGAATTGCGACTGAGATGTGAGATGCTTATCTGCAACATTGTGAGTCAGCAGTGATTTTGTTTGCCTAAAATTACTACCACATAAAGGTAGTATCCCCAGGGAAATATGACTAAAATTTCCCAATTTGACCACTAACATTCCCAAAACTACAGTGATATACATGTAATAGCAAAAACAATCTAGTTGTCCTTGCCCACAAAATGTTAGATAGTGTCACAATATAACATATTAACAAGGAGGATCCTAAGCTATTGCAAGTATATGATAATGCAGTGTGATGTATTTCAGAAATTCCAATTTTTGCAATTTTAAAGGCAGAATGTAGTTTTTAAAAACATAACAAAATCGCTGGTTAGTTTGCTAATTTTCTTAAAGTCCCCATTCAACACTATAAGGACAGATTTTATAGTCACTTATAGGTGAAAAATTACTAATACAACGTTAAACATTTTGAAACAAATGGGCAAGAACTTTAACTAGTAAATAATAGTGCTAACCATTACTAGTCAAGTTTTATTTAAGATGTTCATTTACTAAGTAACTTTAATGATGAAGCATTCAGTTCATTTCAATGGAACTAGACAACTCTAAGAGTTAAGTTTAACTGAATTGTACACAAAACAAACAAATAATATAATTATGCATAAAATAAAGAAAATATATACACCTTCTCCATCCTCCTGTTCCAGCACACTGGGGTCTTCTTGTATTGCCTGTACTAACAGATTTATCTCCCCTTGGGCAGCAGCTCGGTGAGCCAATAACACAGCTGCATCTGCATCCGATTCTCCATCTGAAACATACAAAACATAGCTAAAACAGATGTTACAGCACAACCTTTCGTAACTTTTTAAATCTATGCTGAATAAACTGAAAAACCTGTCTTAATAACTATGCTGAATAAACTGAAAAAAATATCTCTAATAACTGGACAATCTTAATACTAAATGTCAGGTCATTTATCTTCTTTGTAGTTACATTAAAATTCTATAGCTGGCCCCAGTTTCACAATCATCCCTTAGCTAAGATTTTTCTTAACTTAAATTTAGCAAATTTTGGTAATCTATTTTTGGAACTACTGGTGAATATTTTTGTCAAAACTAAATGCAAATGCTTCAAACTGAATCTAGAAATAATCTTAACAAGAGGCCCATGGGCCTGATACGCTCACCTGATAACTAATGGCTAGCTGATAGATTTAAAGAACACATAAATACTAAACCCCAAGACTTTTTTCTTTACATCATGATAACCAATGTATCAATACCTACAACATTCTAATATACATGCCTATACAAAAAATTTATAGTATTCGAGATAATTAACCATTTTGGTAGTGTTTTGCATCTGTGACCTTGACCTTTGAACCCATGACCTTTTTCTATACATCAAAATGATTCTTGTATTGATACCTACAACATTCTAATATACATTCCTATACAAAAAGTTTATAGTTTTCGAGATAATTAACCATTTCGGTATTGTTTCACATCAGTGACCTTGACCTTTGAACCCATGTCCTTTTTCTATACACCAAAATGATCGTTGTATCGATACCTACAACATTCTAATATACATGCCTAAACAAAAAGTTTATAGTTTTCGAGATAATTAAACATTTCCGTATTGTTTCGCATATGTGACCTTGACCTTAGAACCCATAACCTTTTTCTATATATCAAAATGATTGTTGTATCAATACCTACAACATTCTAATATGCATGCCTATACAAAAAGTTTATAGTTTTCGAGATAATTAACCATTTCGATATTGTTTTGCATCTGTGACCTTGACCTTTGAACTCATGACCTTTTTCTATACATCAAAATGATCGTTGTATCAATACCTACAACATTCTAATATATATGCCTATACAAAAAGTTTATAGTTTTTGAGATAATTAACCATTTTGGTATTGTTTCGCATCTGTTACCTTGACCTTTGAACCCATGACCTTTTTCTATACATCAAAATGATCGTTGTATCAATACCTACAACATTCTAATATACATGCCTATACAAAAAGTTTATAGTTTTTTAGATAATTAACCATTTCAGTATTGTTTCACATCTGTGACCTTGACCCTTGAACCCATGACCTTTTTCTATACATCGAAATGATTGTTGTGTCAATACCTACAACATTCTAATATACATGCCTATACAAAATGTTTATAGTTTTCGAGATAATTAACCATTTCGGTATTGTTTCGCATCTGTGACCTTGACCTTTGAACCCATGACCTTTTTCTAGACATCAAAATGATCGTTGTATCGATACCTACAATATTCTAATATATATGCCTATACAAAATGTTTATAGTTTTCAAAATAATTAACCATTTCGGTATTGTTTTGCATCTGTGACCTTGACCTTTGAACCCATGACCTTTTTCTATACATCAAAATGATCGTTGTATCAATACCTACAACATTCTAATGTACATGCCTATACAAAAAGTTTATAGTTTTCGAGAAATTTAACCATTTCAGTATTGTTTCACATCCGTGACCTTGACCTTTGAACCCATGACCTTTTTCTATACATCAAAATGATCATTGTATCAATACCTACAACATTCTAATATACATGCCTATACAAAAAGTTTATAGTTTTCGAGATAATTAACCATTTAGGTATTGTTTCATATCTGTGACCTTGACCTTTGAACACAAGACCTTTTTTTATACATCAAAATGATCGTTGTATCAATACCTACAACATTCTAATATACATGCCTATACAAAATGTTTATAGTTTTCGAGATAATTAACCATTTCGGTATTGTTTCGCATCTGTGACCTTGACCTTTGAACCCATGACCTTTTTCTATACATCAAAATGATCGTTGTATAGATACCTACAACATTCTAATATACATGCCTATACAAAAAGTTTATAGTTTTCGAGATAATAATTATAATCAGAGGTAAAAAAAATTAGGTCACGACCTTCACAATCGACCTTGACCTCATTTTGAAGATACTAACAAGAAGATGTCAAAACTGAAAACCCCATGTCATTATCTGGTCAAATAGTCAAGTTATAACAATTTGAAGCTATTTTACGATTTTTTTCAAAATTAAACGCAAAAACGCGTAACCTATTTTTTATCCGAATTTCACAAAATGAACAAACTATAGACTTAAGACCCTAGAGAAGCCAAATATCACATCAGATTTTTTCTCCAATCAGTACTTTCGGAGAAGAAGATTTTTTAAGATTTTTGCACCCCTATGTCACCTTGACCTAGTTATGGTAGCCATAGCAACGCCACGAACAAATCTGAATTGCACCGACCCATATATACTTCTGACAAAGTTTCATCAAAAACTGTCCAGTAGTTTCAGAGGAGAAGTCGAAAATAGGTGTTAACGACGCACACACGCACACACGCACACACGCACATACACACGCTGCGCTATGCCATAAGCTCACATGACCTTCGGTCAGGTGAGCTAAAAATGACACCTTAAATTCCCGAATATCATATAAATTAACAAGATTTGAAATTTTTCCCGATTTAAGTGAAGGAAAACCTTAGCTAAAAAATGATTGTGAAACTGGGTCCTGGTGCTGGCTACAAATTTCTTGGAAAAATCCTATATATATTTTGTGTATAATGACATGTTATTGCATCAAAACTTAACATAAAAACATGTATATTCAATCCTTTTTTTTCTAAACTAAAACTTTCTGACAACTTTTCAGTCTCTAAATGGGGTAACATATGGTTTTGAAATCTGTTAATTTATGCACTTTATTATCACTAATGACAACCATTTCTAAAACCTGATAAATTCACATCTTGTTTGAAATAGCAAAACACAACAGTCATGTTATATCACAATATTAATGAAATCATTACTGCCTTGAATGACAAGTATATGTCAAACCTAGACATTTTTAATATAATCACTATAGTTTCCATAGAAACAGAAGACATTGATATCAATTAATTAATGTATACATGTAATTTAAATTCTTGCCAAGGCGACACCAGAATAACAATAACAAAGCTGCCATTATTATAATTATATAAAATTCTCCTGATAATATATTTACTTATCAATTTTTCTTAATTTACAACAATATGAGTGACATACATTTTGAGCGGGACTGAGCCAGTTGCAGTGTTGTATATAGTATATATCATAGAGTGATTTACTGCCAGACTTTCTGGTCTAGATCTGTTAGCCTTGTGGTAGAATGCTTACTTTTCACACAGTAGGGCAGGGTTCAATCCTGACAGCCGGGGCACTCCATGAGGAAGTGGTTTTTTTTTCAGGTGTTTCCTCCCTCCTATTACATATGATAACATACTTTAAAGGTCCCTCTTGACAGTTTAGTATTTCCATCCATATTCTAACTAGAAAATTTAACTCTGCCAAAATTGCCATGGCAGCATGCACCAGCCTTACACTTTAATGTTTTGCATTTTATGTGGATATGCAATATACAATGTATATAGAATTAAAGAGTATCGGTAGGTCTAAATGTTGCAGCTGATTTGTAAATCAGTGTTGCATAAATACAATGACAGCAACTTGAACATTTTGGCTGTCGATTATGCACCTCATAACAGTTTTACATTACGCAATTTTAGGACTTTTTAAGAATTTATTTGTCTCGAAAATGAACAGAATCTGCAATTATTTACAATACATCATTAAAAAGCACTTCAAATTTTCTTTTAAATGATAAGTTTTTTACCCTAGTTGATATTCGAATGCATCATATTTAAGTGGAAATTTTCCACATTTTAGGTATTTATCAACAACTTTTATGCACCACTGCAGTAGCTCAGTTGGTAGAGTGCTCGCTCCGTGGGTTCGTACCCCGGCCGGGTCAAGCAATTCTCCACCAGGAGAGATTGATTTAAGTCAAGAACATGTAACTTGAAATAAGTAAAGTCAAGCTGATTTTTTTAATGAAAGTGTAAAGTGAGGTTTAACCTTAACCATAACCCTAATCTGGTTACTCTGTTATGGACATTATAAATAATATGAAAGAACTCAACACTCAACAAGTGGAGGCTTTATTTGGATCGACTAGTTTTGACGGAGAAGTCCCCGCGTCATCATCTGTTCTGGACATATACTGTCTGTATACCTGAATGACCTTGTAGGCGTTTGTGGGGCCCTGATACCTGGACACTATATACCAATAAGAGGACAATGTGAGGGTTGGTTGGTTGGTTGAATGTTGCTTAATGTCACATCAGCAATTTTTCAGCTATTCCTGACAACAATTTTATTAATCTGTATGGATTAATCTATGAACAAGTTTGTGTATGTGTGTGAAGTGCAAGTGTGTTGTATGGTCTGCCTTGTACTAGCGCGCACTCAGGGTGACTTTAACGTGATAGCTCACAGAGTCAGTACGCTGCAGACAAGCGTACCACTCCCCCAGTCACATTATACTGATAACAGGTGAACCAGTAAAGACCAACGGTAAGGAAAACTCACTTTCTCCCATGTGGTCTGAGTGGGGCTCGAACTCTTAGCAGTGAAAAACCCTGGATTTGTAGACTGATGTCTTATCCATTAGGCCATGACAACGTGAGGGCCTTTGTTTATTAAAATTATCTTACTAAATTTCACACTGACACTTAATTTCACAGTTTAGACATGTTTGTATGATTTTGCCACAAATGATCACATCCAACAAACAACTTATATTTTACACAACTATATATGTACAATGTATTGCCCAAAAAAATCTTTTTACAAAGTATATAGTTGGTTATCGAATGCACTCTTGCTTTCAAAAGTGAAAAGTAAATATATATACAGATCAAAAGTGATATTCCAAATTGATGGCATACATTTTTATGTCATATGTATGATGTCAGAATGATGTCATCATATCATGAACATTCAATTTATAGTGATTTCTTAAATTACAGTGACCTTAAGTCATATTTAAACAATAAGTTCAACTACAAATTTATTCAAATTACATTTAGGTATTAAGACAAAATAAGTACCTTATTGTAAATGACCAATGAACTGACCGAAGCAGATGGTAAAAACCTATACATCCTAAGAAAGACAATGTCTACTGGCCACAGTTTCACAAACATTTGTTTAGTAAGATTTTCATTATGCATAAATCGGGCAAAATTTTGGCAATCCCATTTGGAATAATGTACGAACATTTTGGTCAATACTAACACAAAGATGTTATAAGGCTGGAGTGTTGTTTAAAATCACATCTTTACTTTCCAAATATCTTAACAATGAACTGAATTATTGATATTTTGTATTTTGTTAGATGTAAGAGTTAAGCAATGACTGTGAAACTGGGGTCTCATCGTTGGAAACCCATGGCCGATCTTCACTCAGATATGCAAGATTTACAGAATGAAATATCAGCTATGGATATCCATGATGATGCTGGGGTCTTTACATATTTATTTATTTTACCATTCATTTATAACTAGTTACTAATGTAAATCTAAACAATATACATGTATAGGCAAACAATATTGACCTGTCCACTTGACCTTTTATTAGGAATATTCATATAGGAGGATTCACCCAATAAATGGGTTGTGTTAAGATACATAGTGCACAGGTTTATAAGGTGACTATATATCAAAATAAACACTTGTGCTCTCTTTACATAGATGTTCTTGGTCCATGATAAATATTGAAATAAAAGGTCAAGCGGACAGGTCAAAGTTGTTTACCTATATCATCACTTACAGTAATGTAAATATAATCTACCTACCCATAGTGATATGTAAACCTGGACATTTGTCTTTATAGAGCACCTGTTCATCAATTATCTCTTTCTCACCATGCTTACAGTATCCATCAATATATACATGTAAATTTCATGTAATTCTTGTCATAAAACACACTATATCTATATTATTAAGATTTCCTCCAATTAAAATGAAAACAAACACCTTGTCTGATATTTACTTCCTACAATCAACTCAATACACAGACAATAAACTCCTTTTAAATGATAAAATCAACCTAAATTTCACATGGTAATTGTCCGAGCTGTTGTCATACCTTGAAGTGCCAATTTAAATTTCCAAGGCTATAATGGTATAGCTGTGATTTTCAATATTTGACACTATTAATCTCTACACAAACCACAGAGATACAATCAGTTTCTGCTATCAGATAATCATGGCGGAAACATAAATAAACAAACAGTACATAATGGACTTAGTTTCAATTATATCGGTATACAATATTCTGTAGTTCACCATATAAGCTGTGAATTAATAATTAACATAGTAGAACCGTTGTGCAGTTTGATAATTGAATGCGGTCCTTTTCACAGTTCTATACTCTATATTGATGTTTGGTGTATAATTTAAAGCTAGGTATATCATTCCTATTAATAACCTGTCTTTAATAATTCATAAAGTATAAAAGTATGTTGTTAGCTATATCAACATGTTAATTATCTGTGTAAATTTAACATTATGTCTTGATCATGTTTGATGCTGTTGATCTGTTACAGTGAACCTGTTAGTACATCACTTTTTTGGATCACCTGTCTATAAATACCATATAGTGTATGATTGCCTGTCTATAAAGACCATATAATTATGATCACCTGTCTATAAAGACCATTAAGTGTTTGATCACTTGTCTATAAAGACCATATAACATTTGACCACCTGTCTATAAAGACAATATAACATTTGACCACCTGTCTATTATGACCATATAACATTTGACCACCTGTCTATAAAGACCATATAATGTATGATCACTTGTCTATTAAGACCATATAATGTATGACCACCTGTCTATAAAGACCATATAACATTTGACCACCTGTCTATAAAGACCATATAACATTTGACCACCTGTCTATTATGACCATATAATGTATGACCACCTGTCTATAAAGACCATATAGCATATAACCACCTGTCTATAAAGACCATATATAGTTTCAGTTTCATATTTTACTGTGTCATATGTTTGACCAGACACAGAAACCATATCATCTGCATAATTAAATAAAGGGCACTTGTCAATTAATTAAGACCACTGTCTGAATAGAATCAATATTCTAATGCTCATTTGATTATATTACACCACTAAAACACCTGTCTTATCTACAGAAATCTTTCTGTTTTATCCAACAAGAAATTTAAATCCTCATGTCACAATTCTTGAAGCTACTTTCCTTAATTAAAATAAATTGGTCAATTAAAAACAACACTGAATTATTTATAAATTGCTGAAAATAAATCAATAGGCTATAATTTCATACATGATCAGGTGGTTCTAACAAACTGGTGTATATATATATTGATCTATTACTGGTGGCTGGGACACTCAATGTGACAATTTGTAATACAGGTACATCAGTTCTTGTAATAGCCCTTTAAGTAACTTGGTCATGCTAAATGGTACATCAGTCCTTGTAATAGCCCTTTAAGTAACTTGGTCATGCTAAATGGTACATCAGTCCTTGTAATAGCCCTTTAAGTAACTTGGTCATGCTAAATGGTACATCAGTCCTTGTAATAGCCCTTTAAGTAACTTGGTCATGCTAAATGGTACATCAGTTTGTAATAGCCCTTTAAGTAACTTGGTCATGCTAAATGGTACATCAGTCCTTGTAATAGCCCTTTAAGTAACTTGGTCATGCTAAATGGTACATCAGTCCTTGTAATAGCCCTTTAAGTAACTTGGTCATGCTAAATAATGTATCTTTCTTTCATCTAGATAACATCTCATATATATAGCGTGTATATGATGGAATACAGAAATCAATACTGTAAATTTGATATTTTGTGTGTATTTATTTCGGTGGTATAGGATACAATTTAACTGCCCTTTATAACCAGTTGACCCTTATATAGAGTTGACCTTTCAGGCAGGTTTGACTGTATGTGTCTGTAAATGTCCAGCGAATATCTCATAAAATACAGTAAACCAAACTAATAAAAAATAATAAAAAATGCAAATCCGATTGCAACCAAATATGTCCAAACTTGAACATAAAAACAAAAGTGATTGAGACACTGACTGTTGTCACCAAATATGTCCAAACTTGTACATAAAAACAAAAGTGAATGAGACACTGACTGTTGAGGGCAAACAAGTTTTTAATTGATCAAGAAATTTCATAGAGAAATTATATGATTTGATAGACCAAGGTAGAATGGTAAAGAGATTCCTGAATGTTGATTTAGAGGTGAACAATTACCTATCAATATAATAATAATACTGAGAGATCTACGGAGATCTACTCCTAGCTGGTTAAATTTAAATAAAGAATGAATGTAATATGGCTGGATTTACACTGATAAAACACACAATCTATAATCAAAATTACTAGACCATAACATCTACAACATTCTGTCATTATAAAGTACATGTTTATTTTGGAAAATAAAAAGTGTGGTTTATGTTATAATATGATCTAATTCTAATCCTTAATTATCATAATTAAACATGTGGGTTTATTTTTTCTTTTGATCAGATCAAGAGATAAATAGATCTTCTTTATAAAATAAATTCTTTAAAAATCTGAACATTGTGTATTATTGAAAATTTCTATAAGAAAGGGGATTATTTAGATTTCATCAAACATTTTGCATGTATTGTGGAACCTGTACTTACTGAACACTTTCTAGACAGGGGAATTTGTTCAGAACCTGTATTTACTGAACACTTTCTAGACAGGGGAATTTGTTCAGAACCTGTATTTATTGAACACTTTCTAGACAGGGGAATTTGTTCAGAACCTGTAATTACTGAACACTTTCTAGACAGGGGAATTTGTTCAAAACCTGTACTTACTGAACACTTTCTAGACAGGGGAATTTGTTCAGAACCTGTATTTACTGAACACTTTCTAGACAGGGGAATTTATTCAGAACCTGTAATTACTGAACACTTTCTAGACAGGGGAATTTGTTCAAAACCTGTACTTACTGAACACTTTCTAGACAGGGGAATTTGTTCAGAACCTGTATTTACTGAACACTTTCTAGACAGGAGAATTTGTTCAGAACCTGTACTTACTGAACACTTTCTAGACAGGGGAATTTGTTCAGAACCTGTATTTACTGAACACTTTCTAGACAGGAGAATTTGTTCAGAACCTGTACTTACTGAACACTTTCTAGACAGGGGAATTTGTTCAGAACCTGTATTTACTGAACACTTTCTAGACAGGAGAATTTGTTCAGAACCTGTATTTACTGAACACTTTCTAGACAGGAGAATTTGTTCAGAACCTGTACTTACTGAACACTTTCTAGACAGGGGAATTTGTTCAGAACCTGTATTTACTGAACACTTTATAGACAGGGGAGTTTGTTCAGAACCTGTACTTACTGAACACTTTCTAGACAGGGGAATTTGTTCAGAACCTGTATTTACTGAACACTTTCTAGACAGGAGAATTTGTTCAGAACCTGTACTTACTGAACACTTTCTAGACAGGGGAATTTGTTCAGAACCTGTATTTACTGAACACTTTCTAGACAGGAGAATTTGTTCAGAACCTGTACTTACTGAACACTTTCTAGACAGGGGAATTTGTTCAGAACCTGTACTTACTGAACACTTTCTAGACAGGGGAATTTGTTCAGAACCTGTATTTACTGAACACTTTCTAGACAGGAGAATTTGTTCAGAACCTGTACTTACTGAACACTTTCTAGACAGGGGAATTTGTTCAGAACCTGTATTTACTGAACACTTTCTAGACAGGAGAATTTGTTCAGAACCTGTACTTACTGAACACTTTCTAGACAGGGGAATTTGTTCAGAACCTGTACTTACTGAACACTTTCTAGACAGGGGAATTTGTTCAGAACCTGTATTTACTGAACACTTTCTAGACAGGAGAATTTGTTCAGAAACAAATACTTACGGAACACTTTCTAGACAGGGGAATTTGTTCAGAACCTGTATTTACTGAACACTTTCTAGACAGGAGAATTTGTTCAGAACCTGTACTTACTGAACACTTTCTAGACAGGGGAATTTGTTCAGAACCTGTATTTACTGAACACTTTCTAGACAGGAGAATTTGTTCAGAACCTGTACTTACTGAACACTTTCTAGACAGGGGAATTTGTTCAGAACCTGTATTTACTGAACACTTTCTAGACAGGGGAATTTATTCAGAACCTGTAATTACTGAACACTTTCTAGACAGGAGAATTTGTTCAGAACCTGTAATTACTGAACACTTTCTAGACAGGGGAATTTGTTCAGAACCTGTAATTACTGAACACTTTCTAGACAGGGAAATTTGTTCAAAACCTGTACTTACTGAACACTTTCTAGACAGGGGAATTTGTTCAGAACCTGTATTTACTGAACACTTTCTAGACAGGAGAATTTGTTCAGAACCTGTATTTACTGAACACTTTCTAGACAGGGAAATTTGTTCAGAACCTGTATTTACTGAACACTTTCTAGACAGGAGAATTTGTTCAGAACCTGTATTTACTGAACATTTTCTACACAGGAGAATTTGTTCAGAACCTGAATTTACTGAACACTTTCTAGACGGTAATTTGTTCAGAACCTGTATTTACTGAACACTTTCTAGACAGGGAAATTTGTTCAGAACCTGTATTTACTGAACACTTTCTAGACAGGGGAATTTGTTCAGAACCTGAATTTACTGAACACTTTCTAGACAGGGAAATTTGTTCAGAACCTGTATTTACTGAACACTTTCTAGACAGGAGAATTTGTTCAGAACCTGTATTTACTGAACATTTTCTACACAGGAGAATTTGTTCAGAACCTGAATTTACTGAACACTTTCTAGACGGTAATTTGTTCAGAACCTGTATTTACTGAACACTTTCTAGACAGGGGGATTTGTTCAGAACCTGGCTAGTTTCAGTTTATGAACAAAATATTGATATGATATACCCTTAATAAAAAGTAATATTCAGTTTCAGTTTATTTATGGTTCTGTTTTGACAGGTTTAACTGTATTTCAGCTTGTGGTGTTGAGTTTTTTAACACTATGTAACTGCATATATAAATACCAAAGGCAAAATATGAACTTAAAAATGCATGGTCTAGAATATACCTTGCATAAAATTATTGAATTCCACTGAGAGAAAATGATTACTTTGATGATAATGTAGTACTAAATAATTTACCCAGTAAATGACTTCATTCTGTGTATCATTTCTTATTGTTTACATTTAATGACTACAGTGAGAATTTTGAAGTATTGACAAAAATATAATCATTTTAAAAATTTATTATGTTTTCCCACTGAAACATTGATTATGAAAGTAAAAACTTGATATACTAAATTTCTCAATAATAATATTACTTTGTTGAAGTGATATTATGACATATTGTCCAAAGTGGACTTGGCATTTGCACTAGCTTGTGGGTACAAATTAAATTCAACAAGCAACAATATTTCACATTATCAGTTCAATAACCCTTTTATTATTTAGCAAAATATATTTCGTTTACTTCCCACAAGTAGTTCATCTTAAAAAACATTTTGTCTAGCAGTACATACCTTGTATAAGAATACAAGAACTAGCGAGTGCAATTTGACAGTAACAGAACCATAACATCATCAGCCATGTATCAACAATAACAGTGTCACGTGACAAGTGTGCAATATGAAAAATTGAATCTAGGAAACCTCTGATCTTAACAAAGTTTGCATGCAAATGTATTGCTTCATCATACTGTATAATGCTTATATTTCACTGTGGTTTTATTTTCGCTATATTCATGGTCCAGTGTATTCCACCAGAAATAAAACAGCTGCAAAAATACATGGGTATTACAAGCCAACTAATCTTGCTAGAGTCGTTTTCCTTTAACCATATAAGACCGTGAAAATATGACAATGTGAATACACTAGTATGACACTGTGAAAACACTAGTCATTGTCAAACCGCAAAAATATGACACCGTGAAAATAAAGCAATATACAGTAATAATAATATACCCGGTGATATAGTTAATTATACAGTGTTGCATGCTCTTTTTCAAATGAATTTTAAACCAACATAGCAGATTAAAATTATCAGAATATACATGTATATATTTGAGAGAATGCAAAGAAATAAACCAGGCTCCAGTTTCACAATCACTTCTCAACTAAGATTTTTCTTAACTTAAATTTAGCAAATTTTGGCAATCTCATTTAGAACTAAACATTTTTAAGAAAAATTAATGCAGGTGTTAAAAACTTGACGTGATCTTCAAAATGATACCTTGAATTTCTGAATTAGAATATCTACGTAACAATTAACAAAATAATCAAGTTTTCAAATTTTCCAAATTTAACTTAAGGAAAATCTTAGTTAAGAAATGGTTGGTTGGTTGGTTGAATGTTGCTAAATGCACATCAGCCATTTTTCAGCTATTTGCGACGATAACTATTTTATTAATTGCTATGGATTAATCTATGAACAAGTTCATGTATGCATGTGAAGTGCGAGTATGTTGTATGGCCTGTCTTGTATTAGCCTCAGCTCTCAGGTTGACTTTAACGTGCTAGCTCATAGAGTCATTATGCCGCAGACAATTGTACCCCTTCCCCAGTCTATTATACTGATACCAGATAAACCAGTAAAGGTCAAAGGCAAGGAAAATTCACTTTCCTACATGTAGTCTGAGCGGGATTCGAACTCACAGCAGTGAGACACCCTGGAGTTGTAGACTAACGTCTAATCCATTAGGCCACTGCGGCCTCTTGTTAAGAAATAATTGTGAAACCCGAGTCTGTATGGACAAATGAATTAAATATTGAGTACTCATTGTTCATTCTATAATGTATATAATGTATGTCATATATGTATTTAAATTTAAACTTACCAGATCTAAGCTTCATTCCAAACATTCAATCTTGAGATAAATAAAATTATTTACATATTCTTTTATAAAAACATTCATATATTTTGAAGTTAATAATTCCTATTTGTTTTAAGTATCTAATAACACTTCCATTTTTACAAAAAAATACCAAGTGTTATGGTCTTCTACTTGTTGTATCTATAAAATATTTAAAGTAGTCCCCTAAAACCTGACCAGGTATGAACCACCTGGTGGCTAAATAACAATCATATCTAAACACCGATCAAACAAATAGCAGGATTTTTTAAGGAACTTGCTTTTACTTTTCATCTGTGCACTTTTTGTGGTTATAATTTTTGCTTTTTCTCTAAATCAGTCAGATGATGAGACAAATTTAATATTTAGATAAGGGGTTAAATGACCAGGTATAAATGGTTGCACTACATGGACAAAACAAGAATGACTCATTATCTCATTAGTAATAATAATTAATCATGTAGAGTATTATATACTATAAATACAATGCTGATAATGGATGTATTGATATGTATGTATTCACAATATGTTATCATACCCTTAATGCATGACCAATGCTAATGTCCTGTAAAAATACCCCATTTAAATAATATAGTCTTATCATAATACTAATGGTTCAATATATGGAATTTAGTAATAACTAATTATGATTAAGATTGACATCTGTTGATTTATAACAAAGTTGGATGGGGAGAGTATTTTTTGTGAAATATGCAGTGGTGATGTGCAAAGAACTGTAGATTGATTAAAACTATGTACATGTTGTTGGAGGTTTATTTTGTTTGGATTGCGTGTAGAACAACATAGGATAGTTGTTCTCTAGCTGAAAGAGTCGATAGTTGGTGACTGTATTATGTAAGCTGGTAAGCGATTCCATTGGATATTAGTAAAATAATAGTAAAAGGAAAAAAATGAATATTTATAATTGTCCTTTGATGTGTAAATATGTTTGTAGGAGTAGGGATGGGATTTACGTATTCTGACGTCTGCTGGGATAAGAATGTTGTCTGTGTTAATTTTAACGAGTTTGTGGGAAATTTTGTACATCATGATCAGTTTAAGTTTTCCTGTAAAAACAAAGTTTCTGTTTGAATTTGGACAAACATTTTGCTAAATATTCCCTAAAAACATAAAGGAGTGTGGAACATGTGATACATTGGCAAAGCCCATAGATGCAGATTTTGCTTCTGTGTAGCTTTGAAAGCAACTGCCAACAAACAACATTATGATCATTATCTATAATGTTCCATTCAAACAAAAACACAAGTAGATCTATTTGGTAGAGCGTCGGACTCCAGATTCAAGGGTCGTGGGCTCGAATCCCGTCGGGGGCATGTTGTGACCTTAAGCAAGTTACTTCATTTCACATTGCTGCTGACTTATCCGGTGTCAGGATAATGGACCGGTAAGGCTGCAACCTCTGCAATTGTTGTCTCGGTGAGCTAGCACCTAAAAAGTTGCCCCGAGTGCGCACTAGTACAAAGCAGACAAAACGCACAATACACACTGCCAGTCATGGTCACATCGGTGTAGGCTAGTGTGATCTGGCTGACAAAGTACACTAGTACAAAGCAGACAAAACGCACAATACACACTGCCAGTCATGGTCACATCGGTGTAGGCTAGTGTGATCTGGCTGACAAATGCGCACACACAAAAAAGTGGCAGAATCATCAGCGATTGATGGCGGACGCAAAACTGGTAGAAGTAGAAGATCTATTTTTTAAAACTGGATTTTGTGCTTAGATTGAAACTGCCAGCAAATACCATTATGGTTATTATTTAAACAAGAACACTAATAGATCTATTTAGTACCTGGATTTTGTGCTAGGATTGGAACTGCTAACGTCACTCTGCATTAAATACAAACCTTAAAATAGCCTGTGGTGTTTTAGCCTTTAGAGGCAAATTATTAATGTGAAAGTCAAATATCAGTGTTTTAAATTCATTTCAATATGATATTTTGGCATGTGTTTTGGCATATCCTTCCAATCACTGCTTGATCGCTACCAAACATCCCTAAAACATATGTGGAAGTCAGTGACGAATATATAATATCGAAACCAAAAAACGAATAACGCTATGCCGACTACACATTTTTAGCTACATATTGCTATATTCCATATTCAATTTAAATACGGTTATCATTTTGTTGTGTAATTTAAATACCTACCAGCTGGTGGAGCTCGCACAACACGAGTTGTAGGACCGCCTGTTAGAGTGGTGGGTGATCAAAAATTCATTCAGAAAACGTTTTTAGTCTTGGCCAGAATTTCTTAGACAAGGTACCGGTACCAGGCGATCTAAAAAGAATTAAGCGTGTCCTTCAATTACCAGTGAATTCCGATAACGAAGCAGGACATCCCTAAACTGCAGCCGGAAAGACACTTTGCTTCATATTGAAGATTTCATCACGACTGACTGACTTGATGAACACCTCGAATCAAACCGGAGATGATAGCGGTTTCGATGGATATTGATGTTAATTTTTCGCTCTCTTTCATCCAGTAAATAAATATATTTGACAGAGCTTAAACATGGAAGAATCTATTTAAAACAACAAGTACCCATTCTCTTAGATATAATTTACAAACAGACATGTTTAAAACTGTGACACAAATGTTTGTAAACGCGTAAAAAATCAAATCCTATTTATAAAACATGAAATAAATGTGGATGTTTATAGGCACTTGAATGTTTCATTCAGTCATAAGTAAGTGTGAAAATATTGAGAGAGAGAGAGAGAGAGAGAGAGAGAGAGAGAGAGAGAGAGAGAGAGAGAGAGAGAGAGAGAGAGAGATTGGAACTGTCTAGAATGAATACAAAATCATTATGCATGCATATATACAAGCATACCCTTTATTAAAGGATATTGATATAGTGTAAACACTGAAAGGATGTAAACGCAGCATTATCAGAACCAAGACATTATTTATAAAGAGATAAGGTATATAGCACCAAGGCATTATTTATAAAGAGATAAGGTATTGAATATTGTCATATACCATTGTTTGAATTTCTGTAATCAATAAATTCAAAAGGCAGAATATGGCACTCTAATAGAAAATCACAATACATTGGCGTATAATTAACACTAAATGCTATAAATATCAAGTAAATACTATAAAGAATTGTAAAAGGTTTTTTTACAGCTCCCCTGGCACAATAATAATGATAAGTGATACAAATCCAAGACAAAATAGACTGGTCTTCACTAAGGAAAAGTGTTATTTCCAGATTTAACAAGGTTTCTGCATAAATTCCATAAATTTATTTTATACATGAACAAAGAAACAAATTAGCAAGCAATGGTGCACATTTTGTGCCCATTGGTATACCGTTTGTTGGTTGAAAATTATATTGCCAAACAAATGTGTTGTCTATGACAAAAACCCTGGCATTTTGTTGATGGTATCTTCATTATAGTCGGTATATACAGTCTGATTTACAAAATTTTAAACTTTTAGGATATTTTATTATTTAACTTTAAATGGTGGATATCGGCTGTCATATGTGTGAAGGCCTGTGATAAATCTATTGTTTATGTGTTTATGTCTTTTTATGACCCAATATAAATCTTCCATACAAAATGTCCGAATCACAATCCAGAAGCAAAGTGAAAACTTTGAAACTGACAAGTTAGGTTAAACACGTGAACTTCTATCTGAGGGAAGTGAGGCCGGGTGCTTCGGCAGTGTAAGCACTTCCCAATTAGGCGTGTTTATATCAGCTCAGAACTCAAAATTATATAATAAATAAAATTTGTTTATATGTAATTTAAACTTTATACAGGCTATTATAACAAATAAATCGTTGACTCGGAATATTGTTAACCTAGGCTTATCAAAGTCCTAATAAAGTGGTATTTACATGATCCGTATCCAGAATTATCCAGGATATATTTGAGGTACCAACGTTCCATGTTCCTTTCAACCTCAAGTCAGGAGGTGATTACTCCTCCGGAGCACCCAACCTCACTTCCAAGGTAGAAGTTCACATGTTTAACTAAATTGACCAGTATTCTAAGTTTTTATTTGCTTTCTGGATTGTGGTTTGGACATGAAATGGAATGTTTTTACATTTTCTTTTTCGAATAAGATTATGTTATTCGATATATTCAACATAAAATTATATATGTATATATTGAAATTATTAGTAGTCTAACTCCCTTTATATCGAATATTTCCTCTGACATTTTATTTTTATTACTTGTTTTATTCCATCGTTATCTAAGAATTGTTCATTTAAATATTCAGACTATACATCCAAAAGTTACTTAATAACATGAGGAATTCTTTATATTCCTCTTTACTGAAGTTAGTTATATGTATTGTCAAATTGAAAGTACAGACCCCGGTTTCAAAATCATTCATTGGCTTAGATTTTCCTTAACTTAAATCTGGAAAATTACATACCTTAATAATTTTGTTAATTTTTAAGATTTTTGGAGAAGAAGATTTTAAAATGTTGGACCCCTAGGTCACCTTGACCTAGTTATGGTTGCCATGGCAACACTACTAACAAATCTGAATTGCACCCGCCCATATTTACTTCTGTCCAAGTTTCTCGTTGAAATCTGTCAGGTAGTTTCAGAGGAGAAGTCAAAATTGGTATTAACGACGCACATACACACGTACGCACATACATACGCTTCGCTATGCCATAGTGACCGAAGGTCACGCGAGCTAAAAATGCATTACAAAAGTAAAAAAGATGGTAAAATAACTAGCAGCAACAAACCCAACGGCACTATTGCGCGGTTTTTTTTAAATTATTTGAGAAAAATTTAATTTTGAACTGCTTGTAATAAAAATATCAGAGAGTATGCGTTTTAAAACGACATTACATTGATATTAAGAGCAAACAGTCTGTAGTTAAAACTAATTCCTGTAGCTCCGTTATGAAATCAATGTTGACAAAAGTAAAGGATATTGAGAAATGTTTACCGTATCCTTCATGTGTAATGTTCAGATCGATAGTTAAATGAATAAACTTCACTTCCATGCCATAACAACTGGTCATTTATTAAATACATATATATATAAATGTAGCCTACCCGTGTCCTTGTAACTGGAGGCCTCCAGATCAAAATCCATCCGTTTTGTAAGTATAATAAAGCACATTTAAGAAGGCACCTAATAAAGCCATGTCTGTTTTGTGAAGTGTCTCCCTCTCCTTCCAGTATATGGTTGATATTACGACGAGTATGTCAACTCTGATAATGATCAATATGTACCTACGTTGTAGTTACTATACTGATGTTGCTGGTAATGATGATGATGCTGAAGTCAGCTCATCACTATAGTATCAGCTGATAAGTCTAACACTGTTGTTGTGGTTTTACTACCCGTAACCTGGTTTTTTGACTGGATTGTCTAACGGTTACCACAAACTTCCTTAATTCATTATTTTTACTATGCCATATTATTCTCAAGATTTAAAAATCACATTTGAATGTGAGGCTTGTACAAACTGATAATGTCCAAACCGACTCATAATGTCCAAACATTTTTATCAACGCATAATGTCCTAATTTCCATCACATTTTTGTACAAAACAACTCATAGTGTCCAAATCGACGCATAATGTCCAAACTTTTCCTGACGCATAATGTCCAAACCTTTTGACGCATAATGTCCAAACATTTTTTGACGCATTTTTTGTACAAGAGTACAATGTCCATTAAATCTGTCGACATTAACAAAAATATTCAGCCATAACATTTTCTATAAACTGCAAAACGCTGTTCACACACACACACACACACACACACACACACACACACATCGAAGAATCAGAGAGTTGATATAAAAAGGGTTTCTGTCCGCCCTCCACACCTTTTTCAGCATGTTATGCTGTACCGCCCATCTGATATTAATGAAACTTTACAGAATTAATCAGTATTAAGGTGTTGTTGAACATATTCTAATCCTGATTATTTTTCTAGGAGTTACGGCCCTTTGATGTGTTCAGTGATTATTTTTGTTCCAACTTCCGGAGTACTAGGTCTCACTTTCCTATAGAAGCTCATGTGTTTAACAAAATTTGCCAATTTGCTTTTTTTTGGATTGTTAATGATGGAATATAGAATTATATGTTTGTTTTTTACCCTGACTAGATCTCTGCATTTCCTTCTCAGAACCTAATTACACTTTGTAGGACTGATCAATTAAATATTATACTAGTTTTGATTTTACACCACTAGACCGTCGTTTCGGAATACGATTCCTCATCAATATAATGTTTAGTTGGATAATTTGTCCTGGAGTTAGGTTCTTAGGATTAGGATTTGGATAAGCATAAGTCATAAGTTATGGATAAGGATTAGGACTTAGAGTTATCTCAACGATTAAATTTTTATCCGAACCGAACAAGATTTCTATAATTCTTTCTCAGAATTGAGTGAATCTTAGTGGTAATGATTCACATGATGAGTAGATATTCATATTGTTTCATGTTTCTTTTCTATGATTTTACCGTTAAGTAGCTCAGTTGGTAGAGTGTCCGCTCCGTAAGTGGGAGGTCGTGGGTTCGAACCCCGACCGGGTCTGACCCAAGATTTGAAAGTGGGTAGTGACAGTTCTTTCTCCAAGCACTCGGCATTTCGAAATGAAAGTCACGGTTCTTTCGGATAGAAACTTAAAATAAACAAGGTGCCGTCACTTTTCTATGATTTTACAGGAGTTAGAGCTTATTTCTCTATGGACTTGAGACAATGCCTGTTCAAAATTTAATGAAGTTGGGGAGGAAAGAATAACATGATGACTTTTATGAGACCTGACCTGTTGAGTTTTTAGTATTTATTATTTTTGTTCCGAATAAATCGATGTAGGTCCTGCAAAGAAATTAATTAAACTGGGTAAAAATTGTTTTGCAAGATAATTAAGAGTTGCGTTCCTTAAGAATTTGTTTTGTTTGAATGTAGGTCGAGACCATATGGTTTTTATTTGTTAAAGTTAATTAAGAATTGGCTTTCTCTTTATTCAGGGACATCAAGTGATGACCCAGATTTTAAAACTAGCAAATCTAATAAACTGCGAATTTACAATATTTTTACTTACATTCTTTTTACAAACTTCTTGATTGCGTCATACAATTAAGAAAGATCAAATCTGTCGCAATGTAAACATTCTGGAAACAGCCAATATGTCAATCAAGATAATTCTCGCCTACTCATTGATGATGTGACGTAATAGGCGGCTTAAAAATAGTACGCTGAAAACAACAGAACAATTCATAAAATTTTATTCGAATTGACAAAGTTACAAATTCATATTAAATGTAAAACACAACTGTTAAATGTTGAATTTGTTAAAAAATCCCGATTGTAAAGATGCCTGACAGGTTATTTGAAACATCAATGCGCGATGTTTTGTTGGACTGTGTTATGCACGGGTGTATTCATACGCACAATGCATGTGAAAAAGCGTGGGTCATTACCGAATGTCCCAAATTTTCTACAATGAGTTCATCATAGGAATTCAATAGGTATTGTAAATATTTCAGAATATCCAGAAATATCCTGGTATGTCTCCTGAAACACGGATAGGTATGTTTGTGGCTGAATTAAGTGAATAAAAAACGCTAAACATACCAGTCCATGTTCAAATCACAATCCTAAAAACAAAGTAAAAACTTTGAAAACTGGCAAATGTAATGAACTTCCTTCCACCAGGAAAGTGTGACCGAAAGCTCCGGGAGGGTATGTATAACCTGCCCATCATGCGCATTAGAGGCCGTGGTGGCCTAATGGATTAAACATCAGTCTATAAATCCAGAGTCTCTCACCGCTGTGAGTTCGAGTCCCGCTCAGACCACATGTGGGAAAATTAATTTTCCTTGCCATTGGTCTTTACTGGTCCACCAGGTATTAGTATAATGGACTAGGGGAGTGGTACGCTTGTCTGCGGCATACTGACTCTGTGAGCTAGCACCTTAAAGACGCGCTAGTACAAGGTAGATCATAGAACACACTCGAACTTCACATGTATACATAGATTAATCCATAGAGATTAATAAAGTAGTTCACGTCGCAAATAGCTGAATAGATGCTGATGCGACATTAAGCAACATTCAACCAACCAACTGCCATGCGTTATATAGAACTATAAGACGTCAAATATATCAAGAACAACCTTGGATCGAGATTTAATTTCTTTCGTATGTGTTCCAAAATGCCTGACAGTATTTATAGTCCGATCACATTTTCAGTGATGAAAAAACATGTTTTGAACGGGTGGTGTGATTCAAACTTAGATATCTTACTTGATATAACTTCAATAGACTTGAGATTTTACATGTGTTATTAGAACATATTTTTTCATATTTTAAATATTTTTTGCAAATATTCTCAGCTTTTTTCAATATTTTGCTTTTAATTTATATGAATAAATTTTAATAAACTTTTTCGATAAAAGTTTGTTAAGAAATTAATACTTGTTCGTTTGCAGTCTTGTTTTAAAGATAAGTATTTAAAAATACTATTTTTCTATATTCATGGTTAAATTATTAATATTCACTGTAGTTTTTTAGTTTTCGGGCGTCAGAATTTAGCAATTAATTGAAAGGTAGCTGTTGTCCCTCTCATATGTTGATATGGCATATTCGACAATTTCATTCATTTAAGTCATTAATAATTGGGTTCTGATTGGCTAATACCTACTCACGCCATATGGGTTTATACATGTGTTTCTATTTCTAACCAGTATACGTCACGGGCTAACCCATTGCACTTTTTATGAATGGACAACAGGTAAAGCAGCACAAACATAAAAATAATGAACAATATTCATTTATTACACATGTTTGACCTAGAACGACGCATTTTTTAATTTAATGTTTTAAAACTACAAAACCTTCAAGCTCATCTAACTAAGCCACGGTTTTTATCTCAAAAGATGAAGTTATTGGCGATAATGCATTTTACTACGTGATACGCATTATCTGAATCCAGATGCGCGTCTGATAAAAACTGGTTTTATTTGATTTTTAGACTTAATATAAGGAATTTGATCAAATTATTTAAACACATGTTATAAAAATAACAGATCTACATATAGCATTATTGAAATTTAAGGTAATTAATCCACGATCTTTTTAAGGCCACATCGGTATTCATCACTGAATAAGTGATCGGACTATAATATTACAAATTATCGGCGTGGGTATTTCTTTCACTGAAAACTCTTATTTTACAATGAATGACAGGAGATATTTATAACAAGATATACATTAAGATCCATAACAATATATAGCCAATCCTGCCTAAAAGACCAAGTCTATATAATGACCATCTGCTTAAAAAGACCAGTAAACATTTATTGTAATTGCTCTTTAAGTATGTTATTTGAACCTGTATATAAGAACCACTTTTACTGGTTTCATTGGTGTCCTTTATAAGCAGGTTTGACCCTATACCGTATTTTTCTGCCTAAGGACAGGGTCTCGGCGAGATCCTACTGAAAAAGTCGATGGTATCTGCAGTTTTCCTCAATTGTTTGCGTAAAGAACGAATTTTGATTGGGGCGTTAACACCACTACTCCTCTTTTGTATTAATAAATCCTGAGGGTAATTCTATTAAACGTCTGAAACAAATTATTCACTTGTCTTTCTTTTAAGAAAATGGTAAGAAAGATACAAATATCTAGCGCTGACTAGCTATTTTGTCAAGCGCCATACATATTCCAAACAGAAATATACTGAGGACATCATCAACAAAATGTTAAGAATTTTGGACAGACAACAAAATTTTTATAATAAGCACTAATACTTGTTGATTTGTTTCTTCATATGTATGAAGCAGAATTTTATGAAAAACCTTGTTGAATCTGGAAAGTAATCATTCGTCTCCGCATAATTGTATAGATGACGTTCTATCTATTAATAATCTTAAATATCACGTGGCTGTCATTTATCCAAGTAAGCTGTAAATAAAAGATACGACCGATTCTTCAAATTCTGCTTCATATTTAGACTTGTAATAAAGGCGGTTTCTTTTGAAACTTTATGACAACCGTCATGGTTTCATTTTTTCTATTGTCAACATTCCTTTTCTATGCAGCAATATACCTGGTTCTCCTGCTTATGGTTTATTTGTTTCACAATTAGTACGCTGTGGTAGAGCTTGTTCCCACTTCGGGAACTTTATACATGTTGTACAACAAAGCAGGCTGTCTAGAAATAAATTGTTGACACAAGAATATTTCAGACTTAAGCTTATCAAGACCCTAAAGTCATCACAATATTGCTGATAATAATGAAATCTATGTACTCACAATTACCCTGGATATATTGGTTGCATAAATTAATGTTTAATGTATCATATGCAAGATTATACTTTGACCTTTTTTGTTTCAAACCATGTGTGGTATACATTTTTCTTGGTAATCTTGAGTAAATTTGTGCACCTTCGCCTATAGTTGGCGACGTCTCGATATAAGTGAAATACTCTGAACTGGGACGTTAAACATACTCAACTCAACTCACAGATGACTGTTTTATCTTCCTTGTCATATGTTTAAATTCCACTGACACTGTATTTATAATCATGTAAAATACATCTTTTTTACTTCAGCAATATAATTGGAAATGAAGGTATTAGTATTAGTATTCGAGATTAACCCTGATCGATATTACAGTCCAAAAACTGACAAGATTACGCAAAGCCGAAAAATATCATTAAAAACTGAAAGAAAATCAGATGACACTATATATATATCTAATCCAATGAAGTTAATGTAAATGTTACGTTTTCTAGTTAAGCCTGTTAGTCTGTTTTTTTCACATGATTTAAGGTTTGATGAAGGATACGAATGTATCAATAGACTAGACTTAATTAATACACCGTATAGATAAATCCTGGCATACTGACGACATTCTTATGATAAAATGTTTGAAAATATTGAAAAAAATATCTTCACATATATCGATGATGAATAAGCAACTGGATATCGATTTTGAACTTTTTAAGTGTAATATATTACTGCTGTCCTTATGGTATTATTTTTGTATTATATTCGGCTGGTGGATAAATATTACATTAGAACAAACAAGACGGATGTCAATAATTTAGTGCTTTTGCCTTACTGTCAAGCCCATTATGCGAGTTAAAAATGGTACCAGTGGCATATGTTGCTCCAGAGGGGCGCTAGAGTTTTAATTTAGAGGTGTAAGTAAGTCTTATGTTTCTTCAGAGGGGCCACCGTCTCATAATTCGCTAGAAGGGAATCAGTCTAATAATGCTTCAGAAGGATGTCAGTCAGAATGAAGCTCCAAAAGGACACTAATGTATTGCATAATGCTTTAGAAGGTGTCCAGAGTCTTATGTTGATTAAGCAAGGAAACTATCTCTAGAAATGAGCCAGTCTCATAATGTTCCAGGAGAGTGTCAAAGTCAATATATTGCTCCAAAAAGGAAATAGCGCATTACATAATGCCTCGGGGGGCTAGGGGTGTAAGAGCCTTCCTGTGCTCAAGGATGATCATCTCACAATTTTCTAGACTAGTCTTGCATAATGCTTCAGAGGGTGTAAAGAGTCTTATGTTGATTCAGTATGTATCCAGTCTCTAGAAGGGATCTGTCTCATAATGTTCCAGGAGGGTGTCAAAGTCAGTATATTGCCCCAAAAGGGAACTAGAGTATTGCCTAATGCTTAAGAGGCATTATAATTCTCTAGAAGGCAATTAAATCTATAAAGGCTCATAGTGCTCCTGAAGGGTGTCGGAGTCAGAATTTTGTCACTACAGTCTTGCACAATGCTTCAAAAAAAACAACGGTCTAATAGTGGCCCAATCAAAATTATTCAAAAGGGTGTCGGAGTGTTCTTGTTGCTACAGAAAGGAGACTGTCCCGTGATGCTAAATACAAAAAGGGTACCAGAATGTTTCTCCAGAAAGATGTAAGAGCAAGATTTGGGGCATTATCAGCCAATCGTGCTCTTCTAAAGCAAAATTTGCACTGATACCTTTTTGGATATTTATGAAACTCGTATCTTTGTCTGGAGAATTATGAGACTGTTGCTCGTCTGAAACAACACAAGACTCTTACATCTTTCTGGAGAAACATTCAGACACCCTTTTGGAATACCAAAGAAACATTTTGACCACTATCCCTCATTCTAAATTGAAAGAATATCTTGATCAAAGCATTCACTTGTCATTCTTTTAAAACAACATTAAGCAATGGTATAAATACCTAGTTCTGGACAGGAATATGCTCATTTTCAGAGTTTTTCAAAGACAACCTTTTTGTTGTGTTTGATATTATATTAGAATTAATATTATAATTTTCAAAGAAACAATCAGTATACCAACAGGCATTAATCGGTTGCTGATTTGTTTCAATTTTCATATGAAGCAAAATTTATGCGAACTTTGTTAAATCTGGAGAGAAGACCGGCACCAAACTTGCATACAGAAATATAGATTATGTTCTATCACATAATAATGCTACATTTGGAGACTATATGAATGGCGTCTATCCCAGTAAGCTTGAAATACAAGATACTACTAATTCTCCCAATTCTGCTTTTGTCTCAATTATCACACACACAAGGCAAAATTTGAAGCTATGAAATAAATGTGATACATATCACAACTTAAATTGTTCTACTGACAATATTTCTTATTTTACCTAAGAAGAGCATCATCATCATCTCATTTTGAGACGAACAATACCAAACTTTATTTTGCTCCGGAAGTGCACCATAGTCTTATTTTGATCTAGAACGGAAAGAAAGCATCTTTTTGATCTAGAAGAAAACCCAATCCTCATGTTTCTTAGGGATACTGATAATCCCATGAGGGTACTACCGGTATACCTCTTATACCACAGAATAATATCAGTCTCATAATGCTCTAGGTGGGTACCAAAAACATTATGTTCAAAAGGAAACCCAATCCTCATGTTTCTCAAGGATACTGATAATCTCATGAGGGTGCTATACCTCATTATGTCACAGACTGGGTACCAGAGAATCATTATGTTCAAAAGGAAACCCAATCCTCACATTTCTCAAGGATACTGTTTTACTGATAATCCCATGGGGGTACTATACCTCATTATGTCACAGAAGGATATCAGTCTCAAAATGCTCCAGGACGTACTTTAGACTCATTACATTCCAAAAGAGTACTGGATTCTTTGCTGCTCCAGAAAAAGATTATCCAGTCTGAGGTTGCATTAGACAGGTAAATTTCTATTGTTGCTCTAGAAGGATACCAGATTTGATTCTTGTGTTGCTGATTAAGGTTAAATGTAACACTATAGACACTCCTTTCCAGACATAGATGTTTTTCATTTAAGTGTTATCTGAAAGGCTCATTTATGTAATTTAGTTAAGTATTTGATCTCTATCTTAATTTCTACCACAATCGTAGAATACATATACATGTAGTTGGTAAAGGGGCTGATTCTACTGTAGGGGTAAGAGTTCAATTCCTGCAGCCAGAGTCAGACCCCAAATGGATAATGAAAGTTCTTATGCCAAGCACTTGGCATTTAGAAATGGAAGTCTTGTATAGGAGATTTAATGTCTACTTCCTTTGTCATTGTCACTGCTTTGCCATCACACACACACACACACACACACACACACACACACACTGTCTAGTTTTAGGTCAGCCTGCTGAAGTTGAAATAAAACCCCCTTTAATAGATAGATCATAACCAAAAGAGAAAATGAATTAGTTTAAGAAATATTAAATAAAAACTTTCATACCAATCAATGTCTAAACAACAATCCCAAGAAGCAAAGTAAAAACGTTGAAGCTGGCAAATTAAGTTAAACACATGAACTTCCACCTGGGAAGGTAAGCCGGATGCTACGGAAGGGCAAGCACCTACTATTTAGTTAAGATACACCTGCAAGGTAAGCCGGATGCTACGGAAGGGCAAGCACCTACTATTTAGTTAGATACACCTGCAAGGTAAGCCGGATGCTACGGAAGGGCAAGCACCTACTATTTAGTTAGATACACCTGCAAGGTAAGCCGGATGCTACGGAAGGGCAAGCACCTACTATTTAGTTAGATACACCTGCAAGGTAAGCCGGATGCTACGGAAGGGCAAGCACCTACTATTTAGTTAGATACACCTGCAAGGTAAGCCGGATGCTACGGAAGGGCAAGCACCTACTATTTAGTTAGATACACCTGCAAGGTAAGCCGGATGCTACAGAAGGGCAAGCACCTACTATTTAGTTAGATACACCTGCAAGGTAAGCCGGATGCTACAGAAGGTCAAGCACCTACTATTTAGTTAGATACACCTGCAAGGTATGTAATCAAAATTTGGAATATAAGGAACATGGAACTAGGGGAAGTCAAATATATCCATTGTAATGTTTGATACAAAGGCATCGTATTTATAAACAATATTGTGATGACAGCCATAAAACCTTAAAGGGCATTGATTAGCCTAGGTCTGTGTTAGATTAAAAGATATTTTATCAAACCTGTATTTTTAAATATTAAAGCAAAAGTAATGTATAATAGTGTTTTCACAAAATAAACAAAAACAATAAATTAATCATATATTCCATTTCATTAAATTTATTAAACATATTTGTAAAAATAACAAAATATAAATACTTGAACACAATTTCATTATATATAAATATATTTAATACTGATTACTAAATAATCAGAAGATTTCCATGTCTGATAACTTTGCATTTTTACATTCATATGGACACACATATTAAAGATTGGCAAACTTTGTAATTTTAGTTTTCAATGGAATAGAACTAGTTTTGGAACACACTATTTAATTAAGAACAAAGTGGATATGAGTCTGAGAAAATTTATAGTACATGTAGATATATTACCATTGTAAATCAGAAATAATGGATAATGTTAGAAATACTTAGGAAATGAACATTTGTTCATTATCAAGTACAAAATATGGAATTTTAAGATGTTAACGTTAAATTTTGTTTTAAACTTTCATTATACAGTCAGACCTGCCTATAAAGGCCACCCAAGGGAACCAGTAAAAGTGGCCTTAATGGGCAGGTGACCTTTATGTACAGGTTCAAAATATATAAACATAGCACTGCCGTGCTGCTGTACGGTGTAGTTGGAAAAATGATGCAGGGGGATCGATCAATCCATAGTCCGAATAGATGATCGCGGTTTTTGAAAAAGAAACAATGTACCAAATCATGTATTGCTAAGTAAAAGTCGACAGAAAATAGTTATTCCATAAATATATGAAAAAACAATCAGTTATTAAATTTTAATAAAGTTTTATAAATGTGTACCTGATCGTTGTTTGTCTTTTTAGATAGAGAGAAAGTAGAGTTTTGCAGATCCAACAGTCGCTGTGAGGGGGTTCATTCTAGCGTTTTTATGTAACTGGATCATTTGCTGTTACGTCTGGTTTTTAATAAACAACTGATTAGCACTCACAATATTCCTGTTTCATGTTAATTTTACTTCCAAATCGGTAAAGTCATTTGTTGTATTTACGAGATCAGTTCGGCAGATTGCACAAATTATTGGATGCATCCCACCGCAATATTTTACTAGATTCCGAAATATATTCCGAAAATTTATTCTAAATGTGCATATGTAACCAAATGCATTACCCGTCTCAGAATACATATCTAATGATAAAACAGATATATTTCTTTCACGTTCATTTACCAGGCGCACTATTTCCATGCGTACTCATTTGATAGCAAAGAAGCCCGACTTTAGAGAAAGCTATAGCAATGTACCGCTTTCACTGTCGTGAAAAAAAAGAACAATTGGAATACAATTCTGCTGACGTTTATAAGCAGGTGGCCCTTATATAGAGGTGGCCTTTAAGACAGGTTGGACTGTATTTATCTTATTTGAATACTATGACATACTTACAGACTTTGGAAAAAAATATAAAGATAGCCATCAAGTCTTAGATCCAGATAGTTTTCTCCATGGAGAAGAGTGGTAACCATAACCTCGTACAGTCCAACCTGCCTTAAAGTCCACCTTAAGGGCCACCTGTTTATAAAGGCCAGTAGAATTGTATCTCAATTGTTCTTTATTCAGGTTATTTGATCCTGTATATAAAGGTTACCTGCACATAAAAGTCACTTTTGCTGGTTCCCTTGGGTGGCCTTTATAGACAGGTTTGACTGTATGTTTATTTGTATTCTGCCTGTTGTCTCTTTCAGCCAAAAAAGGAATCTATCACTGATCATTTGGTACTTTAATCAAGCACTTAAAATCTGGTCACAACTAATCGATTATCCATTATAATCCATCATTGGCACATCACTAAAAGTTCTTTGGGAGATAATAAAACTTAATGTCCAACAGTCTAAAGACAATATCACTCTAGTTTTATAACAGATAAAGTCTGCCAATTTTGTAATCGTGTCTTTGCCATTTTTGTTTTATTATGCTTCACTGGGAATTAAATGGACTAGATGACAAACTTAAAGTTCCACCAGAGTCTTGAGAGGATATAACCGGAGTTTTTGCTCCAGGAAAATCTGTCGGTATGGTAACTAATTCTTCTACTTCCTCCATAAGAGCTTCTGCCTTTTCATTCAACAAAATCTAAAATTCAATTAAATTACACATATATAAGTGATTTTGAATACATGTATTTCATAAAACCCAGAGATGGCAATGTGTTTCTTTCTTACTTATTATAGTTGACATTTCTCGAGATTGTACCAACTAATCTCAGACCCGATATGATTCTATGGTCACTAGGGACAAAGAAAGTTATAATAATTGAGCTGACAGTTCCATGGGAGGAGAGATGCAGTGAAGCCCATACGAGAAAGAAGACCAAGTATGAAGAGTTGCTGACAGAATGTAAAGGAAAGGGATGAAAGACATTGAACTATCCAGTGGAGTTTGGGTGCAGAGGATTCCCTCTACAATCAGTATGGGAAATGTTGTCAGCATTGGGAGTTATAGGAAAGAGCAGGAAGGCAGCAGTGCAGAGGATATCACAGGTAGCAGAGAGATAATCATGCTGGGTATGGCTGAAGAGAGAAAGAGAGAGAGAGAGCAATAGCTTGAGACCCACCATTGACACACAGTGACTGTCATGACTGTGGACCCCCCATCCAGAGAGTGTACTGAGCACGGGGTTGAAACACACAACTGAAGGTGGCGGCTGTGTTTATATAAGAAACATTTAAGACGACACCAGACATGCCAAATATTGGTGAAAAATAATCTGTCTACATAAAAGATTCAACAAAAAATAATCTTTTTTGCGAAATTCCAAATATATGATAGACATGGATCAAAATTCCAAATATATGGTAGACATTTGAGCGAAATCTTTTTTTGACTTTTTTTGTTAGCATGACTGAAGTTTGTTGCCCCCTGTTCACCGCAGGGAGTTTTAGTAAGATTTTGAGCAGGATATAGTTTTTAAAAGCACCAAACTAAAATTTCTAAAATCCATCAAAAGTATGGCACTACATTTAAAAAAAAAAGTTAAAATTTGGTGACATTTACAGGAAAAAGCTTAAATGTAGTATGTTTTGAAAAGCACCAAATTAAATTTTCTAAAATTCATTAAAAGTCTAGAACTACATACATGTGAATAGATTAAAACTGTCGCCCAAATGTCTATCGAAAAATACAGGTAATATTTAAAATCTGTTGCTCAAAATTTTACTAAAGTCATCACTGATATGTCCACTAGGAGTTTTTTGATTTTTGCTCAAATGGCCTACGCCCACATTTTATGATGTCCTATTTTAGCTGGCATGACTTGTAGTTTTGCAGCCATTTTGGTCTTTCTGTTATAGCTGAAAAAACACTTTACAGATACTATAAAGTTAAGTTTTATCATATTTTACATTTAACAGAATATTACATTCATGTTTATGTAATGTTTAATGAGTAACATATTTATGCAACTTGTACAAGGCTTGTTGCATAAAATGTTTTCAAGTCATTTAATAAATTCAGTATTACATTATAACTTGTGTAAGATCACAGTGATATTTCTACCTTCAGCCTTTAACATTGGGTGGAATTGAAATTCTAATATCTAGCAAACTGGATAATATTTTGGTGCATCACTGATGTTTTGGGGAATTTTAGTGGACAAATTATGAAATTTTAGTCATTTTTCCCTAGGCGAAACTACCTTTGGTAGTAATTTTAAGCAAACAAAGTCACTGGATCATTTATGTATTATTGAGGTCAAGTTAAATTTTAAGTAGAGCTGTCATTGATGAGAATTTGAATATGGATTTATCAACTGAAAAATATATTGATAAATTGATATATCGAAATTTTGATCAAACTGGTTAATATTCTGTCACTCAAATATCCATTACTTTGTCTATCAAACATCCTATTTTTTTCGCTCTTTTGTCCTATGCTTTCACTCAAATGTCCAACGCCGTTAAATGTTACAACAATTGTAAGAAGTCATTACCAAGGAAACATAGGTGATATTACACATATCTAATATATTTATTACATGGGTTTATTGTATGGATTTTTGGGGTTGATTATACAATAAAACATATTTTTAACATCAAGAAATAATAAAAGTACATAATTTATGAAGCCTGAAACTCTGTCCATCCTCTGGCTCTAACTCACAGTGTTTCAGCTGACATAGCCTTTAACCATGACACGCCTTTCACTGTATTATCATGATGTCAGAGACACAAACAAAAGTTATAATAGCAATTTTATAAACATAATATAAGTCTCTGAAAATAAACAATCAGAATCTTGAATTTTTGAAAGCCTAAGAAGGAATTAATATGACTGATGGTGTGACCATTAAGAAAGCGCAGCAGACAAAGTTCTATGACAAAAGTTTTTATTCTTATTTCAGTATAGGCCAAATGCAGATAATTTACTAGGTCAAACCTTTCGAAACTCTAATCTACTTTTGTATATTTCTTAAGAAAAATCCCGAAATAATTCGAAAATTTTAGTTACAGACCAGTGGTGCGGCAGACAGTGTCAGAATCTCCGAAAGGAAAGAATGATCTCGCAAGATCTCGTTTCAATCATGTTTTAATATGGCGATGCATTGCCGGAAAATTTGTGTGAATTTGACAAATTTTTCAACTTACCAATATAGGTATTGTTGTGTTGGATTAACAGACTTTTTGTAGTTTTGTCTGATTTAAGAAATATGTACACACGTTGTCTATAGTGAAAGCGAAAAAGCTGCGTTTTCTATTATAACTAATGTTGATAGACAGAACACTCTACATAAAGGACTATCAATTATATAAATATTTGAAAATGTTTTACCTTTGCCGAGGCAACAATCTGTGTGGCGACACGCCGTGGTATCTGTTTGAGAGACTTAACAATGTTTTCTGGGTCAGCATGAGCAACAATACTTAAGTTCTTGTATCCAGCATTGAACAACTGTTTAGCTCTTCCCTGGAACAGATAACAAAATTGATTCGGAGTTATACATCATAACATACTGCAATTATTATTAAACCCGATTTAATTATGCAGCAATAGATGGCAGATTCAGAACAAAATTCCTTATCAGTGGTGCTCAGACCAAAATTGAGGAAATTCACGTATTTTTAGAGGTGAAACGATAAAAATAGAAGGACATATGTAACTCATACAGTACTGACAGATATAAATTAAATTTCCATTTTCTCATAACCCTTTAAGACTTGGCTCAACTAGTAACAGTCAAAAACAAACATACCAATCCCCATTTCCAAATCACAATCCCAAAACAAAGTAAAAACTTTTATACTGGCAAATTAAATTAAACATGTGAACTTCCACCAGATAAGTGAGGTCAGGTGCTCCAGAAGGGTAAGCACATCCATTTAGCTAGCTACTATACCTGCCACTTGTGTAATAAATATTAAGAATGAAAGAAACATGGGACTGCAATTAATGTTTTTACTTCTTTAACAGTTAATTAGTTTAATTACACACACCTATATATGATGGCTGTTCAATATGTAATGTGTACTGTAACAGAGCATGGTAATGCTTTGTACAACTTCGTTGATAATGATTCTCTTAATAGCTCTAAAAAATACCTTATCACCAGTATAAACATGCGTTTTCAGCTCCATATGGTTTTAACATTATATATAATCATTTTAATAGAACCAGTCATTGACCACTGTTGTAAAAATGGTTGGAAAACAGGTTTAAATTATGAAAAAAATTTGACCTTATATAAAAGTTCCCACATAACTCGGTCATTTAGCAATACAGATTTTAACTAAATTGGGAGAAGTTAATGAGTCTGATAAGGTATCATATGAGATAGTTTGTAGGTAAAGTAAGAAATTTCTGACTGACACAGAGTCCGTCAAAGATACAGCAAAATCTGTCCAACCTGTGATTGTAACAGACAAGGCAAATCTTTTAAAAGTCGGGGGGAATAATTGAAAGTGATGGCAGATACACGACTTGTGATAATGCTAAAGCTGTTGGCATATCACTGTAGCAGGTGCATTTCATTTTGAAGTGTATTTTGAAAGTATGACAGATTTCTGCCAGATGAATCATGCATGTATTGACAGATGACAAAAAAGGGTACGAGTACAAGCTGCTAAGCAATTGCTAAAATGTTTCCCAAATTCAATCAATGACATGTTTCCAAAATTCAATCAATGACATGTTTCCAAAATTCAATCAATGACATGTTTCCAAAATTCAATCAAAGACAATTTGCAAACCTTGTTACTGGTGACGAAACATGGGTTCACTATTTGGGACCAGTAAGAAAAATGGAAACAAAATACTGTTAACTAATCAGGGTAGAAGGCCTGTAGTTGTCAAAAGAAGCATAAGAAGGTTCTTTATTTCACATTCTTCTCATGTGATGGTATAGTCATACTAATCCCAGTGATGAAGGGCAAAAGTTTTACAAGTGGGCATTACTGAGATGGAAAACTAAAACAGCTCAAGGATTATTATCTTAAACAATGCCCTGTGTCGGGATTTAAGCATGATCCTCTACTTAATGATAATGCTTCATCACATACATCTGAGCTTGTGAACCAATTTTTTAATAAGAAGGTTACCATCTTGGCACACCCATCATACTTTCTAGATCTAGCCCAATGCAACTTTTTCCTAATTTCAAAACTTAAAATTTCTTATCTGGTCATCATTACAAGTATGGACAAGCCCTTGGCTCAGCCATCAGTCAGTGCCTCAGTGGTCTACCTAAGTCAGCATACCGCCACGCATTTCAGAAATGGACTCTGAGATTGAAATTATGTATTTCAAACTGTGGAGAATACTTTGAAGGAATGCAATGTTCATATCACTATTTAAATCAAATGCTTTTGAGATATCGTACAATACACATTACATATCGAACAGCTCTTGTATATTGGTGGTGTTCCAAGCAATGTAGAAAATACCAAAAGAAAACAAGACCTAATACAATCTTGTGTTATACAAGTAACTACAACATTCCATGTACACACATATTTGACACACCTATTTAATTCATCAGTTTACAAATTGTTATGTTTGTAGTGAAATAATTTTCTTGGATTTATACATGAACCAATATGTTTGTGTTTGATTTGAATGTTATTAGTTTTAGAAACATATACACATGTTATCTATAGAAAAAGGCTGAATTAAACAAGAATAGAATTCCTGGGTCCCCCGCCAGTCAAGCAGTATACTAGTATACTGTAAAACGGAGTCATTATTGTGGTCAAAGTCCCATAACTCCAACAAAAAGTATCAACCAAGGCTGATTTTCGAACTTGACCAAGGTATTAGTGGTATAAACATTTGGTATAAATTTCATGAAAATCTGTCAAAATTTGGAGGCATGAGAGCGCTTACAAGGTCAATTTTTGGATAAAACGGAGTCATTATTGTGGTCAAAGTCCCATAACTCCAACAAAAAGTATCGACCAATGCTGATTTTCGAACTTGACCAAGGTATTAGTGGTATGAACATTTGGTATAAATTTCATGTAAATCCGTCAAAATTTGTAGACATGAGAGCGCTTACAATGTCAATTTTTGGATAAAACAGTCATTATTGTGGTCAAAGTCCCATAACTCCAACAAAAAGTATTGACCATTGCTGATTTTCGAACTTGACCAAGGTATTAGTGGTATAAACATTTGGTATAAATTTAATGAAAATCCGTCAAAATTTGTAGGCATGAGAGCGCTTACAAGGTCAAGTTTTGTATAAAACAGAGTCATTATTGTGGTCAAAGTCCCATAACTCCAACAAAAAGTATTGACCAATGCTGATTTTCGAACTTGACCAAGGTATTAGTGGTATAAACATTTGGTATAAATTTAATGAAAATCCGTCAAAATTTGTAGGCATGAGAGCGCTTACAAAAAAGTGTGACGGATGGAAACACGGACACGGACGGACGCCCGGCATTTCTATGTCCCCGCTCCGCATTGCGGCGGGGGACAAAAAAACCTGTGGAAATCAACTAGACAATCACTGTAAATATTTCGACAGAAAACTTTAATCTTGGAAACAGAATGACAGATTGTACATACCAGACTCTTTTATTACAATTATAATTTATGTAAAATAAAGTTGTCATGACGATGTATATAATTTAATGGTCTTACCAATTTCACACCAGGAATTTCCATTAAAGGTATTAGCTCTGCTGTTACACAGTATGACAATCTCTTAACAAAATTACCAAGTAAATCTTGATAAGCCCAGAACTCTTCAAGTTCCTGTAGGAAAAACAGAAACCATATATAAGCAAATATTTTTACAACTACATAATGTCTTTGTCTACATGTGATGGAATACAGTCAAATCTGCCTTAAAGGCCACCTCTACATAAGGGCCACCTTAAAGGCAACATCTACATAAGATTCACCTGTCTGAAAGACTACCTATACATGAGAGCCATCTTCCTTTAAGGACAGTAAATTATTATATTAAATGCTCTTTATTCATGTAATTTGAACCTGCATGTTAGGACCACCTGTTCATTAAAGCCAGTGTCATTGGTTCAATATGTAGACAGGTTTGACTGTATCTCTACTAGGAACAAATAATTTCTGTGATTCAAACACCCCTCTTATTTATGAATATTAATGACCCTAAAATCAATTTTGACCTACCCATCTTTATGGCATCTAGATTATAACTTTAACTTATGAGTGTTGCTTGTACCTGTCACCATCATCAAACATTCTGTAAATCATTTAACTGCTGATTTGCTTTAGTTATTTTTGCTATGTGGCTATTGATATAAATTGTTCTTACCTATTTAAATTGACCATAGAGTCATTTATTGTATTACTCTGGTTGTGACAGTTACAATAACATATTGCTGAGCAATTATGGTTGGTTGGTTTAATGTTGCTTAACGTTGCATCAGCAATTTTTCAGCTATTCACGACGAGAACTATTTCATTAATCTCTATGGATTAATCTATGAACAAGTTTGTGTATGCATGTGAAGTGTGAGTGTGTTGTATGGTCTGCCTTGTAGTAGCGCGCACTCAGGGCGACACCACCGTGCAAGCTCACAGAGTCAGTACCCTGCAGACAAGCGTACCACTTCCCCAGTCTATTATACTGATATCAGGTTAATCAGTAAAGGCCAACGGCAAGGAAAATTCACTTTCTCATATGTGGTCCGAGCGGGACTCGAACTCACAGTGGTGAGAGACCCTGAATTTGAAAATTGACGACTTATTGTGCAATTATGGAGTCGATTCTTTATAATTTTATTGTGATTTTCTGAAATAACTTGGTGCAAGTGAGTTGACAATATATGACATTACTCATACTTTTATGATTTCTGTGAAAATTATGCCATTTTTACTGGCACAACAAGAGTGCTTCATGAAGTACATGCGTTGTTAAATCAATATAAATGTGAAGTTTGTGGTTAGTTATTCTAATATAGTGATAAACAAATGTCATTGAAATGAAAATGTGACAATACAACACAAATGTTTTGTTGTCAGTTAACAATAGACATACAAATTTTCTACCTGACAGAAGTGATGAACACATGAAGCAAAGCTAGCTGATGATGATAACAAGTTCTGTATTAATCCTCTTGGCTGCTGAAACAGTTCCGATACCTCCCAAATTGACTTTTGTTTCCATAAATCATATAACATTAAAGTTAAATAAAATCTGCTAACAACCATATCATCAACTGTCTGAAATATAATCAAATAGAACAACATTGTTTTCAGTTATATTGTCCATATACCCATTATACAGTGGGAGCTACAAATATCACGGGGGTAATCCTGATACACCGTATTTCATTTACGTCATTTAATTGATATAACTATCAATAAGTCGGCTTACTCTATCGTAAGATATAATGTATTACTATATTAGTTTATTGGTGTGTATGGTACGTTGCGTTCTCTTTCAAAAATTGAATCCTATCCTGTAATGCTTTCTGAATCACTTCTAAAACAACTTGTGAAGATTTAATCGAGAAAGGCAAAAATGTATCATTTTACTCAGATGTAAATTAAAACCGACGGAATACGCCGACGTAAATAAAATACGGTGTATCAGGATTACCCCCGTGAATATCACTAAAGAGGATTTATCCCTTATTTATTTTATTAAATTATTTTTGCTGCAATACTCGAGTTGTGGTATGGTCACAAATTAAATATATTTAAATTTAAGACAGAAGTTCTTCATTACAGGGCATTGATTTTCAGTTACATGATAATGATTAATATTGGCATTTCAGTTTTTAGAATATTTTGGAATGTGTTTTAATTGGACATTTTTAAGATGGGTGGCAAATAGACCAAAATTATACTACAACCAAAAATTTCCAAATTTTTGCAACAATTTTGATACATTTTTAAAAAATTACCTTCTGCCTTATTAATTGGGAAAATCTGAAGTTCTAAAATAAAGCAAACTGCATAATGACATGCTTGCAACAGTTTAGGATACTCATTGCAAAGATTTATATTATGACATTATATCTAACATTTTGTTGGTAAGGACAACTAGATTTAATTTGCAAGAATATCACTGTTGTTTTGGGAGTTTTAGTGGTCAAATTGGGAAATTTTAGTAAATTTTTTCTCAGGATAAAACTATTAGTACTTTTATTCCGTAGTAATTTTAGGCAAACAAAATCACCATTAAGTTAATTCTATGATACTATTGGCAGGAAAGGGTAACTGTCAGCGGTGCGTTACATTTACACAATTCCATATGATTTTTGCGCAAAAAAAAAAAAAAAATGAAAATTGCCAAAAGGCTTATAGTACCATTGCGCAAAACGTAAATACCATGTTAAATAAGAGCCATCTACAAAAATTCATTAATTTCAGTACAAAGGCACTTCAGGTTAAGAAACGTTGAAAATACAATAATTCCGGTCTGAACATCGTTTACAAGCTATATATTTTTCAACTTGTTGGTAGAAATTTCCAAGGCATTTAATGCTACATGGACACTGTCTCTCTATCTTTGGGTAGGGCTGGTAGTTTTTTGCGATGTTCTCTGTATAATGCAACAGCAACATTTTACACATCTCTGGGCAACAAATTATTTTCTTCTATGCGGAAAGGGCCTTGCAGATATAACACTAGATCTGTTGCGTACACAGACTCTTAGGTCATGTGGTGTTTAACAGTTTAACATGGGCAATTAAGATACGGGCAATACTAGTATATACCCTGCGCAAATGACATAGGATTTATGAAAATTTTCGCAAACGTAATGCCCAACTGTCAGGTAAAGCAGAAGTACAAGATTTCAACTAATTACAAAGACAGTATAATTTAGATTACTTTTCATTGAATATATTCAATATATAGTATGGATTCAAGGAGAGACATTACATCAAATATGTGGAGAGTCTTACAATATTCCTGACCTGTTTTATAACATGTCCATTACATCAAATATGTGGAGAGTCTTACAATATTCCTGACCTGTTTTATAACATGTCCATTACATCAAATATGTGGAGAGTCTTACAATATTCCTGACCTGTTTTATAACATGTCCATTACATCAAATATGTGGAGAGTTTTACAATATTCCTGACCTGTTTTATAACATGTCCATTACATCAAATATGTGGAGAGTTTTACAATATTCCTGACCTGTTTTATAACATGTCCATTACATCAAATATGTGGAGAGTCTTACAATATTCCTGACCTGTTTTATAACATGTCCATTACATCAAATATGTGGAGAGTTTTACAATATTCCTGACCTGTTTTATAACATGTCCATTACATCAAATATGTGGAGAGTTTTACAATATTCCTGACCTGTTTTATAACATGTCCATTACATCAAATATGTAGAAAGTCTTACAATATTCCTGACCTGTTTTATAACTTGTCCTGAAGCTTTTTTTGTGATATAACTTTCAGGTACTCCAATGAGACCAGCTACTTTTAATTCTACAGGAGACAGCGTGTTCATCTATTGTCAAATAAAAAATATAAATCAAAGTACTGAAGGTACTGAAGCATCAGCTAAACTGAGCAATTTGATAAAAAAAATGTGCACTTGACACTGAGATTTGTCTAATGAATCAGTAACAAATGAAAATCATGCAAATAATAGATACTGTGATCGGGAAGCTTCTAACAACAAGTCTGCTTTTTATGCAAGTTGTTAGGTTCTAACATATAGATATGTTACAATGGTCAAAATGGACATGCCACACAATGTTTATCAATTGAGTTAACTAAGTAATTCGCATAAATATAAATTTTCAATTTTTCAAAAACCAAGAAAGGCTACTAAAGACCCGACCCCAAATCTGAGTGAAATATCTCAAGCGTAACGGAAAAAAGTCCAGAGAAACCATCATTTTGATAAAATTCACAAAGTGAAAGGGGCATAACTCCACTAAAACGCAGTTGACTGGAAGAAAACCCAAACTGGATCTGTAATCATCACCATCACCATCATTATCACTCCTCATATCACATTTTGATCATCAACATGAAGATATCATCATCATCATCATCGTCGTCATTAGCAGCATCAGTAGAACCCATGCCATGACAATCACCACCACCATTATATTAATCATTTTCAGAAATCCTCATGTTACATCATTAATATGGTCACATCATCATCATAGCTGTTTGTGTCACATAATCATCATCATTATCAGCAGCAACAGTTCTGAATGTCATCATCATCATCATGTCACATCATCAGCATGAAGACATTGGCTTTGTTATCATCATCATCATGAATTATTATCATCATCGACAGCAGCAGAACTGAATGTCATCATCACCACCACCATCATCATCATCATCATCATCATCATCATCATCAAAATCATTTTTATGATCATCATCATCATCATCATCATCATCATCATCATCATCATCATTATACTATCGGCAGTGCTCAGCAGTACTGAATGTCATCATTGCCACCATCATCATCATCGGTAGCAACAGAACTCATGTCACCATCATAATCATCATCATAGTTCGTCAAGTCACATCGTCATCATTACCATCAACATTCATAGCAGCAGAGCTATTTTCATCACCACCATCACTATCATCTTCTTCATCACGATAACCATTATCATCATTGGCATCAACAGAACTCATGTCACCACCATCATCAACATCATTATCATATCTCCTCGTGTCACATCATCATCATGGTGACATCATCATCATATCTCCTCATGTCACATCATCATCATCATCATCATCATCATCATCATTATATCTCCTCATGTCATATCATCATCATCATGGTGACATCATCATCATCATCATCATCGGCAGCAGCAGAACTGAATGTCATCATCGTCATTATTATTGTCATCATCTCCACCAGATCATCATGCCACATCATTATCGACATAGTGTCATCATCACAAAAAAACTTCCACCATGACCAGCTATTTCCCTTGACTTGCAACTGACAGATTAACCATTGTTGAAGTCATTAATTTTATTCATTGAATTCACAATTAATTTGAAAAAAAATAAAAATAAAAATAAAACCTTTGTTTTAGAAATAATTTAAATGTATTTAAAATTATTGTTGAATATATATAAATTGTCCAAGTGAGCTTCAAAAGCCTGAATTGGTATAAACCATCCTGACACAATAAGCTAATAATCTGTACCTCCCAATTACAGAAGTTGTCCAGGCAACTGTCTCTTTCAAAAAAAGTTTGTTGACAAGAATTGTGTACAAAAGGGGGAAATATTTCTGAATACGATTAATTGAAAATTAATTGATTATTATTTAGACAACTAAAATGTTACAATAAAATTACTTTGAATTTAAGAGAAACTGTAAGAGGAGTTGAGTTCACAAAGTAGGTACCCCATTCTAATACTTGCTAAAAAGTGACTAAGTTTCAAAGTCTGGAAAAATGGAGAAAAAATCTTGAAATATTTCCATAAAGTCAGGTGCACATCTTCAATATATATATAAACATTCTGTGAAGTTTCAAGGCTTTTGGTTGAAAACTGTAAGAGGAGTTGAGTTCACAAAGTAGGTACCCCCATTCAAATACTTGCTAAAAAGTGACTAAGTTTTAAAGTCTGGAAAAATGGGGGAAAAAATCTTGAAATATTTCCATAAAGTCAGGTCACATCCTCAATATTTATATTAACAATCTGTGAAGTTTCAAGCTTTTTGGTTGAAATCTGTAAGAGGAGTTGAGTTCACAAAGTAGGTACCCCATTCAAAAACTTGCTAAAAAGTGACTAAGTTTCAAAGTCTTGAAAAATGGAGGAAAAAATCTTGAAATATTTCCATAAAGTCAGGTGCTCATCCTCAATATATATAGAATCATCCTGTGAAGTTTCAAGGTTTTTGGTTGAAAACTGTAAGAGGAGTTGAGTTCACAAAATTGGTACCCTATTTCCCCGCCCTTAGTTACTGTTCTACTACACCAACGGTGCTCTAAAAATCGGAAGAACTTAAGAAAGCACAACGTTTCAGTTTTCCTGTATGTCCAGAGTTCACATCATATTTGTTTATTTTATGTGAAATAAAGTAATATGGCTTCATGAAAAGAAATTAAAGGTTGTAAAAACCATGGATTAAACTACTGACAACAACTTTAATCGGATATCCACTGTAAAAACGATCTAATAAGGACTTGTAACAAGGTAAATAAATTTTGTCTGAAAATTTTAAAACATCGTTTTTTTTTTCAGTTTTGTTTAGATTTTGATTTCAAGTTGTTCTTTCTTGCGATTTATTTTGTTGATTGAAAATAAACAACTGGAAAAGGTATTTAAATGAACATTGATGATGAAATTGTCTGTCTTCGGAGACATGAGTGCGGAAGATCGGAAGTATGTAGCAGAGATTCGAGAATAAAGCATGTCGTTTTTATATTAAACTGATAACTGAAAAGGACAGGGTGTTATGATCATTTTAAAAGGGGCAAGGGTGTACTGGACTAAAAAGGTCAGTCACTACGCTATGTAAATGCATTTGAGCAGGGTCATCGGGTGTCTAATGCAGGCATGCCCACAAACACATGGCTAATTTGCATACGAACTACGGTATCTTCACGACGACACGAGTCACAAACGATTTATGAACATAGCCAATAACTTGTAAATAAACTTCTCTTTCAGTTTCGTATCACATTTTTGGAATCTTTGATTTCTACTTTTTTGTTATGCATAATTTCGCTACCGGCAAACTGACAGGAATGTATTTTAATACCCAATGAAAGCGGAAAATCCTCGTGACGTTATAATGAACCAGGTCGGGATATCCCAAACACGAAATATTATTGACAATCAATTTTTAAAAATATATATATAATTTATCATCAAATGTGATCAATGTTTAAAGTTATTTAACTTAAAAACTGTTTAATGAGCATACTTTGTGTTTATTTATCGATGTCACTTTGCGTAAATTAAAAAAATCCAATATGGCGGCGACTGCAAAACAACTACATGTACAGCACTGTAGGTCAAAAAAGAAGAACGTCGGCGCGAACTGACAAGATCGTCATTTTTGTTAGGTTTTCCGAGGGGCGTATATTTAATGGATTTTTGTGGTTTTTATCTTAAAATTATCATACAAAAGTGAAGAATTAAAATATATATCCAGCAAAGACAATTACGGACTAATACGCGTATGAATACATTTCAGATCGGCACATGTGTACATGATGAAAACATTGCTTTCGTAACTTTCCGGGAGAACCAATCACTCAGATTAGAGTTTATACATACCTGGGATACCGTATATGGAAATTCCCGTAATTTCAGTCGAAAGGAAGGATTTGATTGGCTGTCAAGGTGAAATGAGAGCGGCGCTAAATACGAAAAAATCCAACGATCGCTATAAAGCATTCAGCATGGCTGATGCTTTAAAAATAAATAACAGTCTAAATACTACAACAGTATAATAATAATAATAATAATAATAATAATATTAACAAAAAATTCCGATGGATGGAAGGATTGACAGATGAAAACTCGAATTTAATACCTCTTCTTTCTTCGAAAGGCTGGGATAATAACAAGCAAATTCAGGGAATTAGGATCACCCACCAGCAGGTTTTTTGTGATTTGCACTTATATTCAAATGGCTATAACTCCCAGGAAAATGAGCAAACCAACTCAGGTTAACAACATGAATTTCGGACGGACATACATACGGAAGGAAGGTCGGACGGAAACTCAAATTTAATATCCCCCTCTTTCTTTTAAAGGTGGGGAATAATAATAAAATGATAATATTAATAATAATAATATATTCCAAATTATAAAGACCCCGATATTGTGGATAGATGATTATATGGCCAAGTATAAGACAGGTACTTGTTTATATACCTCCTATCATATATTTACAAAAAGTCATTTCTGAATAGAAAATTTCATGGGAGCATAATATCTATATCTATATTTTATATTCTCAGCTGTTGCTATTTACTTTCCACCAAAATTATTTGATTCAAATGCACTGTTGATATCGATAGATTTGCAGTTCAAAGTTCAACATTTTATTTTAAAAATGAAGTTTGAAAACTTTGAGATATCATCGTGAATTTAGTATTTTTAAGGGAAATTTAGATTTCTATGACGTTTTAAATTTTCACGGTCTAATGAAGATCGTCCTTCGATGTTCGGTTGCTCGAACTCCCCGATGGCTCGAATATTTTTTAAGTCCATGGCACTTCGAGCCATGGAAGTTCTACTGTATAAATAATTATTACATAATGACAGAAACAGTTCAAAAACTACATTTCGCTGGTACTTTCATGCTCATGGTAGCAATCTTCAGATGAATACAATGCATTTAGCTTAGTTAGTAACGTTTTATGAGGTCACAATCATTACATATATATATATATATGAGAGAGAGAGAGAGAGAGAGAGAGAGAGAGAGAGAGGAAAAAGAACAGAGCAAGCATATCAACATGTAGCATTTCAACATCCTTGAAACTAGATTCAATTATACAAATCCTATTTTACTTCATCCTGCATTTCAAATTACCATCATATATTTTATGTCAATAACAGACATATATATTAATACCTGTTGAAAATAAACAGTCCAGGAAGGTTTAATATTCTGTACAAGATCATAGGGCGTGACAAGGTATAACAAATGAAGATGACTGGAGAGAAATAATGATTCTTCTGCTTTCTTCAAATCTTTGTACAACTGATTGGTGTAATCTAAATCTATCGAACCTAAAAAAAAAAATTAAATTTCACTAAGCCAGATGAACAAATCACATTAAAAATACAGATAGATCGAATTAATATTATTTAATAATTTTACACTTTCCCATTAAAATTGTAATTGATGTGTAGAAGAAATATCATAATTATTACAATTTTTTGCATTTAGCTTACAAAAACAAGTTTAGAAGACAAATATTAATAGACCCTGAATAGAGTTCTGTATTAAACATTAAATGTTACATAATCAAAAAATGTACAACATCTATCAATTATTATACTGTAAACGTATTTATTTTCGCAGTGCACTAATTTTTGCTTATTTTGCGGTCGTTTGTTTTACGCGAAAATAATATTATGCTTATAATGTTATAGTGCCTATTTTAAAAAAAAAGCGAAAATCTAAATTTCTTATATCACGAAAATAAATAAATAAAATAAATGCAAATTTTAATACATATACAGTACCTGGTATACCATGTACAAAAAGGGGTTCAAATTTTGTTTTGCAATGAAAGGTCCAAGACCTTTTGCCTTTATTTTTGGCCAGTTTCACATACAAGTTTTGAAAGTCTAATATCATCATTCAAAGGTATATGTGCAAGTATGTTATCATATAGAAAAAGAAGTTATTTACTGTTTATAGTCCCAAAGTAAAATCATAAGGTCCTGGACCTCAGACCTGTGGAATTTTGAACCCCTGATAAATATTTGCTAAACTATTGTAGTTAAAATAAGCAAACTTTAATTAATATATTTTTTAAGGCAACATCGAGTGTAAATAATACTGATATGGTTTACCTTTGAATGTGGCTTTACCAAGAGGAGTAACTTCAAGATAATGGTCAGTAGAACAGTTATCCTGAGATGACACCTTTTTCTGTATGACTAATCCTAGATTAACTAAGCTTTGTAGAGATTCTTTAGTGATGTTTGTAATGTCACAGGATTTCTCTTGTGATTGTACAGATAGTAAAGTCTTACTCATAAAGTTAAACACATCAGAAGTGCTTGGGGTTATCTGAAAAAAAAAACAAATGTCAAACAGATTCATGCTTGATTGAAGAGAGCCAAACATGGTATAACAAACCATAACCCATGGCTGTTCCTTTTTAATGACATATTCCCTTCCTCATCTAGTGGCATCATGCTTTGTGTCAGGAACAATGGTTGTGACATAATTTTCATTCATCAAAATCATTATTTCAATGGAGGTAATCTCAACAGCTTAATTGTTTCAATGAACTTTTTTGAAAGTAAATAGTAAAATGTATTTCTGAGAAAAGAGTCTGCAGCTTTTATTTCAATGCTTTTGATTTCAGTCATGTTAGAATTGAAACAATCAATATTTACCAGAACTGTTGTATATTGTAGAATAATACGTTGGTTGCCGTTCACCGCATATGAACTCCGGCCTGTGTATTATTCCACGATATACCACGGGTAGTTTTTTATTATGTCTTAAATGTGCAGCATAACACGGAATACAGAGGAGTTGAGTTGAGTAATGGTGTTTAATGTCCCAGTCAAGAATATTTCATTTATATTGAGACATCGCCAGTGCTAGGCAAAGGTGCAGAAATTTTGGCAAAATACTATTAAACCACTCAACTTGACCATGTTAACACTTAAAAAAAATGCCTTACTGATTACCTGAAAATCTGTAACACAAGATTCGTACACACCTATGCTCAACATTAATTGCTTTTGCAGTGAAGGTTCTATATGGTGTTGTGCCTATTGTGACACCATGTCTTAGTCCCATGAAAATGGGGAATTTAATTTTCTTAAACACTCAAAGCTAAGGAAAAAGTATTAACATACAGTTTTATATATATAATATTCATTACCTGTAACCCTATAGCTGATAGTAGAAGATTCCTTATCCCTTTACCACCATCATACATGAGACTGCTGTGACAGGATTCTATAGGACCAGATAACAACTCATTTACCTAGAAAATAAATGTATATGGTAAACAAAACACATCATTCTGAAGTTACATGCCTCAGAAAAAGGACTGGGCCAATCGTTCTTACAGTCCAGTGGCATGTGAAATACATGTATAACTCAAGCTCCTCCCACAGCCAAGTAGATCATTTGTCTAACGTCATCAAGCATTCTTCATTCTTATTAGACAGACAAAATGGATTGTTAAGATAATGAATTATATAAAATAAGATTACATTTTATCTAGTACAAAATTAAAAACAATTTTTGCCAAGTGCTTAACACCACAATTACTTGGCACCGTGCAAAGCAGTTAAAAAAAATCTTTCTGAGCCCAGATGTTTGTTTTGTTTTGTGACAAAAAATAATATAGGATCATTTCTAGATATTTTACAGAGTCTATAAGTGACTGACAAGGTGAACATTTGCAATGAAACATGAGACAAGAAACACTTTAAGTTATATGGTTAAGGCAGTCCAAAATAAAAAAGAAAAATCTTTTTTATCCTTTTACAGGGGTCTTTTCCAGGTATTGAAATTAACAATTTTTCAGACATATGATCTTAAATTTTTTGTATATTTCAATACCTGGAAAAGATCCCTGTAAAAAGGATAAAAAAATACTGCCTTGGTTCTGGTTCATAAACAGGTTTTAATACCTGTCCAATAATCTTCATAGTGCATGTCAAGGTCTTTGTCTGGCAGTCTTGATCATCTACATGTACTCTTATCTTGAAATTTTTTATCTTATACTCATCAAATGTTTTACCTACCTTTTCAGTGTCCGACAACTTTATGATAAGAATGCTCTCCCCTGAATCATCAATACCGGCTCTACCAGCCCGTCCTACCATCTGCTTATACTGACTTCTACTGATAAACTGACTACCAACATACGGACATCTCAAAACAACCCTGAAATAAGTCAAAAATATAAAACAAAGGGATACTTGATATGAAACATGAATACATTCTAGGTATGAAAGATGGAATTGAGAGGATGACGTATGATCAAATTGGGGAGATGACATATGGTGGCATTGAGAGGATGACATATGATCAAATTGGGGAGATGACATGGTGGCATCAAGAGGATGACATATCAAATTGGGGAGATGAGATATGGTGGCATTGAGAGAATGACATATGATCAAATTGGGGAGATGACATATGTTGGCATTTAGAGGATGACATATGATCAAATTGGGGAGATGACATATGGTGGCATTGAGAGAATGACATATGATCAAATTGGGGAGATGACATGGTGGCATCAAGAGGATGACATATCAAATTGGGGAGATGAGATATGGTGGCATCGAGAGAATGACATATGATCAAATTGGGGAGATGACATGGTGGCATCAAGAGGATGACATATCAAATTGGGGAGATGACATATGGTGGCATTGAGAGGATGACATATGATCAAATTGGGGAGATGACATGGTGGCATCAAGAGGATGACATATCAAATTGGGGAGATGAGATATGGTGGCATTGAGAGAATGACATATGATCAAATTGGGGAGATGACATATGTTGGCATTTAGAGGATGACATATGATAAAATTGGGGAGATGACATATGGTGGCATTGAGAGAATGACATATGATCAAATTGGGGAGATGAGATATGGTGGCATTGAGAGGATGACATATGATCAAATTGGAGATGAGATATGGTGACATTGAGAGGATGACATATGATCAAATTGGGGAGATGACATGGTGGCATTGAGAGGATGACATATGATCAAATTGGGGAAATGACATATGGTGGCATTAAGAGGATGACATATGATCAAATTGGGGAGATGAGATATGGTGGCATTGAGAGGATGACATATGATCAAATTGGGGAGATAAGATATGGTGGCATTGAGAGGATGACATATGATCAAATTGGGGAGATGACATATGGTGGCATTGAGAGCATGACATATGATCAAATTGGAGAGATGAGATATGGTGACATTGAGAGGATGACATATGATCAAATTGGGGAGATGACATGGTGGCATTGAGAGGATGACATATGATCAAATTGGGGAAATGACATATGGTGGCATTAAGAGGATGACATATGAACAAATTGGGGAGATGAGATATGGTGGCATTGAGAGGATGACATATGATCAAATTGGGGAGATGACATGGTGGCATCAAGAGGATGACATATCAAATTGGGGAGATGACATATGGTGGCATTGAGAGGATGACATATGATCAAATTGGGGAGATGACATGGTGGCATCAAGAGGATGACATATCAAATTGGGGAGATGACATATGGTGGCATTGAGAGAATGACATATGATCAAATTGGGGAGATGACATGGTGGCATCAAGAGGATGACATATCAAATTGGGGAGATGACATATGGTGGCATTGAGAGGATGACATATGATCAAATTGGGGAGATGACATGGTGGCATCAAGAGGATGACATATCAAATTGGGGAGATGAGATATGGTGGCATTGAGAGAATGACATATGATCAAATTGGGGAGATGACATATGTTGGCATTTAGAGGATGACATATGATCAAATTGGGGAGATGACATATGGTGGCATTGAGAGAATGACATATGATCAAATTGGAGAGATGACATATGGTGGCATTGAGAGGATGACATATGATCAAATTGGGGAGATGAGATATGGTGGCATTGAGAGCATGACATATGATCAAATTGGGGAGATGTCATATGGTGGCATTGAGAGGATGACATATGATCAAATTGGGGAGATGAGATATGGTGGCATTGAGAGCATGACATATGATCAAATTGGAGAGATGACATATGGTGGCATTGAGAGGATGACATATGATCAAATTGGGGAGATGAGATATGGTGGCATTGAGAGGATGACATATGATCAAATTGGGGAAATGAGATATGGTGGCATTGAGAGGATGACATATGATCAAATTGGGGAGATGAGATATGGTGGCATTGAGAGCATGACATATGATAAAATTGGGGAGATGACATATGGTGGCATTGAGAGGATGACATATGATCAAATTGGGGAGATGAGATATGGTGGCATTGAGAGGATGACATATGATCAAATTGGAGAGATGAGATATGGTGACATTGAGAGGATGACATATGATCAAATTGGGGAGATGACATGGTGGCATTGAGAGGATGACATATGATCAAATTGGGGAAATGACATATGGTGGCATTAAGAGGATGACATATGATCAAATTGAGGAGATGAGATATGGTGGCATTGAGAGGATGACATATGATCAAATTGGGGAGATGAAATATGGTGGCATTGAAGGGATGACATATGATCAAATTGGGGAGATAAGATATGGTGGCATTGAGAGGATGACATATGATCAAATTGGGGAGATGACATATGGTGGCATTGAGAGGATGACATATGATCAAATTGGGGAGATGACATATGGTGGCATTGAGAGGATGACATATGATCAAATTGGGGAGATGAGATATGGTGGCATTGAGAGGATGACATATGATCAAATTGGAGAGATGAGATATGGTGACATTGAGAGGATGACATATGATCAAATTGGGGAGATGACATGGTGGCATTGAGAGGATGACATATGATCAAATTGGGGAAATGACATATGGTGGCATTAAGAGGATGACATATGAACAAATTGGGGAGATGAGATATGGTGGCATTGAGAGGATGACATATGATCAAATTGGGGAGATGAAATATGGTGGCATTGAAGGGATGACATATGATCAAATTGGGGAGATAAGATATGGTGGCATTGAGAGGATGACATATGATCAAATTGGGGAGATGAGATATGGTGGCATTGAGAGGATGACAAATGATCAAATTGGAGAGATGACATATGGTGGCATTGAGAGGATGACATATGATCAAATTGGGGAGATGACATATGGTGGCATTGAGATCATGACATATGATCAAATTGGGGAGATGACATGGTGGCATCAAGAGGATGACATATCAAATTGGAGAGATGACATATGGTGGCATTGAGAGGATGACATATGATCAAATTGGGGAGATGACATGGTGGCATCAAGAGGATGACATATCAAATTGGGGAGATGACATATGGTGGCATTGAGAGGATGACATATGATCAAATTGGGGAGATGACATGGTGGCATCAAGAGGATGACATCAAATTGGGGAGATGAGATATGGTGGCATTGAGAGAATGACATATGATCAAATTGGGGAGATGACATATGTTGGCATTTAGAGGATGACATATGATCAAATTGGGGAGATGACATATGGTGGCATTGAGAGAATGACATATGATCAAATTGGAGAGATGACATATGGTGGCATTGAGAGGATGACATATGATCAAATTGGGGAGATGAGATATGGTGGCATTGAGAGCATGACATATGATCAAATTGGGGAGATGCCATATGGTGGCATTGAGAGGATGACATATGATCAAATTGGGGAGATGAGATATGGTGGCATTGAGAGCATGACATATGATCAAATTGGAGAGATGACATATGGTGGCATTGAGAGGATGACATATGATCAAATTGGGGAGATGAGATATGGTGGCATTGAGAGGATGACATATGATCAAATTGGGGAAATGAGATATGGTGGCATTGAGAGCATGACATATGATAAAATTGGGGAGATGACATATGTTGGCATTGAGAGCATGACATATGATAGGATGGGAAATATGACATATGATGACACACAGGGTATGACACGGTCATATTTATGGTATGACAAAAAATCTTTTGCATACTGAAAAGATAAGGTAATACATACCTTTTAGCAGGTAAATTAACTCCAGCAGCCAAAGTAGAGGTACAAGTCAACAGACATAGAATTCCATCAGAGTATGCCTCTTCAATAAGCTTCCGTTCATCAGTGGTCAAGCCACTGTGATGATAAGCCACACCAAAATGTATTGTATATTGCAATACTGGACATATTCTCTTGTCGCCATCTGTGTATAACTCCTTTAACAATGATTTTCTTTCCTGTTTTTTGACAGTACTTAACATTCTACAAAGTAAAGTACATGAAGAAGCATTGGCTACTACATGTATGTACTTTTAACCCTTAACTGAATGAACAACTGAATATAGTATATGACAAGCAAATTTAATGAATTAGGATCCCCCGCCAGCAGATTTTTCTTTTTTGTGATTTGATGAGCAAACCAACTCAAGTTAACAATATAGGGATCTTATACCTATGTTGTTACTTTGCAACAAGTTTCGTGAAATAGTGCTTTTAAGTTATGGAGAAATAGCCAAGACAAGAATTTCAGATGAACGGATGGAAACTAAAATTTAATATCCCCCTCTTGCATTTAAAGGTGGGGAATAATTACATGTATAATAATATTAAAAAAGGCATAAAAAGGGGATAAAAAGCATCCTATTCTACTTAATATCCTTTACAGATATATATCCTTCTATCAGAGTTTAATTTGCTATAAGATCCTTTACAGATATATATCCTTCTATTAGAGTTTAGTTTGCTATAAGATCCTTTACAGATATATATCCTTCTATCAGAGTTTAATTTGCTATAAGATCCTTTACAGATATATATCCTTCTATCAGAGTTTAATTTGCTATAAGATCCTTTACAGATATATATCCTTCTATCAGAGTTTAATTTGCTATAAGATATGTCTTTTGACAGAGTAATGTCTACAAGTTTTAAAGAAGCTTATACTATGACAGCTTATGTAATGTAATGTTACATGTGTAAACCAGATGTGAATTATTTTCTCTATAATCTAATTCAAGAAATAGAATTTTACTTTTTTTATCTACCATAAGATGATGAAGTGTGTAGCAATCCATGTTTAATTTCTGTCATTCTCATGCTAACTAGAGAGCAACGAAACTTAAGAGACATAACCGATATGCATTATAATGAATAATTATAATTTCCATGGTAACTTACTGTTTATGTTTGGCCATAAGTTTGCACAACATTAAAGCTACATTTTCACAGTTTTTCTTTGTGGGACAAAACAATAAACAAGAATTGTCTGGTATCACCTCCATAACTAATCCAAACAAGTGGTCACTGTCAACCTTTGTCATGTCAGCTTTATACTAAAATAGAATAGACAAATATTAACCAGATTTGATGATAAACCCTATATCCTTACTTCATATAAAATTACTGTATAGGCAAATAACACTGACCTGTCCACTTGGCCTTTATTTTAAATATTTATAATGGACCAGTGCATTTACGCATTGGGAACACAGGTTTTTATTTTCATACATAATGGAAAACACATTGTCCATGTATTAAAAGTATTGCTCCTAACACTACCCATGTATTGGTTGGATCACTGTATATCAATATTCTATATGAAGGTCAAGCAGACAGGTCAATGTAGTTTATCTATACATAAAAATCTTATAAAATCTCTGAAATATACATGAAGGTATAGTTCCAATCATTAACGAACATGAAGGTATAAGTCCAATCATTAAGTAACATGTATGTATAGGTCCAATCATTAAGGAACATGTATATATATGTCCAATCATTAAGGGACATGTAGGTATAGGTCCAATCATTAAATAACATGTATGTATAGGTCCAATCATTAAGGAACATGTATATATAGGTCCAATCATTAAGGAACATATAGGTATAGGTCCAATTATTAAGGAACATGTAGGTATAGGTCCAATCATTAAGGAACATGTAGGTATAGGTCCAATCATTAACCGTAAGTAACATGTATATATAGGTCCAATCATTAAGGAACATGTATGTATAGGTCCAATCATTAAGGAACATGTAGGTATAGGTCCAATCATTAAGTAACATGTAGGTATAGATCCAATCATTAAGGAACATGTAGGTAAAGGTCCAATCTTTAAGGAACTTGTAGGTGTTGGTACAATCATTAAGGAACATGTATGTATAGGTCTAATCATTAAGGAACATGTATGTATGACCCAATCATTAAGGAACATGTAGGTATAGGTCCAATCATTAACGAACATGTATGTATAGGTCTAATCATTAAGGAACATGTATGTATAGGTCTAATCATTAAAGAACATGTATGTATAGGTCTAATCATTAAGGAACATGTATGTATAGGTCCAATTATAAAGTAACATGTATGTATAGGTCTAATCATTAAGGAACATGTATGTATAGGTCTAATCATTAAGGAACATGTATGTATAGGTCTAATCATTAAGGAACATGTATGTATAGGTCTAATCATTAAGGAACATGTATGTATAGGTCCAATCATTAAGTAACATGTATGTATAGGTCTAATCATTAAGGAACATGTATGTATAGGTCCAATCATTAAGTAACATGTATGTATAGGTCCAATCATTAAGGAACATGTATGTATAGGTCCAATCATTAAGTAACATGTAGGTATAGGTCCAATCATTAAGTAACATGTAGGTATAGGTCCAATCATTAAGTAACATGTAGGTATAGGTCCAATCATTAACAAACATGTAGGTATAGTTCTAATCATTAAGTAAAATGTAGGTATTGGTTCAATCATTAAGTAAAATGTAGGTATAGGTCCAATCATTAGGGAACATGTAGGTATAGGTCCAATCATTAAGTAACATGTAAGTATAGGTCCAATCATTAAGTAACATGTAGGTATAGGTCCAATCATTAAGTAACATGTAGGTATAGGTCCAATCATTAAGTAACATGTAGGTATAGGTCCAATCATTAAGTAACATGTAGGTATAGGTTCAATCATTAAGGAACATGTAGGTATAGGTCCAATCATTAAGTAACATGTAGGTATAGGTCCAATCATTAAGTAACATGTAGGTATAGGTCCAATCATTAAGTAACATGTAGGTATAGGTCCAATCATTAAGTAACATGTAAGTATAGGTCCAATCATTAAGGAACATGTAGGTATAGGTCCAATCATTAAGGAGCATGTAGATATAGGTCTAATCATTAAGTAACATGTAGGTATAGGTCCAATCATTAAGTAACATGTAGGTATAGGTCCAATCATTAAGTAAAATGTAGGTATTGGTTCAATCATTAAGTAAAATGTAGGTATTGGTTCAATCATTAAGTAAAATGTAGGTATAGTTCTAATCATTAAGTAAAATGTAGGTATTGGTTCAATCATTAAGTAACATGTAGGTATAGTTCTAATCATTAAGTAAAATGTAGGTATTGGTTCAATCATTAAGTAAAATGTAGGTATAGGTCCAATCATTAGGGAACATGTAGGTATAGGTCCAATCATTAAGGAGCATGTAGATATAGGTCTAATCATTAAGTAACATGTAGGTATAGGTCCAATCATTAACAAACATGTAGGTATAGGTCCAATCATTAAGTAACATGTAGGTATAGGTTCAATCATTAAGGAACATGTAGGTATAGGTCCAATCATTAAGTAACATGTAGGTATAGGTCCAATCATTAAGTAACATGTAGGTATAGGTCCAATCATTAAGTAACATGTAGGTATAGGTCTAATCATTAAGTAACATGTAAGTATAGGTCCAATCATTAAGTAACATGTAGGTATAGGTTCAATCATTAAGGAACATGTAGGTATAGGTCCAATCATTAAGTAACATGTAGGTATAGGTCCAATCATTAAGTAACATGTAGATATAGGTCTAATCATTAAGTAACATGTAAGTATAGGTCCAATCATTAAGTAACATGTAAGTATAGGTCCAATCATTAAGTAACATGTAGGTATAGGTTCAATCATTAAGGAACATGTAGGTATAGGTCCAATCATTAAGTAACATGTAGGTATAGGTCCAATCATTAAGTAACATGTAGGTATAGGTCCAATCATTAAGTAACATGTAGGTATAGGTCCAATCATTAAGTAACATGTAGGTATAGGTCCAATCATTAAGTAACATGTAGGTATAGGTCCAATCATTAAGTAACATGTAAGTATAGGTCCAATCATTAAGTAACATGTAGGTATAGGTTCAATCATTAAGGAACATGTAGGTATAGGTCCAATCATTAAGTAACATGTAGGTATAGGTCCAATCATTAAGTAACATGTAGGTATAGGTCCAATCATTAAGTAACATGTAGGTATAGGTCTAATCATTAAGTAACATGTAAGTATAGGTCCAATCATTAAGTAACATGTAAGTATAGGTCCAATCATTAAGTAACATGTAGGTATAGGTTCAATCATTAAGGAACATGTAGGTATAGGTCCAATCATTAAGTAACATGTAGGTATAGGTCCAATCATTAAGTAACATGTAGGTATAGGTCCAATCATTAAGTAACATGTAGGTATAGGTCCAATCATTAAGTAACATGTAGGTATAGGTCCAATCATTAAGTAACATGTAGGTATAGGTCCAATCATTAAGTAACATGTAAGTATAGGTCCAATCATTAAGTAACATGTAGGTATAGGTTCAATCATTAAGGAACATGTAGGTATAGGTCCAATCATTAAGTAACATGTAGGTATAGGTCCAATCATTAAGTAACATGTAGGTATAGGTCCAATCATTAAGTAACATGTAGGTATAGGTCTAATCATTAAGTAACATGTAAGTATAGGTCCAATCATTAAGTAACATGTAGGTATAGGTTCAATCATTAAGGAACATGTAGGTATAGGTCCAATCATTAAGTAACATGTAGGTATAGGTCCAATCATTAAGTAACATGTAGATATAGGTCTAATCATTAAGTAACATGTAAGTATAGGTCCAATCATTAAGTAACATGTAAGTATAGGTCCAATCATTAAGTAACATGTAGGTATAGGTTCAATCATTAAGGAACATGTAGGTATAGGTCCAATCATTAAGTAACATGTAGGTATAGGTCCAATCATTAAGTAACATGTAGGTATAGGTCCAATCATTAAGTAACATGTAGGTATAGGTCCAATCATTAAGTAACATGTAGGTATAGGTCCAATCATTAAGTAACATGTAGGTATAGGTCCAATCATTAAGTAACATGTAGTATAGGTCCAATCATTAAGTAACATGTAGGTATAGGTTCCAATCATTAAGGAACATGTAGGTATAGGTCCAATCATTAAGTAACATGTAGGTATAGGTCCAATCATTAAGTAACATGTAGGTATAGGTCCAATCATTAAGTAACATGTAGGTATAGGTCCAATCATTAAGGAACATGTAAGTATAGGTCCAATCATTAAGTAACATGTAGGTATAGGTTCAATCATTAAGGAACATGTAGGTGTTGGTCCAATCATTAAGTAACATGTAGGTATTGGTTCAATCATTAAGGAACATGTAGGTGTTGGTCCAATCATTAAGTAACATGTAGGTATTGGTTCAATCATTAAGGAACATGTAGGTATAGGTCCAATCATTAGGAACATGTAGGTATAGGTCCAATCATTAAGGAACATGTAGGTATTGGACCAATCATTAGGGAACAGACTCTGTCTTACATATAAAAGAAGCAGCATTCAATTTGTTATGTTGTAATCAAGATTTGGTGGGTTTGATCTGTCTTGAATTCAAGAACAATAATTTTATGTACAGTGAGACAACTTTAAATTTGGTCCATCATAACCCCACACTTGCAGTAACACTGGTCCTCCATTTTCAAAGTCTCATCTCAAACAAAACTTTTAAATATCAAACATTTTGTGAAGGACATACCAGCATGAGATTGAATGTGCAATTTGAATGGACATGATTGAAAAATGCTTTGACAAAACAAGAAATTAATCATTTTTTAATGCTGAATTAAATACCGGTACTTATGACATTCTGATCTTAAAATCAGCAATCAAGTTCCTTAATCAGTGATAAGTTGCCTTGATGGCTGTGTGCAGTTATGTATCACAGTTCTTCTCACCGCCTTGATTCAAAACTCCTTCTAGGCAGAACCTAGTCATTGGTCATAAGTATTGGCATAAACAGCGTTATAGTCATAGTAAATGAGTGTAACCAAATTTTAATTTAGTGATAATTTTGTCAATATATTAGAGTTATCAATAGTTAAGACGTTCTGGTGTCCCGCACATTTTGAAAATAAACCATGTGTCTGGTTTATATCCAAAGTAAACAACATGGTCAAAAAGGCACTTAACTGTCAGATGTTCAGAAAAAAACGATTGTATCTCTATATGAATTGAGTTGAGTAATGGTGTTTAACGTCCTACTCAAGAATATTTCACTTATATCTAGACGTCGCCAGCTATAGGCGAAGGTGCGGAAATTTTGCCTGTGCGTTGCACTGATGGCATTATACAGCAGGGTTTTTTTATTGTGCCAAGCCTACCAAGACACAGGACCTCGTTTATTTTAAGTTCTCCATTCAAAAGAACCGTGACTTTCATTTCGTAATGCCAAGTGCTTGACGAAAGAACAGTCACTACCCACTTTTAAGTCTTAGGTCAGACCTGGCCGGGGTTCGAACCCACGACCTCCCACTTACAGAGCGAGCACTCTACCAGCTGAGCTACCGCAGAGGTTGTATCTCTGTATGAGAATGAAGTAGAAAAATGTGAGACTGTCAGGATGTGTGGACATCCTGGATGGACATGGGAGACTGTCAGGATGTGTGGATGACCTGGATGTGAGACTGTCAGGATGTGTGGATGACCTGGATGGACAGTTTACAGTTTTATTCAACGTTATGAAGAAACAGGATCCACAGATAACTGACCAAGAAGTGGACACCCCTCTATCATGCGTGTGCAGGACGAACAGAGATTTTTGCGGCTGGAAAAAAACAATCGTCTAGTCAATTTTACAGAAATTACTAACATGTTTAATGACTTAGGGACTGTAGAAAGCACTACAAAGAAGCGATAGTATCAGCAAGGCTACAAGAGACAGGTAGTTAAGAAGACTATCAGAATCACAGAGGTCAACAAAAAGTGTATTTTGTGGTGTAGACAGGAAAGATGGAAGACTGTTGATGGGTACTGGTAAAAGTGATATTCAGTGACAAATGTAAGGTGGTAATTGGTGGAGATCTGTTTACGTTTAGAGAGAGAAAGGAGAAGAGTGGGACCCTGCTTACATAAACCCTCCTTCTAAGGCTAAGTTCAGTTTGATGATTTAGGGATGTATTACTTTCCAAGGTGTTGGAACTATTTTCATTGTAGATGGTAATATAAATGGCCAAAAATACATAGAAATCATTGATAATAATTGATGGCCTTTTATTCCATGTCATTTCCCTGACAATAGATACATATTTCAAGATGACAATGCCCCTGCACATCAGGCGAGGGTTGTAAAACAGTTTATTACAGAAAACCATATTAACTGCAAGGAAAGGCCTGCCCAGAGTCCGGATATAAATATTATTGAGAATGTCTGGAAGAAACTCAAATTCTTCAATAACAAATTCATAAGTTTAAAACATAACTAGTGTGGGTCTACTTGAAACATCAGTCAGGAATGCATGGACAAATACTGTATTCTCATTGAGTACATACAAGACATTTATCAGAGCATCCCAAGAAGATTAAGATTAACTGCAGTAATCAGAGAAAGAGGATGCATTAGAAAAAAATATATTAAGGAAGATTTTGATTGGAAAACTGAAATGAAAAAAAATGAAATTCATGTCAGCCATTTTGATTTTGCCAATACTTTTGACCAATGACTGTAGTGTGAGAAAGTTTGTCAGATCTCTTGCAAACGGTGGCTTTATCCAGGAAATCCAGTTTCTTCTATCATCCTGAACTGAATGTCTTGATATAAGTGAAAGAATCTTGACTGGGTGTAAAATCATTGATCCATAATCATGCAGTACCAAGTAATTGCAACATATGGTTTTCCTTTAAAGAATTGATTGGTATTTTTCCAGCGCAGATTAGAAAAAAAAGTGGAGCCCTTTTTCTAATTAGAATGGGGCTGTATTCTGTCCCTGTGAGATGCCAAGAAAACCCCTGCTTTATAATATCCCCAACAATAAAACACTTATATATATCACACCTGAAAAGTCACCACTCTGTCATGTTTCATCAGATCATCAGGACATTTTGTATTTGTGTCTATTTCAAAGATACTGTCTTGTAATTTAACATATTCTGTTAAAGTAACCTACAAAACAATTATACAGTTATAAATTGTATAATATGTCAAATATTGTGATTAAAACTAGAAGCTGCATTTAACAGTTTTCCTTATCAGAGGATCAAAATTGTGTATATATTGCTGAAGATTAGCTATGTTCAAGATTCAAGATTCAAAATTCATAGAAACAATTACAGAAATTGGGCAAATTGTCCAAAATAGGGGTGCAAATATTTGGTATACATGTAAATATAAATACAGAGTGGTGCAATATATATTGGAATACTTTGCAAAATCCTTCTTTATTTCATATAAAACCACATATTTTTAAAAATTCTCAAAAATTATTTCTCGGTCAATTTCCAAGATTTTTTTCACTGTTAAATGTAAAATTTGTTGTAATTTCTTCTAATAATTTTCAAAATACTGTCTGTGTTATAACAGTCAAGAAAACATAAGCTGAACAGCATTGTAAATTTTTAACAGCCATGTGAAGCACGATTATATAGTAGATTTCAATTTTAGAAATTTTCCGCTGAATTTAAAATGTTTATCTATTAAAAAACAACAAAATTTACTTTTCTAATTATTTTTGAAAAAAACTTTAACAAATTTTACATTTAGCAGTGAACAATTCATGTAAATTGACCAAGAAATACATTTTTGAGAATTTTTTAAAAATATGTGGTTTTATATGAAATAAAAAAGGATTTTACAAAGCGTCCGAATACATATTGCACCACTCTGTACATGCAAAGATTTAAACCTATAGTTGCAGGACAGTGAACAGTTACACAAGTATGTAACCATCACCATGACGACTGGATTGACAAATGAATGGACAGATGAATGAATGAATGGACACTCAGATAGAAAGATGGACAGAGTCGAACAGCTACAAGGCCTGGGTTCGCTTTTGTAACACAGGTAAAAATGCAATATTTGTCTAATGGTATTTGCCAATGTACCATGTGATACCCAGTAACGTTTCTGCAAAACAGTATTTCCATTGGAGATGGAATTGCTTCAGTTGACTTTTTCCTGTAAAAATGATGTTATTTCAGGAAATTTTTACGTAAATATTTTCAAAAACGTTCCGCACAAATTTTAAGGGGTATTGATCACGTGGTGCACTGGTTAACTCCATTTTAGAATTACCGGTCTGAAATCATTAGAATATACTTCAGCTTTCAGGAATATCTGTAAATCCTTGATGTTGTTTAGTGTTGCACTCATACCAATAATCTGGGTTTTATCTGAAAATAAAAGCACAAAAACATTAATACATGTGCATGGTGTATAATAATATTCAAGCACAGAGCTGTCAGTCAGAATAACAGTATTAGGCTAGCATGCACAACTAGTCTCAAAAAAATTTTAACATACAAATTATTACACGGATGAAACTTAAATATTTTATGTTAGGGGCCCAGCTCACTTCAGAAAAGAAGTTTCTATAGTAATAAATAGCTGAAATGGTTAAATATTTAGGGACCCAGACCGATTTTTAGAAGTCATGGGCTACTGGGCCCCTGCTAATCTTAATCCCTGTATTATTGACTTTTAATTAGGCTAACACCAGGCTTTATCAACCTCAAAAACATGATATTCATGATTTGAGTTTATGTTTCATGGTCTTAAATAACTTGTAAAATTATTAAAACCATTAATTAAAAGAGATCCTTTAATATTTTTACAACTGATTTTTGCAGTATCAATGACCAAGCTGTTGATTCTTGTTTAAAATGTAACTTTGTGTTGAAGTAGTAAAAAAAAACTTCTCAACAAAAAATAACAACATTGCATTGTTGAGATTTTTTTTCTGGTTCACTTAGATTCACTTTGCTTTCCCCTAAAATATAATAAGTGCAAATGTTTTTTTTAATATAAACACAAAACTTTTACTAGCGTTTTAAGTGGAAGCCCAATGTTTTGCAACAATATATGTATGTCATATTTGTATGTCAATTTCTTCTGGCTTGTTAAACACTTTCCCAGCTACAGTAAGCAGAAAAGGGCAAAATCATAGGCTGTATACTGGCAGTAAAAATATTTAGCTATCAGTATGCCATTTAGTTGATACGCACTAACTGAATTAGAATTGATTTCAACCCCTTAGAAGTGGTGGACTGGCAATTGTGGGTCATTTAAAGTCATTTAAATTTATGTGAGGTTTCTGATTAAACCATGGTAAACTCAAGCAAAACCTTTGAGGAATTCAGTGGCCTAGGTGGCTCAGTTGGTACAGCACTCGCCTACAGTGCAAGAGGTCTCCATTCCCAGTGTTACTATCCCTTTTTTCTTTCCCATTATAAATCTAAATGTTTGCTGAATTGTTTTAAAGATAGAGTACAAGAAAAGTAATAAGTACTGTTAAAATTAAAATTTCATAAGTATTGTTAAGATTTCATAAGTATCAAGTTCTGTTAAAATATGCATAAGTATCAAAATGTTAAAATTTAATAAGTGTCAAGTTCTATTAAAATTTCATAAGTATCAAAATGTTAAAATTTCATGAGTGTCAAGATCTGTTGAAATTCCATAAGTATAAAGAGCTGTTAAAATTTCATAAGTTTAAATTGCTGTTAAAATTTCATAAGTATCAAAATGTTAAAATTTCATGAGTGTCAAGATCTGTTGAAATTCCATAAGTTTAAAGTGCTGTTAAATTTTCATAAGTATCAAATTCTGTTAAATTTTCATGAGTACTGCTATTACTTTGACTGTAGATAATCTTTAGTAAGCTTGACTCTAATGTAGCACCTCTACTTCCTCCTTCACCGAGCATGTGTAGCTGAAAATAATTCACAAGGTTTGGATTTAATAAAATTTAATCATGAGGTACTGTAACCCTGCAACAAACGCTGAAAATCATGTGCAGAAAAAATGTGTGTTATGAAGCAGTGAAACCACCAACGTTATTTATTCATTTATTTATTTATTTATTGAGATAGATAGATAGATAGATAGATAGATAGATAGATAGATAGATAGATAGATAGATAGATAGATAGATAGATAGATAGATAGATAGATACATGTAGATAGATAGATAGATAGATAGATAGATAGATAGATAGATAGATAGATAGATAGATAGTGTGTGTGTGTGTGTGTGAGAGAGAGAGAGAAGAGAGAGAGAGAGCGCGCGAGAAAGAGAGAAATTATAACTGTTGAAAATCCATAGTATTGTGTTAAATTATTAAATTCATAGTTAACTTGACCACTGCAGTAGCTCAGTTGGTAGAGTGCTCGCTATGTAAGTGGAAGGTTGTAGGTTTATTATGAACCTCTCCCACAGGAACAGTTCTCCTATAATGTTGACGGGAGAGGTATAGTGACCTTGCCTATTGGACAGCACTATAGGAGAACAATTCCCTTGGAAGAGGTTCATAATAGATAGATATATCTCAAAACAGCTCCAGTAATAAACTACTAGACTAAGTACTTGTTTCCAGAGAAAAAACTTATATGCATCAAGCTTCCCTCAGCAAAAGCTTTAGAGAAAATATGTTAATAAGTAAAACATGTAAAAGGAATATTTCTGTGTTACCAAGAATGTACCTCATCAATGACAACCAGTCCTAAACTATCCAGTCTACCCTGCTCTGTTAAACTATTAATTAAGGAATGTCCCTTCTCTATTGTAGCTATGAATAACGATTTCTTCTTCCTTCTTTTAATTGGTGGGAATTTCCCTTTACTTCCTGCATACTCCTCAACTAAAAAGTCCAAATCCACAGCAAAATGAGACATATTCCGTACCTGTTCAAATAATATATATTGTTTTTAACAAAATACCAATATATTTTTTAAAGTTGAATTTTGACAGTGTGATTTTTCAATGTATATTTATATAACTTTTAGCATCTGGCCTTTGTGAAAATGAAATTCAACAGAATAAAATTTTCATTGTAGATCAAAAGCAATGAAAAATCTTCTCAATTACACACACAAGAACTTTTAAAAAGCTTTTATTTCCATTATGACCAACATCAAGATTTCAGAATAATTTATAGATGTATTTGATGTGTTTACATTCCTTTTACTTAAGCCAAGACAGCAGTGGCCTAATGGATAAGACGTCAGTCTACATGGCCTTTACTGGTTCACCCTTTGTCAGTACAATGTGACTGAGGGATTGGTAAACTTGTCTGTGATATACTGACTCGGTGAGCTAGCATCTTAAAGTCACACTGAGTACGGGCTCGTACAAGCCCGACCATTAAACACAATTGCACTTTACATGCATATACAAACTTGTTTATAGATTTATCCATAGTGATTAATAAATTAGTTCTCGTCACAAATAGCTGAAAAATTGATGATGCGACGTTAAGCAACATACAACTAACCAAACAACATTTTACTTAAGCAAAGTCATCTTTCTAATTAGTATAAAAATGTCAAGATTTTCTGACAAATAGCTGAAAAATTGATGATGCGACGTTAAGCAACATAAACTAACCAAACAACATTTTACTTCAGCAAAGTCATTTTCCTTATGCTAACCTAACACTAACAAAGTGTAAAACTTGCTTTATGAAATATATATGTATTTTTATAATCAGCGGTCCCAACAACTGACATGGGTTGTCTTATTTGGCAGATTCTGCTATCAATTTCTATTTAATTCTCTGGTGGAAGTTCATATGTTTAACCTTGTTTGCCATTTCAAAGTTTTTATTTTGCATTCGGATTGTGGTTTAGACATGTTTTTCATGTTTGTTTTTGATTGTGCTATGTTCCTGATTGCAGTTTTTAGTTGCATTGACTGTTTCTATCATTAACTTGTATTGTGTCATGTTTTAGTTGCATTGCCTGTTTGTATCATTAACTTGTATTGTGTCATGTTTTAGTTGCATTGCCTGTTTCTATCATTAACTTGTATTGTGTCATGTTTTAGTTGCATTGACTGTTTCTATCATTAACTTGTATTGTGTCATGTTTTAGTTGCATTGACTGTTTGTATCATTAACTTGTATTGTGACATGTTTTAGTGACATTGACTGTTTCTATCATTAACTTGTATTGTGACATGTTTTAGTGACATTGGCTGTTTCTATCATTGACTTGTATTGTGACATGTTTTAGTGACATTGCCTGTTTCTATCATTAACTTGTATTGTGTCATGTTTTAGTTGCATTGGTTGTTTCTATCATTAACTTGTATTGTGTCATGTTTTAGTTGCATTGACTGTTTCTATCATTAACTTGTATTGTGTCATGTTTTAGTTGCATTGACTGTTTCTATCATTAACTTGTATTGTGTCATGTTTTAGTTGCATTGGTTGTTTCTATCATTAACTTGTATTGTGTCATGTTTTAGTTGCATTGACTGTTTCTATCATTAACTTGTATTGTGTCATGTTTTAGTGACATTGGCTGTTTGTATCATTAACTTGTATTGTGTCATGTTTTAGTTGCATTGACTGTTTCTATCATTAACTTGTATTGTGTCATGTTTTAGTGACATTGACTGTTTCTATCATTAACTTGTATTGTGTCATGTTTTAGTTGCATTGACTGTTTCTATCATTAACTTGTATTGTGACATGTCTTAGTTGCATTGACTGTTTGTATCATTAACTTGTATTGTGTCATGTTTTAGTGACATTGGCTGTTTGTATCATTAACTTGTATTGTGTCATGTTTTAGTTGCATTGGCTGTTTGTATCATTAACTTGTATTGTGTCATGTTTTAGTTGCATTCGCTGTTTGTATCATTAACTTGTATTGTGTCATGTTTTAGTTGCATTGGCTGTTTCTATCATTAACTTGTATTGTGTCATGTTTTAGTTGCATTGCCTGTTTCTATCATTAACTTGTATTGTGTCATGTTTTAGTTGCATTGGCTGTTTCTATCATTAACTTGTATTGTGTCATGTTTTAGTTGCATTGGTTGTTTCTATCATTAACTTGTATTGTGACATGTTTTAGTTGCATTGACTGTTTCTACTATTTAACTCATAATAATCATTTCTTTTAATTTTATTGCTTTATTGTAATACCTTTTCCTGTACAATGGAGACAAAGGGTAATATCAGTAGAGCATCTCTTTGTTTACATAACAACTCCCTCAGTATCAGTATCTCAGCTACCAATGTTTTACCTCCACTGGTCGGTAAGGAATATATCAGATTTTTACCATCCAATACTGCTGGTAACTTTAAACACTCATTTTGCCAATCTGTAACCATGGTAACATAGATAAACAATTTTAAGTTATGTATGACACAATGGTCATTTCTTAACAAATAAAACTGTTATAATGCAATGAATGTATTACAATGGACATGACACAAGCTACTACTATCAAGTGAAAGCAATTTATATAAACAGTAAACGGCTATTTGTTCAGTCAAATTTTGGCAGTATAAAGGGGTTTGGCAATAAATTGGGCGAGGCAGATAAAGAAAAACATAACCAAATGGATTTTGGGACTTCAAAATAGTGTGGCGATAAGCGAAGTGGCAAAGTTATTAAAAAGATCCAAAGAAAATCTAAAAAAAAACTTGAATTTAATTTGGTACTTGAGCCTAATTGCCATGCACATCTGCAATAAGTTAAGTTGCTAATTTTTTTTATATGGCATTTGAATCTGTATTTGTTGTGCAGAAATATTGACAATGTCAAAAGTTAATGGTCTAAGTTGTTGCTGCTTTGTCATGCAATCCAATTCTTATTGGTAGATAATAATAATAATAATAATAGTGAAAAAAACTGGAAATAGTGTATTATGATAAGGACTACTTTGACCCCAAATAAGGATAGAATCAAGATAAATTGAAATACAGTGTACATCAGTCACTAATATGATAACAAAATTACATGTACAGTAAACCCTTTTTATAATGCCTCTCGATAACTTTGCCACCTCGCTTATCACCACACTTATTTGAAGTTCCAAAATCCATTTGATTATGTTTTTCTTTATCAGCCTCCCCTAATTTATCACCAAACCTCTTTATACCGCCAAAATTTGACTGAACAAATGGCGGTGATGAATCAAGGTTTTACTGTAGTTTTGTGGCATTTCTTAAATGGCGGATTGAACCCGACTTTTTTTTCATTTATGCAATTTTCATGCATTTTTTACATATATATTGACTCTGCAAATATAGAGTTCAATTGAGAACAGTTCAATACAACTTAATACATGTAGTTGAACATTTAGAATGTTTTCTCTTAATGTGAAGTTTGTCTTCATTTAAACGAATGCTTTCCTGAGGAAAAAAAACCTTATAAGAAATGATAAAGTATAAAATGATAAATGATAAAAAGAAAAGTCAGTAGTCATCAAAATCAAAATTATGTGCCATTTTCACAGAAATAGTTTTGATTCAGAATTCAGTCAAATTTTCAATTTTTGTCGTAATTTTGGGGCAAAAAAACCCTTCTCATATAAAACTCATTGAAAGCAATGTATATATACCATATAATTGTTTAATTCCTCTGTGACGTTCCAGTAGCTGTTGTACCTTTGTAGGTAGACCATAAAATGGACCTATGTCAACATCAGAATATTCCTTTTGTATAAGTTCTGCATCAACTTGGGCCTTTTGAACCACCTTATCTCTCATTTGCTGCATTGTAGAACCTGGAGTTTTTGGTGAAGTTGAACAACATTTTCTGTAGTCTCTGTTTAATTCTGTCACGTAGGGACCCCGAACCTGCTGGGGTCCTTACTTTGTTGTTAGTCGCAGAACCTGCTGCAGCCCCCACATTGGTGTTAGTCCCAGAAGATGCTGTGGTCCTTACATTGTTGTTAGTCCCAGAACCTGCTGGGGTTCCTACATTGGTGTTAGTCCAAGAACCTGCTTGGGTCCCTACATTGGTGTTTGTCCCAGAACCTGCTGGGGTCCTTAAATTGGTGTTAGTCCCAGAACCTGCTGGGCTAACTACATTGTCGATAGTCCTAGAACCTGCTTGGATCTTTACATTGCAGTTAGTCTTTAAATTAAAATTAGTGTTACTGTTATCAGATACAGATACATATCTATTATCTTCAGTTTCCATAGTAACAGTTCTTGAATTTTTTGAAGAATTTTTAATTTCAATGGTATCTGATACTGAAACTTTATTTCTTTTTTCAGTTTTATTGTTAGAAACATGTATATCTTGACAATAATTTTTAATATTATTGTTTTCCTGAATTTGTTTTAAAAAATCCTCTCCAGAAAAACTATCTTCAAATGCACTTTCACAGCCCGTGATTTCAGGATGTTTGTCAGATCCTTGTGTCTTGGAGTAATCTGAAGGTATCATTTTATAAGAATTATCTTCACTTTTATGAGCTTCAGTAGCAGATTTATCTTCATCAATAGCTTGCATGTCAAGGTCAGCTAACCACATATCACTGCTATCAAGAATACTGTCCCCTGATGAAAACACATGTACATCTCCAAGATCCATACTTCCAGAATTTTCCTGTGAAAATTTTTAATGTGAGGTTAAATCAAAGCACTGTAGTTTTGATCTACAGCATAGTTGCTAATATCTTCAGTTGCATTAATCTGTTTGTCAATTATATACAATAAACATTCATGCATGTGTAAAAGAAGGAGACAAATGCAGTGCTGGACGACTGGTGAAAGAACTCAGGACCTAATACACTATAAGAGGAGAGATCTACAAACTGAGATAGCCAGTAGCAGGGTTTTTCCTCCATACACATCCTACTTACTCAGCAGCAATGTCAGGCAAACATAATCACTGTTAAATCACCTCCATACACATCCTACTTACTCAGCAGCAATGTCAGGCAAACATAATCACTGTTAAATCACCTCCATACACATCCTACTTACTCAGCAGCAATGTCAGGCAAACATAATCATTGTTAAATCACCTCCATACACATCCTACTTACTCAGCAGCAATGTCAGGCAAACATAATCATTGTTAAATCACCTCCATACACATCCTACTTACTCAGCAGCAATGTCAGGCAAACATAATCACTTAAATCACCTCCATACACATCCTACTTACTCAACAGCAATGTCAGGCAAACATAACCACTGTTAAATCACCTTACACATCCTACTTACTCAGCAGCAATGTCAGGCAAACATAATCACTGTTAAATCACCTCCATACACATCCTACTTACTCAGCAGCAATGTCAGGCAAACATAATCACTTAAATCACCTCCATACACATCCTACTTACTCAACAGCAATGTCAGGCAAACATAACCACTGTTAAATCACCTCCATACACATCCTACTTACTCAGCGACAATGTCAGGCAAACATAATCATTGTTAAATCACCTCCATACACATCCTACTTACTTAGCGGCAATGTCAGGCAAACATAATCACTGTTAAATCACCTCCATACACATCCTACTTACTTAGCGGCAATGTCAGGCAAACATAATCACTGTTAAATCACCTCCATACACATCCTACTTACTTAGCGGCAATGTCAGGCAAACATAATCACTGTTAAATCACCTCCATACACATCCTACTTACTCAACAGCAATGTCAGGCAAACATAACCACTGTTAAATCACCTACACATCCAACTTACTCAGCAGCATGTCAGGCAAACATAATCATGTTAAATCACCTCCATACACATCCTACTTACTTAGCGCAATGTCAGGCAAACATAATCACTGTTAAATCACCTCCATACACATCCTACTTACTCAGCGCAATGTCAGGCAAACATAATCACTGTTAATCACCTCCATACACATCCTACTTACTCAGCAATGTCAGGCAAACATAACCACTGTTAAATCACCTTACACATCCTACTTACTCAGCAGCAATGTCAGGCAAACATAACACTGTTAAATCACCTCCATACACATCCTACTTACTCAGCGACAATGTCAGGCAAACATAATCATGTTAAATCACCTCCATACATCCTACTTACTTAGCGGCAATGTCAGGCAAACATAATCACTGTTAAATCACCTCCATACACATCCTACTTACTTAGCGCAATGTCAGGCAAACATAACACTGTTAAATCACCTCCATACACATCCTACTTACTTAGCGGCAATGTCAGGCAAACATAATCACTGTTAAATCACCTCCATACACATCCTACTTACTCAGCAGCAATGTCAGGCAAACATAACACTGTTAAATCACCTTACACATCCTACTTACTCAGCAGCAATGTCAGGCAAACATAACACTGTTAAATCACCTCCATACACATCCTACTTACTCAGCAGCAATGTCAGGCAAACATAATCACTGTTAAATCACCTCCATACACATCCTACTTACTCAGCACAATGTCAGGCAAACATAATCACTGTTAATCACCTCCATACACATCCTACTTACTCAGCACAATGTCAGGCAAACATAACACTGTTAAATCACCTTACACATCCTACTTACTCAGCACAATGTCAGGCAAACATAATCATTGTTAAATCACCTCCATACACATCCTACTTACTCAGCGACAATGTCAGGCAAACATAATCACTGTTAAATCACCTCCATACACATCTACTTACTCAGCAGCAATGTCAGGCAAACATAATCACTGTTAAATCACCTCCATACACATCCTACTTACTCAGCAGCAATGTCAGGCAAACATAACCACTGTTAAATCACCTTACACATCCTACTTACTCAGCAACAATGTCAGGCAAACATAATCACTGTAAATCACCTCCATACACATCCTACTTACTCAGGACAATGTCAGGCAAACATAATCACTGTTAAATCACCTCCATACACATCCTACTTACTCAGGGACAATGTCAGGCAAACATAATCATGTTAAATCACCTCCATACACATCCTACTTACTCAGCGACAATGTCAGTCAAACATAATCATGTTAAATCACCTCCATACACATCCTACTTACTCAGCGACAATGTCAGGCAAACATAATCATGTTAAATCACCTCCATACACATCCTACTTACTCAGCGACAATGTCAGGCAAACATAATCATGTTAAATCACCTCCATACACATCCTACTTACTCAGCGACAATGTCAGGCAAACATAATCACTGTTAAATCATCTCCATACACATCTACTTACTCAGACAATGTCAGGCAAACATAATCACTGTTAAATCACCTACACATCGTACTACTCAGCACAATGTCAGGCAAACATAATCACTTAAATCACTCCATACACATCCTACTTACTCACAGCAATGTCAGGCAAACATAACCTGTTAAATCACCTTACACATCTACTTACTCAGCAGCAATGTCAGGCAAACATAATCACTTAAATCACCTCCATACACATCCTACTTACTCAACAGCAATGTCAGGCAAACATAACCACTGTTAAATCACCTTACACATCCTACTTACTCAGCAGCAATGTCAGGCAAACATAATCACTGTTAAATCACCTCCATACACATCCTACTTACTTAGCAATGTCAGGCAAACATAATCACTGTTAAATCACCTCCATACACATCCTACTTACTCAGCAGCAATGTCAGGCAAACATAATCACTTAAATCACCTCCATACACATCCTACTTACTCAGCGCAATGTCAGGCAAACATAACCACTGTTAAATCACCTTACACATCCTACTTACTCAGCAGCAATGTCAGGCAAACATAATCACTGTAAATCACCTCCATACACATCCTACTGACTTAGCGCAATGTCAGGCAAACATAATCACTGTTAAATCACCTCCATACACATCCTACTTACTTAGCGGCAATGTCAGGCAAACATAATCACTGTTAAATCACCTCCATACACATCCTACTTACTTAGCGGCAATGTCAGGCAAACATAATCACTGTTAAATCACCTCCATACACATCCTACTTACTCAGCGCAATGTCAGGCAAACATAACACTGTTAAAGCACCTTACACATCCTACTTACTCAGCGCAATGTCAGGCAAACATAATCACTGTTAAATCACCTCCATACACATCCTACTTACTCAGCAGCAATGTCAGGCAAACATAACACTGTTAAATCACCTCCATACACATCCTACTTACTCAGCAGCAATGTCAGGCAAACATAATCACTGTTAAATCACCTCCATACACATCCTACTTACTCAGCAGCAATGTCAGGCAAACATAACCACTGTTAAATCACCTTACACATCCTACTTACTCAGCCAATGTCAGGCAAACATAATCACGTTAAATCACCTCCATACACATCCTACTTACTCAGCAGCAATGTCAGGCAAACATAATCCTGTTAAATCACCTCCATACACATCCTACTACTCAGGACAATGTCAGGCAAACATAATCACTGTTAAATCACCTCCATACACATCCTACTTACTCAGCGACAATGTCAGGCAAACATAATCACTGTTAAATCACCTCCATACACATCCTACTTACTCAGCAACAATGTCAGGCAAACATAATCATTGTTAAATCACCTCCATACACATCCTACTTACTCAGCGACAATGTCAGGCAAACATAATCATGTTAAATCACCTCCATACACATCCTACTTACTCAGCGACAATGTCAGGCAAACATAATCATGTTAAATCACCTCCATACACATCCTACTTACTCAGCGACAATGTCAGGCAAACATAATCATGTTAAATCACTCCATACACATCCTACTTACTCAGCGACAATGTCAGGCAAACATAATCATTGTTAAATCACCTCCATACACATCCTACTTACTCAGCGACAATGTCAGGCAAACATAATCATGTTAAATCACCTCCATACACATCCTACTTACTCAGCAGACAATGTCAGGCAAACATAATCACTGTTAAATCACCTCCATACACATCCTACTTACTCAGCAGCAATGTCAGGCAAACATAACATGTTAAATCACCTCCATACACATCCTATTACTCAGCGACAATGTCAGGCAAACATAATCATTGTTAAATCACCTCCATACACATCCTACTTACTCAGGACAATGTCAGGCAAACATAATCACCGTTAAATCACCTCCATACACATCCTACTTACTCAGGGACAATGTCAGGCAAACATAATCATGTTAAATCACCTCCATACACATCCTACTTACTCAGCGACAATGTCAGGCAAACATAATCATGTTAAATCACCTCCATACACATCCTACTTACTCAGCGACAATGTCAGCAAACATAATCATTGTTAAATCACCTCCATACACATCCTACTTACTCAGCGACAATGTCAGGCAAACATAATCATTGTTAAATCGCCTCCATACACATCCTACTTACTCAGCGACAATGTCAGGCAAACATAATCATTGTTAAATCACCTCCATACACATCCTACTTACTCAGCGACAATGTCAGGCAAACATAATCACCGTTAAATCACCTCCATACACATCCTACTTACTCAGCACAATATCAGGCAAACATAATCATTGTTAAATCACCTCCATACACATCCTACTTACTCAGCGCAATGTCAGGCAAACATAATCACCGTTAAATCACCTTACACATCCTACTTACTCAGCACAATGTCAGGCAAACATAATCACTGTTAAATCACCTCCATACACATCCTACTTACTCAGGGACAATGTCAGGCAAACATAATCACTGTTAAATCACCTCCATACACATCCTACTTACTCAGCGACAATGTCAGGCAAACATAATCATTGTTAAATCACCTCCATACACTCCTACTTACTCAGCGACAATGTCAGTCAAACATAATCACTGTTAAATCACCTCCATACACATCCTACTTACTCAGCGACAATGTCAGGCAAACATAATCATTGTTAAATCACCTCCATACACATCCTACTTACTCAGCGACAATGTCAGGCAAACATAATCACTGTTAAATCACCTCCATACACATCCTACTTACTCAGCGACAATGTCAGGCAAACATAATCACTGTTAAATCATCTCCATACACATCCTACTTACTCAGCGACAATGTCAGGCAAACATAATCACTGTTAAATCACCTTACACATCGTACCTACTCAGCAGCAATGTCAGGCAAACATAATCACTTAAATCACCTCCATACACATCCTACTTACTCAACAGCAATGTCAGGCAAACATAACCACTGTTAAATCACCTTACACATCCTACTTACTCAGCAGCAATGTCAGGCAAACATAATCACTTAAATCACCTCCATACACATCCTACTTACTCAACAGCAATGTCAGGCAAACATAACCACTGTTAAATCACCTTACACATCCTACTTACTCAGCAGCAATGTCAGGCAAACATAATCACTGTTAAATCACCTCCATACACATCCTACTTACTTAGCGGCAATGTCAGGCAAACATAATCACTGTTAAATCACCTCCATACACATCCTACTTACTCAGCAGCAATGTCAGGCAAACATAATCACTTAAATCACCTCCATACACATCCTACTTACTCAACAGCAATGTCAGGCAAACATAACCACTGTTAAATCACCTTACACATCCTACTTACACAGCAGCAATGTCAGGCAAACATAATCACTGTTAAATCACCTCCATACACATCCTACTGACTTAGCGGCAATGTCAAGCAAACATAATCACTGTTAAATCACCTCCATACACATCCTACTTACTTAGCGGCAATGTCAGGCAAACATAATCACTGTTAAATCACCTCCATACACATCCTACTTACTTAGCGGCAATGTCAGGCAAACATAATCACTGTTAAATCACCTCCATACACATCCTACTTACTCAACAGCAATGTCAGGCAAACATAACCACTGTTAAAGCACCTTACACATCCTACTTACTCAGCAGCAATGTCAGGCAAACATAATCACTGTTAAATCACCTCCATACACATCCTACTTACTCAGCAGCAATGTCAGGCAAACATAATCACTGTTAAATCACCTCCATACACATCCTACTTACTCAGCAGCAATGTCAGGCAAACATAATCACTGTTAAATCACCTCCATACACATCCTACTTACTCAGCAGCAATGTCAGGCAAACATAACCACTGTTAAATCACCTTACACATCCTACTTACTCAGCGACAATGTCAGGCAAACATAATCACCGTTAAATCACCTCCATACACATCCTACTTACTCAGCAGCAATGTCAGGCAAACATAATCACTGTTAAATCACCTCCATACACATCCTACTAACTCAGGGACAATGTCAGGCAAACATAATCACTGTTAAATCACCTCCATACACATCCTACTTACTCAGCGACAATGTCAGGCAAACATAATCACTGTTAAATCACCTCCATACACATCCTACTTACTCAGCAACAATGTCAGGCAAACATAATCATTGTTAAATCACCTCCATACACATCCTACTTACTCAGCGACAATGTCAAGCAAACATAATCATTGTTAAATCACCTCCATACACATCCTACTTACTCAGCGACAATGTCAGGCAAACATAATCACTGTTAAATCACCTCCATACACATCCTACTTACTCAGCGACAATGTCAGGCAAACATAATCACTGTTAAATCATCTCCATACACATCCTACTTACTCAGCGACAATGTCAGGCAAACATAATCATTGTTAAATCACCTCCATACACATCCTACTTACTCAGCGACAATGTCAGGCAAACATAATCATTGTTAAATCACCTCCATACACATCCTACTTACTCAGCGACAATGTCAGGCAAACATAATCACTGTTAAATCACCTCCATACACATCCTACTTACTCAGCGACAATGTCAGGCAAACATAATCATTGTTAAATCACCTCCATACACATCCTACTTACTCAGCGACAATGTCAGGCAAACATAATCATTGTTAAATCACCTCCATACACATCCTACTTACTCAGCGACAATGTCAGGCAAACATAATCACCGTTAAATCACCTCCATACACATCCTACTTACTCAGCGACAATGTCAGGCAAACATAATCATTGTTAAATCACCTCCATACACATCCTACTTACTCAGGGGCAATGTCAGGCAAACATAATCATTGTTAAATCACCTCCATACACATCCTACTTACTCAACAGCAATGTCATGCAAACATAATCACTGTTAAATCACCTCCATACACATCCTACTTACTCAGCAGTAACGTCAGGCAAACATGATCACGGTTAAATCGCCTCCATACACATCCTACTTACTCAGCGACAATGTCAGGCAAACATAATCACTGTTAAATCATCTCCATACACATCCTACTTACTCAGCGACAATGTCAGGCAAACATAATCACTGTTAAATCACCTTACACTCGTACCTACTCAGCAGCAATGTCAGGCAAACATAATCACTTAAATCACCTCCATACACATCCTACTTACTCACAGCAATGTCAGGCAAACATAACCACTGTTAAATCACCTTACACATCCTACTTACTCAGCAGCAATGTCAGGCAAACATAATCACTTAAATCACCTCCATACACATCCTACTTACTCAACAGCAATGTCAGGCAAACATAACCACTGTTAAATCACCTTACACATCCTACTTACTCAGCAGCAATGTCAGGCAAACATAATCACTGTTAAATCACCTCCATACACATCCTACTTACTTAGCGGCAATGTCAGGCAAACATAATCACTGTTAAATCACCTCCATACACATCCTACTTACTCAGCAGCAATGTCAGGCAAACATAATCACTTAAATCACCTCCATACACATCCTACTTACTCAACAGCAATGTCAGGCAAACATAACCACTGTTAAATCACCTTACACATCCTACTTACACAGCAGCAATGTCAGGCAAACATAATCACTGTTAAATCACCTCCATACACATCCTACTTACTTAGCGGCATGTCAGGCAAACATAATCACTGTTAAATCACCTCCATACACATCCTACTTACTTAGCGGCAATGTCAGGCAAACATAATCACTGTTAAATCACCTCCATACACATCCTACTTACTCACAGCAATGTCAGGCAAACATAATCACTGTTAAAGCACCTTACACATCCTACTTACTCAGCAGCAATGTCAGGCAAACATAATCACTGTTAAATCACCTCCATACACATCCTACTTACTCAGCAGCAATGTCAGGCAAACATAATCACTGTTAAATCACCTCCATACACATCCTACTTACTCAGCAGCAATGTCAGGCAAACATAATCCACTGTTAAATCACCTCCATACACATCCTACTTACTCAGCAGCAATGTCAGGCAACATAATAACCGTTAAATCACCTCCATACACATCCTACTTACTCAGCACAATGTCAGGCAAACATAATCACTGTTAAATCACCTCCATACACATCCTACTTACTCAGGACAATGTCAGGCAAACATAATCACTGTTAAATCACCTCCATACACATCCTACTTACTCAGCGACAATGTCAGGCAAACATAATCACTGTTAAATCACCTCCATACACATCCTACTTACTCAGCGACAATGTCAGGCAAACATAATCATTGTTAAATCACCTCCATACACATCCTACTTACTCAGCACAATGTCAGCATAAAAAAATAATCATTGTTAAATCACCTCCATACACATCCTACTTACTCAGCAACAATGTCAGGCAAACATAATCACCGTTAAATCACCTCCATACACATCCTACTTACTCAGCGACAATGTCAGGCAAACATAATCACTGTTAAATCACCTCCATACACATCCTACTTACTCAGCGACAATGTCAGGCAAACATAATCACTGTTAAATCACCTCCAGACACATCCTACTTACTCAGCGACAATGTCAGGCAAACATAATCATTGTTAAATCACCTCCATACACATCCTACTTACTCAGCGACAATGTCAGGCAAACATAATCACTGTTAAATCACCTCCATACACATCCTACTTACTCAGCAGCAATGTCAGGCAAACATAATCACTGTTAAATCACCTCCATACACATCCTACTTACTCAGCAGCAATGTCAGGCAAACATAACCACTGTTAAATCACCTTACACATCCTACTTACTCAGCAACAATGTCAGGCAAACATAATCACTGTTAAATCACCTCCATACACATCCTACTTACTCAGGGACAATGTCAGGCAAACATAATCACTGTTAAATCACCTCCATACACATCCTACTTACTCAGCGACAATGTCAGGCAACATAATCATGTTAAATCACCTCCATACACATCCTACTTACTCAGCGACAATGTCAGGCAAACATAATCACTGTTAAATCACCTCCATACACATCCTACTTACTCAGCGACAATGTCAGGCAAACATAATCATTGTTAAATCACCTCCATACACATCCTACTTACTCAGCGACAATGTCAGGCAAACATAATCATTGTTAAATCACCTCCATACACATCCTACTTACTCAGCGACAATGTCAGGCAAACATAATCACCGTTAAATCACCTCCATACACATCCTACTTACTCAGCGACAATGTCAGGCAAACATAATCATTGTTAAATCACCTCCATACACATCCTACTTACTCAGGGGCAATGTCAGGCAAACATAATCATGTTAAATCACCTCCATACACATCCTACTTACTCAACAGCAATGTCATGCAAACATAATCACTGTTAAATCACCTCCATACACATCCTACTTACTCAGCAGTAACGTCAGGCAAACATGATCACGGTTAAATCGCCTCCATACACATCCTACTTACTCAGCAGCAATGTCAGGCAAACATAATCACTGTTAAATCACCTCCATACACATCCTACTTACTCAGCGGCAATGTCAGGCAAACATAATCATTGTTAAATCACCTCCATACACATCCTACTTACTCAGCAGCAATGTCAGGCAAACATAATCATTGTTAAATCACCTCCATCCATCCTACTTACTCAGCACAACGTCAGGCAAACATAATCACGTTAAATCGCCTCCATACACATCCTACTTACTCAGCGACAATGTCAGGCAAACATAATCATTGTTAAATCACCTCCATACACATCCTACTTACTCAGCGACAATGTCAGGCAAACATAATCATTGTTAAATCACCTCCATACACATCCTACTTACTCAGCGACAATGTCAGGCAAACATAATCATTGTTAAATCACCTCCATACACATCCTACTTACTCAGGGGCAATGTCAGGCAAACATAATCATTGTTAAATCACCTCCATACACATCCTACTTACTCAACAGCAATGTCAGCAAACATAATCACTGTTAAATCACCTCCATACACATCCTACTTACTCAGCAGTAAGTCAGGCAAACATGATCACGGTTAAATCGCCTCCATACACATCCTACTTACTCAGCAGCAATGTCAGGCAAACATAATCACTGTTAAATCACCTCCATACACATCCTACTTACTCAGCGGCAATGTCAGGCAAACATAATCATTGTTAAATCACCTCCATACACATCCTACTTACTCAGCAGCAATGTCAGGCAAACATAATCATTGTTAAATCACCTCCATCCACATCCTACTTACTCAGCAGCAATGTCAGGCAAAAAAATCACTGTTTAATCACCTCCATCACATCCTACTTACTCAGCAGCAATGTCAGGCAAATAATCATGTTAATCACCTCCATCCACATCCTACTTACTCAGCAGCAATGTCAGGCAAAAAAATCACTGTTAAATCACCTCCATACACATCCTACTTACTCAGCAGCAATGTCAGGCAAACATAATCATTGTTTAATCACCTCCATCCACATCCTACTTACTCAGCAGCAATGTCAGGCAAAAAAATCACTGTTAAATCACCTCCATACACATCCTACTGGCCCCGGTTTCACAATCATTCCTTAGCTAAGATTTTCCTTATCTTAAATTTAACAAATTTTTGTAATCTCTTTTTGGAAGTACTGGTGAATATTTTTGTCAAAACTAAATGTTAATGTTTTAATTTAGAAGTGATCTTAAAAATGACACCTTGAATTCCTCAATATCTTGAAAATTAACAAAATTATAGAGATTAAAAATTTTGCAAGATTTAAGTTAAGGAAATCTTAGCCAAGGAATGATTGTGAAACCAGGGCCTGATATTTTCAGAATTTCTATTTTTTTTTTCAAAATAACATAAAACTGTTGCCTTAGTACCAACATGACCAAGTTATGGACCATCATAGGACAGAAAACATGGTATACCAGTATAATGCACATCTCTAAGAGATTAACATCACAGATCACCCAATCCATTATACTTATACAGTCTACAATTCCACAGCAGTGACATAACTTGTCTACCATGACTGCTGTAGCATTTGTCATGACTGTGTCATGATTGGAGCATCCCTAAGTAAAATGTACAATAAATCACTGTGGAGTGGAGTGGGGTAAAAGTGTTTTACAACTTAGTCCAGATTCTTTCATTTACATGTATATTGAGGTTGTTAGTTTAAAAATGGTGGAGAATACCAGAGTGTCCTGAGAGAGAGGACGAGAGGAGAGAGAGAGAGAGAGAGAGGAGAGAGAGAGAGAGAGAGAGAGAGAGAGAGAGAGAGAGCACTATAAAATGAGCTTTGTTATGAGTTTGCATTTTGAAACCTTACCTGTTTTTTTGTCCTTTTGTGGTGTAGATGTTTTAATGGCAGCACAATTATTTTTCATGTCAGATCTTACAGATGTTGTCGATGACAAACCTCTAGAATTTAAGATATCTGAACTGATCATGTCATCCTTCCTCTGTACCAGGACATGATCAGTCTGGACTGAACATACGTTACTGGTATAGGATTCTGGAGTCTGAGAGAAGTACTTAGATGATTTTGCTGAATCGGAACTTGTAATTTTCTTTTCTCTGTTAAAAGAATTAGCAAACCAAACACTATCTGTCCCATTTTTTTTCAAGATATTTTTGTCACTATCATCTGAATCTTTTTCATTTGATGAGACATTACAATCCTGTTCAAAGGTTTTATATGCTCTGTTTTTATAATAAATACTTCCATTTCTAGTGGTTGTCGTAGAATCTGTTTTATGGTGTTTTGCATTTCTTATATCATTTCCATGGTTACCTGAAGAACTATTATGTCCATTACTGATACTTCTCTTCCTGGACCTGACCACTTTTCTATTGGGTCCATCTTCTGGGTGGATCATTTGTCCGCTATTAGCCTAAAGATTTCTGCAAAAATTAAAGGATGAAATAATTTTACTACTTATAATTAATGCAATTCTTGTTTATCTAAACTTTCTAAATCTTCATCTACTTTACATAAATGCCATCACACATTTGCAAATGATTCAATTAATACAAATCATACTGTATTGTATATATAACATACAGTAAAACCATAATTCATCACTGTCGTTTGCTCATGCAGTCAGAGTTGGAGTTATAAATAAACAGGTTTGGTGATAATTTGTGAGAAGTTTAGAATGAGTGAGTGAGTAATGGTGTTTAACTTCCCAGTCAAGAATATTTAACTTATATCAAGACATTGCAAGCTATAAGCGAAAGTGCAGAAATTTTGCCTGTGCATTGCGCTGATGGCATTATGCAGAAGGTTCTTTAGTGAGCCAAGCCCACCATGACAGGGGACCTCGTTTATATTAAGTTCCCATCCGAAAGAACCGGGGTTTAAACCTGCAACCTCCCACTTACGAAGCAAGCACTCTTTTGAAAAAAATTATATTTGTCATAGATTATTTATTTATTTTCAATTTAATCATGATGTCAAATTTCATTCATAGAGACAGCAAAATTTAATACGGAGGGGTAAGAAACGAGCCTTAGAGTATAATATGAGGTGTGCTGCTATTCATATGCAAATGAGATAGGTCCTTGGATCGAGCATAGGTAAATCTGTTACGGAGCATGTGCAAGTTCTGCCTAGCAGACAGTTTTTAAATATCTGATCAGCAGTTACATGGTCAAATAATAAAATAAAAACTTGAATAATTAATACCCAAACAAATATTAGATTAAATATTTAAATAGGGTCTAGTTTCATATTCAAATTGAAAAAAAATATTAATCAAAATTAACAAATTGTTATTTTTTTATTTTATTTTATTTCATTTCATTTAATTAATGATACATATCTTCTATCCCTTGACCATCCCATAGATTTAGATTGAAGGCTTACTCAAGGTGTTAACTTACCTTTCAAATTAAGGGAATTTTATTATCAACTATTCACTGGGTGAAGATTGTATTTTTAAATTTGCATCCAATACCCTTATGTCCCCACATTTATAAGTACTTTGTTTATTCTACGAAATTGGTCGACTTTTTTCAGTCAGTACTGGCTTCGGCACGTGTTATCTGAATATCACACACGAGCAAAATACAGGTAAACATTAAATTATTACCAAATGCAAATATATAAATACAAAATATAAACATAGCACTGTCGTGCTGTTGTACAGCGTAGTTGGGAAAATTGTGATGTGGCAAGACAGAATATAACCGAAAATTCAGGGGGGGGGGGGGGGGGGGGGGGGTCGATCTATGCATAGTCCGACAGTTTTTTTTTTTTTTTTTTTTTTGGAAAAATAAACAATGTACCAAACCATGTATTGCTGAATTAAATAATAATTTCATAATATATGAAAAAAACAATCGGTAATTAAAATTTAAAAAAGTTGTACCCGATCGTTTTGTCATTTCGGATAGAGAGAAAGTAGAGTTTTGCAGATCCTACCGTCGCTATGAGGGGGTACATTCTAGCGGTTGTATGTAACTGGATCATTTAGTTGTTTTACCAGTTCCGAATTTTTACTACCGAATAATCTCAAATTTCAATCCCGTTCAATTAAAGGAATCGCAAAATAACTTTCTCAATTTGCTTCTTCTTGAATGTATGGGCATTAATTGTTTAAATAATATAAACTTCAACCGCTTCCTAAATGTATGTGCAGGACAGGTCGACAGATTGTTGGTGACCTAGTTTAACGATGTAAACAAATCGTGATCACGGAAATGCTTTTTCAAGAAAACATACTACCACCGGTCCGTCGAAATACCCAATGCTACCCCATGCTTTTTTACTGCATTTACTGGAATACTGTGAAGGGCTTATCAGCATCAACTCACAGGAGTACTTGTGTGACGTGGCTTCTCACAAGGACTTTTCAACGGGTTAAAAACAGTTAAAACTATTTACACAAGTTGCCACTTCCCTCTACTCTGCACTGGAACTGTGGAGCATGATCTTAAATGACTCCACAGTTGCCTGCGTGACAACCTTCTCTGGTAGCGTGTTCCACTCTGGGATGGTGCGAGGGAAAAAGCTATACTTGTAGGTGTCGGTGTTGCAGCTGATTGGGATAAAACTGATGCTGTTGTGCCCCCTTGTCTGTCTGATGGATGGTGTTACGTCATTGGGTAGGCAGAGCACTCCAATTCTATTGACGCACTTATAAAATTGCACAAGTCGCTGGTCTTGTCTGCGTTGCTTAAGTGTCGGCCACTGGAGGTTCTGAAGCATTGATGTTACGCTCTCAGTACGGTTGTAGCGTCCTGTGACAAACCTGGCTGCCCTACGCTGGACCATTTCTACAGCATCAATCTGGTAATGGCGATAGGGATCCCATATGGATGCTCCATATTTCAGGTGTGGTCTTATGAGAGAAAGATAGGCTCTCTCTTTCACCTCTTTGTTGCATCTGCCAAGATTCCGCCGTAGAAATGACAGGATACCAGTTGCCTTGGCTGTCATTTGGTTGATGTGATTCTTCCAGTTGAGGTTGTTGGATATCTCAACGACCCAATGCTACCCAAAGCTACCCAAAGCCACCATAAATAATGCTTAAATTTATGTTATATATCGTTAAATGGGTCTCTTATAATAAATTAGTGCTTAATTATTTAGTAATATTGCATGTTCTACCATCGGACTAACTTTTGACTCAATCAAGCTGTATGACAAGGGAGACAACCTGATGGGGGGTTTTTTGTTTTGTTTTGACCGGCTGCAAACCTTCTACTCTGTAAGGAACACCCTAACTCCATTTGAAATAAAGATTTTATGATTTTGAATACATACGTACATTATATAGTGTAACTTATTCCATACTTGGAGCATTATTAATTTTATGGAAATAATATTACATATCCGGTTTCATATATACAAGTTCTAATTTGAATTTTTATTTAATTATGTATTCCAAATCGACATTTTTTATGCCGAAGATATTCTATAAGTCTTTAACAGTAATTTTAGATTTAGTGAGAAAATAGATTTTACGTAAAACTGGACCCCGGTCTCTTACATAATGTACATTGCAATATGTACTCAAAATCGTAACATCAGTCCGCAGACGTTTAGGTGTTCCTTACAAGGCGGAAGGTTTACAGTTGGTCAAAACGAAGGGGTATAAAATGTGTAGGCGGGCTGGCAAAATCTTACACCCAATTTATAATGATCTATATTTCAATAAATATCTATTGGATTTTTATAATATTTTTTACACAATATTGGGCATGATCTCAATTTTTGAAATATATTTGATTTTAAAAAATATTTGATATTTTTGAAGTTATTACAAAAACATGGGCTACACTTTTTTCAATCGGTCAAAATTCATCCGAGACAGGATAACAAAATTTAACAACCCAATTTTCAATTATCTATATTTCCATAAATATGTATTGGATTTATATAGTATTTTGACATAATATCCGGCATAACCTAAATTTTTAAAATATGATTTTGATTTTTAAAAATATTTAATATTTTTTAAGTTATTAAAGAAAATACGGGCTACACTTTTTCCAATCGGTCAAAATTCATCCGAGGAAGGACGGGTAAGCTTTGAACATTGATCGTAATCCTGTCAAAATATTGTTATAAGAACTTTAGGGAAGGCATAAAATATTAGGTCGGGTTAGTGGACACACTAAATTTTGTCCAGGCCTAACACATTTTGCTCATATGTGACTTAAAGTTTTATTCTTATCAGGTAAAGCCTCAAATGTAGAGAAGTGCAATAAAATAGTGATTCAGGTTTAGTTAGAACATGAATTAGAAACAAAAATCCAAATAAAATGAAAATAAAATTGTTATGGTTTCTATGGCAACTGAAGATTAATATCAGTATATGAAAACATTTGAAATATTTTTATAATTCGTTTTTCAGTCTTTTTATTATTTAATATTACAAATGAGCGAGGACCTATTTAGCAGGTCTGGGATCCGCCCGAAACGGGGGATAAATTGAAATCGCCCGATCGGGGGATAAAGCGTCTAAGCGTTTTTATGACTATAACATCGCGCATGCGTATTTTATTTGTTTGCCTAGAAACGGGCTTAAAATCGAGTAAAATTGATGACCTTTTAAAAAAAACGACCGCGGGATTCATTTCTAAGTAGGGGGACTTAAAAATTTGAACAGTTACAGTAAACTTATATTTCTAAAGATCTGTCGTGCGGAAAAAAATCTGTCGTGCAGAAAAAAGGTTATAAGCTCTTAAAAATGCACTTCCTGTTATAAATGTTCCATTTAAAATACATCATAGTTACGGGTATAGAAATGTTAAAAGGACTGTTTCTTATACCTAGTTCAGATGTGTGATAACCAATTCTTTTTCATTTTCTGTCTGAATTTCGTCTCCCCCATTAAATACCAAAATGTTTTTTTAAAGAATTTTGACCAATCTACACATTCCTTCATTAAATAACTTGTAATTGTTCAGGATAAAATGTTCAGGTTGTGTCAGAACTTGTATTCTGTTGTAAAGTCAGGTGAAAAGCTTGTAAATATGTAGCTAATAATAGTATATGTTTCAATTCTCAATCCAATGTCACAATATACTAACTAAGCTTTTAGTGGCAATTTGATTTTTCAGTTTTTACCCGTGTATATGTAGCTATATATCGGAATGTCGGGATTGTAGGGTAAATCTATATCCTGCTTTTAGTTCCAACGTTATTCTAAACTGAAGAAAATTTGTCATTTAGCCTCCTGTTCTTTATTTCAAACAAAATAATCATATTTACTAATAATTAAAAAATAATAATAAACAGCTATTGCGATTGATTATATTATCAAATGGGCTTTGTAGTGATTTGCTTAAAATTCCGAACTCAGTTTATACTATATACAAAAATATTCTTCTAATTATTCAGCATTTACACTAAAAAACTGACAAAATGAATGTCGTCCTCTGATCGAAAAACAAGATAAAATAGTTTATTATTTTTTAATTGGGTAAATTTATAGATTTGAATTAGCAATCAATTTGTGTTAAATTAAAAATCTTTATTCAATTGTTCTTCTTTTATTGAATCTGTCATGTCATCATTGGAAAACACTGCCGATATGTCTGCCATTATTACCTGTTGCCTGTAGGATTTACAAAGCTTTATTGACTACTGCGAGTATCTATGTACGATCTACCGGATGTTTACATCAGGTAGTATTACTCGCAATCATCGGAACTCTTCTGTGTACTCGCGTGTACACCCACAAGAATTACTTCCCTTTGATTGTCTCCCGATCGGGCGATCCCCCGTTTCGGGCAGATCCCAGACCTGTTTAGTATTGTCACAGTAAAAGGGCAAATAGAATGGGTATATCTTTTTATGGAGAGTTTGTGATTTCTATGGCAACAGCATTTTTATAACTTAATAATACCATTGAATGCAGTATTAGTGTTTATCACAGTAAAAGGATAAAAAAGGGCACTAGTATATCTTTTAATGGTGAGTTTATAATTTCTATGGCAACAGCATTTTTATAACTTTATAATTCAAATTCCATATAAGTATTTCTCACAGTAAAAGGATAAAAAAGGGTATATCTTTTTATGACGAGCTTTACAGTATTAGTAGATAGAAATAAAAGAGGATTTGTAATTTTAACGTAATGCCATAATTGATCGAGGCCATGCAGCCACCAGACCCATAAACTATAGCTAGAACTTAAACATGTATAATGACATATGGAGTCTATAAAACAGTATTATAAAAAAATATTTGTATATAAGATTTTTTTAACTTTACATATTATATATAAATATCAGAGTATTTTAAAGTCACTTTTTCCGTCCTTTTGCTTGTAGTTCATATTTTTACATCTTGCTTTTTTATATGTTTTTATATTATTTAAATGCACATCATTTTGCAAATGTTCAAACACTTCACAGAGTTTTTCATAAATGTAGCTCATCAGAGCCAAAGTTTGCACAAATCTTAGCTATGAGGCCCCAAATGGGGAAACTGTATAGAGACGTCCCTATAAACTACCGTATTCAAAAATCAAAACAATGCTATATATTTTATTGTTATAAAATGGATTTCATTTTGCTAATTTTTAAACGCTTCACATACTTTTTTATAGCTCATTCAAGCTAAAGTTTGCTCAAATCTTGTCTGAGGCCCCATATGGGGAAACTGTAGAGCGGTACCTTTAGATTATACAAAAACTCAGAATCACCGAATCATGTGGATGTAGCCCATGATACAAACATATAAAACTTTTCTTACACCGGTAATTTGACAGGCTGATCAATTCAACAGATTTTTCCATTTTCAACGGATTTTTACCATTACAACTGATAAATGGACGGATAAAATGAAAAGGTCAAATTAGACAGATTTTTCCCATTTTGATGGGGTTTTTTTCAATTAAAAGTACTAAAAATTTTGACTTTTTGTATGGAAATTGTAAAAAATCAAACACTTTACAATAAAAAAGTACTTTAATGGCAACCTTGCACACTAAAAACGTACCGATCTGGGCAAATACTAGTAAATAAATTTTATTGGTCAGCCTGATTTGATAGAAGTAATGCATTGTGTCACTATAGTGTTTTGACCATATTACTGCTCCATTTTTAAGTTTTAAAAGACCGATTATAATTATATAAATGTAGATGTTTATTTGTAAAAACATTTATATTATTATTATTATTTTATGATGTCATCTTATGATGTTATTATGAGTGTTGAGAATTTTGTTGTTTATATTCAAGCATTATATGTACTGCTCTTTTCAAAAACTGTTTGATAAAAATAAAAGTTTCTTTGACTTTTGACTTGATTTTATCTTATAGATTGAATTATGTGGGTTCTAGTGATTCACCACTTTTTGGGAGCAATCAAAATTGAAAGTGCATGAGATTGGTTGATTGATTGAATGAGATTTTACGTCCAAGTCAAGAGGGTCCCTAGAATTACCGGATCCACCAGATCGGTCCTTGATTGATTGAATGAGATGTTACGTCCCAATCAAATGGGTCCCTAGAATTATCGGATCAGCGTGTAATTACCAATTGGTGCTAGATCGGCCCTTGTTGTGAGTTAGGGTGAAAATATTTGTACTTTATATGATGCAGACAGTGTATACAATTCATAGAAACATATTTTCAAAATAACTACATGTATTAACTAATTTTATTATTTAGTGTTTACAAATAGATCTTTTTATCATTCAACAATGGTGTTTAACAATTGACATATCACCGGCCATGCCTTTTATGTCCTGACACTGGCCGCTATCATGGCACCCAAAAAGCGTCATGGCAACTAATGACATACTAGTGCATTGAAGTCATTAAACAACACAATTCAGGTCAAGTTTTCATTCTTTTTGCATGTAAATCAATCATGCCGACCCTTTGTCAGAACATTGTGGGCGTGGCAGGCGATCCGTCAATTGACTTTGTCTCCGGGGTTATCTGTAACCTAGATAATCCTACTGTGCTAATCTGCCAAAACTAAAGAAGAATTTAATTTTAGATGTGTAACATGTAGTTGGATGAATTCAATTTTAGAGGTCTGACATGTCATTGGATGAATTTAATTTAGATTGATTGATTGAATGGGGTATGAAACGCCCCAGTCAAGAATATTTCACTAATATCAACATGCCACCAGCTGTAGGTGAAGTGGCTCAATTTTTTATCTTTGCATTGCACTCAGGGCAATGTGCAGGGAAGGTTCTGTAACTGGCACAGCTGTTGTGTTTTAGAGTCCCTTCCAAAGGACTCGGTGACTTTCATTTCTAAATTCCTAGTGCTTGGTGAAAAAATTGTCAATACCTTTTAAAATCTTCACCAGACCCCAGCTATGGTTTGAACACACAACCTCCAACATACAAAACAAGCACTCTACCAGTTGAGCTTCTTCAGTGGTAGAATTTTATTTTAGAGGTCTGAAATGTAATTGAAGATAAAGTCTCCTGTACAATGTCACTGTGTATGACTGACACTGGATATAGATACCTCACTTCCGACAGGTTAGGTATCTATATCCGGTGTCAGATCCAGTAGAAAATGTCTGATGAGTCAAAATATCGCAAGAACTACGATCTAGATCTAATTGAACATAAGATTGCTTTCAAAGTCCAGTTGTCACTGTGTATGGCTGACACTGGATATAGAAACCTCACCTATCTATATCCTGTGTCAGTCGCATTCGGTATAAAATGTCTGAGTAAAAATATTGCAAGAACTAAGATCTAGATCTAATTGAACATAAGATCCCTTTCAAAGTCCATTTGTTCAAAGCTTGGTTAGCCTTATTAAAATGAGAAGTGAAAATTTGTATCCTGGCAACAATTTTAATCCAGTGCATTTTGTAGAAAGGGGGATATATTAACTGATTCGAATTGCCGTCCGTCCTTCTGACTTCAGATGTAGTACCATTTCACCAGCATTAGAATTGACAGAGGATGTGCGTATCATTAATCTTAATTGGTGTGCTCATTTTTCTGGGAGTTATTGCCCTTTGAACGTAAGTGCAAATCACAAAAAGAACCTGCAGGCGGGGGATCCAAGTTCACTGAATTTACCTGTTTAAAATTATATTTAAAGAAGTTTACAATTTATCGCTGTCCATAATGATAATTTTAAACTGAGGTCCTAGGAGCGATTTATTTTCCTTTTAAAACCCGTGTACCAGGCGTGATATTTATATTCTAAGGTCACTTATAATTCAAAATAAAACAAGTCATAAAAAGTGCACGGTTACACAATACCGTTCTATTTGAATTGAGGTGAATATTGTTTGGTTTGAACAATGCTGAACTATATACAATTGAATATGCCTCAACAATGATAAAGTAGTATATATAGAAACTTATCTTAACTTAGCTTTTATAATCTTAACTTGGATCGTTGGTAGCATTAGAATATAAACTATCACGCCTGGTACACGCATTTTAAAATGAAAACAAATCGTAGAAAACATCAACCGTAAATTGTCGATTTTTTAAAAAACCTCGCATTTCTTCAACAAACTCTGGTCCCTATGCACTGCTCTATGATTTTGAATATATCAATATATTTTCATTTTTTAAATTAATTCGTTATACAAGGTGAAAACTATTTTCCCCAAATCGTGTATTTTCGCACAATTTCCATGAAAATGCAACGAATAAAGCGTGAGTCGGCGTGATTATAAACGCGGTCTAAATCGCATTCACGGATCGCAGCCCCTCTCACCGCCTAGGTTCGAATCCCACCATTCGGCACATTCTAGTGTAAAAAAGGTTGGCAATCCACTCGCCAAAGATTAGTGGTTTTCGTCGGGCACCGGTTTCCTCTTTCGTGGTTTTGCTTAATTTGACCAACGGTATTTGGTCCTACAATATCTTTTCCCGCAATGAGACTTTTTCCATTCATCAATATATAGTCCAAATCTGAAATGTGACACGGTAAAGAACCTTCCCTGCACATTGCCCAGAGCACACCGCCCAATCATTCAACTGAACAATCAACACAAAACGGAAAATGCTTCCAACACTTTTTGTTATAGAACTATACGTGTCAGAATTGCTCGAACAAAACCCAAGGTCAACATTTTTCTCTGTGTGTGTGTGTGTGTGTGTGTGTGTGTGTGTGTGTGTGTGTGTGAGAGAGAGAGAGAGAGAGAGAGAGAGAGAGAGAGAGAGAGAGAGAGAGAGAGAGAGTTGGTACTGGACGAAAAAAGTGTTAGAACAAAGTGGAATTTTACTTTGTTGCAATTTTAAATTAAATTTTATATTTACTTTTTAATTAATTACGTTATTACCCAGAGGTTTTAATGAAAATTGATAAAATACGATTGTTAAATGGAAGGTCGACGGACCTTCTTGCTAGTGGAGTCCGGAGGGCTACTCCCCCGGAAATCTTTTTAGATTTTAGACCTTAAATTGAAATTTATGACACTGAAAACAACACTTCAACATCCTACGACTTGTTGAGACAGGTACATTTCAGCGCAAAAAAGATATCAGAAAAGGAAGTTTCCGGGGAAAAATAACGATTGACCAGAATCATATACATGTATATAATATAAAATATTAAGCTTATCATCCCTGGTTTGTTTGAATTTTAATTCTTATAATCTCTACTTTGATTGGAGATGTGCATCTAGTCGGTCTAATGTCTAATGGTTAAAGTGTAGCTCTGATAGTGGCTAGTTAAATTAATTTCTATGTACCAAAATTAAACTATTACATAAAGTTTAACCTTTTTATTTTGTAAACTTATGCTTTATTCCTGACTGACATTTCTCTAGAAAAAACCGCCAAAATTAGAATGATTAAAGGCTTAAAGTTGAGACTTCAGCTTGGTACAACCGTATATTATTATCCCATAATGTTATAATATTGAATGTTGAACTTAATTTTGTATATAGTGCAGTCAAACCTGTCTATAAAGGCCACCTAAGGGAACCTGAAAAAGTGGTCTTAATGGGCAGGTGACCTTTTTACACATGTTCAAATAATATGAATAAAGAACAATTGGGATACAATTCCACTGGCCTTTATAGGCAGGTGGCCCTTTATAAAGGTGGTGTTTAAAGCAAGTTTGACTGTATTAAATGTCATGTTGTATAAAATTGTTATATTATACATGGATATGAAACTGGTTAATATAAGTCCAGGATCCCGATTTGTTTAATGATTATGATTTTCTAATGAATATTGCTTAAACTAAAATATTTTCCCATCCTCTATTACAGCTTTTCCATTCACGAATATTTTCCCATCCTCTATTACAGCTTTTCCATTCACGACGAAAACACTATTTCTCAATTTTTAATGTGAACTATAGCAGTGACCCAGTTAGCAGAGTGTTCGCTCCGTAAGTGGGAGGTCGTAGGTTCGAACCCCGACGGTCACCGGGTCTGATCCAAGACTTAAAATTGGGCAGTGACTGTTCTGTCGCAAAGCACTCGGCATCATGAAATGAAAGTCACGGTTCTTTCGGATGAGAACTTAAAATAAACGAGGTCCCGTGTCACGGTGGGCTTGGCACGATAAAGAACCCTGCTGTAAAATGTCATCAGCGCAGCGCACATGAAAATATTCTTGACTTGGACATTAAACACCATTACTCACCTCAATTTTTCATGTGGTAGATTACACAGGTTTCTCCGATGTAACCGTAACTGACGGTGTTTGATGCAATGTGTTATAAAACGATCTGTCGCGTGCAATAGGTGGTAGCTTACTGAGATGGCAGTCGGTAACATATTAAACGAAAATTCGTATAGTCGAACATTTACAGTTTATTTTTTTTCATTTGTTTCTTATGGGCTAATATGTCTGTAATAAAGACTAAAAACGTTTTGATGGAAAATAGCCAGTTCTCCATTTTGTAATGTACTAACTTTTGGATTTCTAAAGTACCGTTGACGCATGTCACGGCGTATTTGCGTATAGGCAGCTCAGTATACGTCCTGGAAGGGATATAAATTAAAAACATCAGATTTTGATTTATATTATTTTATTATATTTGGTTAAAATAAATTATTTTCGACCATTTATTGGTAAACTTTATTTTTACTTTTTTCGCAGGTCCCGCAATCTACAATCGGTAAGACCTCCTATTGTAAACACCCATTACATTTTATGTAATTTTTTTGAAAAAATAATTTTCTCAGAAATAACTAGAATTGTTTGATTCTGTCATATTTAAGTTTTTTTTCGTTAAATATAAGATTTTAGTGAATAGTAAAAATGGAAGTCTTTCCTTACAAATTTGAAATGGGCTCTAACAATTCTGATTTCACTTCCCCCGTCAAAAGTGATTTTGTTTCAGTCAAACCCCTCAACAGCTGAAACTGTCAACCCGAGCTATTGTTATGCAAATTAGGACAAGTATCACGTGATTATCAGTGCCATCGTGTCTTCAGGACGGATACATCCAGCGCCATTTTGTTGATGAGCACGAAAAAGTAAAAGAAGTTGGATTATTCGCATTTTGAATTTGGATTTAGCTGTTTATCGGGGATTCTAACTATTCACGTGTTACATATTGGATTAAGACGAATTTTGACGATTTTGACTATCCACGCGTTACATTTAATTGGTAATTCTAACTGTTCAAGTGTGTTGCGTTTAGATTTAGCCGTTTATTGGTGATTCTAACTGTTCAAGTGTTGCGCTTGGATTTAGCCGTTTATTAGCGATTCTAACTGTTCAACTGTTGCGTTTGGATTTAGCTGTTTATTGTGAAGAAAAATTCATGTGTTAAATATTGGATTTAGCAGTGTAATCAACATCTCAGATACAATGTGTTGGTGTTGGGAAGAATGAATGTTTACAGCAGTACAAGGTAGGTGCATTTATGTATTATTGCATGTGTAATTCCTTTACGTGGTTTTCAGGCGTGATTATATAAATTATTTGATTTTTTAAATAGTTCGGAAATAACAGTTATTTTAGTTGCCCAAATATTCATCCAAACGGAAGATCGCCATGTGGTATACTTTCACGTGGTTTTCAGGCGTGATTATTGGGAGTGGGGGTAACCAATTTCTTTATTGTAATTAAAAATATTGAGGAAATAATTATAAAAGTTGTTTTAGTTGCCCGTATTCATTCCAAACGGAAGACCCCCTACAACAGGTATTTATAATTTATTATTATACCACTGCAAATTAGTTTGAGGGGGTATATTGAATTACCATGTCTGTCTGTCTGTCTGTCTAAAATCCTGTTCGGGCAATATCTCATCAATGGTTTGGACGGCTGTCATGAAACTGCACATGAATAATCTTCATGGTCCAAATGTGTGCCATGACCTTGAACCTGAACCAAGGTCATATAGGAAAGGTCAAGGTCACGGGGAAACATAAAATGGGGTTGGGGTGTATTTGACTCTCAAAAGACAGTTCTAGTATTCAGCTGTGATGTTTCTGCTTTGTTAATGACACACACTGCTCTATGTACTTTTAAATAATCAATTCATTTAGTTCTGTATTGCTGAGACTTGAAAATGAGTAGTTTTGCTTATGGTTGAATAAAGTGACGGGTAGTTTAGTTTTTTTTAATATTAATTTTTTTTATAATATTTATATTTAACTGTCCACACCTGACATTGTCAAATGCACTTTCTTTATGTCTTCTCTTCCTTGCTGTCCTTTCAACAGTATCTATGTTGACCTTTGTAGTGGTCTGGGTAGTTTAGTTGGTATAGCACTCGCCTACAGCGAGGAGGTCCAGGGTTCAATCCCTAGTCTGACCCTGCATTTTTTCTCCTTCCTGTTACAGTTTGGTGGCCATTGTGGCCTCAGAAGTGGTCATAGGGATCATGTGTATATATTTGTCTATAATGTGAACACTAATCATAGGAAATGTGTATTAGTAATAAATGTGAATCCTAATGCTACCCATGTATTGGATTGACCCTCCTAAATGAATAGGTCAAACAGACAGGTCAATGTTATTTGTCTTTAACTATGCTGTATTTAGGTTTACCCAAAAATTGCACTTATGTGGTCTAGGGGAGATAATCTACTTGGCCTGTCACCTGTCACAGGTTAATGAATTGTCTCCCTTTCACATAATACTTTAATGTGTTATAAAATTGTAGCTATATTATATATGCAGTATATTCAAAACTGTCCTTTTAATGTCCAAACTAGTGAACTCATGGACCCCAACCCTGGCATCTGCTTTCCTTATTTAGTTCTGGTACAATTAAAAAACAATAAATAATTAATTACAAAAAAAAAGAGAAAAAAGTTTGTCTTTATGAAAAATTGATTTATTGGTTATTATTGATAATTTCAATGTGGAAAGTCAGTGATTTTCTCTGGCACTCCAGTTTACTCTCACATTAAAAATGTTTAAAATTCTTCTCCTCTAAAGATACAAGAGATATAGCTTAGATTTTCATATTTAAGATACTTAGTACATCTAGTTTTGGATTTGCACAAATAATAGCTGTAGGCTCAAAATGGGGAAATGGCAAGGTTCTTAAGGGGGGAATTGCTAAAATTACTATACTGTGGGGCCCAATTTTCGTGGAATCTGTAGAATATAAAATTTCGTTGAGATGTAAATTTGTGGTTTTACTGAAATGTTAAAAACGTAGTTTGTCCTTTGAAAATTGATAACTGGTAGAAAGTCAGGGTTCGAAATAAGCGGTAGCCCGGCAGCCCGAGGCTCCCTAAAATCCTGAAGGGCTCCCTGAGCTTAGTGTACAGAGGTCCGCCGGGTCCCATTGAAAATCTAAACCGGAATCGTTATCCAGTCGTACCATTTTCTATTCTTACAATTTATCGAAGTAATTTGTTACAAGCAATTTGATTGGTCAAATTCGGTTCAGATTCTTTCAGCCTTCTGTGTATCGACCAATCATAAAGTGTTTCATAAGTGATACCAAATCGTTTAGAATACGACTTCCGGTGTGAGTCCATGCGTCTACGATGGACAAATTTTTAGGCAGGAGTTTCGAGCCTGTTAGAAAAAAACAAAAAACATCACAAGAAAGGCTGGAAGTGAACCGGCGTTACGAAAAGGAGGGCCGACAACGTACATATCTCCTTAAACATGTTAAATGGGAGAAAGAATTTTCATGGTTGAAAAATTAAGAAGCCGGTATGACATGCAAAATTTGTGTTGGTTACGAAACCCTTGGTAGCTTTGTGTTAGGTTGTAAAAATTACAAAAAAACTGCAATTGTGAAGCATGAAAAGTCTGATGGACATATCTCAAATGTGTTGAAACACAATGCCAAATTAAATCCCCAAAACACTCCTGCCGTTAAAGCTTTGCACAAATTGAATGAAGTGACAATTAATCTGGCAGTGCATGTATAAACATCAAAGAAAAATACTAAATTAAAAATTTGTCACACAAAACTGCAATTTTCCAGAAGGTCTAAATGGTCACAGGATTTTGCCATAATGCAGGATTTTACACGAAATACCCCAGAGCTTCTGGGGGCCTTAAGCGGCCCCCAGACCCCTCGTCGTAAAGACCACTGCGCAAGCGCAGTGGGTCAGCCCGCTTTGCGGCTGAACGGCTCCTTCAAAAGGTGCAGGACTCCTTCATTTACTATTTTGGGAGTCCTTCTATTTTCTTATTTCTAACCCTGGAAAGTGATCATTTGTTTGTTAATCGGCGGTTATAGGATGAGTAATTAGGGATTACCAAAGCAATAGGCCGTGACAGATCTAGAGACGCGGATTAATGACCAAGTCTAGTCTAGGCGTTAATTACCTGTGATTAGTATATCGGTAACAATTGACTTCATACACGACGTGACACCTGGCCTGAGTAAATCTACCTGTTACATTACATAATTAAGTGGTAATTAATTCAGATTTACAAGTTTACTCATATCACATCAATAAGAATGTGTTACATAATCCTTTAAAGCAAAACTGTTTTTTCTGTGATATTGGCAACTCTTTAAAAATTCTAATTATTGACCTCTGATGACCCAATCAGCTGTTATGAGAATAACAATGGCCCCTCTTACCGATACTGTATAATGTCGAAATTTAGAAGGCAAACAATTGATTTAGTTATAATAAATATAAACGAGGTTAGTTTATAGATTGTTGAAATGTTTATTAAATTATTGTGTTATCGAATTTGAATTTAATTGAGATAGCCCATAATTAAAGATGAAAGCTACGACTAGAAACCTGTCTGTCCCTATCGTCCCGACCAGTTCCCAATTAAATAAACTTTTTTTTAAAATATAAATATTTATTTATTAAACATAATATATTTATTTTTATAATTTTCACAATTAAATCAAGACATCCATACATCTTCACCTCCTAAAAGTGAAAATGTGAGTTAGGCTAGATATAATTTATGAATGCGATAAATATGATACATGTCCATTGTTATCTTGTCTTTTTACTTGTGATTAATATTCCATGGTGGTCGTAAATTTGGAAACGACCATAGGAAAATTTCACGCATGTCAAAATTCACATTAATAAAATATTGGTTAAAATTACTTTTTTATCTATAGAATAAAGTATGTTCTAGTAGTTCAAACTGTCCACTAAAACCACGAAAATTGATCCCCAACGAAAATTAATGATTTCACAGTATTTGTCAATATATCTTGAAAACTATCAAGTTTTTGTATAGGCATGTATATTAAAATATTGTAGGTATTGGCCTTGCAATCATTTTGATATATGAATGAAGGTCATAGGTTCAAAGCTCAAGGTCAAAGATACAAATGAATGCTGGAAAGGTTAATTATCTCAAAACTATAAACTTATTGTATAGGCATATACATTTAAAATATTGTAGGTATTGGCCTAATGGTTATTTTGATAAATAGATTGAGGTAATGGATTCAAAGTTCAAGATCACAGATAAAATGGCCTGGTTTATTGCCTTTGTATTTTTTACTAGCTGGTCAAACATATTTTTAGCTAGACCTTTGATATTTAGATGTATTGTGACAGTAGCATTTTTAGAACAAGTAATGATTAATTTGCAAATATTCTTGTGTTAGGTCTTAACTACTGAAAATTGAAAGTAATGTGTATCTGTAAAATTTCATCTTCTCCTCTGAAACCTCTGGGCCAATTGAAACCAAATTTGATTTGGAAGGTCCCTAGGTAAAGTCAATCACAGTTTTTACAAGGTGACTATATATGAAATCCAAGATTGTAGCTGTTACTATAAATAGCAAATGACTAAAATGGCCATTGTGAATTCAATTTTTGTACGACATTCATGACAGTGAAAGTACGTTTCTATCGCTTTCTCTAAAATCGGGCTTCTTACTATGAAATAGTTTGAAATAGTACGCATTGGAAATAGTGCGCCTGGTAAATGAATGTGAAAGGAATATATCTGTTTATCGTGAGATATGTATTCTGAGACAGGTAATGCATTTGGTTACATATGCACATTTGGAATAAATTTTCGGAATATATTTTGGAATCTAGTAAATATTGCGGCGGGATGCATCCAATTATTTGTGCAGTCTGGCGAACTGATCTCGTAGAATACAATAAAAAGTAGTCCATGAAGTTAGGGTCCTACGATGTAAAATCATAACTTTTTATGAAATAAACAACATTGGCATGCAAGATTAAATAATTCTTTATAAAATATAATAATACCACTGTCTGTTTGTGTGTGTGTGGGTCCGTCCCAATTGGTTTTGGTGCATTTAAAAGAGAACTGTACATCCGATTGAGCTGAAACTTGGTCATTGATATGGTGTAAGTGGTGTGGATTTCTCGACAGCATAATCCTGCATCCAAGATGGCCACTGTTACTAAAAATAGACTTTTTCACCCAAACTCATGGTTTCTGTGCATTTAAAAGAGAACTGTACATCTGATTAAGCTGAAACTTGGTCAGTTGATTTGTTATGGTGGCGAGTGGTGTGGGATTGCTCAACAGCGCAATCGTGCATCCAAAATGGCTGTCATTACTAAAAATAGATGTTTCACCTGATTTATGGTTTCCGTGCATTTGAAAGAAATCTGTACATCTAATTGAGTTGAAACCAATGGTCAGTTGATTTGTTATGACAGGAAAAATTGTGCATTCAAGATGGCCACCATTACTAAAAATAGCCTTTTTCACCTGATTCATGGTTTCCATGTATTCACAAGAAAACCATACATCCCACTGAGCTGAAACTGGTCATTTGATTTGTTTGGTGGTGAGTGGTGTGGGATTGCCTGACAGCAATTTTTTAGTTTATTAACTATAGTGTATCTAAAATGGCCACTGTTACTATAAATAGCAAAAACCTATAAATGGCCATTACAGCCTTGTTTATGTACTAATTTTTGTTGAAATTTTAAATATAGAAAAAAGAACTCGGGGTATTAAACATATTTAACAGGTTTTTCTGAAATTTTTTTAGCTTCACTTTGTATTGAATTCACTGATGTTCACCACTGTAGGGGATAGTGTTCTCTGAACACCTTGTTTAAATTTATTTTGAAGGGTATAATAATGTATTTGGTTGTTGAGGTATTCTGTTACATTTTAAAACTGATTTATCAATTAGATTTCACTTTCGTGAAAGGGAGATAAATCGTACAGTGCCGTGTGCAAACTGAGCATGGAATACAAATGTGGATTTTAAATATTTCACTGATTTGGTAGTAAAATTAACATGAAACGGGAATATTATGAGTGATAATCAGCAGTTTATTAAAACCCAGACTTAACAGCAAATGATCCAGTTACATACAAATGTTAGAATGAACCCTTTCATAGCGATGGCCTGGTCTGCAAAAAATCTACTTTCTCTCCATTCGAAATGACAAACAACGATCAAGTACAATTTATAAAACTTTATTAAATTTTAATAAACTGATCGTCTTTTTCATATATTTATGGAATTTTTATTTTCAGCCGTTTTTTACTTAGCAATACATGGTTAGGTACAAATTGTTTCTTTTTCAAAAACACTATTCGTCATTGTGGATTCAATTCATCCGTCATTGTTTTTTTTTCAAATTTGAAATGTAGAAATATATATCTCGCCATTTAACATATACATGTATATAGCAGGTTTTCTGAAAAAAAATTCATTGAACTAATTTGAGCAAATAATGCATATTAGGTCAAATTTTGCCAGTTGAGCATTACAGGCCCTTTTGGACCTCTTGTTGCATTTAAGAAAAAAAATGGTAAAATTCCTTTAAATTATTATAACTGGACTATTTGATCAATAATGACATTGGTATTTAGTTTTGACATATTACTATCTTCAAAATGGAGTCAAGGTCAATTCAGAAGGTTATAACCTAATTTTTACTTTTCTGATTTTATAATATCTGGAAAACTATTAAATAGATAGTAGAATATTGTTGGTATTGCTGTATGTCATTTTGACATATTGGTTAAGGTCATAGGTTCAAAGGTCAAGATCATAGATGGGGAAAACATACTGAAATGGTTAATTATCTGGAAAACTATGAACTTTTGTTTAGGCATGTATATTAGAATATTGTAGGTATTTTCACAACAATCATTTTGATGAATGAATGAAGGTCATGGGTTCAAAGGTCAAGGTCACAGGTGCAAACAAATACTTAAGTACCCATCATTCCACAACTTATCAACACATTGTTCATGGTTCTAATGACGTAATTACAAAACCTCAACCAATTTTTAGCTCACCTGAGCTGAAAGGCTCAGATGAGCTATTGCTATCTATCACCGTCCGTCGTGTGTCGTGCGTCGTGCGTAGACTTTACATTTTAATCTTCCTCTCCAAAACTACTGAGCCAAATTTGATGAAACTTGGTGATTATTATGCCTTGGTAACAGGCTTTCAAAATTGTGTTCGGGGTTTGACCACGCCCAACAATATGGATGCCGTTACTATAAATAGCCAAAAGACAAAAAAATCTTCTTCTCTGAAACCAAAGGATGCAGGCAAATTTTGATTAGATTTTTGGATTCAGGATACCTAGATACATTAAAATTGTGTTTTTCATGAAAATTGGACGAAAAATAGGTTACACGTTTTTTGCATAATATTATGTAATTTTTGTTATAACTTCATAATGGCTGAAGATAATTGTATGGAGTTTTCACTGTTGATCTTGTCTTGCGATTTTCTTCCGATTGATGTCAAGGTCAAAGGTCAAGGTCATGTCCCAGTTTTTGACCTTTGATAAAAAATGCTTTTTTAAAACATTTCTGGTGATAATGACGTAGGATTTTTGGTTAATTGTAGGTATTGACATGACAATCATTTTGATATATCGATTAAGGTCATGGATTCAAAGGTCAAGGTCACAGATGTACAAGTTTACCAAAATAGTTAATTATCTGCAAAACTATGAACTTTTTGTATAGGCATGTATATTAGAATATTGTAGGTAATGCAGGGCTCCAAGTAGCGAGTAAATTACTCGCATATGCGACTAAAAATCAGATATGGCTAGTAAATTTCTGATGCACTCGCCAAACGGCGATCAATAAATACAGAGGCTGCGACCGAAAATTTATTTTTTGTACTGAAAAGATTGTTTTATAACCAGGAGATGATCATGTAAACATCGTTTTTAGCCAAAAGATGATCATGTAAACAATGTAATTTGGTACACCTCGGCTGCTAGTGTTGTATACAGTTAGTTTATAGCCCCTGCTCATATACACAGGAACCCCGTCTGTGTTATGCAGGTCACACAAACGCTTGTAACTTATGATAATCCTTGCTAATATACAAACGTACAATGGATTGCACATTGCTATAGAAAACAACATGGCCAAACGAGCCAGCAGGACATAAGGGAAATTGTCCTCATTCGGTTTCGGCACACCATCCATTCCGAAATCAAAATGTGTTGCCGATAATGAACAACAAATGCCCACTGCCGCATCAAGCGAGCCAAAGTTTTTAGCAAAATGGTGTAATGAATTTTCTCGGTTGTATGTATAGAATGCGCAATTGTTGTCAACAAAAATGAAGGTGGCCTATAAAGAATGGCCAGAAGACTTTGTTATGATCTGGATCTTGATGACAGTGATAAAATGCGACTTCCGCTGGCACACAGTTATTTGTGAAATTTTATTATGCTTTCAATTTGAATTAAAAGTTTTACAAATTCAGCTTTTTGTATCATTGCATGATCACGGGGAACTTTGTTTTGGCGACCAAAATATTTAACCCTGGCTAGTAAATTTTGGCCTTGGCTAGTAAAAATAAAACATGGTAGCCAGAAGGCTAGTGAAAACCAAATCCTACTTGGAGCCCTATAATGGCCCAGTGGTCATTTTGATATATGAATAAAGGTCATGAGTTCAAAGGTCAAGGTCACAGATGTAAACAAGTACTGAAATGATTATATAGACTTTTTGTATAGGCATGTATATTAGAATATTGTAGGTAATGGCCCAATGGTCATTTTGATATATGAATAAAGGTCATGAACTCAAAGGTCAAGGTCACAGATGTAAACAAGTACTGAAATGATTATTTATCTCAAAAATTATAAACTTTTTGTATAGGCATGTATATTAGAATATTTTAGGTATTATCCTAACGATCATTTTGATATATGAATGCAGGTCATGGGTTCAAAGGTCAAGGTCACAGATGCGAATGAATACCTGAATGGTTAATTATCTTGAAAACTATTAACTTTTTGTATATGCATGTATATTAGAATATGGTAGGTATTAGCCTAACAACCATTTTGATATATGAATGAAGGTTATGGGTTGAAACGTCAAGGTCACAGAAGTGAACAAGTTCTAAAATGATTATTTATCTCAAAAACTGTAAACTATTTGTATAAGCATGTATATTAGAATATTTAGGTATTATCCTAATGATCATTTTGATATATGAATAAAGGTCATGGGTTCAAAGGTCAAGGTCACAGATAAGAATAAATATCTTAATGGTAAATTATATTGAAAACTATTAACTTTTTGTATATGCATGTATATTAGAATATTGTTGGTACTGGCACAATGGTCATTTTGATATATGAATGAAGGACATGGGTTCAAATGTCAAGATCACAGATACAAACAAGTACTGAGATGATTATTTATCTAAAAAACTATAAACTTTTTGTATAGGGATGTATATTAGAATATTGGCCTAATTATCATTTTGTATTTGAATGAAGCTCATGGGTTCAAAGATCAAGGGCACAGGTGAGCGTTAAGGCCCATGGGCCTCTTGAACACATTGTTCATGATTCCAATGACGTTATTACAAAACGTCCCATCATTCCACAACTTTTGGCCACATTGTTCATGATTCCAATGACGTTATTACAAAACGTTAGCCAATTTTGGTTTTAGCTGTTATATGTATTATAACTATCAAAACCAAAAAATGTGTTATTTCAAAAAATACGCTACCGGTTCCACATCTGACATAGCCGACAGTTAGTACCCATCATTCCACAACTTTTGAACACATTGTTCATGATTCCAATGACGTAATTTCAAAACGATAGTCAATTTTGGTTTTAGTTGTTATATGTATTATAGCTTTATATAAAAAAATGTGTTATTTCAAAAAATACGCTACTGGTTCTACATCTGACATTTCCGACAGTTAGTACCCATCATTCCACAACTTTTGAACACATTGTTCATGATTTCAATGACGTAATTTCCAAATGATAGCCAACTTTGGTTTTAGCTGTTATATGTATTATAGCTGTAAAACCAAGAAATGTGTTATTTCAAAAAATACGCTACCGGTTCCACATCTGACATTGCCGACAGTTAGTACCCATCATTCCACAACTTTTGAACACATTGTTCATGATTTCAATGACGTAATTTCCAAACGATAGCCAATTTTGGTTTTAGCTGTTATATGTATTATAGCTGTAAAACCAAAAATGTGTTATTTCCAAAAATATGCTACCAGTTCCACATCTGACATTGCCTACAGTTAGTACCCATCATTCCACAACTTTTGAACACATTGTTCATGATTTCAATGACGTAATTTCAAAACGATAGCCAATTTTGGTTTTAGCTGTTAGATGTATTATAGCTGTAAAACCAAAAATGTGTTATTTCAAAAAATACGTTACCGGTTCCACATCTGACATTTCCGACAGTTAGTACCCATCATTCCACAACTTTTGAAACACATTGTTCATGATTTCAATGACGTAATTTCCAAACGATAGCCAATTTTGTTTTAGCTGTTATATGTATTATAGCAGTAAAACCAAGAAATGTGTTATTGGAAAAAATACGCTACGGTTCCACATCTGACATTGCTGACAGTTAGTACCCATCATTCCACAACTTTTGAACACATTGTTCATGATTTCAATGACGTAATTTCCAAACGATAGCCAATTTTGGTTTTAGCTGTTATATGTATTATAGCTGTAAAACCAAGAAATGTGTTATTTCAAAAAATATGCTACCGGTTCCACATCTGACATTGCTGACAGTTAGTACCCATCATTCCACAACTTTTGAACACATTGTTCATGATTTCAATGACGTAATTTCAAAACGATAGCCAATTTTGGATTTAGCTGTTATATGTATTATAGCTGTAAAACCAAGAAATGTGTTATTTCAAAAAATACGCTACCGGTTCCACATCTGACATTGCCGACAGTTAGTACCCATCATTCCACAACTTTTGAACACATTGTTCATGATTTCAATGACGTAATTTCCAAATGATAGCCAATTTTGGTTTTAGCTGTTATATGTATTATAGCTGTAAAACCAAGAAATGTGTTATTTCAAAAAATACGCTACCGGTTCCATATCTGACATTGCCGACAGTTAGTACCCATCATTCCACAACTTTTGAACACATTGTTCATGATTTCAATGACGTAATTTCAAAACGATAGCCAATTTTAGTTTTAGCTGTTACATGTATTATAGCTGTAAAACCAAGAAATGTGCTATTTCAAAAAATACGCTACCGGTTCCACATCTGACATTGCCGACAGTTAGTACCCATCATTCCACAACTTTTGAACACATTGTTCATGATTTCAATGACGTAATTTCCAAATGATAGCCAATTTTGGTTTTAGCTGTTATATGTATTATAGCTGTAAAACCAAGAAATGTGTTATTTCAAAAAATACGCTACCGGTTCCATATCTGACATTGCCGACAGTTAGTACCCATCATTCCACAACTTTTGAACACATTGTTCATGATTTCAATGACGTAATTTCAAAACGATAGCCAATTTTGGTTTTAGCTGTTATATGTATTATAGCTGTAAAACCAAGAAATGTGCTATTTCAAAAAATACGCTACCGGTTCCACATCTGACATTGCCGACAGTTAGTACCCATCATTCCACAACTTTTGAACACATTGTTCATGATTTCAATGACGTAAATTCCAAATGATAGCCAATTTTGGTTTTAGCTGTTATATGTATTATAGCTGTAAAACCAAGAAATGTGTTATTTAAAAAATACGCTGCCGGTTCCACATCTGAAATTGCCGACAGTTAGTACCCATCATTCCACAACTTTTGAACACATTGTTCATGATTTCAATGACGTAATATCAAAACGATAGCCAATTTTGGTTTTAGCTGTTATATGTATTATAGCTGTAAAACCAAGAAATGTGTTATTTCAAAAAATACGCTACCGGTTCCACATCTGACATTGCCGACAGTTAGTACCCATCATTCCACAACTTTTGAACACATTGTTCATGATTTCAATGACGTAATTTCAAAACGATAGCCAATTTTGGTTTTAGCTGTTATATGTATTATAGCTGTAAAACCAAGAAATGTGCTATTTCAAAAAATACGCTACCGGTTCCACATCTGACATTGCCTACAGTTAGTACCCATCATTCCACAACTTTTGAACATTGTTCATGATTTCAATGACGTAAATTCCAAATGATAGCCAATTTTGGTTTAGCTGTTATATGTATTATAGCTGTAAAACCAAGAAATGTGTTATTTCAAAAAATACGCTACCGGTTCCACATCTGAAATTGCCGACAGTTAGTACCCATCATTCCACAACTTTTGAACACATTTTTCATGATTTCAATGACGTAATATCAAAACGATAGCCAATTTTGGTTTTAGCTGTTATATGTATTATAGCTGTAAAACCAAGAAATGTGTTATTTCAAAAAATACGCTACCGGTTCCACATCTGACATTGCCGACAGTTAGTACCCATCATTCCACAACTTTTGAACACATTGTTCATGATTTCAATGATGTAATTTCAAAATGATAGCCAATTTTGGTTTTAGCTGTTATATGTATTATAACTGTAAAACCAAGAAATGTGTTATTGCAAAAAATACGCTACCGGTTCCACATCTGACATTGCCGACAGTTAGTACCCATCATTCCACAACTTTTAAACACATTGTTCATGATTTCAATGACGTAATTTCAAAACGATAGCCAATTTTGGTTTTAGCTGTTATATGTATTATAGCTGTAAAACCAAGAAATGTGTTATTTCAAAAAATACGCTACCGGTTCCACATCTGACATTGCTGACAGTTAGTACCCATCATTCCACAACTTTTGAACACATTGTTCATGATTTCAATGACGTAATTTCCAAACGATAGCCAATTTTGGTTTTAGCTGTTATATGTATTATAGCTGTAAAACCAAGAAATGTGTTATTTCAAAAAATACGCTACCGGTTCCACATCTGACATTGCCGACAGTTAGTACCCATCATTCCACAACTTTTGAACACATTGTTCATGATTTCAATGACGTAATTTCCAAATGATAGCCAATTTTGGTTTTAGCTGTTATATGTATTATAGCTGTAAAACCAAGAAATGTGTTATTTCAAAAAATACGCTACCGGTTCCATATCTGACATTGCCGACAGTTAGTACCCATCATTCCACAACTTTTGAACACATTGTTCATGATTTCAATGACGTAATATCAAAACGATAGCCAATTTTGGTTTTAGCTGTTATATGTATTATAGCTGTAAAACCAAGAAATGTGTTATTTAAAAAAAATACGCTACCGGTTCCACATCTGACATTGCCGACAGTTAGTACCCATCATTCCAGAACTTTTGAACACATTGTTCATGATTTCAATGATGTAAATTCCAAATGATAGCCAATTTTGGTTTTAGCTGTTATATGTATTATAGCTGTAAAACCAAGAAATGTGTTATTTCAAAAAATACGCTACCGGTTCCACATCTGACATTGCCGACAGTTAGTACCCATCATTCCACAACTTTTGAACACATTGTTCATGATTTCAATGACGTAATTTCCAAACGATAGCCAATTTTGGTTTTAGCTGTTATATGTATTATAGCTGTAAAACCAAGAAATGTGTTATTTCAAAAAATACGCTACCGGTTCCACATCTGACATTGCCGACAGTTAGTACCCATCATTCCACAACTTTTGAACAACATTGTTCATGATTTTCAATGACGTTATTTCCAAAACGATAGCCAATTTTGGTTTTAGCTGTTATAGTATTTATGCTGTAAAACCAAGAAATGTGTTATTTCAAAAAATACGCTACCGGTTCCCATCTGACATTGCGACAGTTGTATACCCATCATTCCACAACTTTTGAACACATTGTCATGATTCAATGACGTAATTCAAACGATAGCCAATTTTGGTTTTAGCAGTTATATGTATTATAGCTGTAAAACCAAGAAATGTGTTATTTCAAAAAATACGCTACCGGTTCCACATCTGACATTGCCGACAGTTAGTACCATCATTCCACAACTTTTGAACACATTGTTCATGATTTCAATGACGTAATTTCAAAACGATAGCCAATTTTGGTTTTAGCTGTTATATGTATTATAGCTGTAAAACCAAGAAATGTGTTATTTCAAAAAATACGCTACCGGTTCCACATTGACATTGCCGACAGTTAGTACCATCATTCCACAACTTTTGAACACATTGTTCATGATTTCAATGACGTAATTTCCAAACGATAGCCAATTTTGGTTTTAGCTGTTATATGTATTATAGCTGTAAAACCAAGAAATGTGTTATTTCAAAAAATACGCTAACCGGTTCCACATCTGACATTGCGACAGTTAGTACCCATCATTCCACAACTTTGAACACATTGTTCATGATTCAATGACGTAATTTCCAAACGATAGCCAAATTTTGGTTTTAGCTGTTATATGTATTATAGCTGTAAACCAAAGAAATGTGTTATTTCAAAAAATACGCTACGGTTCCACATCTGACATTGCCGACAGTTAGTACCATCATTCCACAACTTTTGAACACATTGTTCATGATTTCAATGACGTAATTTCAAACGATAGCCAATTTTGGTTTTAGGTTATATGTTTATAGCTGTAAAACCAAAGAAATGTGTTATTTCAAAAAAATACGCTACCGGTTCCACATCTGACATTGCAGACAGTTTAGTACCACATCATTCCACAACTTTTGAACACATTGTTCATGATTTCAATGACGTAATTTCCAAACGATAGCAATTTTGGTTTTAGCTGTTATATGTATTATAGCTGTAAAACCAAGAAATGGTTATTTCAAAAAATACGCTACCGGTTCCACATCTGACATTGCCGACAGTTAGTACCCATCATTCCACAACTTTTGAACACATTGTTCATGATTTCAATGACGTAATTTCAAAACGATAGCCAATTTTGGTTTTAGCTGTTATATGTATTATAGCTGTAAAACCAAGAAATGTGTTATTCAAAAAATACGCTACCGGTTCCACATCTGACATTGCCGACAGTTAGTACCCATCATTCCACAACTTTTGAACACATTGTTCATGATTTCAATGACGTAATTTCAAAAACGATAGCCAATTTTGGTTTTAGCTGTTATATGTATTATAGCTGTAAAACCAAGAAATGTGTTATTTCAAAAATACGCTACCGGTTCCACATCTGACATTGCCGACAGTTAGTACCATCATTCCACAACTTTTGAACACATTGTTCATGATTTCAATGACGTAATTTCCAAACGATAGCCAATTTTGGTTTTAGCTGTTATATGTATTATAGCTGTAAAACCAAGAAATGTGTTATTTCAAAAAATACGCTACCGGTTCCACATCTTGACATTGCCGACAGTTAGTACCCATCATTCCACAACTTTTGAACACATTGTTCATGATTTCAATGACGTAATTTCCAAAACGATAGCCAATTTGGTTTTAGCTGTTATATGTATTATAGCTGTAAAACCAAGAAATGTGTTATTTCAAAAAATACGCTACCGGTTCCACATCTGACATTGCCGACAGTTAGTACCCATCATTCCACAACTTTTGAACACATTGTTCATGATTTCAATGACGTAATTTCAAAACGATAGCCAATTTTGGTTTTAGCTGTTATATGTATTATAGCTGTAAAACCAAGAAATGTGTTATTTCAAAAAATACGCTACCGGTTCCACATCTGACATTGCCGACAGTTAGTACCCATCATTCCACAACTTTTGAACACATTGTTCATGATTTCAATGACGTAATTTCCAAAACGATAGCCAATTTTGGTTTAGCTGTTATATGTATTATAGCTGTAAAACCAAGAAATGTGTTATTTCAAAAAATACGCTACCGGTTCCACATCTGACATTGCCGACAGTTAGTACCCATCATTCCACAACTTTTGAACACATTGTTCATGATTTCAATGACGTAATTTCAAAACGATAGCCAATTTTGGTTTTAGCTGTTATATGTATTATAGCTGTAAAACCAAGAAATGTGTTATTTCAAAAAAATACGCTACCGGTTCCACATCTGACATTGCCGACAGTTAGTACCCATCATTCCACAACTTTTGAACACATTGTTCATGATTTCAATGACGTAATTTCAAACGATAGCCAATTTTGGTTTTAGCTGTTATATGTATTATAGCTGTAAAACCAAGAAATGTGTTATTTCAAAAAATACGCTACCGGTTCCACATTTGACATTGCCGACAGTTAGTACCCATCATTCCACAACTTTTGAACACATTGTTCATGATTTCAATGACGTAATTTCAAACGATAGCCAATTTTGGTTTTAGCTGTTATATGTATTATAGCTGTAAAACCAAGAAATGTGTTATTTCAAAAAATACGCTAACGGTTCCACATCTGACATTGCGACAGTTAGTACCCATCATTCCACAACTTTTGAACACATTGTTCATGATTTCAATGACGTAATTTCAAAACGATAGCCAATTTTGGTTTTAGCTGTTATATGTATTATAGCTGTAAAACCAAGAAATGTGTTATTTCAAAAAATACGCTACCGGTTCCACATCTGACATTGCCGACAGTTAGTACCCATCATTCCACAACTTTTGAACACATTGTTCATGATTTCAATGACGTAATTTCAAAACGATAGCCAATTTTGGTTTTAGCTGTTATATGTATTATAGCTGTAAAACAAGAAATGTGTTATTTCAAAAAATACGCTACCGGTTCCACATCTGACATTGCAGACAGTTAGTACCCATCATTCCACAACTTTTGAACACATTGTTCATGATTTCAATGACGTAATTTCAAACGATAGCCAATTTTGGTTTTAGCTGTTATATGTATTATAGCTGTAAAACCAAGAAATGTGTTATTTCAAAAAATACGCTACCGGTTCCACATTTGACATTGCCAGACAGTTAGTACCCATCATTCCACAACTTTTGAACACATTGTTCATGATTTCAATGACGTAATTTCAAACGATAGCCAATTTTGGTTTTAGCTGTTATATGTATTATAGCTGTAAAACCAAGAAATGTGTTATTTCAAAAAATACGCTACGGTTCCACATCTGACATTGCAGACAGTTAGTACCCATCATTCCACAACTTTTGAACACATTGTTCATGATTTCAATGACGTAATTTCCAAACGATAGCCAATTTTGGTTTTAGCTGTTATATGTATTATAGCTGTAACAACCAAGAAATGTGTTATTTCAAAAAATACGCTACCGGTTCCACATCTGACATTGCCGACAGTTAGTACCCATCATTCCACAACTTTTGAACACATTGTTCATGATTTCAATGACGTAATTTCAAACGATAGCCAATTTTGGTTTTAGCTGTTATATGTATTATAGCTGTAAAACCAAGAAATGTGTTATTTCAAAAAAATACGCTACCGGTTCCACATCTGACATTGCCGACAGTTAGTACCCATCATTCCACAACTTTGTGAACACATTGTTCATGATTTCAATGACGTAATTTCCAAACGATAGCCAATTTGGTTTTAGCTGTTATATGTATTATAGCTGTAAAACCAAGAAATGTGTTATTTCAAAAAATACGCTACCGGTTCCACATCTGACATTGCGACAGTTAGTACCCATCATTCCACAACTTTTGAAACACATTGTTCATGATTTCAATGACGTAATTTCCAAAACGATAGCCAATTTTGGTTTTAGCTGTTATATGTATTATAGCTGTAAAACCAAGAAATGTGTTATTTCAAAAAAATACGCTACCGGTTCCACATCTGACATTGCCGACAGTTAGTACCCATCATTCCACAACTTTTGAACACATTGTTCATGATTTCAATGACGTAATTTCAAAACGATAGCCAATTTTGGTTTTAGCTGTTATATGTATTATAGCTGTAAAACCAAGAAATGTGTTATTTCAAAAAATACGCTACCGGTTCCACATCTGACATTGCGACAGTTAGTACCCATCATTCCACAACTTTTGAACACATTGTTCATGATTTCAATGACGTAATTTCCAAACGATAGCCAATTTTGGTTTTAGCAGTTATATGTATTATAGCTGTAAAACCAAGAAATGTGTTATTTCAAAAATACGTACCGGTTCCACATTGACATTGCCGACAGTTAGTACCCATCATTCCACAACTTTTGAACACATTGTTCATGATTTCAATGACGTAATTTCAAAACGATAGCCAATTTTGGTTTTAGCTGTTAATGTATTATAGCTGTAAAACCAAGAAATGTGTTATTTCAAAAAATACGCTACCGGTTCCACATTGACATTGCCGACAGTTAGTACCCATCATTCCACAACTTTTGAACACATTGTTCATGATTTCAATGACGTAATTTCCAAACGATAGCCAATTTTGGTTTTAGCTGTTATATGTATTATAGCTGTAAAACCAAGAAATGTGTTATTTCAAAAAATACGCTACCGGTTCCACATTTGACATTGCCGATAGTTAGTACCCATCATTCCACAACTTTTGAACACATTGTTCATGATTTCAATGACGTAATTTCAAAACGATAGCCAATTTTGGTTTTAGCTGTTATATGTATTATAGCTGTAAAACCAAGAAATGTGTTATTTCAAAAAATACGCTACCGGTTCCACATCTGACATTGCCGACAGTTAGTACCCATCATTCCACAACTTTTGAACACATTGTTCATGATTTCAATGACGTAATTTCAAAACGATAGCCAATTTTGGTTTTAGCTGTTATATGTATTATAGCTGTAAAACCAAGAAATGTGTTATTTCAAAAAATACGCTACCGGTTCCACATCTGACATTGCAGACAGAGTACCCATCATTCCACAACTTTTGAACACATTGTTCATGATTTCAATGACGTAATTTCAAAACGATAGCCAATTTTGGTTTTAGCTGTTATATGTATTATAGCTGTAAAACCAAGAAATGTGTTATTTCAAAAAATACGCTACCGGTTCCACATCTGACATTGCCGACAGTTAGTACCCATCATTCCACAACTTTTGAACACATTGTTCATGATTTCAATGACGTAATTTCCAAACGATAGCCAATTTTGGTTTTAGCTGTTATATGTATTATAGCTGTAAACCAAGAAATGTGTTATTTCAAAAAATACGCTACCGGTTCCACATCTGACATTGCCGACAGTTAGTACCCATCATTCCACAACTTTTGAACACATTGTTCATGATTTCAATGACGTAATTCAAAACGATAGCCAATTTTGGTTTTAGCTGTTATATGTATTATAGCTGTAAAACCAAGAAATGTGTTATTTCAAAAAATACGCTACCGGTTCCACATCTGACATTGCAGACAGTTAGTACCGATCATTCACAACTTTTGAACACATTGTTCATGATTTCAATGACGTAATTTCAAAACGATAGCCAATTTTGGTTTAGCTGTTATATGTTATAGCTGTAAAACCAAGAAAATGTGTTATTTCAAAAAATACGCTACCGGTTCCACATTTGACATTGCCGACAGTTAGTACCCATCATTCCACAACTTTTGAACACATTGTTCATGATTTCAATGACGTAATTTCCAAACGATAGCCAATTTTGGTTTTAGCTGTTATATGTATTATAGCTGTAAAACCAAGAAATGTGTTATTTAAAAAAATACGCTACCGGTTCCACATCTGACATTGCCGACAGTTAGTACCCATCATTCCACAACTTTTGAACACATTGTTCATGATTTCAATGACGTAATTTCAAAACGATACCCAAATTTGGTTTTAGCTGTTATATGTATTATAGCTGTAAAACCAAGAAATGTGTTATTTCAAAAAATACGCTACCGGTTCCACATCTGACATTGCCGACAGTTAGTACCATCATTCCACAACTTTTGAACACATTGTTCATGATTTCAATGACGTAATTTCCAAACGATAGCCAATTTTGGTTTTAGCTGTTATATGTATTATAGCTGTAAAACCAAGAAATGTGTTATTTCAAAAAATAAGCTACCGGTTCCACATCTGACATTGCGGACAGTTAGTACCCATCATTCCACAACTTTTGAACACATTGTTCATGATTTCAATGACGTAATTTCAAAACGATAGCCAATTTTGGTTTTAGCTGTTACATGTATATGTATTATAGCTGTAAAACCAAGAAATGTGTTATTTCAAAAAATACACTACCGGTTCCACATCTGACATTGCCGACAGTTAGTACCCATCATTCTACAACTTTTGAACACATTGTTCATGATTTCAATGACGTAATTTCCAAACGATAGCCAATTTTGGTTTTAGCTGTTATATGTATTATAGCTGTAAAACCAAGAAATGTGTTATTTCAAAAAATACGCTACCGGTTCCACATCTGACATTGCCGACAGTTAGTACCCATCATTCCACAACTTTTGAACACATTGTTCATGATTTCAATGACGTAATTTCAAAACGATAGCCAATTTTGGTTTTAGCTGTTATATGTATTATAGCTGTAAAACCAAGAAATGTGTTATTTCAAAAAATACGCTACCGGTTCCACATTGACATTGCAGACAGTTAGTACCCATCATTCCACAACTTTTGAACACATTGTTCATGATTTCAATGACGTAATTTCAAAACGATAGCCAATTTTGGTTTTAGCTGTTATATGTATTATAGCTGTAAAACCAAGAAATGTGTTATTTCAAAAAATACGCTACCGGTTCCACATCTGACATTGCAGACAGTTAGTACCGATCATTCCACAACTTTTGAACACATTGTTCATGATTTCAATGACGTAATTTCCAAACGATAGCCAATTTTGGTTTTAGCTGTTATATGTATTATAGCTGTAAAACCAAGAAATGTGTTATTTCAAAAAATACGCTACCGGTTCCACATCTGACATTGCCGACAGTAAGTACCCATCATTCCACAACTTTTGAACACATTGTTCATGATTTCAATGACGTAATTTCAAAACGATAGCCAATTTTGGTTTTAGCTGTTATATGTATTATAGCTGTAAAACCAAGAAATGTGTTATTTCAAAAAATACGCTACCGGTTCCACATCTGACATTGCAGACAGTTAGTACCGATCATTCCACAACTTTTGAACACATTGTTCATGATTTCAATGACGTAATTTCAAAACGATAGCCAATTTTGGTTTTAGCTGTTATATGTATTATAGCTGTAAAACCAAGAAATGTGTTATTTCAAAAATACGCTACCGGTTCCACATTTGACATTGCCGACAGTTAGTACCCATCATTCCACAACTTTTGAACACATTGTTCATGATTTCAATGATGTAATTTCCAAACGATAGCCAATTTTGGTTTTAGCTGTTATATGTATTATAGCTGTAAAACCAAGAAATGTGTTATTTAAAAAATACGCTACCGGTTCCACATCTGACATTGCAGACAGTTAGTACCCATCATTCCACAACTTTTGAACACATTGTTCATGATTTCAATGACGTAATTTCAAAACGATAGCCAATTTTGGTTTTAGCTGTTATATGTATTATAGCTGTAAAACCAAGAAATGTGTTATTTCAAAAAATACGCTACCGGTTCCACATTTGACATTGCCGACAGTTAGTACCCATCATTCCACAACTTTTGAACACATTGTTCATGATTTCAATGACGTAATTTCCAAACGATAGCCAATTTTGGTTTTAGCTGTTATATGTATTATAGCTGTAAAACCAAGAAATGTGTTATTTCAAAAAATACGCTACCGGTTCCACATCTGACATTGCCGACAGTTAGTACCCATCATTCCACAACTTTTGAACACATTGTTCATGATTTCAATGACGTAATTTCAAACGATAGCCAATTTTGGTTTTAGCTGTATATGTATTATAGCTGTAAAACCAAGAAATGTGTTATTTCAAAAAATACGCTACCGGTTCCACATCTGACATTGCCGACAGTTAGTACCCATCATTCCACAACTTTTGAACACATTGTTCATGATTTCAATGACGTAATTTCAAAACGATAGCCAATTTTGGTTTTAGCTGTTATATGTATTATAGCTGTAAAACCAAGAAATGTGTTATTTCAAAAAATACGCTACCGGTTCCACATCTGACATTGCAGACAGTTTGTACCCATCATTCCACAACTTTTGAACACATTGTTCATGATTTCAATGACGTAATTTCAAAACGATAGCCAATTTTGGTTTTAGCTGTTATATGTATTATAGCTGTAAAACCAAGAAATGTGTTATTTCAAAAAATACGCTACCGGTTCCACATTGACATTGCCGACAGTTAGTACCCATCATTCCACAACTTTTGAACACATTGTTCATGATTTCAATGACGTAATTTCCAAACGATAGCCAATTTTGGTTTTAGCTGTTATATGTATTATAGCTGTAAAACCAAGAAATGTGTTATTTCAAAAAATACGCTACCGGTTCCACATCTGACATTGCAGACAGTTTGTACCCATCATTCCACAACTTTGAACACATTGTTCATGATTTCAATGACGTAATTTCCAAACGATAGCCAATTTTGGTTTTAGCTGTTATATGTATTATAGCTGTAAAACCAAGAAATGTGTTATTTCAAAAAATACGCTACCGGTTCCACATTTGACATTGCCGACAGTTAGTACCCATCATTCCACAACTTTTGAACACATTGTTCATGATTTCAATGACGTAATTTCAAAACGATAGCCAATTTTGGTTTTAGCTGTTATATGTATTATAGCTGTAAAACCAAGAAATGTGTTATTTCAAAAAATACGCTACCGGTTCCACATTTGACATTGCAGACAGTTAGTACCCATCATTCCACAACTTTTGAACACATTGTTCATGATTTCAATGACGTAATTTCCAAACGATAGCCAATTTTGGTTTTAGCTGTTATATGTATTATAGCTGTAAAACCAAGAAATGTGTTATTTCAAAAAATACGCTACCGGTTCCACATTTGACATTGCCGATAGTTAGTACCCATCATTCCACAACTTTTGAACACATTGTTCATGATTTCAATGACGTAATTTCCAAACGATAGCCAATTTTGGTTTTAGCTGTTATATGTATTATAGCTGTAAAAACCAAGAAATGTGTTATTTCAAAAAATACGCTACCGGTTCCACATCTGACATTGCCGACAGTTAGTACCCATCATTCCACAACTTTTGAACACATTGTTCATGATTTCAATGACGTAATTTCCAAACGATAGCCAATTTTGGTTTTAGCTGTTATATGTATTATAGCTGTAAAACCAAGAAATGTGTTATTTCAAAAATACGCTACCGGTTCCACATCTGACATTGCGGACAGTTAGTACCCATCATTCCACAACTTTTGAACACATTGTTCATGATTTCAATGACGTAATTTCAAAACGATAGCCAATTTTGGTTTTAGCTGTTATATGTATTATAGCTGTAAAACCAAGAAATGTGTTATTTCAAAAAATACGCTACCGGTTCCACATCTGACATTGCCGACAGTTAGTACCCATCATTCCACAACTTTTGAACACATTGTTCATGATTTCAATGACGTAATTTCAAACGATAGCCAATTTTGGTTTTAGCTGTTATATGTATTATAGCTGTAAAACCAAGAAATGTGTTATTTCAAAAAATACGCTACCGGTTCCACATCTGACATTGCAGACAGTTTGTACCCATCATTCCACAACTTTTGAACACATTGTTCATGATTTCAATGACGTAATTTCCAAACGATAGCCAATTTTGGTTTTAGCAGTTATATGTATTATAGCTGTAAAACCAAGAAATGTGTTATTTCAAAAAATACGCTACCGGTTCCACATTGACATTGCCGACAGTTAGTACCCATCATTCCACAACTTTTGAACACATTGTTCATGATTTCAATGACGTAATTTCAAAACGATAGCCAATTTTGGTTTTAGCTGTTATATGTATTATAGCTGTAAAACCAAGAAATGTGTTATTTCAAAAAATACGCTACCGGTTCCACATTGACATTGCCGACAGTTAGTACCCATCATTCCACAACTTTTGAACACATTGTTCATGATTTCAATGACGTAATTTCCAAACGATAGCCAATTTTGGTTTTAGCTGTTATATGTATTATAGCTGTAAAACCAAGAAATGTGTTATTTCAAAAAATACGCTACCGGTTCCACATTTGACATTGCGATAGTTAGTACCCATCATTCCACAACTTTTGAACACATTGTTCATGATTTCAATGACGTAATTTCCAAACGATAGCCAATTTTGGTTTTAGCTGTTATATGTATTATAGCTGTAAAACCAAGAAATGTGTTATTTCAAAAAATACGCTACCGGTTCCACATCTGACATTGCCGACAGTTAGTACCCATCATTCCACAACTTTTGAACACATTGTTCATGATTTCAATGACGTAATTTCAAAACGATAGCCAATTTTGGTTTTAGCTGTTATATGTATTATAGCTGTAAAACCAAGAAATGTGTTATTTCAAAAAATACGCTACCGGTTCCACATCTGACATTGCAGACAGTTAGTACCCATCATTCCACAACTTTTGAACACATTGTTCATGATTTCAATGACGTAATTTCAAAACGATAGCCAATTTTGGTTTTAGCTGTTATATGTATTATAGCTGTAAAACCAAGAAATGTGTTATTTAAAAAAATACGCTACCGGTTCCACATCTGACATTGCCGACAGTTAGTACCCATCATTCCACAACTTTTGAACACATTGTTCATGATTTCAATGACGTAATTTCCAAACGATAGCCAATTTTGGTTTTAGCTGTTATATGTATTATAGCTGTAAAACCAAGAAATGTGTTATTTCAAAAAATACGCTACCGGTTCCACATCTGACATTGCCGACAGTTAGTACCCATCATTCCACAACTTTTGAACACATTGTTCATGATTTCAATGACGTAATTTCAAAACGATAGCCAATTTTGGTTTTAGCTGTTATATGTATTATAGCTGTAAAACCAAGAAATGTGTTATTTCAAAAAATACGCTACCGGTTCCACATCTGACATTGCAGACAGTTAGTACCGATCATTCCACAACTTTTGAACACATTGTTCATGATTTCAATGACGTAATTTCAAAACGATAGCCAATTTTGGTTTTAGCTGTTATATGTATTATAGCTGTAAAACCAAGAAATGTGTTATTTCAAAAAATACGCTACCGGTTCCACATTTGACATTGCCGACAGTTAGTACCCATCATTCCACAACTTTTGAACACATTGTTCATGATTTCAATGACGTAATTTCCAAACGATAGCCAATTTTGGTTTTAGCTGTTATATGTATTATAGCTGTAAAACCAAGAAATGTGTTATTTAAAAAAAACACATCTGACATTGCCGACAGTTAGTACCCATCATTCCACAACTTTTGAACACATTGTTCATGATTTCAATGACGTAATTTCAAAACGATACCCAAATTTGGTTTTAGCTGTTATATGTATTATAGCTGTAAAACCAAGAAATGTGTTATTTCAAAAAATACGCTACCGGTTCCACATCTGACATTGCCGACAGTTAGTACCCATCATTCCACAACTTTTGAACACATTGTTCATGATTTCAATGACGTAATTTCCAAACGATAGCCAATTTTGGTTTTAGCTGTTATATGTATTATAGCTGTAAAACCAAGAAATGTGTTATTTCAAAAAATAAGCTACCGGTTCCACATCTGACATTGCGGACAGTTAGTACCCATCATTCCACAACTTTTGAACACATTGTTCATGATTTCAATGACGTAATTTCAAAACGATAGCCAATTTTGGTTTTAGCTGTTATATGTATTATAGCTGTAAAACCAAGAAATGTGTTATTTCAAAAAATACGCTACCGGTTCCACATCTGACATTGCCGACAGTTAGTACCCATCATTCCACAACTTTTGAACACATTGTTCATGATTTCAATGACGTAATTTCCAAAACGATAGCCAATTTTGGTTTTAGCTGTTATATGTATTATAGCTGTAAAACCAAGAAATGTGTTATTTCAAAAAATACGCTACCGGTTCCACATCTGACATTGCCGACAGTTAGTACCCATCATTCCACAACTTTTGAACACATTGTTCATGATTTCAATGACGTAATTTCAAAACGATAGCCAATTTTGGTTTTAGCTGTTATATGTATTATAGCTGTAAAACCAAGAAATGTGTTATTTCAAAAAATACGCTACCGGTTCCACATCTGACATTGCAGACAGTTAGTACCCATCATTCCACAACTTTTGAACACATTGTTCATGATTTCAATGACGTAATTTCAAACGATAGCCAATTTTGGTTTTAGCTGTTATATGTATTATAGCTGTAAAACCAAGAAATGTGTTATTTCAAAAAATACGCTACCGGTTCCACATCTGACATTGCAGACAGTTAGTACCGATCATTCCACAACTTTTGAACACATTGTTCATGATTTCAATGACGTAATTTCCAAACGATAGCCAATTTTGGTTTTAGCTGTTATATGTATTATAGCTGTAAAACCAAGAAATGTGTTATTTCAAAAAATACGCTACCGGTTCCACATCTGACATTGCCGACAGTAAGTACCCATCATTCCACAACTTTTGAACACATTGTTCATGATTTCAATGACGTAATTTCAAAACGATAGCCAATTTTGGTTTTAGCTGTTATATGTATTATAGCTGTAAAACCAAGAAATGTGTTATTTCAAAAAATACGCTACCGGTTCCACATCTGACATTGCAGACAGTTAGTACCGATCATTCCACAACTTTTGAACACATTGTTCATGATTTCAATGACGTAATTTCAAAACGATAGCCAATTTTGGTTTTAGCTGTTATATGTATTATAGCTGTAAAACCAAGAAATGTGTTATTTCAAAAAATACGCTACCGGTTCCACATTGACATTGCCGACAGTTAGTACCCATCATTCCACAACTTTTGAACACATTGTTCATGATTTCAATGATGTAATTTCAAACGATAGCCAATTTTGGTTTTAGCTGTTATATGTATTATAGCTGTAAAACCAAGAAATGTGTTATTTAAAAAAATACGCTACCGGTTCCACATCTGACATTGCCGACAGTTAGTACCCATCATTCCACAACTTTTGAACACATTGTTCATGATTTCAATGACGTAATTTCCAAACGATAGCCAATTTTGGTTTTAGCTGTTATATGTATTATAGCTGTAAAACCAAGAAATGTGTTATTTCAAAAAATACGCTACCGGTTCCACATTTGACATTGCCGATAGTTAGTACCCATCATTCCACAACTTTTGAACACATTGTTCATGATTTCAATGACGTAATTTCCAAACGATAGCCAATTTTGGTTTTAGCTGTTATATGTATTATAGCTGTAAAACCAAGAAATGTGTTATTTCAAAAAATACGCTACCGGTTTCACATTGACATTGCCGACAGTTAGTACCCATCATTCCACAACTTTTGAACACATTGTTCATGATTTCAATGACGTAATTTCAAAACGATAGCCAATTTTGGTTTTAGCTGTTATATGTATTATAGCTGTAAAACCAAGAAATGTGTTATTTCAAAAAATACGCTACCGGTTCCACATCTGACATTGCCGACAGTTAGTACCCATCATTCCACAACTTTTGAACACATTGTTCATGATTTCAATGACGTAATTTCCAAACGATAGCCAATTTTGGTTTTAGCTGTTATATGTATTATAGCTGTAAAACCAAGAAATGTGTTATTTCAAAAAATACGCTACCGGTTCCACATCTGACATTGCAGACAGTTAGTACCCATCATTCCACAACTTTTGAACACATTGTTCATGATTTCAATGACGTAATTTCCAAACGATAGCCAATTTTGGTTTTAGCTGTTATATGTATTATAGCTGTAAAACCAAGAAATGTGTTATTTCAAAAAATACGCTACCGGTTCCACATCTGACATTGCCGACAGTTAGTACCCATCATTCCACAACTTTTGAACACATTGTTCATGATTTCAATGACGTAATTTCCAAACGATAGCCAATTTTGGTTTTAGCTGTTATATGTATTATAACTGTAAAACCAAGAAATGTGTTATTTCAAAAAATACGCTACCGGTTCCACATCTGACATTGCCGACAGTTAGTACCCATCATTCCACAACTTTTGAACACATTGTTCATGATTTCAATGACGTTATTTCCAAACGATAGCCAATTTTGGTTTTAGCTGTTATATGTATTATAGCTGTAAAACCAAAAAATGTGTTATTTAAAAAAATACGCTACCGGTTCCACATCTGACATTGCCGACAGTTAGTACCCATCATTCCACAACTTTTGAACACATTGTTCATGATTTCAATGACGTAATTTCCAAACGATAGCCAATTTTGGTTTTAGCTGTTATATGTATTATAGCTGTAAAACCAAGAAATGTGTTATTTCAAAAAATACGCTACCGGTTCCACATCTGACATTGCCAACAGTTAGTACCCATCATTCCACAACTTTTGAACACATTGTTCATGATTTCAATGACGTAATTTCCAAACGATAGCCAATTTTGGTTTTAGCTGTTATATGTATTATAGCTGTAAAACCAAGAAATGTGTTATTTAAAAAAATACGGTACGGTTCCACATCTGACATTGCCGACAGTTAGTACCCATCATTCCACAACTTTTGAAGACATTGTTGCACGAAATGTTGTTGCTAATGGGCCTCTTTTTGCTAATAATTGCTTCGTGTTTGATGATTTTAATGGGTATATTATTCAGCACATACATGGGACACAAGGTATCGACACTCAGATTATCAATGCAATAAACATTATCCAGGCAGTTCCAATTCTTTGTGAAAAATATTGCGAGAAGATACAGAGAAATCGGAATTTTATAACAGTTTGATGGTTGCGTCATCTGGGAACAGAATATTGATTGAAAATGGGGTGTATGGAATTGGGCCAGTTTCGTACATAGATTTATCTGCCAAGGATTATGCTTTGATAAATGAAAGCTTTCCGATGGCAAACTTTCAAGTGAAGTGCTTTCAGAAAGTGTTCATGTCTAACAAAAAATTTTATGTTTATTCTCAGCAGTATATAAGAATGCAACGTAGAAATCAGAGTGTTGTGAAGTACCAGCATGAAAACCAACATGCTTTTGGTATTGTGAAACAGTTTTTGCAGTTTGAGGATGCAGGGAGAATAATTCGTAACATTGCATTAATATGTCCCATTAAATATTTGCAAGAAATATGTGTTGATGTATCTCATAAAGTTGTACCACAGTGGGATAAAATTGCAGTTGTTTCAGTTATTGACCTTCTTTCATCTTGTATTTTTGTTGAAGCAAATGGAAACTTCTTTATTTGTGAAGTGGCTAATCAGTATGATCGTGATTGATGGAGCCAGAGACTTTAATACCAAAGGGACTTGCAACTTCCTAAGATCTCCAATTATCACGTGGCACTGTATTGTTTTCTCTAAAATCTCATTTTGCAACATCTTGCTTATTATAAACAATACAGACTTAAAATTAACACTACACAACAGATCAAATTAATTCTTCTGCAAATTTTGGTATATAATATATTAATATTAAACATACAGTGTTAAAGTTTATTTACAAGAGAAAACCACTTAAATTGCATGAAAGTCCAAGGATCATTTTGGTTTATAACTTATATTGGTAAATGTTATTGTTATTGAAGTGTTAAGCTAGTTAATATAGCATACAGAAGGATTTGCATGTTTCTTAGTTATGAAAGTCTCTGATGGAGCATATAAAGGTACTGTCTATTTTCAGAAAATAAAAAAAAATGTTCATTAATCTTCAAGAACTTGTCAATTACATCATTTGACATTATAAACCAGCAAATGGGACGTGATATTTTATTGTAGATTCAATGGCTAATACCTGTTGAAGTGAAACAATTTTAGTATCGTTGAAAACTGTAGAATAATTTGTAAACAGAGTTCTATTTCAGATAAAATTTGTTTGCAAAATTTTGAATATAGTGATATTTTCTGAATATATGCAAGTTAATAAGTTTAGTTTTATTGAAGTATGACCTTAGACATCTGCATTTGCATATGATAAGTCCACTGTTTAACCCCACCACATTCATGTGGCAGGGTATTGCATTTTCATGTTGGTCACTTTAAGTTTAAGTCCATCAGACTGTCCTACCACTGCGGTAGCTCAGTTGGTAAAATGCTTGCTTCGTAAGTGGAAGGTCACTGTCCAATCCCCGGCCGAGTCTGACCCCAAGACTTGAAAATGGGTAGTGACCGTTATTTCCCCAAATAAAAGTCAAGGATCTTTCGAATTAGACCTTAAAAACCTAGGCCCTATGTTGCAGTAGGTGTGGCATGATAAAGAACCCTCACTCCATATAATGCCATCAGCATAAAGCATAGGTAAAAATTTCTGCACCTTCAAATATAGCTGTAGATGTCTCAATATATGAAAAATATATTCGACTGGGATGTTTAACTTCATTATCAATCCATCAGACTGTCAATTCATCTATCTATTCAACTTTCAACATTTTAATTCCACTCAATAAGTTATTCTCATGAGCCAATTTTAATTATATTTGACATATTTATATCAAATATTTGGTTGTTGTGGTGACTATTTGCACAGTAAACAACTAAAACCATTAATGCACAGCTGATGTTGGGAAAATGTTGCAAGATGACAGGATTTTGATGAAGTATTAACTACACTTCTTGTACATGTGCAAGTAAGACTGAACATATTTTTCTTAATTGTAAATGTTAATACCAAAGGATCATTACAGAAAGAGTTAACTATTCTTGGCATTCATTTTTTAAGCATTCAATGAAACCTTAGCATTCATTTCTTAGCATTCAAAAATCAAGACTTAAGAATAAGCATTCATATTTTAGCCTTCACAAAGAACGCAGGCATGCGAATGTAATGGAATGGTATGCTTAGCATTCGGAATGCCTTCAGACAGCTTAACGAATGCTAATTTTAGCATTCCAGTTTGGTAAGGGGTAGGGAACACACAAAACTGTAGTGTCAGAAAATGACAGATATAAATGGGACTCCTGCAAAATTGCCCTGGGAATCCTGATGACTACCAAAGAAAGAATGCAAGGGAAAACCCTGTGTTGCCAAAATTCCATAGGTCTAAATATTGAACACCAAGATTACTGGAAGCTACGGGATGGTAGGCTGTAGCTATATTTCATTTACCGAAAGGTATTTTGAATACATAGTAGCTGAAAATAATCATTTTATACATACAGTATTCTAAATTCATGGATGGTTTTGTGCCAAAAGATAAGACTTTTAAATTATCTAACACACAATAGTTCTTGACCATTTACATGTATACAGAAAACATGATTCTAGGTCTATATTTCTACCTAAAAATCGTGTCTAAAAGTAATATTCCTCTTTTCACAAATATTCCAGTGTTGTAGATAACATGTGCAGTTACCATATTAATCTACTACATGCATTATGAAACTTTGAATAGTCATCAGTAATTAAAAAGGTTATACAGCATCTTTCCAGTAAGCCATGTGCTAGAGAAGAGAGCCATAAGGGTCATAAAGGTCTAAATTTAAAAGTTATATTTTTTATGACAAAACCAATCCATTATTACAGATAATGTATAGATTAGTTTAAGCTATGTAATGTATACAAACATTTGGATACCTAGTTAAGGAACTTGTTCAGAGCATAACGCACAAACTTTAAGAGGTATCAATATGAAACTTCATTGCTAGATAGACCTCAATAAGGAGAATTCCATTTTACAAGAACAGTAATTCTATTTTACATAATTTAGGAGTTATTGTCGTTTTTCATACAGATTCATTTGAAAATAATACATGTTGAAAAAAGCCATTTTGCAATTGGCTTTATTCGGGGAGCATCCATTGGTTTACCAATATTCTTGTTTACATCTTTATTATAGAGTGAAAATGCATTATAATTTGTATCTGTATTTTCAGCCACCTGATGGTTTACATTTCTCAGCGGTATGGGCACCACAATGTCAACAGATGAATGATGTTCTCACAGAACTAGCCAAAGATTCACAGTATGTCAATGTTAGGTTTGTCAAGGTGTGTATTTGATGTAAGATATTAATAAATAGTGACCATCATAATAATTTCACATCGATTCACATTCTTCATTTTTCTGTGTCTTATTTTTCAAACTTTTATGTTGACAGGCAAATTACTACAAAATTACTTAGAAAATTAGCATGATTTTACAGTTAACGATATTTTCGCACAGATTTATATAGTAAATATTAGTAGGTGAAAAATTGCATAAGTCGGCAATAGTTTGGATTTAATCAAAGAAAAAACTCAGTATTGTTTTAACTAGTGTATATGTTAACAATATGCATAAACAGACTTTAAGAAAAAAGTTTAGCAAATTGGTCACACAAGTACTCCTGTGAGTTGCCCGTCACAATACTCCAGTAAATGTAAATGTAGTCTGTTATTTATTATTCCCTCGCAAATAAAGTTCCAATAGAGGATAAATGATTTACCGCAATCATATATTACACTTTCTTTCTCTGTGCTTTAACAATTTTATGATGAATTTATTGTTCATATTGGTTTGTTTAAGTATCAAAAATAGATGCAAACGTAGAAACCGTGTATATACATGTACATCTATATACATATATACTGTTATGATAATATATATCATAAATAATAACTAAGGCATGTTAACTGTGCAACTACGTGTCCTGTTTACTTGCATAACATCTACAGACTGACTAACGTCATCTACAGTATATAACTGACGTCACACATACGTCATACACCATACGTCACATCATACACACATCTATACAGGGACCATATCACAACATCTCCCCTTTCAAGCTAAGCAAAACTCATACGTTGCTTTAACAGATAATTAAAATAATTGAATTAAACTAATGACTAACTGTCCTGAAAGTAGTATGAAAGTCTACAAAACACAAACTGGAATATAACTGTCAATAATCACTAACATAAAGAAATAAAGTGTTCATAAATCCAATCGTTTTGGTTTGTTAATAATCCGACCACTTTTAGTTTTTACAATCGGTGACGATGTATTAGATTCATTACATACATTCGAACATGGTTTATCACTCACACTATCTGACGAGTCACTATACGAACTAGCATCACACTGAGGTTGAGGATCTTGGGACAAAGTTTGAGATTCTTGCGTAATATTTTGATCTGAACCCGATTTGCTAGTTGCCTGAATATGTTTCCGATTTCGAACAAACGAACCGTGTGGCGTTTCGACGGTATATTGACGACGGTCGTGATCAGTTTTAGTTACTATTCCCGTTTCTCTCCAAAGTTTTTCGTCGTCTAATTTAACACGGACTTGATCCCGTTTCAAGTTCTGGTAACGGTTTTGCCGAATAACGTCGGTCATGATAATACCTCGATCGCGATTTTGCGTATTCATCATTTTGTCTGACACCGCTTAAACTTGGCCATTTAGGTTTTAAACGCTTTGCCAAAACTGGTAGTGTGGTACGAATTTGTCTTCCCATTATAAGTTGAGATGGACTAAATCCCGTTGCCGCAACTGTAGTCGATCGATACGTCATCAGCGCTAAAAATATGTCATTCTGTGCTAAAATTTTCTTAGCAATTTTAACCGCGCTTTCCGCCTCACCGTTAGACTGCGGATAGTGGGGACTACTAAATGATTGTCTGAAATTATAGTCGTTCGCGAATTGCTTGAATTCGTTTGCGGTAAACTGTGTACCGTTGTCTGAAACTAGCTCTTCCGGAACACCCCAACGAGCAAAAATATTTTTAAGCTTCGCAATAACCTGACAACATGTGATGTTGGACAAATGCGCTATTTCTAAATATCTTGAAAAGTAATCCATTACGACTAAATATCGTTGCTTATTGAATTCCAGAAGATCTGCTGAAATTTTCTGCCACGGTCTATTGGTAACGGTGTAGATTTTAAAGGCTCGCGTTTTTGCGAAGATTTATGAATTTGGCAAAATTTACACGCTTCAACTGTGGCCTTAATATCTTGGCTTATTCCGGGCCACCAAACGCACGATTTTGCGCGTTCTCGACATTTGGTTAGACCAAAATGACCTTCGTGTATCGTGTTCAACGTTTCGGTACGCAGCGAACTTGGTATTAGTATTCGATCTTGATACAAAATAAGTCCATTCGCAACGATAGATCATTACGAAACACGTAATATTCTCGAATACTATTCGGTACAGATTGTCGGCGATCTGGCCATCCAGATTTAATCATGGCAGTTACTTGAACGAGACTTTGATCCTCAGCAGTCGCTTTTTTAATGGCGTCAAGTTTGGTGTCGCTAGCAGGCCAATTTTGCTCAACCGAACGAACGTACAATCCACTGGTTCGACAATTCCGCATCTACGCAACCTAGCGGACTTCGTGAAAGAGTATCCGGAACAAACTAAGTATTTACTGCGATATGTTCGGCTTTACAATTAAATCTGCGGAGTCGCATTAGAAGACGTTGGCATCTCAATGGTGTACGATCTAAATCTTGTGTGTTAATCAACGGTACCAACGGCTTATGATCGGTTAAGAGTCGAAAACTGTCCAGACCTATCAGATACCTCTCGAATTTTTCACAAGCAAAAACTGACGCCAGACATTCCTTTTCAATCTGCGCGTACTTTACTTCCGATTCGTTCAATGTCCTCGAACAAAACGCGACAGGTTTCAATTCCTCGCCGTGCAACTGGAAAAGTGCAGCGCCAAGACCATAACTACTCGCGTCCGCACTGACAACTGTCGGTTTACTGATATCATAGTAAGAGAGGACCGGTGTATTTGTCAACATTCGCTTAACGTCGCGAAACGCCTTATCTTGAGCTGGACCCCAAAACCATTCGATATCCGACTTGAGCAAATCTGTCATAGGTTTCATGACACTTGACAAATCAGGGAGAAATCTACCTAAATAGTTAATCATACCGATAACACGTCGTAACTCAGAAATATTTGTTGGAGGTGCTAATTCCGTTAATGCCTGTATGCGGTTAGCGTTCGGCTTGAGACCTTCCGTACTCACTGTATGGCCAAAATACTCAAGTTCAGACTTTCGAAACTCGCATTTCTCTTTATTAAGTTTCAAACCCGAGTTATGTATCCGTTCTAGTACCTTATTAAGGCGATCGTCGTGTTCCTCAATTGTCTTACCGAAAACCAATGTATCGTCGATAATAGCTTCCACGCCTTCTAAACCGCGAAGAAGTTCGGACATCTTGCGCTGAAAGATTTCTGGTGCAGATGTTATACCAAATGGAACGCGCCGGAAACAGAATCTACCAAACGGTGTAATGAACGTAGTAAGTCTCGCGCTACTAGGCTCTAGAGGAATCTGATAAAACCCGTTAGACGCGTCGAGCTTCGAAAAATACTTAGCTCCAACGAGCTTAGGCGCGATATCATCTAGCGTCGGCAGCATGTAGTGCTCGCGTTTTACGGCTTCGTTTAACTTTTTCAAATCGACACATATTCTAATCGTATTATTTTTCTTGACCACGGGGACAATAGGGGCACACCACTCGTTGGTTCCTTGACCTCCTCTATGATACCCTCACGCTTCATTCTCTCTAACTCACATCAACCTTACTCATTAACGGAAATGCAATACGACGTGGAGAAGTAACACAATATGGTTTTACATTGTCTCTTAAAGTTATACAACTGGCTCACATTGCAACAAACCACTAGTCCCAAAAAACTGTATTAATTTCCTCAACACGCTGAATAAGACCCATATAATCGGCAACTGATCTAGCAAGAAGATCACTCTGGTGAATACCGCGGGTCACAAAAACTGTGAACTGATAGTCTTTCTTCTTATAGTTCGTGAACGCAATAAACTTCCCGAGACAGTCAATAGTTCCTCCAGGACTCTGTAGAACTGTGGTTACCGGTGACAATTTTGGTTTGACCGGAAACGACTTGTAAGTTAATTCTGAGATAACTGTGATGTCCGCACCCGTGTCGATTTTAAATTTGACCCATTTCGAGCATAATTGAAGATCAATTGTCCATGCGTTTTCTTTTCCATCGCAGTTTGTAATAGATCCTAGGAAAAACTGGTCACTTTCGGTAGCACTATCACAACGTACTTCCCTCACTGAATGCGGATTCGAGCGGCAGCAAACAGCAAAGTGGTTTAACTTATTACAAATTCTGCAGCGCTTGCCTTGAGCTGGGCATCTATCTTTGCCGTGCTTGTTATTACATTTTGTACATAAAGTTTGAGACACATGATTTCCTGAGACTTGACAACCTTGAGACGACCCCTGTCTAAAATTGCCTCGGCGGCTACCACCACGTGGTTTCGGTTTCCCGCCATAAGTTTTCACTGCATCCACATGTTGAATTTGACCTTTCATTTGACTTTTCACTTGTTCCGTTTGTCGAGTCATATTTAGAGCTTTTTCAAGAGTTAGTTCAGGCATTAATTGAAGTTTTTCAGACAGAACTTTATCAGTTATACCAATAACAAGTTGATCGCGTATGACTCATCTTTATTCGCGAAATTGCAATTTTCTGAGAGTTCATACAAAGATCTTATAAAGCTTTCCATTGACTCACCTTGTGACTGTTTCCTTTCGTGGAATCGAGCTCTCTCGTGTATAATGTTCCGTTTAGGAATAAAATGTTCGTCAAACTTTGCATGACCTTCATGTATTTGTCCTCATCACCTTCCTCAGCGAATACAAAACTTTTCAGTATGTGTTCTGCCTCACGACCCATCGAATATATCAAACCACTTATCTGTAATTTGTCATCTTCCTTATCCAATTTTGTGACTGTTCTGTAACGTTCGAAACGTTGCCGCCATTCCGGCCACTCCGCCGGTTTTGAAAAGTCAAATTTTTCTGGTGGGTTAAGCCTTGCCATCTTCAAGATAATCCTGTAACACGCTTGTCAACTCCACTAGATCCTTCGCAGAAAATTTTTTCAAAGACGTTTTTCTTCTGACACCATGTTATGATAATATATATCATAAATAATAACTAAGGCATGTTAACTGTGCAACTACGTGTCCTGTTTACTTGCATAACATCTACAGACTGACTAACGTCATCAACAGTATATAACTGACGTCACACATACGTCATACACCATACGTCACATCATACACACATCTATATACAGGGACCATATCACAACATATACTATACACAGAAAAATAACTAAAATGTAAATAAATATCAAGTAATTTTATTTATGTTACAATAGAGGATAAGTGATTTATGGACTTTCCAAATTTAGGTTGGCAGAGCAATATGTTTTTGTTGTATAGGTCCTTGATATTGCACAGTTACATGCACGTATTTACTGTCTGACGGTAACCATTAAACTGTTTAGAAATGGTGTTTATAGTGCTACAGCTTCCATTGCAGTGCAAAGCAATTAGAATAATGTGTGTTAGCAAGGGAAGTTATAGCACTACAGATGCCATTTCTAAGTAGTTCAATGGTTATATTTACATTTCTCAGTTTTTGAAAATCTTATTTTGGTTTTTTAAATCCTGAAATAAATATAAACTGTTGTCTACAACACGCATTTCCAATCTTTGTAACAGCCATTCTATGACGTCACATTTCTAGGCACAAGCAAGAAAGGAGCGACGTCTCTGACAGAGTTTTATATTATAAAACATCGCAAATGGAAATATATATATGTTTAATTACCATAGGTTTTTTAAATTGGACATTAAGTTCTATGTACACCTTGTTATGACAGATTATGAAATTGTTTTATTTGTATAGGTTGCAGCTGAAGAATTACCAGAATTGTCTGAAAAGTATGAAATAGCAGCAGTGCCAAAATTTATCTTCTTAAAAGTATGTATAATATAATCTGAAAATCAAAGTCAAAATAGCAGTACTAAAATTTGTGAGAGCACCAAACTTGTACAGAATTTAAAGACAAGTCAGAAAAGAATATTTTATACAAGACAAATTAATCAATCCCATTATATCCATTGCTGACAGTCAAAAACTTATTGCTAGAGGCATAACAATTTTGATCATTGATTTACTGTTAGTTTATTAATTCATCAGCAAACAGGGTGCACTGCTTAAAAAAGTGCTATGACAGTAGAAAAAAGCTACAGACCAATGTAAAAAAAACCTTGTAAAAGCAATTGCACAAAATGGCGGTGCCTGGTAAAGATCTGATAAAGGTCAGCATCCCAGATATTGGTGGTTACACCTGAATATGATACACCTAGCAATTAAAGAGAGAAATCGGCATATGTCCAGATCCTCAAAACTTGTTCTTCTTCTTTCAATACACAGTATTCCTGCTAGTAAACAAGATTACATACTGTCGCATGGGTGGAAAACAAAGAAATAATAAAATGTGAAATATACAGTGGCGAGATGTGAAAAACTGGAGACTCAGAGATTGATTAAAATTATGTACATGTTGGGGGTTTATTGTGTTTAGAGTTTGTAGAGAGCAACTTGAGATAGAAGATTGTATAATGTAGGCCGAAAAATGAATATTTTGAGTTTTTGCCATCTGATAATTATTTACGGAGTTATGGTTCTTGGACTATCATTATTTATGAACATTTATTGCAAAATGGCATTCTATTATGAACTTGTCTTGTTGTGGTCCAAAGAATTTTCAGCTGGTATAGTACTATGTATTGCCATGCAAAAACCCTACTACATATTTTCATGTAATATTCTCAGAATGCTTGTTACAACCTGCTTCCTCTAGGTTTTTGATATTTTAACCAAAATTCTATTAAATTGTAATTTTTGTCATTTTGTATGTTCTAGTTCTCTTATGCAAGTATAAATTCCCACCAACTAACTGTTAATGATTGCTTTATTAGGCAAGTAATTTTTTTTCTGATTTTAGGATCTCAATGTTAGATTGAAGAAGTTAATAAATTCTGCTCCAGTTATGTTATTTATGAAAGGAAAGCCAGAGGAACCAAGATGTGGTCTGTATATAATGATGTTAACATACTGGTACTATATGTTCACAGTACAAATACTTGAATTTTCACAATTTTCTTTTTACTTTTTTGTTGGGTCCTTCAGAAGATCTTAAAATAAACTAATGCCCCTTGTCACAGTAGGTGTGACATGCTAAAGAACCTTCCACCTTCCATTCTACAAATGTAAAAAATTTCTGCTACATTACCTATAGCTGCTTAGGTCTCTATATAATATTAGTGAAATATTCTTGACGTAAATGTAAAACCCCATTTCAGTCAACCAATCAATCAAAAACATTTTGGTAATTCCCTGTATGTCTTGTGTTTTGAAACCAATGTACACTAATTAGGATACTAGTAATTGGTAGATGGGATTGTTCAAACAACGTCTTGATAACAATTCAGCTTATAAATGTGTATTTAATATTAAAATTCTGAATATTGAAATTCTTCAAATGATTAATCATATAATGTATGCAATCAAAATATTTTTACTCTAGTTTTTTAACCTAAGTATATCAGGGTTAATTAACATATAGTAAGTAAAACTTTTTAAAATCCATAAAAATGAACTTGTAAGAGTGTAGAGTCAAAATTAAATTACAAATATACATGTATATTCAATAAATGATCAATACAATGAACCATGTATGAAATTTATTTCAGGTTTTAGTAGACAGATTGTACAGTTGTTAAATGAAAATAACATCAGATTTTCTACTTTTGATATTTTACAAGATAATGACGTCAGGCAAGGTAAGCTGGTCAAGCATGTGTTAGCATTTATACAACTTAAGTAGCAACATATTTCCTATCAGACTTGCTCTTTATGTGTTTTTATAATCTTCATGCACCTAAAAAACAAACAATCATATTCAGTTATGTTATTGATAAAAATGCTTTAAAAACTGGATTCTGTGAATTCTGAAAACTAAACTTTTTTGTCTATTGAACAAAATGTTATAAATTTTCTCCTGTATAAATTAGATTGTATTTTCTATCCAAATTTAAAAAAAGTGAAATACATTTGTAAATATATTTCAGTTATGGCTTTCAAATTTTTAACCTATATGAGAAAATAGCAAATTTATATACTACAAAATTGTATGCAGAAGTAGAGTGGATTAGTTGGTGTTTTTTGTCCCCAGTTAAGAGCATTTCACTGATATTGAGTAGATAGTGGAGAAAACAAGAGTGTCTGGAGACAACCACTGACCCCCAGCAAGCAGTCTGACTACTTACTCACAGAAGAATAACCCTAAGTGGAACTTAGAGTTGAGTAACAGTGTTTAACGTCCCTAAGTGAAACTTACTCACTGATCCTTAAGCTGGCACTTGGCGGTTGAGGCTCCACATCAGAAAAGAAAACAACAGTGTTTTAAATAACACTTAATCAAGTATTTTACATTCAGTTTTAGGATGATTGTAGATTAAAAATCAAACAAACAACTAGTCATTGGATCTTAGTTACCATCTTTATCATCATAGAATTCATATATCTTTCATCTTGAAATATTGTTTATTTTTGCAGGTTTGAAAACGTACTCAAACTGGCCAACATATCCACAGGTGTACTCTAACGGTGAATTACTGGGTGGTTTAGATATACTTAAAGAATTAGCTGAGTCAGGAGAATTAAAATCACAGTTTTCAAAACAGGAAGAACTAGAAGACAGGTGAGGTCCAGATTAAAATTAAAGGGCAGTCAGACCTCAGACTTGTCACTGTTTAATAAGACTGGTAAAAGTACAAACTAAAAAATGTAAGGATAAATATGTGGTGCAAAATTAGAACTGATCTTGAAATTGTTATAACAATTATATTGTGGTTCATTGTGGTTTTTAATTCATTATACCTTCCACAACAAAGTTGGGTTACAAAGTTGGGGGTGTATACTGGAATCACCTTGTCTGTCTGTCTATCTGTCCATCACAGACATAATTTGTTTAGAGGTCTATTCAGTAATGTATGATCCAATTTTTAAACTATGCGCAGATGTTAAGTATCATCATTAGAACCCATCACCTACGATCAATTTTCCCAACCATCAGTTGGAGCAGGGATATTATTCTCCTTCTGAGACAGTACATGTCAAATTATTCATCAAACTAAACTCTTGTATGATTGTATTTTTTACAGATTAAAAAGTTTAACAACAAGATCACCTATATTGTTATTTATGAAGGGAGATCCAAACACACCAAGATGTGGATTCAGTAAACAGGTCACACAGTTGCTCAACGACACTGGGTAAGAAAACAGAATGGGTTTATAATGAGTTTGTGATCATCCAGATTTTATAATTGAAATACATGTAGTTATAAACGTTGTACATATACTAGTACTTAAAGACAATTTTGGGTTTTTTTCATTGCACACCGAATCCATGCATCCAAGGGAGACTACTCTGTTTACGTCATCGTCTGTGTAATTGCTCAATTAGCAGCAAACATTGATGTTGCTGCACAAAATGTTAACTAACCATGATATAAAGTTATCTCCCTTTGACCATACCACAAGGTAATGGAAATTCATGTAAGTTCCAAGAGGTATTAGAATGTTAACATGGTATAACAAAATTGTCATATTTAGCTCTTTTCATTGGAGGTTTTGAATTCCTATAGATTCGCAGATATATTTAAAATAATTATGAATATTTAAATATCCAGATCATAAAACATTGATTAATATTGTAAAAATATACTTTGTTTTTTATTTGTCAAGAATTGATTAATATTGTAAAAATATACTTTGTTTATTATTTGTCAAGAATCTGATGCTAATATTTGAATTAACTGAAAAGAGAAAACCTTTTTAGCTCACCTGGCCAAAGGCCATGTGAGCTTTTGCCATCACTTGGCGTCCGTCGTCGTCCGTCCGTAAACTTTTCACATTTTGACTATCTCCTCTGACACCACTGGAGCAATTTTAACCGAACTTTACAGGAATGATGTATGGAAGGTCCTTTACTTAGATTGCCGAAATTTTTTTGATCCGCCAAAAAACATGGCCGCCAGCGCAGAAGATAGTTTAACATTGAACCCTATGGGAAAAACGAATTTTTGGCTATCTCCTCAGAAATGACTAAAGCGAATTTAACCAAACTTTACAGAAATGATGTAAAGAAGGTCCTTTACTTAGATTGCCAAAATTTTTCTGATCCACCAAAAATCATGGCCGCCAACGCAGAAGATAGTTTAACATTGGACACTATGGGAAAAGCATATATATGCTATCTCCTCTGAAGCTAGTGAAGCAAATTGAATCAAACTTTACAGGAATGATGTATAGAAGGTCCTTTACATAGATTGCCAAAATTTTTCTGACTGGCCAAAAAACATGGCTGCCAGTGCAAAAGATAGTTTAACATTGGACCCTATGGGAAAAAATGCATTTTTAGCTCACCTGGCCTAAAGGCCATGTGAGCTTTTGCCATCACTCGGCGTCCGTCGTCCGTCCGTCAGTCAGTCAGTCAGTCCGTCCGTCAGTCCGTCTGTCAGTCTGTCAGTCCGTCTGTAAACTTTTCACATTTTGGCTATCTCCTCTGAAACCCCTGAACCAATTTTAACCAAACTTTACAGGAATGATGTATGGAAGGTCCTTTACTTAGATTGCCGAAATTTTTTTGATCTGCCAAAAAACATGGCTGCCAGCTTAGAAGATAGTTTAACATTAGACCCTATGGGAAAAATGCATTTTTGACTATTTCCTCAGAAATGACTGAAGCAAATTTAACCAAACTTCACAGAAATGATGTATGGAAGGTCCTTTACTTAGATTGCCAAAATTTTTCTGATCTGTCAAAAAACATGGCCGCCAGCACAGAAGATAGTTTAACATTAGACCCTATGGGAAAAGCATATATTTGCTATCTTCTTTGAAACCGCTGAGCTAATTTGAACCAAACTTTACAGGAATAATGTATGTAAGGTCATTTCCTAAGATTGCCCAAATTTTTCTGATCCGTCAAAAAAAATGGCCGCCAGGGCCAAACAAAGTTTAACATTGGGCCCTATGGGAAAATGTACATTTTGGCTATCTCCTCTGAAACGACTGAAGGGAATTCAATTAAACTTTACAGGAATGATGTATGGAAGGTCTTTTGCAAAGATTGCCGAAATTTTTCTGATCTGCCTAAAAACTTGGCTGCCAGCGGGGAACATAGTTTAACATTGGACCCTATTGGAAAACACATTTTGGCTATCTCCTCTGAAACTACTGAAGCAAACTTAACCAAACTTTACAGAAATGATGTATTGGAGGTCCTTCACAAAGATTGCCAAAATTTTTCTGATCCGCCTAAAAACATGGCCGCCAGCGCAGAAGATAATTTAACATTGGACCCTATGGGAAAAACAAATTTTTGGCTATCTCCTCAGAAATGACTGAAGCGAATTTAACCAAACTTTACAGAAATAATGTAAAGAAGGTCCTTTACATAGATTGCCAAAATTTTTCTGATCTGCCAAAAAACATAGCCGCCAACGCAGAAGATAGTTTAATATTGGACCCTATGGGAAAAGCATATATATGGTATCTCCTCTGAAGCTAGAGAAGCAAATTAAATCAAACTTTACAGGAACTATGTATAGAAGGTCCTTTACATAGATTGCCAAAATTTTTCTAATTGGCCAAAAAACATGGCTACCAGTGCAAAAGATAGTTTAACATTGGACCCTATGGGAAAAACGCGTTTTTGACTATGTCCTCAGAAATGACTGAAGCAAATTGAACCAAACTTTACAGGAATGATGTATAGAAGGTCCTTTACATAGATTGCCAACATTTTTCTGATCTGCCATAAAACATGGCTGCCAGCGGAGAACATTGTTTCACAATGGACCCTATTGGAAAAGCATATATACAAATTTGCTTTAAAAGCATTTTAGTCAGGTGAGCGATACAGGCTCATCCTGAGCCTCTGGTTGACTATGTCCTCAGAAATGACTGAAGCAAATTTAACAAAACTTCACAGGAATGATGTATAGAAGGTCCTTTACTTAGATTGCAAAAATTTTTCTGATCCGCAAAAAAACATGGCTGCCAGCGCAAAAGATAGTTAAACATTGGACCCTGTGGGAAAAAACGCGTTTTTGACTATGTCCTCAGAAATGACTGAAGCAAATTGAACCAAACTTTACAGGAATGATGTATAGAAGGTCCTTTACATAGATTGCCAAAATTTTTCTGATCTGCCATAAAACATGGCTGCCAGCGGAGAACGTTGTTTCACATTGGACCCTACTGGAAAACCATATATACAAATTTGATTTAAAAGCATTTTAGTCAGGTGAGCGATACAGGCTCATCCTGAGCCTCTGGTTGGGATTTTTTATCAATGTTTTTCATTGGAAATTTGAGAAAATTTATGGGAGTAGGGGTAATTTTTGGCATGGCGAGGCGTGCTTGCGTGCGTGCGTCAGTAAACTTTAATCTTCTCCTCCGAAACTACTGGGCCAACTGAAACCAAATTTGCCATGGAAGGTCCTTGACAGAGTCTAACTATACTTTGTTCAAATCATGGCGATCGAATATCCAAGATGGCCGCTGTTACTAAAAATAGACAAAACCTAAAAAATCTTCTTCTGTTAAACCACTCATTGGAGGCAAAAACTGATGTGATATTTGGATTCTACATAGTCTTAACCTTTAAGTTTGTTCATTTCATAAAATTTGGTTTAAAAATAGGTTACGCGTTTTTGCGTTTAATTTTGAAAAAAATCGTAAAATATTTTTAAATTGCTATAACTTGACTATATGACCAGATAATGACATGGGGTTTTCAGTTTTGACATATTCTTGTAATTACCTTCAAAATGGTGTCAAGGTCAATTATGAAGGTCATGACCTAATTTTTTACTTTTCTAATATTATTTATTATCTCGAAAACTATAAACATTTTGTATAGGCATGTATATTGGAATATTGTTGGTATTGATGTAACGATCATTTTGATATATAGATTAAGGTCATTGGTTCAAAGGTCAAGGTCACAGATGTGAAAGAATACTGAAATGGTTCATTATCTTAAAAACTATGAACTTTTTGTATAGGCATGTATATTAGAATGTTGTAGGTATTGATACAACGATCATTTTGATGTATAGAAAAAGGTCATGGGTCCAAAGGTCAAGGTCACAGTAGCAAAACAATACCAAAATCATTAATTATCTCGAAAACTATAAACATTTTGTATAGGCATGTATATTGGAATATTGTTGGTATTGATGTAACGATCATTTTGATATATAGATTAAGGTCATTGGTTCAAAGGTCAAGGTCACAGATGCGAAAGAATACTGAAATGGTTCATTATCTTAAAAACTATGAACTTTTTGTATAGGCATGTATATTAGAATGTTGTAGGTATTGATACAACAATCATTTTGATGTATAGAAAAAGGTCATGGGTCCAAAGGTCAAGGTCACAGTAGCAAAACAATACCAAAATCATTAATTATCTCGAAAACTATAAACTTTTTGTATAGGCATGTATATCGGAATGTTGTTGGTATTGATGTAACGATCATTTCGATATATAGATTAAGGTCATTGGTTTAAAGGTCAAGGTCACAGATGCGAAAGAAAACTTAAATGATTCATTATCATGAAAACTATGAACTTTTTGTATAAGAATATATATGAGAATATTGTAGGTATTGATACAACGATAATTTTCATGTATAGAAAAAGGTCATGGGACTAAAGGTCAAGGTCACAGTAGCAAATCAATACCAAAATGGTTCATTATCTTGAAAACTATAAACTTTTTGTATAGGCATGTATATCGGAATATTGTTGGTATTGATGTAACAATCATTTTGATATATAGATTAAGGTCATGGGTTCAAAGGTCAAGGTCACAGATGCGAAAGTGTACCAAAATGGTTAATTATCTCGGAAAACTATTAACTTTTTGTATAGACATGTATATTCAAATATTGTAGGTTTTGATTCAACGATCATTTTGATATATAGATTAAGGTCATGGGTTCAAAGGTCAAGGTCACAAATGCGAAAGAATACTGAAATGGTATTATATATTATATGTAGCAATCGCGGGACAAGGTAATGTTAATTTGCAAAAATCCTTGCATTTAATTCTGCCTTACTGCTGAAAATTACAAGTTCTCTTTAATAAATGTTATTGACCATTGAACCTCTGCATGAGATATGTACTTAGCCTCAGGTGAGCGTTAAGGCCCATGGGCCTCTTGTTTGAGTTTGTTTCAGGTTAATTTTTCAATTTATACCAATTTTTGGATAAAAATGCATAATCCTTGAAATACTGCATATATCATGTATATTGAACAAGAGTTGTTAAAAAATTAACTGTGGTAACCTACCATTATTTTTGCATATTTTTGTTATCATGTTCATATAGAACAAAAAAGTGAATAAATTAGCTTGTTTTGAGTGGTGGTTCTATTTCATAGCATATGCCTTTAAACAGAGACCTAAAAGAAGGGATGAGACAATTCTTTTTTATTCTTTGATTGAAGTTGAAGAAAGATAACATAATTATGAGTTGAGTAATGGAGTCTTACCAAAGGTCATATCACATGAAATTATAGATGTTGGGAGCGGGAGTATTTGGGTCTCAAGAGACCGTTTTAAAATCATGTCGTCTGGGCCATATCTTATAGCTGCTTTGTATGACTGTCATAAAAATTGATTGTTGTTATAGTGACTTGTTTTAACAAAATGATAAAGTTAATCTAATGCTATTTCTTTGAATTTTAGGATCAAATATGACACATTTGATATTTTACAAGATGAAGAAGTCCGACAAGGTTTAAAGAAGTTTTCTAATTGGCCAACATATCCACAGCTTTATGTAAATGGAGAATTGATTGGTGGACTAGATATTCTTCAGGTACATGTATACCAGGTTCTAATCAGCTGATACTACTTAGCTTGTTATACCCCCCACTTAAAAAGTGGGGGGTATATAGTGATAGGGGTGTCCATCCGTGTGTCCGTCTGTCCTTCTGTTACACCTTAGGGTACCTATCTCTTATCCGCAACTCCTCCTAAACCCTTCAATGGATTTTCATGAAACTTTCACACAATCTTTGTAATATAATATAGATGTGCACCTCTTATTTAAAATTTGATCTGATGGATTTTTTGGGAGCAGGGGGTATTTTTGTGAGCTTGTGGCTCACAGTTTTTCTAGTTAAATTAGGAGACAACTGTTTTGAACTTTGAGAGTTCCTACAACAGCCCAAAAAATAAAATTTAGACATATTTTAATAAGTTATTCCCTGCAGAAAGTGTGAGCTAATTAGACAACCAACAAAAGATTAATTTTGGAAATACACTTAAGTTTTGTATTTTCCAGATCAAAAATGTGATGAAATTTCAAAAAAATTCGGCGTTTTCTGTCAGCATAAGTTTAGATACATGCATTGCAATTATTTTACTAGATTTTCTTAATAGACATCTTTTGATGTACACTTTAACTGTGTTTCAATTCAGTAATGTGCTATTTACATTTTATTTTGGTGTACACCTTAATTGTGTGTCAAGTCAGTTCTGTGCTATTCACTTTTTGAGACCAATTCTTGAATCGACTTTTATCCTACCTTAACCTTTGGGAAAATTTGACAAAATGAAACCAATTTATAGTATAACTTCAGACTTATTGATATTCATCTATTTTGTTTGTTTCAGGAGCTCAAAGAATCGGGAGAGTTAGAAGCCATGTTAAAAGATGGACAGTGATATATTCATTGTTTTAACAAAAAGACAATTGTTTTATTTATGAATTGTTTTGTATCCAAGACCTACACAAATGACTGATCAATCATGAAATTAGTGTGATTTATGTGATTTTTATTGACCATATTAAAGCAATCAAAGATGAGATATCAATAAAAATGTGTTCATATATATCACTTATAATCAAACAACATTGACCTGTCCACTTGACCCTATATTAGGAATACAAAATTATCCACCATCTAGTAGTGGTAGTGTAAGAATTCACAGTTCATACATACACCATATAGGTCTTCACTCTGAAAATAGTGTTTCCCATTATGTACTTGTGTTTACCAGTGTAACAATATACATGCCTTTATAGAAATTTCAAAAATTAGAAAGTAATTAAATTTGGTATTTTGGGTTATTGGTCATTTCTCAAATATTATTAAGTGGTGTTATCTACTGGTGTATTGGCTACTACACATTGGAGGCAGTATTTATCAAACATCATAAGTGGACTTGTCTGCTGATGTTTAGACTACTGTACATCAGAGGCCGGCAGTATGGCTATTTATAACATGTTGTTGATTGATATGATCTATTAACTCCTGCTGCTAAGATAAGACATAGCCCTACCAATAATTACCCCTTGATGCTTCAGCATCTAGAGTTAATGGTCAACAGGTCGGGGTCATACTGTCTTGTTAAGGAAATAGAACTCCTAGTTTGGTGGTCAGTACATCAACATGAGGTCAAATATAGCTTGACCAATACACAATTCTCGGAATTGTGCCACCGCTTATTCTTGGAATCAGCTCATCACTAGTGTACTGCCCATAAAAGGCATTCAGGTCCACATTCCTGGTCTGCCTACACACATTCACTGGGACATATAAAAACTGCATTCACTCGCGCGCAACACACACTACACCTCACACAGACAGACAAACCACGCTTATTGAATAAATAGTTTTAGGAACTTTTGGAGTTGTTGAATCATTTTGTTACACCAGAGCTCCAGATAAGAGTTGGACATAAAGGGTCATTACCCCCTACTTTTTTTCTAAAGCGTATGCTGTAAAATCTAAAGCGTATTGATACTGTAAACAGTGTTGCTACCGCTGTCTGACTGTTTGGCACATAATAGCCTTTTTTTACAGCAGACAACATTTTGTGATGTGACGATCAACATAAAAGATGAAAAGAAAATAGGGGGAACTGATCTGGACTGTCATTTAAAAGTAAAATTCCGGTCCTGAATTGTCTCCATTACGTTTTGAATTTGTTCATTTATCTTGATCATTATAATGTGTAATGACAAATGTAAGCTTGTATGAAAGCATGTCGGCGAGTGATACTTGTTTACAAAATCATGGTTACGCGTTGTACTGAAAATGTAAAGCATAGTGAGCAATTTCAATGTGTTTTGGTACGCCTTTAATCAAATTTTAAAGTGTATTTTAAAAAAGTCATAGCATATTTACGCAGATACGCCTCTTACCTGGGGCTCTGTTCACTATACATAAATATACTGGTCTATAATAAGTATTTAAATTAAAGGTCAAATGGACAGGTTAATGTTGTTTACCTGTACTTTCAATTGCCCATGATTACACATGCACTCACATTATTACATTTTCCTTGGTGGCCAAGTGGCCAAAAGTACAGGCTTACGGATATCAGTGCCTCTCACTATATAGGTTCAAATCTCAGTTGGGCAGATCCTAGTCGGAGATAAAGTTGCCAAAGGTTGGTTGTTTTATCCATCTGCTCTAGTTTCCTCTACCATCCCAGAACTGGACGGCCTCATTAGCATCAACATAGAAATTTTATCAGCAAGGTTATTTAAAAAAACCATTCCAAAAATGAGCTTTTCTTATACTTAATTTTAGCGACATCATTTGATTTTTATGTTACTTGAATCAATCAGTATACCAATGGGTACAAACTGTGTACCATTGCTGTTGATTTGTTTTCTTTATTCTTATGAAGAAGAATTTATGCAGAACTTGTGAAATCAGGAGAGTAGACTGTCACCAAACAGATACATAGATGAGGTTCTGTCCTAACAATCTTAAATTTGTGAATGCCATCTATCCTAGTGAGCTTGAGAAATAAAAGATACGACTGATTTTTCACTTGTACCTCAATTATGACGCCCATGAAAGGCTACATTTGATACTGTATGACAAACGTGATGTCTTCAGTTAATGTGATGTCTTCAATTTTTCTATTGTCAACTTTCTTTTTCTATGCAGCAATATAATATACCTGCTTCTTGCTTATGGTGTATTTGTTTCCCAATTAATATGTTATGGTAGAGCTTGTCCCAACTACGGGAACTAAATACAACAAAGCAAGCTGCTTACAAATAAATTGTTGACCAAGGGGTATTGCAAGCCTAGGCTTATCAGACCCCTCAAAGTTTTATGGCTGTCATCACAGTATTGTTGATAAATTTCTCTGTGTCCAGGATAACCCTGGATATATTTGACTTCTCATAGTTCCATGTTCCTTTCACTTAATTTTGATAAAACGTGGCAAGTGTAGCTAGCTAAACAGAAGGCCCTTACTTTTCCGGAGCACCTGGCCTCATTTCACTGTTGGAAGTTAATGTCTTTAATGTGTTTAACCTAACATCAGTTTCAAAGTTTTTACTTAGCTTCAGGATTGTGATTTGGACATGGATTGGTATGTTTGTTTTTACTTTACTACAGGATTGTGATTCGGACATGGATTGGTATGTTTGTTTTTACTTTGCTACAGGATTGTGATTAGGACATGGATTGGTATGTTTGTTTTTACTTTACTTCAGGATTGTGATTCAGACATAGATTGGTCGTTGTTTTTACTTTACTTCAGGATTGTTATTCGGACATGGATTGGTATGTTTGTTTTTACTTTACTTCAGGATTGTGATTTGGACATGGATTGGTATGTTTGTTTTTACTTTGCTTCAGGATTGTGTTTCGGACATGAATTGGTATGTTTGTTTTTACTTTACTTCAAGATTGTGATTCAGACATGGATTGGTATGTTTGTTTTTACTTTACTTCAGGATTGTGATTCGGAGATGGGTTGGTATGTTTGTTTTTACTTTACTTCAGGATTGTGATTCGGACATGGATTGGTATGTTTGTTTTTACTTTACTTCAGGATTGTGATTCGGACATGGATTAGTATGTGTGTTTTAAATAAACTTGCTACTACTACACTGCCCTCCATAAATAACTTTACAAATGTATATTTACCATTGGTTTACATTGTAATCATCATATCAAACTTTGTTCATAGAATTCAAATATTGAAGTTTTTCCTTATTTGTAAGTGATATCTTAACTTTATGATCTAAATGTATGTAATAAGTTTGTTATTCTTGAGAATCAATTTAGTGAAATTTTTGGGAGAAACGTAAAATTCGGGAAAATTACATTTTTCAAGATGATAAAAACACTATTTAGCTGAAAAACATTTAGCTTTAGCATAATGATGTTTTCAACAATTTGATTTTGTGAAGATTTTGAGCCTGTTATGATAAGACCAGTTATGAACATGTATGATAATTTATGGAGGGCAGTGTACTTCTCAATCTGAATAAAAACAAATTAAAATTTCAAACTGAAATACAAGTTTTATAATGAATCAACAGTATATAAACATGTAAGTAGAGAATATAAAATATAACTAACTAGTAGTTTAATATCACCTCAGTTAACATCACAGAGTGAATAAACATACTTAAATAATGAGACCCAATATGCTCACCCGATAAATAATGGCTACCGTAGTTTACATGTTTTGAGAATAACATCAAAACTGAAATCCCAATGTTATAATCTTTAAATATCGTCAAGATTTAAAGCTTTTCCAGATGATAATTAACCAGTTTGATATTCTTTTCCATCTATGACCTTGACCTTTGAACCCATGACCTATATTTGTATGTCAAAAAGATTGTTACAACATAATTATACCAACAATACTCTAATATGCATAGTATATAGACTCCCAGGTATTTACCAATTTATCTGTGACCTTGACCTCTGGACCTATGTCCATTCCTTCTCAGTTCTATAGTTCATCCAGTTGTTTTTTTTTAAATCTCATGCAATTTGAATACCATTTGAGGGGCTAATGTCCCGTCCCTCATAGCTAGGCTAAGATTTGTCCTAATTTTGTTATGTGCCATTATGCCAGTGTACAATTATTACAAGTTTGATTAAATTCATCCATAGGCATTGAATATACAGAAATGGACAGACAATTCAGATTGCAAGATAATATTGGGACGAACTCACAGGCAATAATGGATGGACAATTCAGATTGTATGAGATGAAAGATGCTTTTTCTCACAAGTATTTCATATTTTGGTGCAAATCAGAGTTCAAAAGAGTACATATTTTCAACAATGACAATGGATTTTCTTGATGATTGAAATGCTTCATTATTTGACATTTTTGCCTTTTTTATACCGGTAATCAAGAAATTGCAAATTCATATATGATTAAGTTTAAATGGACAGGTGATTTTTTCATGTGAGAAATGCTGTCAACTGTATCTATTGAAATGTATTGTGAAAATTCTAAAATTGGTTCACTTTCCTTTTAAAAAAAGATAATGCAATAAATATTCAAGCATTTGATGAAAAAATATGGAAAATATTATATAATGCTGTATTTCCTGATCAATACTTCTTAGCCTTTGTGGCAAATATTTTAAAAACGTTAACGCCACAAATTTCTGAAATAACGTTCTTTTTATGAGAAAACATCATCTTTTGCAATTCCATATCAATGTAGTGTTCCCCCTAAAAAGTTAGGGGTTATTACCCTCTAAGGTGGCAAACCCCATTTGTTACATTTATTAATGATTACCTATAGGCCAAACAATATCTGAACCCTGTCTCAGTCATTCTTGTTATCATTTAAGAGGTTCTAAACAGGTTCTAAAGTTGTTGGCGGCAAAGCACCTAGCTCACCTGTAAATATGCATTATATTTTCAAAGCTTTAAATGACTTACTACAGAGTTAAGACATGGAAGTATTATAAAAGCTTGAATTATCACCTTAAAACTTTACAAATAAATAGTGATTTTGTTAATTTTAAAATAACTTTCTCCCTTTTAAATTGAGAAAATCGAAGTTCTGAAAAGCAGCAAACTGCATAATGACAAGTTTATAATAGCTTATGATCTTCATTGAAAAGATGTTACATTGTGGCAATATCTAACATTTTGTGGGTAAGGATAACTAATTTTAATCTGTTTGGGAATTTTAGTGGTCGATTTGGTAAAATTTAGTCATTTTTACCCGGGGAAAACTACCTTTATTCGGTAGTAATTTTAGGCAAACAAAATCACTGTAAACATGCAATCATTTTCATTCAGAAATCATTTGTGGTATCTTTGTTGGCATCCTGCAGTCTTAAGACTATGGATCTGTGGAGGTGGTGGATGAACATCGTCTGCTGTGACTGCCTTTCCAAGACACATCCTTCAGTCTTAGGACTATTGATTTGTCTCAGTAGACGTGGCGGATGACCATTGTCTGCTGTGACTGCCTCTCCAAGACACATCCTTCAGTCTAAGGACTATACGTTTGCATTTGTGGTGGTGGTAGATTAACATCATCTGCTGAGACACTGCATCTTTCAGTCTTAAGTCTATGGATTTGCATCAGTAGACGGTGTTGATGGACATCGTTTGCTGTGACTGATCAGACCCCAGTTTCACAATCATTCCTTAACTAAGATTTTCCTTAACTTCAATCTTGCAAATTTCAAAATCTGAATAATTTTGTTAGTTTTGAATATATATATATTCGTGAATTTAAGGTGTCAATCATTTTGGAGATCACTCTAAGCTTATTACGTCTATATTTTAGTTCTATGGAAGTTATCAGATTTAAGTTAAGGAAAATCTTAGTAAAGAGAATGATTGTTAAACTGGGACCAGGCCCCGGTTTCACAATCATTTCTTAACTTAAGATTTTCCTTAACTTAAATCTGGCAAATTAAGAACATTTATAATTTTGTTAACTGTTCATATATAAGGAAATGTAAGGTGTCATTTTAAAGATTTTATCAAGCTTATGACATCTGCATTTAGTTTTTACAAAATATTTATTCGTAGTTCCAAACAGAGCTTGCCAAAATTTGCTAGATTTAAGTTAAGGAAAATCTTAGCTAAGAAATGATTGTGAAACTGGGGCCTGGTCTCTTCTTAATCTGCATTGTCTGCTGCAGGTAATGCATGTGAAGGCAGGAGACACTGGTATAGCGAGGAAGTTAAACTTATCCGCTTTCATTTTTGTAGCTATTTCAGTTCCATCAACTTGGAATGCCTGAAATTGAGATACAAACATGTATGACATAAAAATAAACTTTACTATCTTAAATCTAAATGCACTAAAACATTCCCTAAAACATTCCAAACAAGCATCATACTGTACTCTTTAAAAACAATAAAACAAGTCGTAAGCATCTTTGAATTTATTGATTGAATGGGGTTTTGAATCCCAGTCAAGAATGTTTCACTTATATCAAGACACCACCAATTGTAGGGGAAGTAGCAGTAATTTTTCACCTTTGCAGTGCACTCAGGCCAGTTTGCCATGTCTCTCGTCTGAAGGATTCGGAAACTTTTATTTCTAAATGTTGAGTGCTTTGCAAAAGAACAGTCACTACCTATTTTCAAGATAACCCCACACACGAAGTGAGCACTCTGGCAAGTTCTGAGTTACGGCATTGGTATTAGACATTAACTAAAGGCTGAACAACTTATATTATGTTGACGAATCCAACTTAATTACATAATGTTGATTAAACAGTTGATAGAATGGGGTTTTTCATTTATGTTTCTATAAAAAATATTTCACTTAAATAGAGACATCACCAACAGCAGGTGAAGTGACATATATATATTCACTAGTGTGCTGAGGACAATGCTTGGGAAGGGTTTCTTAACATGACATGCCTACTGTGACACAGTATCAGTTTTTAAGGTCTTTTCTGAGGACCCAGAGATATTACTGATTCAACTCTCGGACTTTGCCAAGGTTGTAAGCACTCTTTCTGATTACAGAATGGTATAAAATTTGTAATTTTTCTCGAAATAGAATTAATTTCTATAAATCTCAAAACAGTGTTTGAAATTTAGGCCATTTTCAGGTATAGGTTTTTCAGTAGGTCAGATCTGTAATATTTTGTTAATTCCATTTAAACATCTATTTTTACAATATTGACCTTTTCTATATGAACCTATTTGTTTTGACTGCAATGATGTCAGATTACTTATCGATTAGATTTTTTCCAGTGTCCGTCCGAAATCGAGAATCTCGAAATAAATGGTTGTAGTATATCCCTGATAGGTCCGAAGTCGGGAGTTCTAAAATCAGTGGTCTCATTATATGCAGTGTTCGTCCGAAGTCGGGAAATTAATGGCTATTTTTTGGCAATATTTTATGGAAATAAATATAAACACATTTAGACTACATATGTTTAAACCGCTTTAAAATGATCTTCAAAATGACACCTTTTCAAACGTTCCATAGTTCCATGTTCCTTATTTTCCAAATTTTCATTACACAAGTGACAGGTGTAGTTAGCTAAACAGGAGGTACTTAACTTTCCGGCGCATCCGGTCTCACTTCCCTGGTGCAAGTTCGCGTATTTCACTTGATTTATCAGCGTCAAAGTCAAATTTTTGCTTTCTTTTGTTGTTGTGGTTTGAATATGGATTTATATGTTTGTTTTTGATATCTTGAATCATAAATTAAAATATTAAGAACCACTGCGGTAGCTCAGTTGGTAGAGTGCTTGTTCCGTAAGTGGGTAGTCGTGGATTCGATCCTCGGCCGGGTCTGATCCAAGACATGAAAGTAGGCAGTGACTGTTCTTTCGCCAAACACTCTGCATTACGAAATGAAAGTCACGGTTCTTTAGGATGTGAACTTAAAATAAACAAGGTCCCTTGTCACGGTGGGCTTGGCACGCTAAAGAACCCTGCTGTATAATGCCATCAGCGCAACGCACAGGCAAAATTACTGCATCTTTGCCTAGAACTGGCGATGTCTCAATACAAGTGAAATATTCTTGATTGGGACGTTAAACACCATTATTCGATATATTAAGATTTAGATTTTGCTATATTTAAGTAAAGGTAAATCTTACAAAAGATATCATTGCAAACTTGGGCCTGGTGCGGTATTTATAGAGTCGTAATGGTTTATTTTTGCCTCACTCCTTACCAAGATATATCTAGCAATGAAGTTTCACATTGATACCACTTACAGTTTCTGTGTTGTGTAGGAAAAACATCAAAGGGCAATAACTCCTGAATTACGAAAATAGAGTTATGGTTCTAGTACACTGCACCTCTACCTAGCAATGAAGTTTCATATTGATATATTTTACAGTTTTTATTATGCTCCAGACAAAATTATGACGGACGGACAAACGCACCACACGGGCGGACGGACCAACTATATGCTCTCCCTTTGGGCAGCATAAAAACAGAATGACACAATTGGATCACCATCTAAAAATGAATGATGATAATTGTACGAATTGCATAACAGGTTTTTGGACTCCCAGACAAAGTCCCCTGTCTATGGAATGTATGTCTATATCACTAGGAGTATATTATTTGTTTTAGACACTTAATTAAGGCCAATGCTTACATATCATGAAAATTGACGTATCGCTGACCACACCCACAATGTTCGACAAAGGTCCGGCATGCTTGCAAAAGAATGAAAACTCGGTCTGAATTGCGTCGTTTAATGACGTCACTGACACAAGTACGTCATTAGTTGCCGTGACGCTGCTTTGGTACCGTGATGGCGGCCTTTGTCGGAAACATTGTGGGCGTGGCCGGCGATACGTCAATTGCATTGTACTAGCACATTAGTAACTCTGTTTTTCGCATTATGTATACATAATGCACTTTATGGGATTTAATGTGACTACGGCGCACATTATCGCAACTATATTATGTATTTTTTTAATTATCAAGCGATAATTTTCGTTCTAATAATGTGAATTATGTATTAAATGTGATTGCAGCATGCCGTTATGGCAAGCTTTGATCACTTTTAGTCTCATAAATGTATTATGTACATAATTATGTATTCTGTACATAATGCATAAATTTGCCCGCTAATGAGATACCTTTTTGCCAATCAGAAGCCTAGTAACAAAAGGGTCTATACTTAATGATGAAAATACCGGTCGGTAACCAGCTACAGGTGAAGTGGCAGAGGCGGACAGTTCTGGGATAGTGACTGAGGCGGACAGTTCTGGGATAGTAACTGGGGCGGGCAGTTCTGGGATAGTGACTGAGGCAGGCAGTTCTGAGATAGTGGCAGAGGCAGGCAGTTCTGGGATAGTGGCAGAGGCGGAGAGTTTTGAGACAGTGGCTGAGGCGGGCGGCCAGTTCTGGGATAATGGCTGAGGCGGGCAGTTCTGGGATAGTGGCTGAGGCGGACAGTTCTGGGATAGTGACTGAGGCGGGCAGTTCTTGGATAGTGACTGAGGCAGGCAGTTCTGAGATAGTGGCTGAGGCGGGCGGCCAGTTCTGGGATAGTGACTGAGGCGGGCAGTTCTGGGATAGTGGCTGAGGCGGACAGTTCTGGGATAGTGACTGAGGCGGGCAGTTCTTGGATAGTGACTGAGGCAGGCAGTTCTGAGATAGTGGCTGAGGCGGGCGGCCAGTTCTGGGATAGTGGCTGAGGCGGGCAGTTCTGGGATATTGGCTGAGGCGGGCAGTTTTTGGATAGTGGCTGAGGCGGGCAGTTCTGTTCTTGGTTAGTGACTGAGGCGGGCAGTTCTGGGATAATGACTGAGGCGGGCAGTTCTTGGACAGTGACTGAGGCAGGTAGTTCTGGGATAGTGGCTGAGGCGGGCAGTTCTGGCATAGTGACTGAGGCGAGCAGTTCTGGGATAGTGGCTGAGTCGGGCAGTTCTGGGATAGTGACTGAGGCGGGCAGTTCTGGGATAGTGACTGAGGCGGGCAGTTCTTAGGTAGTGACTGAGGCGTCAGTTTTGGGATAGTGACTGAGGCAGGCAGTTCTGGCATAGTGGCTGAGGCAGGCAGTTCTGGGATAGTGACAGAGGCGAGCACTTCTGAGATAGTGACGGAGGCGGCCAGTTCTGGGATAGTGTCTGAGGCGGCCAGTTCTGGGATAGTGGCTGAGGCGGTCAGTTTTCGGATAGTGGCTGAGACGGCCAGTTCTGGGATAGTGACTGAGGCGGCCAGTTCTGAGATAGTTACTGAGGCGGCCAGTTCTTGGATAGTGGCTGAGGCAGTCAGTTCTGGGATAGTGACAGAGGCTGGCAGTTCTGGGATAGTGACCGAGGCGAGCAGTTCTGGGATAGTGGCTAAGGCGGGCAGTTCTGGGATAGTGACTGAGGCGAGCAGTTCTGGGATAGTGGCTGAGGCGGGCAGTTCTGGGATAGTGACTGAGGCGGGCAGTTCTGGGATAGTGGCTGAGGTGGCCAGGATAGTGGCTCAGAGGCGGGCAGTTCTGGGATAGTGGCTGAGGTGGGCAGTTCTGTTCTTGGTTAGTGGCTGAGTCGGGCAGTTCTGGGATAGTCACTGAGGCAGGCAGTTCTGGGATAGTGACAGAGGCGGACAGTTCTGGGATAGCGACTGAGGCGGCCAGTTCTGGGATAGCGACTGAGGCGGGCAGTTCTGGGATAGTGATTGAGGCGAGCAGTTCTGGGAAAGTGGCTGAGGCGGGCAGTTCTGGGATAATGACCGAGGCGAGCAGTTCTGTGATAGTGGCTGAGCGGGCAGTTCTGGGATAGTGACCGAGGCGAGCAGTTCTGGGATAGTGGCTGACCGGGCAGTTCTTGGATAGTGTCTGAGGCGGGCAGTTCTGGGATAGTGGCTGAGGCAGGCAGTTCTGGGATAGTGGCTGAGGCGGACAATTCTGGGATAGTGGCTGAGCTGGCCAGTTTTGGGATAGTGGCTGAGGCGGACAGTTCTGGGATAGTGGAAGAAACAAGAATACCATGAGAAAACAACTGCCCTTCAGCAAGCGGACTGACACGCTTTCTCCTTTCACTTCTTTGGGCGGACAACTTATTCAGGACTCCATGAGAAAACATCTGCCGTTCGGCCGACTGACTGACCGTAACGCTTTCTAATTTCACCGCTTTGGGTGGACATATATATAATCTTATCGGTTAGGTTTGAGACGCCCGGTCACATAAGAAAACAGCTGCCCTATGGCAGGCAGACTGGTAAACTTTCTCATTTCACCACTTTTGGTGGACAAACGATGATTATTATTCAGGTGTGAGACTCCCGATTGTAAACTTATATCGAGACGTCGCCAGCTATAGGCAAAGGTGCAGAAAGTTTGCCTGTGTGTTGCGCTGATGGCATTTTACAGCGGGGTTCTTTATCGTGCCAAGTCTACCAAGACACGGGACCTCGTTTATTTTAAGTTCCCTTCCGAAAGAACCGTGACTTTCATTTCGTAATGCCGAGTGCTTGGCGAAAGAAAAGTGACTACCCACTTTTAGGCCTTGGGTCAGACCTGGCCGGGGCTCGAACCCACGACCTCCCACTCATTAGATTCTTGATCTAATGACAAAGTGGTCTCAAGTTTTGCGGATCCCGACTATGGATGGATAAAAGCATAAGTGACAAAAGTGTGTTCATTTGCGACTTTCCCGACTTTGGCGAACACTGGGTCCAATGAATTAAAAAGTTGGTATTTTTTGTGTCTCACTTTTAGATGGAATGTGGATTAGCAATCCAAGAGAGACAACTCGCACTTATTTATACATCAAATTATTCAGCAAGTGTGGCAGGCATCATATCAGAATTACTTTGGCATAATCAATGCAACTTTTTTTTAAAGAAAGAAATACATGTATCGTATACATTTTAAAATGGTATATACAACATGTACATGTATATTATAATTTTAGTATGCATTATTTTATTATTCACATATAATTGATACACCTGATGTTTTAAATAAAATTGTATGAAATTAGCAAATATAACAACAACATCAACAACAATAATAATAATAATAATAATAATAATAATAATAATAACTAGAGATTGTAACTGGGATACCAGTTACGTATGATTCCCCACCATCCATAAATAATTTATGGCATATATCTGGTGAAAAGACCCTAGCAGGGTTAGCGCTGGGTTGTAAAAGTCTGTCGTCAAGGAAATCGCCAATTGTAAAATTTTGTTGCCAATTTCATTACTGTGTCGCCAAAAAGGGTAAATCTTGTGATTTTCACGTCACATGCGTTTTTGATGTTGTGTATATATTGCCTTGATGAACAATTACATTTTAAAGGCAGTTGTGTATAAAGTACATTTGTACCTCGCACACCTGGTAAACTAAAAAAAACATACCTTGATTGCTTTTTAAAATTTCTTTGAAAGTTAAAGTAGATTTGAATTAAAGTTTTCGGTTGAGAAAAATCGTACATTGGAAGGCCTTTTCGGCATAGGAAGTGACGTTTTCAATGAATTTTATTGAATAAGAAAACTCGTAGAACCCCTCTCAGGCCTCTGATTTGGCGTCGCCGCGTGTTACAATGAATGAACACGTATGGGAGGGTTTGCGCTGGGCATCGTTAACTGCGATTTTTTTCTTTAACTTGCGACAAAACGCGGCGCTTTGCGATTTTTCTGGCCACAAGTTTTCAAAGTTCACCGGTATCTTGGTCACCAGTAATTAACAGGTGATAACACATTGAAGCCAGTGACGGATTGGCGAGTGTCACTGAATAAACACAGTAATTAACGACTGAGTTGATTAAGATCGTTGTCTTAGGTGCGAATGTAAGACCTTCTAATGAAGGGCAGGTATATCCAAGTAATACTGGAGCGTGTCGACACTGCCTGAGGATATACCCAGGTGCCCTCCCGATGTCGTCAGACAGTATAAACACCGATGGACTCGGAATTATTGTAAAATCCAAAATAAAATATAATAAAAGTTACCCTTTGTGATGTTTATTTAATATTTTTCTAAAAAGTTTATTGATTAATAATCGTGATTCAATGCACAATACACATCATATATAGGAGGCCATCTGTTTGTATTTTAATTACGCGACTTATATCGGTTATTCCTATATGTTTGAGGTTCATGATCATAACGATACATCTACTCAGTCAAAATAGTAAAAGACGGACATTTTATATGAAGCATGTATGTTAACTCTGTGTATAGTGTGTTGAAATAGATCGACGCTGTATATATAGTCCGATTTAAAAGACCCCCTCTATGGAAAAAAACGTACTTTTCAACACGTTGAGGTACATATTAGTTTAGGTGTATTATACGGAATAAATCTCATATTGTTATTTCCAGCATCTAAAAGACTCGGATCTTGATTGCTCTATAGATTATTTAGGTGTTTTGATGCAAAAGAAATAAAGTCGACTCTCGTTAATTCGAAATCGGTTGAATCGAAATTTCGCTTAAATCGAAATGATACAAATGGTCCCGTCAGATCGCTATGTATTTCTATGTTAATTTGTTAGTTAATTCGATATGCCGAATTTGAAGCGAATTTTCAGTCCAAATTACGAAATATTACGAAAATTCCCATGTTTAAATCGAAGTGAACTTTCAGTCCAAATTACGATAATTCCAATGTTTAAATCGAATAAAAAAGACACAAAAATATTTTATCTTAAACTTAAACAATACCTGAAATAATTGTCCATCTCTTATTTGAAAAGTGTTAATAGTAACAGAGTGGCGGCTTACTCGGAAGATTCATTTCCGACTAAAACTACAAATTTTTGTACTCGACATACCGGTCATTAGGAAAGTGTCAGTCAGTAAAAGGAGACATTTCATTGGTATAAACTTAAAAAAGTGGGCAGTCTTCTACTTCCACAGTCAGTGATTAACAGAAAACCCCCAAGCCATTTGATCTAACAAGGCAAATTGTATACACCATTCATCTCATTGTGTAAGGTTTTAAGTACAGGCGTGTGACGTGACAAGCTGTGGTTTTAAAAATCGCCAAGTTTTTAACGGTCACTAATCGGATTAACTCATAGGTATAATTGAGGTGTCGTAACCAGCTTATGTCCATTCAGAATTGGTTTCCCCGGGTATTTAACTACGTATTTATTTACACCCACCCACCCACCTTCATGATAACGAAAACGAACGCGTCTTGATTATCTACACAGACAACAGATTATTGGTAGCAAATTCCATCTAAATCCATCAAGCCGTTCCCGAGATATACGTCAGCATATGGTCCTGACGGAATAATAATAATAAAAATAAAAATAATAATAATAAGAAGAAGAAACAGAACGAAAACAATATGATTCCCCACCTTCGGTGGTGGGGAATCATAATAAACAAAAACTTGGGTGTCAGGTTTAACATCGTGATCTGTAGGATCCCGATTAGTAGCCCGTGTTCTGTAAACACCGTCGGTTAAAATGTACTGTCACCGAAGTCCGCGTGGTATAAAGTTATATAATGATGTACTTTTAATAAATAGGTCGGTAGTGTGACTGTGGTTTTTATACTTAGCTTGCGCTTTAGTCTCAGTGAACAGGATTATTGTATTTTCAATCGAGTTAATCACGGGGAAATTTATCAAGGTACGTTTCTTGTTTTATTTCAATGTGTTGATATTGTCGTATATCATACATACATACATATATAGTATATATAGCTTGTATTTATACAAAATTTTGAACAAGTTCCACTTATCCGAATGAATTCGAATTTTGATATGTTAAAATATAGACTCTAAATACACCAATACACATAAAATAAATTTTGTTGCAATTAGTTGGAGGTTTGGCCATTTTTTTCCCGTAGAATGACTGGAAATATATAGGTCGCGACGACCACGATGTAAAACCTGACCATGCGTTTTGACAATGTATGCATAATAACTATTTAATCATCGAGTTGCAATTTCTTACAGATTTACCCCTCTTATACAATTACATGTGGTTTTTTAAAGAACAAAATGTTTATAGAAGAGAGAGAGAGAGAGAGAGGAGAGAGAGAGAGAGAATCGGAGGGAGAGAGAGAGACACTCGGGAAGAGAGACACTGGGAGAGAGAGAGAGAGATTGAGAGAGTCGGAGACTCGGAGAGAGAGAGAGAGAGAGAGTGAGAGAGAGAGAGACTTGAAAGTGGGTAGTGACTGTTCTTTCGCCAAGCACTCGGCATTACGAAATGAAAGTCACGGTTTTTTCGGATGGGAACTTAAAATAAATGAGGTCCCGTGTCACGGTGGGCTTGGCACACTAAAGAACTCTGCTGTATAATGCCATCAGCGCAACGCACAGGCAAAATTTCTGAACCTTCGCCTATAGCTGGCGACGTCTTGATATAAGTGAAATATTTCTAGACTAGGAGGTTAAACGCCATTACCCAACTCAACTTAATTCTGTTATTCATGCTGATTTTTTTGCATCAATACTTTTTATCTATCTCTCACAATTTTAATGAAAATGGCCGAAACAACAAAAATCACAAAAAGTATGACATTTCAGGGGCAATAACTCCAACATGGATGATCATATTTTTATGAAACTTGCTTGTCATGTTCATCATTTTTCCAATTTATACTCTTTATCTATCTCTAATAATTCTCGAGAAAATAATCAAAAGCTATAAAAATATGTAAAAAAAAAAAAAGAAAGAAAGAAAAGAACTTTAAGGGGCAATAATTTCTAAATTGTCTATCAGATATTTATAAAACTTCATACATAGCTAGAATTTGTCATGCCAATCTTTTTTAAATTGAAAAAAAAAACAATAAATATCTTTAGTAACAGCTTATATACACCCTATGTGTAATAACATTGTGATATTTTGTGTAAAAATGAGGATTGTGATCAATATTATTATTATTATTATTATTATTATAAGCGTGGGTACGTGTGTCAAATTATTTCGTTTACATGTATTTATAAATTGATGAATTTATTTATTTATTTATTTATTTATTTATTTATTTATTTATTTATTTATTTATTTTTTTATTGTTTGTTTGTATGTTGCATAATGTTATTGCTATGCTTATATATATATATATATATATATATATATATATATATATATATATATATATATATATATTATGAATAAAAGAAAAAAAAACAGCTTATATACAACCAAAAACTCAGAGGTCGAAATTTAGGCCATTACCTTTGACCTTGACTTCATTTCGACGGTCATGTAAAAAGAACATCAAATCTAAAAACCCCATGCCATTATCTTTACAAATACAATATAGTCAAGATATAGCAATTTAAAGCTGTTTTCAAAAATTGCAAATTTAACACAAACACGTGTAACCTATTTTTCAACCAAATTTCACGAAATGAACAAACTTTAAGATAAAGACTATGTAGAATTCAGAGACATATAAAACCTATATATATATGTCTCTGGTAGAATCCAAATATTACATCAGTTTTTGCCTCCAATGAGCGGTTCAAGAAAAGATTTTTTAGGTTTTGTCTATTTTTAGTAATAACGGCCATCTTGGATACTTGTTCGTTATGATTTGAACAAACTATTGTTAGACTCTGTCAAGGACCTTCCACAGCAAATTTGGTTTCAATTGGTCCAGTAGTTTCGGAGGAGAAGATTAAAGTTTACTGAAGGACACACGGACGCACGCTTCGCGCACATGGCCTTGCCAGGTGAGCTAAAAAGCCACTGGAAATCAGCCTTGAAAACATATATCAAAACCCTGAATTCTGATACATTAATTATAAAGTTAAAACATACCAGAGTTGAGATTTGAAACAGAAGTTTGCTATTGCTGTGTCATGTGGTACTGACTTTGAATGTATTATTTCATAAAAATTCAAAAGTAGCACATGGCAGCTAAAATATGTTACAATGAGAATTAAATTGCTTGAGATCATTTCATGTTTTTTGTCCATTCAATGATAATTGTCAATAGTTATACGTTTTCAGGCCCCGGTTTCACAATCATCCTTAGCTAAGATTTTCCTTAACTTAAATCTTTCAAAATTTCAAATCTTCATAGTTTTGTTAATTTTCAAGATATTCGGGAATGTAAGGTGTTATTTTTAAGATCACCTGAAGAATTAAAACATTTGCATTTAGTTTTGACAAAAATATTCATCAGCAGTTCCATCAAAGGAGATAACCAAAATTTGCTAAATTTAAGCTAAGAAAATCTTAGCTAAGGAATGATTGTGAAACTGGGGCCAGTTAGGTTATGTGTTCAGAAACAATATTTAAATGACCGTTTACCTATTTATTCTTTTAAGATGCAGATCTGTCTGGTAACCGATAATAAGACTTTTTTGAAATGTAATTAAAACAGGAATTCTTTATCTTTTAAAATATTATGGTTTCCAGGCTGAAAATATGCGCTAAAAACCAACCACCATTTATTTGTAAGTTTTGAATACCAGTACATGTAATAAGATTGAAATAGAATTTTTTATTGTAAGACCATAGATATACAAAATTTTGATTGAGCCATGTAAAAAAAAAATTAATACTGCTGAAATATTTAACAGCAAAAGTTTAAGTTGTTTTTTTATTTTTGTGTTAATTCCTGATAGATATATGCATTTGTGTTTCAATCATGAACCCCAAAAACGACATTTTATTGATTTTCTTCTAGTTTTGCATTAATATTCCGTTGCCATGGTAACCAATATCTGACTAAATTGATGAAAAAAAGACTAAGTCGTATGCTTCTTGATAATATTTGACAAAATTAATGCAAAACTGAAAAAAATGCCGTGAAATTTATTCATGATAATTTCAATATAACCAAGGGGTTAAGATAACAGTTTCCATTTTACAAAAAATTCACGACAAAAATCCGTGTAGCATCTTTACAAAAATCCCATAACAACACAGTGCGTGAAAAAAGAGGGCCACACCTCTGACAAGGGTTTTAGTCTGTCAATAAATCTCGCTCATTCCAACGCTGAAAAAAATCACACATGCGCAATCATACATTTGGACACGGTCAATATTCAGGAAAGGGGTGACAGGTTTCGAATCTAGTTAGTTGTTTAAATTTCCGTGACAAAAAATATGACAGAGTTGGTGTCGCGTGTTTTTCCTTAATTTTTGTCAAATGCTACATTAATTTTATCGCCAAAAACGTATTCTTTCTTTGCGAAATGGAACCTCAACATTACAGTCTCCCCCCTTATAAAACAATACAGTGGTCAAAAATTGCCCCTGGCAAGTAGATCCGGGTACTCTTGAACATTTTTACAGGTAGTGATCACAACTTGGAAGAACAGGTAAGTGAAAGCATGTGTTTTTTTATTGTGGTCCCCGCGATCATGGCTGCCAAGAAAGTGAAAATGTGAATGTCTTATTCCTTCAAACTACAGTGTAAAACCACTTTTAAAAGTATTGTCAAATCGTTGCTTAAATAGATTTCGAAATTATTTATTTTTTTATCGGGGAAATTTCCACATCATATTTTATTGTGAATTGGTCTTTTTTGAAAATGGCGCGAATTCGGATTATAAGAGTAACTCGTTTGTAACTACAGCGGAAATAACAAGTCACTCCATCGAGACATAATTTATGATTGAAAACGGAGTTCCCATGAAATAATATTTCCAACTTTAAATTTGGCGCCATTTTTGACAACGGGCGTTTTTTGGAGGAGGGGGTTGTCAAAATTTGAACATAAGCACCGTTAAAAAGATTAAATTGCATTTTTTCCTGTATCAATTATGATAATATAATATGCTTGGGGTTCCAATGAAGTAATATTCCCCACTTTAATTTTGGCGCCATTTTTGACAATGGACAATTGATTTTGTTTTTGGAAGGGGGGTTGTCAAAATTTGAATACAAGCGCCTTTAAAACGGTTAAATTGCATTTTTTTCATGTACCAGCTGTGACAATATAATATGCTTGGGGTTCCAATGAAGTAATATTTCCCACTTTAATTTTGGCGCCATATTTACAATGGACAATTGATTTTGTTTTTGGAAGGGGGGTTGTCAAAATTTGAATATAACCACTTTTAAAACGATTAAATCACATTTTTCCATGTACCAGCTGTGACAATGTAATATGCTTGGGGTTCCAATGAAGTAATATTTTTCACTTGAGTTTTGGCGCCATTTTTGACAATGGACATTTTTTGGGGGTTGTCAAAATTTGAATATAAGCACCTTTAAATAAAAATGCATTTTATCCTGTATTATTTATGACAATATAATAATTATGTTTGGGGTTCCAATGAAGTATTATTTCCCACTTTGAATTTGGCGCCATTTTTGACAATGGACATTTGGGGGGGGGGGTGTCAAAATTTGAATATAAGCACCTTTAAAGCGATTAAAATGCATTTTGTCCTGTACCAGCTGTGACAATATAATATGTTTGGGGTTGCAATGAAGTTTCCACTTTAATTTTGGCGCCATTTTTGACAATGGACATTTTCTTTGGAGGGGGAGGGTGTCAAGATTTGGAAATAAGCACCTTTTATACCATTAAAATGCATTTTTTTTCCTGTACCAGTTGTGGCAATATAACATGCTTGTTGTTTTTCCCTAAAGTTTATTCAACCTGTTTTGCACCAGACATTTGTTGAATTTTTTTTTACTGTAAAATCACTGGGAACAATTATAACATGCTATTTACTTTTCAAGTTCATTAAACATGTTTGTAGCAGGAATTTTGTGATTTTTTTATTCTGGAAAAAGTCATTGTATATGACAGTTTTTTTAGACTGAAGACTTCGTGTACATAACTAGGATCCCCATTGTAAAGATATTTTCACAATTTTGTGGGTAAGGACAATTAGATTAATTTGCTAGTATTTCAGTTGTTGGTCAAATAGGATTTTTAGTTCTTGTTCCCTAGGGATTAACTATCATTTGGTAGTAATTTTAACCAAACATAAACCCTGTTGTTTTGTGTTTTTATAAGTGTTTTTAAGATATTATTCATCCTGTTTCGATTCCTGGTAGCCAAAATCGCCATTGGCTACTAATTTCTGAAGAATTCTTTCAATAAGTAACATATTTTAGCAAATTTGTGGAAAAATACTTTAAAAAGGACTATATTTTCACAAATTTTGGAAATTTTGCTATTATTTTAAATTTGTAGAAACCTAGTTCATCTATGTGGGTGTTAATGTTAAATGTCTATCATATAGGCTTGTTCCATCATGTGAGCATTGGTGTTTAAGTGTCCATCATATAGGCTTGTTCTTCATGTGGGCATTGGTGTTTAATTAAGTGTCCATAATATAGGGTCGTTCTTCCATGTGAGCATTGGTGTTTAAGTGTCCAATATAAAGGTTTGACATTTTTCCATGTGAGCATTGGTGTTTAAGTGTCCAATATAAAGGTTTGATGTTCCCCCATGTGAGCATTGGTGTTGTGTCCATTTCAATGGCTTGTTCTTCATGTGAGCATTGGTGTTTAATTAAGTGTCCATAATATAGGGTCATTCTTCCATGTGAGCATTGGTATTTAAGTGTCCAATATAAAGGTTTGATGTTCCCCCATGTGAGCATTGGTGTTGTGTCCATTTCAATGGCTTGTTCTTCATGTGAGTATTGATGCTAAGTGTCCATCATAAAGGCTTGTGCAAAATGGGGATCCAGTTGTACAGTTGTTTAAAAATTGCTTCTTAATTTTAAATTTTAAATTAATTTTCACAGAAATGTTCAATATTGCTTGATTCTGTCATTTTTTGGCTTTTTTAGTGACAATAGTGCAACAATTTATATTCTTGATAGGGACATAAAACCCCATTCAATTAATTAATCAAGGCTGACACATTGACATGTTGCAATTTTTTGTCAATACTGTAAGAGTTATCCCTCTTTGTATGTTTATCATCCTCAGTCATAATATTTATGGTAATTTGTTTAGCCCAATAGTATGTATAAATTTATGCATGGTTGTCAGGAAATTTGAAAAATTAGGGAAGTGTCTGGTAATTTTTTTCTTAAGAGCTGTGCCCCCTTAGAGTTTTAGTTATGCCAGTCTGTCAATCGACCATAATTTTCTTGATTTTTCCCGATTTTGAGTTCTTTCCGATTTTTTCCTGAATTTGTTAGATAAACTCCTGATTTTAAGCCAAACCTAAAAAAAACCATAATATGTTGGAATTATTTTAGTGTAAAGCATGTTTGTTTTTAAGTTTGTGTTTAGCTTGGCAATTATATATTGACATTCTGATAATGACCTTTATTTAAAATCAAAAACATCATATAAGCTGAAGGTCTTTACGTACTTAGAGGCGAGAAATGCAGCCATTTATTTATTTATTTATTTATTTTTTTTTTTTTTTTTTTTTTTTGATTTTTATCAATAAAAATCCCTTATAATCTCCTGATTTTTAACTAAAATCCCTCCTGATTTTCAATTTTTTTAGCAAAAAAGTACTTGACAGACTGTTATGCATTTTTCTTATCAGGTCTACTCTTTCAACACTACTGAACATATTGGACTATATTCTAAGTGTTTGTTTTCTACAAAAATTTTCATTCGTGGGACATTTTGTTTTAACTCTACATTGTTATAATAACGCGTTTATTTATTATATTTTGGGTGTGACATAATGTGTTTGTGTTTACATTTGGATTACATAAAGGACTACCAAAATTTCAGTTGTCATACAGTTTATTAACCTGCCTTTACGGCCACCTCTGTATAAGGACCAACTGCTTTTAAACACCATTAGATTTGTATCCTAATTGTTCTTTATTAATAATTTTAACCTGGATATAAGGGCCAGATGCCTATAAAGGACACTTTTACTGGTTCCCTTGGGTGGCTTTTATAGACAGGTTTGACTGCATAGGTATTATTGGATCTGGTTGGTCACATCACATAATACATGTACGTATGTTTAGAGAAATCGTATTGTGATATATCGGTATATCGATAATATTGCACATCATTTATATTTGAAGGTGGTATCTTAATTTAATGATCTAAATGTATCCAACAAAGTTGGCTGGTTTTTTTGTTTGTTTGTTTTATTTTTTTAAACAAATTTCTTAGAATTTTTTGCAATTTTGGGAAGATATCTGAAATTTGAGAAATTATTTTTTTCCAAAGTCAAAACACTGTCTTAGCTGATTAACTCTGATCAGATTAACATTTGTATAAATATTTATGGATTACAATATGTGTTAAATTGGATCAACAGTAACATGGTCACACTTACATGCAGGGTTAGCTCTGTCATTTGCCAATTTAGCTATTGCTAATTATCATATTTTGCTGCAAAATTAGCTTCTGACTTGTATTTTTGCTCCAAAATTTTGATTAATTTCATGATGAAAATCACTGATTATTTTATTTTTTACAGTGTTAATCAAGAACAATCTTTACAGCAGTTTAAAAGATCTAAATTTGAGATGTTTTTATTTTGTGTATCTTAAACCTATAAATTGGCGTCTGAATTTTAAAATTAGCTAATTTTTGGCTTCAACTTTTTGGGACCCAGAGCTAACCCTGCATGTAATGCTATGGTGCAGTGTGTATGTGTGTACACATTTTCCCATTGTCACTCACCAGATTTCAGTCAAACCTTGTCAAAAGCATGTATGCAGTGTTTGCACTGGGCTTTGCCAATGTCACCAATTTCTACATTTCTTTACATGTAATGCTATAGTGCAGTGTGTGTATGTGTGTACATGTGTCATTAACACATTTTCCACTTGTTGCTGGGCAGATAGTGTGGATGGTTTTAATTTTGTTGGGTGCAATTTTCATGGAATCAGTAAAATCTAGCATTTTGTTGGGTCATAAATTTGTGGTTTCACTGAATGTTGAAATTGTAGTATGGAACCTTGATAAGGAGGACCATAAATCAAGACCTGACAATCACATGCTTCTTGATAATGTTTTGGTTTATCGATCTCTGTAGTATGAGTAATTAAGAGATTAGGAATCAGTACTGAAATTTGTGTTTTGTGTAAAAAAGCTTGTTACCATTGATCCAATTGCAATAAAATATGGTGGCCTACATGTTACATGTTAGTTACTACAATATCTTTATACTTGTGGATAATATTTCGTGGTGGTCATAAATCCGCTAAACCCACTAAAATTGAGCGCCCCCCCCCCAGCATTTAAGTGAAACTTTGTCGAAAGTATGTTTGCAGTGTATGCGCTTGGCTATACCAATGTCACCAACTGCACTTAGCAAAATTTTGGTGACCTGTACACCTGTAATTATGAGGTATTGACACATGCTGAAGCCAGTGATGGACTAGTGAGTGTCACTGAATAAACAGTCATTAATGACTGGTATTGTATACCATGTGGTGGTGTAAATTGTTAATTTAAGTGTGAAAGCAAGACAATCCAATTAACGACAGGTTAATCGCTGTAATGTCGGAGTGTGTCAATATACACTGGTGCCCTCCCGAAAGTGTAAAACAGTTGAACACAGAATTAATTTTATGTTCAAAAGGCTCAGTAGAGCTATTGCAATCTATTACTGCGGAAACTTTGCATTCTAATCTCTCCAAACTGGGTCATCATAGCCACCTCGTGATATATTCTTTCGCATGTGAACTCCTGCCTGTGTATTATTCGACGATATACCATGGGTAAATGTTGGATTATTTCTAAATCTAAGTTAGTTACAGTACCTGATAAATGATATATACAAACCTTTAACTTAACACCCCTATTAAATTGGATTCTTCCCAATTCTCCCACTTTTAATTACTGGTAAATATAAACATTGTTCTTAAATGTTATTTTAGTAATTATAGTCCATTTCCTTATCCTTCAATTCATTACCTGGAATTTTTACCCTGTTAAAACATTTTTGACATGTAAAGAAAAAAAAATTATTATTATTATTATTATAGCACTTATTTATGAATTATGATAATTAGATCCAGCCAAATAACACTGGTCATCTTTAATTGTAAAAAAGTTAAAAAATTTATAAAAAATTAAACAAGAGAAAAGTGTCAATGTAACACATGCCCCCACTTTATTCATGATAGATTATTTGAATGAGGTTTACTCTCCAATGCAAGATTATTTCACTTATATCAAAACGTCACCAAGTACAGGTGAAAGTGCAGAAATTTATACTTCTGCATTGCACTATGCAGTGAAGGTTTTTTAATCTACTGAGGCCTTAACTGTGACTTAAGACTTGGCATCTAAAAGACATGTGAGCTTATATGGTGCAGAATGTGCATGTTTCATGAAAAGTTGGTAGAGTGCTCGCTCCATAAGTGGGAGGTCATGTGTTCGAACCCCGGCCGGGTCTGACTCAAGATTTAAAAAAACCATTAACCTTGTTAAAACTATTTTTAACATAAAAAAGTAATTATAAGCTCGAGACCCTGGAAAAGCATCACATTTTTTCTCTCGTCGCTTTTTTAGAAGATTTTGTGCACCCATACATCACCGTTGTCTAGTTTTCTTAGCCATGGTAGAGCAATGAACTAATTACACTGTATCATGGTTTCAAGCTTTACTGAAATCGACCCATTAGTTGCCTATAGCTGGCAATGCCTCAATATAAGTGAAATATTCTTGACTGGGATGTTAAACACCATTACTCAACTCAACTCCACCTGGATTAAATTGTATTAAACAATAAATATAAGTGCATTTGTATTCCATGCCTTTTAAGAAAGATGTGGATATTTAATATAAAGTTCAGTACTTCCAGACACTTCCAGTACAGAGTTATTTCCAAAACTATGAAGCACTATTTTACTAAACTTGGTGCAAAATAACATTAAAAGGTGCCCATATCACTAGTCTTAGTTGATTTGCCCTTTTTCCGGAAGTTATGACATTTATGTTTCTTAAGTAACCTTCAAATTTGGATCAAAGGTCAAGGTCACAGCTAAATGTTTTACCTGCAAAACTCTACACAAGTGGAAATAACAAAAAAGTGCCCACTGATGGTGGATCCTAATTCACTGAATTTGCTTGTTATATTTGTAGATGTGAAAAAGAGCTATGAGCAGAATCAACAGTTTGCTGAAGATTTTGATGTTATTGATGTAACAGCAGTAACAAAAATTAAGTAACCATATCAATATATATATGATGATCAAATGGCTGTTCAGTAAGGATAATATTCAATCAGTATGGTCTCAATAAGTGTGTTTTAGATAGCTGCTGTTCAACCCTGCTTTCATGTTGTAATTTGTTTTTGGTGGCTCATTTTTGGTCTTTTTGGTGTTAAAATTTTAAGTAGTGCTTTATCCTTTCCGCCAGCTTGACCCCAATACTTCTGACAAAGAAATGGATTCAGAAACCTTGACAGTGTTTTGAATTTTAACTAAGGATCATTGATGTATTGCAAAATCGAATTTTTGGAGTATACAAATGTAATTGATGATCAAATAATGGCATACAGTCCATTACTTACATTTGTCATGTAGTACTTTTGAGTTTTTATGCATGCTTTTATAAAAATTCAAAAGTTGCACATAACATTCACAAGACTAAAACACTAAAATGTCTTGTTTGCTAATCCTGCATTCTTTTTCTTCCCTTTACTTCACTCTTTTTTATCCCATAACATTCATGTCATTATTTGTAAAGGGGTATTTTTGCCCTCATCGAGAAAAATGCTAAATTAGTTTTGGTCTTTATATACATCAATGTTCCTTGGTTAATTGTAAAGACACTGTCAAGGTTTCTGAATTCAATTCTTCATCAGAGGTGTTAGGATCAAACTTGAAAATATGAAATTCTGTGTTATAGTGGAGACATCTTGAAAGCATCAACCACTGCATGAGACCAGGAAAAGACTGGCAGTACACACCTTGAGACCAGACTAATTGATGAATCCTAACCTGTACAATCATAAGACACTCATATTGCATGCACTTCAGCAAATAATTATAAGCCAAATAAGTGAAATAATTAAAAGAATATATGTCTGTTTAAATGATCACATATTGGGACCAAATTTCACATAGCCTAAAACAGACCTTATAAATCAATGCCCCATGTGACGACAGCCATGGCTTATTAAAGAACCCTCTCTGCACATTGCCCGGACCTTATTCCAAAGGTCAATATTTCTCCCACTTCATCTATAGCTGGCAACGTCTCGGGTGTAAGTGAAATATTATTGACTGAGACGTAAATACCCAATTCAGTCAAATACAAGCAGTTGAGACCTACAGAATTAACATCATCAATGGTCTATTTGACTTGTTTTGCTGGGTTTTGTTGTGGTTTTCTCTTTGTAACATTGGCTAATGTCAAATAATGGGACACTAGCAAAATGCTTAACCAGTCAAGAGTATATTCACTTATATCAAGATAAATGATATATTGTATTTTCATGTACACTAATGTAGCTTTCTTTTGCAAGAAAAACGGGTGTTGAATTGGAACAATACCTGTTAATCATCGATGGAGGAAAGATCAGCAATCAGTGCTGTACACACACATGGAGGATGGAGGTTTCATTCTGCAACCAGGCAGAAGAACAAGACGATGATGCAGTATTATGTTATTGGATAGGTATATAAATGCAATACACACATGAACATATTAATCTTTTTAGTTTTGATTTTAAGCCTGTGTTTATTCTTAAATGGTTCTTCCACTGTTCCAGACCAGACTGCTTCTTCTGTATGAAGAAAATAATCCTTACTGGCATTTAATATAAAAAGAAAACAATTTGTAGCTTAAAACATAAAGACTATAAAACCAATGTGTAAAAAATGAAACTGCTGTAGAACAAAGTACTGCTGGGAAATATCTACTATTTTATCTAACATTAAACTAGTTTTTCTATCTGATTTGACGAAATACAAGTTTTATCAAACACACGTGATACAGAATCTTGTATCACCACACTGTGGTGATACAACATTGGCGGTAAAGTGCACGTGCACTTTGTCATTGTGACGTCACGTCATGTCAAATGTCATAACATAGTTCAGTGGTTTTCTGTGGTAAAATGTTTTTTTTCACATAAAGTATTGGTTTTTTTATTATTTTAGATAACCTAATTGGAAATGTAAGATAAAAATGTCATAGACACAGTGTGGATATAATATGTATTTATATAGCTATGGACCACTCATTGTACAATATTTGTTGGAAGATTAAAATCCAAATATCTTAAAGAACACATTATATACCATGTTTTTTTACTATATGCAGTTCTTGTAAATAGTTGAAAATGTAATCAATGGTCTATTTGACTTGTTTTTCTGGGTTTTGTTGTGGTTTTCTCTCGACATTGCCTAATGTCAAGTTCATGGTTTTTCAGATAACAGAAGAAGATGAATTGGACTTCAAGGACCAGATGTGCCCCAAATGAAGACACTAGACGACAAGAAGAAACAAAGAATCCAGGATCTCATTGTGGTATTTTTTCTATTTTTTCTGTAATTGACCTGGCAAGCTGAAAGTCATTTATTTGATCTTCACAGCAGGGAATTGCCAGGGAACTAGCATCTCAACTTTGAAGTCAAGATTATTTCACTTGATATTACAATCATAAATCTGATGATTTATGATGGCAGATTCTCCAATTAAAAGTCAGTAGCTTAAATTGGGAATACATTGTAGCAGAAATGCTTAACCAGTCAAGAGTATATTCACTTATATCAATATAAATGATATATTGTATTTTCATGTACACTAATGTAGCTTTCTTTTGCAAGAAAAACGGGTGTTGAATTGGAACAATACCTGTCAATCATCGATGGAGGAAAGATCAGCAATCAGTGCTGTACACACACATGGAGGATGGAGGTTTCATTCTGCAACCAGGCAGAAGAACAAGACGATGATGCAGTATTATGTTATTGGATAGGTATATAAATGCAATACACACATGAACATATAATCTTTTTAGTTTTGATTTTAAGCCTGTGTTTATTCTTAAATGGTTCTTCCACTGTTCCAGACCAGACTGCTTCTTCTGTATGAAGAAAACAATCCTTACTGGCACTTAATATAAAAAGAAAACAATTTGTAGCTTAAAACATAAAGACTATAAAACCAATGTGTAAAAAATGAAACTGCTGTAGAACAAAGTACTGCTGGGAAATATCTACTATTTTATCTAACATTAAACTAGTTTTTCTATCTGATTTGACGAAATACAAGTTTTATCAAACACACGTGATACAGAATCTTGTATCACCACACTGTGGTGATACAACATTGGCGGTAAAGTGCACGTGCACTTTGTCATTGTGACGTCACGTCATGTCAAATGTCATAACATAGTTCAGTGGTTTTCTGTGGTAAAATGTATTTTTTCACATAAAGTGTTGGTTTTTTATTATTTTAAATAACCTAATTGGAAATGTAAGATAAAAATGTCATATATTTGTTGGAAGATTAAAATCCAAATATCTTAAAGAACACATTATATACCATGTTTTTTTACTATATGCAGTTCTTGTAAATAGTTGAAAATGTAATCAATGGTCTATTTGACTTGTTTTTCTGGGTTTTGTTGTGGTTTTCTCTCGACATTGCCTAATGTCAAGTTCATGGTTTTTCAGATAACAGAAGAAGATGAATTGGACTTCAAGGACCAGATGTGCCCCAAATGAAGACACTAGACGACAAGAAGAAACAAAGAATCCAGGATCTCATTGTGGTATTTTTTCTATTTTTTCTGTAATTGACCTGGCAAGCTGAAAGTCATTTATTTGATCTTCACAGCAGGGAATTGCCAGGGAACTAGCATCTCAACTTTGAAGTCAAGATTATTTCACTTGATATTACAATCATAAATCTGATGATTTATGATGGCAGATTCTCCAATTAAAGTCAGTAGCTTAAATTGGGAATACATTGTAGCAGAAATGCTTAACCAGTCAAGAGTATATTCACTTATATCAATATAAATGATATATTGTATTTTCATGTACACTAATGTAGCTTTCTTTTGCAAGAAAAACGGGTGTTGAATTGGAACAATACCTGTCAATCATCGATGGAGGAAAGATCAGCAATCAGTGCTGTACACACACATGGAGGATGGAGGTTTCATTCTGCAACCAGGCAGAAGAACAAGACGATGATGCAGTATTATGTTATTGGATAGGTATATAAATGCAATACACACATGAACATATTAATCTTTTTAGTTTTGATTTTAAGCCTGTGTTTATTCTTAAATGGTTCTTCCACTGTTCCAGACCAGACTGCTTCTTCTGTATGAAGAAAACAATCCTTACTGGCACTTAATATAAAAAGAAAACAATTTGTAGCTTAAAACATAAAGACTATAAAACCAATGTGTAAAAAATGAAACTGCTGTAGAACAAAGTACTGCTGGGAAATATCTACTATTTTATCTAACATTAAACTAGTTTTTCTATCTGATTTGACGAAATACAAGTTTTATCAAACACACGTGATACAGAATCTTGTATCACCACACTGGTGATACAACATTGGCGGTAAAGTGCACGTGCACTTTGTCATTGTGACGTCACGTCATGTCAAATGTCATAACATAGTTCAGTGGTTTTCTGTGGTAAAATGTATTTTTTCACATAAAGTGTTGGTGTTTTTATTATTTTAAATAACCTAATTGGAAATGTAAGATAAAAATGTCATATATTTGTTGGAAGATTAAAATCCAAATATCTTAAAGAACACATTATATACCATGTTTTTTTTTACTATATGCAGTTCTTGTAAATAGTTGAAAATGTAATCAATGGTCTATTTGACTTGTTTTTCTGGGTTTTTGTTGTGGTTTTCTCTCGACATTGCATAATGTCAAGTCATGGTTTTTCAGATAACAGAAGAAGATGAATTGGACTTCAAGGACCAGATATGCCCCAAATGAAGACACTAGACGACAAGAAGAAACAAAGAATCCAGGATCTCATTGTGGTATTTTTCTATTTTTTCTGTAATTGACCTGGCAAGCTGAAGATATTTATTTGATCTTTACAGCAGGGCATTGCCACGGAACTAGCATCTCAACTTTGAAGTCAAGATTATTTCACTTGATATTACAATCATAAATCTGATGATTTATGATGGCAGATTCTCCAATTAAAGTCAGTAGCTTAAATTGGGAATACATTGTAGCAGAAATGCTTAACCAGTCAAGAGTATATTCACTTATATCAATATAAATGATATATTGTATTTTCATGTACATTAATGTAGCTTTCTTTTGCAAGAAAACGGGTGTTGAATTGGAACAATACCTGTCAATCATCGATGGAGGAAAGATCAGCAATCAGTGCTGTACACACACATGGAGGATGGAGGTTTCATTCTGCAACCAGCAGAAGAACAAGACGATGATGTAGTATTATGTATTGGATAGGTATATAAATGCAATACACACATGAACATATTAATCTTTTTAGTTTTAATTTTAAGCCTGTGTTATTCTTAAATGGTTCTTCACTGTTCCAGACCAGACTGCTTCTTCTGTATGAAGAAAACAATCCTTACTGGCACTTAATATAAAAAGAAAACAATTTGTAGCTTAAAACATAAAGACTATAAAACCAATGTGTAAAAATGAAACTGCGTAGAACAAAGTACTGCTGGGAAATATCTACTATTTTATCTAACATTAAACTAGTTTTTATACGCCCGTCATATGACGGACGTATTATGTTACGGGTGCTGTCCGTCCGGGCGGGCGTCCGGGCGGCGGGCGGGCGGCGGGCGTCTGTTAACAATTTGTATTCCGTTCAATAGAGACCACAAACATTTATGGATTCAAATGAAATTTGGTATACAGCTTTACCATGGTAATATCTTGTGCAAGTTCGAATTACAACTTTTTCGGAGTATTTTTGGAGGAGTTATGCCCCTTTTTTAACTTAGAAATTTTTGTATGTATGACCATGTGGTTTCCGATCATTAGAGCCTACAACTATTTATGGATTCAAATGAAATTTGGTATACACATTTACAATGTTAATATCTGGTGCAAGTTCGAATTACAACTTTTTCGGATTATTTTTGGAGGAGTTATGCCCATTTTTTAACTTAGAAATTTTTGTATGTATGACCATGTGGTTTCCGATCATTAGAGCCTACAACTATTTATGGATTCAAATGGAATTTGTTATACACATTTACGATGTTAATATCTGGTGCAAGTTCGAATTAAAACTTTTTCAGATTATTTTTGGAGGAGTTATGCCCCTTTTTTAACTTAGAAATTTTTGTATGTATGACCATGTAGTTTGTATTCCATTCAGTAGACAATACAAACATGGATTTAAATGAAATTGTTTATACAGTTACACCTTAATCATGGTAATATCTCGTGCAAATTTGAATTACAACTTTTTTGGGTTACGAGTTATGCCCCGAACACGGAGTTGGTCGTCTGTTAACAATTTGTATTCCATTCAGTAGACAATACAAACATGGATTTAGATAAAATTTATTATACAGTTACACCTTAATCATGGTAATATCTCGTGCAAATTTGAATTACAACTTATCACTGGCATGACCTCACATTATATTTTAAACTTTCCTTCCTGGAAATGAATATGAATTATATAGCAGTCTACCACTATCCATTTAGCAATATATTTTACATACATATATCCTAGTTGTACTTATACTTCTCAGTAAATAGTACTACTTGATCAATATAACACGGGCGTATAATGCTCCGCTCGGCGGTGCTCTTGTTCTATCTGATTTGACGAAATACAAGTTTTATCAAACACACGTGATACAGAATCTTGTATCACCACACTGTGGTGATACAACATTGGCAGTAAAGTGCACGTGCACTTTGTCATTGTGACGTCACGTCATGTCAAATGTCATAACATAGTTCAGTGGTTTTCTGTGGTAAAATGTATTTTTTCACATAAAGTGTTGGTTTTTTTTATTATTTTAATTAACCTAATTGGAAATGTAAGATAAAAATGTCATATATTTATTGGAAGATTAAAATCCAAATATCTTAAAGAACACATTATATACCATGTTTTTTTACTATATGCAGTTCTTGTAAATAGTTGAAAATGTAATCAATGGTCTATTTGACTTGTTTTTCTGGGTTTTGTTGTGGTTTTCTCTCGACATTGCCTAATGTCAAGTTCATGGTTTTTCAGATAACAGAAGAAGATGAATTGGACTTCAAGGACCATATGTGCCCCAAATGAAGACACTAGACGACAAGAAGAAACAAAGAATCCAGGATCTCATTGTGGTATTTTTTCTATTTTTTCTGTAATTGACCTGGCAAGCTGAAAGTCATTTATTTAATCTTTACAGCAGGGCATTGCCAGGGAACTAGCATCTCAACTTTGAAGTCAAGAGATTTCACTTGATATTACAATCATAAATCTGATGATTTATGATGGCAGATTCTCCAATTAAAGTCAGTAGCTTAAATTGGGAATACATTGTAGCAGAAATGCTTAACCAGTCAAGAGTATATTCACTTATATCAATATAAATGATATATTGTATTTTCATGTACATTAATGTAGCTTTCTTTTGCAAGAAAAAGGGTGTTGAATTGGAACAATACCTGTCAATCATCGATGGAGGAAAGATCAGCAATCAGTGCTGTACACACACATGGAGGATGGAGGTTTCATTCTGCAACCAGGCAGAAGAACAAGACGATGATGCAGTATTATGTTATTGGATAGGTATATAAATGCAATACACACATGAACATATTAATCTTTTTAGTTTGATTTTAAACCTATGTTTGTTCTTAAATGGTTCTTCCACTGTTCCAGACCAGACTGCTTCTTCTGTATGAAGAAAACAATCCTTACTGGCACTTAATATAAAAGAAAAACAATTTATAGCTTAAAACATAAAGACTATAAAACCAATGTGTAAAAAATGAAACTGCTGTAGAACAAAGTACTGCTGGGAAATATCTACTATTTTATCTAACATTAAACTAGTTTTTCTATCTGATTTGACGAAATCCAAGTTTTATCAAACACACGTGATACAGAATCTTGTATCACTACACTGTGGTGATACAACATTGGCAGTAAAGTGCACGTGCACTTTGTCATTGTGACGTCACGTCATGTCAAATGTCATAACATAGTTCAGTGGTTTTCTGTGGTAAAATGTATTTTTCACATAAAGTGTTGGTTTTTTTTATTATTTTAAATAACCTAATTGGAAATGTAAGATAAAAATGTCATATATTTGTTGGAAGATTAAAATCCAAATATCTTAAAGAACACATTATATACCATGTTTTTTTTACTATATGCAGTTCTTGTAAATAGTTGAAAATGTAATCAATGGTCTATTTGACTTGTTTTTCTGGGTTTTGTTGTGGTTTTCTCTCGACATTGCCTAATGTCAAGTTCATGGTTTTTCAGATAACAGAAGATGAATTGGACTTCAAGGACCAGATGTGCCCCAAATGAAGACACTAGACGACAAGGAGAAACAAAGAATCCAGGATCTCATTGTGGTATTTTTTTTATTTTTTCTGTAATTGACCTGGCAAGCTGAAAGTCATTTATTTGATCTTTGCAGCAGGGCATTGCCACGGAACTAGCATCTCAACTTTGAAGTCAAGATTATTTCACTTGATATTACAATCATAAATCTGATGATTTATGATGGCAGATTCTCCAATTAAAGTCAGTAGCTTAAATTGGGAATACATTGTAGCAGAAATGCTTAACCAGTCAAGAGTATATTCACTTATATCAATATAAATGATATATTGTATTTTCATGTACATTAATGTAGCTTTCTTTTGCAAGAAAAACGGGTGTTGAATTGGATTGGAACAATACCTGTCAATCATCGATGGAGGAAAGATCAGCAATCGGTGCTGTACACACACATGGAGGATGGAGGTTTCATTCTGCAACCAGGCAGAAGAACAAGACGATGATGCAGTATTATGTTATTGGATAGGTATATAAATGCAATACACACATGAACATATTAATCTTTTTAGTTTTGATTTTAAACCTGTGTTTGTTCTTAAATGGTTCTTCCACTGTTCCAGACCAGACTGCTTCTTCTGTATAAAGAAAACAATCCTTACTGGCACTTAATATAAAAAGAAAACAATTTATAGCTTAAAACATAAAGACTATAAAACCAATGGTAAAAAATGAAAACTGCTGTAGAACAAAGTACTGCTGGGAAATATCTACTATTTTATCTAACATTAAACTAGTTTTTCTATCTGATTTGACGAAATCCAAGTTTTATCAAACACACGTGATACAGAATCTTGTATCACCACACTGTGGTGATACAACATTGGCAGTAAAGTGCACGTGCACTTTGTCATTGTGACGTCACGTCATGTCAAATGTCATAACATAGTTCAGTGGTTTTCTGTGGTAAAATGTATTTTTTCACATAAAGTGTTGGTTTTTTTTATTATTTTAAATAACCTAATTGGAAATGTAAGATAAAAATGTCATATATTTGTTGGAAGATTAAAATCCAAATATCTTAAAGAACACATTATATACTATGTTTTTTTTACTATATGCAGTTCTTGTAAATAGTTGAAATGTAATCAATGGTCTATTTGACTTGTTTTTCTGGGTTTTGTTGTGGTTTTCTCTCGACATTGCCTAATGTCAAGTTCATGGTTTTTCAGATAACAGAAGAAGATGAATTGGACTTCAAGGACCAGATGTGCCCCAAATGAAGACACTAGACGACAAGAAGAAACAAAGAATCCAGGATCTCATTGTGGTATTTTTTCTATTTTTTCTGTAATTGACCTGGCAAGCTGAAAGTCATTTATTTGATCTTTTACAGCAGGGCATTGCCAGGGAACTAGCATCTCAACTTTGAAGTCAAGATTATTTCACTTGATATTACAATCATAAATCTGATGATTTATGATGGCAGATTCTCCAATTAAAGTCAGTAGCTTAAATTGGGAATACATTGTAGCAGAAATGCTTAACCAGTCAAGAGTATTCACTTATATCAATATAAATGATATATTGTATTTTCATGTACATTAATGTAGCTTTCTTTTGCAAGAAAAACGGGTGTTGAATTGGAACAATACCTGTCAATCATCGATGGAGGAAAGATCAGCAATCAGTGTTGTACACACACATGGAGGATGGAGGTTTCATTCTGCAACCAGGCAGAAGAACAAGACGATGATGCAGTATTATGTTATTGGATAGGTATATAAATGCAATACACACATGAACATATTAATCTTTTTAGTTTTGATTTTAAACCTGTGTTTGTTCTTAAATGGTTCTTCCACTGTTCCAGACCAGACTGCTTCTTCTGTATGAAGAAAACAATCCTTACTGGCACTTAATATAAAAAGAAAACAATTTATAGCTTAAAACATAAAGACTATAAAACCAATGTGTAAAAAATGAAACTGCTGTAGAACAAAGTACTGCTGGGAAATATCTACTATTTTATCTAACATTAAACTAGTTTTTCTATCTGATTTGATGAAATACAAGTTTTATCAAACACACGTGATACAGAATCTTGTGTGGTGATACAACATTGGCAGTAAAGTGCACGTGCACTTTGTCATTGTGACGTCACGTCATGTCAAATGTCATAACATAGTTCAGTGGTTTTCTGTGGTAAAATGTATTTTTTCACATAAAGTGTTGGTTTTTTTTATTATTTTAAATAACCTAATTGGAAATGTAAGATAAAAATGTCATATATTTGTTGGAAGATTAAAATCCAAATATCCTAAAGAACACATTATATACCATGTTTTTTACTATATGCAGTTCTTGTAAATAGTTGAAAATGTAATCAATGGTCTATTTGACTTGTTTTTCTGGGTTTTGTTGTGGTTTTCTCTCGACATTGCCTAATGTCAAGTTCATGGTTTTTCAGATAACAGAAGAAGATGAATTGGACTTCAAGGACCAGATGTGCCCCAAATGAAGACACTAGACGACAAGAAGAAACAAAGAATCCAGGATCTCATTGTGGTATTTTTTCTATTTTTTCTGTAATTGACCTGGCAAGCTGAAAGTCATTTATTTGATCTTTTACAGCAGGGCATTGCCAGGGAACTAGCATCTCAACTTTGAAGTCAAGATTATTTCACTTGATATTACAATCATAAATCTGATGATTTATGATGGCAGATTCTCCAATTAAAGTCAGTAGCTTAAATTGGGAATACATTGTAGCAGAAATGCTTAACCAGTCAAGAGTATATTCACTTATATCAATATAAATGATATATTGTATTTTCATGTACATTAATGTAGCTTTCTTTTGCAAGAAAAACGGGTGTTGAATTGGAACAATACCTGTCAATCATCGATGGAGGAAAGATCAGCAATCAGTGTTGTACACACACATGGAGGATGGAGGTTTCATTCTGCAACCAGGCAGAAGAACAAGACGATGATGCAGTATTATGTTATTGGATAGGTATATAAATGCAATACACACATGAACATATTAATCTTTTTAGTTTTGATTTTAAACCTGTGTTTGTTCTTAAATGGTTCTTCCACTGTTCCAGACCAGACTGCTTCTTCTGTATGAAGAAAACAATCCTTACTGGCACTTAATATAAAAAGAAAACAATTTATAGCTTAAAACATAAAGACTATAAAACCAATGTGTAAAAAATGAAACTGCTGTAGAACAAAGTACTGCTGGGAAATATCTACTATTTTATCTAACATTAAACTAGTTTTTCTATCTGATTTGATGAAATACAAGTTTTATCAAACACACGTGATACAGAATCTTGTGTGGTGATACAACATTGGCAGTAAAGTGCACGTGCACTTTGTCATTGTGACGTCACGTCATGTCAAATGTCATAACATAGTTCAGTGGTTTTCTGTGGTAAAATGTATTTTCACATAAAGTGTTGGTTTTTTTATTATTTTAAATAACCTAATTGGAAATGTAAGATAAAAATGTCATATATTTGTTGGAAGATTAAAATCCAAATATCCTAAAGAACACATTATATACCATTTTTTTACTATATGCAGTTCTTGTAAATAGTTGAAAATGTAATCAATGGTCTATTTGACTTGTTTTTCTGGGTTTTGTTGTGGTTTTCTCTCGACATTGCCTAATGTCAAGTTCATGGTTTTTCAGATAACAGAAGAAGATGAATTGGACTTCAAGGACCAGATGTGCCCCAAATGAAGACACTAGACGACAAGAAGAAACAAAGAATCCAGGATCTCATTGTGGTATTTTTTCTATTTTTTCTGTAATTGACCTGGCAAGCTGAAAGTCATTTATTTGATCTTTTACAGCAGGGCATTGCCAGGAACTAGCATCTCAACTTTGAAGTCAAGATTATTTCACTTGATATTACAATCATAAATCTGATGATTTATGATGGCAGATTCTCCAATTAAAGTCAGTAGCTTAAATTGGGAATACATTGTAGCAGAAATGCTTAACCAGTCAAGAGTATATTCACTTATATCAATATAAATGATATATTGTATTTTCATGTACATTAATGTAGCTTTCTTTTGCAAGAAAAACGGGTGTTGAATTGGAACAATACCTGTCAATCATCGATGGAGGAAAGATCAGCAATCAGTGTTGTACACACACATGGAGGATGGAGGTTTCATTCTGCAACCAGGCAGAAGAACAAGACGATGATGCAGTATTATGTTATTGGATAGGTATATAAATGCAATACACATGAACATATTAATCTTTTAGTTTTGATTTTAAACCTGTGTTTGTTCTTAAATGGTTCTTCCACTGTTCCAGACCAGACTGCTTCTTCTGTATGAAGAAAACAATCCTTACTGGCACTTAATATAAAAAGAAAACAATTTATAGCTTAAAACATAAAGACTATAAAACCAATGTGTAAAAAATGAAACTGCTGTAGAACAAAGTACTGCTGGGAAATATCTACTATTTTATCTAACATTAAACTAGTTTTCTATCTGATTTGATGAAATACAAGTTTTATCAAACACACGTGATACAGAATCTTGTGTGGTGATACAACATTGGCAGTAAAGTGCACGTGCACTTTGTCATTGTGACGTCACGTCATGTCAAATGTCATAACATAGTTCAGTGGTTTTCTGTGGTAAAATGTATTTTTTCACATAAAGTGTTGGTTTTTTTTATTATTTTAAATAACCTAATTGGAAATGTAAGATAAAAATGTCATATATTTGTTGGAAGATTAAAATCCAAATATCCTAAAGAACACATTATATACCATGTTTTTTTACTATATGCAGTTCTTGTAAATAGTTGAAAATGTAATCAATGGTCTATTTGACTTGTTTTTCTGGGTTTTGTTGTGGTTTTCTCTCGACATTGCCTAATGTCAAGTTCATGGTTTTTCAGATAACAGAAGAAGATGAATTGGACTTCAAGGACCATATGTGCCCCAAATGAAGACACTAGACGACAAGAAGAACAAAGAATCCAGGATCTCATTGTGGTATTTTTTCTATTTTTTCTGTAATTGACCTGGCAAGCTGAAAGTCATTTATTTGATCTTTTACAGCAGGGCATTGCCAGGGAACTAGCATCTCAACTTTGAAGTCAAGATTATTTCACTTGATATTACAATCATAAATCTGATGATTTATGATGGCAGATTCTCCAATTAAAGTCAGTAGCTTAAATTGGGAATACATTGTAGCAGAAATGCTTAACCAGTCAAGAGTATATTCACTTATATCAATATAAATGATATATTGTATTTTCATGTACATTAATGTAGCTTTCTTTTGCAAGAAAAACGGGTGTTGAATTGGAACAATACCTGTCAATCATCGATGGAGGAAAGATCAGCAATCAGTGTTGTACACACACATGGAGGATGGAGGTTTCATTCTGCAACCAGGCAGAAGAACAAGACAATGATGCAGTATTATGTTATTGGATAGGTATATAAATGCAATACACACATGAACATATTAATCTTTTAGTTTTGATTTTAAACCTGTGTTTGTTCTTAAATGGTTCTTCCACTGTTCCAGACCAGACTGCTTCTTCTGTATGAAGAAAACAATCCTTACTGGCACTTAATATAAAAAGAAAACAATTTATAGCTTAAAACATAAAGACTATAAAACCAATGTGTAAAAATGAAACTGCTGTAGAACAAAGTACTGCTGGGAAATATCTACTATTTTATCTAACATTAAACTAGTTTTTCTATCTGATTTGATGAAATACAAGTTTTATCAAACACACGTGATACAGAATCTTGTGTGGTGATACAACATTGGCAGTAAAGAGCACGTGCACTTTGTCATTGTGACGTCACGTCATGTCAAATGTCATAACATAGTTCAGTGGTTTTGTGGTAAAATGTATTTTTCACATAAAGTGTTGGTTTTTTTTATTATTTTAAATAACCTAATTGGAAATGTAAGATAAAAATGTCATATATTTGTTGGAAGATTAAAATCCAAATATCCTAAAGAACACATTATATACCATGTTTTTTTACTATATGCAGTTCTGTAAATAGTTGAAAATGTAATCAATGGTCTATTTGACTTGTTTTTCTGGGTTTTGTTGTGGTTTTCTCTCGACATTGCCTAATGTCAAGTTCATGGTTTTTCAGATAACAGAAGAAGATGAATTGGACTTCAAGGACCATATGTGCCCCAAATGAAGACACTAGACGACAAGAAGAAACAAAGAATCCAGGATCTCATTGTGGTATTTTTTCTATTTTTTCTGTAATTGACCTGGCAAGCTGAAAGTCATTTATTTGATCTTTTACAGCAGGGCATTGCCAGGGAACTAGCATCTCAACTTTGAAGTCAAGATTATTTCACTTGATATTACAATCATAAATCATCAGATTTATGATGGCAGATTCTCCAATTAAAGTCAGTAGCTTAAATTGGGAATACATTGTAGCAGAAATGCTTAACCAGTCAAGAGTATATTCACTTATATCAATATAAATGATATATTGTATTTTCATGTACATTAATGTAGCTTTCTCTTGCAAGAAAAACGGGTGTTGAATTGGAACAATACCTGTCAATCATCGATGGAGGAAAGATCAGCAATCAGTGCTGTACACACACATGGAGGATGGAGGTTTCATTCTGCAACCAGGCAGAAGAACAAGACGATGATGCAGTATTATGTTATTGGATAGGTATATAAATGCAATACACACATGAACATATTAATCTTTTTAGTTTTGATTTTAAGCCTGTGTTTATTCTTAAATGGTCCTTCCACTGTTCCAGACCAGACTGCTTCTTCTGTATGAAGAAAACAATCCTTACTGGCACTTAATATAAAAAGAAAACAATTTGTAGCTTAAAACATAAAGACTATAAAACCAATGTGTTAAAAATGAAACTGCTGTAGAACAAAGTACTGCTGGGAAATATCTACTATTTTATCTAACATTAAACTAGTTTTTCTATCTGATTTGACAAAATACAAGTTTTATCAAACACACGTGATACAGAATCTTGTATCACCACACTGCGGTGATACAACATTGGCGTTTAAGTGCACGTGCACCTTGTCATTGTGACGTCACGTCATGTCAAATGTCATAACATAGTTCAGTGGTTTTCTGTTGTAAAATGTTTTTTTTTTCACATAAAGTATTGTTTTTTTTTGTTATTTTAAATAACCTGTATATAATATGTATTTATATAGCTGTGGACCACTCATTGTACAATATTTGTTGGAGGATTAAATCAAAATATCTTAAACAAAGAACCCAGGATCTCATTGTGGTATTTTTTTTGTATTTTTTTCTGTAATTGACCTGGCAAGCTGAAAGTCATTCATTTGATCTTCACAGCAGGGAATTGCCAGGGAACTAGCATATCAACTTTGAACATGTTGAAGTCAAGATTATTTCTTTGATATTACAATCATAAATCTAATGATTTATGATGGCAGATTCTCCAATTAAAGTCAGTAGCTTAAATTGGGAATACATTATAGCAGAAATGCTTATGCTGTCAAGACTATATTCACTTATATCAAGATAAATGATATATTGTATTTTCATGTACACTAATGAAGCTTTCTTTTGCAAGAAATTTGGATTAAAACAGGTGTTGAATTGGATCAATACCTGTCAGTCATCGATGGAGGAAAGACCAGCATTCAGAGCTGTACACATACATGGAGATTTCATTCTGAAGATTTGATGTTATTGATGGAACAGAAGTAACAAAAGATAAGTAACCATATCAATATATTTAAAAGATGGACAAATGGCTGTTCAGTAAGGATATTATTAAATCAGATTTGTCTCAATAAGTTTGTTTTAGATGCCTATTACCCCTTCTTTCATGTAGTTGGTCAAGACCACTGCAATAGCTCAGTTGGTGCAGTGTTTGACCCCACATGTGGAAGGTTGTGAGTTCAAACCCCTACTGGATCTAACACTAGACTTGAAAGTGGGTATTGACTTTTTTTAGTCAGGCAATATACCTTATAAAATGAAAGTCAGTTCTTTCGGATGGGAACTTAAAATAAACGAGGTCCCATGTAACGTAGGCTGGGCACGATAAAGAACCCTGCTGTATAATGCCATGAGTGCAATGCACAGGTAAAAATTCTGCATATTTACCTATAGCTGGTGACGTCTCGATATAAGTGAAATATTTTTGACTGGGACGTTAAACATCATTACTCAACTCTTGGTGGCAGATTTTTTTTATCTTTTTGGTAGTGCTTTGTCCTTTCTGTAGTTTGACCCCAATACTTCTGACAAAGTAAACGATTCAGAAACCTCGACAGTGTTTTGAATTTTAATTAAGGATCATTGATGTATTGCAAAATTGAATTTTTGGAGTATACAAATGTCATCTATGATCAAATAATGGCAAACAGTCCATTACTTACATTTGTCAAGTGTTGCTTTTGAGTTTTTGTGCATGATTTTATAAAAATTCAACAGTTGCACATAACATTCACAAGACTAAAACACTAAAATGTCTCGTTTACTAATCCTGCATGTTTTTCCTTCTTTTCTTTTCTTTTTTTTTTTTTTTTTTTTTTTTTTTTTACTTTACTCTTTTTTTATATCCCATAACACTCATTGTCATTATTTGTAAAGGGGTATTTTGCTCCTTTGAGAAAAATGCTAAATTAGTGTTGGTCTTTATATACATCAATGTACCTGGGTTAATTTAAAAGACACTGTCAAGGTTTCTGAATTCAATTCTTTATCAGTGTTGTTAGATGCTTGGACCAAAATTATGAAACCAAAATTTAAATATTAGTTATAATGTTAGACATGAAATATTTGAGACCAGTTATAATGGTAAGCATTGCAAGATAAAGACCTATAGACCTTGGGTTAATAAATCAATGGCATACTACCTACCTTAGTTTTGACTCTTGATCATTCTAGGATTGACTCCCGATCTTGCCATCCTAGGAGATCGTCAAGGAAGCTGAAGTACTTTAAACCAGTGAGCATAGTTCTTCTTGTTGCTGAACGTAAGCCAAAGGACTTTTCTTCACAAGTTTCAGACCTCAACGTGATATTAAATCATCCTCAGGGAGTAAAGGATCTTGTAGTTCCGTGAAAGTGCCTGTTAAACCATCCAGTTGCCATTAGGGAGTACATGTTCTTCATGGAAAGTGCCTGTGGAGCCTGTGATGTCAGGGAGTAGTGGACCTGCAAGTTGCCGTGAAAGTTCCAGAAAGTCAAAATCATCAAAGGGAAAGAACGAGATTGTGGAGAGTTTGAGTTAACAACCTGGAGTGGATGAAGTACCACCAACGTCATCTTCAGAGGACTCCCGATTTCAAGCATATTCCAACCAACTGATCATTTAAGTATTTCTGTATTCAACATTCTGCTTTTAGCATTACTACTAAATTACAAACTTTCTGTACCTTTGCCTAATGCACATTGCTCTGGGCTTATACAAACGTCATTATTTCTTCAACTTTACCTATAGCTGGCGACGGCTCAATATAAGTGAAATATTCTTGACTGGGACCTAAAACCCCATTCAATCAAATGCAGTTGAGACCTGCAAAACTAACATCATAATTAAAGAACAGACCACTGTGGTAGCTCAGTTGGTAGAGTGCTCGCTCCGTAAGTGAGAGGTCGTGGGTTCAAACCCCGGCCGGGTCTGACCCAAGACTTGAAAGTGGGTAGTGACTTCTTTCTCCAAGCATTCGGCATTATGAAAAGAAAGTCACGGTTCTTTCGGATGGGAACTTAAAATAAACGAGGTTTGTGTCACGGTGGGCTTGGCACGCTAAAGAACCCTGCTGTATAATGCCATCAGCGCAACACACAGGCAAAATTTCTGCACTTTCGCCTATAGCTGGCGACGTCTCGATATAAGTGAAATATTCTTGACTGGGATGTTAAACACCATTACTACTACTACTATTATTAAAGAACATGAGAGTCAGCAAGTTGCCTTCAAAGACCTTTACAGTCTGTGTACAAGATGAAACAAGATCATGGGGTGAAATAAGTACTAGATATACATTAATGTAATTCCTTTTAACCATGGATCTTCAAGAGATTGACAGGTGTAATTGGACCAATATTTTGTTTGGCTAGTATGGAGGTATATTGGTATGTTTTGCAGGTATTTAAGTATGTCGACAGTCTTGCAGATTCGTATCCAGACAGATCTCCTAGTAGCACAAATGTTTTGAATAACACAAAGTAATTTCCACCAGCAGTAGTAACAAAGAGCTGAATAACATATTAACTTAAAGCCCCCCACACCAGCTGTCTTTACCATCCAGGGCACATAGTTCATATGACTAATGTAGCCAATTTCTTTTATTAGGAATTGGATAGAGCAGGTGTTGAATTGGACCAGGAATATTATTCAATCAGTATGGTCTCAATATGTGTGTTTTAGATAGCTGTTGGTCACCCCTTCTTTCATGTTGTAGTTTGTTCTTGGTGTCTGATTTTTGGTCTTTTTTGTGTTTAAATTTCAGTAATGTTTGTCTTTTCCACAGTTTGGCCCCAGCACTTCTGATGGGGAATGGGTCCAGAAATCTGAAGTGTTTTGAAATAAACTTGGAATAATTAAAGTAGAGACATAAAGCATTAACTACTGCTTGAGACAAGGAAAAGACCAGCAGTACACACCTTGAGACCAGACTAATTGATGAATTCTTACCAATCATTATGCACTCATATTACATGCATTTAAACAAATAATTTTAAGAAAAATAAGTGAAATAATCTAAGAATATATGTTTGTGCTCTGTTTAAATGATCAAATATTGGGACCAAATTACACATAGCCTCAAATAGACCTAGTAAATTGATGCCCGATGTCGTGTCAGGCATGGCTTATTAAAGAACCCTCTCTGCACAATTTAGGATATGTCTTACATGGTCAAATATTGAGGCTCTTAAAGAGTTCATATTGGGACAATTTGCAGTTAAAGATCATCCTTATGCCACACGACTGCTGCTAGGTGGTTGATATTTGATTTTATATAAAAATACTTGAGATCAAATCTACTGTTTGTCATTAGTTCAAAGTTGGTGGATTTATATTATAACCAATGATCCCATGATAATATTTTCTGTCTTGCTTATTCTGTTCATTTGCTTTGATGAGTTAATATTGATATTTAGGAAAGGAATTTATTTTTGTATTTCTAGAAAAAAATCAACAATGCCATGGAACCATGTAATACCTGTCCTAAGTGAGGAACAAAGTTACAATTTAGAAAGAGAAGAGGATAAGAAACTAATGTGTGGACATTATACAACTTCACAGAATTCAACAATCTTGAAATTGACTCACAAATCCAAATTAAATGTGAAAAAAACATTTTATAAATACAGGAGATTTATAGACAGTTATGCCATTCAAAATCATGAATCTATTCAACATAAGTTATAGCCGTACAGATCTACCAGGAAACAATGTGAACTTTCCCCAGGGAAGCGAGGCTTGGTGCTCTGGAAGAGTAAGCACCTCCTGTTAAGCGATCCAACACCTATGAGACTTTAAATACATCTAGATTCTAGATATTTACATTACCGGTATACATTTATTATTACAGTAGATAAGATAATGTTCATTTGCTTGGGATATTAAAAATTACAATGACCAAGTTGTCAAAAAAAAAACGTGCAGTGATTTTGTTACAATTTATTAAAAACTACCTTCTGCCTTTTGAATTGAGAAAATTTGAAGTTCTGAAACGCAGAAAACTTTTAATGACATGTATGCAATAGCTTAGGGTTTTAAAAGATGTTATATTCTGACAATATCTTACATTTTTTGTGAACAATATCTTAACATTTTGTTGGTAAAGACAACTACATTTAATTTGCTAGTTTATCACTGTTGTTTTGGAAATATTTGTAGTCAAATTGGGAAATTTTAGTCATTTTTCCAAGGGGTTTTATTCATTAGTAATTTAAGCAAACAAAATCACTGTAATGTGTCATATTGGTGTAACTTTGATTACTAAAACATTAATTTTTGAATTTTTGTGTGTTTATAATGCAAAGTAATTATTTTGTTTTTAGTCATTCTTGAACATCAAGATATCAGTAAGATTGTCATGACAACATATGTATCATATTGTTTTTATATTTTTTGCGACCAGAGTTTTTTAATGGAAATAAGGGAGACCATATTTAGAACTTTCATTTTTTAAACCATATCTAATGTCTAATGATTAAGTAAATGCACTTCAATGTGTAAATTTTTGCCAGAATGTTGTCAATAGTGTAATTAAAAAGCTAAACAAATATCAGAACATATTTTATAAGTATAAGTTTAAAGAATTTTTTTAAATATATTAGACTAAGAAAATCAGTATCCTTAAATACAAGTGCAATTATTAGGGTCAATGAATGAAAATGACTTGTATTCACTTTAAAACTGGCTGGTGCATTTAAAAACCTATTTATCCACTCATTAAATACAATCAATTAAGATGATGGAAAATACAAAATAATTCAAAAATATAGGAGAATTGTTGAATGGAGGGTTTTGTCTGAAATAGCTGAAAAATTGTTGATGCAACATATAACATCATGCAACCAACAATCATTTGAAATTGGGTACTTTATAGCCATTCTGGGTAATATTGCCTGCTTCAGCCTTGATGCCTTGGATATTTTTTTTCAAAATTTATTCTGTTTTGTTTGCAGTTGTGAAAAATAATGTCAATTTGACTAAACAAATGTCCACACTAAAAACCGTTGCTACTTCATTTAATTTTATGATTTTTCAATAAAAAAAATTCAAGATATTAAAAAATGTTTCTATAGGATAAAGTTTTCTTTCATTACCTTCAAACGCCTGACCTCATTTTCCAGGATGTTTTGTTTTCAAACTACAGACCAAATAGAAAGACATAACTATTCAGTAGAACCCCTTATGAGGTCCCCCTTTCAGATTTTTTGTAGAAAGGGTGTCCGCATAAAGAAGGGTCACTGAAGTATTTTTGCCATACAGACATTTCTCTGGTAGTAGAAGTGGACCCTGTTTGAAAGGAGGAACTTCTATTGACCATTTTAATATTCCAGTACTAGTATATTTTTTAACTGTCTATTTGAGACAGTTAATCCAATTCTGACAAACTGCAGTCACATGGTTATACCATACACATCAATCTGGTTACTTCAAAATTTCATTTAAGATAGTGTATTTATACACTGTCAAATTTGTCCTTTTTCTTTTTTTTTTTAAATTCTAGTGACCAGGTGTTATGGTTGACCTTACACAGATCTCTGGTCTGCTGAAGTCTGAGTATTCACTAATGTTGAGCTTGTTTCAGTTGACCATATAACATCTTTCTTCAATGTGATATTCTGGTACTGGTTTATTCTTGTACACACCTAATTTTGGTCTGTTGGAATGGTACTCAAACAAAGTTGTAATATTGAGCCGTTTCTGCTGACCATATAGCGTCTTTAATTTGTTCTAGAACTGGAATATACCTAACTGTCTCTATTGAGGAGGCAGAAAAATCGATTTCTGACAAATTGCAAATTGCAATTTCGCGGGTTAATCATGCGCAGTAAAACTGGTCCGCTCCTGAATTCAGTTGAAGATTTGGTATAGCTGTGTGTCAGATGGGACCAGGTAGGGTGTTTTATTTGCTATTCCGGATCTGGATGTTGTAATCTAGACTTGGAATATATTTAACTGTCTCTATTGAGGCAAGTTTATCAAAATTGAGTTTCCCTACATGGTTAACCATTTATATTTAAGGTCTACTGGAAAACCATTTTTCTAAAAGTAATTATAGATATATTTTCTGTAAAGGTATTAAAAATTACCTATATAATGGTTTCAGTGGACAAACTTTTATGATATTCCAGTCTTGGAACATTATTGACTGTCTCTATTGAGGCTTGTCATTCAAATTCTAACAATTGCAGTCACTAGGTTAATGATGCACACATGCACTCACAAACATCAATGGTCTGTATGAGATTTTTAACACACCAAAACACGCACACATACACACATGCATGCACACACACACACACATGAAATATATGCACAAACTACCATAACATTACCACTTTGTAAATATTCTTATTTGTCCATCATTTACCCATCCATATTTTCAGTAAAGTTACAATATGTTATACTTTACTAGGTTGTTTCCCTTGATAACTTGCCAGTGGCCACTTAAAATTTCCTTCAACCAAATCCCTGTTATTATGCCAAACTTTGACTAAAGATATGTTCAAACTGAAACAACTTGTAATTCATGTTGCAGTTTCCAGCTGATTATATGATTTTGATATTTAATAATCTTTGAAAAGGTTATAATTTTTTTCAACATTGTAAAACAAAAATCATTACAATGAACTATGAGAAATACCTGGGCTTATTTATCCAGGATTTTTCTCAAATAATTTAACTACAGACCAAATAGAAAGACATAACTATTCAGTAGAACCCCTTATGAGGTCCCCCTTTCAGATTTTTTTGTAGAAAGGGTGTCCACATAAAGAAGGGCAACTGAAGTATTTTTGCCATACATACATTTCTCTGGTAGTAGAAGTGGACCCTGTTTGAAAGGAGGAACTTCTACTGACCATTTTAATATTCCAGTACTAGTATATATTTTTAACTGTCTATTTGAGACAGTTAATCCAATTCTGACAAACTGCAGTCACATGGTTATACCATACACATCAATCTGGTTACTTCAAAATTTCATTTAAGATAGTGTATTTGTACACTATCAAATTTGTCCTTTTTCTTATTTTTTTTTAAATTCTAGTGACCAGGTGTTATGGTTGACCTTACACAGATCTCTGGTCTGCTGAAGTCTGAGTATTCACTAATGTTGAGCTTGTTTCAGTTGACCATATAACATCTTTCTTCAATGTGATATTCTGGTACTGGTTTATTCTTGTACACACCTAATTTTGGTCTGTTGGAATGGTACTCAAACAAAGTTGTAATATTGAGCCGTTTCTGCTGACCATATAGCGTCTTTAATTTGTTCTAGAACTGGAATATACCTAACTGTCTCTATTGAGGAGGCAGAAAAATCGATTTCTGACAAATTGCAAATTGCAATTTCGCGGGTTAATCATGCGCAGTAAAACTGGTCCGCTCCTGAATTCAGTTGAAGATTTGGTATAGCTGTGTGTCAGATGGGACCAGGTAGGGTGTTTTATTTGCTATTCCGGATCTGGATGTTGTAATCTAGCTTGGAATATTTAACTGTCTCTGTTGAGGCAAGTTTATCAAAATTGAGTTTCCCTACATGGTTAACCATTTATTTAAGGTCTACTGGAAAACCATTTTTCTAAAAGTAATTATAGATATATTTTCTGTAAAGGTATTAAAAATTACCTATATAATGGTTTCAGTGGACAAACTTTTATGATATTCCAGTCTTGGAACATTATTGACTGTCTCTATTGAGGCTTGTCATTCAAATTCTAACAATTGCAGTCACTAGGTTAATGATGCACACATGCACTCACAAACATCAATGGTCTGTATAAGATTTTTAACACACCAAAACACACACACACACACACACACACACACACACACACACACACACACGAAATATATGCACTAACTACCATAACATTACCATTAGATTCATTTTATTTGAGTTATTATTTGTACTTATACAAAAAACGTCTTATAAAGCCATCAATTTCCTATCCATAATTTCTGTAAAGTTTGTTATACTTTACTAGGTTATTTCCTTGATTTTTTGGCCACTGGTTAGCCCCTTCCATAATTTGTTTTTGTTAAGATACATGTACACACTTACGTTAAGAGCATGCTCTTATTTATGTTTACTCCTAGAATAAAAACAGCTTCCTGATCTGATGGTCATTTCATTTTCAAAATTATTTTTGTTCATTTGATCAAAATTATCTAGTTGAACAAATTTCAGATTCATAAGTAGTGTAATAGTAAAGTGTATAAAAGGTTGGTTATAAAGGCAGGCAATATATCACCAGTGTGCATAAGATTTGCAAGAATTTGGCTTTAAGAAATAAAAATCTTGTCCCTTAGAAGATCTCACTGTATGTATGAGGTTTTGGGTTTGAACCTTGACTTGGTCTCACCAAGACTTAAAAATAAGTAGTGAGGGGGTGGGGGGTGTCAATTTTTTTGTAAGTATTAAGAATATATTTTGGCATTTATTTAGGTATATTTCAGTAAATTTCATGATTTGATTATTATTAAAACATTTTTGTAAAAAATATATTTAAAAAAAATATTATAACTTTAACAAAGTATTTTTTCAAGGCTTTCAGAATAAAGAAAATACAATTGTTTTTACCAAACACAAATGCACTGGTCCATGTACAATCTGAAAACTGACAAATGAATTCAAGCATGTAAACTTGCACTTTGAAAGTGAGGCTGGATGCTCTGGAGAGCAGTATCCTATCTAGCTAGCTACAGTGATTGTAAAACTACATATCAGAATTCTGAAAATCTAAATATTAATAATTTTTGTAGACATCCCAATTTTCTGGTGCTACTGGCCTATAGTTATAAATTGGAACATTGTAATACAATTACCATAGTTACCGTTTTAAATGCATTGAACACAGTTCCACCACTGTTGTATATTTTAAAATAATTATTGAATGAGATTTCTAGGTGAAATGCATATTCAAATTATTAATGAAGTATTTTTTCAGATTTAATGCTCACAAACTGGTACTAATATTTTTTTCATGTTTTTCTCCTTCTTTCGGATAAAATAGATTTTTATATCGGACTCATAAAATATTATTAAACAAGTAAACAGGATTTTTTTTTAAATTTTTTAATCTTATTAATAAGTAGAAACTTTATGATATTTTCGCAATATGGTGGTCTCCCTTGTTTCACAATAAGTTTGCTTCATAATATAGTTTTAAACTTTGTTTAACAAAGTAAAATATTTATATGTACCAATTTGTTACATAATTTTTCAATTTATTGATGTAATATTTGTGGTTTTGACAATATAACACATGGTGATGTGTTTATTTTTTATTCTTATACATTTCCATGGTCCCATTATGTTCCTTATAAGAAAGCAAATGTTATTATCACATATCTTTTATACTCGTATAACTGTACGCACTGTTACATACATCAATTGAATATGATTAAATTGTCAAATTTAAAATTAAATCTAAATTTCATTTATATTCTCCCAAAAATTCTGTCTAAATGATGGATGACTGATCTTTGATCATGTTGAACTGCAATAACGATCAGACCGTATGGTGAAAACAAAATGGTGGATTTAAACACGTATTTACAGTTTTGATCAAAATAATGTATTTGACCCAATATAACAAATTTCTTTTATTTATAATTTATCATTAAACGGATGTATTTATGCCATTCATAATTTTATATAGTCCATAAACATGTATATTATAAAATATGTAATGATAAATATCTGGTAATGACATTCCCTAAGAAGAAACATCAGTGCTAGGAAACTTTTGCTGTTTTGATTTTCACAACTGTTCATGACAAGAAATTTTCATGTGTTTGCTTGTGCTTGGACCAAAATTATGAAACCAAAATTGAGATATGTTATAATGTTAGACATGAAATATTTGAGACCAGTTATAATGGTAAGCATTGCAAGATAAAGACCTATAGACCTCTCTCCCTCTCCCACTAAACATACCCACCCCACCTAAAGAAGTGCCTGCTTGGGTTAATCAATCAATGGCATACTACCTACCTTAGTTTTGACTCTGAACATACAAGGTTTGACTCCTGATCTTGCCATCCTAGGAAATTCAAGGAAGCTAAAGTACTCTAAACCAGTGAGCAGAGTTCTTGTTGATGAGCTTAAGACTAATGACTCTTCTTCACAAGATTGTTTCAGACCTCAACGTGATTTTAAATCATCTTCATGGAGTAGAGGACCTTGTAGTTCCGTGAAAGTGCCTGTTAAACAATCCAGTTGCCATTAGGGAGTACATGTTCTTCATGGAAAGTGCCTGTGGAGCCTGTGATGTCAGGGAGTAGTGGACCTGCAAGTCGCCTTGAAAGTTCCGGAAAATCAAAATCATCAAAGGGAAAGAACGAGATTGTGGAGAGTTTGAGTAAACAACCTGGAGTACCACCGTCATCTTCAGAGGACTCACGATTTCAAGCATATCCCAACCAACTGATTAAGTATTTTTGTCTTCAACATTCTGATTGTAGCATTACTACTAAGTTACAAAATTTCTGTACCTTTGCCTATAGCTGGTAATGTCTCGATATAAGTGAAATATTCTTGACAGGGAGGTCAATTATTGAGGAATTGGATTGAGAATCTGGGTATAGTGTTTAAAAAATTGGTAGCAATATTGCTGTGCTGCAAAATTAAAACATGTTTAGTAATACATGTAATATGTGATAATGCACATTGTAGGTGTGAATAAAATGATGTTGGATTTAACAGATGGATTGTTATCTTGCAATACTTACCATTACAAGAACAGTTTAAATAATAATAATTCTGTATTATTGTCAGAAATATACTATCATTGTCTAAATTTCCTGCAAGTTAAAATTTGAAATTTCTCAAAAACCTAAGGTATACTCTATTTCTTTAGCTTAATTTAGTAAAATATATTTTGGTCCTTTGGGTAGCTTTTCAACATCTTCAAAATAATTTTGGTTTCATAACTTTGGTCCAAGCACTACTGATGAGGAATTGTATTCCGAAATAGCCGTCTAGTGCTGTAAAATTAAAACTGGTATAATATGTAATTAAATATATTTACAGTACATGATTAAGTAGAATTGAAGGTATGATATTAGAATTTATTTGTTATGAAGAAATCATTTTAACAAATACAGTTTACTCATTGCAGTATAATGTTTATTGAATTGAAATATATATCATTTCTTTGTTTCCTGTAAAAAAAATTATTTTTATGTTTTTTTAATGTAATCAGTTTACCCATTTTATTCTGATTAACTAAAAAATTATGTCAGTGATGAGCTCTTGTATTATTATACAACAATTGACAGGATGTATTGTGAAATTATCTGTCTGTGTTTACAAGTGTTACTGTGTATGATAAATTTATTTTTTTAAGTCCCTTAGATGTCTGTGTTTACAGGTGTTACTGTGTACGATAAATTTAATTTTTTATTTTAAGTCCCTTTAATGTCTGTGTTTACAGGTGTTACTGTGTATGATAAATTTATTTTTTATTTTAAGTCCCTTAGATGTCTGTGTTTACAGGTGTTACTGTGTATGATAAATTTAATTTTTTATTTTAAACCCTTAATGTCTGTGTTTACAGGTGTTACTGTGTATGATAAATTTATTTTTTATTTTAAACCCTTAATGTCTGTGTTTACAGGTGTTACTGTGTATGATAAATTTATTTTTTATTTTAAGTCCCTTAGATGTCTGTGTTTACAGGTGTTACTGTGTATGATAAATTTTAAGTCCCTTAATGTCTGTGTTTACAGGTGTTACTGTGTATGATAAATTTTTAAGTCCTTAATGTCTGTGTTTACAGGTGTTACTGTGTATGATAAATTTAATTTTTTATTTTAAGTCCCTTAAATGTCTGTGTTTACAGGTGTTACTGTGTATGATAAATTTTAAGTCGCTTAAATGTCTGTGTTTACATGTGTTACTGTGTATGATAAATTAATTTTTTATTTTAAACCCTTAAATGTCTGTGTTTACAGATCTTACTGTGTATGATAAATTTAATTTTTTATTTTAAGTTCCTTTAATGTCTGTGTTTACAGGTGTTTCTGTGTATGATAAATTTAATTTTTTATTTTAAGTCCCTTAGATGTCTGTGTTTACAGGTTACTGTGTATGATAAATTTTTAAGTCCCTTAATGTCTGTGTTTACAGTGTTTCTGTGTATGATAAATTTATTTTTTATTTTAAACCCTTAAATGTCTGTGTTTACAGGTGTTTCTGTGTATGATAAATTTAATTTTTTTATTTTAAACCCTTAAATGTCTGTGTTTACAGGTTACTGTGTATGATAAATTTAATTTTTTATTTTAAGTCCCTAAATGTCTGTGTTTACAGGTGTTACTGTGATAAATTAATTTTTTTTATTTTAAGTCCCTTAAATGTTCGTGTTTACAGGTATTACTGTATTTCATATGATAATTCAATGTATAGTTTTATCTTTGTTTTGTTGTTTACACTGGCTGTTTTCAAGTACAGTTTATTATATATTTATAATGTGTAATCATTTATATATTTTTATTTGTTCAAATTATTTTGTAAAATAAAGTCAACAAATATTGATCATATAGTTAAATGTCTTTTTAAATGTGTATTTCAAGTAAAATGCACTTATTGTGAATGATGAAAGCAACAATTGCAACATTGTGTTGTTTTCAAAGAAAATAGAAATGATAAAAATTGAGAAGAACCATTAAATTCTGATGCCCTTTGACATTTGGTGCTGTATTAGTGTGCGAGTTAGGAGGCTCTTGTTGAGATATAGGCAAACGACTTTGACCTGTCTGCTTGACCTTTATTTAAACATTTATAATGGACCGAAGCATTTATGTATAGAGAACACAAGTAAATAATGGGAAATATTATTTCAAAGAGAAAATACCTATATAGTGTTTGTATTAACTGAGAATCCTAACACTACACATATTTTGGTATAAATATTCCTAATAAAAGCTCAAACAGACCGGTCAATGTTGTTTGTATGTCGCTAAAGGAGCTGTTTATGCTCATTGCATACAGTAATAGAATGAGGTTTTCCATCCCAGTCAAGAATATTTTACTCATATCGAAACATCACTAGCTATACCTGAAGTAGCAGAAATATTGAAATCTTGACCCCCAAGGGTTCGAACCCATATATGGAGCGAGCATTCTACCAATTGAGTTACCATTGTTCATTGCATAGGAATATATTCTTCAGTAGTACCTACAACCAATGATGTCTTAATATAATTGTAATAAAGTCCCGTTCCAATTCTCATTTGTATAGTCAGTCAGCGATATTGTGGCAGAGTGAGTTTGATACACCATAGGTATCATATATGTATATTCACGCCTTCATTTGTCAACTCTCACTTATATGTATCCATATCTCAAGTTATCTTCATCATATAGACTCTTACATGTTTATAAACACTGCCACAATATCTACATTTCACTTTAGTTCATATGATAATTGCCTTTAAAGAATGTTTTTGGTCTTGTGCCATTTCAACACGTACTTAACAGACCAAATATTTCATGCATTGTGCACAGTTGTTTTGATATGTGTACATATATATGGGAGTTGTAAATTTAATCTTTCAACCTTTGTAAGAAGCCTCACTGGCCAAGTGCATACTTAAAAAAGACGGTGCCAAGGAATCCAACAGGCAATTCCTAGCGTGAAAAGATTGTCAGTTTGCTTGCAGAAGATTGCTGCTTTTCTCTTTGTAATCTTTGGGAATTGACACCTCCAAACAGATGAAATTTACCTTGACATACTATTCGTTATCTTTAATGATTAAAGTTGAATAATGGTGTTTAATGTCCCAGTAAAGAATATTTCACTTAAATCGAGACATCGCCAGCTATAGGCAAAGGTGCAGAAATTTTGCTGTGCAATGTGCTGATGGCATGATACAGCAGTGTTCTTTATAGTGCCAAGTCCACCATGACACGGGACCTCGTTTATTTTAAGTTCCCATCCGAAAGATCCGCGACCCACTTTAAAGTCTTGGATCATCCATGACCTCCCACTTACGGAGCGAGCACTCTACCAACTGAGCTACCACAGTGATTTCTTTAAAGATTAGAGACAGCTGTTATCATTAATAACTTTTTAAGTTTTGTAACCTAAAATTTGCGTATGAAATTTAGGTCTGTGTATTGAAGGTCAAGGTCACAGTTTGAGTGATTGGCAAAAGAACAGTCGCTACCTATTTTCATGTCTTGGTAAGACCCTTGCCAGGGGTCGAACCCAGGACCTCCAACATACAACAATACAAAGCGGACACTCTACCAGCTGAGCTACAGTATTGGCTAAAGTGGAGTAATGGCGTTTTCGGCCCCAGTCAAGATTATTTCACTTGCATTGAGACAGTCAGTTCTGTTTTTGTGAAAAAGTTGACTGCCAAGAGAAATCTACATTTGGCAAGCAATCTGACATACTTTCTCGAGTGTAATTCAACCTCTGTGGTACCTCAGTTGGTAGAGTGCTCTCTTGAGCCCCGACAGGGTCTGACCCAAATTTGAAAGTAGGTAGTGACTGTTTTTTTGCCGAGCACTCAGCATTATGAAATGAAAGTCAGTTCTTTTGCATGGGAACTTAAAATAAACGAGGTCCCGCATCGTGGTAGGTTTGCCTAAAGTTGGCAATGTCTCGATATAAGTGAAATGCTCTTGACTGGAATGTTAAACACCATTACTCAACTCAACTCTCGAATGTGATTCAACCCAGGATGAGAGATAAAAAAAAACTTCATTAAATCTGACATGCTTCTGACCATTCAATACTCACACCTTTCCAATGATGGAATAACTTTAAATGATTACTGTAACCAGCGACATTTAATACAGCTGTATTAAATGTCGCTGCTGTAACACAGGTACATCACTTTTATTTTATTTTATGCGATTCCATATCCATTGGAAATACCATAAGTTTTCGACACAAACGTTAGAGTGTATCACGTGGCACAGTGGCTCCAAAAACATCCAGTGTTTAATCTAGAAATTTAAATGGGGTCATCCTGACCAAAGCCTTAAAAATAAGGGACCCTGCTTTCAAAAATGGGATTGATATAATGGCTTAAGCCGATCAGTATCACTTCATTAATGCATGTCATATTATATACTGTAACCTATAAACAGTTGGTTTAAGTCAAAGAAATGATAGAGGTAAAACCAGATTTACTCACGACTCAACTAAGACTGAAAACTTTGGGCCACGTTTGGGCCAGACAGTATTTTTGGGGGACATAATCATTACTTTGGGTCCAATGGCACAAGGTCCTTAGATTGAACACTGATCTAGCATGTTGTATTTGCCCCATTCAAGTTCCAAAATTATAATAATTGGATACTTTGAAACTGTTATTGAGTTTTATTTAAAAAAAACAGATAAAGAATTATTCTTGTTATTAATCAATATCTTATAACTCACGGTAAAAATGAAATTAAAATATAACTGCGTTTTGCGCATAATGCTTTGGAAATTTTGGGTTTTATTTGGATTAAAAGACACCAGCTACATTCATTTATTTTCTTTCAGTTGTTGAGCATTGTTGCTGAGTCAAAAGGACCATCAACAACACAGAAGTTGGTTGTGATTAAATAGATGTACATCTCCCATCAAATAGATGACAAATTTATTGGTTTACATTAACCATGGTTCTTGTTCATCAAGCAAAGCAATTTTTAATCCCCCGCCTTTCGAAGAAATAGGGTGATATTAAATTTGAGTTTCCATCCATTCTATTGTCCAAAATTCTTATCTGCAAATTCTCCAAAACTATGAAGCACTATTTCATGATACTTGCTGCAAAGCACCAACATTGATAGGAGATGTGCATATGGTTAACATGGGTTGGTTTGCTCATTTTCCTGGGAGTTATTGCCCTTTGAACATAAGTGCAAATCGCAACAAAAATCCTAATACACTGAATTTTCTTGTTCTACACAGTGCTGAACAGGGATTTTGTTTTTAGATCCCTAGGTGGCTGAATCAGTTTGTACCTTGTCCAACATTCAAGATGGTGGCTGTTACTGCTAAAATTTAAAATATATAAAGTAGACAGCTGGGCATTTCACATATTTAAATGGGTTTTAAAAGAATTTCTTCTTGACTAAATTGTCACAAGTTATGCAAACCACAGAAGCAATTGAAACCAAACTTGTTACAGAAGGTCCATAGATGGACCATCATGTGACCCTGTTCAACATTCAAGATGGCTACTGTTGCTATAAATAGCAAATATGCAAAAATGCACTGTGGATTTGAGCTTCAAGGATTTGAAATATAGATAATAGAAAAGGCATTTAATTCAATAGTTTTTCATAAGAATTTTTTCAGTTAAGATCTACATGTTACAGAAGCCTATTAGGCTCATGAATAAATAACATTAAAGCGTAATAACGCGAAATAAAGGTGTTTCAATGTGAAATAAAGGTGTAATAACACGAATTGAAAGGTGTTATAATGCGAAATAAGCATTATAATGCGAAATAAAGGCGTTCTACCCCCTTTCATTATTTTGAATCAAAAGACACAAGTTACAATATTTTTAATTACATATATATTAACAAAAATAATCATAAATATCAAATATATCACATTTTTGTTTATCCATTACAACATTTGGAACATTCTTCAAATTATATTCCAGGTACAATAATTAAAAAACATCAACATTAGTGTATCGATTATCAATGGGGTTCACCAGTGTATCAAGTGATACTTTATGTTTCTGCGTAGCAATTTTTCTCATGGGAAATGGAATCAATTCAGTTGGTGTTTTGCCGCAAAAATTATGTTTCTCTAAAAAATTTCAATGTAAAATTTTTTTTTAAACATTTCACACACTGAATGTTAAGGGGAATTGTTACACATGGTACACTGACGGACTCATTGTCAAAAACAAATTGTTTTAATAAAACATGTTGATACAATGAATATGTACATGTACACTAATAATAATAACATATATAAATGTTTTAAAATGTTAACATATTTAAATCCCTGAAGTCTCATATCAGCTAAGGGAGACAACTCAACAAAAATATTATGAGATACTCATATCGGCCAAAGGGAGACAACTCAACAAACAATATTATGAGATACTCATATCGGCTAAAGGGAGACAACTCAACAAACAATATTATGAGATACTCATATCGGCCAAAGGGAGACAACTCAACAAACAATATTATGAGATACTCATATCGGCCAAAGGGAGACAACTCAACAAACAATATTATGAGATACTCATATCGGCCAAAGGGAGACAACTCAATAATATTCCAGTGTCGGCTTAACTTCAAGAATATTATGATCCAGTCATATCAGCTAAAGGGAGACAACTTAATAATATTCTAGTGGCAGCTTATCTTTAAGTGTCAAAACTCAATAATATTATGAACCAGTAATATCAGCTAAAGGGAGACAACTAAATAATATTCCAGAGTCAGCTTAACTTTAAGTGCCACTACTCAATAATATTATGAGCCAGTCATATCAGCTTTAGGCAGACAACTCAATATTTTTTCCGCAGTCTGTTCAACTTCAAGGGCCACAACTCATTTCGGCATTCTATTACTGCTCTATAAATCTGTATTTTTTAATTGTGATTCAAAAAAATTGACACAACTTCTGTAGATTTTCTCAATACTCTGTCAAAGTATTGTTCATTTGCCTAAAATAGAATTAAAATTTTAATTAACAATAAAATCAAATAATCTCACAGAAGTTTTCAATAAAGCCAGCAAGGTGACACAAGTTGTCTGCTACTTGTCTGGATTTGGATTAAGTTTCTTGCTTACCAGTACTTTCATTAAATATGGTTTGCAAGATGTAATTTTCCTTACTCGCTGCTTCTGTTAAGAAAAATGTCATCTACTGTCAGATTTACTAAAAGTACTGATCTCAATTTGATCAGGCTTGAACATACATGTATTTGATACTTGACAAATAATGACAATTTTATTTTTTTTTCTTTCTTAAAAATCAAAAATCAAACCCCTTTCTTGCTGACAAATTTGTTTACAGTATTGCCTTGCCTATAGCTTTGTCTTTCACCACCAAAAGTCGTAATCCAGTGTGGATTGAAAGCTTAATTACAGAAGGGCTATGGTTTTTCTCAGGGTAATCAGGTTTTCCTCACCATCCTATTGACCATTGTGGAAACTCAGTTGGTAGAGTGCTTGCTCAGTAAGTGGGAGATTCTGACCCAAGACTTAAAAGTGGTTAGTGACTGTTCTTTCGCCAAGCACCCGGCATTTCAAAATGAATGTCACAGTTCTTTTGGATGGTAACTTAAAATAAACCAGGTCCTGTGTCACAGTATGCGCGAAAGGATAAAGAACCCCATTGTATAATGCTATCAGAGCAACACACAGGCAAATTTCTGCACCTTTGCCTATAGCTGGCAACATCTCAACATAAGTAAAATTTCTTGAATGGGACATTAAACATCATTACTTAATTCAACTCTCAACTCCTACCATTCTATTACTGATCACCTTAATATAAATGATGAGGTAAAACAACTGTTACCTTCTGAAGTTTTACAGTAAACTCCAAATATGAAGAGGCCAATTAGGGATAAAATAGTCATCTAAAGACATGGAGAATCACATTTACATACATGTACTTGCTAGGGTTCATTAATGAACAGATTTTATATATGAACCGTTAAGGCTTTTGGTTTGTATACAGAAGCTGTAACTAATACCTTGATATTTCGGGATTTTGAGAGTCAGTTTAACAAAAGTCCAGTCTGCCTTAAAGGTCACCACTATATAAGGGCCACCTGCTTATAAAAACCAGTAGAATTGTATCCCAATTGTTCTTCATTTATATTATTAGAACATGTATATAAAGGCCACCGCCCATAGAAGTTTACTGGTTACTGGTTCCCTTGGGCGGTCTTTATAGACAGGTTTGACTGTACTTTTACTGGTTCCCTTAGGTGACCTTTATAGACAGGTTTGACTGTACTTTTACTGGTTCCCTTGGGTGGCCTTTATAGACAGGTTTGACTGTAGTTTTACTGGTTCCCTTGGGTGGCCTTTATAGACAGGTTTGACTGTAGTTTTACTGGTTCCCTTGTGTGGCCTTCATAGACAGGTTTGACTGTAGTTTTACTGGTTCCCTTGTGTGGCCTTCATAGACAGGTTTGACTATAGACAGGTTTGACTGTAGTTTTATTGGTTCCCTTGGGTGGCCTTTATAGACAGATTTGACTGTAGTTTTACTGGTTCCCTTGTGTGGCCTTCATAGACAGGTTTGACTGTAGTTTTACTGGTTCCCTTGTGTGGCCTTCATAGACAGGTTTGACTGTAGTTTTACTGGTTCCCTTGGGTGGCCTTCATAGACAGGTTTGACTGTAGTTTTACTGGTTCCCTTGGGTGGCCTTCATAGACAGGTTTGACTGTAGTTTACTGGTTCCCTTGGGTGGCCTTTATAGACAGGTTTGACTGTAGTTTTACTGGTTCCCTTGTGTGGCCTTTATAGACAGGTTTGACTGTAGTTTTACTGGTTCCCTTGTGTGGCCTTCATAGACAGGTTTGACTGTAGTTTTACTGGTTCCCTTGTGTGGCCTTTATAGACAGGTTTGACTGTAGTTTTACTGGTTCCCTTGTGTGGCCTTCATAGACAGGTTTGGCTGTAGTTTTACTGGTTGCCTTGTGTGGCCTTTATAGACAGGTTTGACTGTACTTTACTGGTTCCCTTGTGTGGCCTTTATAGACAGGTTTGACTGTACTTTACTGGTTCCCTTGTGTGGCCTTTATAGACAGGTTTGACTGTACTTTACTGGTTCCCTTGGGTGACCTTTATAGACAGGTTTGACTGTAGTTTTACTGGTTCCCTTGTGTGGCCTTTATAGACAGGTTTGACTGTAGTTCCTTTATACAGTATTTTCACTTACCATAAAAAATTTGTTATTTTGGGGTACTAAGAGTCTGTTAGAGCTATCAGGGGTTCAAAAATCCCCTGGGCCTGAGGTATGGGACCTATTGATTTTACATTGGGACCCTCAAAATTCAAACTGTAAAAGGACCTGCCATTTTTACTACCAGGATAATATTGTTTGTTCTATATGATAACATAACTGCACATGGACCTTTCAATGATAATATTGGACTTTCAAAACTGTATGTGGCACCTGCCACAAGAAAGGCAAATGGTCCTGGACCTTCAATTACAAAACATAATTTTGAAACCCTGGTTAGTTCCCTGATCAAAAGGGTATTCATACCTACCATATATGGATCTGGTATTTCAGGATCTTGAGATTCAGAATCATAGTCCCCCAGAAGTTTTATAGTCACTGTACTGTTTGGTGGATTGAGGTACTGCAAATCTCTGTGATAAAAAAATAATAACTTCATTTAACAGATTTTCCAGTGCCCAACTCAGTTGAAACCCTCAACAACTTGAATTGTGTAAGCTAACAAAACAAGTAAGGCATATATTAAACCCATCAGATAAATGACAATTTGAACAATGGTGTTCACTAGTGTGTCACATGATTAGTACTTCTGGTATTCACCAGTGTGTCACATGATCAATACCCACGGTGTTACCAGTGTCACATGATCAATACCCATGGTAATTACCAGTGTGTCACATGGTCAATATCCATAGCATTCACCAGTGTGTCACATGATCATTACACAAGTGTTCACCGACTGTGTGTCACATGGCAATCACCAGTGTGTCACATCACCAATACTTTTGGTGTTCACCAACCGTGTGTCACATCACCAATACTTTTGGTGTTCACCACATGTCACATGATCAATACTTCTGTTGTTCACCAGTGTGTCATATGATCAATGCCCATGGTGTTCCATGTGATGTCATAGAATGGCTGTTCCAACAATTGAAAATGAACCTCTTACATGTTTTTCTAAATTTATTTCCGGATTAAATAAAAAATATGTCCCAAATGAAAAACGTAAAAATAACCATTGAACTGTCTAGAAATGGCATTTATAGTGTTATAACTTCCATTGTCATGCAAAGCAAACTGAATAACATATAAGCTAGACAGTTCAATGATTAAGTACAATAATTATACTAAAACCTAAAACTTTAACATTTTCAGTGATTTTGCTACATTTTTAAAAAAAAAATACCTTATTCCATTAAGACTGGGAAAAATGAAGTCAGGAAATACAGCCAACTACATTATGATATGCTTAGAAAAGCTAGATTCCTCAATGCAAAGATGTCATATTGTGATAATATATGTAATTTATTTTGTAGATAAGGTTAACTTATTTAATCTGCTAGTGTATCACCACTGTTTTTTGAATTTTAATGGCCAAATTAAGAAAATTTTAGTCATTTTCCACAGGGGAAACTACCTTTATTCAGTAGTAAATTTAGCCAAACAAAATCACTGATTTTGTTACTAATGTTTATACTGGTGTATAAACTACGGATTTTAAGCTCTGTCGTTTTAAAGGCAAGCTAAGAAATAATGATTTATTTTTACTGTAGTGTAGATAAATCTTACTCTAAGTTATATTGGTCCATCCCTAGTATGAAATCAAACTTCATAAAATGTTCTTCGTTGATCTGAAATAAATAAATTAAAAAATAAACAAGAGGCCCATGGGCCTTAACGCTCACCTGTGATCTTTGAACCCATGAGCTTCATTCAAATATCAAAATGATAATTCGGCCAATATTCTAATATACATCCCTATACAAAAAGTTTATAGTTTTTGAGATAAATAATCATTTCAGTACTTGTTTGTATCTGTGATCTTGACATTTGAACCCATGCTCTTCATTCATATATCAAAATGACCACTGTGCCAGTACCAACAATATTCTAATATACATGCCTATACAAAAAGGTAATAGTTTTTAAGATAATTAACCATTTAGGTATTCATTCGCATCTGTGACCTTGACCTTTGAACCCATGACCTTCATTCATATATCAAAATCATCATTAGGATAATACCTAAATATTCTAATATACATGCCTATACAAAAGGTTTATAGTTTTTGAGATAAATAATCATTTCAGACCTTGTTCACATCTGTGACCTTGACCTTTGAACCCATAACCTTCATTCATATATCAAAATGGTTGTTAGGCTAATACCTACAATATTCTAATATACATGCATATACAAAAAGTTAAAAGTTTTCGAGATAATTAACCATTCAGGTATTTATTCACATCTGTGACCTTGACCTTTGAACCCATGACCTTCATTCATCAAAATGATCGTTAGGATGATACCTAAAATATTCTAATATACATGCCTATACAAAAAGTTTATAGTTTTTGAGATAAATAATCATTTCAGTACTTGTTTACATCTGTGACCTTGAACTTTCAACTCATGACCTTTATTCATATATCAAAATGACCATTGGGTCATTACCTACAATATTCTAATATACATGCCTATACAAAAAGTCTATAGTTTAAGAGATAAATAATCATTTCAGTACTTGTTTACATCTGTGACCTTGACCTTTGAACTCATGACCTTTATTTATATATCAAAATGACCATTGGGCATAACCTACAATATTCTAATATACATGCCTATACAAAAAGTTCATAGTTTTGCAGATAATTAACTATTTTGGTAAACTTGTACATCTGTGACCTTGACCTTTGAACCCATGAACTTAATCGATATATCAAAATGATCGTCATGTCAATACCTACAATTAACCAAAAATCCTACATCATTATCACCAGAAATGTTTAAAAAATAGCATTTTTTATCAAAGGTCAAAAACTGGGACATGACCTTGACCTTTGACCTTGACATCAATCGGAAGAAAATCGCAAGACAAGATCAACAGTGAAAACTCCATACAATTATCTTCAGCCATTATGAAGTTATAACAATAAATGTCTCATTTTAAAAATTACATAATTTTACGCAAAAAACGCGTAACCTATTTTATGTCCAATTTTCATGAAAAACACAATTTTAGTGTATCTAGGTATCCTGAATCCAAATATCCAATCAAAATTTGCCTGCACCTTTTGGTTTCAGAGAAGAAGATTTTTTTGTCTTTTGGCTATTTATAGTAACAGCAGCCATATTGTTGGGCGTGGTCAAACCCCGAACATAATTTTTAAAGCCTGTTACCCAGGCATAAAAATCACCAAGTTTCATCAAATTTGGCTCAGTAGTTTTGGAGGAGAAGATTAAAATGTAAAGTTTACGCATGACACACGACGGACGACGGACGGTGATAGATAGCAATAGCTCATCTGAGCCTTTCGGCTCAGGTGAGCTAATAAATAAATACATAGATGGGTGGATGAATGGACTGATTAGAGAGAGAGATGATGGATGGATGGATGGATGTATGGATGGATGAATGGACCAATATGAGAGAGAGGGGGAGACTATTCTTTTCATAATTTTTCTGTAATATTTTCAGCATGTTTCTCTCTGATGGATTTCTTACTCTGCTATGGCTGTGACATATATAAACTCTCTTTACTGGTTCCACCACTATGATATCTAAGTTGGTGTAGTGGTCTCTCAGTTTGTGAGACTTTATGGTCTTACCAACACTGATTGAAAAGAGGTAGTGACTGTTCTTTTGTCACACATTCAGCAATGAGTCATGGTGTCCTTCCAAGTTTGGACTCCAAATTTAAGGACTTTTTAGGGTCTTCTTGGGGTCTTATTTGCAAATTTAAGACCTAATCAGAGGGACAATTTTAGCAAAAAAAATGTTGGTGCTAAGGCAATTAAATCAATAAGTAAAAATTGAAGTGGAGGTTGAAGTTGGGTGTTCGGTTGGGCCAGGTGCCTTTTAAATTGCCCATTTCAATGTAACTTATCAATTAATTATTTATTTATATCAGTCTATTTGCAACCACTTAATATCGAAATACAGACACCCAACTGGCCAAATCCAAGGGTTTTTAGGGCCTTCAGGATAAATTCAAGGGCTTTTTAGGGTCAGACTTGTTTTAAGGGTCTTTTTAGGGCAAACTTCAAAATTTAAGGACTTTTCCTAGGCCTGTACGAACCCTGCCTTTAGAAAAGACCTTGAAAGCTGAAGTCACATTCCATGGTAGATTTGGCCTGCTAAAGAACCCTCCCTCACATTTCCGTAAAACGATAAAAATTTTGCCACTTCACCTATTAGCTGGTGACATTTCAAAATTGAGAAATTTATTGACTGGGATGTAAAACACCATTCAATCAAAATTTAAGTTGTCAGAAAGAAGGGATGGGGCGATACTAGTTGTATCATGGTAACGTCAACTAGAACTGTCCCTTGAGAGCCAAATACTCCCCACCCAACATTGACCTCCTAACCTTGACCTTTGACTTATACACATACATTTGGTATGAGACACATCGTCTCATGTTGGTTTACATTTGTGCTAATTTTGATCAAAATCAAACCATAGACATGTAAGTTATCGAGCAGACACGATATTGGGACGAACAACCAGATGAACAGACAGACAGACAGACAGGGTGATTCCTATATACCCTCCTAAACTATGTTTGCGGGGGATAATTAGTAATTGTCTAAATTGGTAAATGGCAGAGCTAACCTCAAGTTCAGTTTATTACTCACCTGCTGGGCTGTGTGACTGTTCTCATCATAACCATATATGTTATTTTTCTGCAATACTTTCAGAGTTAGTATGTCTGGGGGATTCCCTACTTGCCAGTCGGCTACAGCTGAACTGTCAATGTCCCACTAAAATGAAAATGTGTAATTTAAGGCCATATAAAAATAATTCCTAGATTTTTGGTATTTACTGCTTAATTTCTATGTGAAATATTTATTGCGATATGATTATAAAATTACATGTAAAAAGATGGTTGCATGATGAATAAACAAAAAATTAATGCAGTGTTATGGTTTAAAATAATCTACCTTACAGTCAAACTTGTCTATAAGGACCATATAACAAAACTAGTAAAAGTGGTCTTTATGAGTAGGTTCTTCTTATATACTGTATTAAATGGCATATAATAAAATTTGGCCCTATTTTCACATTGGACAAAAACTGTCAAAAAAATCAATTATGTTTCATGTTTTACATTGATGGATTTTAAATTAAAATCCATCAAAGAAAAACAACAAAAGACCAAAAACAAAAATGAAAGTTCCATATCTAATAGGATTCACCACTGTACCATATTATACCCTTTCACATTTGTGTGGGACAATTATTAGGATATAAACATATTGACCAGCTTATATTTTCCCCATTAAACTGTTATTTCAGGAATTCTTGATGAAATTCTTGATGTAAACGTTTTCCATATAGCCCTGTACAAACATTAAGGGTTATTTGGTTTTGGTAAATAATCCCGGCTGACAAATCAAATTTATTTATTTGTCCAGATCAGTACATGCAAGGTTGCCATTTTGATACTTTTTTGTCGTCAAGTGTTTGATTTTTGTACAATTTCCATACAAAAAGGTCAGAATTTTTAGTACTTTTAATTAAAAAAAACCTGTTAGCAAAATGGAAAATCCATCTAATTTGACCTTTTCATTTATGTCTGTTTATCTGTTTTTATGGTACAAATCTGTCAAATTGGTCAGCCTGTTGATCTTGTGGTACATTGGTGAACCCCATTAGGTTAAATTACAAATAGCTGGATAAATTTCAAAAATGGACAGACAAAGTGTGGAGGTTAATTATAATGCATTAGGTTCAGAAATTAATTTCAGATAATTTTCTGAAGAAAATGACATTCTATGCAAAAAAATTAAAAATAGTGTTATGACATTATTAAGGTAATATCTATCTCTACTGTTTGTGACAGTGAAATACTCTTTATTTCCATAGAAAATCAAATAAACTTGAATAAAGATTAATATTTTTCACTTACTTGTACCTAGTCATAACTGAAAATCTATATACGTATCTTCGATTGTCAAAAAGTATTTCTGTAGAAAGAATAACTTTGGCCCTATGGGAATTTTACATGGCAAAAATGGTGATGTTTACACTGGAAGTGATGTCCTTGGTGACATTTTACGTCAAATGCGCAACAGAATCCGACATATGCCTGGTTTTTCAACATGTTAAATCCCCATAGCGCCAAGGTTTTACCCTGTGAAGATATATTCTAGGCTAAACGTGGATGCCCATACAGATTTCCTGTTACAACTAGGTACAAGTAAGTGAAAAATAACAATTTTAATTCAAGTTTATTTGATTTTCTTTGGAAATAAAGAATATTTCACTGTCACAGAGTGATTCCAACAGTAGTCTACCTCTAGTAATCATGTAATGCATGTATGTACTCACCTCTATCTCACTGTCACAGAGTGATTCCAACAGTAGTCTACCTCTAGTATAAAATGTAATGCATGTATGTACTCACCTCTATCTCACTGTCACAGAGTGATTCCAACAATAGTCTACCTCTAGTATAAAATGTAATGCATGTATGTACTCACCTCTATCTCACTGTCACAGAGTGATTCCAACAGTAGTCTACCTCTAGTAATCATGTAATGCATGTATGTACTCACCTCTATCTCACTGTCACAGAGTGATTCCAACAGTAGTCTACCTCTAGTAATCATGTAATGCATGTATGTACTCACCTCTATCTCACTGTCACAGAGTGATTCCAACAGTAGTCTACCTCTAGTATAAAATGTAATGCATGTATGTACTCACCTCTATCTCACTGTCACCTTTTGTTGATACTAGGTGTTTTAATATACCTTCAGCCATTGTAGATCTGCAAGTGTTGCCTGTAATAATGATTTATAATTATGTCAGTTGATATATGCTATAATATATGCCTCTCTATCTCTCTTTCTGTTTGTGTGTGTGTGTTCTTTCAAGACCACATACTTTTTTCGTAATGCAGGTATTCAGTAAAGTCTACAACTTCATTTGGTTTACACAAGTATATATGTAATTATATTTTCAGTTTACTCAAGTTCGGATTTCACAGGGTTAATTTATTCTGGTGAAAAAACAACAGTTAAAGAAGAAACAACAAAATAAACAGAGAGACAGAGAGAGAGAGAGAGAGAGAGAGTGTGTGTGTGTGTGTGTTGTGTGTGTGTGTTGACAAGCAAACTAAAACTGTGTTGATCTAGGGTCTACAAGAAGACAGTAGGTCATAATCACAAGGTATTTCAACTGTTCACCTAATCTGCCATAAAAGTCTACTTTCACTTTTAAAATGTAGCTAAAATTTTATGTTTATTTACCTAAACACACGAATAAAACAGAAATTTTCCTTGATTTTGTATTTTCTGAAGCCATCTTTGTGAAGATTATCAAACGTTATCTCCATGTGATTTAAAGTATATGTATTGCACCACCAAACAGTTCAGTGGAAATACCAATATCATGAATATACCAGAAGTTGAATCTGAAGGACGAACGTACCAACGTTAAAATGTACCGATTTAAATGTATCCACATTTTAAACAAAACTGTAATGGCTCTTAGTTGATTCCAATCATTCATCTTCACATACAGATGACTTTTCTCTTTTTATTGATCCTAATTTTGGAGACTATTTGAATTTCACATATCCTAGCTTGAAATAAAAGATAGTATCATGCTACTGATTCCTCAAGTTCTGGTTCATCTTAAAATACCTCAATTATGACCCCTACCTGCTTACGAAAGGCTACATTTGAAACTTTATGACAAACGTGATGACTTAAATATTTATATTGTCAACTTTCCTTTTCTATGCAGCAATACACCTGTTTCTTCTGTTTATGGTTTATTTTTTCCCCAATTGACACGCTGTGGCAGTAGGGATATTGCAAGCCTCAATGCCCTCAAAGTTTTATGGTTGTCACCACAGTATTGTTGATAAGTTTGACGGTCTCTGTGTCCAGGATTACCCTGGATATAATTGACGTCCCATAGTTCTATGTTCCTTTTACACACATGGCGGGTGTAGTATAGCTAAACAGATGGTGCTTACCCTTCTGGAGCACCCGGCCTCACTTTCCTGGTGGAAATTCACGTGTCTAACCTAATGTTTTACATTATGTTATACGGTTGTTCTGGAGATGGATTTAAATAAGCTATCGCTTGTTCCTGAATCCAGATTAAAGTTTGTTTTTTTTGTTGTATTATTTGTATTTAATGATAAATAAATATTGTTTAAACTAACCTATCTTGTCAGTTCCAAAGTTTTTACTTTGCTTCTGGATTGTGATTTGGACATGGATTAGTGTGTTTGTTTTTACTTTGCTTCTGGATTGTGATTTGGACACGTTTGGTATGTTTGTTTTTACTTTGCTTCTGGATTGTGATTTACACGGTTTGTATGTTTGTTTTTACTTTGCTTCTGGATTGTGATTTGGACACGTTTGGTATGTTTTTTTTACTTTGCTTCTGGATTGTGATTTGGACACGGTTTGGTATGTTTGTTTTTACTTTGCTTCTGGATTGTGATTTGGACACGGTTTGGTATGTTTGTTTTTACTTTGCTTCTGGATTGTGATTTGGACATGGTATGTGTTTGTTTTTACTTTGCTTCTGGATTGTGATTTGGACACGGTTTGGTATGTTTGTTTTTACTTTGCTTCTGGATTGTGATTTGGACACGGTTTGGTATGTTTGTTTACTTTGCTTCTGGATTGTGATTTGGACACGGTTTGGTATGTTTGTTTTACTTTGCTTCTGGATTGTGATTTGGGCACTGTTTGGTATGTTTGTTTTTACTTTGCTTCTGGATTGTGATTTGGACACTGTTTGGTATGTTTGTTTTTACTTTGCTTCTGGATTGTGATTTGGACATGGATTAGTATGTTGTTTTTACTTTGCTTCTGGATTGTGATTTGGACACGTTTGGTATGTTTGTTTTTACTTTGCTTCTGGATTGTGATTTGGACATGTTAGTATGTTTGTTTTTACTTTGCTTCTGGATTGTGATTTGGACATGGATTTGTATGTTTGTTTTTACTTTGCTTCTGGATTGTGATTTGGACATGGTTAGTATGTTTGTTTTTACTTTGCTTCTGGATTGTGATTTGGACATGGTTAGTATGTTTGTTTTTACTTTGCTTCTGGATTGTGATTTGGACACGGTTTGGTATGTTTGTTTTTACTTTGCTTCTGGATTGTGATTTGGACACGGTTTGGTATGTTTGTTTTTACTTTGCTTCTGGATTGTGATTTGGACACGGTTTGGTATGTTTGTTTTTACTTTGCTTCTGGATTGTGATTTGGACACGGTTTGGTATGTTTGTTTTTACTTTGCTTCTGGATTGTGATTTGGACACGGTTTGGTATGTTTGTTTTTACTTTGCTTCTGGATTGTGATTTGGACACGGTTTGGTATGTTTGTTTTTACTTTGCTTCTGGATTGTGATTTGGACACGGTTTGGTATGTTTGTTTTTACTTTGCTTCTGGATTGTGATTTGGACACGGTTTGGTATGTTTGTTTTTACTTTGCTTCTGGATTGTGATTTGGACACGGTTTGGTATGTTTGTTTTTACTTTGCTTCTGGATTGTGATTTGGACACGGTTTGGTATGTTTGTTTTTACTTTGCTTCTGGATTGTGATTTGGACACGGTTTGGTATGTTTGTTTTTACTTTGCTTCTGGATTGTGATTTGGACACGGTTTGGTATGTTTGTTTTTACTTTGCTTCTGGATTGTGATTTGGACACGGTTTGGTATGTTTGTTTTTACTTTGCTTCTGGATTGTGATTTGGACACGGTTTGGTATGTTTGATTTTGATTGAAATTTTTCTGGTCTTTTCATTCTTCTGGCTCGTCGGGTTAGAGATATTTGCAGTTTTGTAGTTTTTTTAATGGAAAGTATAGTGCATGTATGTACACTATTGAAGAACATAAAGAATAAAGAGGTATGGCGGGTTTGATAGGCGCGTTTAAACATTGCCCCCAGCTTAAACGGATGAATGACGTAACCATGTATTTTTAAACACCTGAGGATTTGTACATATCACAAACCGTCCTCGCTACTCACTGAAATAACCATAGCAGTTAGTGTCGGCGATGTTAAAATATAACATCAGTTAAATGTGCAGTGGTCAGTTTTAATTGTCTCTATTTTTAAAAAAATGACCATTTTCTCCTGAGAGGACCAATTTTTTTTGTTAAACTCGCAAAGATAGCGTTTAAAAAATATTTTCAGAAACAATAACGTAAAAGTTGGTCTTCCGAGGAGAACACTTTGAAAATAATTTTCAAAGACGGGAAACCCCCCTGATTTTTCATATTTAAGCATCATAGATGGGCTTACTTAGAAAAAAATGTCTGTAAAATAGACCTTTGTATCTGAAAATTCACACAAAATAATGCTGCTTTTTTATTTAAGTCAAAGAATGTTAAGACTTTTATTTTTAAAAAACCAAAAATGTCTATTTAGCTAGGATAAAATCCCATCAAACCCGACATACATCTTTAATGTAATTATACAAACCAACATTATACATATTATTTAATGAATAACTTAGGACTTTCATATATTTTGAAGCAACCAGAATCTTTAATTAGTAACTACTTTCCTATAATTGAACAAAGAATTAATGACATAATCAGTCAAAATCAACTCAGTAATATTAAATCATTCAAAAAGTTAATTTTATTTCAAAGACTTATATCACCATATTCTCGTCCTGCATATATTGACCAATTAAAAACACTAGAGAAAGGTCTGCTCTTGCTAAGCTTAGGTTAAGTGCTCATAAACTCTTAATAAAAACAGGCTGATACACAAATTTTAAAATTGCTGACAGAATTTGTCCTTGTTGTTATTCACACTCAATTGATGATGAACTCCACTTCCTTGTCACCTGTAAAAAATATGACCCATTAAGACAAAAGTTATTCTCAAAGATGAAAGAGAAATATTTATACGTTGACAAATGCTTAGATTTCACTAAATTAAAACTTGTTCTTAATAATAATAATTTTAATTTGCTTCACAATATTGTACAATATATTAGTACCTGTTATGATATAAGAAATTCTCTTTTAACATGATTGCTTTGTAAATATATAAGTAATTGAACCCAGGGATGTTGCTTAAAAACTCACAATTTCAAGTTATGAAATTTATTACATTTCTTTTTATGCATCTGTATTTGTATGTATGTTGCTGTTGTATGTACTGTGTTTGAGCAATAAAGTTATTATTATTATTATTATTATTTATATAGAGGCCCGAGATATGTTTATACATACAAAAATGTGTTATTACATTACACGAAAAAAATTACTACACTATAAGGTAGGTATTACATTACTTGGCATTTTTTATAATTACATGTACATAACACGGCGTAACAAACTCCTTATTACCACATACATGTATATGTGTTCTGACCACGAACCAGAATTAAACATCTTGATAAATGTACATGGAGTGAAGAAATGGTGTTTTATCCCTTGTAAGATTTTTCCACTTATATCAAGCGGTCAGTTCAGATATGGTGGAGGAAACCGGAGTGCCTAGATAAAAAAACATCGACCGTGGCAAGCAAAATGACAAACTTTCCAACACGAGGTTCTGTCCCAAGTGTCATTCGAACATAGGTAATGAAAACCCCTTGAAGCTCAGTCTAGCCATATACACGACCTAAATTGAAAGGTCAAGGAATAACATGTCGGAACCTGGCCACAGTTTCACAATCATTCCTTAGCTTAAATTTAGCAAATTTTGGTCATCTTTGTTTTGGAACTACTGGTTAATATTATTGTGAAAACTAAATGCAAATGTTTAATCTAGAAGTGATCTTAAAAATGACACCTTAAATTCCTGAATATCTTGAAAATTAACAAAATTATGAATATTTGAAATTTTGCAAGATTAAGTTAAGGAAAATCTTAGCTAAGGAATGGTTGTGAAACCGGGGCTTATTTTTGAATGACCAGATACGTGTTGCCCTTCTGAGGCCCAGGTCGGACAGCAGTTACTCAGCCTAGCGGATATTACCACCTTTTTTGTTATTCAATTTAACCAACGAAACGGACGTATATAAAGTTGTGGCAGATGGCGGGATTCTGGATGAGAAAGAAATGAAGCAAAGTTGGTCAGTTGAAGTCTTGAATATTGGTCACAGAGAAGCAGTCATATGTCTGATCTTTCATGCTAAATTGATTGATTGTATGGGGTTTTACGTCCCAGTCAAGAATAGTCTACTAATCCCGAGACATCATCAGCTATAAGTAAATGGCATAAATTTTCACCTTTGCAGCGCACTCAGAGCAATGCACAGGGAGGGTTCTTTAACGTGTCACGCCTGCCATGATGGGGACATCTGGGTTTTAGGTCTCTTTCGAAGGACCTGGTGACTTTCATTTCTAAATGCCGAGTGCTTTGCTTAAGTCATTACCTATTTTTTTTAAGTCTTGTCATACCCTAGCCGGGGTTCGAACCCACAACCTCCCATATACTCCTGCATATCCCTCTTAAAAGATAACTGGTAACGTGTAACTATATTGATGTTGTTTGTACTATGTTTGAACCACTCTAAATTGGAAAGGTTAGGGTGGAATGGAGTAATGATGTTGTACGCTCTGTTGAAACTTTTCACTTATATCGACGCGGTCAGTTCTAGGATGATGGGGAAATTGAAGTGCCCGGAGAAAAACACCGACCTTTGGCAAGCAAACTGACAAAATTCCTTAGTCTGGCGATTAGGATTGGAAACTACTTCTAAAGAGGTGTTGAGATTGTGTGGTTCACTTTACAGCTTGAGATAGAAAGTGTTATCCGGTCAGTCCTTCCAGCAAATGGTTACTAGCTAGACAGGAGGTGCTTACCCTTCAGGAACACCCGGTCTCACTTCCCTGGTTAAAGGTCACTTGTGCAAGTTTTTATTTTGCTGTTAGGATTAAGTTTTGGATGTTTGTGTTTAGATTACTTTGCTGTTTAGAATATGTTTTAGACATGGACTGGTAGGTTTCAAGTTTGTGTTTGGTTACTTTGCTGTTTAGAATATGTTTTAGACATGGACTGGTAGGTTTCAAGTTTGTGTTTGGGTTACTTTGCTGTTTAGAATATGTTTTAGACATGGACTGGTAGGTTTCAAGTTTGTGTTTGGGTTACTTTGCTGGTAGGATTTTGTTCTGGAAATGGACTAGTAGGTTTGTGTGTGAATTACTTTGCTGCTGGGATTAAGTTTTGGATGTTTGTGTTTGGGTTACTTTCTTGCTGGGATTATGTTCTGGACATGGACTAGTAGGTTTCAAGTTTGTGTTGGATTACTTGGATTCTTTTTGTGAACTGGTTATTACACTACCTTTCTTTTCAAGAACAGTCACGAGGATGTGCTAGAAGCATTGTCTGAACAAAACAGACCTTTTCAGTCAGTTTGGGAGGCATGGTATGATTAAATGAATTCAGTTTAACTTCCCAGTCAAGAATATTTCACTTATTTTGAGACGTCACCATTTATTGGTGAAGTGGCAGAAAAACTTACCTTTAATCATGGGTTTTTAAGTATCTTTACTTTCATTTCTAAATGCCGAGTACTTGGCAAAGAACAACCACTACCTTATTTCAAGTCTTAGTCAGACCCAACCGGGTTCGAACCCACGACATCCACATATGGAGCGATCACTAGACACCAGCTAAGCTACCGCCATGGTCTGGGAAGAATGGAAATCTGTCAGGTGTGCAAAAACATGTTTTCAGGGGATATCCATGCCTGAGTAAAATGGTCCAGGACTTGCTTTCCAAAGCTACAACACAGTTTTCATTTCAATCATGACCAAATTATTATTGCGAATATACAGAAGAGAGGGGCCTCTTTTAACACATGCCAGCTTACGGCTCCATAGTACTACTGTATATCCATAAATGGAGTGCGCATGGTTTTCATTATTATTTCTTCTAATTAAAGACGTTTACATTAAACTCTCATTAAATTGAATTTAAAACGCACTGACGTAAAAAAATTACATTTTAAATGAAAACATAGTGATTTAAGTTCTCCTGTACAGAGAGAAGTTTTTGGAAATTTTTCGAAATTATCAACTTATACACCAATTGGACCTCATTCAAAGTTACACCGGGTTGGTCATTGTTACATGAATATTCCAATTAATTATGACATCCCGAGTAAGAAGGTACAGAAGTACAGACCAACCTTCTTAAAGGCCACCTCTATATAAGATCCACCTGCTTATAAAGGCCAGTAGAATTGTCTCATGATCTCAATTGTTCTTTATTCATGTTATTTGAACCTGTATATATAAAGACCATCTGTCCATAAAGATCACTTTTACTGGTTTCATTGGGTGACCTTTATAGACAGGCTTGACTGTAGTTATATATTGTTGTTTTGTTAAAAACTTCAAAAATGTTCTATATACAGAATCAAATTCACTTCTAAATGAATGAAAGATGGTTTTTTCCCATTAGGTCAGTAGATTTTGTATCAAATTATGACAATTTTTTTAATTTTTATTTTTTATTTAGCTATTTTTTGTTGTTGGAAAGAACAATTTTATTCTTGCATTTTCCATGTGCACATTGTGGATATACAGTGCATGTTTCTACCCTTATTTGGAAAAAGGCTGTTTCATCAATCCTGTATCATTGTCAGATCTTAAATAAAATAAATTATTGTAGTGATAATTTTACATTTCTGCCATGCTTACAATATTTTTATGATTGTTCATATAAGAAATAACATTCTATTTGAGTGTATTCATTCAATTTTATAATGAGAGTCAGGAATAGCATATTATATAATGTAACTACGAAGCAGTTCATTCAATATACTATTTCTGACTCTCATTCATAATACTGAATGAATTCACTCAAATAGAATGTTTTTTCTTAAAAATTGAGAAGAATACAGTTATAAGATTTCTCGCACTATGATCTGCCTGGAGCAGGACAATCATTGTCAAGGAGAACAGATCTGGATACTGACATTCTATTGGTTCATGTCGTGTTAATTATGTGCTACACTTTGTATTTCCAATACGTGTTACACTTATTAATAATATACCTATCACATAAACGTTTAATATCTTGATGTGTGATACATGCATGTAAAGAGTCTAGAGGACGAGGTTGAATAAACATGGTTACAACGTGATCACACGTCTTGTCATGATTGAACACAACATGGTGTCATAATCGGGATCAATCGAAGCCATCAGCCATCAAGATTCCCTAAAACGTCTCTAAAAAGGACAATGGAACACATGATAGGCCCGATGCCACATATGAACTGGGACAGCCTTGACTTAGAAGGTGATTGGAAAGCTTTTAAGCAACATGTGGATTTCATCTTTTCTGGACCCCTAGAAGGAAAGAGTGAACCAGAAAAATGTTCTTACTTAATGTTATGGGTAGGAGACAAAGGTCGAAATCTGTTTTCTACGTGGAACATGTCCCTTGATGATCAAAAAGAACTTGTCAAATATTATGAACAGTTCGAAAATTATGTGAAACCCCGCACCAACGTTATCTATAACAGATACAAATTTCACACCCGATATCAGAGTGACACAGAAAGTTTTGACCAGTTTGTGACTGACCTAAAGCTACTAGTAAAGGACTGCAATTACACGGATACGGAAGATATGGTGCGCGATCGGATAGTGATTGGAGTTAAAAATCACAAAATTAGAGAAAAACTCATAAACGTGGGGAATGAATTAACATTGAAGAAAGCAGTAGACATTGCTAGATTGCATGAACAATCGACAATACAGGCCAAATTGATGTCGAGAGAGGATTCTTCTATTACCGTAGTCAATAAAATAAGTGCCCGTCCTCAGAAACGTGGTGGAAAACTAAAAAATCAGAAAAATGGACAATCTGTGCCAAACCCTAAAAGGAATGTGAATCATGACAATTGCATGAAATGTGGTTACAAACACGATACACGTGATAAGACTAAATGTCCAGCACAGGGACAAACATGTCACAAATGTGGGAAGCAAAACCACTTCCAGAAAATGTGCCGCGGTGTCGCTCCCAAACAACAGAGTTCAACTCACAGAAATGACAGATCAAAGACTGTAAACACGGTGAACAACTACGAAAGTGATGACTCATCTGAACTATTTCTTGGATATATACATTCTGATATAAACAATGTTAATGTTATTGACACAGAGTGGACAGAGACTGTATTAGTGAACAACAAACCTGTGACATTTCAACTAGACACTGGAGCCAGATGCAATGTGTTGCCCCATAAAACTTTGAAAAAACTTGACCCTCACATTGATAACAAAATTGAACCCTCAAATGCTTCACTTAGATCATACAGTGGTCATAAAATCAAATCATTGGGTTCCATTACATTACCCTGTTCATACCAACATGAAACCCGCGATATTCGCTTCGAGGTAGTTGATTTATTGTCTGACCCTATTTTAGGCTCAGCGTCGTGTACAAACATGGGTCTTGTCAGTCGACATGTTGATCTAAACGCCGTTAAGTCAAGTAGTTCGGTAAAAGCAACCTCCAGTAAAATTCCTGATGATTTTAACCAAATATCATAATAATTTTGTTGGGTTAGGTCTCATGCCCGTTCTCCATAAAATTAAAGTAGATCCGTCCGTTGAACCTGTCATACACCCTCCCAGACGTGTACCAATTGCTTTAAAAAGCAAAATAAAAGTCGAACTTGACCGCATGGTTGATCAAGGTGTAATTATAAAACAAGACCAGCCGACTCCATGGGTTAACTCAATGGTAACCGTACTCAAGCCAAATGGCAAATTGCGTATATGTATTGACCCCAGAGATTTAAATAAAGCCATAAAGCGGGAACACTACCCCCTTCGAACAATAGAAGATGTTGTTCAGCAGATGCCAGAGGCAAAAGTCTTCTCTAAACTTGATGCCACTAGTGGGTTTTGGCAAATTGGCTTAGATCCAGAGAGTTCTAAACTTTGTACATTTAATACCCCCTTTGGCAGGTATAGCTTCACTAGACTCCCCTTCGGGATAAACTCCGCATCGGAAGTTTATCAACGTGCAATCACCGACATGGTTCAAGACCTGTCTGGTTGTGAGGCCATTATTGATGATATATTAATTTGGGGACGCGACATGTCCGAACACGATGAAAGGCTTGACGCTGTCATGAAACGTATTGAACAACACAATCTTAAGCTAAGTCCTGATAAATGCGAATTTCGTAAAGATCGTATTTCATACATTGGTCATGTATTAACGTCAGAAGGAGTCAAACCCAGCGATGAAAAAGTCCGTGCTATCATAGAAATGCCGAAGCCCCAAAACGTCACAGAGCTTCAAAGCTTCATGGGCTTTGTTCAATATTTAAGTAAATTCATTCCGAATTTATCGGAAGTGAGCGCTCCACTTCGCACATTGTTAGAAAAAAACGTTGCTTGGCACTGGGAAAATAGTCAAGAAATCAGTTTTAATTCTCTGAAGGAATTAATCAGTAAAGCCCCAGTCCTACGTTACTTTGACCCGAGTAAACCACTTGTTCTGACAGTTGACGCTAGCTCAAAAGGATTAGGTGCTGCCCTACTTCAGGATGACCAGCCAATCGCATATGCATCGCGTGCTCTCAATAAATGTCAGCAAAACTATGCTCAGATTGAGAAAGAGACCCTTGCGATTGTGTTTGGCTGTACTAAGTTTTATCCATATGTATTTGGTAGGCATGTTAAGGTAGAAAGCGACCATAAACCTTTACAATCAATTTTCCGTAAGCCTTTGTACCAAGCACCTGCTAGGCTTCAATCACTTTTACTAAGCTTACAAAGATTTGATCTTCATGTAGAGTTTAAGCCAGGGAAACTCATGCATTTAGCAGACACTTTAAGTCGTGCTTACTTAAACGAGTCAGTTGAGAAACTCGAACCAGATATTATTGTCAGCTCATTATCATACTTACCCATTACTCCAGAGCAATATGAAAAGTTTCAAATTGCTACTATGGAAGACCCAGAGCTTCAGACCCTCCAAAGCATTGTTAAATCTGGTTGGCCTAACAATAAAGCTAAAGTACCTGAACTAGTACACCAGTATTGGCCATTTCGAGATGAGATCTCCTGCACTGATGGTCTTATGTTCAAGGCATATAAACTTATTGTACCTCACTCATTACGTAAAGAAATGCTGGATAAAATCCATAGCTCGCATCTCGGTATTGTCAAATGCACTAGCCGAGCTCGAGAAATACTTTATTGGCCACATTTAGCTTCTGATATTAAGGAAGTTGTAGGCAAATGTGACATGTGTGCTCTACATGCTAATCAGAACTCCAAGGAACCACTCATTGAAACGGAAACCCCAGACCGTCCGTGGTCCATAGTCTCAGCAGATCTGTTTGATTTGCAAAGTCACTCATATCTCATTACTGTTGACCATTTTTCCAAATGGCCGGAAGTTACAAAACTTGAAAATATGTCAAGTGCTAACACAGTAACGCACTTAAAAAGTCAGTTTGCTCGTTATGGAATTCCAGACAAATTTATCTCGGATAACGGACCGCAATTCTCGTGTGAAACCTTTAAAAAGTTTGCTAGGGAATATGGTTTTACTCATGTCACATCGAGTCCGCATTTTCCTCAGTCCAATGGCCAGGCAGAACGCACTGTGCAAACCATAAAAAAGCTCTTGCGTAAAAGTGACGATCCATACAAAGCTTTGCTTGCTTATCGTAACACCAAAATTGACATACTCGATCGGTCACCAGCTCAACTATTTTTTGGTCGAAGACTTAAAACCGATCTCCCAACCACTGCACCCTTATTGAATTCGGAAAAAATATGCTCACAAGATGTGAAAGAACGTCTCAAAGTCAAGAAATATAAGTATAAGCTTAATTATGATGCTCATGCAGGTTCTGAACTTCGTGATCTTTACCCAGGCGAAAAAACAGTCATGCGTGACAGTGTGGGTAAATGGACACCTGCTACCGTCGTATCGAAGCATAGCACTCCAAGATCGTTCATTCTTGAAGCACAATCTGGACGCAATTATAGGCGTAATAGAAAACACATACGTCCTACCACTGCAAACTTTACATCAACTCCTGAAGAGTTGTCTCCCCATGTTGAACCTCCTAGTATCCTTAATAATGCTGCATCTGTAAGTGCAGACCCACACAAAGATCACTCTCGCCCCGAGACAGTCAAACCATTACCAAAACCACCTCCTGTAAATATACCGCCTGCTCCATTACCCAGTCGTCAAACCCGTTCTGGTAGAACCACCTCCATTCCACAAAAATACAAAGATTTTGTAATGGGCTCAAATTGATTTTATGTTTACTGTTACATTAATGTTTGAAGTATTTTTTATGTTTTGTTTGAATAACATGTTGATTACATGTGTTATTTCTACATAAAATACGTTGTACTTGATACAGTGAATTTCATACAACAAAGACTTAAAAGAACTTTAGTATAGACTTTTACTTTTGTCAAAAAAGGAAGGATGTCGTGTTAATTATGTGCTACACTTTGTATTTCCAATACGTGTTACACTTATTAATAATATACCTATCACATAAACGTTTAATATCTTGATGTGTGATACATGCATGTAAAGAGTCTAGAGGACGAGGTTGAATAAACATGGTTACAACGTGATCACACGTCTTGTCATGATTGAACACAACAGTTCATTTCTCCCAGACCGTACCACTTGGGCACAATGTGTTCAAAAGTTGTGGAATGATAAGAACTACTTGTCAGTCATCAGGTCATGTCAGATGTGGAACCGGTAGTGTGTTTTTTGAAATAACACAATTTTTGGTTTTACAGTTATAATACATATAACAGCTAAAAAACCAAATTGGCTGTCGTTTTGTAATTATGTCATTGGAATCATGAACAATGTGTTCAAAAGTTGTGGAATGATGGGAGCTACTTGTCGGTCATGTCAGATGTGGAACCGGTAGCGTGTTTTTTGAAATAACACAACATTTAGGAAATAAACACATACCTGTCAAGTCACACGCATTGCGCGTGTGACACACGCATTTTAGGAGTAAATCACGCTCACACGCTAAGCATTAATAAACACACTCATAATAGAAGTATTTGGAAAATAAACAACTGAAACCCTATATTAAAATGATAAGATGTAGGAGTTTAGTTACCGGCAGTTAAATTACCATGTTTAATATGATGAAGATAATTTCAGCTGCTGGTAACTCACAAATCCTAGTTTCCTCTAGTAGTGAAAACTACATAAAAACAAGATTTACTTACTTTGTCATGGATATTCCTCAAATTCTTGGAGAACTTTTGGAAATTACGTAACGACAACAAGATCATAGTAAAGAAGAACGTGATAAAAAGTTGAAATGGCGGAAAATAAACCCCATGTGGGCAGGTAGTTGAATGTGGTTCTATAAGATAATTTAATGCCCTGAAATGCAAGAGAATGCAGGATTTTGTATCATAATTTCAAAAATTTTCCGGGGAGCATGCCCCCCGACCACCCTAGCGACGTGCGACAAAGTCGCACGCATCATCACACGCCTGACTTCATAAGGACCTTGACAGGTATGTAAACAGAAATCATGTTTAAATCCAAACTTGGCTACGATTTTGTAATTACGTCATTGGAATCATGAACAATGTGTTCAAAAGTGGTGGAATGATGGGAACTACTTGAAAGTCATGTCAGATGTGGAACAGATAGCGTGTTTTTTGAAATAACACAACATTTAGGAAATAAACAGAAATCATGTTTAAATCCAAACTTGGCTACGATTTTGTAATTACGTCATTGGAATCATGAAGTGTTCAAAAGTGGTGGAATGATGGGAACTACTTGTCAGTCATGTCAGATGTGGAACAGATAGCGTGTTTTTTGAAATAACACAACATTTAGGAAATAAACAGAAATCATGTTAAATCCAAACTTGGCTACGATTTTGTAATTACGTCATTGGAATCATGAACAATGTGTTCAAAAGTTGTGGAATGATGGGAACTACTTGTCGGTCATGTCAGATGTGGAGCCGGTAGCATGTTTTTTGAAATAACACAATTTTTGGTTTTACATATATAATACATATAACAGCTAAAACCAAAATTGGCTGTCGTTTTGTAATTACGTCATTGGAATCATGAACAATGTGTTCAAAAGTTGTGGAATGATGGGAACTACTTGTCGGCAATGTCAGATGTGGAACCGGTAGCGTGTTTTTTGAAATAACACAATTTTTGGTTTTACAGTTTATAATACATATAACAGCTAAAAACCAAAATTGGCTGTCGTTTTGTAATTACGTCATTAGAATCATGAACAATGTGTTCAAAGTTGTGGAATGATGGGAACTATTTGTCGGTCATGTCAGATGTGGAACCGGTAGCGTGTTTTTTGAAATAACACAATTTTTGGTTTTACAGTTAATACATATAACAGCTAAACCCAAAATTGGCTGTCATTTTGTAATTACGTCATTGGAATCATGAACAATGTGTTCAAAGTTGTGGAATGATGGGAACTACTTGTCGGTCATATCAGATGTGGAACTGGTAGCGTGTTTTTTGAAATAACACAATTTTTGGTTTTACAGTTATAATACATATAACAGCTAAAAACCAAAATTGGCTGTCGTTTGTAATTATGTCATTGGAATCATGAACAATGTGTTCAAAAGTTGTGGAATGATGGGTACTAACTGTCCTCAATGTCAGATGTGGAACCGGTAGCATGTTTTTTGAAATAACACAACATTTAGGAAATAAACAGAAATCATGTTTAAATCCAAACTTGGCTACCGTTTTGTAATTACCTGATTGGAATCATGAACAATGTGTTCAAAAGTTGTGGAATGATGGGAACTACTTGTCGGTCATGTCAGATGTGGAACCGGTAGCGTGTTTTTTGAAATAACACAATTTTTGGTTTTACAGTTATAATACATATAACAGCTAAAAACCAAAATTGGCTGTCGTTTTGTGATTACGTCATTGGAATCATGAACAATGTGTTAAAAAGTTGTGGAATGATGGGAACTACTTGTCGGTCATGTCAGATGTGGAACCGGTAGCGTGTTTTTTGAAATAACACAATTTTTGGTTTTACAGTTATAATACATATAACAGCTAAAAACCAAAATTGGCTGTCGTTTTGTGATTACGTCATTGGAATCATGAACAATGTGTTCAAAAGTTGTGGAATGATGGGAACTACTTGTCGGTCATGTCAGATGTGGAACCGGTAGCATGTTTTTTTAAATAACACAACATTTAGGAAATAAACAGAAATCATGTTTAAATCCAAACTTGACTACCGTTTTGTAATTACCTCATTGGAATCATGAACAATGTGTTAAAAAGTTGTGGAATGATGGGAACTACTTGTCCGTCATGTCAGATGTGGAACCGGTAGCGTGTTTTTGAAATAACAATTTTTGGTTTTAACAGTTATAATACATATAACAGCTAAAACCAAAATTGGCTGTCGTTTTGTAATTACGTCATTGGAATCATGAACAATGTGTTCAAAAGTTGTGGAATGATGGGAACTACTTGTCAGTCATGTCAGATGTGGAACCGGTAATGTATTTTTTGAAATAACACATTTCTTGGTTTTACAGTTTTAATACATATAACAGCTAAAACCAAAATTGGCTATCGTTTGGAAATTACGTCATTGAAATCATGAACAATGTGTTCAAAAGTTGTGGAATGATGGATACTAACTGTCGGAAATGTCAGATGTGGAACCGGTAGCGTATTTTTTGAAATAACACATTTCTTGGTTTTACAGCTATAATACATATAACAGCTAAAACCAAAATTGGCTATCGTTTTGAAATTACGTCATTGAAATCATGAACAATGTGTTCAAAAGTTGTGGAATGATGGGTACTAACTGTCGGCAATGTCAGATGTGGAACCGGTAGCGTATTTTTGAAATAACACATTTCTTGGTTTTACAGCTATAATACATATAACAGCTAAAACCAAAATTGGCTATCGTTGGAAATTACGTCATTGAAATCATGAACAATGTGTTCAAAAGTTGTGGAATGATGGGTACTAACTGTCGGCAATGTCAGATGTGGAACCCGTAGCGTATTTTTTGAAATAACACATTTCTTGGTTTTACAGCTATAATACATATAACAGCTAAAACCAAAATTGGCTATCGTTTGGAAATTATGTCATTGAAATCATGAACAATGTGTTCAAAAGTTGTGGAATGATGGGTACTAACTGTCGGCAATGTCAGATGTGGAACCGGTAGCGTATTTTTGAAATAACACATTTCTTGGTTTTACAGCTATACTACATATAACAGCTAAAACCAAATTGGCCTCGTTTTGAAATTACGTCATTGAAATCATGAACAATGTGTTCAAAAGTTGTGGAATGATGGGTACTAACTGTCGGCAATGTCAGATGTGGAACCGGTAGCGTATTTTTTGAAATAACACATTTGTTGGTTTTACAGCTATAATACATATAACAGCTAAAACCAAAATTGGCTATTGTTTGGAAATTACGTTATTGAAATCATGAACAATGTGTTCAAAAGTTGTGGAATGATGGGTACTAACTGTCGGCAATGTCAGATGTGGAACCGGTAGTGCATTTTTTGAAATAACACATTTCTTGGTTTTACAGCTATAATACATATAACAGCTAAAACCAAAATTGGCTATCGTTTGGAAATTACGTTATTGAAATCATGAACAATGTGTTCAAAAGTTGTGGAATGATGGGTACTAACTGTCGGCAATGTCAGATGTGGAACCGGTAGCGTATTTTTTGAAATAACACATTTCTTGGTTTTACAGCTATAATACATATAACAGCTAAAAACCAAAATTGGCTGTCGTTTTGTGATTACGTCATTGGAATCATGAACAATGTGTTAAAAAGTTGTGGAATGATGGGAACTACTTGTCGGTCATGTCAGATGTGGAACCGGTAGCATGTTTTTTTAAATAACACAACATTTAGGAAATAAACAGAAATCATGTTTAAATCCAAACTTGACTACCGTTTTGTAATTACCTCATTGGAATCATGAACAATGTGTTAAAAAGTTGTGGAATGATGGGAACTACTTGTCCGTCATGTCAGATGTGGAACCGGTAGCGTGTTTTTTGAAATAACAATTTTTGGTTTTACAGTTATAATACATATAACAGCTAAAACCAAAATTGGCTGTCGTTTTGTAATTACGTCATTGGAATCATGAACAATGTGTTCAAAAGTTGTGGAATGATGGGAACTACTTGTCAGTCATGTCAGATGTGGAACCGGTAATGTATTTTTTGAAATAACACATTTCTTGGTTTTACAGTTTTAATACATATAACAGCTAAAACCAAAATTGGCTATCGTTTGGAAATTACGTCATTGAAATCATGAACAATGTGTTCAAAAGTTGGAATGATGGATACTAACTGTCGGAAATGTCAGATGTGGAACCGGTAGCGTATTTTTTGAAATAACACATTTCTTGGTTTTACAGCTATAATACATATAACAGCTAAAACCAAAATTGGCTATCGTTTTGAAATTACGTCATTGAAATCATGAACAATGTGTTCAAAAGTTGTGGAATGATGGGTACTAACTGTCGGCAATGTCAGATGTGGAACCGGTAGCGTATTTTTTGAAATAACACATTTCTTGGTTTTACAGCTATAATACATATAACAGCTAAAACCAAAATTGGCTATCGTTTGGAAATTACGTCATTGAAATCATGAACAATGTGTTCAAAAGTTGTGGAATGATGGGTACTAACTGTCGGCAATGTCAGATGTGGAACCCGTAGCGTATTTTTTGAAATAACACATTTCTTGGTTTTACAGCTATAATACATATAACAGCTAAAACCAAAATTGGCTATCGTTTGGAAATTATGTCATTGAAATCATGAACAATGTGTTCAAAAGTTGTGGAATGATGGGTACTAACTGTCGGCAATGTCAGATGTGGAACCGGTAGCGTATTTTTTGAAATAACACATTTCTTGGTTTTACAGCTATAATACATATAACAGCTAAAACCAAAATTGGCTATCGTTTTGAAATTACGTCATTGAAATCATGAACAATGTGTTCAAAAGTTGTGGAATGATGGGTACTAACTGTCGGCAATGTCAGATGTGGAACCGGTAGCGTATTTTTTGAAATAACACATTTGTTGGTTTTACAGCTATAATACATATAACAGCTAAAACCAAAATTGGCTATTGTTTGGAAATTACGTTATTGAAATCATGAACAATGTGTTCAAAAGTTGTGGAATGATGGGTACTAACTGTCGGCAATGTCAGATGTGGAACGGTAGTGCATTTTTTGAAATAACACATTTCTTGGTTTTACAGCTATAATACATATAACAGCTAAAACCAAATTGGCTATCGTTTGGAAATTACGTTATTGAAATCATGAACAATGTGTCAAAAGTTGTGGAATGATGGGTACTAACTGTCGGCAATGTCAGATGTGGAACCGGTAGCGTATTTTTTTAAATAACACATTTCTTGGTTTTACAGCTATAATACATATAACAGCTAAAACCAAAATTGGCTATCGTTTGGAAATTACGTCATTGAAATCATGAACAATGTGTTCAAAAGTTGTGGAATGATGGGTACTAACTGTCGGCAATGTCAGATGTGGAACCGGTAGCGTATTTTTTGAAATAACACATTTCTTGGTTTACAGCTATAATACATATAACAGCTAAAACCAAAATTGGCTATCGTTTGGAAATTACGTCATTGAAATCATGAACAATGTGTTCAAAAGTTGTGGAATGATGGGTACTAACTGTCGGCAATGTCAGATGTGGAACCGGTAGCGTATTTTTTGAAATAACACATTTCTTGGTTTTACAGCTATAATACATATAACAGCTAAAACCAAAATTGGCTATCGTTTGGAAATTACGTCATTGAAATCATGAACAATGTGTTCAAAAGTTGTGGAATGATGGGTACTAACTGTCGGCAATGTCAGATGTGGAACCGGTAGCGTATTTTTGAAATAACACATTTCTTGGTTTTACAGTTTTAATACATATAACAGCTAAAACCAAAATTGGCTATCGTTTGGAAATTACGTCATTGAAATCATGAACAATGTGTTCAAAAGTTGTGGAATGATGGATACTAACTGTCGGAAATGTCAGATGTGGAACCGGTAGCGTATTTTTTGAAATAACACATTTCTTGGTTTTACAGCTATAATACATATAACAGCTAAAACCAAAATTGGCTATCGTTTTGAAATTACGTCATTGAAATCATGAACAATGTGTTCAAAAGTTGTGGAATGATGGGTACTAACTGTCGGCAATGTCAGATGTGGAACCGGTAGCGTATTTTGAAATAACACATTTCTTGGTTTTACAGCTATAATACATATAACAGCTAAAACCAAAATTGGCTATCGTTTGGAAATTACGTCATTGAAATCATGAACAATGTGTTCAAAAGTTGTGGAATGATGGGTACTAACTGTCGGCAATGTCAGATGTGGAACCGGTAGCGTATTTTTTGAAATAACACATTTCTTGGTTTTACAGCTATAATACATATAACAGCTAAAACCAAAATTGGCTATCGTTTGGAAATTATGTCATTGAAATCATGAACAATGTGTTCAAAAGTTGTGGAATGATGGGTACTAACTGTCGGCAATGTCAGATGTGGAACCGGTAGCGTATTTTTTGAAATAACACATTTCTTGGTTTTACAGCTATAATACATATAACAGCTAAAACCAAAATTGGCTATCGTTTTGAAATTACGTCATTGAAATCATGAACAATGTGTTCAAAAGTTGTGGAATGATGGGTACTAACTGTCGGCAATGTCAGATGTGGAACCGGTAGCGTATTTTTTGAAATAACACATTTGTTGGTTTTACAGCTATAATACATATAACAGCTAAAACCAAAATTGGCTATTGTTTGGAAATTACGTTATTGAAATCATGAACAATGTGTTCAAAAGTTGTGGAATGATGGGTACTAACTGTCGGAAATGTCAGATGTGGAACCGGTAGTGCATTTTTTGAAATAACACATTTCTTGGTTTTACAGCTATAATACATATAACAGCTAAAACCAAAATTGGCTATCGTTTGGAAATTACGTCATTGAAATCATGAACAATGTGTTCAAAAGTTGTGGAATGATGGGTACTAACTGTCGGCAATGTCAGATGTGGAACCGGTAGCGTATTTTTTTAAATAACACATTTCTTGGTTTTACAGCTATAATACATATAACAGCTAAAACCAAAATTGGCTATCGTTTGGAAATTACGTCATTGAAATCATGAACAATGTGTTCAAAGTTGTGGAATGATGGGTACTAACTGTCGGCAATGTCAGATGTGGAACCGGTAGTGCATTTTTTGAAATAACACATTTCTTGGTTTACAGCTATAATACATATAACAGCTAAAACCAAAATTGGCTATCGTTTTGAAATTACGTCATTGAAATCATGAACAATGTGTTCAAAAGTTGTGGAATGATGGGTACTAACTGTCGGCAATGTCAGATGTGGAACCGGTAGCGTATTTTTTGAAATAACACATTTCTTGGTTTTACAGCTATAATACATATAACAGCTAAAACCAAAATTGGCTATCGTTTGGAAATTACGTCATTGAAATCATGAACAATGTGTTCAAAAGTTGTGGAATGATGGGTACTAACTGTCGGCAATGTCAGATGTGGAACCCGTAGCGTATTTTTTGAAATAACACATTTCTTGGTTTTACAGCTATAATACATATAACAGCTAAAACCAAAATTGGCTATCGTTTGGAAATTATGTCATTGAAATCATGAACAATGTGTTCAAAAGTTGTGGAATGATGGGTACTAACTGTCGGCAATGTCAGATGTGGAACCGGTAGCGTATTTTTTGAAATAACACATTTCTTGGTTTTACAGCTATAATACATATAACAGCTAAAACCAAAATTGGCTATCGTTTTGAAATTACGTCATTGAAATCATGAACAATGTGTTCAAAAGTTGTGGAATGATGGGTACTAACTGTCGGCAATGTCAGATGTGGAACCGGTAGCGTATTTTTTGAAATAACACATTTGTTGTTTTACAGCTATAATACATATAACAGCTAAAACCAAAATTGGCTATTGTTTGGAAATTACGTTATTGAAATCATGAACAATGTGTTCAAAAGTTGTGGAATGATGGGTACTAACTGTCGGCAATGTCAGATGTGGAACCGGTAGTGCATTTTTTGAAATAACACATTTCTTGGTTTTACAGCTATAATACATATAACAGCTAAAACCAAAATTGGCTATCGTTTGGAAATTACGTCATTGAAATCATGAACAATGTGTTCAAAAGTTGTGGAATGATGGGTACTAACTGTCGGCAATGTCAGATGTGGAACCGGTAGCGTATTTTTTTAAATAACACATTTCTTGGTTTTACAGCTATAATAACATATAACAGCTAAAACCAAAATTGGCTATCGTTTGGAAATTACGTCATTGAAATCATGAACAATGTGTTCAAAAGTTGTGGAATGATGGTACTAACTGTCGGCAATGTCAGATGTGGAACCGGTAGCGTATTTTTTGAAATAACACATTTCTTGGTTTTACAGCTATAATACATATAACAGCTAAAACCAAAATTGGCTATCGTTTGGAAATTACGTCATTGAAATCATGAACAATGTGTCAAAAGTTGTGGAATGATGGGTACTAACTGTCGGCAATGTCAGATGGGAACCGGTAGCGTATTTTTTGAAATAACACATTTCTTGGTTTTACAGCTATAATACATATAACAGCTAAAACCAAAATTGGCTATCGTTTGGAAATTACGTCATTGAAATCATGAACAATGTGTTCAAAAGTTGTGGAATGATGGGTACTAACTGTCGGCAATGTCAGATGTGGAACCGGTAGCGTATTTTTTGAAATAACACATTTCTTGGTTTTACAGTTTTAATACATATAACAGCTAAAACCAAAATTGGCTATCGTTTGGAAATTACGTCATTGAAATCATGAACAATGTGTTCAAAAGTTGTGGAATGATGGATACTAACTGTCGGAAATGTCAGATGTGGAACCGGTAGCGTATTTTTTGAAATAACACATTTCTTGGTTTTACAGCTATAATACATATAACAGCTAAAACCAAAATTGGCTATCGTTTTGAAATTACGTCATTGAAATCATGAACAATGTGTTCAAAAGTTGTGGAATGATGGGTACTAACTGTCGGCAATGTCAGATGTGGAACCGGTAGCGTATTTTGAAATAACACATTTCTTGGTTTTACAGCTATAATACATATAACAGCTAAAACCAAAATTGGCTATCGTTTGGAAATTACGTCATTGAAATCATGAACAATGTGTTCAAAAGTTGTGGAATGATGGGTACTAACTGTCGGCAATGTCAGATGGGAACCGGTAGCGTATTTTTTGAAATAACACATTTCTTGGTTTTACAGCTATAATACATATAACAGCTAAAACCAAAATTGGCTATCGTTTGGAAATTACGTCATTGAAATCATGAACAATGTGTTCAAAAGTTGTGGAA